>VIBL01000039.1:0-2400000 GCA_008271625.1 Lutraria rhynchaena
GCTTTTTCTGTTATAAAAGAAAATACCTCACATAGTGCTATCATGACAATATTCATTGAAATTAATGAAACAATTTTAAAATTAAAACAAAAAATCACTAAATCACATTTTTAAAGCAAAAGACATCAATAATTAACAGTAACACAAAATCAACATAATGAATTCATTTACACAGCAAGCATTTCCATTATATTCAGTATTTAACATGTAATTTATTTTAATATTATTAACTATTTTAATATTTATTAACTATTTTAATACTACACATTTCGAATTTGGAGACTTGAACCATACAGTCCCCCGACCCCCCATTAGTTGATTTACAAGTTCAGTGCCTAATTCTGGACAGATCCTAAATTTTTGGATACTTTAAAAAAGAGTCTTCGAGATCATGATTTTCAGTGAAACAATCAGTATTGACGTGAGCGACTGTCATGGTAATATAGTATAAATAGTAAGTATAAACAGCCGAATATTGCTACAAATATCCGCTTCACTAAAATACATGGTAACTTGAAGGATGACATCACACTGCACGTGCCTGTCAAATTGAGGCACGGTGAGGTCCTTGTTAAATTCTGAAGTATACAAACGCTAGCAGACGACAATATCTATAAACTGAAATCAGTGACTTTGTTCATATGTAATATATTCTGTGTACTGTTTTTTGGAAGTAAGTGGCCATGCTAAGGCATAGCCTTTTTCATCTGTGCTGATAATTAATTATATTTATATTATTATCAGACTATATCACTATTAAAGTATAATACAATCAATCAGAATATAAACGCAGTTCAGGCAATGTAAATATTTATTCCGGAACAGTTTATTTGGTGATAGAAAAGTGCATTATAAGGAGTTTATCAAACATGGAGAGCTTTATAAAGCAATTGGACATTTCTGCTATTAATGGGTTACAAAGTAAAATAACACACAAATGATCATACATTACAAATATTGTACCGAATTTACTTGTAGGCTATTGTGATCACTCAAATATACGACATAACACTATAATTATGATTTTAACACTCAATGTTCTAGACATTCTAGACATGTAGTACATGTAGTAATAAGTATATAATACTGTACATAGATCATATATTGATATTAACAAATGTACAATACACTAGTATGTTTGTTTTCACAAGACAGTGCAAACGAGCAAGTTGTGTTGTTTATACAAGCACGTTTGTACTGATCTTTATATTGAAACAAATTTTTAGCTATACTTAGACTGATAGCAACTACATTTTTCTGATTTTTATATTTGATTATAAATGACGTCCAACAGAATTCACTGCCTTTCATTAAATGCACAGGGCTTAAGAAATAAAAATAAGAGAAATAGATCATTACAACATATTCCAAAACAAAAGGTAGACATTACGTTTCTACAGGAAACAGATTTTATGTCTGACATAAACAACAGTCTTGATGAATGAATGAATTTAAAGATTGGGAATGTATTCATTCATTCCGTACATCCCCTAGTACAGGAGTTTCTAATCTTTTTAAAAAAAACATGAGTTATGACATTAAAGATTGGGAAAGTATTCATTCATTCCGTACATCCCCTAGTACAGGAGTTTCTAATCTTTTTAATAAAACCATGAGTTATGACATTTTAGATATTAAAGCGTGTGAGTATGGTTGATACATACTTATAAATACATCAATACATAAAAACATTTACAGCCTAATCAATATATACTCATATAATGACAAAACAAACAGAAATATATTTTTTTTTGAAAACTCAATAAATTCATTAATAAAAAATCTCAAGGAATGATAATTATAGGCGGAGATTTTAATGAATCTCTCTCCACTATTGATCGTATCTCAAGGTCTAAACAAACTAAACTTAATACAGAACTAACAAATAAGATTAAGCATCATAATTTGAGTGATATTTGGTGTGTTTTAAAAAGTAATAAACAACAATTCACATGGAGAAGAACTAAAGGCTTAAAAAAAAGTAGAATTGATTTCTGGCTTATTAGCGAGAATTTAGTACCTAACGTAATCAGAAACAACACAAGACCTGGGCAAATTTCAATTACTGATCACCAAGCAGTTTCTTTAGATTAACTCCCCTTAATCATGTGGACCAGGATACTGGAAATTTAACAACAGTTTTCTTAAAGATTTAGAATACATCAAGCTAATGAATAATACATTAAATACATTTTCCAGAAAGCACAAAAATATAACAAAACAAACCTAATGAGAAATTTGTAAAATTAAAATTCATGACACTATTACTACAAATTGCATACAAAAATCGAAATGCAAAAAAGAAAGAGTAAGATTATTAGAAAAGGAACTCACAGAACTTCATGAAATTGGCCCAAAATCAGATTATGTGAAGAACAGTATTCGAAATATCGGAATTGAATTGCAAACTTATTATAACGAAAAAAAACAAAGGTGCTCAAATAAGACCAAAGTATTCCGACTGGAGCAATTTGAAAATAATACTAAATATTGTTTCACCCTCGAAAAATCGAGACAGTCTCGAAAGACATTAAGTACTTTAAAAGTGGGAGATCGAATCATAACCGACATGAAATTAATTTTACAAGAAGAAGTTGAATTTTATGAAATGCTTTATAAGTCAAATTCTTGCAATACAGCGGAAATCAATACATACATTAATGAGTCGAATCCTGATTATGTACTCAAGATACTGAAGTAAAATTATGTGAAGGTTTCCTTAGCCTTTCTGAATGTGAAATGCAAGTACTTCCATGAAAACTGATAAAAGTCTACAGCTAGACAGCTTTACATGTGAGTTTTACAAACAATTCTGGTCTATTATTGGTCAGCTAGTGACCGACTCTCTTAATGAAGGTTTCTTGCTCACCGAAGTTTCCCCTTCACAAAAATGGGTGTATTATTATTATTGTAATATTTCAAGTATGTAGCTAATTCAGGCATTCTGTGCTATTTTTTAATTCCAGTGAAACATCATTTTATGCCCATGTGTGATGTATTGCTTTTCTTTTGTTGTTAATATAATGTTCGCATCTTTTTCTGAATTATTTATTTGACAGTCTCCATATTTTATATGAATGGTATAAAAACAAAAGATAAAATGAAACAAGTATAGAATCTCTTTAGATAAGGCCATTTCCAGTTTATTGGCATCAAAATTGAAATTTTCCATAAAATTTCGAAGTCCAACTTTGAGTAAAAATTGCAAAAATGGGCCCCATTCAAATTTGATCGATTTTGGGTCTAAAATGCAAAACAGATTCAGACAAATAAATGTGGAAAATCTCAGTTTGGCCCAACAATTACTAATGTGTTTTATAGTGGATGCGTATCGCGATCAAATTTTTGTAATATTATATCTATTTACAATCCTAACAGTTTAATTTAACATTATGAAGTATTTAAAAACATAATTCTGATACTAAGTGCTGTGAAATGTGCCAGAAAAGTCATATTAGAATTCAAAAAACTTGAAACTTATTTATTTGCTTAAACGCCTATTTCTATATAGAAAACATATTCAATGGCGTTGTACAATCAAACAGATAAATACATATATAATACATGATTACGACAATAAATACAAAAGACAGGCAAAAGTAAAAGAGTCATGGAGATTTAACGAAAACTTAGAACAGTGAAAAATAGTCCTCGAAGTAATATGACTTCAACCGTCATTTAAAAGTATCTACAGATACATACTGTCTAAGACTAGGAGATAAGTCATTCCATAACTGTGGACCTATCTTGGCCCGCAGAGGCCCGCAAAATAAATATGTCCTTAATGTGTTAATGATGCATTTCTGTTCATTAGAATGTATTATACAATTCATTACACGCGCAATCCTGACTACAGTTCTCACCGTAAGTCCCACTGGTACACACTGAATAAATTCAAACATGTACATGTGGTGTCTATACTAGACAATATATGGATGGATGGATGGATGATGGATGGATGATGGGTGGGTGAGTGGGTGAGTGGATGGACGGATGGATGGATGGATGGATGGATGGATGGATCATGTACTACATATCTGAACAAATTGTGGAAATGACATAAAAATTTTGTCCGAGAAGTCCCGAATATATGGATGTATGAACTGTAGCGAGCACTAATGTTATTAATAATTAATGTGACTACATCTCATTACATACCTAACATAGAATATACCTAGTATAAAATACCAAACATGAATTTAAACTTTCAACGACAATTCACTAGGTGCATAATGTACATACCTGTGCACTGATCTTCAATGTCCGTATATCCAACATCACAGACACATTGATAAGATCCATGTGTATTGTAACATGTAGAATTCTCCTTCATCAAACACACTTCCAAGTTCAAGTCACATTCGTTTATATCCTCGGAACAATCAATACCCGTCCATCCCTATGTATAAAAACATTCGACGTACTCCATAAGCAACAAATTCATGTTCGAATGATTAATATGCAGTTTTCAACTTCAATTCTGCGATTAACACAACATAGTGCCTACATTGACCACACATGCTACGTCACAAGATATGGACAACATAAATTATATTTGAAATCTGTGCACATAGATTTGGCCTTGAATACCTTCAATTTCTAAAAAGGACACAAAATACACAATATAAGCTGTACCAGCGCATTGAATGTCGTAAAATGACCTCTTTTAAAGTTATAAGATGCTTTCACACAAGTTTTATATTAATGTCGTTGAACACACTGTCTACAAATCTATGGCTAGTATTATATTAAGGCTTTATACACATGGAAGCAAGTCAGTGTTTTATTATTCCCCAAGATATTTAACACGAAAATGCATTGTACCAGCACATGTCTATTATCATAATGTATTATTATACGGCATAACAGTAGCTACAATTAACATTTTCTGGACAAGAAATATTTAATAACCGTAAGAGTTTCAAAAGTTCTGCTATTTGTCTAGCACTGGTGCCCAGTTTCTTTCTGATGTGACTTTTCATAGTTATTCCAAAACTGTGATTTTTCATATGCATTTAGATAATTCGTGCAAATATACGGTTGCAACTAGTAACACTGTCTTGTTTTTAAATACAGTTTCATTGTTAGTTTCTTTTGAATTTATACTTTGATTCTTATAAAGCAAATCTGTATTTAATGATTCTATGTCCAAGTAGATGTACATTAATATAATGCTGATAAACAATCACCTCTTTACACTCGCAATTGCCATTTGTCCGGTTACACGATTCTGTATTCACCATTACGCATGTGCATTCCTCAACACAGTCTTTGCCAAAATGAGTT
This sequence comes from Lutraria rhynchaena, assembly GCA_008271625.1. Taxonomy (NCBI): domain Eukaryota; kingdom Metazoa; phylum Mollusca; class Bivalvia; order Venerida; family Mactridae; genus Lutraria; species Lutraria rhynchaena. Next base: position 5,287 of record VIBL01000039.1, read on the forward strand.
TCGTCGCACACTGAAACATGATGAAAAGAACATTTATACAATATTATTAAATTCCAAATGTGACGAAATACTACTGGAACACAATATAAACACAACTAATAAATATTCATCACCATAAATACATACGATGTGTGTTCTACATCTAATACAAACTTAAGAAAACTTAAGAATCTTCCAGCTTCCCCATCATCACATATAAAGCCAATATGAAGAATAGGAAAGAGATATGCACCATACCTGTGCACATGCTGGCCGATGTTTTTAAGTAACCAATATCACAATTACAGTCATATCCTCCATGAGTGTTGTTACATGTAGAATGGTCTGGACATGTGTCAGAAATGTAGCATTCATTGATGTCATCATTACATTCTGTTCCCTCCCATCCCTTCTTACACGTGCAATTCCCCGAAATGTGATCACATGATTCACTGTTGGATTCATTACACGCGCAAACCTGACTACAGTTCTCACCGTAAGTCCCACTGGTACACACTGAATAAATTGAACGTGACATCAATTAATACTAGTTAGTATTTCATTGTATTGATCGACTAACTTTTATGACATGTGAAGAGCACGAAACTCTCTGGCACGAATGTATATTATTGTTCTAGGTACAACCGCTAAACAACTTGAAAACCCTCGGGATATTCTGGTAATTAAAATCTAAGTAAGTTCATGGCACTAGCATCTAAGGTCGAGATATACTATGTACCTGATAACCGAGTGAACTAGGATACAACTATGAGCAAAAAATTACCGGTACTCCATTATTCATATTATTCGAGAAAAACCGTGTGACAAATAATAATCGTATTATCTTTACAGTATTTTTGTTACATTCTTCATGAAATATATTTTAAGTAAAATAAATGTATACAAGCCCTTGGTATTGAGTAATATATTTTGCTTTCAATAACGTGCTGAGTATGTAACATATTGTTTGAAAATCACGTTCATCTTGTAGCTAATACTCACTAAACACGCCCACAGTTCACAAAGTGTAAAGTATACTGGTTTAAAAGAACTTTTTGAACTAATATGTAATACAATTATACTACCTTTGCAAGTCGTGTAGTCGTTTAAGAGATAATAGCCTCGATTACAGCTGCAAGTATAACTTCCTTGTATGTTTGAGCAATAATGGTGACACGGGTTTGGTGTTTGACTGCATTCGTTTATATCTGGAATTCAGATGATTGACGTCCACAGAAATGTTTTATAGGTGTTCAGACTGAGAGTGGAGCAAGTGTCATAGAGTATTTGTGAAGTAGTCCAAGACAAATAGTTTGCCGCAAGGCGATTACCCCCTCCCGTAAGCATTGTTTTACCTCCTCATTTTTTTGCATGTTTCTGTGTGTTGGTTAGATTTTAAGTTGGGTGATTTTGGGTCTGGTGGCATTTACACGAACTATACTGACTGACTGTAAACATTAAGAATAAGTTCTACAATATTTTGTTTAATATTGTCTTCAACCGATTACACGATTTGACAGAAAAATTAAGTTTTCAAATAATGAAACATAATTTACCCTCGCATATTCCATTAACTTTGTGATAACCATTCAAACACCTACAAGTGTCATTTCCATTTATATTGAGGCACGTGAAATAGTTTCCACATATGGTAGGATCATAACATGCAGACGAAACTGAAATATGGAATTTAATTTGTATGTTAACGTGTATGTTAAACGGTCAATAATCAATCGGGAAATATGCTATCGTAATACATTTGAAATGAATGTCACAATGGTGGCTGAGTTCATACTTAAAAATTGATATACTGATACGTTCTATTTTGTCTTGAATCAGAAGAAATAGATCGTATATGGAAATAAATTCTAAATTCAGCGGTGTTCAACACTTTATCGTTCAAAGTTAAGAATAGTTGATCTGAGAAACACCTATCAACAGGGAGAACCAAATACGGTAACAAAACTTTTACCTATGCATGTCTTCCTGTCAATTTGGTTCAACTTGAATCCATCCTCACAGTAACATCTATAACTACCGAGAGTATTTTCACAAATTTGTTCGCATTCAGATTTCCTGTTCTCACACTCATTTATATCTGTTAGTTGATTATTAACATTATTGTTTAATATCATTTATGTGTTCACTGAAATGTACTTGAAAGCTAAGCTTACAAATAGACAGGAAACTCATATTACACTGGTAGCATATTTACATGATATAATATTGTCATACATTTATAATTATCGCATTGGCAATTTCAATTCATACTAACAAAACAATTAACATTATAAAGTGTACACATTACCAAAGAAAAATGCTTAAAATTTTCTGGAAAGCGAATACCTTTCATTCATCGTTGACAATGTGTGTTCTGCTTTAGGCAGAAGGAATTGTACATCGTAAAACAATTTTTTTATTCTTATCAAAATGAAAATAAACATAGACATGCCTTCGCAGTTTCCGTCTGTGAGGAGGAAACCTGTCTGACATTCACATTTGTATCCACCAGGAACGTTAACACATTTCTGGTCACATGTATTTAATCTAACATCAGAACACTCGTTGACATCTAAACATAAAATGACAAAAAACTCATACATCAAATTACAAGCATAAGTGGTAAGGACGGAATGAATTATTTACTGTCACAAAAACTATTAAACACACACATTATACAAATTTTACCTAACACCAACACACTAAGTATCTTAATATAAGCATATAACCTTCACAATTCCCTGATTCATTTTTGGTGTATCCATCTAAACAACGACATGTTGCATTCCCTCTAGTATTTACACACATCTCGTTGGGGTTCAGACACATCTGTTGTCCGGAAGCACATTCATCAATGTCTATGTCACAGTTGTCACCGCGCCAGCCATAGTCACAGTTACATCCTGAAACGTTTACAGAAGAGATCAGATTAGGGCGTAAAATGCATGACAGCATGGAATAAATATATGACAACATGTATAACAACATTGTTATTCATATAACACCGAAAATAATAAGATAACAAGATCTTTTCATTCAAACTGTGAAAGCACAAAACGTGTAATGTAATTATCGTGGATCCTCACCATTGGAAACTGATTACTAAAGTATAATTGATAAGAGGCTGAATTTCTTACACGTGCTTCACCCGGAAATGTTGTATTTGGGCATATGGTACTCGTTCGTTTGATTCTTTGTTGTTCAAACATCTAATTGTACCAGTTAATATGTAGTTTATGTAGTATAAATATTATGACTCGTATCATTTCTCACTCTGGAATATCTACAATACGAATTACTTATTTTATTAGTGTTGATGTGAATTAAAGTTTTATTTTATACCCTGAATCTTGTCGCAGACACCATGTAGACAATTGCATTCATTTACGCAATTTTTGCCATAATGGAAATCATCACATTCTGTAAAGAATAAAAATAGGAACAAATAATACGTGACAAACGCTGTAAATCTTTCATTTAACTCCGTTTAACATAATTTTCATTTACACAAGAGTAATATATAATAATCACTTCGTAGTGTGGATAAAGTGCGTAAAACCATTGTTACCTGTACACGTCCGACCATTGTTTTCAAGCTTTGAACCAACAAAGCAGTCACACGTATATGATCCATCTGTATTCTTGCAATATGAGTTTGCATCACAATCATGAAGTCCAGTGGTACACTCGTCGTCGTCTTGAAATATACAAGAGAAGTTAACAAGGGATCGACGCATCCGCAACAAAAAATGTGTAACTCATCCTTGTTTTAGATAGGTCTACCTCCCCATAAAGTTATGTTGATAAAATTACAACGGGATCCGAAGTGATATCAAGGAAAGGACATTGCACTTTTTCATTCGTGTCAAACTGGAGGAAGAGGAACACTACAAACAATGCCGACAAGACAGTCAAGAAAGCAGACACTGAAAATTGTTGGCCTGTGCTATATTGCAAACATCCCCTACGGCAAGTAATGGAACGGTATCACCGAACTTCGGATGTATCCTACCGAAATCACGTTTTCAACTTGAGCTCGTTCGGACAGACGAAAATGTTCGGATTAGAGATATTCTCGGAATAAAACAGTTCCAGATCACAAAGGTTTTTTAACATTGAATAGCATAACAAAAAATTCGTGGCCGGCTGACGTGTTCGTTTAGAGAGGATTCCGGACGGATTTGAAAGATTCGGGCTAGAATGGTTCAACTGTATATCGACGGATATAGTGAAGTATGGATTTAATGAAGTAATAATCTCAAAATTAAACTAAAGCTGTGTTTTACTCTGAATAAAAATGATGAAATGGACACTAGACATATAGTTTTGAAACCATACACCTGTACAAGTCTGGTTATCTGAACCTAGAGTATATCCCTGCTGACATCGACATTCAGCATCATCAGTACTTATGTAACAATAGTGTGAACAATTCAATCCATTAATGGTAAGACATGGATCCGATACTGAAACACAGAAAGGACAAATTTGTAATAATACAATAACAGCCATTTAATAAATGAAATATGCATGTTGAATTTACAAAACAATATTATATTAAAGAAACTTTGCACTGTATACAGTGATATGAAGTTACCAGACGCTATTTTTATGTTTAAAATACAGCATACAATTATGTTATAATACAAATAATGCGTCTTACATTTTGTACATGTTCTTCTGTCATCATTAAGAATGTATTCTTCGTAACAGAAGCAGTTGTATGATCCAGGATTATTGTTACAAATTTGTTCACAACCGTCAGTTTTAATGCTACACTCGTCTATATCTTCAAAAAAACGGATACAGAAAATATCGATGACAACGAATCATCACCAACAGACATTCAATGTGTAAACCGTTTGAAAAGGAGCTAACTATACACAGTTTGTGTCCAGGCTATCGGAGAACATACACAGTATACGATAACTTCTGTAACATGTGTTATCAATTAGTTCGGAATGAAAAAATGCCTTATGTCAATTACGACAAAGTAAGTGACATGGAACAATTGCACATACTTATAAATCAAGTATGTCCAAAGCCGCCAGATTTCACTAAGCGAATATGCATAAAATGTAAATAATAACTATTAAATAAATATCTATTACGAGGGTTCATTTGTCAAAATTTCGAAACGTTCAAAACATACCTTTGCAGTTAGATCCATTTGATATAAATCCAGAATTACATTCACACGAATAACTTCCATAAGCATTCGTGCATAGCTGTTGACATGTATGTAGTGATGGTACGCTACATTCATCTATATCTAAAGTAATAAATGATTAGTACGATTAAAAAATTACAGACACTACAAATGCATACATTCAATTGTCTCTATTTATGTCTCTATTTATGAATTTACTGTCCAAGATACTATTGAGATTAACACGTTTTAAGTCACTAAATCGTTTACCTGCGCATGTGCCGTTGCTTTGCGCCGTAAATCCGTCTTGACATAAGCATTGGAAGGAGCCGGGTAAATTTTTACACTCTTTGCGCGGATCATCACACACGTCTAAGGCAGAAATACATTCATCAATATCTTCATCACATGTATCTCCTTGCCAGCCATCTTCACAAATACAACCTTTGATATGATGACATAATTTCACACCTTCCCCCGTACATCGGCATTCATTCCGACAGTTTTCTCCCCAGAAACCAATGTCACATTCTAGAATGATATTGAAACACTGTATAGCAATGCATTAAAAATGTAATGGAACATCATTTTACAGCAAAGAGCTGAAAGTTGAATAATGCTGTAATTATTTTGCAACCTTTATATATATCAAGCTATATATATATATATATATATATATATGAGAGATGGTAGCTTGATTAGATGATGTGCTAATACTCCCCTAGTTTACTAAATCTTGCACATAATGTTACAGTTTCACTCACCTCTACAAGTTGTACGGCTATCTAACTTGAAGCCATCGAAACAAATACACTGGAATCCACCAACAGTATTGATACATTCCTGGGGACAAGTATTACGGTCACACTCCATGATGTCTGCAAAAACAAATAATTTTTAGTGTGTACTTCAATTCTGGTATAAGATTAAACGGCCAGATTTAGACATTTACGTATTCATGAAAAGGACATGTCTTAACAACTTTGTTTCTGAGTAACACTTCTGAGAATCATCAAAACTGACACTAACAGCTAAAAACAATACTCAACGTTCGGTCCATTAATTAATCAATTCGTAATATGTACACGACTACTAATACCTTTACATGTATTTGTATTGTCCAACTCAAAGCCATTATCGCAGAAGCATGTGGCAATCCCATCTTCATCTTCAGTACACCCCGCTGCTAAAGAGCAATTCAGGCTTGTCGTTTCACATGCACTGACTAAATAAATATCATGAGAACAAATATGAGTGCACACAAGTACAAATTAATTCGTAAATTTAAATTCAATAACAATTTTGCCGCGTACTTCATGCCTGGTGTTTTGTCTGGATTTAGTTAATCACTTTTACAACCCTTTTCATTGTGCAGCGGTCAAAGACATTAAAGAGTTTATGGATATTTCTCCATTCGTATGGAGCTGGGGACGTGGGATTTGATTGTTTCTTTATTTTTGAATTTGGTCATGATTTTTACTTGTGTTCCATCATAATTAATCCATCGCCATCAAAAAGGAATTCATTGATTTTCCAATATGACGTCAGTTAATTTTTTCTTCGTTTACTTTCGTTCGATAGTTATAGGTGAATGTATACTGGAAAAAATAACTTGCTATGTATGCTTGCTATTGATTGTAATCTGATCTAAGTTTGTATCTTTGTAACAGCTTTGCTAGAGACCGTTCCAAACGGTACTCTGCGAGGAATGTGGTTTGTCCTCTTATTTTCGTATGGTTTTATGTGATAGGAGGGTTTCCGGTTGGAGTATATGGGGATGGACGTATTTAGGGATGATGGGATATTTTGAAGTTCTTTTTTCTAGGAATCCTATTCTAACCAATTTTACAGTGAACAATTTTGTACAAATATAAGCCATATTCTGAAAATTCGCGTTCTCTTAAACAACTTCATGAAAGTGTAAACTGTAATGATATTGCTCAACCGAAGTTGTTGTACCACACACGTAACGCGTTGATTTACATCAGATTGCTATGTAAGTACATTAGCACAGCAACACCTGCGGTATAAAATACCTTATGGGATGGTAAGGTAATAACTCGGGATTTTAACCAATCAGAATAAACTTTCTTTCATCAGTTTACCCGGACACCCTGCAAACTGGATTAAAGTGTATAGCTGAATACACCTTGTACATAAAAACAAACCTGCTGATGTGTTTTGTATGCACTCCCCAGATTCAAAACTGAAGCCATTATAACAAGAACATTCGAAAGCGCCGTCGGTGTTGATACAATTCTGTGTACAGTTATGCGGGGTATTTAAATCTTCGCATTCATTAATATCTGCATTAAAAATATTATTATGTCACACAAGTGTATTCCTAAGTCAACGATGTCGTGTATTAAAACACTACCCGACGTCCAAAGGTGCTGTGAACCATCATACAACTGTACGACAATAAAAGCTAAATATGATTAAGCACATTGACCAAACAGCTCATTAAGTAATACAAATTAGTTTAAAGTGCGATTCGAATAGTTTGAAGCATTTCTTGAGGGTAAGTTATTCATCATGAAAACTATCCATTTCTTATTATTGAAATGTATACTGAATAATTAGTAATCTACACCCACATTTAAAATAAATCTATTTGACACAATATGTAGGCGCGATGCATATCCTGGGATAATCGGTGTAATTTACTTAAATAAAAATCCAAAACGGCTTGTACTGAAAGAGTTTTTTTCATGAAATCAAACGTTCCTTATTATAGAAACCGAAGTTTCACGTACCTGTACATTTGTGTTCATCATTAGTGTCTGTTCTGTATCCTTCATTACACACGCACTCATAGCTACCTTCAGTGTTTACGCACGTATGGTCACACGGATTGTCTTCTTCACATTCGTCATAATCTTTATGACATAAAACTCGCTTGAAATTTTGATGAATTGTATTCAGCTCACTTCTTTAAAGTGAGGACAATAAAATAACATACAATGAACGACATATAAAACAGCGCGCTATTTCATCACTTAAATGGTGCAACAATTTTAGAATTAAGATGCATTAAACTCAAGTGACCATATAAATAATTGCAGTCAACAAATCTCCGCCAATGTAAACCTCTTTCCAGATATTCCATACCTATCGAAATAAATAAGCTAATTTAATGAATATACCTGAACACGTATCGTTGAATTCATTATTTGAGGTAAACCCATCAGGACAGACGTCACACAAATATTTCCGATTGAGTTGAATTCGTTCTGTTATATCTAGACTGGTACACTTTCTTCCTAAGGAGCAAGGGTTTTCTACACAACCGTCGAAAACATTTTCGCAATTAGGACCTGAGTATTAATTCATAGGATACCATCAGATCATTTGATTAAACTGCTTTTGTTAGGTTGTCAAAAAGAATCATTAGGTTAAGTCTCATGGTGAACATCTTTTTCCATTAATGAGCATTACTTTTCAGTAACACTTCAGCTCTTTGTTCTATACCAAAAGCTAAGTCATAATTGTATTAACAACTATTAGAAATGCAGTAAAAAGCCTGAAGACCGGACGCCACATGGACCAACCTAATCGTCCAGTATTCAGGAAATTCCGATTTTGAGAACTGTTAAATATCACTTTTTAAAAACTTAATAAAACCAGATGTCTAAGTTCAGTAACAGGTGACACGTCTACATGTTTTGTATGCTTTGTCATCCTTGAGGATAGTATTCCTTGATTTAAAATCTAATTTCACGGTGAGTTTCTACTCTACTTTACCCATACCATTAATTATGGTTTTGGAAATTATTCTTGGCCCCAGATCATATTGTTTTTATCAGACAGAGTTAAATCAACTCTTTCCGTTTAGGTGATGGAACAGGCATTATTTTCGTTCAATGTAACATAGATGCTTAGTCAGTTAGTTCAACTAAGGAGCTGATCATTACCGTTCATCGAACAATAATTCTTAAGTCAGTTTTATTTACAATTGGTTGATTAACCTGTTCCTTCTTATTCAATGGTAAATGACAGCAATTAATCAATCTTGGTCTACAAACTCTATAAACATATAGCCATTATCACAGCACGTCAAGGTGACAGTTCTTTTTACAACAATCGACATGATCTACAATAATTACTCCCTTCTCAAATATCGACAGTCAATTCGCACACTGTTAGGGTATGATGTTGTCAGTGTTGTAAATCAGCAATTCAAGACACCCAACTTCCTAACAATTTATTTGGGGGACAGTAACTTAATTACAGTCCTGGTATTTATTCCGTTAAGAAGCATTGAGTCATGAACCACGTAAAGTCAATCAATTCGAAGATAATTCATTAGTGAAGATAAATCAATGTTTAATATTCGTTCATTTGCTATCCCTGCAAACCTTGTACACCTACACTTATCTCACACTGTCATTTAAATGGAATTAGAAAGTCTGTATAAAACAGTCCACTCAATGCCATGATTTTACCAGCACAGTGTAATTGATAACTTCACAAATTGAATAGAATTGCGTTATCATAAGGATTTTGTTTATCCCAAACTTTATCAACGTGAAATATTCTTGGATTAAATACAGAGTATTTTTAATTTTAGGGGATAGAAAATCTCCATTCTCCGGAATTCTGGGAATTCCGTTTTTCAGGGATTGTTCAACATAGAATTATTAAGGGAGAAACAGAAAACAAAACTAGGAAATCGTTTTCTAAGTTATTCCAGTATTCACGGAGTCCGGTGTTCCGGAGTTTTACTATAATTATACCTTCATAATGAGGTTCGCATACGCATGTTGCATAATGGAAGTGGTCCGTGTTCTTGGGATTGTTTCGAGAACTGTTTGAACAGAAACCATGACCACTACAACCAGTGCATAGTAATACATCAACAGTAAAAGCAGTAGACGAACGACCATTTTCATTCTTGGAAACCACTCTAGAACCGCATGAAACAATTTAATTATCCCAAACAGACGATGATATATCAAGAATTAGAAATATTCTCTCTTCCAAACAATGAACGAATTCTCAGTCATTATCACTACTATTTAATGTTTTTAATGAATTGCCTACTGAAGAACAATTGTAAAATAACCGGTATTAGTTTTGAAAAGGTTATGCTAACTACAATCGCTAAGGCAAAATATTATATATTTATACTCCTACAACCATATTTTAGAGCACGATACATCTAAACTATATACGTTTCGACACCTAGATTTTAATTAAACGTTTAACAATCCAGCTTTAGTGAAATGTATACTTACTTTATATCCACTGGTTCATCATTTACTTGGTAATATGTAATCGAACTAGTATTTCGATCAAATGAAGCATTAACATTGTTTGAAAGAAATTCAACATCATTTTCGTCTTCAATACTGATGTTACACTGTACAATCTCATTGACTCCGATATAAATAGTTCCACAACCATTTAGGAGAGGAACCACCTCGTCTAAGAGAGAAAAACATGTGCATTAGTTAGATGTTATCAAATTGTAGCACGGATCAGTTACAAAAAGTTTTATACAGAACATCGTTATTCAGTTTTCAATACTCGATCAATATTTACCCATGTCTTTCTTTGTTAAGTCCGCACTCTTCTTTAACATTTTCGTGGCCAGTCCAGCGTCTTTCCTTTCTGTAAATACAATGTCAAACACACATTCAATGTTTTCTGATCCATCACACTCTACCTCTGCTTCCTGTCGTTTGATAGGATCTGCTTCGTCTAAAAATCTTGGAACGTAAGTAGCATTGTGGTAGTCTGTGTGATTCTTGCCATCCTCGTATTTGAATGCAGAATGCTCTGCGTCAATTTCCCCTACAAATGATTGAAGGTTTTTATAGTTCATGTACTATTACTAATACATATTTTGTGACATTATCATATAATATTACAAATAATCGAGACATTTCAATACAAGAAATATCTTTCTACATGAAAACTGATAAATATACAATAAATATATTGCACTGGTCATGCTTAAATACTTTCTTTCTACAATACCGAAATGAGTATAATTTTACGAGCATACTGCATGGTGTATATGCTGAACCAATGAGATGTTATGTCCTTAATAAGCCTATCGTGGCATGGCAGTGTTATGCTTGTATTGAGGCATAATTATTTCGGTGAGGTGGTTTAAAATGCAACTGCTAACGCCATTTTCAATATATTTGTCCCTCTAATAAAATGCCTATGTAATACAGTCCCGGTGAGGTTTGGTATGGTCATTTTAAAGGAAAACAGTTATTTTTGTTCATACAGAGTTTTGATTTAGCTTGAAAACGATACATAACATGCCTATATACACTTATCTTTAAGTAATACCTGAATGAAGTGCCAAAAAAATTATGCTTTTTTCATTGTTTTGTTGTTTCATTTAAAAATCACTAATTTTCAACAACCAAATAGAATACATTTCATGGACATTTCACTTCATATACCTAATTACTATACTGTAATTATGATGACAATTCATTTTAGTTGTATATATTTTTATTTCATCAATTTTCGACAAAAAATGGTATGAGTTTAACAAAAGGTACTGACTCATTATAGATTTTGCCAAATTCTGTCAATTGATGTTTAACAGCATTTAAAAATACTAGCAGTACTTAAAATAACCATGATCAAAAGCTTATGTTACAGATTTATTTGCTGTTGAAACAAAAAAGTCATACATTGAACTGCACTTCATTGGAATTTTGTATTATTGTGTCATTTCGGGTCACTAAAAAGGGTCATATTTTGTAGTGCCCGCAACACAGACTCTCTCACTCCACAAAGTATGAGATACAGAGCCAATTTTATTGCTATATAAAATGCCTTTGGCACATGTTTCCACATACTGAACTGCTTCATTCATATGTCTATTAGTTTTATCACTATTTGTGAAAAACTTTGTCCACAACGGTGTAGTGTGCGCAACACAAATATTAAATAATCCTGTAATTTTTAGATTCATCAAGATTTTTTATGCTTTTTTGTCTTAATATTTTTGTTTTGATTAGAGTCATGAAAATATATTAAAGGAATACCATAGTTTAATTTGTTTTTCTGACCAGAATGGCATAACAATGAATTTAGTTTACTATTCCCATGATCTGGTAAGGACATTTGAAATGTTCTAACAATTTTAATAAATATATAATTCAAAAGGAGAAGGATTACTCAAGAAAGTGCAAAGAAAAAAAATATATGTGACTTTTCTTAGAACAAACAAATGATTAACACAAATTTGTTTCTGTTTTTTGTGTTGCAGACACTACAGGGTTTTATTTATGTTTAATGTGTTAATATCAAGTTTAATTTTAGCAACAACTAGACCTATCACTGAATTGTGATTAAATACCCCCCTCCAAACAAAATAATGCAATTTAGTGGACAAAGTCCAAGAAAGCATTTCTACAGGGCATGCACATAGTTGACTAGAATAAATGTGTAATGGCATATTACGGGAATGGTACATACATTTCTATTGCATATTGTGTACTAGTTAAGACAAATTAATCAGAGTATACAAAACAATTGCTTCAGTTTTTTCTTTCAGTAATTAAACTATTGACTTCTTTGTACAATTCCGAGAGAAACTACAATTACAATTTATTCAATTTCATAATACACCAATACATAATTACTATTCATTTGCAGGGACATAAATAAATATGACACAAGCTCTCATATCAATTCAAATGCTATTCTTTACAATGCAATAAATAACCAAGGTCACCCAGACATAATTCTGCAATGTACTGCAACTTTAGGGGACAGTCTGTGCAACCAAGCAACTTTCAAGAGGGGGGGGGGCATTATTTTACAACATATGTGACCTTTGTCATGAATAATCATGCCATGCAAATCTATCCAACCACAATGTATATAAAAAAACTTGAAAAAGTTCGCACAAATAAATAAGAGAAATATTCACGCCATGCTCCTATTTCATTAGAGGACAGACCGCACAACCAACCAACCAACCAACCAACCCACTGACTGAGTGACCAACCAACCGACCAACCAACAACCAAGGTGTTTCCAGTACACACCTGAAAACTTCGTTTGCAGGAGTATAAATAGTATGGGTGGAAAAATACCTTACAGTATGCGTATCAAACAAACCTTTCAAGAGTTGGCTACTTTTAAAAAGGAGTTATTTGTAATCTGTCATGCACATGATGCATTATAGTATGTGAATAAAATGATTGAAATTAACATTAACTAATACACATTTAAAATTATTGACATTTTTGTTTGTAGACCTTAAAAGAGCAACTATGTAGTTTCCACAACAAAATCATGCGTTGTAAATTTGCCACTAAATGTCTTTAAGCAGAAGTCATATAGTCTTTTTGCATTCACCTACAGTCCTTACAGTTTGATATAATTTGATACCTTTCTACTCAGGCCCAGGTGTAAAGCTGTTAAAGCTATGTAAAGATGATGACAGTATTTTTGTACATTTTTGATAAAGTTTTGACTCGCAAAAATTTGGTTAATAATTTCTTTGCATTTTTTTTGTGATAAATATATCCGTTTGATTGTAGTTGCTCAAAAACATTCAAATTTATAATATACAGATTAAGATGTATTTTGTGACCTATCTGCATACAACAATTGTTACTTGTAATGTCCGCAACGGATGTACATGGTGTTAAATAACAGGGGATATTTTACTTAAAACCACTAGTACAGGAAAACCCCTCCAGAACAATGTGGCCTGGGTATGTACCTTTCCAACAAAACTGTTAATTTCACGATACACAATACTTCGTTTTTTGTCAAAAATGCAACATTTATAGTGAAAATGGCGTAAGCAATGTTGTGCAGCGATGCGGGTTCGATCAACAAATCAACAATCGTTTTATAAATTTGAATGATATAAAAACAATTGAATATCAGAAGTAATACTACTATGTCTATCAGTTTCCTTCTTGAATGTCAGTAAGATGAATAGTTTGTGAAAGGATTCAACGTACAAAACTGTCCATAATGGAACACTTCGCGCTCGGTAAGGTTTGCTGGCAGCACAGTTCCATTAGGTAATATGAAATCATCCTCATATATGCCGTTGAAGTTACCTAGCAGACCGCGAGTAACATTGTGGAACGATGCATGGACCATTGTGTTGAGTGACAGCATCTCAACGCTTACAGATATATTCAACGAAATATCTGTAAGATATATGTATTCATTTAATAATTTAAAGCAAACAAGGAAATTATGTATTTTATAATAGGAAAAGGTAAGTAATCAATGGAAGATACTGAAATATGTGTTCAATAACAAATAGAAATATTCCACTATTACAAATCAGAAGAAGTTATTAGTGGTTTCAGTAATGACATGCTACATATAACGGATTATTTGTTTGTAAAAATCAGTAACCAACCAGAAATAATAAAAAAAAAACAAAATAATACATATAATTTTGACGGTCATCATTGGCGAATTGACGGATCAGTATAGATCATTGGTCATGTTGTGCCGTATTTCATTAGTGCATGTCTTATTACTCAAAAATTATACAAACGCATATGAAGCATGAGTGCAAGACTTACGACTTTCAGGAAATGATACAACCAATGTTTCCCCTCTTTTTGCGACGATAAGGGTTCCATTTGGTACTTGAAGCATCGGCGAGTCATTGTCAGTTTTCTGTATATATTGCTCAGTAAGGTCTACGTCATTTCCATAAATATTGAATCCTGAAAAAAGTATGAATGGTATAAATAAGCTTTCGAAAATACATTTATGTTGATTTTGTTATTTTGACTACTAGAATTGTAATCGTTCATATTTTAGCACATACCCCTTTTGGCTCTGTTTAATTCTACATGTATTGAAGCATTCGTCCCGTCCCTGGCTGCAAACGCACTGAACACTGTTGCATCGGACAGATTGCCGTCCTGTTTAATCGCCCGCTGTGTTCTAGCTTGAAGACTAAATGTGTGGTTTTCAGTTTGTATTTGCAAGAGTGTATATTCACCAAGGCCATTAAAGGTGAAGTTTAAACCATCAAGGGTGCTGAAATGTGGATCGCCCCAAAATGACCCTGAAATTCAACAAACAAGCACAAACAGTTTTATATCAATTTTACATGTTTCTCCTAGCGAAGTAGCGAATGTTATATATATATATGGTAATGTCTAACCATACATCGCAACTAACTGAACATTATGACAATAATTTATATTGGATTGGTTTTCAATATTTCATTTTAGGATAACAAAATCTCGATACATAGGCGACCTCGTTGCGGGCCAAAAGGTGGTCTAATATTGAGGTTTGTTTCAAACATTGAAATTTGACGGTGCTCCATATAAAATTCAAGTTAATCATGAAGTCATTATACTCTTGAATTTCGTCCTATTGATTTTTATTTTTTTTATCTATTTACCAGCGTAAGTATGAATGTTTTGCTGATGCAAGACAAATCATACGAGAAGAAAAAAACATTTTACCACGTACCAAAGTTATATGGAGACTGTCTGTAGCAAGTGCCAATTGGTCGCAATTTGTAATATAACCTACATAATGACGTAAACGGAGAACAACACATTTCCTTTGGCTTTGTGTCGTGTATGTAATGGTCCGCCTGATAATCTTGATGATATCTAAAAAATCCACCTGCAGTTGGTCTTTCGTCAACCCAAAGTGATGTTCTGTAGTCATAGCAACAAGACTGAAACATAAGGCATGCATAAAACAATTAAGTCTTTTTTTAAACTATGTATATACTGCTTTAATGTAACAGCTTTGCTTTTCATTCAAAGTTTCTACCAAATGTAGATAACAAAATGATTCCTGGTATAAAAACGCAAATCCACCTACATAAAAATACCCTTACCCAAATCCCCGACCCAAAACCCACACGTATGATACATAGTGATGTAAAGGGAAAGGCAAGAATATGTTTAATTCCAAATGTTATTTCTATTGATAACACTGACAACAACAATATTGATAATAGCAAATATATTTCTACGGCTGACTTTGCCGAATGATACTTACTTTCAAGCTGTACTAACATCTCACATTAACATAGATGTTACCTCTCCGTGTGTGATGTAAGTCAAATCTTGACGGCCACTAATTTTGTTGTGACATATTTCATAATTACACGAAATGATTTTCTACAGAACGATGTCTGAATGAATACAGAGAAGATTAAACGTATGAATAGGTCATAGACACAAGTATATACCTTTCCATATGATCTGTATATTCCGCCTGAAAGCATATCAACACACGTGAAGTTTTTTCTTCCATACCACCAACTCCAGCGGTCTATATGCCAGAACCATGGATCCCATCTAGCTAATGATATGTCACATGGACATTGTGGTAACAAACTGTTCATGAAATCAATATCTTGTTTTTCGTGTTTGTTTTCCTGATACCATTTCACACAATTAACTTTGTTATTCTTTGTCGAATTCCCAACACGTACCAAAGACTTAAACACGATCCCTGATACTCCTGTAAACACGTAAACACGTAACTAACTTGTGTGGTTAGTAATTATATAGCGTATTGTTCAACAAAAGTGTTCAAAACATCAAAAGGAATATTTTATAAGACCTCGTACAGATCCCTTGAATGAAACTTCACATTAAACTGCTGGCGAACTTCACATTAAACTGCTGGCGAACATCATTGCGAGATGTTCACCTATATAAGATGTAAACACATCATGCGATACGGAACCTACAATCAAAAGGGAGTTCGGGGCAATGGGATATATAAAGCCTACGAAATTAGTATACCCACCAGCATGTGTAGCGGCTGAATCTAGTGTAAGAACGATGGGAGTGTAGGAGTTATGGTGGATGAAAGCATCGTATGTATTGCTGAAATACCCAACCAATACCGGGGCATAACGTCTCCTTTTACTTTCAAATCGCATTAAACCATTACCATATATAAAAAAGCTGTATGTCAACTCTCCATCAGAGGTAAGCACTAGTTGAAATGTCGACGGCTGATGAACAGAAAAATATATAACTATTGTATATATGTGTATGTGCATATGTGTATATTGTACAGAATCGGACACAGTGAAGTATAAACATTCCCTCAAATACATCCCTCTTTATTTCATTGTTAGGCATGTAGTGGGATATGAATATGATGAATTAAAAATCTTGGTCCCAAGAAATATACTTCAATCGTGTTCTTTTGTATTTTCAGGCATCTAGAGTATTTATACACGCCAGTTAACGTAATGCAGACAGTTTTAATTGTGCTGAACATCAAAAAAAGGAAAGTTAAACATTTCTGAACAATATTGATATGATACCGTTATCAATACCATTAAATACATATGACACTTGCTTTTCTCAGTCACGATGATAATATAAAATCATACGTTATTCTACTGAAACAGCACAGAAAAATGTATCTACCTCCTCTACATATGCGCTATCCGTCATAAAACACCGTGAATTATGCAACATATGAAGCAGTAGCAACTACTAAAAGTGTTAAGAAGAAATATTGTATGAATTAACCTACCCCAGATTCTTTGTGGCGTAATGATCTGTCATTTGCCATCACATTTTCCCACGTTGCAATCAAAACAAAACTGGCTTCGAATGAACTCAGTGCTCCGAATTGCTGCACACGTTTTTCGATGTCTCTTGTTTCAGAACGTTCTTTCAGGGTTTTGTAAGAATTGAGAACATCATACGCTCTGTAATAAACATTGCTGATAGATAAACTCTGGAAATGAGCATGAAAGGGTGCTATAATGTCGTATTTGAGGTCTTCCGCATCTCCTGTACTTTTAGGGGGTGTAGGATTGTTGTACCTTTGATCGAAGCTGACAACACCATGCGGACACACCTGAAAGAAAATATTTTGGTATATTCATATGCAAAAGAAACAAACAAATGAAATGTCAACACTGCACAACAATGATGTTGTACTTGCCATTTTTGATACAAAATTAGTTAGGAGTTTACATTTATTTAGCTGTATTTTATTTTGGCTTTACTATACAGGAACTGTTACAGTCCGAAACAATCTTATCCAATTTTGGAGTCGGATCGTCAAAATAATTTACGACTGAATAATGTGAATATTTGCCTAAAGAAGTGTTTTTGTTTCTTTTTATCACCAGTTAATGTTATAGAACCTTCTGAGACGCTGATAATACGTCGATAATAGTTTGAAATATGCTTGTCGTGAACTTACAAAAACATCTGTATGCTCTCGTCCCAATGCAGGAAGACCTAGGGAGAAGTGGACCACGTCTCCACATTGTTCCCAACTGTTCAGACGGATATCATTCTCGTCCTCTCCATATGGGTACAAAGGCACTTAAACAATTAAGAATAGATTTATGATTAATAAATAAATTATATAATAATATAATGTAATAGTTTTAATGATATGATGAATAATTAAAACTGTCAGAATAACGGTAGTGGGAAACCGGGGAGCTGAATTCGAGGTAAAATTTCGAAGGGAGATAATTTCATAAATCAACATTAAGCCCAGCTGAGTTCATGCGCTTAGCACGTATGACGAAAGCCGAGGACAAAAAAGCGGTACACACGTGGTTTGTGTTTTAGCTTTATACTTCATGTCATACACATTTCATTTTTAGAAACAGGAATCTTAGTCGATGGAATTTGAAGAAAACTTCTAACTTTGCAACTGAAATAGTACGATTAATTCAGTGAATATAAGTTGTTGTGTTGAAAATGTGTACAGTACTTTTTCTTGGGGGTTATACAAATACTACAGCGTATGTTTCTTGAATTAACATCAGTAATCTTTGTTTTTTTCTTGTGCTTCAAATGCGTACTTACAGAATGTATAAATGCATCAAAATAACGAATTCATATTATGAATTCAATAATACGTGTTTTAAAACATCAGTAAGCGAACATTGAATATTAGAGTCTTAATCAATCATTTTAGAAATTGAATAGAATACAATAGAGTCATTGTTAATTCTCGTTGGAAAATGGTACATCTGTTTCTATAGGGTTACAAATAAATAGTAAACACCTTAGACATATGGCCGTGATGTTATCAGCAATAGTACCCCACTGACTGAGAAATAATATGAGGTGTGTGAACTAATGAAAACTCCTGTGGGCTAAACAGTTAAATGCTGCAAGATTCATCTCCCTTTAGACTACTACTTCCCCCCGAGGTTTAATTTGTCCTATGAGATAAGGTGAGTAACTCTTGGGGATCTAACGATGAATTATAACATTTATCATTAGTTGACTCGGAGTATTTTATCCCAGTCCCCCCTTCTCCTCTATAGTATTATGTAGTATATCTATATTTTTATACGATTATAACGAATGAAGACTTACAAAATGTAGTTGAAACTACAGACCATTATAGGGAATAAGCAACATAAATGGCTTAGAGCGTATGCTATCTTATTTTACAGCACATAATAGGACATTATCATCAAAATATCATCATCATGATACAGTATAACCCCGAAAAGCGGACCCCGTCTGGACTTGGTCAAAAGTCCGGTTTTCTGAGAATTCCGGTTTTTGGAGAACTATTGAATATAGGAAAGAAAAAATGGGACTTTTTCATCCAATGTTCAGAGAATTCCGGTTTTCAGGGAGTCCTGTTATATATTTGCCAGCGAGCTAATTTCAGTCTGAATCACAAAACAGTCTTTAATAAAAAAAACCCACAAATATTATTTGACAATCTATTGAATGATAAAGTATTTAACGCATGCAAAAAAGTTTTCTTCTTCATAACTTACTTGTGTCGCATTTAGTAGTCCTTGAATCATGAACGCCAGTTCGACAAGTGCACACTGATGATGTGCACTGAGCGCCGTTTGTCTTGCAATCATCAGCGGTAAAGCACGCTTCACCGATTTCCGCTGCAATAAATTTAATTATGAAATACCCAATACTCGTATATTCTTGATTTTTATTTCCGATTCTTATAATACTAATATTGTTTATAGAAATACCGCATAATACATAATTAGAAAGGATGTCCTGAATGGTAAACATTAATTACAAATATAATTACAGGTATAAACAACAGCATGCGTACTACTTTCTTACCCAATTCGATGCACACTGGTGGATCGCTACTCCATGATCCATCACTTCGACAAACTAATTCCGTATCTCCAACGAGTTTAAATCCGTCGTCACATGCGAATTCAGCTGTTGATTTATACGTTGTGCCGGAACTAATGTCAAGTTGACCGTTTGTGATACTGTCAAGGGATCCACAATCTGTACATAATTTGACAGCAACAATACCTTAATATATTTAAAATCCTCCAGGTTCAAATACATATATATTAACTCAAATGTAATATTGATATATCAATTAATATATGGTTGCAAAGTTGAGCAAATTAATAAAATATCAGTCTCCTTTGTAATGGTAACTGGGTGAATGTTTATCAATACCTTATCGACATATATTTATAGCAATGTTACAGAATGTGTTCTTGCCTTTTATAGTACAAACTATGACATCCGTCCAACTTCCCCCATCTTGACAACTAATTGTCGGATCACCCTCCATATCATACCCTTCATTACATTCAAAAGTAGCTGTATCGCCATATTTTGTACCAGTACTTGATACAACTACTCCATTTTCTAGTACTATGATTCCACAATCTGTGGCAGAAATTGAATAATTGATGGCATACATTAACCATGACACAATAAATGGTAGATAAACTGTTCAGTGTAAAATTATTGTCGGATGCAATGGAAGGCAATTCTGAATTTCAACTTTGTGGTCGTTCATTGTTTCGTAGTCTTCATTAGGCATCTTGTTGACACGTATCCTTGATCTCGGTCGCTCAATGGAAAGAAAATGACATGCTATCTAGTATTGTGAGCAATCAGATTTGTCTGCTTGCGGACAAATAGGATATAAATATTCACGAAGAATGTTTCAATTCATAGAATATTATTATTGAAATATGTGAAAGGCTTTAGCAAAGTTATTTGTCTTGTATTACGTTTGTGAATGCCATCAATAGTGCCTGTGCGCGTTACCTGTATTAACACATAAATATAAATTACCTTATCAAAATAATAATTCAAAAAGCTTCCCAATATGGCGTCATAACTCGATACAAGATCCCACTTGTTGAGGCAGACTAGGCCAAACAATTTATTCGTTTTTATTTATGTTTGTTGTTAATTGTAGACTCGTTTGTTGTTTTTATTATTATTGTACTATTATTTATTCATGTATTATTTTGTTTCCCGGGAGGAAAGAGTGGGGTTTGATCCTAAAAACTAGGTTAACACCCCGTAGCATTGCCTCAGACGTGTCAAGGACGTACCTTGCGGGAGACTGTGTTTTGTCCCCATTTTTATAGTACTATGGGTTGAGGCTTTTGGGAAAGGAAGTATCTCGGGTAGGTGTTTTGTGTGTTTTTTATTCTATGAATCTTTTTCTTATCCATATCCAAGGACAAAATTAGACACATATACATGCGTGCATACCTACCTTGTAAATCACATTTTACAGAAGTATGATTCCAATGTGACCCATTGCATACTATGACACCTGAGCTGACTAAGTCATATCCTGGGTTACATGCCGTTGTTGCTATGGAACCTGTTGTTGTTCCGTTGCTCACGTCAACCTGAGCGTTAGAAATCGATGGTCGACCACAGTCTGCATGATAAAAGCGTATCTGTCAATAACTGCCAAATCGAAGGTATTAAGTCGTGTTACCGCATTTTCATCGTCAACAACAGGAAAAATATATGGTATCATTTTAAAGATAGGTGACTTCACAAAGTAATGGACAATTTTCTTACCATTCGCCTCACAAACAGGACTATCTGTCCATGATCCATCAGTTTGACACACAATGACTGAATTGCCTATAATGTCAAGACCATTATCGCATGTTATTTCAACCACTGTACCAAAAGTTGAAGCCGTGTCATTTCTTGAGCCTTTGTTTGGAGTAGGGTCACCACAATCTGAGAAATATAAAGAATTTGTGTCATGGAAAAAAATAAGCTTGTTTCAAAAACGGGTTGAATCTCCATAAATGCTACATAAATGAACTATATTGTACACATAGATATTTCATAGAAAGTTAGAATTACATATGTATTCAAAATGATCGTAAAAAATGAAAAAGCTTAGAATCATGCCATAAACGTACCGACAATGTCACATTCAGGCATTTCATCCCACTCCCCGTTGTCAAGACAAGCCACAGTAGAACTACCATTGCGTAGGTATCCAGGTTTACAGCTCACAACTGCTATCGCACCGTATGTAGTGGTATTAGATGGTAAATCTATATCAGCATTTGATGCCACAGGGAGACCACAATCTGCCGAACAATTTATGTGCGTATTATTTTCTCAAATGGAACTTGTATGTATTTACAAACCCTTGAAATATTTGAAACGATGCAAAACTAGTATTACATTGTAATTGATCAATAAGTGTATTTATTCTCATACAATGCTCGGCAAATTCGCTCAGATGTACGTGCATCATACTCACAAAAAAGAACAAAGCTTCGGATACTAATCCACATTCATTAGAAATTCAAAAAAAAAACATGTTTTTAAATACCGCTGCTGACTTACAGGTATTTCGTAAAGAAATATGTACCTAATATATCACAAGACGGATAGTCTGTCCATTCGTCATTTGGTTGACAGGTTATAATCGCTTCTCCGGATAAATTATATCCTGTATTACACGTGACAGAGACTATGGTTCCATTTGTAGTGGAGGATGAATTTACAGCTCCATGCTCTGGCTGAGGACTTTTGCAGTCTGAAATTAACACTCCCACATGCAACCTTTCAGTCTTGCGGATTGGGCCAAAAGTTCGGGTTCTGAGATTTTTTCTAAAAAAGTTACTCGAATATCATAAAATTCCGGTTTTCAGGGAGTCCGGTTTTCAGGGAGTTTACTGTATACTCTTTAGCCTTGAAAGACCATACGCTTATCCACTTGAATACAATGTGGTCAAATATCGCATAATTCATAATTATATTTTATTAAATATTTAAGCTCAGCAGTTATTGATAATTAAGCATAAAAGTCGGCTTAGTTGAATTATTTAGATAACCAAGATAACACAACTACTTGACAGTAAAAAATGGTTAATTATGGTGTACTGACCAATAAGCTGACAGTTTGGCTGATCGCTCCATGTTCCGTGTATTGTGCAGTTTATTGTATTATTTCCAATCAGTCTGTATCCTGTTTCACAACTTACTTCAATAACAGCACCAACATTTATTTGTGATGAATTGATTATGCCATTTTCAGGTGTCGGATCGCCGCAAACTTTGACGAAAAAAATCAAGAATATGGAATACATAAGAACTATTCAAATATACATGATACATGTGTGGTAAAATATTTGTACGATTGTATCCTTGAACTTGTTTGATGAGAAACAATTATCTTTACTGCCGCATTATCTTTCCTTCAGCGAAGAAACTTGCACCATTGGATTAAGGAATCACAGTGAATGTTACCTGGAAACGCTAGTAAATGACACAAACATGATGCATTTGTCAGCATCGTAGAAAAATAAATAAGAAAGAAATCGGTATGAAGCGAAGGTTCAAAAGGTTCAATGTAATGATATTCTCATAGCGCATGAATACATTTGCCTGTATGAATTGTATGACACACAAATGTGCCTTCTAAATACGATCCATGCGCATTTGTTCGCGTAGGTCAATATCGCGTTCGTTTTTAAAACAATTCATCCTATGTTTAATTAACATACCTAAGCATACCACGGATACATCGTCGTTGTGATAACAGTTATCGTACGTAACGTAGCTACAGTTATTAATGTGTTCCGCGCCATCTGGGCAGTCTAGATCGTCTATGAATATAGGACCTGTTCCACCACCGTACTCCGCATTAGGATAGAAAGCCACAGCCGGCCTGATAATAACAAATAATTAAGTCGGATAATTTGCTAACAGTAGCCGTAAAAAGTGACTACATTGAACACATAATAATGCATCATACTTCATTTCCTCTTTACTCTCCAGAACACGCCTACTGATGAAAGTCGTATAATATCAAAAAGTTCTCGTAGAAAAAGTGTTCACATTTGCGTAAATAGTATTTCTGGGGGAAAGACAATATATCGGCCGATGAAATCTCAAATGACAAGTTGCGTAATTAATTTATCATACCCCAGTTTTGAATTTGAATGCCTCTTATCTAACTACGGTATTTACCTCTTCATAATATTCAACATAAACAATAAACGCTTCAAATTGTACAATAAAATTCGTATCGCACATACATGTGTTCACATACAAGCATGCCGCCACTCCCCATTTATAGTGTCATTAAACTCATAACATTTTGAAACCGATCTTGTTACATGCATATTTTGACTATAACAAAAAATTCCTTACCATTTACCGAGCATTTTGCAAATGACATTCGCTTCTTCCCATCCGAAATTATCGTCACATACTGTACCCCAGGTATCCTTGAATTTAATCTCCACACGTCCACTTGAGGCATTACCGTTGCTTAAACGGATTTCACTGACGTCAAGAGGGAAACCTGTTTGTGTGTTTGTTTTTAAAAATGAAAAAAGTATACAGTTATCATACATAAACATTGTGAGAAATGCTTCTTGTGTTAGACCGAGTTATCGGATATGTACTTTTTGACAAATTTGAACCAGGATCGCCGTCTGCGCTTGACTAAATACAATGGATTATACCATTAACTTGTTTATCAGATTATAAGTCGTACGATACTGAAACATTAAGTCAATTATTTTCTAACAATAACCAAACATTGTTTTCAAATTTACATTCAGATACGTACTATATTCTTCGCATTCTCCACTTGTTACCCATGTATTGGTATCATTATCACAAATCATACTGAGTGTACCCATGTATGTCTTATAATAAGAACAATCAGCATATAACGTATTTCCTTGGTAACTAAAATATCCTATATCCCAGTGATGTATTTCCGGCGGCCCGCATTCTGAAACAATGATTAACATCGGAATATTCAACAACGAATCATCTGACAACTCGGTATTAGCAGAAATAGGTCTGCAGGAACATAATTTATGAATGAAATGAAACAATACAGAGCACTAAATAATAAAAATGGTTATTATAAAAACTGCATGTATCCATCTATAACTTAACAAATAAAATGTAAGTTGTATGAGTATGGTATATATAATTTTCTACTGGTTTCTTTTTCCAAATACACCGAGGATAACAACCTCGTCATGTTCTGTACAAGTAGGTTTACGGATTTGTTCACGAAGATCGGTAAATACATGACTTATCGTTAGACATACGCGTGAAAATTACTAAGTATGTCTTATTGTCTATTATGGGCAATATATCAACATATATGATAAAGAATGAAAAATCCACCTTGTCCAAAATACTACGTCTCCATAAATACCCACCAACACAACCCATGACCGTACTAAAGATTAAGGACAACACACTGTCTCCCCAAGGTAACCGGTTCAGACTGATTTCAAGAGTACATTTTGTATATTCTACTTTCTTGGAATGTTTCTAGCACATCATGGTTCAATTTCAAGCGTACGAATATCAAGTACGTACCATTGCAAACAATAGAAACATCCCGATCGTGACTGCACCAGTCTGCATTTACGTATTTACAATCGTTCAAGTTTTCGTCATACGAATTGCAAAAAAGCTCTTCAATGTGGATCGGTCCAGTTCCTCCTCCATGCGTAGCGCCTGTCAAATATTGAGCTGCCCTAGAATAAAGATCCCAAAATCAAATCAAAACAGTATGTAGTGTTGTTTTATTCAAAATCTGAAAAAAATGTCGCGGGACAAACAGATGTAATTGATAGTTGAAGCGAACATAACTTAAAATAAGACTCTTTTCTCTCTGTCGTACAAACCATAATCTTTTTTAGAGACTTTATATTCTGTCTCCCGTCTAGCTTTGTAAAGTCTCTCTTAATAAATTATATGTAATATTAACTATTATACAATAATGTAATAGACGTCGTTGGTACTGTTCAGATATCATTTTGTATTATCCATGAAATGAAGTTTAGGAATGCTATTATGTGTGTCATTACATGAACATTTCATGCTTTTTTCAAGCAATATTACAAAAACTACGAACCTCAGACCTAGCATATTGCAGAATGCATCAGCATCGTTGATATCAAAGTTTCGATCACATATTGTTCCCCATGTACCGTTCACTTCAATTTCTGCTCTACCGTCGTTTTCACCGGTTCCATTGGCGAGACGCACACCAGTTATGTTTAACTTGGGGCCTAAATAGAATAATCCTACATTTTTTGACATGTACGACAATAATAGAAATACGGATTTCTCAAACTGAATACAACCCAACAGAATAACAATGCAAAATGCTATTTCTGAAATAGTTACGTTGTGTTAAACAAACTTGGGGCAGAAACTGTCATTTCTGAAGTTGTAACCTTTGTATATGTATAAATATATGGTATAAGTGTTATTGGTCCGTGTAGCCATTTTAGCCCTAATACACCATTATACACCATTCCTTCAACGTTCTTGCGCCCTGTGGGACTGTTCTGATATATAATATAATGGTATGAACTCACCATAGCACAGTACAGAAGCATCTTCGTTATGCCCACAAGTGTGATTATATAAGGAAGTACAGTCATTGATATCCTCCTCATTTCCATCACAAGTTAACCAATTAATATGCACAGGTCCAGTTCCTTCTCCATAGTATGCCCCATAATACACACTTCTCACGCTATAATACTACATTATGTTAGAATTCTGTTTCAGCATGATCGATCATTACATAGTTATTGTCCATTTAATCTGTGTAATTATATTAATGTATGTAATGTAGATGTGAGGATTTCAAAATAGTAAAATTATCTCACCTTCCCCAAAATACTACATTCCCCAAACCCAGCTTGCACGTAGAAACGTACGAAAAGTGGATCACAATACACAGTCACCCGGAGGAAACCGTCGTAAAACGGTCAATAAAAAAACTAAGGGGTAAAAATTATACAGTTTATTTTTGTTTTGTTGTTATCAGACCGGTTGCTGCAGTATTGACTTTTGGCGTAGTATTGGTACATCACACAATCTTCGGAGTGGCACCACTTCGGAACAGCCTTTGTCAAGGCTACCTGGGCTTAAACTAGTTTTAGCTTAGACTTCACTGTATTGCTTATGATAAAACCCAATTCCATGCTTTTATAAAAACAAGTAGATAGAAAATGTATTTACTTACTTGTTAAGATTCACGGTAAAAAAAGGAATGTATTGCTGATGTATTTATTTGGTAAGAATTTGATTACGTTCATTAAATTCTCCAACTTAACTACATATACATTCTTTGGTGAAGCCAATATGTTGAAAAATGTAATCGCAAATAGATGTCAAACGAGAGATCTTTTAGTGAACATTTTATTGCTAATATTACTTAGGTTTAGATCTAAAACGATGCCTAACGGCAAATTATTTATGCATTGCGTACATTTAACCGATAACTTCGACAGACTGGAATACTATCACATTACTAGATAGACCAATTATATTAAACATCGCAGTAAATGACAAATGTATTCAATTGAGACAATTACTCACATTTTGAGAATTATTATTTGAACAAAATAATTAATGATTGTTCTGTCGAATTATTTTCTTCTTTCTTAACGATGAAATGCTGCTACTATTAACTAACTTTTATCTGAATTACACAACATGCGTTATTATATGTCCAATGGTATTTGTGAATGATATGTAGTTCGATTATTTCATATATTTCTTTCAATTCAAAAATAGCTTATAATTTATCAAACACATTAAACGGACTTTGAAAAATCATAGAATAAGGATATATTCAAGTAAATAATATTTCAATAATGCTTCAATAGAATTAAATCAAGGTTGTCAGAAAGAAAGAAAAAAATGCAAGTTGATGGTATGAATGTTTTCTTTGAAATTACAACGAAATTTAAGAAATGTCTACAGTTTAATTCATGATACCAAACTTCTTAGTCATGGTGTGCGTTTAAGCTTTACATTTATAAGACTCGTATAATATAAATGCTCCATAATTCACACTCATGATATATTTTTTCAAAATATAAATTCGTTACTCAACTTACCCTGATGCGTTTACTTGACGACATATTACATCACCATCACCACCATTAAAGTTATCATCACAAACAGTTCCCCACATTTCGTTAGCTTTCACCTCAATTCGTCCGTAATAAGGTCCGGGAACAAGTCTTACATCTGTTATATTATTGCTTCTATCTGTTGAAATAAGGAACAATATGAGCAGTGTTAACATTGAAGCGTTGCAAACTGAGTTCAGTTCCTTTAAAATCTTCTTTGTTGTAGAGAATATATTACGCTTTGAAACACGCGATTGTTTAACGTTTGACAAAGGAGGAAGATTCGACAAAACAAGATTTTGTAAAAGTATACTCGTAATACAGTTGCAACATAGTTGTACATGTTTTTTGTGTAACATTCCATCATACTTTTATATTTACCTATGCATTCTATTGACAGTTCATCATTTTCTGTACACGATCCTCTATATGGCGAATATTGAGCACACTGACTTATGTCTTGGTATATATTATAGTAACAGTTCAGATATCCCAGATGCATAGGTCCGTTGCCTACTCCGAAAACTGGTGTCGTGTAATATGTCCCTAGCCTAAATATTGCAGTAATGTATTAAGCAATAGGTGTCATTTTAATTATATGCATGCGGCGTCTATAGAAATAACATAATATCAAAATGAAATGGACAGTATCGCCGTTGTTTTCCGAGCTGGTAATGTAACTTTTCTCCTTTCTAAATAATCATACATCATCAATAAAAATGATAATGATACATTGTTTACTCCACATTTATATTCTGCAACATTTCAATTGTATCTGATTAAGTTTTCTCAATAGAACATAGAACTTGTAGATAGGATTTTGTTTGATGTTTGTGACAAGGTGATCTTTGTAGGGTTTGGTAAATGCCTGTTTTGTAAGAATACTTGCTAGATACAAGAGAGATTTTAATTACTTGGAACTACTATGGGACGCTTCCCTTACGTCGAACCAGTGAATCATGCTCTAAAATACACCGAACATGGGTTTCTTGAACCATTTTGTACAAATTGTGAAAAGTTATATAGATATCATCTATAGCATTCCACGAGGAAATAACTCGATCTTTCAAAGGGTGCATGTCTGTATGAGAGACACGAAATTTATCATTTCTTACTTAGCACATAATTGTCGCTAGGAATTATTTCAGTGTATGAAAAGTGGCATAAGATTCAAACCTGAAGTCCATCATATTGCATATAGTGCTGGCAGTATATATATTCATTCCAGAGTTGCAAACACTTCCCCAGAGACCATCAACAAGCACTTCTACTCGTCCGTTGTATTGAGAGGTACCATTTGTCAGTCGTATGGAAGTAATGTTCAATGGAGCCACTGCCAAATGTTGTATTACAAATAAATAGTTCTTCTTCATAAATATTCACGACAATAAACATGCTAAAGTAGAGTATTTCGTCAAGATGTAAGGCTTGTAAGAATTATAACATGAGTTTTAATAAAATAGTCTTGCGACATAATTTTCCATTTACAAATTGTGTACCTCGCATTGATTGTCTTTCTATGTATGTACGAGTATACATCAGAAAGAAAAAGGCGAACGTCAGACCAAAAAGTGAAAACAGAAACACTGTATGCCAATTTAATGCATCTTTCACGTCGCTTTAAATCATTCATCGAAAACAAACGTCAGTATGCTGCACCCAACCAACTTTCTTAAAACGAACCAAACAAATACCCTACCAAATATAATCATCGTCATCAGATGGAGAAAGATATGGTTAGGAATTAGCACAAACCCACACACTCTCAATGCAATGTCCTCATTACATTCAACAAATCAAAACTTATCAAATTCTCAACCAAGTCCCCAGGTACAAAGAATGCCATAACTCGCCCAGTTATTAAGTGCACATCTTGTAGTATTTCCCCAACACAATCAGTTTGTCTAAGTTAAACGCGAAAATGTTTTATACTGACTTCCAAAAATGGACATCTGCGTCAGGGAAATTTACTAAACTTCACGCTCAGAACATACAATGTCCTATGTGTGTGTCCTGTACTATATTGCCAAATTATAAATGAAAATATCATTTTATATGCCAGAAATCAGTTGTGCAACACATAAAGTAAACTCATTAAACAACCACAATAATTTCAATCAGATGACACTCGGAATGTGTCATACCAAATAGAAATATAAATGATTACACCACAGCATAATGTATATTTGTATGATTATATTGACTTAATAACAAACCATTGCATGCGATAACAACATCCGAGGAATGTTCACATGTATTTAATACATTATATTTGCATTGGTTGATGTCTGTTTCAGTTCCCTGACAGTCAAGTTGGTCGATGTATATAGGACCGCTTTCGACACCATAGACATAAGAATACCAACTGGCTTGATGATATGTTCGATATGATCTGTAATTAATTGTATATTCATACATGTTCATTTATTATACTTATACAAAGGCTTTACATTGTTGAAATGTTCTGAATATATCTTCACTAGTAGATTGTTGCACTCATGAGGCATTCCTAAAATGTTATCAACATCATATTATAAGACAAAGGTGATTATGTACTGATATAATATTCAATGATTGATAATATATTGATTTGAAAAAAATATAATCATTTGATATTTGCAGATGCCAGAAAATAGCGTATTAAATACCAGTAGAGTATGTAACATTGTTGGAATAAAAAGAGAGCCATTGGTTTTTCCAAAGTCATGTGTTATCATAGGTCGATATGGAGACAAATGGACGAATTACTTAATGTTATTAATTTAAATCAATATCGCATTATAAACATATCTATATTCAAAAAGGACACTTGTATGCATTGTTAAGAACTAGTATTCCCTATACACATACAACCATTCACTAGTAAGTACATGGAACTTACGTTGTGCCAAACATTATGCTGCAAATCGTTCTTGCTTCATATGAACCAAACGAATTCATACAGACTGTTCCCCAGGAATTTCCATCTACTTCTACTGCTAGTATTCCGTCATACAGACCAATTCCATTCAAAAGTGTCATGTTAGTTATATTTAAAGGATATCCTGTATAATAATCAATGCAAAACATGTTTACCATATTTATATAAGTTATTGTATTGACATAGAATGCAGACATAGTGATGCACAATTTGCAATCAGAAAATCATCTTGAATATCTATGTTTACATAAAAGATACCAGACATTAGCTTTGAATCGGGAAAGAATTAGTTTAAATGGGGTTTCCGGACGGATCATCCGAAGTTTGATCATCCAAGGTTTGTTTTTACTATCGTGTACCTAGATATCTTTATTAGCAACAGGCAATGAAAGGAGTTACTTAATTAACATAATTATATGCTCTACCGAACAGTGTACATGTCTCGTTCTGCAACCATGTTCCATTGTTCAAACATTCTATAGTGTACTCCGACGGAACATAAGCAGCGCCACATGTGACAGTGATGAAACTACCATTAGATGAAGTAATCTGTCCATGAGGTATATCTGGTTCACCGCATTCTGTATTAAAATGATAACAATTTATTTTTAATTCTAGTAAAGCCATTACTTGCATTGGTTGTTCATCAATGGTAAGTTTGTATTTTGAGATAGATGCATGACTAGGGAAAATATGTCTTCATTCTCCCACCAAGGAGGAAACGTGTTAAAGGTCTACATTTCCCAACCAAGTGCGATGTATTTTAGGGATTCATTTTATTTTGATTGTTTAAAAAGGTACACTTTTTCTTATTACAACACATGCATTTGATACATTCGAATTATTATTTTGTCGATCAAATCAATTATTAGCAAACAGAGGTCATGATAAAGCCATCATCACACTGGATGAATATGTGCCGCAAAACCATTGATTGTTAAATTACCGGATCGTACGGAGTTATTACATCTGATACAAATAAATCTAGAAGTTTATATACGCATATTGAATTAAACAATGCATACCTGTACATGCTAGGGCAATATCACGATCGTGTGTACAAAACCACTTTACAGGTGGCAAGTAAGAATAACAATCATTTATATGCTCACTATAGCTGTCACATCGTAACTCTCCAATGAGTACTGGGCCTGCTCCTGAACCAAACCTGTCATCGGTGTAATGTGTGGTATAACTGTAGAAAATATAAGTAACAACTGTGGACTCTTCCGTTTATGCTTTGAAGATATATATATTCAATGTCTGAATTTTCTGTTCATATAATTATGCTACTTCCATTATAGAGGAAAATATTGATCGGAATTTGAATTGGACTAAACGTGCGAGTAAGCAAGTTTATTCAACGTTCATTAAGTTCTGCGTGCTTTCAATCACGATGAAGGTAACAAACATGAGGGCCATAATAGCGCTGTATTACCTTACATACACAAGGGACATAATTTGAACATTCTTAGAAGAGGACCTCTAGACAATGCTATGCGCTAAATATTTAGGCTCTAGGCTATGCGGTTGTGGCCAAGAGGATTTTTAAAGGGTTTAAACCATAAATCTATGCAAAACAAGAAATCCTCGGTTGGGATAAATCATGACACTAGAGTCAAAATTTTAATATACCTGTATGGAAGCATTACACAGTTCTATGTACATTGTATTTTTTAAAATATTTTTTATGATTTTTGTAAAACTAGCGAGAGTCTCATGGCAGGTAGAGTACTACTAGACATGGCTATACATCAAACATCCAAGCATTAGGCATACAAATCAACAAACATAAGCTTTAAGTAATGCAACTTAGTTCATAATCATTTGAATTACTCAAAAATCAATTGGAAAATAAATTGTTCCCGTATACTTCCGCTGAGGTTCGCGATGTTTCAGTTTATTACAGTTCTAAACACTGACTATAATATACAACCTGTTAACATGCATACTTACACTATTTTGATTTTAGATTTTATATAAACTGTTGGTTTAAAAGAGCTATGATTTTTCAATGAGACAATTTGAATACATCTCCTATATGCCGTTTCAAAGAAACCATTGTACTATCAATTCGTTACAAAACTAACTGTAGATGAGGTAATAATACAAACCTGAGATTCAACATTCTACATAAAGCATAAGAGTCGTATGAACCTAAATTGCTATCGCAAATCGTCCCCCATATATCTCCATGTTTTATTTCTACACGGCCAGCATTGTATGACGGTCCATCTGCCAGTCGAATATCCGTAATGTTGAGAGGATAGGCTAACGTAAAGTAATTTAGAAAGTCATTATAATGCGTTATTGTGTACAGTGGAACCTTTTTAATCTGAACTTATTCGGACAGACAAAAATGTTCGGATTAAAGAGTTTTTTTTAGAATACAAAGGTTCAGGAATACACAGGCTTTTTGCATTGAATACGTAATAAAATAACCGATACCAGCCGACGTGCTCGCTTTAGAGAGAATTCCGGATTGGAAAGGTTCGGATTAGGGAGGTTCAACTGTTTACACATGATGCAAACAAGCTGATACTACTGATAAGTTTGTACTGTATTTAGTTAAATGTCGTTGACAACAATGTCATGTATTTTAGTTATGAATACCGAACAATATACCTTATCAGTGCACCTAAGTTACCTACCAGTGCAAACATTTAAAAAAAATCCTGCGAACTCCAACAAGAAAGCTTAATCCCAACGACTTACTTGGCTAACAGGTGAGTTTACCTATCTTATGTGCTTATACAAGTACAAATGTGCTATAAAAGTTAAAACAAAATGTGTTTTCGTGAATCATGCTATTATTTTAATTGGTTTCAATGCCAGCGATGGTATAGATGAGTGGAAATGGCGAACCGCTACCAAATATTCTGCAAAATACACTAGCCAGTATGCCCAATGGTCGCTTTAGACAACCTAGCAATGAAACTTAAACAAAAACCATGTCAAGTAGATATAACCCAGCGTTTACCGGACTAATTTCGATAATTTACGAGGTGAGAACTGTAAATCTGCCATGACGGCAATTTATCAAATGGTTTTTTCGATGATTAAGTTTACATATTGAGCATTTTTGTAAATGATTTTAGTGTTTATTTGTTACAACTGAATGGTCGTTAAATTAGATTATTTGTTTTGTCACTTGAAGTTCGTGTCGTAATTTACTTAATGTGAATACATTCTTAACTTACCATTACATACTACGCTTGTGCGATATTCGTAGTAACAGTAGTCGGTCATCTCAAAGTAGCAGTCGTTTATATCAGTTTCATTGCCTATACATTGCAGTTTGTTAATATGCTCACTAGCTTCGTTATTATAACCATATCCGTTGCTGGAGCCGGCATAATAATCATATGTTCTGTAAGTGTAATATCTGAAATATGCACAGAGGTTGTAATTTACCGATAACAAAACGTGATTGGTTGTAAACAGTCAGCAAATCAGCAGAGAGCCATGCATCTTCCGCAAGTTTTTTGTGTATAAAGTACATGTATATACATATTCCGTTTTATATCTATAAATTCAATTGTAAATAGCAAAAAAGCCATTTATTTATATGATACTAGATACAAAATGAATTATTGCTCTTGGTTACAATGTTACTTGCTTGATACTGAAGTCGGAACTATTTTCATGCCAATCAAATTACTACAAATAATTTTGAAAGGTGTGTTTGTGTTCTAAATTGACACTTCAGTAAGCTTAATTCTTAAATCTCTTCATTTATAATGTAGTAGTTGTTAACGTTTAAAATAAATCAACTAAAATAAAAAAATACGGTAGTCCGAAAAGTATATTGCAAATCGTTGCAGCAGCTCCTGCATTAAAGGAATCTGAACAAACGTCTCTCCAAGTGCCATTGATCAAAACTTCTACTCTACCATCAAACAAACCAACACCATCGGTCAATTTCACGTTAGAGATAAGCGGTACTGAATTGTACAAAATATTGGTCTTGTTCATAGTTTGATTAGCATATTACAGATGTTGGTGTCATGTAAGAATATAATACCTCTCGACTGTTAAAATTATAATCGTACATAGTTAGGGAATATGCACGAAATAGAAATGTTAATAAAATTCTCAAAATCCAAATACGACATTATATACGTCATTTAATTAGAGTATATATTGTGTCAGTCAGAATTATCAATGATGTTGTGATAATTGACAATAGGTACAGTGTCTAAAATTAACAGTTTAGCACACGAAATAATCTCAAGAAGCGTTTGATCAATTGTTAATTTATGAGAGTATTTGGTGTTTCTACTCGTCCTGTATGTATCTTCATGTTGACCGATAACAATCGTTACAAAAGAATAGTCTAACCAATCATCCAGTCATGAGTACGCTCAGTAAACGTTTGATTAATAATTATACTATATTTCTGTTAGAGGCGTTGGTATTCTTCGACAACAACACTATTTTTTAATGAATTAACCGAAATGCATCTTATAATATCAAGCAATTCAGCAACTTCTAAAATCATACAGTATGTTAACAACTATCGTGTACCTAGATATCTTTATTAGCAACAGGCAATGAAAGGAGTAACATAATTATATGCTCTACCGAACAGTGTACATGTCTCGTTCTGCAACCATGTTCCATTGTTCAAACATTCTATAGTGTACTCCGACGGAACATAAGCAGCGTCACATGTGACAGTGATGAAACTACCATTAGATGAAGTAATCTGTCCATGAGGTATATCTGGTTCACCGCATTCTGTATTAAAATGATAACAATTTATTTTTAATTCTAGTAAAGTCATTACTTGCATTGATTGTTCATCAATGGTAAGTCTGTATTTTGAGATAGATGCATGACTAGGGAAAATATGTCTTCATTCTCCCACCAAGGAGGAAACGTGTTAAAGGTCTACATTTCCAAACCTAGTGCGATGTATTTTAGCGATTCATTTTCTTTTGATTGTTTAAAAAGGTACACTTTTTCTTATTACAACACATGTATTTGATACATTCGAATTATCATTTTGTCGATCAAATCAATTATTAGCAAATAGATAAAGTCACCATCGCACTGGATGAATATGTGCCGCAAAACCTTTGATTGTTAAATTATCGGATCGTACGGAGTTATTAAATCTAATTCAAATAAATCTAGAAGTTTATATACGCATATTGAATTAAACCATGCATACCTGTACATGCAATAGCAACATCATAACCTGTACACGCCCACTTCAGAGGTGGCGTGTAAGCATAACAATCATTTATATGCTCACTATAGCTGTCACATCGTAACTCTCCAATGAGTACCGGGCCTGCTCCTGAACCAAACCTGTCATCGGTGTAATGTGTGGTATAACTGTAGAAAATATAAGTATCAACTGTGGACTCTTCCGTTTATGCTTTGAGGATATATATATTCAATGTCTGAATTTTCGGTTCATATAATTATGCTACTTCCATTATAGAGGAAAATATTGATCGGAATTTAAATTGGACTAAACGTGCGAGTAACCAAGTTTATTCAACCTTCATTAAGTTCTGCGTGCTTTCAATTACGATGAAGGTAACAAACATGAGGGCCATAATAGCGCTGTATTACCTTACGTACACAAGGGACATAATTTGAACATTCTTAGAAGAGGACCTCTAGACAA
Source organism: Lutraria rhynchaena (assembly GCA_008271625.1). NCBI lineage: Eukaryota > Metazoa > Mollusca > Bivalvia > Venerida > Mactridae > Lutraria > Lutraria rhynchaena. The sequence continues at coordinate 42,116 of VIBL01000039.1, forward strand.
TGCTATGCGCTAAATATTTAGGCTCTAGGCTATGCGGTTGTGGCCAAGAGGAATTTTAAAGGGTTTAAACCATAAATCTATGCAAAACAAGAAGTCCTCGGTTGGGACAAATTATGACTCTAGAGTCAAAATTTAAATATATCTGTATGAAAGCATTACACAGTTCTACGTACATTGTATTAAGCTTTTTAAAATATTTTTTATGATTTTTGTAAAACATGCGAGAGTTGCATGGCAGGTAGATTACTACTAGACATGGCTATACATCAAACATCCAAGCCCTAGGCATACAAATCAACAAACATAAGCTTTAAGTAATGCAACTTAGTTCATAATCATTTGAATTACTCAAAAATCAATTGGAAAATGAATTGTTCCCGTATACTTCCGCTGAGGTTCGCGATGTTTCAGTTTATTACAGTTCTAAAAACTGACTATAATATACAACCTGTTAACATGCATACTTACACTATTTTGATTTTTATATAAATTGTTGGTTTAAAAGAGGTATGGTTTTTGAATGAGACAATTTGAATACATTTTCTGTAAGCCGTTTCAAAGAAACCATTGTACTATTAATTCGTGATAAAACTAACTGTAGATGAGGTAATTGTACAAACCTGAGGTTCAACATTCTACATAAAGCATAAGAGTCGTATGAACCTAAATTACTATCGCAAATCGTCCCCCATATATCTCCGTGTTTTATTTCTACACGGCCAACATTGTATGATGGTCCATCTGCCAGTCGAATATCCGTAATGTTGAGAGGGTAGGCTAACGTAAAGTAATTTAGAAAGTCATTATGATGCGTTATTATGTACAATAGAACCTTTTTAATCTGAACGTATTCGGACAGACAAAAATGTTCGGATTAAAGAGGTTTTTAGAATACAAAGGTTCAGGAATACACGGGCTTTTTGCATTGAATACGTAATAAAATAACCGATACCAGCCGACGTGCTCACTTTAGAGAGAATTCCGGATTGGAAAGGTTCGGATTAGGGAGGTTCAACTGTTTACACATGATGCAAACAAGCTGATACTACTGACAAGTTTGTACCGTATTTAGTTAAATGTCGTTGACTACAATGTCATGTATTTTAGTTATGAATACCAAACAATATACCTTATCAGTGCACCTAAGTTACCTACCAGTACAAACATTTAAAAAAAACTCCTGCGAACTCCAACAAGAAAGCTTAATCCCAACGACTTACTTGGCTAATAGGTGAGTTTACCTATCTTATGTGCTTATACAAGTACAAATGTGCTATAAAAGTTAAAACAAAATGTGTTTTCGTGAATCATGTTATTATTTTAATTGGTTTCAATGCCAGCAATGGTATAGATGAGTGGAAATGGCGAACCGCTCCCAAATATTCTGCAAAACACACTAGCCAGTATGCCCAATGGTCGCTTTCGACAATCTGGCAATGAAACTTAAACAAATCCATGTCAAGTAGATATAACCCAGCGTTTACCGGACTAATTTCGATAATTTACGAGGTGAGAACTGTAAATCTGCCATGACGGCAATTTATAAAAATGGTTTTTTCGATGATTAAGTTTACATATTGAACATTTTTGTAAATGATTTTAGTGTTTATTTGTTACAACTGAATGGTCGTTAAATTAGATTATTTGTTTTGTCACTTGAAGTTCGTGTCGTAATTTACTTAATGTGTATACATTCTTAACTTACCATTACATACTACGCTTGTGCGATATTCGTAGTAACAGTAGTGGGTCATCTCAAAGTAGCAGTCGTTTATATCAGTTTCATTGCCTATACATTGCAGTTTGTTAATATGCTCACTAGCTTCGTTATTATAACCATATCCGTTGCTGGAGCCGGCATAATAATCATATGTTCTGTAAGTGTAATATCTGAAATGTGCACAGAGGTTGTAATTTACCGATAACAAAACGTGATTGGTTGTAAACAGTCAGCAAATCAGCAGAGAGCCATACATCTTCCGCAAGTTTTTTGTGTATAAAGTAGATACATATTCCGTTTTATATCTATAAATTCAATTGTAAATAGCAAAAAAAGCCATTCATTTATATGATACTAGATACAAAATGAATTATTGCACTTGTTTACAATGTTACTTGATTGATACTGAAGTCGGAACTATTTTCATGCCAATCAAAATACTACAAATAAATGTTGAAAGGTGTGTTTGTGTTCTATATTGACACTTTAGTAAGCTTAATTCTTAAATCTCTTCATTTATAACGTTGTAGTTGATAACGTTTAAAATAAGTCAACTAAAATAAAAATTTACGGTAGTCCGAAAAGTATATTGCAAATCGTTGCAGCAGCTCCTGCACTAAAGGAACCTGAACAAACGTCTCTCCAAGTACCATTGATCAAAACTTCTACTCTACCATCAAACAAACCAACACCATTGGTCAAGTTCACGTTAGAGATAAGTGGTACTGAATTGTACAAAATATTGGTCTTGTTCATAGTTTGATTAGCATATTACAGATGTTGTTGTCATGTAAGAATATAATACCTCTCGACTGTAAAAATTATAATCGTACATAGTTAGGGATAATTGCATATTGGTAACATCGACCTATAATTCTTTATAGAACACTATGTGAGGATGGACATTAAAACTTGTTAAATTCCAACAAAAGACCGTTCAAACTGAGATTGTGTTAAATCTTCCATTTTAGCATGATCCACTCTATTGAATAAGTTTGGTTTGGCGGGGGGTTGTTCCGTTGTTCACGTCAAAATGAGCGTTAGAAATTGATGGGTACCCACAGTCCGTATAGTAAAAGCAAATGTTTTTTTTTCAGAAATCTTTTCCTAATTTGTATTGAAAAAGGAATGTGGCTAAATATTCGAATAAGAAAAATAATTTTGAATATTCGTTTGAAAAAAATAATTTAAAGACGAAAAATGCACGAAATCGAAATATTAATCAAATTCTCAAAATCCAAAATGACATTATATACGCCATTTAACTGGAGTGTATATTGTGTCAGTCAGAATTGTCAATAATGTTGCGATAATTGACAATAGGTGCAGTATTTAAAAATTAACAGCAGTTTGACGCTCAAAATAATCTCAAGAAGCGTTTGATCAATTGTTAATTTATGAGGGTACTTGGTGTTTCTACTCGCCCTGTATGTATCTTCATGTTGACCGATAACAATCGTTACAAACGTATAGTCTAACCAATCATCCAGTCATGAGTACGCTCAGTAAACGTTTGATTAATAATTATACTATATTTCTGTTTCTGTTACTTTGTTGAATGTGAAGGTTAATGCGTATCTTGTTTGTCGATGTGAAATGGTATGAGCCGTGCGGCTGAGTTTTTTTGTGCAATGTTGTATGTAAATTGGCACCTACCGTGTTAGAATGTTTACAGTCTGTGTAGAAAAGTATGGTTCAAGCATGTTAATATTTCCTAATTACCTGTACCGAATTAGTCCTCATTACGGTTGCCAGTCGTGACATTGAACAGTATTTACACTAAAGTTAATATGAATGTATTCATAGGTACATAATTTACGATAACTTGTAGCTTAAAATTAATGTAGAGCCTACAAGATTTTCTTGCATGATACCATGGTACTATAACACATTTGTACCATTTTTGACAAGTGGAACACACAACAATATTGATTTTCAACAGCATTCAATTCATGAAATTGATACGTCACCTGGGCACAAGTTCGATGTTGACCAATCGCCTGCGCTGTTACAAATAGATGTCGAAATGTCTCCACTGTTGCATTCCACTTCTAACGTTGAACCATCAGAGGAAATCGACTTAACAGCAGCGTTAGAAAGACTTATCCTTCCACAGGCTAATGTCAAAAAGAAACGGTATATAATAAATAAAAATATGTAGGAATCAAGATAAACATAAAATGAAACATAACAATGACATAAACATAATGCGTTTTTCAGCGTCGACCATTATTACCCGCATTATGATACAAATCCTCAATTATAACCGTCCAATTCTTTCTTTATTGTGTATTCAAATACTGTTAAATATGTTTAAAATGAAAGTGTACAATACTTTTTGTGCCTGCATGAAAAAAAAACATAATATATTTTTCTGTTATTTTTTCATTAGCAATTAACGCAGACCCAGTTGCTTTTGGTAAGTATACACCATGTGCTACATCAGAGCTATGATATCTTGGTTGCCTCCTCAAAGTATAACACACAATACCATTATGTGAATATGCAAATCTGTGCATTTAACATTACAGTTGTTATTCTGTGTATAAAGTAAAACCTCAAATAGTTGCCATCACAATATTACAATCACCATTTACATTAGCACCGGATTCAATAATTCCCCCATAATTCAACTTGATTTTGAGGCCACCTCACTATTACGACCGATTTTTGGGGTCCTGAAGTTGGTCTCATTAATGGGGTTTTACAGTACTTAATTGTTATATAATAAAACCCCGATAAGGTAGGTATTTTTGACCCTTTCAGATCGAAGCATTGCAGTCACAATGTGGCAAAGTACATGACCTTTATATGCTTGTTGCTAGGGTCCTTTATCTCACTGAATGTGATAGATTTACGAACAAATACATACAAACATAATATTCTGTGAAAGGAATCCAAATGTAAAATAAAGTGTACCGCTACAAATCAATGATACGTCCTCGCCATGCCAACATCCTGAGCCAGATTGATATGAACATTGTTGAATGTGTGTTTCGTACCCATTGCAATGAAGACGATCCACAAATATTGGCCCAACACCTTGTCCGTATCTAGCACTATGGAAATATGCCGTACTCCCATAACTAAATTAATATAAATTGAAATGTTAAAACTGCTCCGTTGAAATTACAAGTATTACTAAATTTAATACAAATAGTTCAATAACACAGTAACAGTTCTTATATCATATATTTGTGAATAGATTTGTTCTGGTAAAATAAGAAAGTAAACAAACACGGCTTAACCTATGATCACCCTTGTATGTATGTAACGAATGATTGGTATCCATTTCGATGTATACTCGTTGAGTTTAGTTTAGATTTATTTTTTTCAGACATGGGATGTAGACAAAATATCATGTATTATTGTCAATGTTCATTGCAAAATAAATTGTAAAATTTCAGTACATACGAAGAATTCAGCATTCTACACAAGACCGTCGCATCATTCCAGTCAAAGTAATCGTGGCAAATTGTTCCCCACACTCCATTCACTTTTATTTCCACACGACCTTCGAATGGCCCACTGCCATCAGCAAGTCGGATAGCTGTTGCATTCAAAGGGGAATTTCCTATGAGAAAAAAATGGTTTTTAAAGTTTGAGTCGCGTCCATTGCCCAGACCTAATTGAAGTCTACTGTTTTAAGCACATCGCGAAAAGCAGATTACATGCACTAATAATTTGATAGAAGTGGTTAAAGAAAAAATGGCACTAATAATTCGTAGTTATTTACAGTGGTATAACAAACCTGCAGCTCCCAAGATGAGCGCGCTTAGCACTAAGAAACACCGAAACATCATGATATATCTTCCCTCACTGTAAGTACACAAAATACAATCACTTAGTTGTATGTTCAATATTATGATGTCTCGAAATCATGAATCGGGTGTTAATTATTTAAAGGTCATACTCTTCAATTTGGAAGAGCTTAAAATTATTGATTATCCACATTTTTGATTACGCACACAAATTTAACTTTTTCAAAATGAAAATTTGGTGCATAAATGAAAAACTGTTCGCACCAAAAATATCATACCTGTCGAAAATATCGACGTGGTTTCATAGCGGTGACACAGCTAAATCCACTGGCGATTCTCAGTGACTATAAAATGACGCAGCATCATGTAGAAATCAAGACTGGTATTTATTCATATTATCGTAACAAAATAAACCATATAGCAAATTTTTAAAAGATTTAATAAAAATTTAAACTAATATACGTGTATTTAGTTTCATTACACATGTACCGTTAGAACTATGTAGAGAAATCCCCATACATATACCATGAATAGAAATTTAAATAAAATCGACAGTTATACTCTTTGTGGTTAAATATGATTTTCAGTCTGACGTTCGATGCTACTTGCCGACATTTTGAATTGAAATGCATTTTTTTCACGGACGTCGGGCAAAGTTGACATTAGTTACCACATGCACTTGCAATCACGACGGTTGGAGAGAACATATTAAATTGCATATTGAGTCCATTAAAGTCAAAATGTCTCCCAAGTAAAGACAATTTGAAGGTGATATAGGTAAAAATCTAATATAGGTGTTTCATCAATGTTTTACAAATTTAATGTTTGCATATTTGAATTATGATTTATTATAAATGTGTTAGAATTTTAAACGCTTTAATTATGTAGTTACAAACGTTATTGTCTCGGTGAAGACTGTATTGTTCTCTTGTAATAATGTAGAGTTGGTCATTCCACTTTAACAAATAAATTGCATGCGTATAATGACATTATGGAAGTCTCTAACTTCAAAAGATGATTATCTTAAATAGGATACTATTATCTGCTGGCAACAACTTTAAATATAATGTGTGCGATCATTTATGAAAATAACTCCTTCAGGCCGAATATCGACTTAAGGCTTGATTACATTCTGAAAAGGAAATGTAAAGTCCCAACTAAAGTTGTGTTTTACAGTTAACGATCACATGTCCAATCCCGACTCAAGATGTGATGAATATATATAGTAAAACGGTTGTCATTTTAAAAAAATCATGTTAACACCGAACTTTTAGTAAGTTCAATCAATCGTTACGTATTTCTTAGACAGACAGTGACGATTCTGACGACATCAGAGTCCGTGACGTTCCGACAATAATGCGAAGGTGAATCAACGATTTTGATGACAATGCAGAAAATAATTAAATTCAATTAATTTTGTGTTATATGTTAAAAAAAGGATCATAAACATTAACCTGGAAGAAAATGGTGCTTTAGGATGTTCATAATCACAATTTGCTCGATTTTCCTTTTTTGTATGTATAGATGGAAAAAATGTTAAACATCTTATAGTAAATTTCACATTGTCAAATGTTTTATACCCGTTAATAATATATTTTGGTTTATAGTGTTGGTTGATGAATTATTGATGATGAATTAACAGGTGTTTTTAGCACTAACCTACCCTATCTAATTGAAGTAGAATAAAAGCAGATATGACAGAACTTTAGACTTGACCCCAACCGCTAAGTTTAGTCTGTATATATACTGAAAGGCCTGAAAGAGATAAGCGGTAATTTGTGCGGACATAAATTTCTACATTTTCGTTAGTCCAAATAAGGTTTATTTCATTTTTTGTGCATTGTTTGCGTTGATAGAAAAATCTGAATCGGTTTGTATCTTTCCGTTGGTGAGTTATAGTATAATTAATTATTTTCTGCGTACTTAATTTACTGTGCCAAAAATGAAAACTGCAGAAGAACAGAAATATATTTCCCGTAAAATAAACCACTTATACGATAATTCTGTCAAACATTTTGGGGAACACACGTCGTCAAGTAATATCTCTTTCTTTTCAGGTCAAAAGGCCTTGTACAGCGCATATTTGTTACCTGATACTTTTGTTCATAACGACAATAATATCGACGTTTTGTGTTCAGCCAAACGTAGAATAAATGAGAAAGTATTTTATGTATTCATATATTGAATAAAATTATGCATTACAATCTAATAGCATTTTTCATGTAGTTTCGATGCATAAGTAGATATTTTACAAACTATAAGGGAAACATGTTGATGATTGAGTGAAATATTATAAAATAAAACTGAAAGGATCAGTACCACAAGGTACCTCTCTCCTTCTGTGTCTAAAGGAATGTAGGCCGTTCTCGCCTTTCGCTAGCAAGAATCCTGTCCATTTCAATGGTCGTTAAAACAAGGTGGTCGTAATATTGAGGTGATCGCCATTTGAGGTCATACAAAATTGTATCAAGGAAATCTCACAGGCTGTAAAAATTTGACCCAAAATTACCTCAAATGAAAAAAGAAAGATACAGAATACGACCCCGAATATTTGGTTTACATGTAAATACTCCTTACTTCCTTACTCGGAAATCTGTGCATATTGGCTGCAACACTGAGTGGGTCTTAAATGTTTGAGAAAAACGTATTTATTGCGTTAGTCGCGCATTAGAAATTCCAGTGTTAATCTAGTTGCATTGCACTAGAAATTATCAGATGGTAAAATGCATTCAAAGTTATTTATTCATGCATGAAAATAAACGCAGATTTACATTCCACATTCGCAATAACAGCGTAACTACTCGTGCGTGTATCACAAGAAACACTCATTAATGATGGATTTCAAAATGTTTACATGTATTCAACGCAGCTGGCGTTCTTAAAACTTGTTTTATGTAACAAAATGAATAGAGAGGTGTTTTCTTTCATCGTCCACATACGGTTTATTGCTTCATATGAGGACAATATAACTAATGGAATGCGGATGACAACAATTTTGTGTATTATATTCAGTAAAGTTAATATATAAGTACCTGTTACGTTAAGACAAATTGTTAATTACCGAGCTTGTATCAGGTTTAAATACTTGTTACCCAACCCACGTTTTTATCTTAGTTTCTTTAGTTATTTTTTGTTGTGTTTTGGCTAACCCGCTTTCTGTCAGTGCCAGAAACTAATCCTCGTCTGTCAGTGTGATGTGCTATTATCAATCATGGAATGCTTGGTGGGAATCCCCGTGTTCCAATGTTGCTTGGAGGTCAAAGCTTTCCAATATGAGATGGTAATCCCCGTTTTCCAATATGAGATGGTAATACCCGTTTTCCAATGTGAGATAGTAACCCCCGTTTTCCAATGTGAGATGGTAGTCCCCGTTTTCCAATGTGAGATGGTAGTCCCCGTTTCCACAGTGAAGTGGTGATCTCCGTTTTCCTCTGTGAAGTTGTGATTTCCCGTTTTCCAATGTTGGTTGGTAATACCCGTTTCCCGATGTAGGAGGGTAATCCCCGCTTCCCAATATTATGTGGTAATACCCGATCTCTAATGTGGGTAGATAATCCCTGTTTTCCACTGTTGGGTGGTAATAACCGTTTCCCGATGTAGGGTCGTAATCCCCGTTTCCCAGTGTTATGTGGTAATACCCGTTTTCCAATGTTGGATGGTAATTACTTTATGCCACTGTTGGGTGGTAATACCAATCTTCCCTTATTTAGTGATAATCCCCGCATTTCAATGTGAATATATAAACCCCATCTGCCATTGTTGGGTGGTAATTGTTGTTTTATGCTTCCAGGGATGAAACTTGAAAAGTATTGCTTTTGAATTGTGCAGTTCTAAAATGAACTTTTTGCCTTAATATGTGATAGTTTAGTAATAGTTTTTTTTTCTTACAATTTATCGCGAAGCATACCGTCTGTAAATGTGGGCGAGTATCCCCGTCCGCCAACTTGACGTGATAATCCTCGTCATTCAATATATGGGGGTAATGTTTCATGAATTTTGAGTATGTGATTAATGTGCTGTACGTGAAATGTTAATCATTATGTGTGGATACAGCAGTTACTACATTTGAGACTATAATTGTATAATTACACAATGCCTATAGCAAGGTCTTTTTGACTAAAAGTTGCTTGTTTATTATGCTCTTGAATGCAATGCGCTATCAGTCATAGCTCGTTATCAACTATGTACAATACACTTAAATGTTAACTGCGCTTCAACACAAAGGATTTCAATTTAACAGATAAAGGTAACACGAGATTTACCACGCAAATAAGTATACAAAATGACATTTGATAGTATAGAACAGGATGTGCAAAAACTTATTATCCTCATACGAATAGGCAACTTGCATAAACAAGGCTTTTCAATTGAAATTAATCCTCAGAAATGAATGAAAAAATAAATTGAGAATCAAGTAACACAACATCTGAAGTAATATTTCAGGATAACATGACCAGTAAAATAGAAGAAAAAATGAATACTGTAGATGGATATAATCGTGCGTAGAAAATGAAACATAGGAGGGGCAAAGGTGAAATGACGCTAATAGATAATTATCTAGAGTTAATATTAGTGAAGGCACTATTGTCCAACTGATCATTGTACATGTCCACGACACCACGGTTCAAGGTTATATCGCTGCACTAGTTCTGTTACAATACATTATCACTTATAGATCACGGGCTATAAAACCAGCATCTACTATATATTTATAAATATTCAGACAAAATTGCAATTTTACATCTATGATACTATGCACAGTGTTACCAAATATATTAAAAGTGTCGTGGAAATAATTGTGGCAAATAGGATGTCAGAGAAAATTTAGTTGTAATATAATATGGCATTTGTTCAATATACATGCAGTTAGATTAAATTTCACATTGTCATGGTAAGTTATCCGGGTTCGCTCAGAACGTTCCAAGGCGGTACCGTCCCGGAAACTTTACTTTTTTTTCTTCTATTTTTCAGTAATCTTATATGCTAGGGTGGAGGGTAGTATTTTAGGGGAAAGGTTTTGTTTTGCATTTGATTTTTTTAAATTCTATTTCATGACAGACAAATGCGCATGCGTTACTTTATAGTCTGCGTTGAAAGTATTTTTGAAACCTCACTAAGGCCAATTACGTAGATCTGGATTAAAATTTCACGTTTTTGCAGATTTGTTCTAGTTTCCTCTGTGAACTCGCACATTTCAAAGTTTGCGTACGTTTAAGTAGCTCGTAATAATATTTAAGGTTGGTTGTCGATTTATATATGTATGCAATAAACTGTTTTTATCGAAAAAGTCTTGTGCACTATATGAACACTTTCAACATAATACAGGTAAAAACAGAAATATACAATACATACCACTGAAAACTTGTTAAGGACCACTATTTCATATTGGCAAGTTGAATATCAAATAATATCAAAGTTCTATCATTTGGCCAATGACTATTGGCCAAAGTTTGTAATGTTCAAATTAAAAGTTTTACATGCACTATGGGCACGAGAATCACGCAATTTCAGCAACGCACGATAACCACTGTTTTCGCGGGTATGCATTGAAATCTCATAGGTGTTATTTCATGTTCTTTCGGCGACAGATATTATGTTTCTGCACAATGCCTTGCGAGGAGAATGACGTAGAGTGCCACAAAAGTTTATACGTAACATGTGCAGACCTTGACCTTGCCCGGCCGTGCTTAATGCCGCTCGAAGACATACGCGATATAAAACAACTTTCGGTAAAACATCTGATGAAAACGACAAAACACCGTTATTAACATACTAACGTTTATTCATGTGTTCCCTTCATACCAGACTTGAACGAAGTTCACGCTTGATTGAATGGAGACCGAATGGAAAATCAAGAATTATCAGTTAAAGTGTATTTCTTCATTGCGAACCAGAAATGTATGAAATCAATACAATTATGAAAAAATAATGCTGTGATGAAAATGGTGGTCCTTAACAAATTTTGAGTAGTATTCATCAGTCAGAGATTTATCCTGTACAATGAAAGCGGTCATATTTGAACACACGCGATACGTACATTTACCGCTATTCATTTCGACCATTGTATTAACCAACAAATAAATAAAACCGAGAGACTATTAACTACTAAAAAGAGTCCGTAAATCAGATTACAGTACATCATATGAACAAACAAACATGGTTAAACTGCAATATATTTTCATTCATCGACTACATGCATGTATTATGTAATTTGTCTTAGAGCTACAAAATGAACGTATCACGAGACATGAACGAAAAAACAATAATATTGTTTAAGTAATGTGTGTTAAATAACAATATAATAGATATTAAACACGGAAAATAATATATATGGAAATATATATATACCAAATAATAAAATATAATTATTATACGAACCTTTGTAACTCAAAATGATTCCTTTTTGGAAGCTTGTTCTCATGTACTTTAATAAAAAAATGTTTAATAGAAATTTTTCCTTACCTCGCACATTGTCACTAGCCCAGCATAATAGCCCGTAAATGTTTAAGAGCGCATTCACAATATTCTATAATTATATTCTTTATATACATGGTCCATGGATTCTTTCTGATTGGTCAGATCTACCCGGAAGATATTGTGACGTGATGCAAAATAACCTGCAAACTATGGACAATACTGAATGTTTATAGTTTGCGTGATTGAGCGAATCCTCATGCTAAGTCAAATCTAACTACTTTTTGACACGAACATGTTTGTCGTCAAACAAACGAAGTGTCTGTAATTAAAGTAAAGAAAATACATTGAAAAACATGCATTAATCCTTGACCCATATATCATGCACGTTGACCTAAACTATTTATAATATAGCACGTTTTTCCGAACAAAAGCGTCTAAAAATAAATCTCTACACGGGTGGCGCGATACCTATAGGATTGTTGAACAACAGTAATTCCGAAATTTCAATTGTTTTTCAATGCATTCTTGTATATAAGATAAATACAGGCCACACGCGGCTTGTACAGATTCATTTGAAAAACACACAGTCAAAAGCCGCATTGTTTACCATTGACTAACATGCATAAATTTTTATATTGAGAGACGAATATTGCCGGATACCATTATAAACTCCGTGTTATACAGACAAAATCAGTTTAAATCCGCAGTAAATAGTCGTGATATATTGGATAGGGTGGTATGTTCTTACACGACATATCGCATTATACGTGAGTGGTTCGAGCCAAGAAAATAGCACTTTTGAAAATATAATACTGAGGTCTTTTTTATTGTTATTATTTTTGTAAGGTAATTTGTTTTACGATACATAATATAGATAAATCATCATAAAAGAAGTGTATGTTTTTTCTATCTTTTTGATGTAACGTATTTTAAGTCGTAACGAGTGACTATTACCTTAATTATTCAAGAACGGTTTTATAAAATAGGCTGACATGCGTTGATGTTTTCATTAACATAGCAACCTGATAAAAACGAACCATCCTACTTCCTAGTTATGCAGATTTACGAAATACAATGCATTTGCATCTTCGCTTAACAAATGATCCATGGTACACAAACAATGTTAATCAAATTTCAATAAAGTAAGAAACCTTTGTCCAATAGTCCTAACATAACATATACAAACTTTACAGCTTCGACGAACAGCCGATCTGCTCTGGACACACCCATGGCTAAAATAGCCTAGCGACTCTGAATAAATTTAGAACAATCCATTTAATCAGTGCAAAAGAGTAAATGGAATTTACAAGCATAAAAATTAACTAATATAGATTATAGAATTACTAAAACAAGGTATGTAAAAAAGTAAAGATAAAAGTTGATATATGACAACGCTTCCTAAGACTACAATAAATCTACATAAAGACTATACAAATATAGGGCCGAAAATAATCATGCAAAAACCAATAAAGTTAGGAAAAAATAAGATAAAAGTAAGTATATGACGATGCATTCTAATATTATATTAAATCTTAACATGATATTCTATTACAAAAATTGTATAGTTGTGAAACATGATATGATATAAAACTAACTAGTCTAAATCTTAATATATGTAATAGGGTTACAACGTTCAATAATTCAATTAAGATGTTAAGCATATGTTTTATTCAGTTAACTAAAAACATGAAAATAACAGTATAAACTAAACTAGCATTTTATTACAATATTCACTTAATTAGATGTATGGTGCAAAGATGACCAATGTAAAAAAGTAACATTATATTTATTTCCGCAATTCCAAGAGTATTTATTTAAAATTATTGTTAAGGAAAAACACTCAGATAAATTAGAATATCTAAGGCAATGGTATTATGTTCCTGTACGTTCAGGATAGTGTTGCAAATGTGATCATATATGCAGCAGGTGTTTCGCATGCGATCATATATATAGCGGAAAGCAAGCACATATGTTACATATGTGATATTATGAATGTGGTCCCACACAGCAAGTGTAATCGGTTATTGTTTATATTCTGAGTAATAGAAATTAATCATCATATCAAAAGCGTATATTATTGTGTTACATATGTGATATTATGAATGTGATCCCACTAAGCAAGTGTAATCAGTTATTGTTTATATTCTGAGTAATAGAAATTAATCATCATATCAAAAGCGTATATTATTGTGTTACATATGTGATATTATGAATGTGATCCCACTAAGCAAGTGTAATCAGTTATTGTTTATATTCTGAGTAATAGAAATTAATCATCATATCAAAAGCGTATATTATTGTGTATTCATATTTAACCTGATCCTACTTCTTTAAACCATCTTTGAGTCTTAATACGTGGGTTTTATTATCAAGATGAAATATAGGGTAAATATCAAAAGCCCGTCAATAAACAAACAACAAACTGGATTTAATACCAAAGGAGTTACTTGGTTAAGTGGGTTTTACTAAGTCATAAGTCATTAGTTATTAATTTTTATATCATGTACAAAATATTTTATCTGGAGGGCAAATTGGACAGAGGAAATGACAATAACAATGTTAACATAGAAATAGATTCAGTTTAATTTGATTCAAGGAAAATAATATCGCCATATAGATATACGAAACAGCTATAAAAACGCAAGTTTTCAAGTGTGTTGCATTTTTTGTGCAACACTTGAAAACACCTATTTGATATTCAACACCTCCTAGTTTAAAAATGGTTTAACTGAATCTGATTAATTTGTCAATGAATTTGTCGCAATATGATAAAATAGTAATTTGTTTGAGTCATTCTTTTACATGGTCAAATTAAACCAACTGGAATTCTCATGCGACGTCTCCTTGGGTTTGTCAAGTTGTTAAGAAAAAAACCGGGATCTTAAAGTAAGACATGGCAAACAAGATAATTTCGTTATCAAAAAGGTACACACAATGTAAAATACATGATAAATTATACGTTTATAGACAATGACATTGGTACATTGAATACGTATTTCAATAAAAAATTCACAGTGATAAAAAACAATGACAGAATAAAGCTATCAAATATAAGTGAAGGTTATATAAGTACAAAAATATCCAATTATTCATATAGATGTATTGAAGCTTTGTATAAAATGTGAAATAATCAAGTTCAGTTTCAATTAAAAAGTGGTTCACACTTCTGCACATTAAGCGCATCGTCGACACTGTAGTCCGTATCTGCCAAATGAACTCCGTTTTCAAAAACATGGTAGCTCGGTTGAATTAAATTTTAATAGCTAAATTGGCTAAACATTAACCTATATTTTTAATAATACAAGAAATGCCTCATATTGTTCATGATTATAGAATATTTTACAAGTTACCATGATCTGAAAAAATGGCATTTTAACTAATTGTACACGGTGAATTATCTGTTTTACTGTCTTCGTGTATCTAATTAAATGATAATAAAGTCCTTATCCCGGTCTAGAAATAATTTTTATGCTCTGTTGACAGCTTAGTAGGCTGACCTGCTCTTGCTCGTGGAATCTTGTATGGTTTGTACTGAAATATATCGTAATCTTAATGGTAATAATTCGATTGTTTATATGTTTATAAATATATGAAAAAAAAACAAGAAAATTATATTACAGAGTATTTCATTAATTTGCAATACATGTATAAATTACAGAAAAAAGACAAAGAGGCATTAAAATAATAAAAACAAACAAAGCAGAGTACTTGATAAAATAGATGTGAATGAAAAAAAGTATAATTAAGGCTGAAATTAAAAGAAATACTCGTCTGCCCTTCATCAGAATGTTGACGATGTTTAGAATAGATACAGGATCAGGAGACTCAGAACATAGAAGAGCCGGAAACAGGAGAAATTGAAGGACCTGACATTAATTATCTCCATCGGCTTTCGAAGGAGAAAAATCCCCCTTTGAAACTAGACCAAGAGCAAGAAGAGGTTGTCTTCGAGTTTCTGCAACGTACTACGGTCAACCACGTTAACACTACGGTAAAGTAGGGTCAATTACGGCCATCTAAGGTAAGCTACGTTCAAACTACGGCCTCAATACGGTCCAAATAACGTACCGTCTTTTCATCAACCTTTGTTGGATTCCATCTTGATACCATTGTTCTCCATGTCCGAGGAGCTCTTTGTCCACGATTGTCTGAAGAGTAAAATATAAATGTAATAACTAACGAACAATGTCACGTGACTGACTCAACATCTGAATCAAATGCACCAGAATGAACAATTCCGATCTAGTATGGTATACATAATGGTATACATGTATTTATAACATTGATATAAAGACTGTTAAATAAACTACCTAGCATAGTCTCCGTAATGTTTCATTTTTTATAATATAACGCTGATTTATTAATAAACCACTGTAAGTTCCTACAACGTATACTAAAGTGAGGACATATAATAATTTTGATTATCATAGGTAATTTGATAAATTGATTGTATCTAAGATTAAAACATTGCGCATTTTGTACTTTAAAGTTGCAAATGAAACGACAATGTCAGCAAAATCTATCATTCCTGGAAAACATTATTCTACTTACCGTGTTGTTCATTTTGCGTATTTCCTGGATGTTGTGACCCTGGCACTGCAGACAAAGATTCCATTAAATTCCTGAAATAAACAATTAAACGTCACTATGACCTTCAGAACAAGGGCAAATAATGTACATACACAGTGCGACAATCAGTAAGATAAGAGGCCATTCATTCATGTAGGGTGGACTTACCGTACTAATATAACATATAAATATATACTTTTAACAACTCACATATAATGACACTACCACATTATTACAACTGTAATAAGCTCTCGTTATTGAGGTTTTACTACATTCGGTAAATGCCAAGTTTAAAAATTGTCCTCTTAGTTAAGAGATGACTTTAAAACAATATCCGGAATTGTGAAAAATATTTACACAAATATTACCTTTCAAAATGTTGTTTTTTCAGTAATTTCTTCCGGTTGTTCCTCCGTCTTGCAAAGCCGATGAATAACATCATGGCAAGAATAACTAACAATGCAGATCCAATGCTGATGCCGATAATTTGTGGAAGACTCACTGAATATGAATTATTTAGCTTATTTCTAAAGAACACACTCTTCACAAATATGCCAAAACAAATACATATTTTACACGAATAATAATGCAATAACTACATACTGACGGAGGGCGAGGAATTTTCACATATTTAAGCCAAAGATTGCAGGGTACATAGGACTAAATATTAACTAAATTGTGTTGGACAAATTAAAAAGTATACTTTTAATGTTAACAGTATTCGAGACCCGCATGAATAGGTATACAAACATATCAATTAAATAAAACGTGCATGTCATTTTCATCGAACTGGACTCATGAGACAGTACTTACGTCCACTGGATTTGACTGTTCTGAAATTTATAAATAAAACATTTAAAACAATTCTGGATAACCGTACAATTGAATAATAATATGGAAAATATCAATCAACAAAAGTAGGAAACCCGTAGTTATGGCAAATAATTCAAGAAAACCCAGTCCATATTCATTCATTATGTGGACGATATCAAACGAAAATGTATTTTGTTTTTTTTTTCGCAATGAGAGATAAAAACAGTAGTGTAGATCATGTCCATTACGTGCTGTTAATGGTCTGTAGTCAAGGCAATTGGAACTGTACGGTAGTACAATATGGTAAAACAATTTTAGGAATGGTTTGTTTAAACCCTTTCAGATGTTTGTATATTGTATTTGGTGACCAATAATCATTTGACCTACTTGCAAGATGCAGTTCCGTTGGCTTCAACACAAGCATCAGGCTCACATATCCCTGCGGCTTCTACAATCTTACACACGTCATCACTGGGATCAAAGCTTTCTGCAGTGCATCAAACAGAATTTCAATTAACAGAAATATTTGCGCATGTATATACATTTATACAGGAACACTCATTTCATTTCATGCATTGGCAAATGATATCGCCATTTCCACTATATTTGTCCCCCTAAACAATGTCCATGTTATACAGTCCTGTAGAGGTTTGGTATGGCCAATTTAAAAGAAAACAGTGACTTTTGTTCATGCAGGTTGTTGCTTTAGCTTGAAAATGATACATAACATGCCTGTATACACTTATTTTTAAGTAATAACTGAATGAAGTGCCAAAAATGGTGCTTTTTCAGTGTTATGTTGTTTCATTTAAAAATCACAAATTTTGAACAACCAAATAGAACACTTTGCTTGGACATTTCACTTTATATACCTAAGCAATTATAAAGACAAATCATTTTAGTTGCATATATTTTTTATTTCATCAATTTCCGACAAAAAATAAAAAAAGTGGTATGGGTTAAACTAAAGGTACTGACTTGTTATAGATTTTGCCAAATTCTGCAAACTGATGTTTAACAGCATTTAAAAATACTTGCAGTACTGAAAATAATCACGATCAACAGCTTATCTTGCAGATTTATTTGCTGTTGAAACAAAAAAAGTCATACATTTAACTGCACTTCATTGGAAATTTGTATTATTGTGTCATTTCGGGTCACTAAAAAGAGTAATATTTTGTAGTGTCCGCAATATAGACTCTCTCACTCCACAAAGCATGAGATACAGAGCCAACTTTATTGCTATATAAAATGCTTTTGGTACATGTTTCCGCATAATGAGTGCTTCATTCATATGTCTATTAGTTTTATAACAATTGGTGAAAAACTTTGTCCGCAACGGTGTAGCAATACAAATATTAAATAGACCTCTAATCTTTAGATTCATCAAGTTTTTTACGCTCTTTTGTCTTAATATCTTTGTTTTGATTAGAGTCATGAAAATATATTAAAGAAATACCATAGCATTTTTTTCTGACCAAAATGACATAACAATGAAATTAGTGTACTTTTCCCATGATCTGGTAAGGACATTTGAAATATTCTAACAATTTTAGTAAATTAATAATTCAAAAGGCGATGGATTGCTCAAGAATGTGTAAAGAAAAAAAAACATATGTAATTTTTCTTAGAACAAACAAATGATTAAATTTGTTTCTGTTTTTTGTGTTGCAGACACTACAGGGTTTTATTTATGTTTAATGTGTTAATATTAAGTTTAATTTTAGCAATAACTATCACCTATCACTGAATTGTGATCAAATACCCCCCTCCAAATAAAATAATGCAATTTAGTGGACAAAGTGCAAGAGAGCATTTCTACAGGGCATGCAAATAGTTGACTAGAATAAATGTGTAATGGCATATTAAGGAAATGGCACATACATTTTATTGCATACTGTGCACTGGTTAAGACAAATTAAACAGAGTATCCAAAACAATTGTTTTTTTTCTTTCAGAAATTCAAAAAAATATACTCCTTTGAACAATCCTGCAGGAAACTACAATTACAATTTATTCAATTCCATAATATGCCAATTACTATTCATTTGCAGGGACATAATTAAACATGACACAAGCTCTCATATCAATTCAAATGCTATTCTACTCAATGCAATAAATAACTAAGGTCACGGAGACATAATTCTGCAATGCATTGCAACTTTAGCAAGAATAATGTGTGGTGTACATCTACTATTCAACTACCATGCATATCGAAAATTTGAAAAAAAAACCTAAAAATAAATTCTAATGTTCCTTTTTCTGTCACAATAAATGACTGACATGAAGGGAACATAATTCTGCAAAGTATGGCAACTCCAACATAATACATTGTGCACATCTTCCATGCAACTGTAATACATATAAAAAATTCGGAGAAAGTTTTCCACTAACAAATGAAGGAGATAAAACTCTTGAAAAAGTTTCCTCAAAAATTGAGAAATATTCGCCACAAGCTTCTATACCATTTGGGGACAGACCAAGGGATCAACCAACTTTCAATGGGACATAATTTTACATTTGACATTTGGCATACATCATAATGGCATACAAATCTTCTATCCAGCAAAAATATATATAACAAAGTTCTCACAAAAAAATGTAAGAGAAATATTCTCCACAATTTGGGGACAGTCTGAGCGACCGACCAACTGTCAAGGGGGTATAATTCTATAACATATAATTATGTGACTTTTGTCAGGTACATTCATGCCATGCAAATATATCCAACCACAATGTATATAAAAAGTTCACACAAAAAGGTAAGGGACAGACCACGCGACCAACCAACCAACCGACCGACCGACCCAATGACTGAGTGACCGACTGACCGACCGACCTACCAACAAACAACCAGGGTGTTTTCAGTACACCCCTGAAAACTACATTTGCAGGAGTATAAATAGTATGGGTGGAAAAGTAAATTACAGTAGGCATATGAAGCCAACCTTTCAAGAGTTGGCTACTATTAAAAAGGAGTTATTTGTTATCTGACATACACATGATGCATTATAGTGCGTGAATATAAATGATTGAAATGAACATTAACCATTACAAATTTAAATCATTGACATTCTTGTATGAAGACCTTATAAGAGTAACTATGTAGCGTCCGCAACAAAATCATGCGTTGTAAAGCAAAACATTTTGCGAATGAATGTCTTTAAGCAGGCGTCATATAGTCTTTCCACTTTCAAATACAGTCCTTACAGTTTGATATAATTGGATATCTTTCTATTTAGGCCCGGGTGTAAAGTTATAAAAGCTATGTAAAGATGACGACAATATTTTTGATAAAGTTTTGACTCATTAAAATTTTGTTAATAATTTCTTTGCAAAAAGTTTTTTTGTGATAAATATATCCTTTTGATTGTAGTCGCTCAAAATCATACAAATTTATAATATACAGATTATGTTTTGTGACCTATCTGCATATAACAATTTTTACTTGTAGAGTCCGCAATGGATGTATATGGTGTTAAATAACAGGTGATATTTCACTTAAGACCACTAGCACAGGAAAAACCCCTTCAGAGCAATGTGGCCTGGGTATGTACCTGTCCAACAAAACTGTTAATTTCATGATACACAACACTTCATTTTTTGTCAAAACTGAAACACTTTCAGGACAAATATAGTGAAAATGGCATATGCATTTCGTCTTTTTAAAGCACCGATATATACCAAAAATAGAATGCTAAAAAAATTGAATATGAAAGCTGCAAACATATCGCGGCAAATGTACATAATTTACCTTTGAAATTTGTGTAATGCAGGTTCGGTGATCTAATACTTGTACTTCAGAGTGGGAATATTACAACTTTTGTACAATTTCACCCTTATCACTATAACATTATTCTTAAGCTCACCTGATGCTATTGTCGCATTATATGTCTCTCCGTTTAAAACAAACTCCGAATTGTCGGTAACTTCTTTCGTCGCTTTCACCACAGCTGTTGCGACTGCAGCGTCGTTTTCTTCATGCTGAACAGAGTAACTGACAACAAGACCTTTGCCTTTGCTGTAAAAGCGAAGCAAGGAGGAACAACATTTACCATTGTAATAAGTATAGTGCATTATATAAAATCAGTCATCAACATATATATTTACTTAAATACGATTAAAGTTATGCTTAAATAATTTGTCAACCATGAGGGTCTTACTGTAATCTGATGATCCGGATGACTAAATCCACCATCGTATACCTTCTGTATAACATTACCAGCTATAATACAAAATAAACAAATGACATGGTTGCAACGTGTCAACATAGAGACAATGGTAATAAGTAATCATTGTTTATCATTATTAATGAGCATATCTCCACAATAAAAAGTTCAATTTTGACCGTAAATCTTTGTTAAGACAAGGTCGATGGAATGGTGATAAAGACATAGGCTGAACTATACCATTGCATTTTAGTTCAAATTAATGAAGATTATTTTTTCTAATTTAACTAGTTTTTCTTGCATATACAGCGAACCACCGGAACTTTTAATTAGGAAATCAGAGAACTTTTTTTAATATTATCACGTATATTGTAAATACGTCACACCACTAGCTTCGTATTCAAACTATATCACTCACGCTTGTTAACACCTCATCGTGGTATTTGTCGTACGTAGATGGTACATCTAAATCTTCTGAATCATCCAATTGAATTCCGATCGAAAGAACAAATTCGAAACGCAGCCCCGAAACTTAAATGATAAAAATTTACATGAGCAAATTCTGCACACTGGCTTTCCAAACAAACCAATCCTTGCGCAAACAGACCAGTTGTATTTAACATGATTACCCAGAAAATACATATCCAATACGATCATTTACAAGGGAACTTACACATGCCTTTGTTGTTCATGGAGGCTTATCTCCAATAATCCATACTCCCGCGCTTTATTAACTGATAAAAGAGATAATAGTTACCTGGTAACGGTGTCGTCGTAACGATGTCATCTAAAATAATAAAACATGTCATTAATTATGAAAATATGAACGCACGGTTTGGCACTACATATTTCCTCATCCAAGCAGTCATTAACATCATTATTACATTCACTACCTTCCGAGTTTGGTAAAAATTCACATGAACCGGTTAATCTATCACATGACTGTGAGTCTGTTTCTACATGTACGGTGTTTGATACGTTACACATACTTGTCTCCGTACAGTTATTACCAAATGTGTGATCGGTACCTTATGGAATTATAGTAAGTGATCATAAATATTTTAATCAAAGAATTGTATGATATCAATAATTTTGATGATCATGAATTATCTATGTTATTTGTGCATATATGTGCATTTGTTAAAATGGAAACTATCAAAACTTTTTCAAGTTTGACTTAATATGGACTAATATTTTCAATACACAAATTATGCTTTAAAATCGTATTAAATGAAACATAGGCAATGCCTCACCCGTGCAATCATTCCAAAAACTTTCATATCCTTTTTCGCATTTACAGAAATACGCCCCATGAGTGTTCACACATTCTTCGGTACATCCGTGTATTGTAGTGATACATTCATCAATATCTGCACCATAAGACGAAGACAGTACAATGTACATAAAAGTTTCGTCATTTGGACGCAGAAACTAAATACTGATTAAAATTAGTAACAACCCGTACCTTTTATTTGTGCAATAAAGTACATGGTCACCATATTTATGTATATACCAGGCGAGAATATCTAACTGAACTTTGGAAATTACACCCATTTTTTCCAAAAAGGTGTATAATCTGTATCGGGCACAAATACGTTAAATCATATATAACTATATCTCATTATATACCTACAATAAAATATTTAACATGAATTTAAACATTCAACAATAATTGACTATATGCGTGATGTACATACCTACACACTGATCTTCAATATCCGTGAATCCAGAATCACAGACACATTGGTGTGATCCATGTGTATTATAACATGTAGAATTCTCCTTTAATAAACACACCTCAGAATCCAAGTCGCATTCATTTATATCTAAGGAACAATCAATACCCGTCCATCCCTACATAAAACATTCAACGTATTCCATAAACAACATATTCAAGTTCAAATTGTTCAAATCGTGTTCTGTCTACAACCTCACTTCTATGAATATACTCAACGACATTCATACACTGACAACACATATTACGGCACAAGATATAAAATTATATCGTGAAATCACTACACAAAGATTTGGTGTTGCTAGTGCTAGGCAAAAATACACTGTATTGGCACATATCTATTATACGTTTAATATGTATAATATACAAAGGGGAAGTAACTGCAGCTACAATTAGGATTCTTCGTACAAGAAATCTAATAATCAAATATTTGATATGCGGCAAACAAGTTAGGTTATTTGTCTTGCGCCGGACCCGTTTTCTCTATTATGCCTATTTTCATGTTTATTTCAAATTAGTAACTTTTTAAATGCAAATACTTGGTCCAATCTACTACGTATAGTTGCAACTATGAACACTGTCTGGTTTTGATGTACAGTTCCATTGCTAGTTTCATAAGAATGATAAATATTGATGGCTTAAACGGAATCTGTATTCAGTAAATTATATCTTGGTACCTGCACAATAATTTTACGTTGGTAATTACTTACCTCTTCACACACGCAATTGCCATTTATCTTGTTACACGATTCTGTATTCACCTTCACGCACTTACATTCTTCAGCACAGTTTTTACCAAAATGACTTTCGTCGCACACTTATGATGAAAAGAACATTGAGACAATATTATCAAATCGCAAATGTGAAGAAATACTACTAGAATAGAACATAAAAACAACTAATAACTATTATAAAAACCCACCTGTGCATATGCCGGTCGGTGTTTCAAAATAACCAATATCACAACTACAGTCATATCCTCCATGAGTATTGTTACATGTAGTGTGGTCTGGACATGTGTCAGAAATGTCGCATTCATTGATGTCATCATTACATTCTGTTCCCTCCCAGCCCTTCTTACACGTGCAATTCCCCGAAATGTGATCACATGATTCACTGTTGAATTCATTACACGCGCAATCCTGACTACAGTTCTCACCGTAAGTCCCACTGGTACACACTGAATAAATTGTGCATGATTTCAGTTGATATATAGTAGTATTTCATTGTATTGATCAATCAACTTCAATGACGCATGAAAAGCACGAAACACACGGGCATATAATTATTAATTAATTAACTCATATAATTATTCTATGTTCAAACCAAATTAAGCGAAAACCTTCGAGATAAGGGTGGTAGTTTATACCTAAGCGTTGGCGCCAGCATTCATGCTCGAGATATACGATACATTTAATTGGTCGAGTGAAATATGATACAACTATGAACGAAAGATTACCGGTACTTCATCACTTATATTACTCGAGATAAACCGAGTGACAAATACTAACAGTAACATCGATGTTCATAATAATAAAACTTGGCAGTATTTTGAAACAACGGGTTTTCTTGAATTGTGTTCATGAAATACATTTTTAAGTAATAAACGTAACAATAAGCGCTTGGTGTAGAGTAAGGTATTTTGCTGTCATTATATGCTGATTATGAAACATCGTTAGAAATACATGTTCATCTTGTGGTACATTTTCACTAGAAATGCCCAGTGTTTTAAAACTAATAATTAACACGATTATATGTTACACTGAGAACTTGTAAGATTAAATATGTAATGCAATTATGTTACCTTTGCAAGTCGTGTAGTCGTTTGTAAGAAGATAACCACGATTACAGCTGCAAGTGTAGCTTCCTTGTATGTTTGAGCAATTATGGTGACACGGGTTTGGTGTTTGACTGCATTCGTTTATATCTGGAATTCAGATTATGGACGACCACGAATTGTTTTAAATGTGTTCAGACATTTTAATAACTTTTATTATTTTATAATAACTTTATTGCACTGTACACTGTATATACTTTAACCAAAACTTCACTGCCAGTATAAGCATGTCTTCATAACAAGTCTATAAAACAGCCCACTTCATTGCGTTCTTTGTGGATTTATTGCAGGCATTTGGGGCACAATGCATTAAAAAGTCAAATGAATCAATTATCCAAAAAACAGATCATTCAGGGTAGGCTAACCAGAAACAAACCACAATAATATACCAGTCAAACAAATTTAATTGCCACTAAAATTATTATTTCGCATAAATTTTAAAATAGCTTTATTTTTAATGAGGTACTTATCATATCTTTCAAAAAACACTGCTCACAAAGACTCGCAAGAACATTATGTAGATTTATTTACGACTGAGAGTGTTGCACGTGTCAAAGAGTATTTGTGGAATAGTCCATGACAGATAGTTTGCTGCAAGTTGATACCCCTTCCGTAAACATTGTTTATTTAGTATAGGTTTTAGGTCGGTGGATTCTGTGTCCGGTGGTGTTTTGGGAAAGTTGTATTTTATTTCTAAGAGTTTTCTAATCTATATCTAAATAGTCTTTATCTATTATTATCAAGTTTGTAAATGTATTTATTAAGAGTTTTCTAATCCATATCTAAATAGTCTTTATCCATTATTATCAAGTTTGTAAATGTATTTATTAAGAGTTTTCTAATCTATATCTAAATAGTCTTTATCCATTATTATCAAGTTTGTAAATGTATTTATTACGAGGACGCGACTGACTGACGTGACGAATGTAATCAATAGTCAGTCATAAGATGCGTACGGTAATATACGTTAATAAACTTTCAGAATAAGTTCGAATAATGAAACATTATCTACCTTCGCATATTCCATTGACTTTGTGATAACCATTCAAGCACCTGCACGTGTCATTCCCATTTACATTGGAACACGTGGAATGGTTACCACATATGGTAGGATCAGAACATGCAGACGAAACTGAAATATGAAAATTAATTTGTATGTTAGCGTGTATGTTAAACGGTCAATGATCAATCGAGAAATATGTTTACATAAGATATTTGGAACAAAAATCACAATGGTCGTTAATTTCATATTTCAAAAGCTACGGATAGTTAATAAACATTATATTCCACATTAAGAAATAGATAGTATATATATATAAATACATTCTGCATTCAGTGGTGTTCAAACATTCTATTGTTCGAAGTTATGAACGTATGATCTGAGAAATATCTATCAACAGGGAGAACCAAAGACAGTGATAAAAATTTTACTTCTGCATGTCTTCCTGTCAATTTGGTTCAGCTTGAATCCATCCTCACAGTAACATCTATAACTACCAAGAGTATTTTCACACAGTTGTTCACAGTCTGACTTTTTGTTCTCACACTCATTTATATCTGTTAATTAACATAATTGACATTATCGTTTAATATCATTTATATATTCATTTAAATGTACTTGAAAGAAGTGCTTATATACAGATAGGATACGGAAATCTTACATAACACTACCAGCATACGGACATAATGTAATAATATCATAACTATAATTATCGTATTGGCAATGCTATGTTATACAAGGAGAGCAATTGACTCGTGAAAGCATACAACTTACCAAAGAAAATGTTTACTGTTTGCTGGAAAGTGAGTTCCTTTCATTTGTCGTTGACAATGTGTATTCTGCATCGGGCAAAATGACTTGTACTTATATATATATACATTTCTTTTTTATTTATTATATAATACGAAAGAAATGTATATTTATGAAAGAAATGAGAAAAATGAAGCAGATGTAGATACGTGCCTTCGCAGTTTCCGTCCGTGAGCAGGAAACCTGTCTGACATTCACATATGTATCCACCAGGAACGTTAACACATTTCTGGTCACATGTATTTAATCTAATATCAGAACACTCGTTGACATCTAAACATAAAATGATAAAAACTCATACATCATATTACAAGCATAGTTGGTAAGAAAGGGCTTAATTATTTACTGTCACAAAAACTATTAACATACATTATGCAAATTTTAGAAACAGCAATCCACTAAGTATCTTAATATAAGCAAACAACCTTCGCAAGTCCCTGATTCATTTTTGGTGTATCCATCTAAACAACGACATGTTGCATTCCCTCTAGTATTTACACACATCTCGTTGGGGTTCAGACACATGTGCTGTGCGGAAGCACATTCATCAAAGTCTATATCACAGTTGTCACCATGCCAACCTTTGTCACATAAACACCCTGAAACGTTTACAGAAGAGATCCGAATAGGTCATGACAGAATGGAATAAATATATAATATCTTTATCTACATAATCCAGAAAATAACATCACCAATTTACTTAACTGTAGAAGGGACAAACGTGTCTTCGCAATGTTATTATAATTGGAAACTGAATGCTAGAAATATAAGTGACTAAAGGCTGAATGCCTTACAAAGCTTCACCTGGTAATGTTGTATTTGAGCATATGGCACTTGTTCTTTTGATTAACTGTTTTTCACACATCTAATTCTACACGTTAACATATTTCATATACCGTACGACCTATATCATTTTCACACTTGAATATATACAATGCTAATTATTGATTTTATTAGTGTTGATGTGAATTAAAGTTTTATTGTATACCCTGAACCTTGTGGCAGGCACCATGTAGACAACTGCATTCATTTACACAATTCTTGCCATAATGGAAATCATCACATTCTGTCAGGAATATCAATACGAACAAATAATACGTGACAAACACTGTAAATTCTTCATAAAACTTGCACAATTTACAAACACATATTAAATTTGTATTACACAAGAGTAATTTATAATAATCATTTAGAAGTGTGGATAGGGTATGTAATACCTTTGTTACCAGTACATTCTTTAAATTATTCATCTAACTCCATTTAACATAACTTTCATTTACACAAGAGTAATATATAATAATCATTTCGTGGTGTGGATAAAGTGCGTAAAACCATTGTTACCTGTACACGTCCGACCATTGTTTTCAAGCTTTGAACCAACAAAACAGTCACACGTATATGATCCATCTGTATTCTTGCAATATGAGTTTGCATCACAATCATGAAGTCCAGTGGTACACTCGTCGACGTCTTGAAAAATAAAAGAGAAGTTAACTAGGGATGGAATACATGCGCAATAAAAATGCGTAACTCATACTTCCACTATATATCCCCTCCAGGATAGATCTACATCCTTACAAAAATATGTTGATGAAATAAAAACATGATTGCGCCGTGATACCGAGGAGGGGCATCCAACAGTTGGAGGAATTACCCCCTTTCCATCCGTGTCGAACTCGAGGAAGAACAACTGCAATAATTACAAAACAGTCGTGAAAGCAGCCACTGTGAAGTTTGTTAGCACGTGCCATTATCTCATATGGTCTATATTGTGCATACGTTACATTAAGCCATATTCGAAATTGAGACCATCTTCGGGACTGTAATGAGGTATTCACATTATCAAGTTGAATTATAGGTGGGTGAGCTATTGAAATCTGATCCGAAAATAAGAGTTCGTTATAACAAGAAGGTCGTAATGTGAGGTTTTAATGTATAGTGAAACGAAAATATGGTGGACTTGGATATACTAAAGAGTGGGATACAGTGAAGTATTCATTTTTCAGAAACACACCCACTCTTATCTTATTGTTAAGGATGTAATGGAGTATGGATTTAATGAAGTAATAATCTCAAAAATGTACTATGAATGTGTTCTACTCTATTAAAAAAATGGTGAATTGAACACAACACCTCAGGTTCTGAAACTATTTACCTGTACAAGTCTGGTTATCTGAACCTAGAGTATATCCCTGCTGACATCGACATTCAGCATCATCAGTACTTATGTAACAATAGTGTGAACAATTCAATCCATTAATGGTAAGACAGGGATCCGATACTGAAACGCAGAAAGGGTAAATTGTACAATAATAGCCATTTAATAAATGAAATGCGCATGTTGAATTTACAAAACAATGTTGTATTAAAGAAACTTTACACTGCATCAAGTGATATGAAGTTACCAGACACTATTTTTATGTTTAAATTTATGTTTAAAATATAATGTAAATAATGCGTCTTACATTTTGTACATGTTCTTCTGTCATCATTAAGAATATATCCTACGTAACAGAAGCAGTTGTATGATCCAGGGTTATTGTCACAAATTTGTTCACAACCGTCAGTTTTAATACTACACTCGTCGATATCTTAAAAAACGAATAAAAAAAGCGTTGATAACGATTAATCACAAACGGACATCGAGCGTGCAAACAGTTTGAAAATGTTAACTAGAATTAA
Organism: Lutraria rhynchaena; assembly: GCA_008271625.1. Lineage (NCBI taxonomy): Eukaryota > Metazoa > Mollusca > Bivalvia > Venerida > Mactridae > Lutraria > Lutraria rhynchaena. The sequence goes on from VIBL01000039.1 coordinate 71,629, forward strand.
TTTGTGACCAGGCTATCAAGGAACATATGCAATATATTATAACTTCTTTAATGTGTGCCATCAGTTCGGAATGAAAAATGGCCTCTGTTAAACGAAGCAATTGATATGGAGCTATTGTACATAATCACAAATCAAATATTCCAAAGCCGCCAGATTCGATCAAGCTAACTTGCTTCAAATGTAAATAAATAACTTGGATGCTGTTGATCAGTCTATCAATTACGAGGGCTTATTTGCTAAAAATTCGAAACCCTGAAAACTTACCTTTACAGTTAGATCCATTTGATATAAAACCAGAATTACATTCACACGAATAACTTCCATAAGCATTCGTGCATAGCTGTTCACATGTATGAAGTGATGGTACGCTACATTCGTCTATATCTAAAGTAATAAATGATAAGTACTACAAAAATTTTATAGACACTATATATTTACACATTCAATCTATCGTCATGCTATGAATTTACTGTTCAAGGCAATATCGAGAGTTGCACATTTTGAGTCACTAACATAGTTTACCTGCGCATGTGCCGTCGCTTTGCGCTATAAATCCGTCTTGACATAAGCATTGGTAGGAGCCGGGTAAATTCTCACAAACTTTGCGCGGATCATCACACACGTCTACGTTAATAGTACATTCATCAATATCTTCATCACATGTGTCTCCTTGCCAACCATCTTCACAAATACAACCTTTGACATGATGACATGAATTCACACCTTCCCCCGTACATCGACATTCGTTCTTACAGTTTTTACCCCAGAAACCAACGTCGCATACTAGAGTGATATTGAAACACTGCATTGCAATACATTAAAAAGGTAATGCTACATCATTTTATAACAAAGAACTGAATGTTAAATAATGCTGTGATTATTTTGCAATCTTTATATATTTATATATGATGGTGTGCTTATACATCCCTAGTTTACTATATGTTCATGCACTTAACGTTACAGTTTCACTAACCTTCGCAAGTTGCAAGTCCCGCTAACACGAAGCCATCGAAACAAGTACACTGGAATCCACCAACAGTATTGATACATTCCTGGGGACAAGCATTACGGTCACACTCTATGATGTCTGTAAGACAAATTTAATTCAGTGTCTATTTTAATTCAGGCATAAGATGAAAATGCCAGATTTTGACACTCATGTATCCTGAAAAGGACATATCTTTACAATTTTGTTTCGTAGTAATACCTTTAAGAACCATTAAAAGTGACACTAACGGCTAAAACAATGTTTAGCATTCAGTGATTCAATCAAATCGCAAAGTATACACGGATACTAATACCTATACATGTATTTGTATTGTCCAACTCAAAGCCATTATCACAAAAGCATGTAGCAATCCCATCGTCATCTTCAGTACACCCCGCTGCTAGTGAACAGTTCAGGCTTGTCGTTTCACATGCACTGCCTAAAGAAATACCATGAGAACAAATATGAGCGCATACAAGTACGATTCTCTTCGCAAACTCAAATTCAATAATAATTTTATTACCCAATTTACAAAACTTAATGCGGTTTTTATTTCTAGAGGATACAAGAGAGAGGTTTTGAAGCGTATTTCACGTCTGGTTTTCAATCTAGATTTAGTCTATTACTTTTATAACCCTTTTCATTGCACAACGGTCCAGTACATTAGCTAACGAATTTAGGCTTATTTCTTCATAAATCCTTTATGGTGCTTTTGACGTGGGATTGTTTCCGTTTTGTATTTGGTGGTGATTGTTCTGGCTCCCTCTTTTGAACCGGCATAGTTAAACCATCTAAATAGGAATTCTTTATTTTTCCAATATTACGTCATAATTTGATATATGACGTCAGTTAACTTACTTCGTTTACTTTAATAATATTATAATAATCATAGGTGTGGGTGTAGTAGACAAATCAATGTGCTTAAATATGTTTGCTATTGATTAATATATGTTCTAATTTTGTATCTTTGCAATATTAGTATTTCAAATTTCTATTTCTTTGTTTCCCGGAAGTAAGACACTTTATGCAATGGTAAGGTAACAACTCGGAATTTCAACCAATCAGAGTAAACTTTCTTTCATCTGTATACCCACCCGCACATGCTACAAACTGGAATAAGGTGTATAACTGAATATACCTTGTGCACAAAAAAACAAACCTGCAGATGTGTTCTGTATGCACTCCCCAGAGTCAAAACTGAAACCTTTATAACAAGAACATTCGAAAGCGCCGTCGGTGTTGATACAATTCTGTGTACAGTTATGCGGGGTATTTAAATCTTCACATTCATTAATATCTGCATTAAACATCAACAAAAATATTATGATGTCAAACAAGTGTATTTCTAGGCGAAACAATATCGTGTATTAAAACAACCCGCCGTCCAAAGACGCCTTGAAGGAACACACGATAGCACGATAATAAAATATGATTAAGCATATTGACCTAACAGCTCATTATGTAATACAAACAAGTTTTTAGTGCGCTTCAAATGCTAAAAACGCTATGTAATAATTTTGAGAGTAAGTTGTTCATCCTGAAAAGTATTCGTTTCTTATTGTTGAAATGTAAACTGAATAATTGGTAATCTGCACCCACATTAAAGATAAATGTATTTGACGCAATATGTAGGCACGATGCATATCCTGAGGTAATTAGCGTAATTTACTGATATAAAAATCCAAAAACGGCATGTACCGAAATATTTTTGCATGAAATCAAGCGTTCTGAATTGATGTAGCCAACGTTTCTCGTACCTGTACATTTGTGTTCATCAATAGTATCTGTTCTGTATCCTTTATTGCAAATGCACTCATAGCTACCTTCAGTGTTTTCGCACGTATGATCACACGGATTGTCTTCTTCACATTCGTCATAATCTTATAATATAAAACTCTTTTGAAATTATTGACGTTTTTATGGGCAGCTTACTTCTTTAAAGTAAGTACAATAAAATTACATACACTAAATGAAGCGTATTGTTTCACCATTTAAGTAGTGCAACAATTTATAATAAAAACGGATGTTAGTACTTTAAAACTCCGGTGAATATAATGAAAACTGCAGTTACGAAATGTACACCAGTACATAAATCTTTCTATGATAGTCCATACCTTGTTAAATAAACAAGCTAATTTAATGAATATACCTGAACACGTATCGTTGAATTCATTATTTGAGACAAAACCATCAGGACAGACGTCACACAAATATGTTCGATTAAGTTGAATTTGTTCTGTTATATTTAGACGTGTACACTTTCTTCCTAAGGAGCAAGGGTTTCCTGCACACCCGTCGGTAACATTTTCGCAATTAGGACCTGAGTATAAATACATAGGATACCATCAGATCAATTGATTATAATGCATCTGTTAGGCTGTCAAAAAGAATAATTAGGTTAAGCCTCATGGTGAACATTTTTTCCATTAATGAGCATTAATTTTCAGTAACCCTTCAGCTCTTTGTTCTGTACCAAACGCTATGTCATTATTGTAATAACAACAAAGAGAAATATTACCTTCAAAATGACGGTCGCATACGCATGTTGCATAATTGAAGTGCTCCGTGTTCCTTGGATCGTTTCGAGAATTATTCAAACATGTACCATGGCCACTACACCCAGTACATAGTAATAAGTCAATAGAAAAAACAGTAGACGAACGACCATTTTCATTCTTGGAAACCACCCTAGAATGACATGAAATAATTTAATTATCCCAAACAGACGATGATATATCATGAATTAGAAATATTCTCGCTTCCAAACTATGAACGAATTCTCAGTCATTACTATTTCAATTTCCATCAAACATTGTGATGAATTGCCTACCGCAGCACAATTGTACACTTACTGGTATTGGTTCCATGTGAAGGTCATACGAACTATAATCGTTATGACAAATACTGTTTTACCATAGATTTATACACCGACAGCCATATTTTAGCGCATGATACTTCTAATCTTTATACGTTTCGACACCAAAATTTTAATTAAACTTTCATTAATGCAGTTGTAGTGAAATGTATACTTACTTTATATCCACTGGTTCATCATTTACTTGGTAATATGTAATCGAACCAGTATTTCGATCAAATGAAGCATTAACACTGTTTGAAAGAAATTCAACATCATTTCCGTCTTTAATACTGACAATACATGTTACCATCTCATTGACACCGGTATAAATACTTCCACAACCATTTAGGAGAGGAACCACCTCGTCTAAGAGAGAAAAACAACGTGTGTCAGTTGGAAGTTATCAAATTGAAGCACGACTCAGTTACACACAATTTTACATAAAACATCATTTCTCAGTTTCAGGAAATCGATCAATATTTACCCATGTCTTTCTTTGTTATGTCCGCACTCGTCTTTAATGTTTTCGTTGCTAGTCCAACGTTTTCCCTTTCTGTAAATACGATGTCAAACACACATTCGATGTTTTCTGATCCATCACACGCTATCTCTGCTTCCTGTCGTTTGGTAGGATCAGCTTCGTGCGAAAAGCTTGGAACGTAAGTAGCATTGTGGTAGTCTGTGTGATTCTTGCCCTCCTCATATTTGAATGCAGAATGATCTGCGTCAATTTCCCCTGCATTACGAATGGCATATTTGTTCCAATTAATGCACTATAGCTAATACATATTTACAGCACAAAACTGGCATTATCACACAATGTTACAAATAACTGAGACATTACATAGCAAGAAATATCTTTCTGCATGAAAACCGATACATATGCAACAAATACACTGCTTTGGTCATGTCTTAAGACTTTCTTTCTACAATACATAATTGATGATAATTTTACGACCATATTGGATGGTGTATAATATGTGATGGCATGCTCTAAATAAGTCTCTTGTGGAAGTTTTACAGTTTAGTGATATGTTTGTTTTTGTACCATATTTCATTTGAAGTGGTTTAATTTGCAATTGCTTATCGATGTGGTTCGATAAACAGTCGTTTAATAAATATGGATGATATAGGGAAATTCAAACATCAGAAGTAATTATGCGTTTTCTGTTTTGATAGTCAGTAAGATGTATATTTTGCGAAATGGTTCAACGTACAAAACTGCCCATAATGGAACACTTCGCGCTCGGTAAGGTTTGCCGGCAGTACAGTTCCATTAGGTAATGTGAAATCGTCCTCATATATGCCGTTGTAGTTACCTAGCAGACCTCGAGTGGCATTGTGGAATGTTCTATGAACCATGGTGTTGAGTGACAGCATCTCAACGCTTATAGATATATTCAACGAAATATCTGTAAGAGCATATGTATTCATGTAATAATTTAAATCAAACAAAGAATTTATGCATTTTTTACAATAGGACAACATGCAAATAATCAATGGAACATATTGAAATATGCGTTTGAAAACAAATCAAAGATACCACCTATTACAAATCCCTCTCAATTTTATAGTAATCCATTCTGAAGATGTAATAAGTTTGTAGTTTCAGTGATGACATGCTGCGTGTACCGGACTGTTTGTCTGACCAGACTTGATCAGACGCTAACCAGAAATATAAACCAGCCACCGGATTATACGTACATTTTGACGGACATTAATGGTGAGTGGACGATCAATAAATATCAATGGTTCTGTTGTGCAGTATTTCATTTGTACATGTCCTATTGCTTGACAATAACACAAACACATATGAAACATGAGTGCAAGACTTACGACTTGCAGGAAATGATACAACCAATGTTTCCCCTCTTTTCGCGGCAATAAGTGTTCCATTTGGTACTTGAAGAGTTGGTGGATCACTGTCAGTTTTCTGTATATACTGCTCAGTAAGGTCTACGTCATTTCCATAAATATTGAATCCTGGAAAAAATATGAATGGCATCAGTAAGCTTTCACAAATACAGTGCTCCCTCCGAAGAGCAACACTTGTCGTTGTCGCAAAAAAGTGTTGTTCTTTAGAGGTAGTTGTTGTTCGGAGGGAATGGATACATTCGCGACGGCTGATTTTTATCGTGTATGTGTGCCTTTCACTGTCGTTTCTTGGAGGGTATCGGTTTTCAGAGGTGACGTTACGGGAGGGATCACTGTACATTGATGATGATTTTGTCATTTTGACCACAAGAATTGTACTTGTTCATATTTTTAGCACATACCCCTTTTGGCTCTGTTTAATTCTACATGTATTGAAGCATTCGTCCCGTCCCTGGCTGCAAAAGCACTGAACACAGTTGCATTGGACAGATTGCCGTCCTGTTTAATCGCCCGCTGTGTTCTAGCTTGAAGACTAAATGTGTGGTTCTCAGTTTGTATTTGTAAGAGTGTATATTCACCAAGGCCATTGAATGTGAAGTTTAAACCATCAAGGGTGCTGAAATGTGGATCGCCCCAAAATGACCCTGAAATATAACAAACGAGCACAATCAGTTTGATAATAATTTTGCATGTTTTTTCATGGCTAAGTAAATCAATTGAATGTTATATATGGTTGTGTAAACCTCACATCGGAACCAACTAAATATGATAGCAATCATTTATATTGAATTGGTTTTCAATATTTCATTTTATGAGAACACAAGCTCAATACTTAGGCGTCCTCTTTGTGGGCAAAAATGTGGTCTAATATTGTGGTTTAACTAAAACTTTGAGATTAGACGTTACGGTGTTTTATATAAAATCTAAGCTAATCATGAAGAAACATGAATTTCGTCCGACTTCGATAAAGGACTTTTATCTTATTTCCCAGCATAAGTTACTGATGCAAGACAAATCAAACAAGAAGAAAAACCACTTTGCTACGTACCAAAGTTATATGGAGACTCCCTGTAGCAAGTGCCGATTGGTCGCAATTTGTAATATAACATACATAATGATGTAAACGGAGAACAACACATTTCCTTTGGCTTTGTGTCGTGTATGTAATGATCCGCCTGATAATCTTGATGATATCTCAAAAATCCACCTGCATTTGGTCTTTCGTCAACCCAAAGTGATGTTCTGTAGTCATAGCAACATGACTGAAACATAAGACATGCGTAAAAAATAAAGGCGCTTTAAAGCTATGATTGTATTGCAATAATTTAACAGTTCTGCTTTCATTTATTAAGTTTTCTAACGAATAAAGAAAAGAAATGATTCATAGAAAAAGAAAACGTATACCAAAACCCCACCGACTCCAAAATAGTACCCTAACCCAAACCTACAGTCCCAAAACCCACCTAACGCATATTATACATGGTAAAGTAATAGGAAAGGCGAAATTATGTTGAATTTCAAATGTTATTTCTATTGATTACACTGAAAACAATAGTATTGATAATAACAAATATATATCTACGGCTGACATTGCCGATAGACACTTGTTTTCAAGCTATAATAAATTCTCACATTAAAATAAATGTTACCTCTTCATGTGTGATGTAAGTAAAATCTTGACGACCACTAATTTTGTTGTGACATATTTCATAATTACACGAAATTATTTCTACAGAACGAGGCCTGAATGAATACACCGAAGACTAAACGTATGAATAGGTCATAGACACAAGTATATACCTTTCCATATGGTCTGTATAATCCGCCTGGAAGCATATCAACACACATGAAGTTTTCCCTTCCATTCCTCCAACTCCATCGGTCTATATGCCAGAACAATGGATCCCATCTAGCTAACGATATGTCACATGGACATTGTGGTAACAAACTGTTCATGAAATCAATATCTTGTTTTTCATGTTTGTTTTCCTGATACCATTTCACGCATTTAACTTTGTTATTCTCTGTCGAATTTCCAACATGTACCAAAGACTTAAACACAACTCCTGATACCCCTGTAAACACGTATTACTAACTGATTCTTGTGTTTAGCAATTTTACAACTTGAAATGGTTAATGTCGCCTTATTGTTCAACTTCGAAGTGCTTAAAACATCAAAAGGGTTATTTTAACAAGACCTTGTAAAGATCCTAGGATGAAAAATTCACAATATCATAGCAAGATTTTCAACAAAATAAGATCCAACCAGATGGATAATCACCATGTGATAGGGAATATACAATGAGAACCCTAAATCATTAGGGTCAAAAATCAGATTTTAGGGTCATGGGCTATTATTATAAGGATAACGTAATCAGTATGCTCACCAGCGTGGGTAGCGGCTGAATCAAGTGTAAGAATGATGGGAGTGTAGGAGTTATGGTGGACGAAAGCGTCGTATGTATAGCTGAAATACCCAACCAATACCGGGGCATATCGTCTCCCTTTACTTTCAAATCGCATTAAACCATTACCATATATAAAAAAGCTGTATGTCAACTCTCCATCAGAGGTAAGCACTAGTTGAAACGTCGATGGCTGATGAACAGACAAATATAAAACTATTGCAGTGAAATCGGATCTATCCCTCCTTATTACATTGATAATATGGTGGAATATAAATATGATGAAGTGATAATTGGGGTTCAAAGGAAATTACTTCAGTCGTGTTCTATTGTATTTTCATATTTATCTTAGAGTATTTTATATGTCAGTTATCGTAATATAGACAATATTAAATTTGATGAACATCACAAAAAGATACTTATCAATATTAAATATCGTTAGATACATATTGCGCATGCTTTTCTCAGTAAAGACAATAATATAAAATCATATATTATTTTACAACAAAACTACCGAAGACATGCGACTCCGTCCTCTACGCATGCACTAACCGTAATAAATCATGCGACAATGAAGCGGTTGTCACTACTAAAAGTGTTAACCAGACATACTGCATGAATGAACGTACCTCAGATTCTTTATGGTTTATTAATAGGTCATTTGCCATCACATTTTCCCACGTGGCAATCAAAACAAAACTTGCTTCGAATGAACTCAGTGCTCCGAATTGCTGTACACGTTTTTCGATGTCTCTTGTTTCAGAACGCTCTTTCAGGGTTTTGTAAGAATTGAGAATATCATACGCTCTGTAATAAACATTGCTGATAGATAAGCTCTGGAAATGAGCATGAAAGGGTGCTATAATGTCATATTCGAGGTCTTCCGCATCTCCTCTGCTTTTAGGGGGTGTAGGATTGTTATACCTTTGATCGAAGCTGACAACACCATGTGGACACACCTGGAAATAAATACTTTAGTATACTCATACGCAAAACAAACCAACGAATGCAAAGTCAACACGTGATACCATCAATAAAACTGTAGTTGCCACATTTTAATAAAAATAAGTAAAAATTTTACATTTATTTTCTATATTGATCAACTCCATACATTTTTAGTAAAAATTAATCTATATTTTATTTTGGCTTTTTTACACAGGAACTGTTATAGTCCGAAACAATCTTATCCAATTTTGGAATTGGATCGTCAAAATAATTCACGACTGATTAATGTGAATAACTGTCTGAAGAAGTATTTTTTTCTTTTTATCACAAGTTAATGATATAGAGCGAGTTGAGACGTTGAAAATGAGTCAATTTTAGTTTGAAATATATCAACGCCATGTCGACACTAAGTAGCACAAACAGACTTGATACTTTTTATGAACTTACAAAAACATCTGTATGCTCTCGTCCCAATGCAGGAAGACCTAGGGAGAAGTGGACCACGTCTCCACATTGTTCCCAACTGTTCAGACGGATATCATTCTCGTCCTCTCCATATGGGTACAAAGGCACTTAAACAATTAAGAATTATCAAATTACGTAATTTAAAATGCTACAATAACAGTAGTGTGAAACTCGGAAGCTGGATTCGAGGTAAAATTTCGGGGCTAAACTTCGGATCGAATGGAGATAATGTCATAAATCAACGTTAAGCCCGGTAAAGTTATGCCCTTAGCACGTATGACGAAAGCCCGGGACAAAAAGAGGTGCACACATGGTTTGTGTTTTAGCTTTACACTTCATGTCACGCACATTGTTTTTGAAACTGGAATCTAAGTCGTGGTTTTCAGGAGTCAGGTTTCAGCGGTTATACACTATTTATATACATTGTATATTTGCCAGAGAACTAATTTCAGTTTGAGCCAGTTCTAATAAAAACATGAACATTTGACATTGTGATCGGTGATAAAGTATTTAACACATGCCAAAAAAGTTCTCATGTTTGTAACTTACTTGTGTCGCATTTAGTAGTCCTTAAATCATGAACGCCAGTTCGACAAGTGCACACTGATGATGTGCACTGAGCGCCGTTTGTCTTGCAATCATCAGCGGTAAAGCACGCTTCACCGATTTCCGCTGCAATAAATTTAATTATGAAATACCCAGTACTCGTATATTCTTGATTTTTATTTCCGATTCGCATAATACTAATATTGTTTATCGATTTACCGCATAATACATATCAGAAAAGATATATTCAATGGTAAACATTAATTACATATTGAATTACAGTCGATACTCGTTATATCGAAATTCAAGGGACTTCCTAATTCGATGTAAACGAAATTCGATGTATGAATAATCGGAGAAATATGACAAAAGGGTTTAATTGTTAGAGCGATCGTTTATCATTTAATCGTGCTATTTTGTGTACGGGATAGGAACGAAATACGACATTTATTCTTTCGATGTATTTAAGACATGCAACATTTACGTAAAGAAAAACAAATACAAAATTACAAACTTATTTACATGAACTGGTTTTATATTCGCGGACATAAACAGAACAGAAAAGAACATATAGTTTATTTTGACAAAACGAACAAAACATATGAAAACATAATGCAATATTTAGTCACAATGACCAGCATTAAGATATATAATGGAGGATGAATTTATATGATTGTGACATATTTATACACTTATTTCTACACTAAGTCTATGTTTTGAGGCACTTTTGATGTATAGGCATAGATTTAATAAAACATATTTTTGATCAGATTTAAGAAATTCAATGAATGTATATATCCCATTCTAGGTATTAGGTAACAGTACTGCTTTATTAATCTCTTTATAATATCATTGCAACAGGAACATATTAAAATAAAATGGTACTCGTCTTCTATATCATGAAGATTACAATATAAACAAAATCTCTCACTTCTCAGAGGAGCATTCTAAGGTTATATGGTAATACATCTAAAGAGGTCTTGTATTCATATGCATCTTTAGCATAAACAGTACAATTTTCCTTATTATTATACTAACATTGATAAAAACAATCAACAACACCCTTTGCTTAAATAATGGTAAAAACAGTTTACAACTGACTGACTCAGGATAATCCCATACATCATTAAAACCATGATTACAAAGCACCTCGTCTTCTGAATACAACTATTCTAGTTTTGTCAATATTAACTTCTAAGCCCAACTTCATACAATATTCGCTTAGAAGAGATAAACTATTATTTACATCGGACGGACTGTTTCCTAAAATGACCATAGTATCAGCAAAAAGTAGAATCAGTTCACTATCATTTACAGTTAAACCGCTATTAATATCCTTCTATGGAAGTAATTTAATATCATCAATAAAAAGCGAAAAGAGCAAAGGAGACTAACTTCCCCTTGGCGTAAACCTACCGCATATTCATAAATGTCAGAATAACTGTTGCATGATGTAACACAGAATTTTACTTTATTATACTTGTATTTGACCACTCGTAATAAATTACCTCTTATACCATATTTTAACAATTTAAGCCAAAGCACGTTTCTATTTATACAATCAAATGTTTTATTTTATCTACAGAAACACAAAATAATCGCTTATTATGATTCATGTAATTTTGGACAATAGGCATTAAACACAAATAAAGCATCAATCGTCGACCTACCTTTCATGAAGCCAAACTGCGCATCTGACAAAATACAGTTTTCGTCGTAATATTTAATTATTCTATAGTTGATTGAGACCGAAAACCTACTTCGATGTAAACAATATTGAGACCAACGAGACTTTATAATTATATCGATACTAGCCAGAATTCAGTATAAGCGAGTGCGATATAATGAGTTTCTACTGTATAAACAATAGCATGCGTAATATTTTTCTTACCCAATTCGATGCACACTGGTGGATCGCTACTCCACGTTCCATCACTACGACAAACTAATTCCGTATCTCCAACGATTCTAAATCCGTCGTCACATGCGAATTCAGCTGTCGATTTATACGTCGTGCCAGAACTAATGTCAAGTTGACCGTTTGCGATACTGTCAAGGGATCCACAATCTGTACATAATTTGACAGCAATAATAACTTAATACATTTAAAATCCTCCATCTTCAAATACATGTATATTAACTTAAATGTAATACTTGTATATTAGTTAAATATGGTTGCATAGTTGAGCAAATTAATAAAATATCAGTTTCCTTTGTAATTGTAACTGGGTGAATGTTTATCAATACCTTTGTCGACATATATCTATAGCAATGCTATCGAATGTATATATGCTGTTTCTTGCCTTTTATAGAACAAACTGTGTCACTCGTCCATATACCCCCTTCTTGACAAATGATTGTCGGATCACCTTCCAATTCATACCCTTCATTACATTCAACAGTCGCTATTGCACCATATTTCGTACCAGTACTCGAAACCAGTACTCCATTTTCTAATATTGGATATCCACAATCTGCAGAAGAAATTCAATAATTGATGGCATAGATTGGCCAAGATACAATAAATGTTGGCTAAGCAGTTTTGTGTATTGGCTGCATGCAATGGAAGGCATTTCTGCATTTCAACTTTGTGGTCCTTCATTGTTTCGTTGTCGTTGTACAAGCGAATCTGAAGTGATTCTTGTTCAGTTCTATCAGTACTAGAGATCGCATTAGGCATCTTGTTGAAACGTATTCTTGACCCCAATGATAAGAAAACGTTATCCAGAATTAGGGGCAACCAGATTTTCTGTTTGTAGACAAATATAAGAAATATTCGCAAAGAACTTTTCATTTCATAGAATAGGATTGTTCAAACATGTGAAAGGCTTTAATAAAGTTATTTTTCTTGTATTATTTTGATGTATGCCATAGATGGTGCCAGTGCACTATACTTGTGTCAATGCATAAATATGAATTACATTATCATTATAATAATTCACAACGTTTTCCAATATGGCGTCACGTATCCGTCCATTATTTATTTATGAAATTTTATTTTTGTTTCCCTGGAGGTGTAAGATTTGATCCAAAAACATAGTTTAATTCCCCGGTACTTTGCAATAGACGTTCCAAGGTGGTGCCTTACTAGAAACTGTATTTGCTCTTCCGTCTTTTTTCATAGTACTATGGGTTGAATGGGTTTATATTGGAAATTGGAAAAGTTGCGTATTTTGTACGTGTTTTATTTTAGGAATCCTTTTCTTATCTATATTCACAAGGATAAAGTCAGACACATATACTTGCATGCATTCCTACCTTGTAATTCACATTCTACAGAAGTATCATTCCAATGTGACCCATTGCATACAATGACACCTGAACTGACTAAGTCATATCCTGGGTTACATGTCGTTGTTGCTATGGAACCTGTGGTTGTTCCGTTGTTCACGTCAACATGAGCGTTAGAAATTGATGGACGTCCACAGTCTGCAAAATAAAATTGTCATGAACTGTCAAATCAAAGGTATTAGACCTCTTACTACATTTCCATTGTCAATAACTTGCAAATGAGATATTTAAACATAAGCGAAGTCATTGATTTTATAAGCAAAAATCAATAGTCTTCTCATTAATCTTCTCATAAAATAATGGATAGTGTTCTTACCATTCGCCTCACAGACAGGACTATCAGTCCATGTTCCATCAGCTTGACATACAATGACTGAGTCGCCTTTAATGTCAAGACCATTTTCACATGTTATTTCAACCACTGTACCAAAAGTTGAGGTTGTGTCATTTCTTGAGCCTTTGTTTGGAGTCGGGTCACCACAATCTGGAAAATTTAAGGAATTTGTATCATAGAAAGAAAAACCTTGTTTCAAAAACGGATTGAATCTCTAGAAATGCTACAAAATGAATTATATTGCACACATAGGTACTTCGTAGATGTTTAATTTGCATGTATATTCAAAAAGGTCGAAAAAAATGAAAAGCTTAGTATCATGCCAAAAGCGTACCAACAATGTCACATTCAGGCATTTCATCCCACTCCCCGTTGTCAAGACATTTAACAGTAGAACTACCATTCAGTAGGTATCCAGGTTTACAGCTCACAACTGCTATCGCACCGTATGTAGTGGTATTAGATGACAAAACTACATCAGTATTTGGTAACACAAGGAGACCACAATCTGCCGAACAATTCATATGCGTACTATTTTCTCAAATATAATTTATATGAATTTCAATAAGATCATTTGAGACAAGGCAATACTAGAATTAGTGAAATTCATCAATAGGTTTTTATAAACGTCATTGCTCATTAATTCTCATACTATTCTCGGAAATTTCGTTCGGAAGAAGTTGCATTGAACTCACAAAAAGACAAAATTTCAGATATTAATCCACATTCATTAGAAATCTATAAAATGTTTTGTCTTTTAATACAACTGATAACTTACAGGTATTTCGTAAAGAAATATGTACCTAAAATATAACAAGACGGATAGTCTGTCCATTCGTCATTTGGTTGACAGGTTATAATCGCTTCTCCAGATAAATTATATCCGGCATTACACGTGACAGAGACAATGGTTCCATTTGTAGTCGAAGAAGAATTTACGGCTCCATGTTCTGGTTGAGGACTTTTGCAGTCTGAAATTATTACGCATATACCCAACCATTTAGCCTTGCCTTCTAGGAATTCTCTTTTTACAATGCAACCTCTGAAGACAAGACTGGGCCAAAAGTCCGGGTTCTCAGATTTCCGGTTTTTATGGATTTATTGACAGTAAAAAACAAAAATATTGGACTTAAAACTTTTTCCGACTTTCAGAGAATTCCAGTTTTTTCAGGGGGTTTACTTTTTATTCTTTAGCCTTGCAAGACCGTACGCTTATCCACTTATAATGTAGGTCAAATATCACATAATCCATATATGTCATTAAATACTTAAGCTCAGCAGTAATTGATAAATCATAAAAGGCAACTTAGTTAAATAATTTAAATGACCCAGATAACGCAACTAATTGAGTGTAAAAATGGTTAATTATGGTGTACTGACCAATAAGCTGACAGTTTGACTGATCGCTCCATGTTCCGTTTATTGTGCAGTTTATTGTATCACTTCCAATCAATCTGTATCCTGTTTCACAACTTACTTCAATAACAGCACCAACATTTACTTGTGATGAATTGATTATGCCATTTTCAGGTGTCGGATCGCCGCAGACTTTGACGAGAAAACAAGTATATAGAATATATAAGAACTATTCAAATAGACACGACACATTTATTGAACAATAATTGTATAATTATATCTTAAAACATATTTGATAAGAAGCAGTTATCTTCACTTCCGCAAAGAAACTTGGACCTATTCTCCATTGCATTCAGAAATCAAATTAAATATTACCTTGAAGCACCAGTAAATGACACAAACGTGATGCATTTGTAAGCAAAGAAGGTACACAGAGAAACCAGACAGAAATCATTATAAAGCCAAAGGTCAATGGTATCATCATGGGGCATGAATACAGTTTGCCTGTATGAATTATTTGGCACACAAAAGTGACTTCTAAATGCGTTCCATGAGCAATTGTTCGCAACATCGCGTTCGCTAAAACAATTTTTAAAACAATTCTAATTAACACACCTAAGCATACCACGGATACATCTTCGTTGTGGTTACAGTTATCATCAGTAACGTAACTACAGTCATTGATGTGTTCCGCGCCATCTGGGCAGTCTAGATTGTCTATGAATATAGGACCTGTTCCACCACCGTACTTCGCTCTGTGATAGAAAGCCACAGCCGGCCTGATAATGACAAACACTTATTTCTGATAATTTGCTTATAGTAACCCTAAAAAGCGACTAAATTAAACATGTGATAAGGCATCTCAATTTCACTTCACTCTCCAGAACACGCCTACTAATGGAATTTGTAGAATACCAAAAGTACTCGGTACTCGGAGAAAAAAATCCATAATAGATATTACTGAGGCTAATGAAATTTTCAATGACAAATAATTTACTTATTATACCCCATTTCTGAATTTGAATATCATACCACGGTATTTTCCACTTTATAATATTCAACGTAAAGATAAACATTTCAAATTGTTCAGTGCAATTCCAATCGCACATGTTCAATAGCATTGTTTACAGTGTGTGCACATACAAGCATATCGCCACTTTCCTTTGATAGTGCCCTTCAACTAAAACTAGTTTGGAATCCGATCTATTTACATATTTTGACCAGAAAAAAAACTTTCTTACCATTTATCTAGCATTTTGCAAATGACATTCGCTTCTTCCATTCCGAAAGTATCGTCACATACTGTACCCCATGTATCCTTGATTTTAATCTCTACACGTCCACTTGAGGCATTACCGTTGCTTAAACGGATTTCACTGACGTCAAGAGGGAAACCTGTTAGTGCATTTGTTTTTAAAAAAGAAACAAAGTATACAGTTATCATACATAAACATTGTGAGAAATGCTTCTTGTGTTAGACCGAGTTATCGGATATGTACTATTTTGACAAATTTGTACCTGAATCGCCTTCTGCGCTTGACTAAATACAATGGATTATACCATTAAACAGTTCATCAGATGATAAGTCATACGATACTGAAACATTAAGTCAATTACTTTCTAACTGTAACCAAACATTGTTTACAAATTTACATTCAGATACGTACTATATTCTTCGCATTCTCCACTTGTTACCCATGTATTGGTATCATTATCACATATCATACTGAGTGTACCCATGTATGTGTTATAATAAGAACAATCTGCATATAACGTATTTCCTTGGTAGCTAAAATATCTTATACCCCAGTAAATTATTTCCGGCGGATTGCATTCTGAAACAAAGATTAACATCGGAATATTCAACAACGAATTATCTGACAATTCGGATATATTTTATTTAATAAAACGATAATAATATTAAATTATAATAGTGATATTAAATTATGGCATACATAATTTTCTACTGTACTGAGGATAACAACCTTGTCATGTTCTGTTTTAGAAGGTTTACTGATTTATTTCCAAAGATCGGTCATTACATGACTTATAGTTAGACATGCACGTGCTGATTATTAAGAAAATGTTTCATTTAAATTATTCTTACAGATAGAAAACTAAAATTCCATTTTACTCCCATTGATAAATAATGAAATTTAATATTATCATACCCCGCACAACAAGTTGTGGGGGTATACCGGTTTCAGGTTGTTCGTCCGTCCGTCCGTCCGTCTGTCCAGATGTCCATCTGTAGACGAAATGGTGCGTGCGCGCTTCTCCTCTGAAACGGCTGATTGGAATTTGATAAAAATTTACCAACACATTAGGCATTAGGTCTACTTGCGTGTGTTATCAAAAGAATTTATTCGGATTTATTTTCACGGAGTTATGCCTCCTTTTCATTTGTCTATAGACATTGGCATAAGTTATTAAGCCTTTGAAAAGGACTCTGTGGGGTATTTAATCACTATCAGTGATATTTTTAGTTTCCTACTTGTAGTACTAATGTTAATACTAAAAGGTTGATTGTACAAATTATTGTACAGTTTTTATCACTTGTCTTATAATTCCTTTTTACATGACATGCATGGTAGAATTATGTTCCAACTGATATTGTGACTTACAATTTCTATATGAGCTCTTTATTTTAGGCAAAATGTCAACAAATATTGGTAAGAGAAGGATTTGTAGAAAAAAACACCCACCTAGGCAACAATAATGTTTCCATAATTACATCTACCCAAAACCTAGCACAAGACGTGGCCATACTAAAAAGCAAGGACAATACACTGTCTCTAGGAAAAAAAATGGTTCAAACTGTTTCTAATTTCTTTGAACGTTTCTAACACACCCTGGTTCAATTTTAAGCGTACGAAAATCAAGTCCCAAGCTTGTTATTTCATTGATTTATGACAACTGCAACATCTTAATTGTACGTACCAGTACAAACAACGGAAACATCCTGCTCGTGACTGCACCAGTCTGCATTTGCGTATTTACAATCGTTCAAGTTCTCATCATATGAATTGCAAAAAAGTTCTTCAATGTGTATCGGTCCAGTTCCTTCTCCATACGTAGCGCCTGTGAAAATGTGAACTGCCCTAAAACAATGATACCCAAATCAGATAAAAAATGTGAGCTGTTATTATACAATATCTGATAAAAAAACGTCGCGGGATCGAACAGATGTAATTGTTTGTTGATAGTTAAAGGAAATATAACGGTAAGTAGGACTCTTTTCTCTCTATCACAACCTGTATCCTCTTTAGAGACTTTCTATTCTGTCTCTTGTCTAGCTTTGTGAAAAATCTATTTAGTGAATTACTTAATACAAAGTATTAAACAACATTGTAATAGACGCCGTCAGTATCATTAAAGTACCATTTTATATTATCCATGAATTGAAATTTAGAAGTGCTATAATACATGACATTACGCATATATTTTTTTCAAGTAATTTCACAAAACCTACGAACCTCAGACCTAACATATTGCAGAATGCATCAGCATCGTTGATATCAAAGCTCCGATTACATATTGTTCCCCATGTACCATTCACTTCAATTTCTGCTCTACCATCGTTTTCACCGGTTCCATTAGCGAGACGCACACCAGTTATGTTTAACTTGGGGCCTAAATAGAATAATCCTAGATTATTTGACAAATACGACAAGAATATAGATACGGATTTCCACTGTAAATGCCGCAATCCAAATACAAACTAACGACTTTGCACTAATTATGTTCTGACAAATGTTCTGACATTCTGATCTAACGACCCGCCTGGTAGTGCACGTAGTCGTGTCCACAATGTTTGTGTTTTCCCTTAAATTAAATTATAACAATAACCACAGGGAGCTTGCACGTTGAAGAGATGGTGTATAATGGTGTATTAGGCTTAAAATGGCCACACGGAACAAAAACACCTATATTACATATATACATATACAAGGGTTACAACTTCCGAAATTACAGCTTCTGTACCAAGTTTGTTTAAAACTACGTAACTTTATACGTAAGAAATCGCTCAAATTTCTAATAAATGGTGTCTACAGATAGCTAATACATTATACTACTCATAACCAATAAACATTTGGTCCAATTCAAAACGATGAAGCGGGTATTTCAACTGTTTCCTTCGAAAAATCGTCAATTTCTTTTAGTCGAACGCGACCTCGCAACACCAAAGTGATCAGAATTACCATACTAAATACACATTAAAACAACAGGTGCAGTAATGACAACGCATGCTTACTAAAAATATTACTAAAATACGATGATTCACACGCATTTCGCTTCATATACCTATATAATTATAAAGACAATTCATGTATATTTTTTTTCATCAATTTTTGACAAAAAATAAAAAAAATAGTATGGGTTTGACTAAAGGTACTGCCTTGTTATGGATTTTGCCAAATTCTGCCAATTGATGTTTAACAGCATTTAAAAATACTTTCAGTGCTGAAAATAATCATGATCAACAGCTTATGGTTACAGATTTATTTGGTGATGAAACAAAAATGTCATACATTTAACTGCACTTCATTGGAAATTTGTATTATTGTGTCATTTCGGGTCACTAAAAAGAGTAATATTTTGTAGTGTCCGCAACATAGACTCTCTCACTCCACAAAGCATGAGATACAGAGCCAATCTTATTGCTATCTAAAATACCTTTGGCACATGTTTCCACATATGAAGTGCTTCATTCATAGGTCTATTAGTTTTATCACAATTTGTGAAAACCTTTGTCCGCAACGGTGTAGTGTCTGCAACACGAATATTATATAGGCCTCTAATTTTTAGATTCATCAAGGTTTTTTTATGTTTTATTGTCTTAATATTTTTGTTTTGAACAGAATCATGAAAATATATTAAAGAAATACCATAGTATAATTTGTTTTTTTCTGACCAGAATGACATAACAATGAAATTCGTGTACTTTTTTCATGATCTTGTAAGGACATTTGAAATATTCTAACAATTTTAATAAATATATAATTCAAAAGGAGAAGGATTGCTCAAGAATGTGTAAAGAAAAAAAAACATATGTAATTTTTCTTAGAGCAAACAAATCTTTAAATTTGTTTCTGTATTTGTGTTGCGGACACTACAGGGTTTTATTTATGTTTAATGTGTTAATATTAATTTTAGGAACAACTATCATCTATCACTGAATTGTGATCAAATACCCCCCTCCAAATAAAATAATGCAATTTAGTGGACAAAGTGCAAGAGAGCATTTCTACAGGGCATGCAAATAGTTGACTAGAATAAATGTGTAATGGCATATTAAGAGAATGGTACATACATTTTTATTGTATATTGTGTACTATGTAAGACAAATTAAACAGAGTATACAAAACAAATGCTTAAGTTTTTTTCTTTCAGTGATTAAAAAAATAATTCTCTGAACAATTCTGAAGGAAACTACAATTACAATTTATTCAATTCCATGATATGACAATGCATAATTATTATTCATTTCCAGGGACATAAATAAACGTGACACAAGCTCTCATATTAATTCAAATGTTATTCTTTACAATGCAATAAATAACTAATGTCACAGAGGTTTAATTCTGCAATGTATTGCAACTTTAGCAAGAATAATATGTTGTGCACAACTTCTATTCAATTACAATGCACACTAAAAATTTCAAAAATTCCCTCCAAATAAATTCGAATGTTCCTCTTTTCTGACACAATAAATGACTGACATGAAGGGAACATAATTCTGCAAAGTATGGTAATTTCATCATTTAACAATAGTCAATATATTATGCACATTTTCCATGCAAATGTAATACATATAAAAATTGGGAGATAGTTTTCTGCTAAAAAATGGAGAGAAAAAAAAACAGAAAAATTGTAAGAGAAATTTTCACCACAAGCTTCTATACCATTTTGGGACAGACCAAGGGACCAATCAACTTTCAATGGGACATAATTTTACATTTGACATTTGGCATACATCATAATGGCATACAAATCTTCTATCCAGCAATAATGTATATAAAAAAGTTCTCACAAAAAAATGTAAGAGAAATATTCTCCACAATTTAGGGACAGTCTGTGAGACCGACCAACATTCAAGGGGACATAATTCTACAACATATGTGACCTTTGTCATGAATAATCGTGCCATGCAAATCTATCCAACCACAATGTATACAAAAAACTTGAAAAAGTTCACACAAAAAGGTAAGAAAAATAGTCATCCCATGTTCCCATTTCATTTGGGAACTGACTGCGCGACCTACCAACCAACCGACCGACCCACTGACTGAGTGACCGACCAACCAACAACCAAGGTGTTTCCAGTACACACCTGAAACTTTGTTTGCGGGAGTATAAATAGTATTGGTGGAAAAATTCCTTACAGTATGCATATGAAACAAACCTTTCAAGAGTTTGCTCTTTTTAAAAAGGAGTTATTTATCTGTCATACACATGATGCATTATATCATGTGAATATAAATGATTGAAATGAACATTAACAATTACAAATTTAAAATTATATACATTTTTGTACGAAGACCTTATAAGAGCAACTATGTAATGTCCGCAACAAAATCATGCGTTGTTAATCAAAACAATTTACCACCGAATGCCTTTAAGCAGGTGTCATACAGTCTTTTTACTTCACATACAGTCCTTACAGTTTGATATAATTGGATACCTTTCTACTCAGGTGTATAGCTGTAAAAGCTATGTAAAGATGATGACAATATTTTTGTACATTTTTGATAAAGTTTTGACTCATAAAAATTTGGTTAATATTTTTTTTGCAAAAAAACTTTGTGATAAATATTATCCTTTTGATTATAGTTGCTCAAAATCATAGAAATTTATTATTTATAGAATATGTTTTGTGACCTATCTGCATATAACAATTGTTAATTGTAGTGTCCGTAAGAGATGTACATGGTGTTATTTAGCAGGTGATATTTTACGTAAGACCACTAGTACAGGAAAAACACCTTCAGAACAATGTGGCCTGGGTATGTACCTGTCCAACAAAACTTTTAATTTCATGATACACAATACTTCATTTTTGGTAAAAAAATGAAACACTTTGGGGACAAATATAGTGAAAATGGCGTAAATAAAGCCCCAGTTGACCAGTACAGTTTATGAAATCATATTTAAATAGACGGTACATTGGAGAAATTGTAGACATGGATGATGGCAAAATCGAGGTCAATTTCATGAAAGGCTAAAAACTGCATGACTTCAATGACCAGCAGCTGTGGAAAAAATATGGCTGGATGCCTAGGACATACTCACAAAGGTAAAAGAGCCATTAGCGGCATGTCGGTCACAAAGGGCATGCAGACTAGACGAAGAGGACATGAAGTCAGTACAGTCCATGTTTGCAGTGAAATGATAGAATTGTTAAGGATAACGAACTTTTATTGTGTTGAGATAATATTTGCAGAAGCCTACTGTATCCCATTTTTACACAAATTCACATAATGTCATACACGCTGAGAACACGCCATTCATACATACAAAAATGAATGGCGATATGTTGGTAAACATATACTAAAGCATCAATAACTCTCGGTGGAAAGAAATACTCCAGAATACTCCAGTATAACAGATTAAGGGTGATAACGTGAGCGCAAATGAAGCTTTAATCTTAGGAACAAATGATGATTGAAGTAAAATACATAGTGAGCAGAAACTGCCCAAAAGCACGTTTTGTAAAATATCCCCCACCCAATAAAAACTATAGACAGAATTCCCTGTAGGTGAAAAAAAAACAATAGCGGTGTTGTACCCAAAGCTCCATAACACTCTATTTGAAAAAGCACTATTCGATCTGAGTAAAATGGATTTTCCCCAGCATGAGAAAAACAAAAAAACACGGGATTAAAACATCAATAACTCTCGGTGGAAAGAAATACTTCCATAACTGTGAATTATAAACATAAACATAAAACTATTCAGATTTTAATATAAAGGTGTGCACTTACCATAGCACAGTACAGAAGCATCTTCGTCATGTTCACAAGTGTGATTATATAAAAGAGCACAGTCATTGATATCCTCCTCATTTCCATCACAAGTTAACCAATTAATATGCACAGGTCCAGTTCCTTCTCCATAGTATGCCCCATAATACACATCTCTCGAACTAAAATGTTATATTATGTTAGAATTCTACGAGAGCATAATCGATCATCACATAGTTATTGTCCACTCAATCTGAGCGATTACATTAGTGTATATAACAGAGATGCGAGAGAGAATTAAAAAAAGTAAATAATTCCACCTTCCCCAAAATACTACATTCCCCAAACCCCGCTTTCACATAGAAACATACAAAAAGTGGATCACAATACACAGTCACCCGGAGGAAACCGCCGTAAAACGGTCAATAACAAAACTAAGGGGTAAAAATTACACAGTTTATTTTCGTTTTGTTGTTATCAGACCGGTTGCTTCAGCATTGACCCTTTGGTGCAATATTGGTACAACTTCAAAATACTGGTATAATATCGCATTACTGAATAGTCCGATTTTATTAAATATCGCAGTAAATGATAAAGGTATTCAACGGAGACGGTTACCCAGGACTGGAGGATTATAATTTTAACAAAATAATTATACTATCTTGTTCTTCCTTAGCAATGAGATACTGCTTACGATTTTCTTGTGAAATTTTAACTCAGATACACTATCCATGTCATAATTTTCCAAAACGTACCATAGTATTTTGTTAACTGATATCCTATTCGATTATATTATATATTTCTTTCTGTAAATAGTTCTTATTTAAACAAACTGTTTAGATATTGTAGAATTAAAATATATTCAAGTAAATAACATTACAATAAAATCAAGTCAACTTTTTTCTGAAAGAAAAGAAAGAAACTTAAGAAAAGGTCCTCAGCTAAATTCATAATACTGCAATTCTTTAGTCGTTGTATACATTTAAGCTATAAATCCATTAAACTCGTGCTGTAGCAATGCGCCGTAATTGACACTCATGATAGATGATTTTACTGTATAAAAAATCGTTACTCAACTTACCCCGAACTGTTCACTTGTCGACATATCACATTAGCACCATTATTATTAAAGTAATCATCGCATACAGTTCCCCATATTTTGTTAACTTTCACCTCAATTCGTCCGTAATAAGGTCCGGGAACAAGTCTTATATCTGTTATATCATTGCTTCTATCTGTTGAAAAAAGGAACGATATGTGCAGTGTTAGAAATGAAGCTTTACGAACTATAAACTCAACTTCTTTAAAAATCTCATATGTACCTAAAATATATATTAGCCTGTGCAACACGTGATGACATTTGGTGTAAATTAATAATGATTATGCTCTGTACAAACATTATTGTGTTTGGAATCTCATCAGCAGTTAGTTCATACTCTGCTCTCCAATACCTTTCATAATAGATGATTGTTTGACATGTTTTACAAAGAAAGAAAATTCTAAAAAAACAATATATGTATTTGTATAATATAGTTGCATCATGGTAGCACATGTTTTCCTGCGTAAATTCTGCTATAGTGTTAAATTTACCTATACATTCTATTGACAATTCATCATTTTCTGTACACCATCCTCTAAATGGCGAATATTGAGAGCACAGACTTATGTCTTGGTAATAATTGTTACAGATCAGACGTCCCAGATGCATAGGTCCATTGCTTACTCCGAAAACTGGTGTCGTGTAATATGTCCCTAACCTAAATATTACAGTAATGTGTTATTGCAATAGGCGTCAGTTTGATTTATGTATGAGGCGTTTATAGAAACTTATATCAAAATAAATCACTAGTGTTTTCTGAGTTGACGGCAATATTACTGATCTCTTTCTAAATAATCTCCATTGTAATCAATATATTCTCCTACTTTGAGCACCATGCATGATGACTTTAAAGATTTCTATTACACTTTCCATGATTATTTTTCACACCAGCAAAATACGTGTTTTTTTAAATCGCCCCTAATCCCAGCTAGAGATTGCACGGCTACGTTCTACCGTGCACCATCAACATCACCAAATAAAAAAAAACGCTTATGATACATTGATTACTCTATGTTTATTTTCAGCAATATATCAATCGTTTCAATCTTTTCCAAATTTAACATACATATTTTGTTTCTTTTTTCTTTTGCTTGGCATTTGTGACAGTGTGTTCTTGATAGTGTCTGGTGAAAGTCTATTTCGTACGAAAAATTGCTAGATTGGTTGATTTTAATTACTGTTAATACTGTAGGATAATTCGCCTGCATCTACCTCTGAAATATGCTCTAAATTCACAAATATTGCGTTTCTTAGAACACCTTGTACAAATAGTGATGACTTTTATAGATATCGCCTGAAGCATACCACGATGAAATAACTCAATCTTTCAAAAGAGTATGCTTGGACAGAAACGAAATTTATCATCTGTTATTTACCACATGTTTATCGCGAGGAATTATTTCAGTATTTGAAAAGTGGCATAAGACGCAAACCTGATGTCCATCATATTGCATATAGTGCCGGCAGTATATATATTCATTCCAGAGTTGCAAACACTTCCCCAGAGACCATCAACAAGCACCTCTACTCGTCCGTTGTATTGAGTGGTACCATTTGTTAATCGTATGGAAGTAATATTCAATGGCGCCACTGCCAAATGTTGTGATATAAATAAAGAGTTCTTTTTCATAAATATGCACGACAATAAACATTGATGCTAATGTATTGAAAAGGAAAGTACTTAGTCGGGATATAAGGTTTGTAAGAATTATAACATAAATTTCAATCGAGCAGACTTGCGACATAATTATCCATTCATAAATTGTGTACCTTACATTGATTGCCGTTCTATGTATGTACGAGTGTACATTAAAGACGTAAGTGCATAAGAGAAAATTATACGAAAAAGTGAAATCGGAAACACCACAGGCCAATTTAATACACTTTTTCATCGCTTTAAATCATTCATCGAAACAAAAAAAACCGACACTATGCCACACCTCCACCCCCGTCCTAAAAACTAACAAAACAATTTCGAGTCCAATGTTTACTGAACGGTTTATGGGTGGATCAAATGCGTTTCCATTATCATTACGTGCTATTTTTCACTAAAGCAATGGGAAAATAAATGAGTTTAATAGCATATCTAAGCAAACATATCAAACGAATTTCCAGCATACTAACCATATAGGACATACTCAACCAACCAAATAATCATTGCAATCAGAAGGAGAGAGAAATATTTGGTTATAAATCGGTACTAACATACAAACTTTCAATGCAACGTCTTCAGTACATTAAAAAATGAAGCTAAACAGCTTCTCAACATATACACAATAACGAAACATTTCCCCCCATACATTTTTTTCTAAGTTAAACGGGAACAAATTTTTATAATCACTAACTGAAATGGACATCTGCATCAGAGAAATTTACTGAACTGCAAATTTAGGCCATACCGTTTATAACTTTGTCAATACATAAATGAAAATTTAAAAAAATAGTAATACGCTGTGAATAACATGAACTCAATAATCAACCGCAATCTATTCAATCAGATGACACTCTGTTTTTTACCAAATAGAAATATAAATAATTACACCACTGCATAATGTATATTTGTATGATTATATTGACTTAATAACGAACCATTGCATGCGATAACAACATCCGAGGAATGTCCACATGTATTCAATACATTATATTTGCATTGGTTGATGTCTGTTTCAGTTCCCTGACAGTCAAGTTGGTCGATGTATATAGGACCGCTTTCGACACCATAGGCATAAGAATACGAACTGGCTGAATGATAGGTTCGATATGATCTGTAATTAATTGTATATTCATACATATTCATTTATTGTACCAATGCAGATCATTACGATTGTTGAAAAGTCCTAAATATGTCTTCAGTAGTACATTGTGGCACCCAAGGTGCATTCCCAACTTGTTATCAGCATCATATCATAAGACAAAGGGGGATATGTACTTGAACAATATTCAATAATTGGTAGTACGTTAATTTGAATTCCAAATATAATTATTTAATATTTGTAGATGCCAGAAAATTGCGTATTAACATTGTTGAAATAAAAAGAGAATCTTGGCCTTTTTCCAAGGCTGACATGGAGATAAAGTGATCAATTACTTATTACTATAAATCAATCTTGCATTATGAAAATATCTATATTCAAAAAGACTTTATATATTGTTGAACTATTCAATATACATGTACAAACATTTTCTACTAAGTTCATAGAACGTACGTTGTGCCAAACATTATGTTGCAAATCGCTCTTGCTTCATATAAACCAAACGAATTCCTACAGACTGTTCCCCAGGAATTTCCATCTACTTCTACTGCTAGTATTCCGTCATACAGACCAATTCCATTCAAAAGTGTCATGTTAGTTATATTTAAAGGATACCCTGTATAATAATCAATGCAAAACATATTTACCATATTTATATAATATATTGTATGGACATAGAATGCAGACAGTGTGGTGCACAAATTTGCTGTGGGATGATCATATTGAATATCAGTGTCTATATAAAAGATACCGCAAACATAGAACTGTAAAAGTATCAGTTTAAATGGGGTTTTCGGACAGATTAGCATGTACCTAGATATCTTTATTAGCAATGGGGAATAAATGTAGTAACATAATTATATGCCCTACCGAATAGTGTACATGTCTCGTTCTGCAACCATGTTCCATCGTTTAAACATTCCAGGGTGTACTGTGAGGGAACATATCCAGTGTCACATGTCACAGTCATGAAACTACCATTAGATGAAGTAATCTGTCCATAGGATATATCTATTTCACCACATTCTGTATTAAAATGATAACAATTTATATCTAATTCTAGTGTAATAAATAGCATTTGTTGTTTTGCCAGTCCGGAATGATCAAGGGTGAGTTCGAATTTGGAGACAGGTGACTACAAAAAATGTCTTCAATCTCCCGACTAGGAGGAAAAGTATTAAACGCCAGTTTTCCCAACCAAGTACGATATATATCGGCAAATATTTTAAATTTGTCATGTCGTTTATCACCGTGCCAAACGACCAACCTTCACGTACAACACATTTTCCAAATGAACAATCTGTTAATTGTTTGAAAAGGTACATTACGTTCGTATTGCAACACATTTATTTGATACACTGAAGTTGTCATTTTGAACGATCAAATTTTGCAAGAGGTCAAGATAAAAGCCATTATTGCCCTGGAAAAAATATTTACTCATCGATTGATCGTTATTACAATTGATTCTCGTCATGTCAAATGTATAAGGACTAAAGAAATTAGTGTCAGATGACCAGAATTTGAGATAAACATATATTGTATAATTATACATGTATAAGGTATTCATGTGCCAAACCTTTTATACAATGTACGTGTGTTTACGTTTTGCTTAAATCACAAGATTCAATGTGAATCTCACGGAGCCTTTAATTCAGTTAACGAAATGCCGTTATGGATAGGGAAAGCGTTCATTGTTCGCCGATTAGCTCCAAATTTGAAATAAGCGACTCAATGTACATGCGAATTAGAGTCACGGGAACAATATCATCGTTTGAAATAAAAAAAAAATATTTAGATGAGTGAATTGGAAGTGAACGTAGTATTATCATATGGACAATAGAACACAATATAAACGGGACCACTAGAAACAGTTTGACAGAACAGAAATTTTGATATAATGGGAATCAACTGTATAACGGATCGTATTTAATGAAGACATCTGGTACAAATAGGATGTAGTGGTACATACGCATATTCATTAAACAATGTGGAATAATGCATACCTGTACATGCTAGGGCAATATCATGATCGTGTGTACAATACCGCTTCAAAGGTGGCAGGTAAGCATTACAATCATTTATATGCTCACTATCGCTGTTACATCGTAACTCTCCAATGAGTACCGGGCCTGTTCCTGGACCAAACCTATCACCGGCGTAAGGTGTTGTATAACTAAAGAATGTATAAGCAACAACTGAGGACAAGCCATTTCGTTTCTGTTTTGAAGAGCACTTCATATTTGTGCTCCAAGATATCTATTCGTTGTCTGAACTTTCAACTGTTATATATTACTTCTATTATATATCCTAAATTGTATCAAGATGGCAGATTGATCAATTTCTTATTTTTAATTGATTTTTTTCTAATTCTAATTGAAATTTGAATTCGACAAAACGTGCGAGTAACCGAGATTATGCAACGTTCATTAAATGCAGGGAGCTTTGAAGGCTGCGCTATAAACTATTAAAAGGTTTTACCTGTATAATTTATGTAAAACAAGTGACTCCCAGGACAGATAGAGTACTACTAGATATTACAACTCATCAAACATCCGAGCTTTTGCCTTACTATTTTACCGTGAAGATTTTTTTTAAAAGTAGATGACACAAGTGACCTAAAATTTCCTTCTGCTGATGTTACGCTGTTTCAGTTCATTGTAATTCTAAACAGTGGCTATATACAACCTGTTCACACACACGCACGCACGCACTCACACACCCTCTCGCACGCACGTACGCACACACACACACACACAACAAACACACACACACACATATATACGCTATTTTATTTTATTAAGAGAGCTCTGAATTATCGACTGAGACAATTAGAAAAACATCTATCCGTCATTTCAATTAATTGGTGACAAAACATTGCAAACTAACTGTAGATGAGATAATTATACGAACTTGAGGTTCAGCATTCTACATAAAGCATAAGCGTCGTATATTCTTAACTCGCTATCGCAAATCGTTCCCCATGTATCTCCGTGTTTTATTTCCACACGGCCAACATTGTATGTCGGTCCATCTGCCAATCGAATATCCGTAATGTTGAGAGGATGGGCTAACGTAAAATAATTTAGAAAGTCATTATAATGCGTTATTATGTACAGTGGAACCTTTCTAATCCGACCTTGTTCGGACAGACAAAAAGGTTTCGATTAGCGAGGTTTCAGAATGTAAAGGTTTTTTAGCATTACATGCATAATAAAAACAACCAGAACCGGTTTATAGAGGATTCCGGACAGGAAAGGTTCGGATTAGGGAGGTTAATCTGTATTTACATGATGCAAACAGACTGATACTACTGACAAGTGTTTACTGTATTTGTCTAAATGTCGTTAATTACATGATTGCCAGACAATTTACCTATATTACTGTTACAATTGAGTGGTCGTTAAATTACTTGTTTTGTCACTTGAAGTTCGTGTCGTAATTTACTTAATGCGTATACATTCTTAACTTACCATTGCATATTACGCTTGTGCGATATCTGTAGTAACAGTAGTGGGTCATCTCAAAGTAGCAGTCGTTTATATCAGTTTCATTGCCTATACATTGCAGTTTGTTAATATGCACACTTGCTTCGTTATTATAACCATATCCGTTGCTGGAGCCGGCATAATAATCATATGTTCTGTAAGTGTAATATCTGAAATATGCACAGCGGTTGTAATTTACCGATAACAAAACGTGATTGGTTGTGAACAGTCAGCAGAGAGCCATACATCATCCGAAAACTTTTATGTATAAGGTAGATGATGCATATTCCGTTTTATATCAATAAATACAACTTTAAACAGTAAACATAAAGCCATTCATTTGTATGATACGAAATAGAATATTGCACTTTGTTACTGTTTGATCCCGAAGTCGGATCTCATAATGCCGAACTCTTTTATTGTTATTCAAATTGACTATTGTTTTAAAGGAGTTTGTCTTCTAAATTGACGCTTCAGTGAGCTTAATTCTTAAATTTCTTCATTTATAGCGTAGTAGGTGTTAACGTTTAAAATAAGTCAACTAAAATATAAAATTACGGTAGTCCGAAAAGTATATTGCAAATCGTTGCAGCAGCTCCTGCACTAAAGGAATCTGAACAAACGTCTCGCCAAGTGCCATTGATCAAAACTTCTACTCTACCATCAAACAAACCAATACCATCGGTCAATCTCAGTTTAGAGATAAGCGGTACTGAATTGTACAAAATATTGGTCTTGTTCATAGCTTGTTCAACATATTACAAATGTTGGTGGTATGCAGGAATGTAATTCTTCTCAACTATTAAAATTATTATCTTACATAGTTAGGGATAATAACTTAATGGTAACGTCAAGAAATACTATGAAAAGTGACGCTGACGATATACATACTGACTATTGAATGATTTATATAACGACAACTCCTAATTCACCATAACTCACCATCGAACACTTCATAAGTGAGAGGTTGAGCACTCAAAACTAGTTACATTCCGCCAGTAGAACGTTCAAAGGTGGTGCTGTACGGGAAAATGAGTCAGATCTTCTATTTTCGTGTTGTGTGGGGGTAGTATTTTGGGGAAATATTTTTGTGCGTTATTTTTTAAGAATACTTTACTTTTTCATATTCGCAAGGATAAAATCTGAGAATGCATTCATCGATGTACAATTTACGACACATTTTAACTTAAAAATAACGTACTAGATTTACTGGCATGACAATTGTTAGACTATGATACGATACTTGACAAGTAGAACAAACAACATGACTGATTTTCAGCAGCATACGTAACATGAAATTTATACGTCACCTGGACACAAGCTAGATGGTGACCAATCACCAGTGTTGTTACAAGTAGATGTCGAAATGCCTCCAATATTGCATTCCGCTTCTAAAGTTGAACCATCAGAAGAAATCGACGTTATAGCACCTTCAGATACACTTATCCTTCCACAGTCTAAATTAATGTCAATAAGAAAAGATATACAGGTACTAGTATTGCGAATGAAAATATGCAAAAATCAAATTAAAACTTATTCATATCGATGACGTAAGTGTAATACACCTTTCCCTTGGACCATTATTATTATTATTCAAACCCCCAGTAACAACCATCCATTCCCGTCTTTCATATGTATAGATTCATAATTAATAACTTGAAATATTTCAAATAAAGGCATACAGTACTTTATTTGCTAACATGAAAGATATATCCAATAAATATTTTTTTTTTATTTCTGTTTTCTTTTTCGTTAACATTTAAATCTTTGCTTTTAGTAGTTCCGCACTATTTCCTGTCATAATCATGATATCGTGGTTCCTTCCTCAGTACAACATGTACAACACAAAAAATATCATAATTTGAGTACGTAAATTTGTGCATTTAACATTTCTTGTTCGCAACCACCTCAGTATTACGACCATCTTGTTATAACGCCCACTTATTTTCGGACCGCCTTTCAATAACTCTCGTATAATTCAATTGAATAATGACACCACCTCATTATTATGATCGATTTTTCGAGTCCCGAATGTGGTCTCATTATCAATGATCTACTGTATTTAATACAGTCAAATAATTCTGACCATTTCGGACGGAAGCGTTGCAGACACAGTGTTGAAGAGTAGAAGACTATTATACGCTTTTTTACGTTACTTGTGTTCTTCATTTCACCGAACGTCTTATTTTTACTAACAAGTACATTCGTTCATAACGTTCAGAGAAAGGAATCCAAATGTAAAATAAACTTACCGCTACAAATCAATGATACGTCCTCGCCATGTCCACATCCTGAGCCAGCTTGATATGAACATTGTTGAATGTGTGTTTCGGACCCATTGCAATGAAGACGATCCACAAATATTGGTCCAGCACCTTGTCCGTATCGAGCACTAGGAAAATATTCTGTACTCCTACAACACAATCAATATGAATAGAAATGTAGAAACTGCTCTGCTGAAACACAAGTGATACTAATATAAATAAAACAAGAACAGAAAAACTATTCATGTGTCATACAACATATGAGGATAGGTTTATATTGGGGCAAAAAGGAATGTGAACAAACACGGCTTAAGCTACTATCACTTTTGCACGAATGTAACGAATCATTATCATTCATCCAAATATATACGCATTATGCTTAGTTTAGAATTATTTATTTGTAAAAAAATGACATGCTTTATTGTCAGTTTTCATTGCTAAATAAGCAGTTCTGTACATACGACCGATTCAGCATTCTACACAAGACCGTCGCATCATTCCAGTCAAAGTAATCGTCGCAAATTGTTCCCCATACTCCGGACACTTTTATTTCCACACGACCTTCAAATTCCGACGAATACGACGTACGACGAACGAAATCCGTAATAGTCGAGGCTGGGAGTATAGATGTCCTTGACCCCGTCCATCTTCCTTCTTTATTCTATGTAAAGCCGCCATCTTGAATGAGGTAGAATGAGTAAATTTTTGAACCCGCAAAAAAAAATGCGACGACGGCCGTCTCGTCGGGGCTCGTATGGACGGCCTTGACATTCTCGGTTTCCTCTATATTCTATATAACGCCGCCATCTTGGAAAATGAGTTCGTTTTTTTCCCGCTTTTTTTGTCTTTTAAAAAACTTTTTTTTTTAGCACGAGTGGGATTCGAACCCACGAGGACTTCTTAAGTCCGTTGGTACTTAACACCAACGCCTTAAACCGCTCGGCCATCGTGCTTCGTTAAAGTTTCTATATCGTGAAATGCGATTCTCCTTTTTTTAAGTCAATTACTCCCTAGTTCCTTTATTCATTCTGTCGTTAGATTTCGTAGAGAACGGACGTTTCTTTTTTTTAGAATTGTATAAATTTACCGAGACGGCGTAACGACGGGAGTTTCCCGCAACATTTTTTTGACGATATATTTTACCGTGTCGGCGGAGCGACGGAAATTACCCGTAAACATTCTGACGAAAATCCGAGGACGAGATATCTCTATCTGCGGGGGGGTTTTGAACATTCGGAACGGGGGGGGGGGTTTTGACGCCGTGCCCCTTATTTTGTTCTTTATATAAAAAGGATCATTATTTCCGAATGTTCGGACTGGCGTTCGCGATAGCGTCTCTGTCGGACGACTTGTCGCGATGGTGGTCGTTTTACAAGATTCGTAGAGAGGCCAGGGAGGCGGCGGATCGTCTCGTTCGGGTTTACGAAGCTCGCGAAACTGGAAGCGTAAAGAAGGCCGAGAAAAACGAACGAAACGAGAACATCAAGCGACAACGAGGGGAGATGACTACGACGACGTACACTCGCAACCACTTTTAAGTTTGAAATGACGTCAGACGGAAACTTTCTCGTCGGTTTTTCTTTTTTCTATATATATATAAAAGTAATAAACCCCCCCCCGTTTCATTTTCGCGGTGTCCGTCGAGTAATAATGGTGATCGTCGCGACCAAAAAACACTATTTCTTCTACCGAGACTGCGAGCTGTCGCAGTTCTGGAAATGCAGTTTCGAGGACGAGAACGGCGTACGGTTCTCTTCGGCGGAACAATACATGCATTACCGTAAAGCCGTGCTGTTCGGGGACGACGAACGGGCCGACACGATTCTAGGACACGGCGCTCCGTTGTTATGTAAACGGATCGGAAGACTGGTCAAGGGATACGACTCGAGAATTTGGGATAAAGAGAAAGTCGGGATCGTCAGAGAAGGCACTCGACTCAAATTCTCGCAAAACGGGAGTCTGATGGCCGCGTTATTAAGAAGCGGCGACAGGAAAATCGTCGAAGCCAGTCCTAGCGACCGTATATGGGGAATCGGGATGAGCGTAGGGAGTCCCGGGATCAACGACGAGAAAAAATGGAAAGGACAAAATCTACTGGGAGAAATACTGACGGAGTTCCGGGACTCGTGCCGCGAGAAGAAAGACGACGAATGAAATCCGTGAAGGGTGTACGGGGCCTTTTTTTGTACCCCGGTTTTACCGTACC
This sequence comes from Lutraria rhynchaena, assembly GCA_008271625.1. Classification (NCBI taxonomy): domain Eukaryota; kingdom Metazoa; phylum Mollusca; class Bivalvia; order Venerida; family Mactridae; genus Lutraria; species Lutraria rhynchaena. The sequence goes on from VIBL01000039.1 coordinate 106,462, forward strand.
GTTAAACGATTATCGGAAGAAAATAAAAAAAGACTTTTTCGTACAAAAAAAAATATTGCGTATTTTTTTTCTTATTATTCGAGTTAGTTTTATAAAAAAAGAATCCCCTCTTTAAGCGGTCTTCCGCGAAAAAAAAGAATGATTACGGCGTCGAACGTAATTAACGCTCTAGTACAAATGGCCGTGGGAACGGTCTCGGCGGACTCGGACGATCCGTCCGTCGTCTTAGCCAGAAGAATACGTCGTCGTTATTGTCCGCCCGAATTCGGGTTAGGGGCGGCGTTTTACGATACCAAATTCGTCGTAGAATCGGCTAAAGAAATAATACCGCCGAACGATCGGGACGCCGTTACGCCGGGAAGAATAATCGCCGCCATAGCGTTGTATTATCGAGCCATGTGTAATACCGAAGACGACGATACGGCGTACGAAACCGCCCACGTCGCCACGAAACTGTTTAGAGAAAGGGGCGTCGAGGAGTACGTAGAACGGAAAGGAGGGATGGAGAAAGTCGTGCTCGGTGGATTGTAGTAGTAAAATAATAAATAACGTATATATACTAAGAAAAAAAAGGTTTTCATGTTTTTTTACGGGTTTTTTTATTTTTTCATTTTTATTCTTTTACGGCTTTTTTGGGGGTTCCCACGACAGCCTCCTCGCCATATCCTCGTCCGTCGAGGTAAATACCAAGTTCTTAGCGGCGATCGGCTTTTTCGGTTCCTTCTCGTCCGCTGCCATGTCGTCGAATGCGAAGATCGTAAAGGCACCCGCTTTTATATAGCGGCCGTCTTACTAATACACAAAACACTTTCCATCACTTCGTCGTTTTTTGAGCGCGGTTTACCGACTCGCGGTTTACCGGTTTACCGGTAAACCGAGTTGTTCTTATTTTCATATAAAACTAAACTCCGATTTTAGAAAAAATCACTATATGTTTATTGGTAAACCGGTAAACCGCGAGGTCGGTTTACCTAGTCGTATATAGCCGAGTGATGGTCAAAAAAAAATTAAAGACAAAGTATCTTTTTTTTAAAAAGCTTTTTATTATAATGTTTTATTACATATACACGATTCTTATTTCGTTTCCGTTTAAGATAGTCACTTCGGCGTTCCCGGATACGGTGAATCGTATCGTCTCGACGGGGTCTTCTTCGCGGGCTCGTTTTAACGAATCGGTCTTCGTAGTTTCTCGCCTATTATCTCCTTCATCGATTCGGGACTTGGCTGCCGTTTTTCCGTCGTCGTTAATTTCCTCGATGCATCGTTTCACCGAATCGGTCTTCGTAGTTTCTCGCCTATTATCTCCTTCATCGATTCGGGACTTGGCTGCCGTTTTTCCGTCGTCGTTAATTTCCTCGATGCATCGTTTCACCGTTTCTTTGAATATATCTTCGCCCGTCGAGGTAAATACCAGGCTTTTAGCGGCAATCGGCTTTTTTGGTCGTTCCTTCTCGTCGTCCGCTGCCGCGTTTTCGTCGTCGAAAGAACGGTTTTCGCCCCGTAATGAGAGAAACATGTTTCTCGTTCGGAGGCGCTTTATCGAATGAAAGGGTAATATAACGAACACCCGCCGTTTAAATAAAACGGAGAGGGAGCGAGGTAACGAGCGACCGACACGGACCTTTTCAAATCTCCGGTTTACCCGTCGTGAGGAAAAGTTATCGGACAAGCAAAAAAACCTAAAGAAAAAAAACGAAATCTTTTTTTTATAAACAAAAAGCTTTTTTTATTGTAATAATACACGGAAAAAAAAACGACTTTTCTTTCTTCACTTCGGAAAACTCATACTATTTACGACTCGGCGTTTTCGATGTCGTCGCCCTTTACCGCCCGCGAACGGCACACGCCACGGGTTCGCCGGCGGGAATGTCGTTTTCCAATCTTTTAATGGTCTCGATCATCATTAGTGAGGTATTATTCGCTTCGGCGGCGCTTTTGTTGATCCCGTTCTTCGGCGTCTCGGTGATAATATCGTCGTCGCCCGTCGCCGTCGGTTTTCCCGTCTCGTTTTTCTTCGCCGCCATCTTTCTTTTTTTTTGAATTTTGTAAAAATCGTTTTTTTTGAAAAACAAAGGAGAAACGCTCCGCTGTCTCTCTCTCTCTCTCTTTATATATACACAAAAAAAACCACTAAAAAAAAACAGCGCCACCTATCGGGTCTTTTTTTCTTTAGTCGCCCAGCATTTCGAACCGCATATTCACGGACGTTCGCTTTCCGAGCGATTTTCGGTTTCTACGTCGTTTTCCTTTAGTTTCAACGAAATAATCCAACGGCTCGCCGGCGGGTTTGCCGCGTTCCAGTCTTTTAATGGTCTCTAAGACGGCGTCTTCCAGTTTTTTAACGGTCGTCGTCGTAATGCGTCGCTCGTCCCGAAGATCGGTGACGGTAGAACGGTCCGCGGTTTTCGATTCCATTTACAAAAATTTAAAAAAAAGGCATTTGTGTATCGGTTTATATACAATAACGGGGATGTTTTTTTCACAAAGACACACGCCCCCTTTTTTCTTATCTTTTTGATTTTTTCCTATTGGTCGGTTTTACGGGGAAACTAAAAAAAAAAGAAAAACACGTAATGTTTTAAACGGTACAAGATTTTTATTGAATTAAAAAGAAAAAAATCAGAAAAGTAACTCGAATTAAATCATTTCACCCTCTTCCTTACGAAATGAATTCTCGTAATCCCTTCGTACATCACTCCCGGTCGTCGCGGCGTTTCGTTGGTGCCGATAGTAAACCGCACGGATCTGCCCGGAGGAACGTTAGCGTCCAGTCTCTTGGCGATCTGGACCGTGTCCCAGAGTATGTCTTCGCCCTCCGGAACCGCGTACAGATCGATGCGACGGTGATCTTCTTCCTTTACGGTATAACGACCCTCTCGTATGGCTTTCATTGATCTCGTTTCCATTTTTCCCCCCCCTTTTCGTAAAAAAACCCTCTTTATATATACGCCGACGTCCGTTCTCGATCAGAAGAAAAAGAGAAGACTAAAGTCGGAGTAAAAAAAGCCCTATATATATGCGACGTTGCCCGAAGGAGGAGCCTTTTTTTTGTTTTAAACGGGTTTTTTCTATTGGTCGAAAGAAAAAACCGCGTCGAATTTTTTTATAAAAAGACGGCGAACTAGTTTTTTTCATTCATTCTGTCGAGGTTTTTCGTAGAGAACGGACCGGTTTTCTTTTTTTTTAAATGTCTTACGAAAATGTACCGCGACAGCGTCCCGGGGTTTTAGACGGGCGTAATATTTTAGTAGACCGGGCGGGCTTCATCGCATAGAATTCCCCCCCGTTTTATGAGGATGAACGCGATTCCCCGTTTTTTACGGGGTTTATTTACGGCGAGACGGAGAGTCTAAAGATTTTCTCGTTTCACGGGTTTCCTTATGGCGAAGAAGCCCTTAAAAGATTACGGTGAAAGGCTTTCGTCTCCGTTTTCTCGTCGAAATTCGGGGCACGGTTACCCAGCAAATATATTTACTTTCGTTTTCTATTGTAAACAGTACAAACTGGGGTATATATATATAAACAAAAGCAACGTATAAGGTAAAACCGATAATAAAAATCTTTTATTAAAAAAAATTTATCACAGAAAAAGTTTTTTTTTCACGAAGGGCTTTTTTTTTAGTCGACGGTTATCTCGGTCTTAATCGACGTAGTACGGTTTCGCGAGATCGAAGCTGTTCTTCGTCGTCGTTGTATCGGCTTCTTCTTATTCTACCGCCGGTACGATGACTCGAGTTCGTAGCGCCGCCGCATCGTTTTTTCTTCTTTTTCTTTTTCTCCAATATCCTCTTAAAACAACCTTCTATCAATTCCATCGTGATCGTCCCGTAAACTCGAACCGTATCCGTCGACGGGTCTATCGACTCGAAAAAATCGTCCGGTTCCACGATCACTCTCGCGGGATTCGCGAATAGAACGAATTCGCGAGCCAGACTTTCCATCCCTCGTTCCAGTAGGAACGGTCTTTCGCTCCTGATGAGGAAACGGTCGCCGTTCTGCACCGCGTACCCGTCGAAAGTAGCAGGGAGCTCGAAACCGTCGCGGTCGTCGACGTCGGTGATGTCCACGACGATCGTATTTACGCCGCTGATAAGACTATTATCCATTATGATGATGTTTTGTAGGTTCAGTAAAGTTTTTGCGCAAAAAACCCTCCTTTTTTTATATTATACGGACTGTTTTGTGGGCGGAGCTTTCGGTTTTAAAACGTGTTTTTTTCTTATTGGTCGAGGAAAAAAACTCGTCGGAATTTTAAAACTATAGGGGAAATTCGTTTTTTTCTTCATTCTCGTCTCAGTAATAGAACGGGACACTCGTCCGTTTTTTTTTCTTTAACAATAAAATGTACCGCGACAGCGTCCCCGGTTTCGACAACGGTATATTATTTAGACCGGGCCCTCGCATCGATTCTCGTTTTACGGGGGTTTTTACGGCGAGACGGGGATACTTTTTCCCGATTTTCCGACGGTGCCGTTTAAATACGAGGATTTTTTATTTAAACCGGCTGCCCGCCTCGATTCCCGCTTTACGAGGTTTTATGGTGAACTTCGTCTCGATTCCCGTTTTACGGGGTTATTACGGCGAGACGAGCCTAGATTCCCGTTTTACGGGTTTTTTATGGCGAGTCAAGCCTTAGTTAAGATTTACCCCGTTTTTTTGTATATACGGTGAAGACAATAAAAAAGGGAAAACCGAATAAACAAAAAAAAAACAAGAATTTCTGCGTTTTAAAACTTTTTTTTTTTCTTTTATTTTCTTTTTTATATATTTCGCGCACACACACACACAACACAAAGACGATGGATCTTTCTTTTCCGCGGGTTTACGGTAGCAGAACCGCACTAAACAGTTTTTTTTTCAAACACCGTAAAACGTTTTATCGTTTTCTTTTTTTTTTCAATTCTTCTTCTTACTGTTTCTATATACACAAAAAATCTTTTACGGCGGCGGTGGCACGTACGTTTCTATATAAATTTGTCTAGTACGACCGTCGTTAGCCTCGGTATCGTCGAAGACATCCTCTCTCAACTCGATATTTATCTTGTCTACTTTCGCGGTATAGACGGTAAGGCCGGTAGGAACGACCAGTCTGGTGCCACTGGGTAAGAACAGTTTAGTGCCGCTAGGAACGGCTAAGTCCAACTTTTTAGTAGGCGATTCGCACCCTTCCGGTTCTTGTCGAGACTCCGGCGGCGCCGTTCTCTTCGTAACGAGACTCCGTCGACTCTCCAAATCCGTCGTCGTTCGTTGATAAGCCCGTCTCAAATGATCGGCGATACTCGCTTTCTGGTCTAACCGGCTCATCGCGGCGAGAGTCTCCGCCGCGGCGCTCGTTCTCATGATACCGTACACGCGGCATCTTACCAGTTCTTTCGTGATGGATCCGTATACCCGTACGCTATCTATAGAGGACGGATTTATCGACCCGAAGAACTCTTCCGCTCTCATATCCACTCGAGCCGGAGTCTCGGTCAGTTTAAACTTCTCGGCTAGACTGACCATTCCGCGAGGCAGATTGAACGGATGCCCTTGACTCGCGAAGAGAAACCGATCCCCGTATCCTACCACGTACCCGCTGAATTGGTCGGGAATCTCTAGCTCGTCTTTGTCTCGGACGTTGGAAATATCGACCACGAGGGTTTTAGCGCTGATCATTCTTCGTTGTTACGAAAGAGAAAAATACTGAAACTAAAAAAATCTGAAGCTCCTCCCTATATATAATGTCACGTGGTTTGAGGGGGCGTGTACCATTTTTGGTTTTTAGAAAACGATTTGTTATCAATCCTCATTATTCGAACATATTGCAGAAAAAAAGGATGTCTTATTACCGGTATCCCGAAGCGAAGCGTATTAATGGAAGTTTGAACTACCGGCAACGTTTGGAAACGTTTGAATCGACGAATCTTCGTCGCGAATACCCGTATACGCCGTCGGAACTGATTAATCGTTGGGCCGCATCGGGATTCTTTTGCGTCTCTAGAGGAGATTTTTCGGTGATCAAATGTGTTTCCTGCGGAATCCTCTTAAGATCGTGGTCTTTAGACGATTTTCCGGACATTGTTCATGCCAGATTTTCGCCGCGGTGCGAAAAAATCGTCAAAAATAGAGGAATAGAATTCGTAAAACAGTGTACAAATTACGAAATTCCGAATCCGCGTGGGCATATGGTGGACTTGACACCTTACACTACTAGTAAAAGTGGAAACGACGAACTTTGATTACAAAAAAACAATAGTTTGTGGTGTTTCTTCGTATAATGAAAGTGCTTTTCGAACAACGAATTCAATCGGGGCAAATGGTGGACTTGATACAATACTAGTAAAAGGGGACAACGACGAACTTTGACAAAAAAAGACGATAGTTTTGTGTTTCTTCGTTATATGAAAGTGCTTTTTGCTTTATAAAAAAATAAAAAAAGACGAATTCAATTTTTCAGTTGTTTTTTTTATTTTTAAGGTACACGAGAAAACGATATTATAAACACACACACACACACAGAAAATAAACAAACAGAAAAGAAAAGGAAGTCCATTGGGGTTTAGTAGCCGAGTTTGTATCGGTATCATTATATCACACAAGTAAAAAAGTCTTTTTTTTTAAGCCGAACAAGCTTCGCAAACAAACTCCGTGTCTTCTCCGTCTTTACGTTTTTGACAGACACTCTCGGCCTTCGGCGCCGTCTTTCTCTTTTGGACGGTAAACTTCGTCGCCGTCGCGCCGGGACGAGTCCTCATGTAGTATATTCCGGTCTTCAAATTTCGTTTCCAGGCGTAAAAATGCATACTGCTCATGTTACTGTTGTTCGGGTTGGGTAAAAACAGCGACATCGATTGACTCTGATCGCGTAGCGCCGTCCAATCGTGCCTATAGGTGTCCGGTTGTCGCCAGAAATCGTGTTGTAACAACCCTTTACTGGTTGGAGATCCTTCGTACGAAGGGTAAGGCTCGTACCGTTCCGCCAGTTCGCAACTAGCGTCCAGCGCCGCGAAGTACATAGTCTCCGCGATGTTTTTGTTGATGGTCCTAGCCTCGGGAGAGTCGAAAGGCAAATTCATTTCCGCAAATACGTCGGCGAGACCTTGTATCCCGATACCTATCGGTCGATGCTTCTCGTTGGACGTCTTAGCCTCTGGGACGGGATAGATCATGTTGTCTATGATCTTGTTGAGATTCCTCGTCAGAATTTTCGTGACTCGAGCCAGTTCTTCATAATCGTACGTACCGTCGTCTAACACGTTGGCCGGTAGAGATACCGAAGCCAGATTACACACGGCTATTTCGTCTTCGGAGGTGTATTCTATTATCTCGGAGCAGAGATTCGAGCACTTAATAGTGCCCAAATTACGTTGGTTGCTTTTCCCGTTGCACGCGTCTTTGAACAATATGTACGGACCGCCGGTTTCCGTCTGAGACCGTAAGATCGCTTTCCAGATGTCTATAGCGGGAACGGATCGACCTCTGCCTTCCCGTTCGTAGTGTTCGTACAATTTCTCGAAATCTTCCCCCCACACGTCCGACAGACCGGGACATTCGTTCGGATCAAACAGGGTCCATTGTTCGTCCCGTTCTACGCGCTCCATAAACAAGTCCGGGATCCAAAGCCCCATAAACACGTCTCGGCATTTCATATCTTCGTTCCCGCCGTTCGCCAGCTTCGCCTTGAGGAAATGGTTGATGTCCACGTGCCACGGTTCTATATAAACGGCTATGGCGCTTCGTCGTTTACCGTGATGAGACACGACCCTCACGACGTCGTTAATTAACTTCATAACGCCGATTACGGAGCAATCGTGTATCCGAATATGAGACAGATTAATCCCGATTCCGCCGGCCCGATCCGAAATAATCGCGCATTTCGTGAGCTTATCGAACAATTCCTCGACCGTGTTGGCTCCCGGAGAGACCAAATAGCAGCTAGCTAGTTGGCGAGAAACGCACGCGTTCATCAACGTCGGCGTGGCGTGTATGCCTTTCATGTTCGACATCAGTTCGTAAGTTTCCACGACGGCGTCGATATCGTCGCGGTGGATTTCTAACGCCGTCCTCATAAACATGTACTGCGGACGTTCCGCCAAATTCCCGTCTTCGTCGCGCAATAGGTAGTTGTTTTCTAACGTCTTGAGTCCGAAATACGGGATGTTAAAGTCGTTATCGTGCCGGATAACCGAGTCCAATCTCGGATAGTGATCCCGTATAATCTCCACGATTTCGAAGTTCTCAATTTCGCGTAACAAAGCTATTTCGGTGTCCGAAAACGAAGGGCTGGTCCGCTTATGAAGATTTGATACGGCGATTCTGCCGGCCAACACCCCGTAATCGGGATGAACAGTAATCATCGCCGCTAAAACCTCGCACGTCAATTCGTCTATCGCGCTAGTAAGCATTCCGGAATAAACGCCCGCTATTACCCTCTGCGTTACGTCGCCGACATCCACGCTTAATCCTTTCGCTTGAGCGGCGATTCTATCGGTTATCCTGTCGAACGAGACGGGTTCGTGCTCTCCGGATCGTTTTACCACAAACATTCTTTCTTCGTTTCGTCGTGTGCCTAGCGAAAAACCGTAAAAAAAGCGATATTTTTACCGAGAGTTTTTTTATATATAAAATCGTACAATGAATTTGCTCGTAATGAAATTCTCTCGTCGGTTCGATCTTTTTTATAACCTAACGGCTTAACGACGATCTCCGTTTTCATTCGTCCGTAAATAAAAAAGGGGGAGGAGATTTTTTTAAAGATTAAAAAAAAAGAGCCCCGGTTGGACAAGGGGAATATTTCGCAACGACGGGAAATATTTTCACAATATATAAGGACGCGTATTCACGCAGACTTTTCTTTGTTTTTTTTGAATTTGTACGTTAAAAACAAAATCCCTCGATATAACAAAGGGGGGCAATAACAGAAAGTCTGCGAGAATGACTACCGAGAATTCGGCCGCGAAAGTCGGAACAACTTACGACGACGATAAACGGGAACGGGAAGTTGTTACGACCGACGACGACACGGGAAAAACCGACTGTGTCGAGAATACGGCAGTTATTGACGGGTCGAGATCGTCGAACCCGAATAATGGGAAACGGTATTCCGGAAATACGACGGACATTGATGAGACGAGGTCGTCGGACTCGAATAACGGGATACGGGAAATAGTCGTTGACGAGCCTAGATCGTCGGGCTCGAATAATGTGAACCGGGATGGCGAGACGAGGACGACAGCCTTTTTTGAGCCGACATGGCCGAACGGCGAACCGATTAATTTTAACGAATGTATCTGGGAAAGAGAATGTTACACCGAACCAGTTTAAAATGAACGGTTTGTTTTGATTTTATTGGTTTTTCTACAATAAAAAAAATCAAACCCAATCGTTTTTTTTGTTTTTATAATTTTTTGTTTCGTAACTACTACGTAACACTACAGAGGGTTTTTTCATTTGCGCTCGCGGGAGTAAATCCGACAGAGGGCGGGCTCGTCGGTTTTTCTCTTTTATAAAAAGGGTACGCGTAAAAACGGACTTATTAGTCTCGAACCCGCTCGATAACCGATAGCATCGCCATGAACGAATATACGAGGTTAATATTCGACGAACACGGTCTACGGATCTCGGACGATGGCGCGGACCAACGAAAGCCTACCGGTAAACGGTCGTACGAAGATGCGTTTCTCGAAGAAACGGAGACCGAGCAGGCGTTTTCGATACGGAACGTGAGAACGGCGCTCAAAAAAGACATGGTTAAATCGCTAAAGATTCGCGACAAATTCGTCAGCACGGCGTTCACTAAACACGACGAAACGGTACTAGATAAATGGATGGGCCGCGTAGTGGCGTCGGACGAAAAACGGGATATCGTAGACGTTTACGCCCGTACCAAGATCTCGCTCCCGACCGAGGAGTCGATTAACTCGTATAACATGTTGATCAATCAACCGTACGAGTATAGCGAATTTACGGCCCGCGACGCGAACATGCCTCACGTAACGTGGTCGGGTTACAATTCTTTGTATACGGCGGCTCGTAACGAAATGCCTTTCATACAAGCCATGATTTCGTTCACGATACTGGAAAAACTCGCCAAAGATACGCTCGACTTAGACGTGGACGAGTTCGTTCGGGATTACCACTACTCGGCGACGGACAAACTAGAAAACGCGGTCGAAGAAATACTCGACTGCATGATACAAAGCGTGTATTACGGGGTCGTGAGAGAGGTAGACGTCTCGGAGTCGTTGCCCGAAGTTATCAAATACGCGGATTACATGAACAGCGTCGGATTCATCGGACATTATCCGAGTCGAGAGACGGTACCGCCCGATTATTACGAAAACAAACACCTACTGTCTTGTCCTCCGGTTAACGTACTAGTCGACGTACGAGACATGGTCGTGATCGATATACGGGGTAAAGGAAAACGAGGATACGACGTTAAAACGGGAAACGAGATCGAGATCGTCGCCGGTACCGAGAATACGTTGAGTCACCATTTATGCGACGAATTACGGTATAACGAGCTTACGCACGAGTTTGTCATGAAGAGCGTCCCGTTTAGGTACATCATTACGGACGATCGGTCGGAACAAAACGGTAATAAGGGGGCGAGCGAGTCCGAATCGAAGTTTAACCAGTTGTATTCCGCGTCCGTGCGAGCCACTAACAAGGCGCAAGCCGACGCCGATAAGATGAAATTCCGTCTCCGCGAAATGGAAGGTAAAGCCGCTTCGGAACGAGAACGGAGGGTGTTCCGCGAAGAGATGAGAAAACGCTCCGAACGCATGTCCAGAATGAGGAGCGAATACGCCGAGGATAGGTTCCGGTCTCTCAGGAACGCCGCGAACGAACGGGAGCGTCAGGCGGAGATTAACCGTCAAATCCGTCAGTTAACCGAATTAACCAAGCTGCAGAACTCCCAAGAGTCGATGCAAGAGAAATACATGATCGATTCGGCGAAACGAATCACCGATATGTTGGACAAGCGCACGGACGTCGAATACAAAGACCGCGCCTGGCAACGGGAGCTCGCCTCTAAACTGATGGACACGTGTAGCAAATCGTCTACGGCGCTCAACAGCCTGTTGCGCAAGGTCGAGACCACGACGGGCAAGATACACAAACTCGTGTCCGACGGCGAAGATACGTTCGTTACGGAAAAGAGTTTCGTGCCCACCGACACGTTGGATAAACTGTCGACTCAATTGGAAGCGGCGCAATCGCTCATGAGATCCATATCGGAGGCTACCACGTCAATGTCCGCGGATCTAGACGCCGGAGGCGCCGAGTCCAGTACTAAAACCGGGCACGAAATTAAGACGCTGGTGGAGTCGATAGACGAACGCGTGAACTTTATTCTCATTAAAAATTTCGCCCAATTCGACGACGACTGTAAGAGGATAGAGCGGCAAGGGGAGGATCTGTACGCGCGGATCGAACGATTGCTAAAGAACGCGGAAGACGAACCTCTTCCGAACAGCGTGAAAATGAAATACGAACAAGACAGAGGGTATCACACGTTCGATCTCAACGATATCGTGTCCGAGTTTAGCGCCGGCGATCCGGTGACCGACGCCAAACTGGTGGATATCGTCCCGAGTATGGACGAAGAAGTCGCGGATATCATCAAAAGTTCCGGCGCGTCCGGCTCTGTCGTGAAAATCGCGGACGCCCAAATCGCCAAACTGTTAAACAGTATCGACAAACAAAACAAGCTACGGATGCAAGCTTGCCGTACGATCGCCTCGGAGTCGCTCGTAAAGGAGAAACAATACACGGAACTGACGAACAAGTTTATAAAGAGTCAAGTGGAAGGGGAAAAGTATCAGTCGTTGTACAACGACGCCAAGGTGTTGAACAAACTGCTAACGCAAACCGTACAAAGCGACACCAATAAACTTCGCCAGGAACTCGCTCACGTCACCGAAAAACTGTCGAGTCTTAAAGCCGAGTTAGAGAAATCGGAGCAGCGCGCGACAAAAAAGGCGGCCAAGTTTCACGAGGCTCTGAGCAATACGATGGCCGAGCTTAGTCGAGTATCCGGCGAGAACGAGGAAGGATTAGACGCCTTTCAAAAAACGTGCCGCGAATTGGAACTGGACAAACTACGCCCGTCGGCGAACACGGATCGACCGTTGCTGTCGGAATTCACCGCCGGAAAAATGGAATTGTTGGAAGCCTTGGAAGCGAAATACTCCCGTATAAAAGCCAGTTCCGAGAAGGCGTTCGCGGGCAGAGTGGCCGCGCTGAACGACGCAATTCTACGCTCGAGCCGGGAAACCCGGTCTGGCGAAAACGAATCGCCGCCGGGCAACGCCGACGCCGCCGAAACCCCGTCTACTTCTTCCGCCGCGCAACAACAACAACCGATCGATACGTCGTACCGGGAACAGTTCGAGTCCGAATTGCGGCGACTCAAAAAGGAAAACGAAGACAATAAAACGGCCCTTACGAAAACGTTGGAAAAGGTTACGAAACGCGGTTTAGAGGACGCGGACGACTATAACCGTATCAAGGCCGCCGGCTGGACCGCCGCGAACAGCGTCAAGACCGCGGTCGGTACTACGGACGCCGAAAAAATACACTTGGTAAACGAGACGTACTGTAAGGCGGAGCTGAGTCACGCCGTGAAAAAAGAAAACGTCGAATTTATTCGAGATTCCCTCGAGTCTAAGTGGGGGAATCACGTAAAGTCGTTATTTCCGGATAAAGTAAAAGTAACCAAAACCGGCGTGGCTGTACGCGAAAAGAGCGCCTCTAAGACGCTGTTTTCCTACGTGTTACCGTGGTTAGGTATTAGATACGGCGACCAAAACGTGCGATCCACGTTCAACTTCGCTATACAACTATTTAAGTCCGACATGGGCACGTTCGAGCTGATCAGGTCCATCCTCGTCGCGAAACGGGTTCATTTCGAAATAAGATCGCGCATTTTAAGCCGAGGCGAAGATGGACGGTATGGAGGTACCGTCCCTAGACGATATTTTGGGAGTGACGTACGACTTAGACGGCGACTCGATGATGAAGGATCCGACGACGACGAACGAAAGTCCGAGTGGTCGGAATTCGAATCCTTGTAGTGTCGAACTCGATGACTATATAATCCGGCGTTTGGGTGATGACCCCCGAAAAAACGGAGACGATATACTGCGGTGGTACCGAACGTACGAGACGGTGGAGGACCTGCGTCGGCGAGATACTATATTGGATACCTCGGACCACGACGGCTTTCTGACCGAGATTATCGCGCGATACTCCCGTTTGGCGGAATCTCAATACACGGCGGGAGGAGTCGAGACATACGGGGATAGAGAAAAAAAGCGATTTATGGACGCCTTCACGTTAACGAGCGAACGTTCTAATCGCAAGCGAGGTCGACCTCGGGAAATAATTACCCCCAGTACGATCGAAGATCAAGAAAAGTTAAAACAGACCTTCGACGAAGAATATCAAGTCCTCGAAAAAGAGCTGACCGAGAAATCTCGAGAACTCAAAAATTTGACGAGACAGGTCGACGAGAAGAAGAAACTTTTAGAGTCCCTCGAAGGAATCGCCAGCGACTACGCCGTCCGTGATGAGAATAATGAAACGGAAGCGGCGAAGAGGATAGTCGAGTTACGAGCACGAGCTAGCGATTTAGAGGAAAAGATCGCTAAAATGGAAGAGATCGAAAAGGACGCGACCCAAATACGGAGTTTGTTGAGCAGAAATGCGGAACTTGAACGAGATTTAAAGAATATAACCGACGAATCAAAAGCCGAGTACGACCAAATGAAAGGCGAGTGCGAACAACTGAAACTCAAGTACGACCAATTGTTAGCCGATCACGTCAAAAAGGGAATGGCCAATGAAGCGTCATCATTAATGGCCAATGAAGAGTCTATCGAAGCTCAATTTACGCGGGTGTACGGCTACGCGCATCAATTAGGTGCGCGAGTTACACCCTCCTTAAACGCCAGGTTCGGAAAATTTTTCGATATAATAAACGGCTTAAGAAACAAACTAAACGAGATACCGACGTTAGACCTTACCTCCTCCAATGTTCCGGATCAAATCGCCGCGTTAGACCGTAATCTCTGGTGGGTGGACAATACGAAGATTGGGGAGCCGGATACCGCCTCCTCTAGTAAGAAATCGCCGGTGGTAGAAGACGATGACTTGGATCTATTTCAAAAAACAATTACGGATATAGAACACGATGTTGGAAAATCGGCATACGGGGGTAAAAAAAATGTTACGAGAAAACTCAAGAAATTACAAAATCAGATTAAAGATATGAGACGGCGCGGACCCAAAGACGAAGTGTTTGCCGGGATTATGAAATCCAAGACGGACAAGATCGCCGAGTTGGAAAACGAACTGAAAACGGTACAATCTACGGGCTTTATCTATAACCTTCATAACGAAAACAAACAGATGAGAGCAGATTTAAATCGCGTTCGACACCAAAACGCGGAATTAACTAATCAGATAGAACATGAGCAAAAAGTTAAACAGGAAAATGAGCAATCTATAAAACAGGAATTTGATCAAAAGTTTAAAATGGACGATTTGACCGACGAACTAGGGAAATATAAAGTAATAAAACAAGAAGACGACGTCCAAATCTCGCAACTGAACGGCCAAATCGCGCAACTGAACGGCCAAATCGCGCGATTAAGCGAAGAGGCCGTAAAACAAGAAGACAATAAACCGTCAGAAGAGTTCTTACAGGCTTTGAGACAAGCGGAAAATATAAAACGAGAAGACGACGAACAAATCTCTCAACTGAACGGTCAAATCACGCTACTGAACGGCCAAATCGAGCGATTAAGCGAAGAGGCGCGACTCGTAAAACAAGAAGCGGACAGTAAGCCGTCCGAAGAGTTTTTACAGGCCTTTAAAAAACAGGCGGGAGATATAAAACGAGAAGACGACGAACAAATCGCGCGATTAAGCGAGACTCTAAAACGAGCGGAAAATATAAAACGAGAAGACGACGACACGAAACAGGGACTGTCCGAACAAATCGCGCAATTAGACCAGGCTTTAAAACGAGCGGAAAATATAAAACGAGAAGACGACGACACGAAACAGGGACTGGTCGTACGTATCGCGCAATTAGACGAGGATCTAAAAAGGGCGGAAGATATAAAACGAGAAGACGATTCGCAGTTGAAAAAATTGACCGACGAAGTCTCACGATTAACGGAGCAGATACGCGTAAAAACCGATCAAGATGCGGTGAAACAGGAATACGATGACCGGGCGAAAAATGAATTAGCCTCGGAACTAGACCAGGCTCGATATATAAAACAAGAAGATGACCGGGCGAAAAATGAATTAGCCTCGGAACTAGACCGGGCTCGATATATAAAACAAGAAGATGACCGGGCGAAAAATGAATTAGCCTCGGAACTAGACCGGGCTCGATATATAAAACGAGAAGACGACGCGCATATGAACGACTTAAGCAACGAAATCTCTCAATTAAACAACGACATCTCTCAATTAAAAGCGCTGCTATCGGACGAGATACGCGTAAAAGACGAACGGGGCGCGCAAGTTACGCAATTAGATGAAGAGATAGTTAAGACGAAAGCGGAAAACGAAAAGATAAAGCAGGAACGGGACGAGACGCTACAAGAAAACGAAAGGATAAAACGGGAGCAGAACGATTTAATTAGTAATCTTCAAGAAGTCGAAAGGATAAAACAGGAAGAGGTGGACGAATTAAACGCCAAAATCTCGCAATTAAAAGCGCAATTAACGGAAGCGACCGTAAAACAAGAACGAGATGCCTTGAACGTAAAACAGGAACATGACGGATTAATTAGTAATCTTCAAGAAGTCGAAAGGATAAAACAGGAAGAGGTGGACGAATTAAACGCCAAAATCTCGCAATTAACGGAAGCGACCGTAAAACAAGAACGAGATGCCTTGAACGTAAAACAGGAACATGACGGATTAATTAGTAATCTTCAAGAAGTCGAAAGGATAAAACAGGAAGAGGTGGACGAATTAAACGCCAAAATCTCGCAATTAACGGAAGCGACCGTAAAACAAGAACGAGATGCCTTGAACGTAAAACAGGAACATGACGGATTAATTAGTAATCTTCAAGAAGTCGAAAGGATAAAACAGGAAGAGGTGGACGAATTAAACGCCGAAATATCGCAATTAAAAGCGCAGCTAACGGAAGCGGCCACAAAACACGAACGAGGTGTTTCGAACGTAAAACAGGAATACGATGTAAAAATGAAAGAATTGAACGACGAAATATCGCGTTTAGACAATGATTTAAACGCGGCGCAACGTACAAAAGAAGAAGACGACGAAAACGCAAAACGGATATACGATGACCTGGTGAAAAATTTGACCGAGTTAAATGAAAAGTTAAAAATATCCGAAGACGCCAGAAATAAATTACAAGAGGATAAAGAGGAGTTAACGCGACGAGTGGAAGAATTAGAAAATAATAACCGCGAATTGACCTCGCGACTAAGTAATATCACGGACGAAAAAGACGAGTTAACGCGACAAGCGGAAGAAATAGTAAAAAATAACCGCGAATTGACCTCGCAACTAAGTAATATCACGGACGAAAATACCGCGTTAACTAAGGCGTACGAAGAGCTACAGAAAACTAACACCTTATTATCGGCGTCTTCCACGGCCGACATAGAAGGTTTGAACAGTCAATTACGGGAATTTGCCGATCGTGATAAAAACCAACAAACCGTAATCAGCAATTTAACCGCGGAACTCGCCGTTGTAGAGGCTGACAAAACCGGCTTGAAAGACTTAAACGCTCAGTTAACTTTAGATAAAAACCAACTCAAAAACGCTATCGAACGATTACAAGGTAAATTAACGGCTCTCGAACACGAAAAAAACGAATTAATCGAAGAAAAGAAAGATTGCGTCACAAAACTCGATATACAGGCGGGTTTTTGGCAAAAGGATAAAACGAAACTTGCCGAGTATAAGGACGAACTGAGCAGGACTTTAGACGAGTTAAGAGCGGCGAAACGCAAACAAAACAATTCCGAAGATAATAAAAGGCTCTTAGAGAATATGGAAAGAGAACTGAATAAGAAAGCCCAACTTATAGAGCAACTCCAATCGGAAATCGAAAGATTAAAGCGCGATCAGTCGAGCGATGGCGCCAAATACCGGCCCGGAGACGATTCGGCGTTTACCGATATCGTAGACGGTAAAAACGCCCGGATCAAGCAGTTAGAAAAGCAGCTCGAGAGTAAATGCTCGCCCGACGACTGTAAGGCCGGGATATTCCGGGGTTCGGAAGGAGAAGATAATAAACCTCCGAAAAAGGAGTGCCGCTCGGGGAGACCGAAACACGGGAGAAGAAGAAGACGAAAAGAATGCCGCAGTCCGTCGCCGGACGACAGCGATTCCGAATATTATAGTGACGGTACTGACAGGCGAAGCCTATCTAGCTGTATAAACGATTACCTTAAAGAGCGCGTGAATCAAGAATACAAAAAGCTAATACGGTGTCGGCGATATTAAAGGGGGGAAAAATCTGTTCTCCCCCTTTTAAAAAAAAATGGACGGCGGACCCGATAACACCGGCGCGAACGGTGATCCCGAGACCGTCGGCGTAAACGGACCGCGGGGTGGCGAATGGTCGTTAAACACTACTTTAGAAAACCTGGGTTTCGATGATATTGACGGTGAACCGCCGGTCGTCGGCGTAAACGGGTTGTTAAACAATAATTTTGATAATGACTTATGGTCAATGCCGGAAGATCAGCCGCCCGTAATAAATTCAACCGCGTCTCGAGGCTCGCGACGAAACTCGGACGGCGATCGCGGTAGACGGGGCACGGACGGCGATCGTGAGGAAGCGGAACGTGATAAGTTGAACGTTATTTTGTCCGCGTTTCGCGAATTGAAGGAAGGAGAAAAACTAAAGTCGGACGCGAGAAAGGAGGATCGGGCCGGTTATTTGGAATTGGCGAGCGATATACGGGACGCGGAAAAACGGAAGTTGGACACCGTTCTGGATTTGGCCCGCGATAGACGGGACGACGATAAGAGCCGGTTGGAAGATACTCGGGTCAATGTCGAGCTTTTAAAGGAACTCCAATCTATGAGATTGGAATCGGAAAGGGATCGGCGAGAAGCCGAACGAGACGAATATTACGTCGACTACGAACGGGGTCTCAGCGCGATCAACTACCACCAGCGTAAAACGGACCTCGAAAAATCTAAGCATCAACTGGACGCGGTCATAAACCAGAATTACACCGAGTCGAACCGTAAAGCGTATTTCGAATTCGATAAGACCGTTCGAGGAACGCGATTCACCGCGTCTAATCTCAAATGCGATCCCGAGATTAAACGCGATTTTATGGCCGCGTGGAATTCGACGTTTACCGATTTTTCGGACTGGCGATCGACGTTCGAGAAACTCCTCGAATTATCCGCCAAAGCGGTGGCCAATGCGACGACGTTCAAACAATACCTCGACAAACTCAAACCCGTGATGCCGGAACGGGAACGAGTCGCGCAAATGACGGATAGACGAAACACGTTCGCCTTCCAGACCGGACCCAAATTCCCGTACACGTTCAGGCCGATACCGTACGCGGTGCTGAGTTACGACTCTTCCGAAGACTACCGCGAAACGCCTCGCGGTACCTTATACGTAGACGAGGCGACCTCCGATTTTTTCGTCGCGGACATGTTGGAATTTTTGAACACGGTTTTAAGATTTCCCGCGGGCAGCGTATACCCGACCCGTTTAGATCGCGTGGGGTTATCCACGCCGAACGGGAATATCGTCATCTTAGGTCAAAAGGAAGCGCGAGAATACGGGTTTTACGAGTTCGGTGTCGGCGATTTTCACAAGAGGACGATTACTCTGACCGAGAATACCGAATTGATGAACGTGTACCTACACACGATACGCTTCGACGCTACGACGTCGGCCTGGAGAGATTCGAATATTAAACTGATACGGTTACCCGGTAAAGAGACGATACGCAAAATAATAGGCGACAACGTGGGAGGAGCGTTAACGCACGCGTCGTACATTCGGGCGGTGGCGCGGTCCGTCGAGGAATACACCGCTAAAATATGCGGAGATACGAAGTCGAAGGCCGAAAATAGATACAACGCTCTCTGCGCCATAGACGTGGTGGTATCGTATCTTTGTTACACGCACGCTCAAGAAAGAGCGGTACCGCGGGGCACGGATTTTTGGAACCTAACGGAGAAACTGAAATCGGCGTGTCCGAAATTACCGAGCTCGTACATGGATTCGTACGAGGCTATTTCGGCGGTCGACGATCAGAGCGTATTATCGGCCGTTCGCCAAATAATGACCATCGAACTCGCAGCCAAGTAATCCGAAAAAACTGTGCCTTTTCACCTATAGACCGGTTGGGGCCAGCGGCCGGGCACGACTTGAGTAGTGAGGCGGAGTTTTTTTGGTTAAAATCAGTTACGCCGATTGGACGATAAAACGGCGGGGGAGTTTCTATAATATATAAGTTAGAAGAAAACAAAAAAAACTTTTACTTTTCATTCGCGATGTCATCCGACGAGGAAAGGTCGTCTCCTAAAAGATTACAACTTTCGGCCATTAAATCGGCGTTGCATCGCGCTCGATTCGGCGCGAAGGGTAGACGGCGGGTTATCGACTTCGTCGAAAGGACGGGTTTAGACCGCGAACCCGAAGTCCGCCGCTTAATCGAGAAAACCAAAAGGAGTCGTCTATTGAGAATTTGGGCGTCGCGGATATAAAAAAGTCACCGTAAAACCGGGACGGACGGCGAGAATTCTGACGCCGGTAAAACAGGATGGGATGAGCTTACGGATTCGGCGAAACGGTAGATCGGTGTCTCGATACGGGGCGCGGGATCGGCGATAAAAGTCATCGTTAAATGTTGAGAAAAAAAATAAAATTATTAGAAAAAAAATACGTAGTTGGTTGTGTCTTCAGACCACCGTCCCACCCATTTGTGCCAAAAAAATGTATCTTTTTTTAATCGTCGTTATCGTTTTAGCATACCGTTACGAAGTTTCGGGACAATGCGTTTGTTTCGGCGGAGAATTTACGTTTTCGGGAAACGAGACCGGTACCGGCGGATGTCTTTACTTACCGGTGTTACGGGACACTAAAGAATCCGCGTTAAACGTACCGACCAACGAGAGTATACTGGCTTGTATCGACGGGGAACCGGAAGAAATAACGGTCACGGCGTGGAAGGTACATCAAAACGCTCCGCGTTGCGATTACTCCCCTCACGCCGTCCACGAAGGTATGCTGATTCAAGTCGACGACGCCAAGTGCGAAGTTGAAAGCGGGGACGTCGTCGACACCGCGTTCCCGTACATGAACGTTTGGATGGCGTCTATGACGAATTACGACGAACAATATAACTGCGTAATCGACTGCAAAGAAGAACTGAACGAGACGAGATTGGGTTCCGCGAAATCGGGAGTCGTCTTCGAAAACTCGGATCTAGCGTACGCTAATCCCAAATTCGTTTGCGACGAATCGAACGTGTACGATTGCGTTTACCGCTGCGACATTTCCTCTTTTTGTAACGCGGTAACGTACGACTACAGAAAGATTTGTCGGCTCTTCGGTTTCGCCGACCACCATATAGACGCGGCGCTCCCGCGTTCCGACTCCACGATGGTTATACTGACGCACCGGCTTAACGGTCACCTCGTCTTCCACAATACCCGGATCGACGGCAGCGAACCGTGTCGCACCGTCTTTACTCGAACGGACGTCGAGTGCGAGGATCTGTGTCTAGGTACGACTAATTGCGTCGCTTCTCAATTCGGTTGGGGCGAGTGTAGCCTGTTCCGATATCCGAACCGATTTCGCACGGTCTCCGCGTCCGGTTACACCGTTTTCGTGGATAAGAGGCCCGATAACGTCGGCGCGGCGCCCAGTTACCATACGACTTCCAAATGCCTAAAAGTGATTCGGGACTCGTTGAACGAGGCCGCCGTGGACTGCGTTTCCGGAGCGAAGTTTTCGGGCTCAGTATTCGGGTTACCTCAAGCCCAAGACGGGAGTCCGGTATTGACGACCGTGTCGGGACAACCGGGCGTGTGTTCGAGCGAGGGGAAGATGATCGTTTATCCGACCGAAAAATACGAGGTGATAGACGATTGCGTGACTAGCGCGCCGCTATACTCGTGCGAAGACGATAATTGGGAGCACGTTCGAGAACGGTGTGATCTAACGATCTCCGGCGTACGGTACACGAACCTAGCGAGGGGCGATCACGTATACCCGTCTTACGTTAATCGTAGTCGTTATACGTGCGGATTTTCCTGCGTAGATCATCAAGGGATAATCGTCCGCAAAGAGAACGGAGGTTGGGCTTGCGTGGTCATCGAAAGCGGCCGAGGCGATCGCGACCCCGCGTACTTTACCGACCTCGTCTCGTATAGGAGCGTTTTAAACGCCATAACCGATTTGACGGAAAAGAATCACGTCGTGCACTATCACGATTCGTGGAATCGGGCTATTTGCTCCGAATGCGTTAATCCGCCTTGTAAAACGAAGTCGTCGTCCAACGTGTACGAAATCAAGTACTTTAACGGTAATTCGAAAAATACGGGAGGTTTTACTATATACAATCAAAGGACCGACAATTGTTTTTTGTACGACGGCGTATCCAGAACGATACCGAGAATGGTAGACGGGATAGTGTCCGGTTCTAAATTCTTGCACGAAAATCCGAAGCATTGCGTAATGTACAAAGCGGAGGCACGAACTGCGCATGACGATGTCGGGGATTACGATATAGAATTTACCGTATCTTCGGCGCCTCCTCGACTTAGCTATAGTAGTAGTATATGTATCGTGTTTTTGTTGTCTCTATGCAACCGCGGGAGGGGGAGGAGCTTAACAGTTTTTATTATATAAAAGGGAAAAAAGGCCGCTCTCGAACCATATTCTACGTGTCAAGCTTTCCGAAGAGAAAAAAAGAAAATGTCTGAACAACAACAACAACCTACGCTGTGTAAACAAGATCTACTACCGTGGTCGGCGGCGGCGGTCGAAGATGATGATGGTAAACGGTACCGTATCCTGGGCCCGCTAGCCGCGAATTATCCGAACGCTTTTAAATACCTCGTCAACGAATGGATCGAAAACTCGAAAGAAGGGCTTACGGAGACGGAGAAAACGATGATCCGCACCGTAAACGATATCAAACACGGGGAATCGATAAGTTTGTCGGACGGCGATCGAGAGGCGTACGATAAACTCGACGGATACGGGGTATCCCGTCTGTTGGACGTGGCGACGTCTCATCGTCGATGGATCGCCGGCACCTACAATTTTTTAAAGAAGGCGGGCGTCGAATTCCCCGACGAAATGGACCGCATTATTCAAATCCACGATCTATCCAAATACACGAGAGAAGAAGCGCTGGGCTACGCGGTTATGTTCGGAAAAACCGGGGAGTTTAGAAAGCTCGAGGATAAGGACGAAGCGCTAGAATGGTCGGCGACCCTCGATCACCATTACGCTTCGAATCCGCATCACCCGGAATTCTTCTACGCCGATCCCGAGAGGGACGACGATCCGAGGATGGAAGTCTTTAACGATGACAATCCGTACCTGGCCGAGAGCGTTATCGATATGTTGGCGGCGAGGGGAGAACGGTCGCTAAAAGGAGACGCCGAATTTTCCGTATCGAAATGGTTCGATATTCCGGACGTGTATCTACGGAGGTACTACGGCGACGAAGAAAACAACCCGCGATTATCCGACGCGGCGGATGATGAGGATATCATCAAAAGCCAGTATAATCGTAAGAGTACGGTGACCGACAGAGAATGTGCGAGGAACACGATTAAAGAATGGGCCAAATTGTCGGAGGAATATCAACGCGGGAATACCGAGACGTTGTTTTTCGACAACAGACCGTTGGTGCAATGAAATGAAAACTTTTTACCGTGAAATGAACTTTTTTTATTGACCCCTTTTTTCTCGTATAATGGACACTTTTTCTTTCTTTTTTTTCTAATGTGTATCTTTTTTTGTGTATTCAAAAACTTTTTGTCTTTATGATTTCAATAAATAAAATTAGCAAACCTTGTATACAATGTGTTTTTTTTGTTATTTTCTGAAGCGTCAAAAAAAAGGGCAGTAGCGCGTGAAAAGTTTTTATGTATTTTTTATTAAGGGGGAGGAGAGAGAAGGGAGGAGGCAGTCTCAGAAATCATTTTCTTCATTCTCCAGCTCGCTATCGCGCGATGCAGTACTTACGGGAGAAATACGAATTAGGAAAGAGGATCGGTAGCGGCACTTACGGCGCCGTGTATTCCGCGACGAGAAAAGAAGACGGTTTACCGGTGGCGATCAAGTTCCTGTATTCCGTCGACGACGAAAAGCCCACCGAAATATCGTTTACAGAGATGTGCGCCGGCGTAAAAGGCGTGATTAAACTGTACGAGTGGCATCGCGGCCCTTTCCAATTGGGTAGGAAAACGGCCCGTCACGCCATGGTGTTGGAGCGATTCGGGACCAACGACTTGTACGATTATATTACCGATAAACGGATCCTGGACTTAAAAGAGTCGTTTACGATCTTCGTACAGTTGGTGCGTGTGTGGAAAGACTTATACGGTATAGGAGTGTGCCATAACGATCTAAAGGACGAGAACGTGCTGATCTCGACGGATACCGGCGAAGTGAAATTAATCGACTTTAGTTGCGCGACTACGGTCGGCTCGGAGTACTATTTCGAAGGGACTAGAGTGTACCGTCCGCCGGAATACGTATCCCGTCAAGAATTCGACTTCGAGTCCGCGGACTCGTGGGCGTTCGGGATCTTGTTATTCAACATGTTACACGGCAACGTCCCGTTCGAGACGGACCAAGAAATCGTCTCGGGAAAATTCGAGTGTACTAAAGGGTCGCCTGAATCTACGGCGCTGATAACCAAGTGTTTGGATCCCGTAGCCGATAGTAGGCCTTCTATCGAGGAACTATTGAAAGATTCGGAATCGATTCTGGACAATTTATAGAAAAAAAAAAGTTTTTAAAAATATGTTGAAACAAAAAATAAAAAACACAAAATACGATAATTGTTTTTTTTAGTCTTTTTTATTCAATCATAACCAATATTAAAACTTCGTATCTGTAGGACGTTCCGCCGACGCAGACAACTTTGTTCGCACGTATTTTCTAAACCCTTTCCATCCACCGTTCCTCTGTATCCATTCGTCCAAGGATTTTAAATGAGGCTGAACTTCGTAAAATTCTTCCCAACTGTCCGTTAGATTAGCCACGATCATAAATTCCATAATCCGGCGCCAAGAAAGGCCCCGGCTTTTGATTATCTTCACTATGGACTTCAACCTTCCTCCTCCGGCAGGTATGTCCCACAGGGAAAAACGGGACATAACATTACGGTGATAAGTTCTGGGACCGCCGTTAAGTTCGACGAATTTGGCGAAAGCGGCAAAGGTGGCCAATACTTCGGCGTTCTCTAGCCGGTCTTCTATGCCGTCTCGGTTTTCGAGTTCGCGGTTGAACGCGACGATGATGAAATTTAACGGAAGTTTATTATAGTCGAGCCTGGGACGCGGGGTGGTTCTCCTCAACGTACAAGACATGGCGAAAAAATGGTCTCTGGGTAGCCACTTAGAGAAAACGAAAAGTTTAAAAAATAATAATAAAAAAAGGTCTTATGTTTAATAGATTGAAATCGTATAACCCTCTTCCGCGAATTCTTCCGTAGGCGATGACACCCAAGGTAGTTTTTGCGGAACGACCGCGGTAGTCAAGTTGAAAGAGACGTTCTTCCGGTTAACGAATAACGAGGTGGGATCGGGCAATGTGTCCAATTTCTCCAGATCCAAAACGTTGGTCCGTATAATCGTAGACACGGTGGACTTCGGATCGCATTTAGGAACCTTCTCCCTGTGGCAGTCGATACAAAATGTACCGTGGCATTCGGTGCACGAAACGTCCCCGTTAAGCTTCTTATCGCAAGACGAACCCCAGCAATAACCCGATTTCGACGTGGTAACGTGACAGTTACCGCAAAGCCGGTCTTTACACACGAAACATTTGGTATCGACGTACTCTTTTCCGCATTTCGTACACGGGAACCGGCCGTTGGTTTTAAACACAAATTCGTTCAACGTCGTGTGACAGTTGTCAAAGTACTGGTTCGCGTAAGGAGGCGCCATTTTGGTTTTCCGTACGAGGTTGAGTCGTTCGAAGCCCATATTTCCGTCGCTAGCGCAAAATCCGTTTTTCTTTACGACCCTGCGTACCACTTCATCTTCCCCGGTTCGTAGTTCGTAGTCGAAAGACGCGGCTTCCGAGTATACCGTATAACCGATTCCTAGACACGACACGACGCCGACATCTCGTTCGTCTATGGTCTTCCAGTCATCTCGGATCGTATACCCGTAAAGGTTCATACAAGACACGTTTTGTCGTCCTTCCCGCGAGCCGCCGCCGTAACAGAATTCGTACAGGTTTTCGTTTTGTTTCCGCAGTAATCCCGCGTCGAAATTAAACGCCCGAAAATCGTAATCGAACGGTATTCTCTCGGCCACGTAAAAGTATCTACGGGACGCCGCGGCGGTAGACATTTTTCCCTCCTCTCTTCCCGAAGTCTTTTTTTTAAAAAAATGGGGGATCTCGGACGAAGATTCCGTATATATATAACCGCGTGACGTCACGATAAAAACCCCGCCCACTTCTTTTTTGTTTACGGCGGCAAAAACTCGTAAAAAAACATTCATTGCGCGCCTGTACTCCGTCGAGAGAAGATGGAAAAAGTGTACAGGACGTGCTACGCCGGGCTGGCGGTTTTGTCGACTTTTCCCGTGGCCTGTTTCGGCGGATTGACTACGGTTTTTCGGGCCAACATTACCCTGTTAACGGCCACGATCGTCGGCGCAACCGTAGCGTGTTACGGGATATTGAAGAGCATCGACTATCCTCAGAGGCGAGCCGGGTATATCGCGGCGATCTTATCGTTCGGGACGTTAACGGCGGTAATCCTAGGATGCTTGTTAGGATGTTTTGACGACGCTCAGACACCGACGGCGCGGAATTTCTTCCTTATTCTGACTATTCCGTTGGGAACGGTATCCGGAACCTCGGCCTACGTCAGCGGCGGGTCCGTATTAGCGTACACGATGTCTGGATGGGTTTTGGTCTGCGGCTCCGCGTACTCGTCCTGGATATGGAGGGGGTACGCCGACACGCTGTTTTTTCTAATGTACGGTATAACGGTGACGGCGATAGTCAGTTCGGCTTCGTTCGCCCGGTCGTTGAACATTAGACGAAATAACGACGAAGAAGCCGGCATTTTCTGGATCAAGCTAGAGTCGAAAGAAAACCCGACGACGACGAAGCCGAAGGCACTCCCGCCACCTCCTTGGTTCGGACCGACGTTTAACAGTTTGACGGGATTCCTCGTGTCGATCGGTCTGACGGCCGTTTTCCAGAAACCGGCAGCGAACTTTTTACCGTTATACGCCACGGGATGGCTAGCCGGGACGCTCTTCTTATACCCGGTGACGAAAAATGAAAAGAGTTTGTGCTACAACGTCTCGGCGGTAGTCACGTACTTTGTGAACGCCGGTCTGACGGTAGCCGTGATACAAATGGACTCGTCGATAGAATACTATACGGAGAGCATCACGCTGTTAGGAGGAGTGAAAGGATTGTTAGACTCATTTACGTTCTACGGACTTTCGAAGACGGAGTTCGATTCGCCGCCGTTTTATTTCGGCTACGGTTTAGCGATGGGGTTAAATTGTTACGTCTTGACGATGTTAGTGTTTTGTGTCACTATATGCGGCGGGTGGATCTGTTGAAACTTTTTTTATTTACGATAAAACAAAAGACCGTCACAAAAAAACAAAAGTTGTTTTTTTATACTTTTTTTATTTTTTTGTATTATGTAAACACAAACATATATATATCGATATAAGAATAAAATAAAAAAGACTTAAAAAACAAAAAAGTATTCTTTTTTTATGTCCTTATTCGCAACAAAGGGTGTGCGTATATTTATCTTTGTCTTCGATGTACGCGTCGTATTCGAGAGTATAATAAAGGTCGGACGACGATGATGCCTTCGTTTCTACTAGTTCTTCGTTGTCCATTGACCACGCTAAAGTCTCGTTGAGGCCGATTATCGACGGTAAATCCTTAGGGTAATACACGTAGTCCCGTAGAAATTCCTCCACGAGTTTTAGGTCCTCGTCGTTCGAAACGGTGTATTTACCCGTGTCCCGTATTCCCGGAGGAAATGGTTTTACGTGAACGCACATAGTACCGTTTAACTCGACCCCTCGGTAAATCGCCGGGTCGTAGCAACACGAACACAGTCTATACGTTTCTACAGTCATCAACCTAGTTAATGTCCCTATTATAACGAGTATACGAATTAACATAGCGCCCGATCCTGGCGGTGGTCTCCACGTCCCCGGTAGTTTGAATAGTAACGTATGTAGCCGATAAGACGGTTACCAAAGTTAATGCCACTACCGTCGATAATATCAAGTTGGCGTAGTAGACTTCGGTAGACGGAGCCAATTCTTTCACTACGCTCGAGCACAATTCCGCCTCGGGTTTGTCCGTAAAACTCACCAGCACGGGTTTCGGGCAAACGGGGATGGTCGTACGAACCTTCGTGTTATACTTTTGGGCGGACGCGCACGCCACCAAAGAGACGAATATTATCAACAGCGATCCATTAATCGCAAATAAGCGGCCTTGGATCCTATAGGGTACAGGTTTTCGTAGACTCTCAACACTCGTCCCGGTTTCGCCAGATCCGCGGTCAGTTCCCATTTTTCGATGTCTAGTTGACGTATCGGGTGAGACGTAGTAACCAGTCTGTGATCCTTGTAGACGAATAGCGTGGCGTACACGGAACTGTTTTCTGTCCACGTACAATCGGTTTCGGGAGACGGTCTACAACTTAATAGTTTCGTATTTCTGTGGATGAAGAATGGCGAATATTCGTTCCCAATCGGAGTAGCGTACCCCCGATTCATACAGTCTAACACGGATTGAAGCGTGGCCGAAGCCGCTACGATAACACAAAAGAATACGATGATCTTCATTTTATAAAGTTCCTTTTTTTTAAAAAAATGTCTTTTTCACTTTTTCCTTTTTTTAAAAAAAGAAAAAATGGCTGCGCATACAAGTACTCTTAACTCGCGTATAGGCTCACTGTAACATCCGTTTTTTTGAATAGTCGTCGTATAGTCTCTTTGAATTCGTAATACGAAATAGCCATGGGAATATCTACGGGAATGTCTAGCTCCTCAACGGCTTGATTAGCGCACATATCTCGTAACAATTCGAGACAACTTTGTAAAGTTTCAACGTTTTGCCTTCGTCGGTCTCGTTTATTCGCTATCACCAAAAGGTACATATATCTCCCATCACCCAAATATATTTCCGCGCACCGTTGTCCGTGGTAAAACCTAGGATTAAAATGTATAACTCCCATCAACAGTCTCGATGATCGGCCGACCGGCCGCAAATCGTCGTCGACGTAACACACCACCGACGCATTATTTCGCAAGGTTATTCTTCCGGTCCGGTATTCCCGTAACCGAAACATCGGACGGTTCCAACAATAATAAGGCGTATTGTCTTCCAATAATAGCACGTTTTCTTCGGCCATTTTTTTTGTTAAAAAGCCGATTATGAACTATTCTTTATTGTGTTTTCTTTCCTACGGGGTGGGTGGGTTTTTTTATTACGCATGCGCTAAACACGCCCATACCTACTACTACGCATGCGCCACTAACGTGTCTAGACTCGTAATCATTTTTTTTTCGAAAATAGTTTCATTACGGTTTTTTATAATGGCCGCGGTAAGACGGTACAAACGGCGCAAGACGAGTATTTCGTCGTCGACGGAAGACTGTACGATTAATCTCACCGACGTTATGGACGATATTACGTGGACGTTAACGCCCAAAACCGCTCACGGGGTTTATTGGGACGGCAAACGATTCTTGAGCGTTAAAGCCGACACGAGATTCGTCTTAGGGCAGAAAACGGTACCGAGTCGAGTCAACGGACATTATCTATTCTGGTTCGTGGAGAACTCCTTGTATCCGGTTTATAGGACGACGACCGGGCGCACGGTCGTTAATACGATGTCGAGATTTAAGACGAAAGAAGAGGCTCAAAGGAGGTGTCTAAATAGCTTGTTAAACGTCGGGAAAATGCCTACGAACATAACTTGCCACTTAGTGTTGGGGGAGTTGATTATACGAGCCTATCCTACGACCGTGAAAGGATTCGCCGAGAATAAGAAGAAAGTGAATGTGTTTAAGTTTTGTAAGAATATACGCGGAAACGGGTGGGATAGCAGGAATAGCCCCCCTATCCACGTCATTTAGATAAACTCCGCCTACTTTTTGTCGCGCCTGCGCAATAAGGCTTATACATTTTTTTGTCTCTCGGCATTACACATACCGTCTGTGGCTGGCGTACGATATACATATCAAGGTTTATGGAGAAAACTATGGCTTTACGAGAATTATATGAAGCTGACTACAAAAAAGTCAAAGAGATGAGGGATCGTCTAACAAATGCGACGATCAAAAGAATAGCGGGACGACCTACGAGTGAGCGGCTAAGTCTGGTAACCAGAAAGATGATTAAAAAAGCCACCGAGATGCCATGGATCTTGTACGTCCCTCCGAAGCTACCTCCTCGAAAACCCGGACAACCCGTTAAAAAGTGTCCGAATTACGTTCCGACTCCGAAAAACGAACTTGGATTTTTGTTAAACAAAAAACAACCGACGACTGAATCTCTGTTACGAGAGACGGTGAAATGTATCGAGCAACTAAATACGACGACGACTAAGCCGAACGTCAAACACCGAGAAGAACACCGAAATGCGACGACGACGACTAAACCGAAGATCACACAACGAGAGATGTTGAAATGTATCAAGCGCCTAAATGCGACGACGACAAACCAAAACGGACTCGTGAGTTTAAAGAAACAATCGAAACTGCGGGATAATAAGTTGGAAAAAATGCGGGATAAAAACGAACGTATAACGAAAGCCGTAAAACTCGTGAAAGTGACCGATAGTGTTGGAAGAACGTCGTGGACTGTCAAAGAACAGCGTGTTTGAAGAAAACTTTTGTATTCACGAACATTTTTTTGTCTGTAATTTCTTTTTTTGTTGTTCTTATATAATCACGTAGTTTCATTTTTTTATATTTCTTTGAAAAAAAATAAAAAAAAGAGTTAAAACGTTACCAGTTTTTGATTTTTTGTTTTATACACTCTGACAAAAAAAGTACTACACATGTTGTGTATATATAACATACACGGTAGAAAAGGGAGTAAAAAACAAATTTTTGATTTTTGATGTGGATGTATTTGCCGTATTCCGGACTCAGTACCATTATACGGTACATAAAAACCACCGAGATAAAAAAATTTATATTTTTTTTAAACTCTTTTTATTTTTTCTAATACACACATACATACATAATACATTTTTGTTATATAAATACAGTTTTTTGCATTGAAAAGACATCGCACAGAGAAAAAAATTTAAAACAAAACTACAACATCAAAAAGGGATTTAGAAAAATTATAATACACAAAGTTTTTTTTGAGACAAACATCATCCTTGCACAAAGAAAAATACATAATGGCACTTAAAGAGTTTTTTTTACACATTCACTACTTGAATCGTCGATCGTTCCGATGTTTGGTATATCGTCGAGTTGCGGCCGACTTCGATAACCACATTGGCGAAATCGCCGTAAGTTACCACCGTCCAAGATTCTCCCACTCGAACGTATCTAGTCATGGGACCCACGAAAGCTAATCCTCCGTCAACGTCCGAGGCGTACAAAGCGTCCAACCAGTTGGCGGAAAGTTTAGGGCTGAGTAACATCTCGAAGTACAGACTAGTTATCGTAGCGTTCACGAAGAGTCCCGGTATAGGCGTTTTCATTACGTCCGTATTAATTACCATTCTGTCTTCCCCTCCCGCGGTTACGATCAACGACAATCGTCCGCTAAGCTCGTCCGTTACACGCAACTCGGAGCCGTACGTTTTCTTAACGTCGGTAGCCACGACCAAAGAGTCGTTACCCGCGCCCAAATTAGTATCGGGATAATACAGATAGGCTATAGATTTGTCGGGTAATACCGCGGCGGTCGTTACCGGATAAAACACCACTCTATCCCTCTTCTTCTCCTCTTCCTCCGACTTTTCCGTAGCTGAAACGATTAAATCCGCGCGACTGTCCAATACGTTGGTTACCTTTTGAGAGTACTTAGTTTTACCCTCCGGAGCACATCTTCTCGAGTTAAAAGAATGGTATTCGACGCGCTTGGGACTTTTATGTTCCCGGATCGACCCGTAAGGGAAATCTACCAAACCGTATTCCCGCCACGAAGATTCCGGAATAGCTGGTCTCGTAAGCGCGTCGGGTTCTCCGAGTCTAAGGGGTATCGCGACGACTGTATCCCACCGTTTACCCTTCTCCGTTTTCAATCGCTCTTCTAACTCGCACCATTCCATGTAGTCGTCGGCCGGTCTAAAAATTATATCTTTACCGTCGTCTCCCGTAATAGGACATCGAGATAACTTGACCGGAATATCTCCGACGCGAAGCGGACTGTTCATGGTGCGTCGTTCGTGGAAAGATAAATCGTCGTATCTGCAATACGAACCGGCCAGGTCGATGCATCGGTCGAACGCTCTCTCGTCCCCCCTAAACGCCAACTTTGTAGGGAACGCGCTGCTGTAATTCACCGTCGTATAGTCTATATAGCCGCTGGCTCTGTCTATACCGTAAACGATCTTAAACGAATCTTCCACTTCTCGGTAACGGCAACCGCCGAATACGCCCCCGATACCCTTCGACACGAACCGTTTCACGCTAAACACTTTCGGACCTCGTCTAAAGGGTATTACCACGGCCTTCGCCGAGCTCATTTTAGTCAGAATTTCGGTAGCTTTAACCACGTTTTCCTCGATACCTCGCTTCATAGCCGCCGCTTTACGAAACTCGGAAACGTCTTCGGAGTCCCCGATAAAACCGTCCCAGTACAAGGCGGATCGTTGATCCGGAGTCAGGTGTAGCTCGGTCATCGTCTCGTGCAACGTCGTTCTGGCGGCGTCGGTAGCTTGTTTGAGTAACATCGAGATGTCCATGGCGATATATGGCAAGAATATCCTACCCAGCGTTTTAGAGGCTATGGAGACGGTGTTCATGACGGCTCGCATTGTCCAATACACTTCTTCCGGCGAATTAACGCCGCCGTTTTCGATGATGCCTCGAGCTAGATCCAGCGTCTGAAATATCTGTCCGAAACTGTTAAATCGGCCCAAGAGTCTGTTGTTGGCCAGACTTCCTAGTAGAGGAAACGATCTCGCCGGTAACACCGCGGCCATGAGCTGAAACGTCGATTCCGCGAGATCGGAGAAGGCGAACACGCGATTAAAGTCTTCGTTAGAACCGTTCGTAGAAGCTCTCAGATCGTTCGTTCCCATCATGACCGATACGAAAGATAACCATCTCACTACGCCTTTACTCCCTTTAGCGGTCATCTTCCTTCTCCCGTAATGATCGATATCGGACAAGCCGTGCGCTTTCATAAACCGAGACACGCTGTCTATCGTTACGTCGGAAGGCGGTAGTCGTTTTATCAAGGTCTCGATCGCCGCATCGTGCGCCGCTAGACTCCTTTCCACGGTTTTCGCCAGTCGATACACGCGCTCGGCGTGTTGGGCGAAAACCTCGGCCACCACTCTAGGATGAGTCACTAACCACGCTGCTCGGTGTCCCCAGACTCTGACTCCGCGAGACGCCGCGTCGTACGAGTAATCGAACTTTCTTCTAAATTTACGGGTCGACTTATCGTAATCGTCCGCGTCTAATAGGCAACCTCCGTCGCTAAGGCGACCGCCGCTGCTCCGTTTCCTCCTCCTCTTACTTCCGGATTCGTAGCCGGCGTCACACGGAGTCGGAAACATAAAGTCGAAATCGGGCAACGTTATCTCCGAGAGCAGTTGATTGTCCAGGGATACGGCGAATTGTGCCGCGTCTAGAGCCGTGTATTTCATGAAATCCATGACTCGTTCGTTCCGTCCAGACAGGCGTATACCACCCACTTGAGAGTACGGGTCGACGTCCACGTAATCGTTGAGCCGTAGATTCGGATCGTGACTGTAGTAATCGCGGTTGAATACGGTTTGAAGCGTCCCTTCTAACGGTGCGAGCAACACCGAGTTTTCGTACCGAGTATATATATCGGTCGTTCGTAAGCCGGCATCTCCGGTAACCGTATCCTCGAACACTGTACGGTCGTTCAATCCAGCGGGAGGTCCGTTAACAATTTCCTTAAGCGTATACGTCGTTCCGTCGGCCACCTTATACGTGATTTGGTCCAGCGTTCTTTGGATAACGATCGACTGAAGAGCTATGTCGGCTATACTAGCCGCGGAAGGAGCGTATATCAAATCGGTAGTAAACTTCATATTTTGTTGTTCCAATCCTCTCGTATTCGTTACATCCGGCAAGTAACTGCGGGATGCTAGTCCGTATTTGGTACCGTCGCCGCTATTACCGTACACGGAAAACTGAGCGCGCCTCATCCCTCTGAGAAACAGATGTTCGGGTTCGGATACGGCCCTCACGTGGTCCGTTCTTTTGTGAGTGTATTCGGGATCGTCGCCTCCGCCGCTTTCTTTGAACGTCTCTATACGGTTCCACATTCCGTCTTCGTCTAGATCTATACCGAACTCGGTGTCCACATCGTGTATAAACGTAGGCGAGTCGCCTATGGTACTCAAGTACGCCAGAACCAGAGCATCGCGTCTCCCTCGTCGAAAACGTTTCGGTAATTCGGCGTAAGTGGTTCGCAGTTGATCGGCGTCAGCCGCTGATAAAATCGTCTTTCCCTCGAACGCCGCGTCCCGATACCTATTGAACACGTCTTGATCGGTCAATACCGTTAACCGATTCTTCTTGTAGGTCCCTCTCGCTCGTTCCTTGATTAAGCTTTTCACGGATTCAGCGTCTCCGCGATCTATCACGAGCGTCTGTCTTCCGTGTATCGAGTTTTCCAACAAGTTGTCGATGTGCGGCGACAGATCGTCGGTCTCTCCCGTCCATACAGCCACGTACTCGATACGGCGTACGGTGTTGGGTTTGGATAAACCGGGCCCAGCCAGCGTCCCGCGAAGGATTACCGCCTCTAAAATAATAATCAATGCTTGCGCCGCTGCTAACATCGTGAGAGTCGTAGCAGTAGAACAAAAAAAAACGAGAAATGATAAAAAACCTAGTTGAGCGGGGTTTATATACGAAAAACTATCGCGATCTAGACCAATTAGAACGAAGCGTCCATATACGGAAAACCACGTGACATCGATTTTTTTATCGTTTCAAGTTTCGGCGTTTCGTCGGATAAAAAAACTTTCGCAATCCTTTCGTAAGTCGAAATATCATTGTTTAGTTCGACGAAAACCAATCGAAAGGAAATGGGGGGGAGTGTTCGTGTATTTATACGAAAAAAACCTCCGCCGCACTCACAAAAGATTTTGAATTCGGATCGAAAACAATGGGCAACTCTACTAAATGCGCCGACTCGTCGCCGGTATCTGCGATTGGTGACGGCGATAGCGTGCACGGCAAGGTATCTAAACGCGACGACTCTGCGTCGTCGGATGGTGATATCGTACACGGTAAGGTAATACCGGCGGAAAAAGACGAGAACCCGCTTTTCGTCTCCGATTCGTCCCGTTTCGTGCTGTTCCCGATCAAACATCCGAAGGTGTGGGCCATGGTAAAACGGTTGCAGCGGTGTACGTGGATAGCCGAAGATTTGGATTTCTCGGGAGACCGATTTTACGAATTAGACGAGTCGGAAAAACGATGCATTACCATGATACTGGCTTTTTTCGCGGCGAGCGACGGGATAGTCATGGAGAATTTGATTAGCCAGTTTATCGCCGAAATCAAGATGCCCGAAGCGCGGTATTTCTATACGCTTCAATCGTACAACGAGGCGATACATTCCGAGACGTATTCGCTCTTGATAGAATCGTACGTGAACGAAGAAGCCGAAAAACTGAAGCTATTCAAAGCTCTCGATACCATACCCTCCGTCGGTAAAAAGGGCGAATGGGCCTTGAAATGGATTAGCGATAAACGCCCGTTCGTACAACGACTCATCGCCTTCGCCATCGTGGAAGGAGTGTTCTTCTCCAGCTCGTTCGCTTTAATTTTCTGGTTCAAAAAACGGGGACTGGTGCCAGGACTGACGCTAAGCAACGAGTATATCTCCAGAGACGAAGGTTTACATACGGAGTTCGCTTGTCTGCTTCACAACGAATTTTACGCGGACCAAAAACTAGACCGGGACGTCGTCAGAGAAATTTTCGTAGAAGCCGTGGACATCGAAAAGGAATTTATACGGGACGCGATCCCGAGCGGGATGGCCGGCATGAGCGCGGACAAGATGTCCGAATACGTCGAGTACGTGGCCGATCGGTTGCTAGATGATCTGGGATACGATAAAATTTATGGCGCTACGAACCCTTTCGAATTTATGGAGAACATCTCGCTGGAAGAGAAAACCAACTTCTTCGAGAGCCGAGTGAGTCAATACCGTCTTCACGAATCGGGAACGGAGGAGGTAGAAAGGCGGATCAATTTTGACACTGAATTCTAAAAAGGATACTGTGATAATACGGACTCCCATAAAACAAAAAACCCAGATTAGGTTTTATCTTTATACCTTATAAATGTTTTTGCACTTTTTTTTAAAAAAAAATAAAAATCAATATCGAAACAAAAAAAGGGGGGTTTTCTCGAGTTTGTTTCTTTTTTTTATATTTTCTACGCCCCCTTTTTTTTAAAGACGGTCCAATCGACGACGAGCGCGTCCGGACGATTGCCTTAAAATCGGCTCTCCGAATAAATTCGGGGTTTATTCTTTCTTTCGATGCCGTACGACGAGGGTGTCCGCGGGTATAAAAAAAGATTTTATTTTTATTTAACGCCGTATCGTTTAACCCTTCCCGCGATCCAAAACGGCTATCGCGCGCCGGGGTTTTTTGTATAAAAATAAAACGATGTTACTTACCACTCCGAACGGCTGTACGTTCGAAATATCGTACGTATGGCCGAATTCCGGATCCAGAGACATACTATGGGGATATCGTCCTAGAAAAGAATCCCCGTTCGTAAAATTCGTCGCGGAAGGGTACGAACAATACATGTGGACTACAATGATTTGGACTACGCCGAAAGACATCGGAATAGGATCGTATCCGATGAACCCGTACCTAACTTACGCGTCGTCGGAAGGAGGAGGAGAAAACGAGGCGTTCGATTGGTCGCGCGATGATGACGACGACGAAAATTCGGCCGATACGAACACGATCAACAATTACGCGGCTACGATTAAAAACTCGCTGATCTCTATGATCGGCTACAAAAAGTGTCTAGACGTCGCGTACGAGTTAATGAAAATGCTCAAGACCCCGTTCGAGATGTACCAACTTACGCTGGTGTACGAACACTTGTTGTTTTACGTGGCTAGCGTTCATCCGGGCATAATCAAAACGTTCATATCGGCGATGTACCCGGTTATGAAGTTCGACCAGTCTATGGTGGACCACGTCGCGAACATTTACTGCAAAAAACAGTACGTCATAATTATACCCCGGAGACACGGTAAAACGTTCGCTATACGGTTAGTGATATTCGCTTTCGTCGTCGCTTTCCCGGGTTCAAACGTGTTATCGGTCGCGCAAAACGTTAAGACCGTTGGTCTAACGGGATCGTTCATTAGAGACTACTTGGACATTTGGAACCGGGAAAAGGATCCCGGCAGCATTTCGTACGCCAACATAGACATATCCAAAAACATATTGATCTCTTACAAAGGCGATTCCCGTAAAACGGTCTTGCAATTCGTGTCGGCCACCAACGACAATTCTCTGCGCGGACCCGACCCGACGGTCTGTATAGTGGACGAACACATGTGTATAAACACGAAACGATTCACCACGCTGATGGCGCTGGCCCAGAAACGGTTATGTAAGATCGGGTTTCTGTCGAGTCCCACGCCGGAGAGCAAGGCGAGACTGATACACTTTATCGTCGTTTTAACTAGCGAAGGGAGCGGGACCAACCTACACATGATAAATTACTTTTGCGGATCGCCCGAGCACGTCAAGTACGCCAGTACGCAGAACGCGTGCGTCAACATGATTTTCTATAAACCGAATCACATCTCGTATAACGGCGCCAATAAAATACTAACGAGCGCGATGACTCAAGACAACGAAGACTACGACTCCGAGCTGGGCGTTATTCGTCAGTCCGAGATAGATTTCGCGAAAAAGATACACGAATCCAAACAGGCCAACCCCGAAGAAGGCACTCATTTCACCGAGCGATTCTACGATCGGCTGGCCAGCATGGACTGCGTCACGTTCGAAATGAACGGGGACGTTTTCATTTATCTCGATCCGGCTTTTAACGCCACTCCGCAGTCCGGTATCGGGATAGCCGCCGTATCCACGGTGGACGGAAAACCCACGCTGTTATACATCATGCAACGGTTCTTGTCGAGGGACGAACTCCGTAAAGCCAACACGATTATTACCGGGCTGGCCATCGCTTGCCTGAACACCGTGTCGAGAATCGCCGGTAATCCCAACGCCAATTTCTTTTTGGCGATAGAAAACAACAACAACACCGCGGCCGTCGCTACGGTTTACGAGATGATCCGCGAAGGGTGTACTACCGGCGTACTCTATCGCGACGTCGCGGACCGGCTATACTTGTATTACGCCGAAGCTCAGTATATAGCGCCGCCGAATCCGGACGCGATTCCGGGAACCGCCACGAAAAACCGGCGCTCGGAATCGTTATTACCCGGCTACTGCATGACGTACAAGAAA
This sequence comes from Lutraria rhynchaena, assembly GCA_008271625.1. NCBI lineage: Eukaryota > Metazoa > Mollusca > Bivalvia > Venerida > Mactridae > Lutraria > Lutraria rhynchaena. Next base: position 144,387 of record VIBL01000039.1, read on the forward strand.
CGGGATATAGTGAATATCGTTTTGCGAGACCTTAACGCGGGCCGTTTTTACGTGTCTTACGCGTTGGGCGCGGGCGGCCGCAAGATCAACGGGGTAAACATGTTGAGCCACCTGATTCGCCAGTCGAAGACGTTCGTGTACGTGCCGGATAAAAAAACGTACACGGGAAAACGGGACAAACTCACGTCGGACGACGCGATGATCGCCGTTATAATGAGTATTTATATGCGCATGGCGTACGCGATGAGAGTGTCCGACTTTGTCGGAAGGGAACAATTGCCATGGTTGATGCTACGGCGGTAGCCGTTTTAGCGGGCCTCGTGCCTAAACATCCGAACGATGACACGCACATAGACCTTATGAACGCGGTCAGCGATAGCTTGCGCCGAATATTCGGTACCGATATCGGCGGTTTGGAACATCCGAGCGCCGTTTTGCATCGAGACTCTATTCTGTCGCCGGATCGATTCCCTTACGTTCAGATCTTACACGCGTATAATCACTACGTGGTGATACACGCCTTGTCCAGCGTCAACGCCGTAGTTTACGATTCTTTACAGAGGAACGATGATAGGATTGAGTATATCGACAGAATGGCTGGTTATCATATCTCGCCCATACTTTATCGTCGCGTGTTCGACCAAGGAAGTTCCTCGATGTGCGGGCAGTACGCGGCGGCGACGGCTTTCTTCGCGTGTAAGAACGGGGATCGGTTTTTAACCGCCAGATCGGTGTACCCGTTGCAATTGGAAGAGCCCATAGCCACGTTCGACTATATAATCAATAATCTGACGGAAGTGCCCGGGAACGATAGTATGTTCCCCCATTCGTTATGGGGGGTCGCGAGTACGCGCGAATCCAGATCTAGTCGACCGTTAGACTCCGTGTATACGTCGGCCGCCCGTTTCACCGCTACGGCGACCGAAATGGAGACGACTACGACGACTACCGCAGAACCGACTTCTACGACTACTACAGCGGGAACGACTACCGCAGAACCGACTTTTACGACTACCGCGGAACAAACTTCTACGACTACTACCGAGGAACCGACTTTAACTACTACCGCGGAACCGACTTCTACGACTACTACCGCGGGAACGACTTCTACGACTACCCCTCGCCGCCCCGATCTTTTGGATTTGAGAGCTACTAGACGCGCCGCTCGTGCGATTTTGGACGGCGCGCTAAGATGGACGCGTAGAACGAAGCCGTATACGGCTACGAAATTGGTTCCGCCTCCTTCGGACGAACAACCTCCTCCGTATAATCAGGATGGCGAAACGGTATCCCCGATTGATATTACGGACGAACAACATCCTCCGTATAGTCAGGATGGCGAAACGATACCGGATTCCCCGATTGATATTACGGACGAACAACATCCTCCGTATAATCAGGATGGCGAAACGGTATCCCCGGAACATTCTCCGGATATTACTCCGCCGGTTAGTGAAACGGTACCCTCGATTGTTATTCAGGACGAACAACCTCCTCACGGCGAAACGGTACCCCCGATTGTTATTCAGGACGAACAACCTCCTCATGGCGAAACGGCACCCCCGGAATATTCTCCGGATATTACTCGTGAAACGGTACCCCCGATTGTTATTCCGGACGAACAACCTCCTCCAGATAATCAGTATGGCGAAACGGTATCCCCGATTGATATTTCGTACGAACAACCTCCTCCGGTTCGCGAGACGGTACAGGATCCCCCGATTGTTATTCAGGACGAACAACCTCCTCATGATAATCAGGATGGCGAAACGGTACCGTATTCCCGGGATCATCTTCCTCCGGATATTACTCTGTCGGTTCATGAAACGATACCATATCCCCGGATAAGCGTTACGGACGATGAATCGGATTCGTCGAATACGGAGGACGACGAACGATCTTCCCGGGTAATAAGCGTTACGGACGATGAATCGGATTCGTCGAATACGGAGGACGACGAACGATCTCCCCGAAACGTTACGGATGGTGAATCGGATTCCCCGAATACGGAGGACGACGAACGATCTTCCCAGGTAATAAGCGTTACGGACGGATCAGAATGGACAGACCTTTCGGATGTATCGGATTTCCCGATTACGGAGGACGGTCCGGATATTACTTCGCCGGTTCACGAGACGGTACCGGATCCCCCGATAAGTGTTACGGATTTGCCGCCGCCGGGTTTGCGTATGGAAACCGAACCCGCGTTTTCTCCTACGCCTCCGTTAGATGATCGTGAAACGGCACGAGGTTCACCGATGAGCGATCGGGCGGCGGATTCGCCGGGTCGTGAAACGGTACGAGGTTCCCCGATGAGTGATCGGGCGGCGTCGCCGGATTCGCGTATGGAAACCGGGTCCTTACATTCCACGGGTTCACGTATGGAAACCGGCTTACTTTCCACGGGTTCGTCTATGGACACCGGACCCCCGCTTTCTCCTACGGCGTCGAAAAGACGGGACTACGATTTCAATTACGATCCGACAAACGCGCATAAGAGAACTATAGTGGCGCTGACGTCTTTCCTGAATTTTACCGTATACAACACGGTCAATTATACCTTGAAACGCTATTACGGGATAAAAGAGTTCTGTCCGCCGTTACCGAAAAGCTCCGACCCGCCGCCGCTTTTGGCCGGATACAGGCGAACGGCGAACGCGTACGAGTATACCAGGCTGATGTATCGCAACAATCCGCCGACCCGCCGAATCCCGGGAGCCACGGTCCTCGAGACGGCGCTACAGAAAAAGCGAGACATTCAAATAACCGAGCTGATACGACAAGGGGTCGGGAAAGACGCCGAGCGATTCCGCTCCCGAGTGTTTAACAAGTTTTTCTACGTGCAACCCGTTTGGATTCCTCCCAACGTGACGTGGAAAACCGTTCAGCCGAAGTTCGTGCGGCGGATCGTAAAAGGGGACGGTATAGAGTACGTGTTCGACGTTCATCTCATAACTTTGAACTTGACCTATCTGTCGGACGTTTTCTCCGCCTGTTTTAGCGTGGCGGTACCGCAAACCGACGTCGAGGATCACAAGTACCTGTCGCATACGATTAAAGCCGTAAATCGAATGGCTTCTTCGGTAAACGCCGTGGGACTCGGTAGAGCCTCTCCCACGTCGCTACTCTTGGAATGTCTGCGCGCCAAATACGGGTGCGACAAGGTGAATAAAGGAACCTGGTTTTTCGATTGGCTAGAAGATTTCAACTTTACCAGTCTGGACCCGGAAACCGCGCTGGATTCGGATTTTGGGAAGATATTCGACCGAACCGCCGTGATGAGACGCATAAACGGGGACGGATCGTTGAACTTCGACGACCCGAGAACCGCTTTGCTAATTAAAGACTACTTTAGCGACGTAGCGTTACACGTCCTTTCCGAAATGGTTCTTCTTAAGTTATTGTGGCACGTTGGGATCGTATCGAGCAACCTGAGGTCGACCGTTATGATGAAGTACCACGACGCGATCACGAAGAGCGAATGTTCGGCCCCGTTGGTGTGTCAGTGGTTTCCCGGTATTTTCACGCTTATTTGCAATTGGGCGAAGAAATACGAAAATCACAATTTGAAATTCGTCTCAGTCTTGCACAACTTGTCGCAGAAGAAGTACATACGAGAGACGTACGTCAGATTGCAGCGATCGGCCAGCTACGAAATCACCGAGATCGCTCTGGCCGTTACGGACAGTTTTATCGGAGGATTCCATCTAAACGACGATGCGGCGCCGGATAGAAGACGCAAATACCGTGGTCAGCACATTCTGCGGGACTCGAACGCGTTCGTTCAGGACAATAAATGCCATTTTTTGAAGACCAACTCGTTCGTTTGACGTTATTAGTTTTTTTGTTTCGTTTAACTACCTTTCCATCTTTCTTTTCCCTTCAAAAATAAAAAATGATGTTCAAATACGCGGCGTTTTTAATCGGTATCGTGGTATCGGCCGTTTCCGCGGCCACGGTCGTTACCGTTAACGATGTTCATGGTCTACCTCCGAGCGGCAGAGACCCGCATCAGACGACGGTCTATATCGGGGACGGATACGCGACGATCGGGTATTTCACGGTTACCGGCGACGAATTATCGGGACAGTTCAAAGCCACCGCGGATAACGTCACTTTCGTCGATTTAACTCGGTACGTTCGAAGCGATTCTACTACGCTACTGAAAGGCGACTTCGCGGCCGCCACTCCGTCTAACGATTGGCAAGTGGTGAACGTCGGCGATCAAGGCGGTATAACGGCCCTTTTAGATTTCGAATTAGCCGTACAGAACCAAATTACTCTCGTGTCTTGCGGCCAAGGCATAGCCGCTTTCTTGGTGCCATCCTCGTACGACGGTCATTATTTCTCGATTATCGGGAGCGAAAGTCAGCCCGAGTGCGCGTTCCAAATCGATCTTCAGGGTCAAGTGTCGATCAACGTGGACAGGGAGGCTTGTCAGATCGTCCGCAATCAGACGTTCGAAATAGCCGTCAGAGAAACACCGTTTATAGAATACGATTCGGATATCCGGGCCACGTTCTCGTGTAACGCCGAAGATTCTAGTTTGGTTCTGAGTAACACCGACGTGACCAGCGACTTCGGATCCGCTACGGGGGAACAGTTTCTCGTGTCTGTACAGGCTCTGATGTACATTCACGAACGGGACAATAAGACGGCGGTCATCAACGGCGCCAAACTGGTCGGAGCCCCGGTCTCGATGACCATCGAAATGGACGAAGTGTACAAGGAGTTTTACGACGTATTTCCCATAGAGTGCTCCGTAAACGGTTACGATATTCTGATCCAGGGATGCGCCGCGCCGTTCAGCCCGGTTCCCGATTTTACCAAAATTGGCGTCGGAGAGTACAGGACGGATTTCAATGTATTTAAGACGTGGGTCGACAACTACCCTTCGAGCAATTTGGATTTCGTTTGTCGCCTGTCCGTTTGCCTCAAAGACTCGTGTACTATACCGCCATGCGTTTCGCAGTAATTGTAGCGGCGCTGCTGATCGCGGCCGTATCCTGTCAAGACAGGCCCGCTAAACGGCTCCAAGTACAAGAGTTGGACCACCCTTACGTCTTATCGCGACGACACGCCACGTTTTTCGCCGGTATCTCCAGATCCGCGTCCACTTGCGGTTGGCTCAAAGATTATCACGAGACCGCTTGTTTCTACTGCGTAGACGAGATATGCGATTCTCTCGAAAGGGACGATAAACTGTTTCTGCACCACGAAACCGACGGTCCCGGATGCACTAACGAATTGAGAGTATTAACCCGTAACCACGAAGACGGGATGTGCGGCCCTTGGATAAGGAGAATCGCCATGATTTTACCGCAACAATAAAAAAAGCACGAAAAGACGATGCGATATTTTCGTATAACCGTCGGGAATTACGTGATCGTGAAAAGCGGGACTTATCCGTTGCCGATTTTCGACATGAACGAGGTTTTCGTCAAATCGTTCGGGTACCATCGGTGTAGAATCTACGACGACCGAAAAACGCTGATCGCGTCCTTTAAATTCGACTCTTTGCCGCCTAACGGACATTTGTCTTTGCGCAGTTTCATGAAGTCGGATTCCGACCCGGAGTTAAAAAGACTAGTATTCGTTTTGAGCTCGCGGTGGTCAGATTGGAAAATAATTGACGCGACGGTGGGCTCGTTTTTCCGGAAAGACCAGGCGGTCTCGTTCAAACCCCGCAAATTCGTAAACTGTACGGCGGAGAAGCTATAAATAATAAACGGGGGAACAAAGAGAGAGGAGAAAAAATGGACACTAAGCTGTACGTGATATTCAACATTATTACCGTAGTTTTTTTATTTCTGATCGGCATTGGGCACATTGTTTCGATTTTATACTAATCGACGACGATGCGAACCCTTCGCGGTACGTGTACTGGGGGACCTCGGTGCCGATCGACGAATTTCACGAAAACGTTTTATACGGGTCGTTGGACGGCGACGACGACCGCAGCTACTACGTAGTCGGAAACAACGTGGCCACGCTGTGTGACCGTAACAAAGGCGGATACGTGTACATGACGAGCGAGTATTCAAAATGGATCAACTTGAGCGGAGGCGATTGTAACGTGACCGCGGGATCGCGAGAAATAACTCCCGCGCGATGCGACGATCCCGAATCGGCCGTCTTCGTTTTCGTCTCCGAAGATTCCGCCGGCCGGATTATAGATTGGACGCGGCCGTATTTCCCGTGTACCCACGTTCGAGAGATCGTGGTTAACGGGGCGATGAAAGCGATAGACGGGTTTATAGTCGAGTTTACGAGAAAATGGTGGTATCACCAGGGGATGTGGATGAACGTCGTATATACCGGTATTAGCGGCGGTACCGCCGCCGGATACGAAGATTGCGCTTTTCGCGTGTGCGTTAACGCGCGCGGCGAGACTCTACCCGAGTATATCGTACACGGTCTATATTGCCAACGGCGCTCTTACGGTAAAACGATGATAGGGATGTATAATTTCCCGTATTACGGGATGGTAAAGGGATTAAGTTTGAAGTGCTTGGTTGTTGTGTGATTTTTTTGTATGTTATATAAAAAAAAAATAAAAACGAAAAAAGAAAAAGAAAAAAAAAAGGTCTTTATTGTTTTTTTTAAAATCCCTAAAAAAAGAATACCGTTATTAAAGTCTTTATAAAAAAACCCGGGTTCGGGTCGCTTTTATCTCCCATTACGGTTTTTATAAAAAAAACTTCTAATGATGAAGATAATTATCTGGATCTGCTCGCTCGTCTTTTCGCTCGCGAACGCGGTTACCGAATTTAGCGCCATTTGCGAGCCAGGCAATCCTCCTACTTACGGTTTCGGTAACGATACGTATCCGTATCCGGGTATGCGAGGATCAATGGGCGATTATTGGGATGAAGAGTGCAGAGATGCGTGTTCTTCGGACCTAAATTGTATAGGGTACTCTTGGTACCCTAAGACTTTGGAGGAGCTGGCGTCGACCGGCTTCAATGCCGGATTGAATTGTTACTTCGTACCGGCAGACTGGACCGTTATATCTTTGACCAATAAAGACCGCCAGGGATATCACTCTACCGGCGTACTGTTGAATAAACTGAGCCAGCACTTCGTAATACATCGCGCCGCCGTTCGTAACGGATTGATGGTATACCCGCGAGCGGATAACGACGATGTTTTATGCGCGAAACTGTGTTTGGCGACCCCGCCGTGCGTGGGGTATCAAAGGCCGGCTTGCGTTCTCGGTTCCGCTTTCGGAAGCGTCAATTTCGATTATAACGCCACTCAGAATATCAAGGTGTTGTCGGATTTGACGCCGGTGCTGCCGATCAAACGAGTCGCCAGATGTCTGGTAGTCTCTTCGCCGAACGAGACCAAATTCGGCGAATTAAGGAGTCCGTGCAAACTCGCGGGATTCGGGTTGGAACGCCCGAAATTCAAGATGGACCGAGTTTTCATGATCCCGAATTACCCGAAAAATCCGACGCTGAAATGGCTATTGTACAATCGGCACCCCGTCGTGTGCGGTATAGAAGGGATTATGATGCCGCTAGACGTAACCAATATGACTTACACGTACTCGTACGATTGCGATAACGCGTTCGCCTCGTCTACCGAATGCGACTACGACTGGTCGGAGTACAACGACGCCTGTAACGCGGCCGTAGAGGAATCGGACGTATCGAAATTAAACGGCGGTGTAACCGAAACCGTTCCGCATTGCGTCCGTTTGATTTCGTCCGATGGTGGCCAGGTAAAGATCGACGAAGATTACTGCTACGGGGTCGACGGGGGGAATAATATGAACGGCGGAAGGTTCATACTAAACGATAACGCCATGATGATACCGACTTTTGACGAGTTTGACGGCGTCACGTCTTATAAACAGATCGAAACGACTAGCGGTAATCCCGTCGTATGCTCGAAATCGGGGAAACCGGTCCCTCTCCGTCTCGGGTCTGATATAAATTATTTCTGGGACGTTAACTGTACCTCGCCGTTTCACGATAGCAAAGCGTGCAAGTTCGATCTCGAATGGACGGATCTGGAGACCGCGTGCGGTCTAACGGGAGACTTTAGCAGTCAAGTCAAGACCATAGTCGGTACGCACAAACCCGAGGCTATGCCAGCTTACGCTTCGGGATTCACGTGCGGAACGTCGTGTCTGGACGCCGAATATAGAGGAGGTATCGTAGTGATAGGGAGCGACAATAATTGGCATTGTATGAGGCAGGTGCTCGACGACGACGACCAGCCTTACACGTTCAGCGATTCTAAAGATCCGCAACCGGCCGGCGTCGCCAAGTACGTAGAGGATTTCGGCGGCGAGTTTAAGCTGAAGTTTAAGGATCTCGGCCGCGACGTCGAATGCGATAACTGCATCGGAAAACCGTGTTCGCTGGAAACGGCGGCCTACATGTCGGAGGTTATTTATGTGGGGACGGCGGAAAAGTTTACCTTATACGAAAGGGCTTCTTCGTCGTGCTCGCTCTACTACGAAGGGAAATTATTCAAACAGTATTCTCGGTTTCCCAATTTTCAACCTTTTTGGTACAATAACTGCGGCACGGCCGTCACTATCACCACTAACGCTACTACTAAGACTACGGCTAGGCCGACTACTAAAGCTCCGCCGAATAGCGGAATCGGAATCGCGACGCCGGATAAAACGGTTTTCGCGGCGTTATTATTATCGCTATGGATAGTATTCCGCTGAGATCGCCGACCGATTGCCGAATAATGGCGCAGATTTCCGACGCGTACGAGCTGCTCGAAGAGATATGGTCTTGTAAACCCGAAACCGTACGCGAAAACGCCGAAGCGCGGGAAGTGTGGACTCGTCTGAAGACGACACGAACTACGGAAAATCTGACGGACTTATCTTATATGCAGTTCAACCGGCGATTGGCGTTTAACGCGCTGCTGCTAGAGTTGAACCGAATATTCGAAGGGGCGCCGAGAGAAGGAGTCACGGCGGAAACGGTGGAAGACGCGGTGACTAAAGAATTGGAAGACTACTGGCGCGTGATAGACGAATTAACGCCGGAGCGAGCGGTCGTCGAATTAACGACGTTAATCGAAACGTATTGCGAATTACAAAGTCGAGGGAATTTGGCGGTGTCGCCGGAAAAAGAATCCACCGGAAAACCGCCGTGCTGGCTCTGCGTCGTAGATTCGGCTTACGTCGGTATGGGGAGACCGGACAATCTGTGCGGATTAAGTCTCTTCGACGAACGAGGACATAAGAATTACACCAATTGCGGATCGTCGTTCGCCAATACCGAAGGAGGATTAGGATATTGTAATCACGTTTCCGTTAAAAAAGAATAAAATGTATAAAGAAAAAATCTTTTTTTTGTGTCTATAAAACCTCCCCTCCTCCCGCCGATTTTTTTCCCGACGCCGATAAAAAAAACTGATATAATTAGTTTTTTTACTACACTACTTTTTTATTATTGAAAATCAAGAGTTATACAACAAAACCAACATTTCAAAAAAATCTTTTTTTTTAAACAAAAACGAGAAATCCCGGATCTTTATTAGTCCGTTTTCTAAAGACCACTTCTTCCCCTTCGCTACACCTCTTCCTGGCTCTCTTCACCGCCTTGACCTCGCGTCTCTTCTCTTCTTTGGCCCTCACGATGGCGTCGTCGACTTGTTTCTTAATTTTCCGCACTTTGGCGAGCACGGCTTTCCCTTCTTCGTAGATCTCGGCCACGGCTTCTCTCGCCAACTTCTTACACATAGAGACCCTCTTTTGTTTGGGAGTCGGCGGAGAACCCGTCTCTAGAATCGTCAAGTTTACCACGCACCGGTGACAACCTTCGAACAGTTTCTCCGCGTACCACGGACATTCTTCGCAGGTGCCTTCCCGCGTCAGCTGGCGGTTTATACCGCACGTCCCGTCTTTTCGTTGGCAGAACACGCCGTCCCCGTTATCGTAATAACACCCGGTCTCGTCGCAAGCGCATTTCAGCGGAAAATTTTCGGCGTGCTGAATGTTCCAGTCGGGCCTGTAACCTTCGGCCGGACAGAGTGACTCCGGGACAAAACATCCGACGTCCGGGTAATCCAACGACGATATGTTAGACGGTTGCACGGTTCCATCCGAGCATTTCGAACACGTCTCCCGTTCCCCGTATTCCGAACACCGTAGTATCTCGTGACCGGGTCCGCACACGGTCGGTTTGCAGCATAGACCGTCTTGCCGGTACACCGACCCCGCTTCGCACACTCCGCCGTTGACGCTTTCCCAAAATTCGGCCTTGGTTTCCGCGGATACGCCGTATCCGATTAAAGCGATCGAGAAAAACGGGCTGAGTAACATCATCATCGTCACCGTTAAAACGTCTTTTTACGAATAAGTTTTTCTCCAAGATTCTCCGCGGTTTTTATAACCTAGTCTCTCCGATACGCGCATGCGCGACACGCCCATGTGGGAGGGGAAACTCGCTCAACCAATCGCGTTCGGAAAGAAAGCTGCTAACAAAAGGTTTTACGTGTCAAAAAAAAAAGGGGGGGGACAAACAAAGAAAAGAAAAAAGACAAGAAAAAATAATTATAATATATACGCTTTTTTTTATTTTTAAAAAATCAACGAGGAGGTATTTCGAAATCGTCCACCAAATTAACGAACACTATAACGCCTTCTACGTCGGGCGAAGATGTCAAGCCGGCTATAGATATCATTTCTCCGATAGTCTGGCACCAGGTTTTCCCGACCAACGGCGTCGCCATCATATTTTGGGAGTCTAAATCCCCTATCAAAAAACCGGTCTTCGGATCCAACCGTTCGTGACTTCGAGGCGAGCCGCCGATCGTCACCGACGTCCACGAGATCGTCGAATTCACTTCGTTCGTGACGAGATTGTACGCGGCGTTACTTAACCATCTCAACGACTGCGGCTTCCGCGCCGCCTTTTTCACGAACTCTTCTTTTTGGGACGGTTTACGCGTGAGCTCTAACCACCGCTGCGCCGTCCTGGGCCGTAGATCGCCTCTCGGTCTCGATAACACGGTGCTTTTTACTTCGGCGACTCCCGTCGGATTGCTTTCGAACGGGTTCATCGAGACCGTACCGCGAGCGTACTTTACGTAGTCCGGAGTCACTCCGAAGATCGGGTACTCGTCCCAAATCAATTTTCCCGACGCGGCCCATTCTCCCGGAAGAACGCGCGGCAGTAACCGCGCCGCGATCGTTTCTCCGACGTTTCCCACCACTTCGCAATACTCCGGTATCGAGCGAGATTTCGTCTTCAGCTTATTGCCGCTGATTTTGTTCCTCGTCGCCGCGTTCCGCAAACACCTTATAACGTTCTCGGATCCGTGATGAAACTGCTTTAGCGTAACCCAGAGATCTTTATCCGTCAGAGAACTGGCGTACACCCGTTTCGAGAAATCCTCCGGTTTTACCGTGTCGTCGATCGAATACCGGTCGTTTTTCATTATAGCGTTCACCAGCGCCGGGTATCGGTTCAGTTTACGTTTCAATTCTTCGTAGTGACGTTCTCCGTTCATGCCCGAAGTTAGAGCCGTATACTCGGCGGTAATCTCTTTTCGTAACCGTAACAGGGTATCGCGAGTAATAGAGAACCTGGCGAACACGCAGCTATCGAAAGCCGGACTCATCGGCGGCGCCACGGGAGAACCGGCGGCGACATCGCCGTCATCAACGTCCATCATCATTTATTATACGATAAAAAAACAAAAAAAACGTCTTACGACGAAGCTCGTCTACGCGAGGACTGAAAAAAAGAAAACCCGGTAAAAGAGTAAATAGTCCGGACTTTTATGACGCGCATAACATCGTCTCCGATTGGTCCACGGGTAAAATGGGCGGGTCCTTCGACGGCGAAGGTAAGTTATATACGGCGTCGGAAGAAGATTTAGTCTTCATAACCGACGAGGCTACGTCGACGTGACTGGACCGTTTCACCGCCTCCGCTTGAGCCCGCGACGCGCCTTCCAGACATTTTAGAACGTCTATGTTGGAGAGGATATCTCGTCTTTCGTACGCCGTCTTCATCGAAGCGAATACGTCCGAATAGCTCCGCTTCTCTTCTTCGGTGAAATTCTTGTTAGATATTATTTCCGGGAGCCTCATACCGAGCTGATGTATCGCGTCCCGCGTGTCGTCGGATTCTAAGATGTCTAGATCGATGTACCGATCGTTGTTGACCATCAAAGCCTCGGTAACGTCGTCTTCGTCGTCGATTACGGTTTTTTCGTAACCGGTATCGCGAAATGGCATGCACAAACACCGCCGCAAACAGAGAAACAACATGGTGGAACTGTTTGATACTACCTTCGGGACAGAACGCGGGCGACTGTAATATTTTTAATTCCGAATCCGTGTACTTGCTGGCTCCCGCGCCGGATAACGAGAAAGACTACGAATCGTACGCGGACTCGACTTGGAAACTACGGTGCAAGACGTTTACGAAAACCGGGGAACTGTTCGTCGCGTACGTGGTCGAGATAGTAGATCCGAAATGGCTCGTGCGTAAGAAACGGTTAACGCTGACTAGAAAGGAGTTTTCTAAATTGCCGGGATTCGAGCGTTGCGACCGTGTCAGGGCGCCCGAATACAAGCGAGTTCCCGGTCGGAGGATAAAAGAGCGGACCGGGAGAACGGTATACAACAAATCCCTTTATATCACGCCCATCGAACTGTACGGCGTTTTGGCGAATTTAGAAGATCAGTGCCACTCGGTGCCCGAGCTATGGTATTTCGTCCTGTCTTCCCAGCTGTGTCGCGCGGACGACGATCCTCTGCTCAAAGACGATTACGCGCTCTACGGAAAACAGTTGCTGTGTAACGCTTCCACCGAGTTGAATAAAACCGTGAGCCTAACTCAATCGACCCTGTGGGTGTGGCCCGAAAATCTGGCGGTCGCGGAACTAGACGGTCTATTCGGGAAAATGGGCAACCTGTTCGTCATGACGAGAACCCTTCATCGACGATGCGTAAAGATGCTAACGACGTTTAACGAGGTTATCACCAATAAGACGTGTTCCGACAGCATCATAAACATGGCCTTTTACAAGGTGATCACGGACCTGTTCCCGTCGACGAGTTCGGTATTACGGTCGAACAACGAGGCGATACGAACGGCATTGAATCGGTTTCGCGAAATGATCTCGTTTTACGAGGCTGACTACGAAGACGAGCTGTACGATTACTTCCAGCACGAGGACAGCGGCGTTACGCTATCGAGACCCGTGAAAATGAAAGACTTGACCGCGTACGATCCCGCTAAAACGACGGACGCGGGTTTAACCGGCGTGAAGACGGGGAAAGAGCGACAGTACGACGTAATCGCCCTAAACACTCGCGTTTTCAGGCCGGTTAGTCTCACGAAGACGTTCGATTTACCTTCTTCGCCCCTTACCAACCTGTGGTCGAACAAGGTCTACTCTTACGCGGATAAACCGGCCATCGACGAGATCGCCAGAACCCCGTTTCCCGTCGGATGCCCGTTTCTCGTTAAGATTCCGAAAGACGGGTGTAAGACGATACGCAACGCGTACGTCACCAACGTGGAAGAATTCGACAAACCGTTTTTGGTGGACCGAGTCTACGAGACCGTGGACGAGTTCCTCTACCATCCCACGATCAAGACGTACGTGAAATACGCCGGCGCCATGGCCGCGATCATGGATAGACACGACTATTGTTTCAACGAAAAGATGGTGCAAGGGACGATCGCTTACCGGGCGGTATTCGACGTAGATATAACGGACACGGAGTTTATACGGTACTACCTCGACGTCGATAAGAGGATAGAACGAAAGTACGAAATGCGGCAAAAGCTGATGGACGTCGTAAAACGGGGTTTACGCATCATCGGTTTGGGAGATAAAGTCGAAGCCCGTTACGTGGTGTACGAGTCTATGGGCAGTCAAGGCGGAGAGGTTCGCAAACTGGGATTTCGGTTCGTCGCCGCGTTGAACGACTACGTCTTCCTGAGCGTAGGCGTCGTGGCCAAATTCGCCGAGTTGGTTAATCTGCTTATGGATCAAGACCCGTATTTTCCGGGTCCTTGTATAGATTTGAACGTTTACGCGAACGGAACCATCCGTCTACCCTTGAATTGTAAGAGCGATAAAACCGGACACCTCATACCGCTCGTAACGGAGAGGAAAAAAATCGATTTGGTGCCGAGTAACGGGCTGTGTCATTTACCGCCGCCTAACTCCGAGGACCGGATAGTGCGCGTCATCGCGTATATACCGTCCATTAACGAATCTTCCACGGCCAAAAAACTGAGCGACCTAGAGATTATCGAGACGACGATGGAAGACAAGTTCTCTAAAACCGGCGACGCGATTACCGGCGATTACTCGGACAAAATACGGGAGTACCTGATACCGCGTCTCGTGACCGTTTACGGGGAAAGGGGATTCAACAACGCCAGAACGTTTCTGAGAGTGTCTAAGCAGTCCGTGTTTAAGCAGTCTTATAAATTAAACGACGGTAAATTGTACGGGATATGCACGAAAAAACACGCGAATGTACAAGGAAATCCGATCCAAATAGTGTGCGATCTATTCAAGAAAGACGGCCGCGTATGGTATAAAGTGTCGCAATGGTGTTTCGGCGACAAGTGCGGGTGGTCTCCGGTATCTACGGGAGCGTTGGAGGAAAAATAAAAAACGAACGAAAAAAAAGACTTTTTCTGAAAGATTTTTTTCTCATTTTTTTTATTATATAAACTTTTATACAAAAAACCAGTTTTTTCTCATTTACACCGCGGCCGCGTGCGCCGTCCTACTACGTCTACGAAAACACGATAGTCCGATACAAACTCCGCAACACGTACTCGCCACGACCAGCGAGTAAAACAGTACGACGAACATCACTAGATATATCCAATACCGCAGCGTTAACTCGGTCACGAGGTTATTTATTTCCTCCGTGATGACTTTAGCGATAGCCGACGTATCGATGGTAAACATGTCTTTTTTCGACGACTTCTGGACTCGGTTAACGCGGGACGGTGATCCTCTCGCTATAGCGGCTACTATTATGTTCTTTTTAATATGCGCGTATATTTTATCCGTACTCATACGGTGTTTGAACTGCGTCACGTGCGGAGCTCCTAGAATAGAGAGAACGCGTTTAATAGAGCCGGAATCCTATCGAATGAGCATTTCGTGATGGACGCCCGACGAGCGAACAACGACGACGCGTTGGCGAAGGAAGTGTACGAGATCATGAAAGCCGCGCCGGTCGTCGAAGATCCGGATTTAAATTTCGTCGCCGTAAATCCGTGCGCTACGATGGACGATTTCGAGAGAATCATGCTCAAAAGGTTCGCTAAACCGTTTTACTGCGGTGAGAAGGAGGACGAATACGGCAACAACGTATCCGTGGCGTGTATGTATTTCGTTAAACTAACGACGAAGACGAAATAAAAAAAGATACGGCGTCGTGAGACACGATTTTGAGTGACGGTGAACCGGGAATAAAAGACGATACATTGGAGTTTTCTTGATACTGTTTTTTTTATTAAAAAAGTTCTTTTTTGTGCGATTTACTTTCCTCACGATCGTTTTACGGGGATTATTGTGTGTGTCCCGTATAACGGTATGTTATCGACTTTTTTTGTGTTACGGGTTATTTCGCATGCGCGGCTCCGCCTACTCGCCATCAAATGGGCGTGTTTATCTAATACAATTTTTTTAGTATACGCGGAGGTACTTCATTCGATAGTTTACGCTAGAAGACGATACATCGTCTTAAAACGTTTTTTTAAAAAAATCCCTGCTTTTTTATATATTACCGGCGAAGATGGGCGGAATACTATCGTATAACGAAAATATGCCGTTATTCAAAGAATTAATGAGCGATCATCTGGAAAACTACGCGATGCGTACCGACGATATGGAAGAGCTAGGTTATTGTGTTCTGAGCGACCGCGACATCCTTCATGGGCGGTATAACATTCATAATTTTTATCATTTCTTGGTTCGCTATAGCGACGAACGAATCGTCGACACTAAAAACTGGTACGAGAATTGTCGCCCGACTGAGGAATGGGAAAACGTAATTTGTGCCTGGTGTCAACATCATTACCGCCTCGACAACTCTAACTTCTCGGGTATTTTCATCGACACTATCGTCGAAATGACCGAAGAAGAATGGAAATCCGATTACTCCACGGACATATTCCTGAAACGCATTAGCGAAACGGGAACGCGAGGACTGGACTGGTTGGCGTACGAACACCCGTTGCCGACCATCAACGACGAAGGGAAATACGATATATGCAGATTCGGATTACTGATGTGTTACTACGCGTTGTACAGGGCGAAAGATTTGACTGGCAAGCGGAGACTCGTCAACGCTATGTTAACGAAGAACTTCATCGACCGCGACGTTTGCGTGCATGCCGTATCGAAGTACCTCGAAGTGAAAGTATGGGTATATTCGTCGCACGAACATCGCCACAAAACTCAGTTTCTCACCCCAGAGTGTGTCACGAACATTTACGAAAAACTGAAGGAACTATTCGAAGACGACTGCGAACTTTACGAGTCCGTGATGCGGTCCGGCTTCGTACCGGTACCGTTGAAACAGCTAGTATTGGACAACGCCGCCGTCTTTAGTACGGATCGGTTTGCGCTGACGTTCGCCGACTATTTTCTGCGAACGTATCACCGCACCCTCTGCAACGCTTCGGACGGAGTGAGAAAAAATAAAACGGCCGAGTTTGTGTTTGACGCCTGGTCTCACGGTGGCACGGGACACGCCTTACTGCGAATATTTGGAAAGAATAAAATCGTCTTCAGCATTCGTAAACGTTCGTGTCCGCATATGAAGAGTAATAACGTGAAAGGCAGGTGCCACTGTAAAACGTTGCTGTCGTGCGCTAAACGTATATACGGCATCTTGTGTAACCGAATCAGGATAAAGTTTACTTACAGAGGCGACGTGGACGGGAACTTGGAACTTCCGTTGGACCGTCTAAAAAATTGTAAGCTGACTCGCGAGGGTGTTACCGGCAAATCGATCGTCGAAAGTTTCGAAATGTGCGACACGAGTTCCTACGTGATTGCGGTTAACAACAACAACAACAAACGACGAAAGACGGGACATCGCACGATCCCGACTTTCGAAAAATGCACGAAGCTAACCGGAGGCCTTCAGAAATTGTGCGCGGATAAGGTGAGAAAAATGGGTTGGACTCCCGCGGAGTTGGAGACGGTCATTCCAGATTCAATCGTCGAAGCGATATATCATTGATAATTCGTGACATTTTTTTAAAAAACCCCCCGGTGAAACATACGATAATAATCTTTTCTTATGTAAACAAGGAAAAACATAGATAATACCGTGTTATGACGTTTTTTTGGTAACTGCGCAGAACTTTTTTGGACATGCGCAAAAAGGGGGAGTGGGCGTGATTTATATAAGATATAAGGATATATAAGCGCATCTCACAACCATACTTTCATTCACTTTTGAAAGAGTCAGCAGGAATAGGTCATCCGAAGATGTCTCTTTTTGTGAAAGACTGCGGGCTTATAAATGTTCACGACGTCGCACCGTTCGCCGAATACGCTTGGGAAAACATTAAAGTCGATTTCGAGGGCGAAGACGAACTGTACGATTGTCAATACATACGGTTTATGAACAGGATATACCTGAGATCGGCTGATTCGAAGAGGAACGAACGAGTTTTCGCCGACGCCGAGATAGTGGATGTGACCGATTGTATAGACATGAAACGCTTTTTAAAAGTCGTCGAAGAAAACAAACGACAACAACAACGTAGACAAAACGCCGACGACAAATCGGATAATGATGACTCGGATACGGGATCGAATACGCGCGTTTTCTTCGCTCGATCTTTTCCGATTTCCGATTTATACTCCATGTACGTCGGCGATAACAAGTTCATCGGCACGGTGTGGTGTGTCGGCGACGAAGAATTCTACAAAAGCGACCAAAACAGACCGTATCACATCACCGGCTTTGGCTCGACGTTCGAACTGGGCCCGTTTATTCCGAATTTAGTGGCGATTAGCAACAACGACTCCGAGAAACCCTGCGACAGGTGTATGGGCGACATGATACCCAAAAACGCGAAGGTCATAAGGGATATGGTGGCGAACGAAGGATTATTACGTAAAGTGACTGTGCCCGATAATCCGGAAAAACTACCTGTGTTAGAAATACCGAGGACGGGATTCGTATTCCCCTATAAGGCGTTCGCGGAGGCAGTCAAATTAGAAAAACCTACGGAAGAAGAGAAACGCGATTTCCTGGATGGGCTCGCTAAAATGTAAAAAAGTTATTTAAAAAACACACCGTTTTATTTAGTGATAACATGGACAATATTATACCTTCGTCGACTGTATCAGTTGTATTTTTGATTTTTGTTTTTGTTCTTTATATATTTTTTAAAAAAAATGTTTTTGTTTCTTATACATGTATAAAATCCCATCGTTTTACCGTAGTTGTAGTGTATATATATATATATTCTTGTATGTATGTAATAATAAACTACGTTAGTGTACTTTAAACGACGAAGTCTGTTTTTTTATTTCCTTTTATTTTTTTTATATATATCACAAAAAAACTCATAAGTATCACAACACAAAAAAACTTGTAACGCCAAGTTTTCACACGATTATTTTGTCCGAGTCTAGGCTTTCGCCACCGTTTTTCCGGCTTCAAAATACGTATTTTAGTTTGCCGCACGATAACCCTTTGGCGAGTAGACTTTTCACGACTCTCACGACCCGTTTTTGTAAACCGACCTCCTTTTTGAACGACGCGACCAGCTTAGTATCGTACGTCTCAAAGTTTTTCGGTATAGCCGGCTTATTCCATTCCAATTTGTATACGCTGGAGATCGGTTTCAGATCGACCGAGTACAAGCATCGGTCCGAGTCCGCGGCGACGGTGAGCTCCAGGTTGTCGTACCGATCTCGTATCCATACATTCTCCACGAACGTTAGTTTGAACACCTTTCCCGATAACGCCCACGGCGACAGCCTGTCGTCGTGCGTAACGAGCTCCATTTTCTCCCGAAAAAGGTCGTTCATGATCGTTTCGCGAATACGGCCGAGGGAACGAACGGCGTAAACCGTCGACAGCGGCAGTAGTAGTAGTATCGCGAATTGAATAATCACGCTTCGCCGCATGGTTGTTTCTTCTGCTTCCCTTTTATAAAGAGTACGATTTTTTTAACGAATGATCCTTCGTACGCGTGGTCTACGGACGGGTACCCCCGCTCTAATATTGTAAAAACGTCGGTCCGTCTAACGCTCCCGTATACCCGTAGCCAGACGGCCGTCGGGACGGCGAACGCGAACAAGTACCAAAAGTATAGTTTTTCCGGCTCTTTGAAATTGGAGTGTATCGTGACTATCACGTAGTCGTCGTACAGTATCATGTTGTACCTGTAGACGGTAAACTGATGACCGGTCTTGTCCATGGCGGATTGTAAGAGACGGGAATTCGCCACGTAATTAACGAACGAGATGTTGGTGCGGTCCCGGTCTTCCATGAATTGGTCGTCGCACACCAGCGTGTTTCTCGTCACGGCGTAATCGGGCTCGTCGTTCGTAAACTGAAATATTATATCGCACGGTTCGTTGCCCAAGCGCGTCGAAGAAGCCCCCTCTATCTTCTCTATTTTAACCGTCTCGAGAAAATCTTGTATCAGTCGACCGTCGGTTCTACATATAACGTGACGTACGGGATTCAATCCGCGCACCATTCCGGGTTTACGTCCTTGCCTACTGTTGCTCAAGGGAGGTTCGCTGACGGGTATTTCGGCGTGATATACGTAGCCGCGTCGTCGTCGTTCATCCTCCTCGCGATTCGGAAGTACCGTCGCCGTATTATTACCCATGATGAATAGGCGCCGCGTCGTGTACTTATCGCGGAAAGACGGTCCCGAACTAGAAGGGTACTTAGACCGTATAAGGGGTATGCTGGCCGGTCACCGCATCGACTTCGAATACTCGTTAGGAACCGCGACTTCGGCCGGCTGGCGAAGAATCGCGCGTAAATCCGTAAACTCTTTGAGGGACTACGATGACAACGTCCTGTTTACGACCCGCGGGTCCATGACACGGTTACTCGATGTGCCTAACTTTCCGGAGTTTCTGCGGCATCCCGAGTACGCCGCGAGCAAACTAATAGTGGGTGACGTTATCGTGTTTAGCGAGGAATTAAAACCATTAATGAGCCGGTTTTTTGATTTCGAACCCGACAAAGAGTACAGGCCGCTCGAGACGAAATATAAGGATATTAAAATCTGCGTAAACGTTCGAGGCGAAGGGATAAAAGAAAGAAGATGACTTCGTTCGACGAAAACGTTATGTACTTCAAGACCATCCTTATGGTGGTCTGGAGTTTGGTGTTGATCGGGTTCGGAATCGCCATGAATTTTTACAACTTAAAACAATACCGTTTGGTCGCGAAAAACGTATCCACGTTTCCGACCGTATCGTACGTCGCCTTGTGGGTCCCGATAGGAGCGGACATTTTCGTGGACGTGTCTACCGCTTTCGACCCGCTAAAGATGATACCGGAGGGAATAGTGTTCCTACTGGTCGCCATGATCTTACTCGCCGCGTTCTCGTGCGTATACGTGGCTTCGTTTTACAAGTTGACCGGCGAATGCGTAGAGTTGTCGTGCTACGAAGGGTACATACCGCTCGAACAAAAACTCGACGTGGACGCCTTAGAAGCCGATTTCGGTCAGGACGAGAGCGGCGTAAAGAAATTCCGAGCGCTCCTGCGCGTCAATCGGACGGATTGGTTCGCTATAGTCAACTACACCCTGATGAACAATATGATTTGGGCGCTCGCTAGTTGGAACATCGTTTTGATGCTGGTCTATATCGCGCGAGTCTGGTGCCTGTACGACGACAATATAAATCGAGGCGTCGACGTTTCCTTCGCGGCCCTGTTTCTCATCATCGCCACGGTATTAACGGCCGTTTACGATTGGTTCATGTTTTGGAGTTACAGCCACATCGCGGTAGCGCATTACGTTTCTTACGCCGTGTACGCCGCGAGCCTTATGATCGAATTTAACGCGATCGTCGGCGCCGAAGAAGCGTTTACGTTCATAGCTTTGACCATAAACGTATGTTTAATCGTCGTGAAGGTGATAGCCGGTATGCGTTTTAGGGCTATTCATATGTCTCTCAAGAATAAGGCCGACTGATTATAAAAAAAAGGGCGGGACACGATGAAAGTCGTTTCGTTTAAGGGATACGCGGTGAAGTTTTGCGCCGATACGCGATGCGGACACACGGATCGGGACGTTTGCGTTAACCCGAAATTCTCCAAGTTTTACATACCCGAGAAGAACGCGGGAAGACTGTCGCGGAACATCGTCGCGGGAACGCCCGTGGTATTATCGCACGACTCAGAATGTCAAGTGGGCGAAATACGGGATTCGTGGGTTACGGAATTCGGGATAGTCGTTCGCGGGTACGTGAACGACCCTAGATTATTGACCGCGTTGCGATCGCAAGTCGAGAAATACAGGAAACAGTATTCCAGAAAGATGTCCTACGAAGACTACGTCAAAAACGTTTTCAGTAGTATTAGTTTGAGCCACGATCCTAACACGCTACACGTTAATCACGTAGGCTTGGTCAACATACCCGGCAGGACTGGCACGGAAATCAAATTCGAACTAACTCAAACGGTTCCCGTTAAACGGTACTCGTGCTCGGACAACGACATTCGAGATTCCATTTCGGCTCACTTGGTGGCGTTTCTCCGTAATCCGAACCGCGTCGACAAACTCGTGTGGAACGGGCGTAACAGTTACGCCAATAAAACCCCGAATTATCTCCAGGCCAGCGAAAAACCGTATAGCGTCGTCGAAGAAGAGATGCCTTCTAACAGGGACAGTATGGTTATAGATTTGGCGTCTCAACTGCTCGAGATGGCGTCCGGCGGCGGCGGTAGAAAACGGTACAGGGAAGATCCTCCGCTAGACGATCAAATGCATCTCAAAAGACGTAAGGAAGCCGATCCTCCCGTCGCGATGGAAGAAAACAAACCGTCGCCGTCGAACGAAGACGCGCTCGTGGAGAGGATATCGAAGAAATTCGAAACTCAAATCGCTAGTCTGGGCGAGAAATACGACAAGAGATTTTTGGAACTAGAAGAATCCCGTTCCAAGGAACTGAGCTCGCTAACCGACATTATCAAAAGCGTCGCGGCTCCGGATCCTCCTCGACCCGTTACTACCGTTTCGCCGGAGCCGATCGAAGCGGCCGCCGGGACAACTAGGCCGGATATCGCTACCACCGACCGGTATAAATCTAGGCAAGAAGATCTACAGGCCCTTTTACTAAACACTCTACGAACCGCTCTGCTGAACTGAACGGGGACGGACGGAACTATTTGTATTTTTTTTTAAAAAACAGAAAAGAAAGAACGATTCGACTTTATAGAGAAAAAACCCTCTTTCGTAAAAGATGGATCGTCTGGACGAAGAAGGAGCCCAATATACGCCGGCGGAACGGGAATGCCGCGAACAGTTTTTGGAGAAATATCTCGCGACGGTTTACGACAGATTGTCTCCTTACCTAGAGGGATGTTCTTACACGAAGTTATCTCTAGACCATAAAAGATTGGAAGGATCGTTTAAACTTAACGGGAGTAACGTCTGTCTCCTTTTAACGCTCACTCTCCCGAAAAATCGGAAACCCAAACATCGCAACGTCGGCGTTACGATGAGTTGGAAAAAGGAAGAAGACCTCGTACCGCACACGATTTCGGAGTGGTCCAACGAGCTCCCTTCGGGAACCATGACGCGGATAATAAGAAACGTATTTTCGATGTGGGTATCCGAGGTTTCCGCCGCGTAACCGCCCCGACGAACTGAAACGGTGAAAGGACTTATTTGTATTTTTTTTGTAAAAAAAACCGCTTTTTTTGTTGATGAAAAAATAAAAAAATAATTATAACCCGTTATTTTTTATTGCGTCGTTAGTTTTTTTATATACCACACCTCCCCTCCCACGAAGGATGGATCGTCGTAGAGAGTTGACGCAGGAGCAACGCGAATACCGCAAACGGTTCTTGATGAAATATTTCTCGGCAGTTTGCGACAGATTATTCCCTTATCTAGGGGATAGTTCTTCTTACTCGGGGACATTTTTAAGCCACAGAAGATTGGAAGGGTACGCGGCGACGTTTAGATTTCCCGAGCGTCCGATTAGTAGAGTCCGTCTCCTGTTAACGCTCACTCTACCCGAGAATCTCGATCCGGAATATAGAAACGTCGGCGTTACCCTGAGTTGGAAAAGACGTAACGATATACCGAAGAAGGTTTCGGAGTGGGCCGGCGAGTCTCCCGCCGGAACCGCGGTACGGATAATAGGAAACGTTTTTATGATGTCGGCTTACGTGGTTTCGGATCCCAATTTTGATCAATTGCGCATAAAATGGTGAAAAAAAACCTGACCAATCAGCGAGCGGAGAGGCGTGTTATAAAAAGGCGAACCTAACTACCGACGGCGCCCATAATAATAAAGACGATGGACGACAACGACGTAGTAGAAACGAAGCTCGTAGATTCTATGACTACGGTGAACAACTTGCAATGTTCCGGCTACAATTTGTTGCGAATAAACGGCGGCGAAAAGTACGCGATGGTGAATTCCGAAAACGGTACCGGCGACGAATTGAACGACCCCGTAGAACAATTCGCCCAACACTTACTCGAAGAAGATCCCGACGACGTGGACATGAGAACGCCGTACTGTATGTCTAACGATAATCTGGCCAAGTTTACCGCCGACGTCGCGGAGTCGGAAACCGACGACGATCACTACTACGATTACGAGACGTTCGTGCGATCTCTGGTGCCGGGATTAAAGGGACTCATCGAGAACGCGAGTAAGATCGCCGCTTTTCACAAATTGAATAAACCTCGAAACCTGGATTCGTTGTACGTCCCGTGCAGTAACGATCAGTGTTGGGGATCGGCGGTTCTGAAATGTACCGCGAAACGGCGACCGATATTGCCCGTACTACGGAATCCGTCGGTTTACGAGCCCCTCGAGCCGTTCGAAATATCGAGAAAAAAAGCCAGGGAATACTTATCCAAATTGGAGGGAGCTATCAAGTCGGAGACGGGGAAGGTGTGCGGCGTCTGCGCCGTGTACTCGTTTTTCGGGACAGATTCGGACGAGAATAACCGTAACATCGGATGGTTCGCTTTTCCGGCCGTACACCGGTACTTTTTTAGATCGTACAGTACTCATAATTTACCCTTCGGAGACATTCTTTCGAAGATGACGATAGACGATTACCGGGACGGCGCGTACTGCCTACGAATAAACGGCGAAACGTATATTTGATTATTTTTTAAAAAAAAACCAATAAAAAGAATTTTTTATAATAAAAAACGGCGTTCAATCGTTTTGTTTACATTTAAAGGCCACGCCTCCAAAACCTTCGAAGGTTTTTGATTGGCTGAAACCTTTTAAACCGCGCGCCGTATATATAAAGGATGGGGTAAAAAAACTTTTATTCCACACACACACACACACACACTTTTTACTTTACACAAACATGGAAGATATGGACGTTGACGAAACGACGGTGCCCGCGACAGATTACGGGCTGGAAGAAATTATGAAAATCAGTTTCTTCGACTTCGTGAAGCAGGCTTCTACGGACTCCTTGGTGAACAGATCGTCGGCGGTTCAGTTTCACGAGTCAGTAAATCGACTTCGTCTAAAATCGTTCGTTAAGGGATACGGTTACGAGAAAATGGTACCTTGGGTAGCCGAATATTGTTCGGACCGAAACAATCCGAACGTGCATCAGCTAGCCGCCTGTTTTTACCTTTTGGTATTACGAGATCTTAAAGACTCGGACAAGAAGGCGGGCGTCGATGAAAAAGAACACATTATACGAGAGGAAGGAGAATGCGTCGTTTGTTACGCCGTTATAGAAACTGGCTACAAGTGCAACCGGTGCGGAAGTAGTTTCGTTTGCGGCGACTGTTTAGACAAATTGGACGAAACGGGTTCGACAAACTGCGTATTGTGTCGGTACGAACGCATTTACGAGAAACCGTTAAACGACGCCTCGATAACCAGAGTCGTGTTTAATAACGGCGGCGAAGAACGAAAACGAGAACCCGCCGAATCCAAATGGTATAAACTAAATAAACTGAAGTTAGAAATTATGAACTTGATCACGAAGAAAATGACATTTTGGAGCGCGTTTCAAACGATGAACGTCATTTGCCACGCTCGCGGTTATCTGTCGACGAGGCCGAAGTTCGAAGACAACAGGTTGACGACGCTGTTCGAAACGGATCCCGACGCAATCCCGTCCGATATAACGACCGGCAGGAGTTTGAAAAAGGTCGTTACGAGTTGGTTGAAGAGTTTCGTAGGAGACAAGTACGAGAGCGTCGACGGTTTGATGCAAATTTACTTACAACGAATCTGCAACCCGTTAACCGGCCCTTTCAAAATGAGTCTGCTGGACGTAATGAGGAAATTTCACGGGAAAGGACTCGAACACGATATCGTTTACGCGATAATGAGCGAGACGAAGAAGAAGAACAAGAAGTTTTGCGATACGGCCGTATGGGACGCCTTCGACGAGATTAAAGTGT
This sequence comes from Lutraria rhynchaena, assembly GCA_008271625.1. NCBI lineage: Eukaryota > Metazoa > Mollusca > Bivalvia > Venerida > Mactridae > Lutraria > Lutraria rhynchaena. The sequence goes on from VIBL01000039.1 coordinate 169,988, forward strand.
CTATGAAGAACGGCGATTTCGTAAAAACCGTGGATACGTTAGAAAGGTGGTCCGTTAAATCTACCTTGGTTTGGCAAAAGCTGTTTGAAACGATGTGCTCTCACGGGTATCTGAAACGACCGGACGTATCCTTGATAACGGACAAAGTGATCGTTCGATTGTCGCCGAATCAACTTTTGTCCGCGGGAGGAAGGCTTTTTAAAAATTCGAAGTCTAGAGACTGGTATAAGGACGCGTCGAAAAAATATGTGAGACTAGTGGCGGACGCCTTAGCTGGGAGATTACCCGCCGTCAAATGGGTGAAATATTGGGGAGCTTTTAAAGCCATGCTTCCCATGCTAGACGAAAAAGGCGGCGCGTATCCCGCGCTCGTTAATACTCTAGAGGAAAGGCTGGAGAGGTACGCGGCCGAAACTTTCGCGGATCGTCGAATCACCGAAGCGCCTTGTATGTCCGTGTCTCTGGAGGGTGTAAACGATATCACCGCCATAGGACATTCCGGACTCGTCAAAGTGAGAGAGGTTCAACATTTTTTGAGAAATCCCGTAGACGACAACTTTCTAGCTCGCGAAGGCGTACAGAAACTCGCTTTGCGGTTCATCGACGATCCTAGTAAGTTAAAAACGAAGGCCGAAGATGCGGAGCGGCGACCCCTGATCATCACCAAACGAGGTACTCGTAAAACCGTCATCGTTTTCTTAATCGACGGTACCGCCAGCATGAGTTGCGGTATACGACAATGCGGGGAGATATGTAACGAACTACAGACATTCTTCAACAGAACGAATCGGGCCGAATATCAAGTATTCGCGGGATTCGTGGTGTACAGAGACTCGCCCGAAGGCTCTAGCGTGAGCGAGAGAAGATCGACGTGCGAATTCACGCCGCCGACTAAAGATTTGAACACCGTATCGGCTCTCCTAAGAGAGATACGGGCCGACGCCGGAGGTGACATACCGGAAGATTTGACGATGGGGTTCGAATTATTCCGAACCGAAATCGGTTCTTTGTACGAAAACGACGATACCGTTAAAGAGAAAATTTTGATCGTGGTGAACGACGCTCCGGGCCACGGGCAAGTAGACTACCCTAGCGGGGATACCGTCAAGAACGGGTTCTCGGGCGATTTTTCTTACGCTTATTACGCCGACTACTGCGCCAAGCACGATTGGAAAGTGATGCACATTTACGACAGATCGGCCGTACACCCTTTTCTGGGGACGGGATGTTCCGAAGAAACTAGGGGAGCTTCGGACGAGCAACTGCAAAAACTTTGCGTACAACGGGTCGGTTTAAGGAATTTTTCCGCCAGCGAAAAGGTGTTGAACGAAATCTTCGACGCGATGGGAGAGTTACGAGCAGGACGTTCCGGGCACAGAAACCTCGACTCGAGATGCGCGCCGGACCCGATTATTCGATTGACATTGTCGGACAGTTTCTCGCGCCAGTTTATGTATCAATACGAAACGGCCGACGTAAAACCGAAAGTGATTGTGTTTCATTCTTTGTGTTGGGACAAAAGGGACGAGTTTATCGAGACCATCGAAACGGAAACCGGGGCGTTCGTTATTATGATCAGTTACGATCAATCGGCTGTGGCCGGTCCCCGCGTGCTGAACGTGATAAACGGTATACTGTCCGAATCAGACATTGCCAAAATCCTGACGGCCTTCGAACGGTGGAAGAGAACGAAATGTGTCATTAGTGATGACGACGAAGAAGAAGAATCTATGTTGTGTTGACTTTTTTATTATTATTATAATCAGTGTTTTTTTGTATAATAACTGTTTTTAAAAAAAATGTTTTTTTTGTTACACATGATAAAAAAAAATAAAAGTACGAAAAAAATACACACAGAGTTTTTTTCATTCCAAAAAATCCGAAACGAACGAAAATCCCTTATCCGTTTGTCGGAAAGTTTTATTTGTTATCTTTCCCCCCCCCCCACCGACCATTTTAAAGCCCGAAAAAAAATGCACTTGTTAGTCAGAGTTCTGAATTTCGCGCTTTTCTTGGCGCATACCAGCGCGGGGGTTCTCACTTTGTTATTGTGCCTCGACGCGTTTCCGGACGTCGAGAGCAATACCGTATTCCCAATCCATTACGCCCGTCAAGTATGGGTGGACTGCGAGACTCGCCGCCACGAAAATATCACCACGCTCGGCGCCGACAAAGAAGACATCCGAACGTGGTGTAACGGGACGAGTTCCGAGAAGGCCATGACTTACGCCATGAACGTTTGGATCGACGCGAATTTCGGATGGATCGTGACCGCTTATTTCCTCTGGACCGGGATCGCCCACCTTATGTACAGTACCATTTTTTGGGGACCGTTTTCCAATGCGTTGCGAGACAGAATGGGTTGGAGATGGAGATGGGTCGAGTATTCGGTCAGCTCGGGGCTGATGTTCTTCTTGATCCTATACTTTTACGGTATTACCGACATCGTACAACTCGTCGGTTTTTCCGTGGCCATGGGCGGAATCGTACTGTTACCGGCCATCGCGACCGCGAGACCAGTCTACGTTCTATCGACCGTCCTTTACCTGTTCTTGTGGATTTATCCGACCGCGAGAATTTTCGGAGCGTATTGGGACGTACTGGACTTCGTGCCGTGGTTCGTTTGGCTCATAATAGCGGGCGAATTCGCGCTGTTCGGAGCTTTTCCCGTCATATACGCCGTCGAATGTAGGAGGATCAAAGCCGAAAAGTCTTTATATATCGTCGAAATAATGTACGGCGTCTTCAGCGCTCTGAGTAAACTGCTGTTGGGCGTGGTATTGGGATTTTTCGTATTCATGTGATTCCCCGAGGGTCGGGGGAAAAAGAGTTGCCGTTATTTATTTTTTCCTCGCGAGCCCGTTTCTCGGGAGGATCGAAGTTAAAGGGTTTGTGAAAAAACCGAAACCGCGAGAATGAGCGACCGTAATCGGTTACCGAGCCCCGTCGAACGGGCGATTAGTGCGAAGAGAGAACGGTTAGCCGAGCTACGAGACATTAGAGACATGAAAGCGGCGGAACTGGCTCGATTAAAGCGGTTGAATGAGGCGAGAGCGCGGGGCCTCAATCTGGAAGGCCAAGTTCGCGCGAACGACGATACCGCCGGCGCGTCGTATATACCCCCGAAAAAACGACCGACCGTCCGATCTCGGCTCGACCGAGCCATGGAGACGGAGATTATTATTTCGGACGACGACGACGACGCCAGTCCCGCCGCCGTTAACCGGCCCGACGACGACGACGAAATCGTGAATCTGGATAGCGACGATGACGACGAAATCGTGAATCTGGATAGCGATGACGACGAAATCGTCGTTGAACCGGATTCACGGGATACGAGTAGTAGTAGCACCAGACAAGGCGGTGGCGAGGCGGCCGCGGGCGACTGCATAAATCTGGACAGCAGCAGCGATGACGAGGAGGAGACCGAAGACGCCGACATGCGCAGAGCCGTCGAATTAAGCAAGGCGCAACACAAAGCGGACGCCGAACGCGAACGGGCTAACGAAGCCGCCGATACGCGCAGAGCCATCGAATTAAGCATGGCTCAACTCAAAGAGGACGCCGAACGTAAACGAACTAAAATCCCTAACTACGAAAACGAGCCGGGCGCCGGATGCAGTACTTGGACCGCTGCCGAAGAGCCCGCGCCGTCAAGAAAGTCGCCGTCAAAAAAGTCGCCGTCAAAAAAGTCGCCGCCTAGAACCGAGTCTACGAGAACAGACGACGCGACCGGGACGAAGTCTGATTTCGAGGCTGGAGTACAACAAAATGAAATGGTTTGTTTCTTGGCGGTAGTCGAGCGAGTGAGAGCCGAGATCGCCCGTTTATACGGCGACCCCGACCGCGGAGACGATGCGGACAATCTAGGTAAAATCACCGGCGCCCTAGACGCCGCTAAAAAGACTATGAGCGACTTTAGAGAACAGGAGCGCCGCGAGAAGACGGACATGGTTACTCGGTATTTGAAAGAATTCTCGGAAACACCCTCGTCCTCGTCACCCGCGCGCGAGACGGGAGAGGCGGAAAACGAGACGAACACCCAGCGCGTGCTCGATGATATCCTCGACTTACAAAATCAATACGATAATTTCGACGACGACGACGACGACGACGACGGCCTCAGAACGCAGCTGGAGAGGGCCCAAAAATTACTAGAGAATCCCGAGCCCCGAGAGCCCGTCGACAGCGATGCCGAGTCGGACGCGGCGCGGAGTCCCGTATATACCGCGGTCGCGGTGTTTCGCCGGTCGCCGGTTCCCGCGGAGTCGGATGACGCTCCGACGACCAAACCCGCGGCCGATGATGATGATTCGGAAGAGTCGCTCGATTTTGGCCCCGAGTATCGAAAAAAACCGAAGAAAAAACCCAAACCCGTGGCCGATGATGATGATGACGATGATTCGGAAGACGGTTCTGTCCCGGAGTTTCGAAAACCGAAGAAAAAACCCAAACCCGCTTCTGCGGACGGTGAGCCGGATTATGCCCCGGAGCCGAAGAAAAAAACCAAACTCGACGACGGTGATTCGGAAGACGATTTTGTCCCGGAGTTTCGAAAACCGAAAACTTGCGCGGGCGCCTCGATGGCTCCCGTTAGATCTCGTATGCTCGAGGGTATGTCCCAGGAGAAGAAGAAGAAGAAACGTAGTCTCCCTCCCTCGTTGACGGGCGCCCGAGATCCATCGAACAAAAATAACAGGTACGATCCAGAAGTCGCAAGGGTCGTTTACAAGATGCACGCGGGCATACACCCGTACGAGTACGATAAAGGCAAGAAATATAGAACGCAACCGGAGATACAATCTCTTTTGCTCAAGCATGGATATGATGTACCCTCCACGTCTACCGTTTCGCGAATGATAATGATCAAAAACGCCCCGCGTAAAGTGAAAACGCAAGAGATCGCCAAGAGGGCTCGGGCTAAAGAGAAAAGACATAATAAGGCGGCCGAGGACTTGAAACAATTGACGGCTAGCGTGCGTAAAAAAATGCGTAATGTCGAGCCGGACGTCGATTTGGGGTCAGATTTGGAGGATATCGATACGGAGTCGATGCTTCAGTTCACCGATTATATAAACGGCGACGGGGACATTCCGCAAAACTGGCCGGAAGATGACGAAGAAGATCTTGTTAACACGGTTTGAAGGTCCTGCGACGACGTTATAAAAAGAGATATATATTTTCGCTTTTGTATATACAAAAAAATAAAAAATAAAAACGAACGTTTAAATGTTTACACGGGTTTTTTTTATTTTATACGTATACACAAAAAAATTAAAATGAAAAATATTATACACACAAAGACTTTCTAAACACAAAAGAATAATCACTTTTTTAAAATCACATAATACAGAAAATTTTTTTGTCTTTTTTTGTAAAGTCCCGTATTGTCAGGTCCAAGTATTCCTCGTGGTCTCTCTGACACACCAAGTTGCAATATCCGCCTTCCGACTTCGAAATCGCCTCGCAACACGACCCACAAAGTTCGGTCTCCGCCGTCCGTAAATAGAGTTGACATAGAAACGTAGTCTTATTTAAGCATTCCACGGTACAAGAAGATCCCGTACAAGTACATATTCTCTTCACTAGCGCCGGGTATAGCTTGTGTTGTTTTCTCAAATGTCTGTAAAAATCCTTGCCGTGGTCGCCTAAACACAAGTCGCATATTCCGCGGTTGATTTTCGACTTATCGATCTTGGCATTTTTCACCAATTGAAGAGTGTCTTTGTCGAACATAGTCGTCACCACGGTTAATTCGTGGTCGCTAAACGTGGACGTACTATCCCCTTCGATCTTGGCAGTTTTTTCTAGCGTAGTCGCTAATACGGTTGTTACATCGCCGTTTTCCATTTTTTTCACTCGTTTTAGTCCTTGTTTGTTGATTAGACGGTTTGGGTAAAATCGTTATGATACTACCGAAGCGCTTCGCGGGTTTCTTATATAGAAGTTTAAGGAGGTCACGCGAGGTGTATTGCGTAGGCGATAAAAGTCTAAATATAACGCAAAACGATAAAGCAAAGTTTACGTTTATTTTCCGAAAAAAAGTCAATAAACGGTACAAGAAAACGAAAGTAGTAAATATTTTGGCTAAATGAGTAAAGACACAAAAAAAGTTTTCTTTTTTTTAGATGGTCATCACAAAATCTTCGATGTTCTCGAATCTCGTCGATCTATCTACGTATAAATCGGGTTCGCCGGCCGACATCATCCTAGCGGTCATGTTTCGTATTTCTCGCTGCAATATCCTGTTTTCCTTTTCTACGACCGCTTCTTCGTCGCCGTACTCTCCTACCATCATACACAACCGGTAGTCGTCGTAACAAAACAAATCGACGTACGTCTCTAAAATCGCCATTTGGTGAGAGTTGATACCGGGACTCGATCTCGCGATGTTGATGCTCCCGATAATACCGCGCTCGATTACCATGAGTCGGACGTTCCGATCGCGTAAGTTAACGTGAAACTCTTCCACGATCTGTCTTAGTATGTACAATTGCCTCACGAACGCGTCTCCGATAGCCAGTAAATTCACGTGGTCTTTTCCTTCGTTGTCATCGCGATGCGGTATCATTTTGCCCGTCGGGTATCGCGTCCAGCTGACGAGGTTTTCGGTTATGATCCGTACCGCGTCGTCGTCGTCCCCGTATTCCGACCTCCATCTTCGTAACATGGTGGTTTTGCCGACTCCGACGTTACCTTCGATTATTAGGACGCGCGGTTCTTTTCTAACGCCACGGCGTAACTGTACCATTTCGTTAAAAAACCTATACATGTCGTTAACGATCGTGTCGCCGTCATCCGCCCGGCATCGTTCGCAGTAATGGTGTATAATACGGCCGTTGTATTTCACGACGAACGGCGTCGGCGACCAACATCCGAGACAATTGAAAGCGGCGCTAACTTCGTCGTAATAGAAAGAACTCGATCTGGTTTTCCCGTAGTGGGGATTAATCTTCGACACGATACCCATTTATTTTTCGGTCTTTTTTCCCTTTTTTAAAAAAAACGTTATACGGTTATCGTCGTCGTCGTACACCCCCTTTCTAGAGACACGAATGACACGGGCTTTGTTCCGAACACGTTTTAAACGACTGGTGTTTGATTCCGATGAGTTTAACGACACGCCTATTTTGTCTAGTCGTGATTAGATTGGTGCTTATATCGTACTTTCGAGGATCGGAGTGATTCATCTTTACGGAGTAGGATAGAACTCGATTCACGTCCAATATAATCTCCGGATAATAAACGACGCCGTTCTTACCGCGTACCGTTAAATACGTGGTCTCGAATTTTCGGGTTTTCGTATCGCAGGTATAGATAACGTCGTCGAGAAACGGGTCGTTGCACACGCAAACGCGATTAAACTTTTTACTGACGTACAGGTTCCGAAAATTGTAGCATTCGGCGCACAGTTCGACCACGATCGACTTCGCGATTCCTTCGTACCCGGGACATTTAGCGGGACCGGGGTTCCGTATCAGCGCGTTCGTGTTGCAAAATTTCTCGTAAACCGTCAATAACCGGCCCAAGTAGACGTAAAAGCTCAAATTCTTCTCGCCGCCGTCCCTCTTGATGTTGTTGTTGTTGTTGTTGTTGTTCCCTATCGATCGTATTACGGCGGCAGATAGGTACGGAACGGTCGTGGCCGGCCAACCCGTAGCTATGTCGTATAAGTTGCGTAGTATCGACGCGCTCTTCTCGGTATACGCCAGATTCTCCGGAGTCAATACTCTCGCCCTGTTGTTGTAAAGGTGGTAATTCGCCGTAATTTTTATGGTCTTGACGAGACGGTCTTTGGCCTGCTCCCATATCTTCGTCTTGTACGGAGGAACCAGGGTCAACGGACTGTTCGACAATTGTTTGGGCGTTATGTATCCGCAGGCGCAGTTTACGGCGTTGGCGGCCGCGTGCTTGTAGACCGAGTCCGAATACGGTCGCGACGATTCTGGGAGGTAAAAATGCCGTAACGCGGTTTTTAGGACGTCGCTAAGCGGCACTTCGTCTTCCTCGGTAACCGGTAATTTAACGGCGTCCAAATCTACGAATACGGCCGCGGAAACGGGCTTGTATACGTGACGCTTTTTCATCATCATCGGCTCTTTACGAGGATACCTCCTTTCCCGTAATTAAGAGCTTTGTCCGCGGGAAGTTCGAGGCACGCCGCTTTATAGTCGAGCCAACATCGCGATTCGTTTTCGTAAAATATCAGATTCACGTTCCTAAGGGTCACTTCGTCTCTGGCCGGTAACACCGCCGCGGTATCTTCGAATCGGAACGGACCCGTGGCCACGTATTCGACGGGTCTTTTCTCGAAATTACTACGATAGATATCGTCGGTGAGAAAATTGTTATTCGGTTCGCAACGTCTCCTGCGTTGCACGACGGCGGCCGCTCTCGCTTGATCGTTGTTGATCCCGGTTTTGGGCGTCGGAATCACCAGTTTATCCAACGCCTCCTTATTTACCGCGGTCCCGGTCGCGCGGCGGAGGAGACTCGTTTTCTCTTTCACGTTCTCGTTATCCGGTACACCGCTTTTCTTAGTCTCGTCGACGGATGGCGACGACGACGACTTTTTCTTCTTCTTCTTTTCCGAACTCTTTTTTTCCTTTAACGCCGGTTTTGCGGGTTTCGTTACCGCCGGTTCGTCACCGTCAGCGAATCCCTGTAACGCGTCTCCTGTACGAGCGGGAGGGCGTTTCAGAGCACGTTGTTGTTGCTTCGCCTCCGAACCCGTATCGACTACTGAAGCCGAGTCGGCTTTTTTGCTCATTTTTGTAATATAATTTTTCTTTTTTATTTTTTTTAAACGGACCAATCGTATACCTTCGTTATTTTTTTGACCCAACCCACAAAAAAAACGTTTTTCCTCCCGGTATATAATATAAATTTTACAAACTAATAACCCCTTTTGCTAGTCTTCGCTAACGCGTCGTCGGTGATGGAACGTTGGTTCGTGGAGAATTTGATCCGTTGCAGCGGGTTACCGTTCGTCGTTGACGCGGCGTGCGAAACCCTGGATGACATTAAACACCACTATCTAGGCGACCGAAACTACTCTCTCAGTTTGCGGGAGATAAAATTTCACCGCAAAGGCGAATCGTACGGGAAAATCATCGTGAATTTCATAGCCGATCTACTCGTAGGACCCGTAAAATTCGGCTACAAGGAAATCGCGTTTTACGTTTACGCGTGTCGGACGCTAGGAATACCGCCGATTCACGTGACGTACGCTCATCAGGAACACGTATGTATCGAAAAAATCGGAGCGGCGACGCTAGGACGACCGAGCGCGTACTCGATAAACGGGATTACCTACGATCTACCGGCCGGTCAGCCGGCGTTCGAGTTCGTAAAACGGGATCTAGTGCACCGTATACCCGAGGAGACTACCGTGATCTGCGAGTTCGATAACGAGACGTTCAAGGTGTACAAGTCGAAGACGGAAGATCACCATAACGTAAAGGCGTTCGTCGAATGGGCGGGAGAATCGACGGCTCATCTACTCGAAAAGCCTCGGCCAGAAGTGGAGCGGTTTAACGTTCTCGTAGAACCGTATCAGTCCCGTTACGAAGCGGCCAGCGTTCACGGAGCCGTGTACGACGCGTGCGCCAGACAAAAACGAGTCGGAAATTTTCGCGCGACGACCGGTACCGTGTATTTCGAGGATTTCGAGGCTACGTCCGAAATACTGAACTACGTAAAGGGAGTCGGTAACTACAAGTCGACGACGATAGAACGGGAATCCTCTACGATCGGTTATATGCGCGGGAACGACGCCGGGAACGTGGCGGCCGCTTACAACCTTTTTGCCTTAGAAGCGGGAAAGCCGACCGTAGGTTTCGAATACGAACTGACGAAGCGCCGCCGCGACACGACGACGCCGGACCCGCCGATCAACCGTTTATGGGATTTAAACGGTCTCGTTACGCGACGAAAAAGCGGGCGCCATTCCGGGAAACCGGTCCCGTTATTCGAGCGGCCGACGACCAGACAAGATCGGTACGACGAACTACTGCGGGATAAATTACGGTTTAAGCAGCGGTTGGAGCACGATGGCGAGAAAGTATTCGCCGAGTATACGGGCAACGTGGTTCATATCAAGACTCTCGTCAACGACTCGCCGTGTAAATATCACATCATTAACAAACCCTTGGTCAATTTCATCAGCAAACACAAACGGGAGACGAGCTCGTATTACACGCAGATATTGGCGCCGATTAAGTTCGTGCCGAAACCCATCAAGATTAACTGTAATTTTCAAGGCGGAGAGTTTTTTATCCGTTCCAAACTGGCGGGTCTACGGCGCCGACTGGGACGCGTTTGCGATTCGGACGCTTCGTCGAATCAAGAAGACGACGTAAAAATCAGTAATCAGTGTATCGTGGCGCCGGGTCTGATGGCCGGCGTGATAAACTCGCACTCGTTCCGAAATCGGACGTACATGAAATCCAGTAACGCGTTAAAAATCCCGTCGTTTCCCGGCGTTCATTTAATCGGGCTATCCGAAGAAAAGGAAAGCGGAGACAAAAACAATATATTGCACCGCGAAACCGTGCTGGTTAGGATGAACAAGGCTCACGACATGCGAGACAATATAGAGGAACTAAATCGAGTCATCGGACCGCACGTCGAACGGATCGACGAACTACACGATCTAGTCTACCGTATCGAGTCTAGAACGAGGACGACTCTTAAGAACTACGTATTGGGCGTGGTGAAAACGATGTATTTCGACGACGGGAACGCGGACGAAATTACGAGACTGTTCGTAGAACGGGTATTCTTGAACGATCACGTCGTCGCCCAAAACGGGATCGATTCGTTCGGTTTTATGTGTCATTCTCTGAAAGACACCAGCGCCTTGAAAACCACGAGCATAAAAACGACGAACCGCACGATCGGTTATCCTCCGCCGCAAGTCGAGTACACGGACAAATTGAAACTACTCAACGAGACGTTTCCGGATTTCGCTTTAACGAGCGACGCGAAGCCCCGGCTGCGTAAGAAACGGGGAAACTTTTCGCCCGTAATGGAATTGGCTCAGGCTCCTACGAGGGTCGTAAACGGGCCCGTGGGCACGAAGTTCGCCGAATCGGTTAGACGGAAGCTGGTTAGCTTAGGCGGGTACGACTCTTTCGCCGATTCTATGACCGTGATAGATACGATATTGGGATCGCCGCCACAAAAAGACTCTGCGTAATAAAAAAAACTTTCGATTTTTTTGTTTTGTTGTGTGTGTTATTGAAAAAAAAACCCGTCAAAAATAAAAAAAAGACAGTCTTTCAAAAAAATCATTTTTTTTATTGTTTTTCATATATAAAACCAAGACACAATTTTTTTTCAGTCTATACATATGATACCTTCTTCTTCCTCATTCTTCTCATCGTCCGCGCCCTCTTCTTCGCGGTATTTTTCGATCCGGGGATGGGTATTGACACCCGCCAGCGAGACCATACAAGCCGCTATTTCGGCGGTCCAAACGCCCCATTCGTCGTCTCCCGGTTTCGGGATACGGTCAAAAAATTCGGCTATGTAATCGCGTCGCCATACCGGTACGTACATCCGGAGCTCGCGCTCCACGTTCTGTCGTACGGCTCGATGATCGACCGTCTTTAGTATATCTTCTACGTAGACGTCGTACCAGTCCGACGGGTCTTCCATTAAACAGGAATGTTGCCTCTGACTAGGGTGGTCAATCTCGCATCCGTAACACGACTTTTTAAAGTAGCTCCAGCTCGCCGCTCTCGAGGCTATGGCGTATTCGGTGAGAGCGTAAGTCTTCACGAACATGGGCGCCGATTCCGCGTAACGGTCCAAAATGTGCGTGTCGGGCGCATCGTCTCCGCAGGCGGTATCGGTCTCGAATCTGGCTGACATAATAATATAAGCGATAATAATACGTCGTTCGTCTAAAGACGTTCGCTAAAGACTGAAGTTAGAACGCGTCCGTTCACCCCCTTTTCTCGCGGTTTCCGGAAAAGGTAAGAAAGACTCCTCCCCCCCCATTATCCTCGTCGGTTTTTGTCATTGGATAAAAAGAGGAAAGGTGGGCGTGTTTTTTGTAATACAAAAAAAATTCGATTTTCGTCGGCGTACAAGCGATTCATACGACGAGTTATAGTAGTCGAATAAAGATGCGGTCCTCGACGCTAGAAGAGTTTGTCAAGGAGTTTTACGGGATAAACGAATCGTTCGCGAGAGTAGACCGCGTTCGTAAGATCGACCAACCCTATTTACCGAATTATGAGACGGTTATCGGCGGTAAAACGGGAAACCGGCGGCGGATATTGTTCGTGAAATCGCGTATGGGAACCGGGAAAACGGTGCAGAATCTAGCCATCACTAAACGATATCCGAGTCACCTGATCATATCGCCGCGAATCACTCTATCTCAATCGCTGAAATCGCATCGAAACGCGGACCCGGATACTCTATTATATTCTTCGATTACGGGACCGTTGTGTCACACGAAACACCCGAAGCTCATATGCCAATTTCAGTCGTTGCATCGCGTCAAGAAGATCTTCGAAACCGAAATGTACGCCAAATGGAGAGTCTTGATACTGGACGAAATCGACGCGCTACTGAAAGAAATGATTTGCGGCAATACCATGACCGAGTACCGGAGGAGTCAATGTCAGACGGTGTTCAAGAAACTGATAAACTCCGCCGAATTGGTCGTGGTGAGCGACGCGTACTTGGCGAACTGGCACCGCGAGTTCGTCGTAAAGAGACTGTTAATACCTGACTCCGACGACGACGAGATTACCACGTTGATAAACGTTCATCCCGGCGCGCTGGTGCGGTTTAAGGAAATCGAAATGTATCCCGTTTTTTCGCTCGGCACCGCGTTTTTCGGCGAGATGGAACGATCGCTAATAAACGACGAACACGACGAGGAGAAACGGCGGGAGTCGAAATACGTTTTTCGGTTAAACAAACGACTTTCCGAGGGCGTGTCCACGCAAGAGAGAATGTTCATGAACGTCTTACGGGAAACGTTTACCGAGATGATAGCCTCAGAAAACCGGGTTTTCGACGACGGATCGTACGCGATGTTTCGCGACGTGATCGTAAAACGGCGAAAAATAGCCGTGGTATGTACCACTAAAAGAACGGCCAATATAACGGCGGATTTCTTCACGACGTACTGCGGTCTTAGGAACGAGAAAGACGTACTGTTGGTAACCGGAGACCGCGAAGACAGGACTCGATACTTAAAACGGGTTTCGAGGTCCCGCGTACTGATATACTCTTCGTGCATCAAAGTCGGCGTCGATTTCAACGATTGCTTTTTCGACGCGGTTTACGTACTCGTCTCCAAGAAACACCCTCTGGCTCTGTCCGACGTCGTACAAATGATAGGTCGCGTGCGCCGGTTCGATAGACTGGTGATCGCGGTAGAGTACGAGGATAAGCAGTGGCGGCGGCGCGAGACGCCCTTCGAGTATCGGTCTCCCGGAGATCTAGTGACTCGGGTAGCCGATACTACGAAAACCGTAATCATGATACGGGACGAAGAACGACGAATAAATAAGAGTCAGCCGAATTTCCTGCGGGGTCTCGTAAAAGTGATAACGAACGACGCCGCCGGGCGGGTAGCTCTAGTCGTGAAACGAAGGAAACACTTCTCCGTTAAAACCGCTTTCTCGCGTTTCAAACCGGAATTACCGGTTCGAGACGCGGCCAGATACGCGTTAAAAGACTACGGGGCGTTCGATCGGCGAAGCGAATTTCTAGAAGCGGCGGTTTCTACGATCCTAACCGAGCTTCAAGACCGTACGTTCGTCGGGGATCCGGAGTGCGTACGCAGGTTTTTGAATATCGACGTCTCCGCGAAACGGCACGAAAAATTACGGGAACTGTACTACTTTTCGGGCTGCGTTAACAGTCTGGCCGGTATAGTGACCCTGATGGCGGGAGCGGACGACGAAGAAATGGAAAAAATTTGCGCCGAGGAATTCGAAGACGCCATGTGCGTGGACGAGGACGGTCTCATTAGCGGGAACTGGAGTTACGGTAACGAACTTCCCACGGCGTATCACCGTATAACCGGGGCTTACCGCTACCTCAAACGGTGCGTAATGCGGATCAAGGGAAACGCGGGCGACGCGACGACGACGGAGGAGACGAAGAGGATCGCTTTATTGGCTCATAAAATAACTAATAAAGAGTTCGGCGACGAGGAAGCCGTGCGAGAGTTGCACAGGTTTTTCTTGGACGAAATAATGTCCGATAATACGGAGGACGTAGTGCAAAACGTGAAAGACCGCTTAGTATACGATACGCCGCCTCCTCCGAGAATAGATATTAATAGGTTTTTGTTGTACTTTTCCGTTAACTGAGAAATATCTAAAAATAGACTCGAAAACTCCGCCCCCTCCTCACATCACGTGGCGTACTATATATATATAAAAACCTGAGATACGCGTTTTTTTTTCATTTCGTTTTTTAAACCATGAATGCGGAAGATAGTGCCACTTTGCGAAGGAATAGATCGAAATTAGTAAATTTTTTCGCCACTAATCAAGACGTTTTTGGCGGCGTATGCGACAAACTATCGGAAGATCGCATTCTGTTACCGCCGATGTTGTCGGAAATTGAAGGACGATCGAGCGCGCACGAACGGGTCAGGCGTTTCTTCGACTTGCTCCCGAGACGAGGTCCCAAAGCGATGCCCTCGTTATTAAAGGCGCTGGAGCCTATACCCGAAGCGAAGGAAATAATTAACGATTTGCTGACGACGACGACCGGCTCAAACGTTTGTGTAGTGAATCCGACTAGATGGACGAATCCGGCGTCCGCCGCCGTACAACGGTGCTCGAATCCCGTTCAACCTCCGCCTTACGACGATCCTCCGCCGACGTACGAACAAGCTTGTATGGAAACGGCGATAGAACGAAGCCTACTACTACAACAACAACCAAAGGATGGCGACGTTCTTCCCGACGACTTATTATCGAGATACGTTATCACGAGCCGGGACTGCGAAGAACTTTCGGGCAAGATAGGAATATTGTGGGGAATTTTGGCCATCGAGTTGGGTCTTAGTCACGATCGAGTGGACCGAATCAGAACGAACAATAATGGAAACTGTCAAAACGCCATTCGATGTATGCTAGAAGCGTGGAGAGAGTTACCGGACGGCGGAATAGCTTCGGATTTGATAAAAGCTAATGAACACTTGCGCGCGTTCGACAACCACGACGTCGAAGCGTACTTGAAATCGCGAGCGGAGGAGGCGTATATGATGTAAAAAAAAACAAAAAAAGTGAAACAAAAAAAACTTTTGTGTTTTTGTCTTTTTTTTATTTTCTTTATAATAATAATAATCGAAATGACAAACGTGTGTGTAAAAAAACAATAAAAATAAAACGTCTTTTCACAAAAACTCGTCAAAGTTTTTTTTCTTTTTTTTATCTGTTTAACCATTCTACCGTCATCGAATCTCCGACGCACACTTTGTTATCGTATCCCGATATACCGTTCTTGTGTACCACCATAGCTACCGGTTTCAAGTGCTTGAAAATGGCCTCCCAATCGATCGTTTTCATCCGAACGTTACCCAAAACGCGTCCTAAAGCGGATTCCGGGGCAGGACACCCCCCGGGGTCGCGGGATTTGACGACCAAGAATTCTCTGTAGAATTCGCGAAACATCGTTTCCGACAAGATCATAGGGTGCGTGTAGACGATACTGTCGTTCTTATGAATCTTGAAGTTGCTTACGTACGCGTTACTCCGGTCCACCAGTTCTCTAACTTCCAACGGCGGTAACACGTGTATCCGGTCCCCTTCGTCCAACGGCCACGGTCCCGTGTGCGTCAAATCGCCGTACCGTTTTTTGAAATGGGTATACACCGTGCACTCGTCGCGAGAATACGGCCACCTTTTAATCATGTCTATAGTACTCCACAGCCCGTATTTGACTTGATTGTTCAGCCTATGGACGAACATGGTCTTCTTTTCGTCGTCGCTGCGCGGACCGTCGCTCTTGTATAAGTGATTACCGACGAAATCGGAAGACGAAAATTCGAAGCTGGGCGCGTTGATTAACAACGGGCTCGATTTTAGCCGCGAGTCCGACATCCCCGCGTCCACGTACGGTAAATTGATGACGTTCGCGTATAAAGCCATGGTTTTTTTTCGTTTTACGATACGGCAGAATGAGCTACCCCGATATCGAAAATTTCGAAAGCGCCGCTTCCCGGGTAAAAATAGTGATGTCCGTATTTTCGCCCGTTTTTTATAACGTGCTCGCCCGGATAAATACTCGGAAACCTGTTCTGATCCTCCTCGTTGAGCAGCCCCTCGTGAGTGTAGCACCGTTTAACGATGGCGGAGCCACAAGTAACGGACAGGTTTCGCGCGCAACTGTACGCGGGCATGGACATGTCGAGTTCGGATCCGTCGACCGCGAGTCCGCCGCCCGCCATCTGACCCAACCGAAGCTGGTGAACTTGCGCTTCCGATACTTCGATTCGTCGGTCCTTATTGAAGGACAAGTATTTTTTCAGCGGACATCTCGGGTTGGTTAGTAGTTTCACGGGATAACCGTACGCGTTCGGGCCGTGTCTGTGAAGCAACCCGTTTATGGAAAACACGTTCGGGAATTGAACGTCGTGGCGATCCTTGTTCCAGAAACTTTTCGTGAAATCGTCTTCGGAATCGAACGGGACCGGGTTACGTCCCATCGGAGAGCACGCCCCGTCGAAGAAACCCGGATGTACCATAGGATCCCACAAAACCGGCCACCATTTAGGCTCTTTATCCGGGTAGAGATTACCGCAATAGTCCCTCGTCTGCGGGCTTAGTTCGAGTTCCTTCACGAACTCCTCGTCCGAAGGGTTGACGGCCGACGAAGATTCCACGCCGATCCTCTGTACGTTGAACGCGCCGCACAGCTTTACGCTGGTGTTACCCAGACCGCATATACTGTGCGCGTGCCGCTGTTTCAGGTCGAACGTAATCTCGTTCGTCATATCGTTCATATCTCCGTGTTTCTCTAGTTCGTGGGGAGCGGTTATTAGGTGGGCTCCTCTGGGACGACTCAACATGATGGAATCGGATTCGCACGTAACCTCCCGTACGTATACGACGGCCACGCCCGGATTGAAACCCCATTTCAGCACGTTGGATCCGATTTCCGAGTTCTTGATGCTGGCTATGACCATTATCACACCTTCCGCTTCGGCTTCGGTCATATTGTAGGAAGTCGTTAACGTCATTATCACCTTGCGCAAGCGCACCATCATGGCGGGTTCGACATCCTTCCGAATCGCGTCCTTGGCAGGACGGGCGATGTTCGCGCGCATATAAGCTAACGCGTTGCTTAATATGATTTCGTCGTACATGCACGGGTTAGAGATCGCGTAATCCCAGTGTTTGTACTTGTTGTCATTGCCGACGGTCCCGAATAACAGCGGCATTCTACCCTCGAACGAGACCGCATCCCCGTTGATCTCGAAATCCTTTTGTCCGTGGTAACCGCGATACTTCGCCTCCAACTTCGTTAACCAGGAAGCCACGTCCTGGATACCCATGCACCTGGTCACACCGTGGTGGTCCGTGTAGTACGTTGTCTGAGGAGCGGGTTTAAGCACGGCCTTTTCGTAATCTCCGTGCGTACCTTTCTCCACGATAAACCCGACCGGCAACATTTCGTCGTACCGGAAGATTTGTCGCATACCGATTTTACTCAGGGAATTTTTGGTGTTACCGAAATTGGCTTCGGTCGCCACGTTGAGTACGAACGAGCCTTCGGGCGCCGATAAGTACTCTACGGGCATTTCTACGCGCCTTTCGAACGTCTGTAGGGAGCCCGTATCCGTCTGCGTGAACATGCCTACGTCCACCTGTTGTACCATGTTGTGCGGCGCGTGAGAATCGAAGGGGTGTAAATCTTCGACGCCTACTTTACAATAGCTGACTTTCTTTACCATGACCGCGTTAGGGGCGTGCGTTATCAATCCCATAGAGGCGAGTTGGTCGCGCACGTTGCTCGTACAGGTGATGATGCCGGTCGCCCGCTTAAACGGCGTATTTTCGAACGTCGGTTCCAATTCCGGCATCAGATTCTCGGAGGTGTTTAACAGGTACGATCGATAAATACGGCTCATCGCGTTGCTCAGATTCCGCTTCTTCATGTGAACGCCCATAATTTTGTTAATATAAAACGTGTGCTCGAGGAACGATCTGATCATGTTAGGCACGACTACACTCATGTCGTCGTGCGCGATAATGGCGTCTTTCGTAGGAGCCAGTTTTAGGTCCGGAGCGCAACTAAATAGGAACTCCAACTGAGACTCGTTAGTCCCCTGGTTCTGCGAATTGAGGGCGACGTCGGTCCGCGTTTTTATGGCGTTCATATAGTTATGGACCTCGGCCTTCCACTTGGGAGTCATACGCAGACTGCCGTCTTCGCCTAGGTACGGTTTTATGGAACGCTCTCTGTCGTTTAAACCCGAAATTTCGCGCATGGCGTTCGCCATTCGCCGGTAAATGGTTTTCGGTACGGTTATACAGACGGATCTCGCGTTGGTAAGACGCACGTGTCTGACCACCATATCCAACGTCACTACGGGAGCGCCCCTATTACTACCCGTCTCGCGAGCCGGCCCGGTCCTATCCACCAAGTACTTGAATTCGAACGAGTTTAAACTGTCGGAACTCTCGTTAGTGAAACTCTGCGACATCAACATACTGAGGAGTTCGGAGCTTTGGTTCCGTACGGACTTCCAGTCCATGACGTACACCGTTTTCCGCATAATGTCATCTTCGGTGATACGGTCGCTCGTGGTGATCTTCGTCACTATATCCCCCAGGCCCGGCGTCTCGTTGCGGCTTTGTATCGAGTACGGATCGTAAAACCGGGGATGTATTCCCACGACCGAGCTCGCGATGCTACCCGTTGCGGTCGCCATGACTCGTGTATATTAGTTTTTGCGCGCGAAAACCCCGTTTCACGAAGCGACGTTGAACAAACTAGCAATGCCGTCCTTAAGAAAGAAGTACTTTCTACGCATGTATCGGGCGAATCCGTACGGGCTACGGTCATACATTAATACTTTGGGAAGAAGCAACGGACAACAGAATAATGGAGACCTCGACATCATACCTTACCCGGTCGAGTTTAATTCGACGGTCATGTCGCGATACCCGAACACGAACATCTCGTTGATGAAGACGGCATGCGTGTCGAAACGAGAAACGGCCGAACAGTGCGACGTGCTCAGTCACGCCAGATGGATCAAGTCTATAGCGGACTCGGACGAAGCGTTCGTGCAAGAGGTCAAACGAGACATACGAGCGGGTTGTTACGAGCGGAAGACGCTCGTGAATCGGTCCCTGGTTAGCGCCTGTAACTTTTTTCTAGTACGGGATAACGGGTTCAAACGGAAGGGAATGAAGTTCATAGAAGGCGATGATGTTTTCGGTATCTACTACCACTCGAGCTACAACGTCGAATCGCCGCTCGATATCTCCAAGGAGTTGACCGCCACGTTTCTGGTAGACCTGAACGATTCAGTGTCTCTCGTGTTCGACACAAAACCGTTCAAGGAGTTTAAAGAGCGGGCTGACGAAAGAAGACGAGCGCTATACGCCATCATTAAATGTAAATTAGTCGTCTCCAACGAACGGGAATACGAGGAGGAGGAGGAGGAAAACGAGGACTACGAAAATGAAGCGAGCATCTCGGCGGAGTGAAAATTATTATTTTACCGCTCCGCGCGCGTATACGGTTATACCGGCGAACCGAGGGGATACAATGTTGAACTTTTTTTTTGAATAAAAACGTCTCTTTTTTTGCTGCGTGTGTGTGCGCGCGTTTCTTTCATTTATATAATAATAATAATAAAAAGAAAACAAACCAATTGTTTTTTTCTGTTTTAAAAAGAGTTTTTTTATTTTTTTTTAGTAAAAACAACATATCCCGCCCCTTTTCCCCGTTATCCAACGGTGTTTTTGAACGTCCTTTAACGACGCCCGTTTACGATAGTTCCTACGCAGACATTTACGCAGTAAATCCGCCGCCTCTTCGGATTCCACATACTCCGCCGCTTCAGAGGCGATGTCGCAGCTCACTCCGCCGTCTTCGTAAGTAAAATCGGTACCGACGAGCAGCCGGTATAATATTAACCCCAGAGTCCATACTACGAACGATTCCGTCGTACCGCCCAACTTTTCCGGCGGAAAATATTCCTTAGTCCCGCCGTTTAGTCTCGATATCTTCTCTCCTCGTTTCACCATTACCCCGAAGTCGATCAGTTTTACGTTTTTCTGGTCGTCTATTACGACGTTTTCGGCCTTTAAATCCGCGTGATAGTATCCCGTAACGCGGAACAGCGTCGTAACGGCGGCCAGTACGCCGGCAAAAATGTGTCTCCCTTCCTCTTCGTCGACCATCGGGTTATCGTTGAGATAGTCCAACAGATCGTAATCGACGTATTCCATTACGGCGTACGTCGATTTTCGGTGCTCGAAGGCGTCGTATAAAATAGCGAACTCGTCACCGTATTCCCGTACATCCGTGAGTATACGCAATTCGTTTTCGTCGCCGACGCATTTTACCACCACGATTTCCCCGTCCCTCGAAAAGTCCTCGCACTTCCAAACTTTGTCGCCCATTCTCTTTACGACGCGAAACCGATCCACAATAACTGACATATCGTAATAAACAACAGAGACGGTATATTGGCGTCCGAGGAAGAGTCCGGTGCCGGCGTGGTAGCGTTACAATTGGCGCACGAAGTCGAGGCCTTGTAGGCGGGAGTGGTGTTTATAGTTAAAGCGGTGCAGGATACAAAGTCCTCTTTCGTTCCGTTTACGTATAGCGATAGATCGGCCAAAGCCTTCCCGTAAAACCGTTGGTAGCAGTCGGAGGTTATCTCGCAAGTGGTCAGCCCGAAGACGGGAGGCTGTATATCCTTACAACAGGACACGTTTTTCGAATCCGATACGTTGACGTCACCGGTTATCGCGTGACAACATATCGTGCCGTTAACACCAATAGTGGCGGTCGGATCATCGCATTTTTCGCAATCCAGCTGGAACACTAGAAACTGTTTATCCAACTTGCAAGACGTCAGGGCCGCGGACACGCCGATTAGAGCCGCGACGAAAACGATCCCGAAAACCTCCTTCATATCGTTTTATTGGGAATCAGACTTAACGCCGAAACTTCGACAAACAGTTCGTCGGTGTTGAAACGGGCTAGGACCGCTAGTACCAAATCCTCGCAGTTGTGAGAGTTTTCGGATCTTTTCCCGAAAACGGCTTTTACCTTTACCGGTTCTCTGTCGTCGTCCGGGTATTCCTGGTTGATAATGTAGCCGTCTAGATCTAACGTGGGTACACCGTCGCTACCGAACGACTCCCTCAAATTACTAATAATATCCAATATCTTCTCGTGGTAACAGAACCGATCCAAGTACGAGCGCAGAGTCATGTAAAAATGACCGGGCACGAGAAAACTGTCCATGTTCGAACACACGGTGGATACGGTTTTATTGGCGCCTTGCTCGTTGAGCGCTCGCATCAACAGCATCGAATTATTCAGGGCGAAAAACGAGGAGTTTGGAACCAGCGTCAGCTTCAACTTTTCGAGGCGTTCCGACGTGACCTCCCGGACCTGTTCGGGCGACGTCCCGTATACTCCGGTCAGTCTTTCCACGTTCGATTTGATCCTCTTCAGGTTCATCCCTTTACGCAGGAGATCGTCCATAAACTTCCCCATGGACGTATCGACCAAATATACGAAGGTGTCCGAGGTGCGACGGAGCGCCTTTCCGTAAATGAAAGCGTACAATACTCCCGCAAGAATATGCCCGCTCAAGGAATCCATCTCCTCGCCGAAACCGACGTCCACCGAGACGGTTCTGGTTGTTTTATGCCACAGGAAGTTCAACACCCTTAGCGGCGTGGTTCCGAATTGTTCGTAGACGCGGATTATCTTTTCTAGCGCTTCCAGTCCCTCCAAATAGTTGAGCGCGGGATCCTCGCACCGTTTACGGGCGTCGTGTACGGGAGCGCCGCACCATGTCGTTACGATGTACGAATCGGTGCCGACTATCATACTCGGAATATAGCATACCCCGAGTTTGCGCGCGTACTCGTATTGTTTTCGGGTATTGTCCATCAAATCGATTCCACCATTCTGCGCGTTTAACGGAACCTTTATGGCGACGTTTTTTTCCGTACCTTCCTCGACCCCTTTAACCGTAAAGAAATGAGAATCCCTGTAGTATTCCATCATGAAATCGGCTTTTACCACGCGGAATTTTCGCCATTTCGAGATCGGTCCCTCGTTATATTTCACGAACCAATCGCCGTCCTCCGAAGAATTTTCGTCTAAGATGGGTTTCAACTTTTCGTAGATTATGGATTTAACCGTCATTTTGAACGGGTTGATCTAACGGTAACGGGTTTGATACGGAGTTAAAGGAACTACACGACATTAAATGTACAAATAATGAATTTTGATATTTTTTTAAAAAAAAAAAACGAAAATTATTTTAGTCTCTCAACACACTAATGTCACTTTTTTCCCGTACTTTCGCGAAAACGCCTGTACGACCGTCCAGTCTAACTTGACGGAACACTGGAAAGTGACGACGTCGCCGCACCGCTCGTCTTCTCCGAGCTTCGTCAGGCATCGTATCAACCAAGATCTTCTGTTAGACACCGTATCCTTGTACGTCTCTATCGCTCGGCGCGGCATGGATTTACCGGAGCCGGTGTCCCATCTCGTGTAAAGCCAGAATACGCCGGGTTCGCCGGGAATGAATCTAACGTCGCCGGGCGTGCCTCGGTTCGTCTCGTGAGCCAAATTGTTCTTCCCTCCTCGCTCGATATACGGATACGTCAACCCGGTATCGTATCTTTCGGTGCCCGTTCCTCGCAACGAAATACAATCCACGTCCAGGCATACGGTTCCGCTATCTTCGGGCATCGAGCCGCTAATTTCGAACGACGACTCGCCCGTTATCGTCTTCGCCAGGATTTCGCAACAACACCGCATCTGGCTCACTTTACACGTACACCCGATGGTTTTTCCCTTCAGTTTCGATATCTCTCTCTTATCTACTTCGTCCTCGATGAATCGTTTGTATTTCATCGCGCAACTGCAAAACTCGGAGAAATTTCTCGCGACGTAAGGGGTGGTTAAAGGATGCCGTTCGATTCCTTCCAACGGCGGACCGACGTAGACGTTGTATTCGGGATCCCGCCGAATCCATTCCTCGACCTTTTCGGGCTTCATATGCACGACGAACGGGCGCATCAAACTTTCGGGTTCGGTTTTCGATCTCTTGGCCGGCGTCGCCGGTATTTTGTCCTCGTTAGCGCGTTTGCGACTTTTCGATTTCTTGGCCGTGTCGTCGTCTTCGGCGTCTCGTTTGTCGAGGAACGATACCGGTAAAACTAGACTCTTTTGAACGGCCCGTTTCTCGAGTATGGGCAACAACGCGTCCACAAAATCTCGGACGGTATCCGCGTCCAGTTTCTTGAAGCTGGTAGGCGCGTAATACCGACATCCTCCGCTCGTAATTTCGGTCAGTTCGGGATCGTATTTACCGGAGCACAACGCCTCGAAACAAACCGCTTCTTTAACGGTGAAGATGGTCAAATAAGCCAGCACCTCTTGCATCGCTTCTTCCATAATCTTTCTGCAATTTAGCGCGTACTTGCTCGGGTCTTTTTTGAACTGATCTACCGTGACGTACGACCAACCTTCGTCGTCGCCTATCGGCTCCACGCACACCTCGCGGCATTTTAGTACCAGCGGAGTTTCGAACCCGTCCTCGCGCATCCGCTCTATCATGCGCAACACTTTGGGAGATTGTTTCTTAGCCTGATTGTGCGTCGCCATCTTAGACACCAGTTTTAAGTCTATCGTCTTTTCGAGTAACGGCACTACCAGTTTGGAGCCGATTTCGTGGTAGAGGTGCAACAGAACCATGGACGTGTTGTTGAAACCGATACAAAACGAGTCGAGGAACATCTTCATGATCTGCTTTTGAATACCCGAGGCCGACTTTCTGACCAGAGACGTTCCCGTGGATATGGCGCTGTTTTCGAGCGGTTTAAATCCGACGTACTTCTTCATGGTGTACTGGCCGAACGGTACGATCGCCTTCTCTAGTTCGAATTCGATAACTCTCCCCTCGCCGTTACACACGTTTAGCGCGGGAATCAGGTACTCGTTCAACACGGAGTCGATTAGGTAACATACTTTGATATTGGCCGTCATATCGACTATCTCGGTCCCTTTAACCGGAGTCGCGCAACTAGGACACTTGTCTACGGTACAATTCCGGCACGTGGCTATGTGGCCGCACGGTTTCAGTTTGACGCTCATCTCTTCGTCGTAGCACGCCTTGCATAAGAGTATTTTAGCCACGAACTCTTCGGTAACCGGGAGCCGCGTATCGCCCGTTCCTCGGAAGAACTCCGTCAGTTCGGCCACGGACATGCGCGCGAATTCTTCGACCGGTTTGAGGAATTGGGCGAACGCGGAGTCCGTATCGTTGTACACGATACGGATTTCGTCGCCGTATATAGCCTTCAGTAGTACGTTGGCGTTTAGGATAGAACGTCTAGCCGAGCCAGTCACGTAAGCTAGTATCGTGTAATTGTTGAACGTCAGTCCCATACTACCGTACCCGGAATTGATGGACACCTTCATCGTATCCGATTTATTTTTCCGGTCTACGGCCTCTTCCTTGTTCGAAGCCGTGGCGATGCTTCGTTTCATGACGACTCTAGCGTTCAGCATACCCTCGTACTCTTTGATAAACGGCGACGGGGCGATGTCCGATTTTAGCAAAAACCCGTAAAACTTATCCACGTAATCGACCAATCCTCTTTTTAGGTATTCAGTATAGTGCACGAAATCGTCCGACCGTTTCGCGTTGACCGCGTCGAAATGCCGTCCTTCCACCAGCCCGTTTTCCGATACGAACTTATAGTCGACCACCGTGTGCGCCGATATGTTATGTTTGATTATATTGTTCGGATAGCTAGATACGATGTCTACCACGAACACGGGTTGGTTGACGCTGAATTGTTGCACCGGTTTCGCCGTAAAAGCCCCGTCGAAAGAAGAAGCCTTTTCTTCCAGTTTAATCTTCGTGGGCAGATGATGCTCGATCAGCGCGTTCAGGTATCCGGCGGCTTCGTCGTCGTCTACGCCTCCGTTCTTTCGCGGCGAAAAGTACGAACGGGTCGCTTCCGTTATAACCTCGTACAACGTATCGGATATCGTTTCACCGGGCGCCAGATACTTGTCGTAAAAATAGCGGAGAACCGCCACGTTCGAATGCCTCTTGAAATTCGAGTACGCTTCCCACAGTAGGTCGGAGTTTTGGAACGGTGACAAAAATTTTCCGTACGTTATCACGACGAAATAAACGAACTCGGATAGTTTCTTGCACTCGTTCTTGATGAGTTCTTCGCGTTTCGCCGGACTACCTTTTACCTCGTAAAATTCGACGAAATCTTTTATCAAGTCCTTGTATTTACCCTCGACAGGCACCTGCCGTCCGGCGTGCCGTAGGTACGCGACCATGATCAAGTGTTGTAGAGTGTTGTAAAACGGGCCGTTAGTCACGAGCCTAAAACACATATCGATATCCTCGGTCGTCTCGCAGCGCTCGACGAGCGTTTTACTCAACTCGGACCACTCTTTTCGCAGTACGACTCCGCCGGAATGGTATTCCCGTACCAGCTGCGCGGTGAGATCGTGTTTGAACTGGGTTACTCCGCCGAAAAAGTACCGATTTAGTTCGATCATGACCTCCGCGGCCGTCTCCCTTTTGTTATTGGTACCGAAATCCGTCACGAAACAGTCGCGCTGGTTCGCCAGATACGACATCATCTTAGTAGGCGTCGACTTGTTGTTACTGGCCGAGCTCTCTTTCGGACATCCCGTGGTTTTTTCCAACTCTTCGTAGTAGATTTTCGCGTTGAAATTCAATTTGAAATATAATTCCGTCGTAACTTCCACGTCCTGCGCGTTATACTCGAGCAACTTCGGATTCTTCGAGTGAAACAGTCTGGGTATCTCGTTGAACGACACGCCGCTCATTTTTCCGATATCGATCTTAAACTTTTCCGCGGCGTGATCCAACGCCGAGTTACAGTAATCGTACAGATCTTGGTGTATCGCCGGTAAAAAGGAGTCGTGCCGTAATTCCAGACACCTGGTGTCGATGAATCCGCCGGGTTTGTACGGAAATTTCGGCACTTCGGATCCCCATTCTCGTAAAGCCGTTTTAAATTTATTCGCCGGTAGAAATTTACAGCTCGACGACATCGGCGAAAACATGCCCGGTAAATCTATGCCGTGTTTCGCGCCGGCTCTAAACAAGAACGGTTTGTCGAACGAAGCTCCGTTGAACGTCACCGTGATATGAGGTTTTACCGCCGCGATTATCCGTCCCCAAGTAGAGATCAATTCGGCTTCGTTCTCGACCTCTACTAGATTGACAGTTACCTCCGGTCGCTCGGATTTCGTCGCCGTAAACTCGACGCCGAAACTTCCCGCGATATGTTCTTCGTACAGTTTCGAGATCTCATTACGGTTAAACCGTTCGCTGCGATTTCTGAGTCCTTCGGGAACGTTAAACGTCACGATAAAACGGTCTACGACGGTACAATTCCTGACTACATTGGCTCCGATACTGATCACCACGTCGTCGATTTCCGAGTCGTGTTCGTTTTTACATATCGTTTCTATATCGTAGACTATCGCGATTCTGTTAGTTTGAAACTCTTTCTCCCGTTTAAGGAATCCGACATCGCCTTGCCGTATCACCACCGCCAATTTACCGCGCCGTTCCGCATATTCGCAGTCGGAGTTATAAACGGTAGACAACAAGGCGTCGCAGTGTTCTCGCGGCGCCTCTTCGAAGTGATCCAAAAGATCGGGATCGTAAAACGCTCCCGAAAAACAGATTCGTTCGACCCGCCGATTTTTCAAGCTTCGAACCAATTTATCGAACATCGTCCGTTCGTCGTTCCTTCTTCCCTTCAGAGAGTAAATGAGACTCGCTCGAAGTATAAACCTTTCTCTTATAAACTTTTTAAAAAAAAACCCGGTCGCGTCGTTGGCCGACAAAAAAAGGCTTTCGTCGATTGGATAGTTTTTTTTACAAAACTCCGCCCACACTCCTTCCCATTAAGTTATAAAAAACCGAGGAGAGGAGAATTCGGTCTCAGTTAGACGAAGGAAACCGACGATGGCCAAAACCGGAGAATCTAATACGGGCTCGAAACTGGCGGAAACCGGCGTTTTGTTACCGTCGGAATGTTTCGGGGCGATCGTAAATCGGGACGCATTTTTCGGTGCGGTGAATCGGGAGGAGGCGGCCGCGATGATGCCCGTTCTATCGGCGCACGATCCGAGAATCATGTACGTGCCGGCCGCGGCGGCGTATCCGGCCAAATTGAAGAAGAACTTATTTTTCGGAACGGGAGAAAGAATGGCCGAAAACGTGGAAAGCTGTAGACTAGACTCGCTCCACGTTTACGCCGTGGTGATAGCGAAATCCAGTTTGGTAGACGAATACGCGAGGATTTACGCGTCCGTATACCCGGAGTTGAACATGAAAACAATCTGCGAGGAGACGGCGAAATTCGCCAAGACGGGTTGCGGCGATAACTCGTTCGACACTACTCTGTTCGAGAGTCAAAAACTCTCGGCCGGCGAAAATTCTCTGGAAAAAATGTGCGACGACGACGAATTGATCGTCATTTACGGGACGGAAGGTCACTTTATGGAATTGGGAGCGTCCGAAACGCCGATATCTCTGCGTACGTACAAACCTCCCAGCGGCGGCGATCAAGACCTGATAGACGGCGTGAAAATGATAAAGGGACTGGAGGTGAAGAGCGCCGGAGAACGACACGAAGACGACAACGACGCTTTCCTGCAAGAGAAACTGGGCGCTATCGATTACGGGCTGGAGTGTTCTCACGCGGTGTTACAAGATCTCGCCGATATCATGTGTATGACTCACTTACCGCCCAGTTTCACTCAGTACATCGAGGCGAAGGCCGGCCGTAAAAAGTCTTGCGAATACTATTGTCACGTGTTTAGGAACGGTCCGAATAATCAGATGCCGCACATCGCGGATTCGAACACCATAAGACTGGCGTGTAGGGTGCA
The DNA here is from genome assembly GCA_008271625.1 of Lutraria rhynchaena. Taxonomy (NCBI): domain Eukaryota; kingdom Metazoa; phylum Mollusca; class Bivalvia; order Venerida; family Mactridae; genus Lutraria; species Lutraria rhynchaena. Next base: position 198,155 of record VIBL01000039.1, read on the forward strand.
AAAAGTCATGCAAGATACTTGCGACCTGTCTAACAACAACTACGGCATCGAGTATCAGCCGGAAATCTTCCACTTGATGTGGGTAAACGCGTTGCTCGGTTACAAGTCGGCCATGCACTTGAACTGCCCGATGATCGCGAACGAGGACGGGAAGAACATCATCATAAAGGAACACATTTCGGAGGCTGGTCCGTGGGACAAACTGTATAAATCGAGCTGCCACCGCAGCGCGACGATGTCCATACACGCCCTCGCGATAATCGTCGCGCTCCTGAGAGGGTTGAAGAAGATCGTGATACGGTGTCGGGATTGCGGAAGTTATTGCGCCAGAAACGCGTGTTCGGCTATGGTCAATAATCAGCTAGTTTCCATGGTCGGGTACGACGAATCCAGATCGGATCAAACGGGTATCGGTTTCACCACGGTCACCGTAAGAAACCGGGAGTGCAGCTTTATCGGCGACGTTTCTCAGGACGACGATTCCGGCGATAAAGAAAATGGCAAGTATAACGTCAAAAAGTACCACTGGCACACGTCGTTTAAACCGGCGTCGGATAGCGCCGCGAAGAAATGGACTAGCACGTCGACCGAAAACCCGTTAGATAGATTATTGAGCCTAAACACGCATATCTCGGAGATTCCGGATCTCAAGTACCGCACGCCGGGACAAATCAACACCCACGTCATGACGGAAAAATTCTCGTCCAACAAATGTCTCGGGACGCTGTGGATAGCCGTTACGAAATCGCAGACCATATGCGAAGAAGCCTTGGTACAACTGATTATGAAGGGTAACGTGTCGTCGGGCGCCAAACCCGAGACGGTTATGGGAGGTTCGCTCGGCACGTACATAATGCGGGAGCACGTGGCCAGCTTAAAGGTGCCGTTGTACTCTTGCGGCCGTCTCACCAAAGTGAAGATTCTTCCCGAAGAAGCGACCACCATTACGTCGCGAAAGTTCAAACGCATGCAGACGTTCGTTAAGCAAGACAAACCCGGTAGCGGCGTGGACACGATCGTCGACAAGTGCGGGTTACCTAGCGGCGGTACGGAATTGGAAGACTCCGTAGTGAAAACCGTCTCCGAGTGGTTGGGCGAAAGCGTAGACCGCGTGACCGAATTCTTAACCGATAACCGGGAGATATACGAGGTCGTGCGGAGCATACCGCGCGCGGGATCTAACATTACGGACGTCGATAGTTTCGCCGACGTGTACATCCCGCACGCGATCCTATATTACACCGGCTTCGTTCAGAAACCGTACGGAAAAAACAAGTACGGCACGCAGAGCCTGGTGAGACATCGAACGCTGGAGAGCCGGTGGATAGACTGCAACCCGTTGGCGAGGAAGAATACCGGCAAAAATCTGATTTTCGGGCACAATTACAAGATCGCCGACAGCGAGTTAAACGATAGCTCTTCGGCTCTCGTCTATACCAGGGTCTTACCGACGAAATTCTCGTCGACGACCGCCGAAGTGTATCAAATCAAGATGGCTAAAACCGCGGCCATCAGGGAACCGATCATGATGATAAACTCGTACCAAACGCTGGCGCCGTTTACCGTATTCGGGACGGTGTTACGGCGCAACAGATCGGAGGCGAACCAGTTCAATTTGGGCGATTTCTTAGCCGGTTGGAGGAGACTTCCCACGGAACGGGAACGACTCTGCGCTCTCAGGGACGCGGCGTTCAACGTGCGTAAAGCTATCATTTCCGGCATCGGCGGCGGCGAAGACGCGGAATTACCCGAAACCGCCGACATTATAGACTCGTACATCCTCAATTCGTCCGACGCGTTCGTCGACGATTTGACCAAAAAATCGGTTACCATGTTCGAATACATCATCGATTACGGGAAACCGAACACGAGCGCGGAATTCCTGATTATGGCTAACGAATTAGTGACTGGAGAAAAGAGGAAGAGTTCGGGAGGAGGAGAAGAAGAGAAATCATCGTCATCGTCGGTACCGCCGCCGCCCAAGAAGAAGGCGCGGAAAGAAAATCCCGGCAAATATTTCGAGTGAAAAAAGTAGTGTGTGTGTATTTTTTTTTGAACTTTTTTTTAAAAAAACCCCCGATTTATAAAGAGAGAAAAAAAACGGAGGGGGGGAAAAAAGACTGCTGTTGTAATGATATTATATTATCGTTTTGTATAATAAAAAAAATGTTAATTTCATTTTTGCCTTTTTTTGTTATTCCCCCCTTTTTTCTCCCCTTTTGATGTCTTGAGGTACCCAATCACGGGGGCGTTTTTTTTAACGAGCGGGAGGGAGGAGTCACGGCGGAATGGTTACTATTTATTGCGGCTGAAACCGGATATAGAGCGTACAAACCGTTTTGATTTCGTGTAGTAACCATTAGGCGAACAGACACAAAAAAGTTTTTTTTCAAACAATGCGATTCGACTACGCCGTCATCCTCTTTTTTACGAACTACTTGATTCAGTTCGGAAGATGTATTCAGATGTGCGAATTTTCTCGAGGCGGCGATTTGCAGGTCGGCGCTATCTACCAGTTGCCGAGGTCCGGGAGAAAAGTATGCGTACATATAAAGTTGCGGGAATCCGAAAATCATCCGATGTTGGATTATTACGGAGCCGACCGCGAAAGGGTGACGAAAGCCAGTTTGGCGGCGATGGCGGCGAACGGCTTCAACGAGGCCTCAATTAATCCGGACATCAAATTACGTTTTGACCCGCTATCGGGCATTAGCAAGGCTCGAATGTTTTTACAGAAGGCGAAAGGAGCAGTAGTCTACGATAACACGTACGACGAGACTAACCAAGGCGGCTTTCTCGCGTATAAGACGAATTTTAAGGAGATCCGGTACGAACAGTTTACGAGCGAACCGGCGGGGTATTATTGCACGTTCAGAGATTTGACGAGCAGCAGCCGGATAAAGTTGTGTTACCGCCTCGCCGACGAATGCGATCGACCGATGAAAGCGAAATTGATCAAATACGTGTTTCAGTTCGCCTCGTGGTACAAGGCGACTCACGGAAAAGACCTCGTTTTAAAACTGAGTTACCGCGCCGAAAAAGACGACCCCGAGTACAAAAACGGTCAAATAGTCGAGAATAGGGCGGCGTTCTTGGCGTTCAATAAAACGGCGGCCCGGGATTACGTGATTTACGATCACGCCTATTCGATGATGGTTTACGGTCTACCGGACTGGGCTTTAGAAGACTTGACTAAGCCTCCGCCTCCCGGCGCGTGGATAGCGGGAAAAGACGCCGTGAGACCGGCGAATCCGACTGACGTGCCTATCGTTCCTCGTCTATGTTTTCTGGCGCATCAAATCGACGACGACAAACCGGCTCCAAAACCTACTACTACAACTACCGCAAAACCGGAACCAGAACCTAAATCGGACTACGAATATGACGACGGCCCCGTAATACCGGCCAGAAGTTACGGTTTAAACTACATCGACGAAGATCCGACCCCGGAATCTACGACCGCTTACTACGACGATGACGATCCCGTGTTACCGGCCAGAAATTACGGTCTAAACTACATCGACGAAGATCCGGCACCTATCGCTACTACCGTAAAACCGGAACCGACTACTACCACCGTAGAACCAACCCCAAAACCTACGACAGCGGCTACTACTACTACCGTAAAACCGGAACCGACTACTACTACCACCGTAGAACCATCCCCAAAACCTACGACAGCGGCTACTACTACTACCGTAAAACCAACCCCAAAACCTACTACGACTACCGTAGAACCGAAAAAGGCTACGACAGCGGCTACTACTACCGTAAAACCAACCCTAAAACCTACTACGACTACACCTACCACCGAAGAACCGAAAAAGGCTACGACAGCGGCTACTACTACTACCGTAAAACCAACCCCAAAACCTACTACGACTACACCTACCACCGAAGAACCGAAAAAAGCTTTGATAGGCTACGATTACGCATCGCGTTCCCGTACCGGGTTATTCAACAGAGTCGAATCGAAATACAACCAAATCCGAAAAGCCGGTATTACGAACTCCAAAAACGACGACGACGACGATGCTGATGTGTATATAATTCCCGGTATTGAAAACCGATTTTTATATTTTGCGGTCGGTTTTTTGGGCGTTATAATAGTAGCTCTGTGTACGGGAATGATAGTGCATTACGAACTCAACCATCGGCGGCGGCGGCGATAATAATTTTGACCGAAGTGAACTGAGGAGGAGCCCATTTTTTATACTTTTGTGTTTTTCAAATGTGATTTTTTTAACTTTTTGTTTTTTTCCAGAAAAAAGTGTGATTTTTTTGTGCCAAATTAAAAGAAAAAAAAGTTTAAAAAACAGATTTTTTCATTTTGTCTTTTATTACGAGGGGAAAAAACATCAAGAATCACGAGTTGAATACATACATATAAAATACACGATATAAGACAAAAAATTCGTAAAAAAAGTCAACTAAAAATACAATTTCATTAGTTCTTTCGCCGGTTTTCTACAAAATACACACAATTTTGTCGTCACTACAGTATTCGAACATCTTCCGCACAAGACGTGCCCGCACTTGACTACGGTGACGGCGATTCTGTTTTCGTAACATATATTACACTGGAGGTCTTCGTCGTCCGTAGGTTCGTCTACCACGTCCAAAGCTTTCAGCTCGTCTTCGGGTCTCGTATTTATTAAAGGGTCGCCGCCGCCGCTGGCGATCATCGTTATACCGCTTCCGTCGATTCTTACGTTGCCTACCGTCATACCGCCATCTCCGTCAAACCTTACGGTCTCAAACGCGTTGTCGTTATTCCTCGAGTTGCTCGTGATAGTAGTAGTAGTAGTAGTAGTACGCGAGACTGGACCGCCCCCCGAATTGATTCGCGTATAAGTTCTTAACGCCGGTCGTGTAAAAGACGCCGGTTCTGAGGTATCGGCACGATTACCCGACGACGACGATGCTATGCCCATGATATTGTTGTCGCCAATTTGGATCCTATTCGATCCTCTGGTCTTGGATGATTTTATGTATTCGCTCAAAGGCATACCGTTAATAATAACCGTATTCATCGTCCTTCTAGTAGTAAGGCGCTTGGCGAAATGACGCTTTCTGGTTCGCGTATAAATGGTTTTAAAAACCGCCGCGTGACTGTAGGAAAAACCGCTGATGCAACAATTCGCCCCTACGTAACTGAGTCAATAGATATTCTATCGGGCAAAAATTCCCGTTTATGTACCGCAATACGGTAGAATCGGTGAGTTTCATTTTCCCGGTCATCACGAAATACATAACGACCTTTTTGAAATCGTCGTCGGGCTCTACGTACTGCGACGATGAACCACCGCCGATATACGATCTCCAAACTTCTTCCAAGTATTTCTCGGAGACGACTTCCGTATGTCGAAACCACGTTCGTAAAACGGGAAACACTCGGTCGAAGTACGGCGATTTTTCCGAGGTTCGGTTTACGGCGTCTCTCAACATCCTTCCCACCCCCCCTTTTCGAGTCTCGTAAGCCGCGACGTTCGCCGGATCCGTATCGTCCCTGGCGGCGTTTAAGAACATCAGTTTGTTAATATCGGACTGTCAGAGGTCGCAAATTTGCGTAACGTAGTAGACGCAATTGACGACGAACGATTCTACGAATTCCCGAGCCCGTAATACTATCGGGGTAACCGGCACTTTCGTGTTTTTATTAATCTTCGCGAAAGCGGTCACGACCGCGTCGTACCTCGGATCTTCGCACACGTAAAACATGTCCGTCCATTTGTCGCTGGTTATCCCGGTTCCCGAAGAAGTTGTTCCGTCTATAGATCCCCGAGTCTCCATACCGTCGACGCCGAAATGGGACAAGCTGTTCGAGAAGGAAGGCGTTCGAGACCTTATCCTGTACACGCCCTTGTTCAAACGAGCCGGCGTGCGCGTTACGACGAACGGTCGATACAAGATACCGGATCAATTCACGAGACAGATTAACGCTCACGCCAGGAAACGGTACCTGGTCGCGGATAACAAAGCCGGTATATCGGTAGAGAAGTACTCCGGAAATCTGAAACAGAGTCTGTTTTTACAGGCGCTGGGGTTGAAGTGTTCGTCGAAAACTATTAGAAACTTGTTTCGGGAAAACGCGATCGACGACGGGTTACCGGCGTTTACCGCTTACAATTCTCGTAATACGTGCTGTTTCCAGTGGCTGACGGTATCGCGAAACGGTGCCGGTCTTTTATCGTTCGGAACGTTTCCTCACCCGGGCTGCGCGACGTCGGAAGAAGAGCGAATATTAATCGACCACAAAATACTGAAGTGGTACGGAGGATCCGCGACGAAAGATGTGTTGGTCCCGGCGAGATAAGATTCTTTTGACGTTCTCGTTGATCCTGATACTGTACACGTACGCCGTGCTGTATATCACGTGCCGGTACAGAAAACATAAACGGTCCAAATTCTTTTTGTACCTAACGAACTGGACGATGCTGTTATTCCTCGTCACTCTGCAAACGGGCGTCGTTATAATCGCCCTCACCAACGTAATCGACGACTACGAAGTCAACGAACCCTTGTTGATCGCGCTCTCGTACATGAAGGAGATGACGCGGACCGTGTATATCTTCGTGGGAATATCGTACTACGTTAGCTTTTGCGGCGGACTGTCGCATATGGACGAAGACCGTCTGAGAAATTTCACGGATATAACTAAACACGCGGTGTTTTCGCTCTTTATAATCTTGTTCGTGATCGTCGAACCGAAACCGACGTGGATCGAAGAGCACGGCGGTGAACCCGAGTGGAAAGTGATTATCGTTCAGATAACGCTTAAAGCCATTCCGCCGACGATCATGTTACTCGTTTACGGGATGTGGTATTCGTACCAATATAAGGCGGATATTTCGGGAGAAACGGCCGCGGACCCGTATAAAGGTATTACGTGGAAACTCATCAGATGGATGGCGGTGTTGGTGTTCCCGTACTGTTTTATCGTGTCCGCGGCGTCGTGTTACTACAACATCTACGTGAAACGAGGAATATACGAAGAATGGCTGAACGTGTGTTGAGCGTCGCAATAAAAAAAGAATTTTTAAAAAAAAACGTATCGAGTCCTCGTGTTTTTTTTATTGGCCATTTCCTCATCACTATCCCGTTTTTTTATTATAACGACCCCCCCGTACGAAATAAGATTATTTCATCACTATCCTGTTTTTTGGACTCATTACGGTTAAAAGGCGGAGCTCGAATTTTTTCCTTCGTTATTACGACTGATCAAATTTTTGTTGACGTCATCGAGGAATGCGAACTTTTTAGAAAATTTTCAGATCAAACAAGGCCGGTATGTATTAGCTGGGCTTAACAGATTTAGTATGTTTACAAATCTTATAAGTACCATTTAGGGTAAATTGAATGTACTACGGTCCCCTTCGTACTTTGTTTGTATAATCGGATTATAAACCAAGGTTTTATAAACAATGTACTACTTTGTTTTGTTGATTGGAAACACCTTAACAACGTTCCCTATAAAAGAACGAGAGAATACCGGAGAGAAGTCATACAAGATCCAGCAACGCGAGCTAAGCTAAGCACTTTTTACCGAGGAGCCTAACTACAAACAACAACAATGATGGCAAATTTCACCAACGTAGAGAAGGAACTTAAATGCGCAGACGTTTCTCCGAAACAAACATTGAATTTCGGAATAGATTATACCGGATATCTCTCCAGAGGAAAAACGGCGATACTCGCTACTCTCAAAACCAAATCGTTGTATACGGAGAGTCTGAACGAATATAAAGCCGGCGGACCTTACGGCGTTACGATGAATTTGAAAGCGTATCTCGACGAAAATACCGACAAAACGTTGGATATGTTTTTCCGAAACGTCGAACTCGTGGGACGAACGAAAACCGGACGCGGAGTCTATTACGCCGACTGTAATATCGGCAGAAGGAACGGCCTCGGGACCCTGTCCGTTCGTTCCGTCGAGCATGATTGTGATGTTAAGGGTTATTTCGTATACGGAAAATCGGGAGTTAACCAGCCGAACAGAAATTACTGCAAGGAAAACCGGCATTTCGCCAAATTCTCCGACGAAGACATTCGCCAGTTGAACACCGGCAAAAAGGACCTCGATGTCGAAGTTCTCGGGCTCAATAAGACCACCTTTAAAACCGGCGTTGCTCCGTTCACCGACGAAATCGTAACGAAATACGAGGTCGACACGCGTCTAGTGGCTGTTTAAAAAAAACATTCCAAAGTTTTGGACAAAAAAAGTGTTACGAAAAAAGACGAACTTACGTGACAATATTGTGTTGTAATTATCGTTGATTCTGTATTTTATATGTTTTTGAATTTCGTTGTTATTATCGTTTGATTCCTGTATTTTTATATGTTTTGTGAATTTTATGATGATGATGTATAATACGCTTTTCCTCCCTGTTTGTTCCGCAAAATAAAAATAATAATGTAACCGAAAACTTTTCTTTGTTACATCAATGGCTTTCGATTGTATACGGTTTTCCCGTCATCCCTCCCAATAATGGCAAATGACATACAAAAAAGGGATATATCTCTCTATATATATCTCCGGCTTAAAAATCCCCCCCGTAAAACGGGAAGCAGAGGCAAGAGTCGGCCTTTAAAAAATCCCGTAAAACGGGAAGCCGAGGAGTTTATCCATACAACGGACTTTATTATACGCTTTAAAATGGTCGCGGCCCATTTCTCGGTCCCCAAACATCCGTCGTTCGTCATTTAGTAAAAAAAACCCGTTGTGGCGGATTTTCATGCCCAGATATTGGGATATATAAAATCAGAATGTACGCTGTGTATGTTTTAGTATCATCATTCTGAGATGGGCCTCTTTTAGTTAGTAGTCAGATTTGCGTCGCCGTCTTCGTTTTTCGGGAAAATGATGGTTTTATAAGTACGGTCCTCGGGACCCAAAAACCAGAACAACAAAAAGTTTTTTTTAAAATATAATTTTTTATTGTAAAAAAAGATCCGTTTCGATCCGGAATACAGGATCATCATCAGGCGCGGTTACCGAGCCGCGCGACGGAATCTTTTAACTATAAAAAACCTAAGGGGGAAATATTCCGCCCGCCCTACAACGGCGGTTTTACTCTAACCTAACCTAAACCTTTCTAAAGAGCCGGCTAACTACTTAAAACTACATACAATGGTCCAGTTTTTCGGGAGTCAAATACCGTAATGAGGATCTAAACTACCAATCTACAGTATCCTCCGGTAAAATCCGCCCCGAAAAACCGAACGAGAAACACACACATTGTAATCCGTATATCGAATAAAAAAAACACTCGTTTTAATCCGTATCTCGAATACACTAGTTTTTAATCCGTATCATGAATAAAACCCTTAAAAAAACACCCGTTACGAGATTAAAGAACGCCGAAAACTTTAAACCGCTCCCTATTATCGGATTCATCCCGGTACGTTTTCGTGACCAATCTTCGATACACCGCAGACCACCCTAGTTAAGCCGACGTCCCTTGCGGGAGAGATCTTACGGGTTGCCGCCCCCCGAAGGAGGGGTATACCCAGCGCCGGAAGGATGGCGTAACACGGTAATCAAAGATACGAGGTCTGCACCGGGAAACGATTTCAAGACCGTACGCCAGACTTTTAGATAACCCGTATCTCGACGACGCGACTGTTTCGTCGATTAAGGTTATCCCATAGGCGCTAAGCTAAGGAGTATGATCATTTCGTTGATACATATACCCGAGAGCTCGTGGCGACAAGCAAGTACGGTAAGAAACTTTCCGAAGTACGGGAAAACCGGCAAACGATTTATGCGCCGTTCTCCGGAATCTCGTAACGCTAACTTTTTAAAAAAAAGTCTAGGAATGCGGGAGAAAAAAAAAACATTTTCTTTTTCCCTTATTCTCAGACTTTACCCTTAAAGAAGAATGAGCCGAATAGTCGGAGAGCCGCTTAATTTATACGTTTGAAACGGTCCGACGTGCTCGTCGGCGATTGGACGACAAAAAAGTCCCCGACGTGTTCGTCGTCGATTGGACGGAGTAGGAGTAGAAAAAAAAACGACGCAATAATAACGTTTTATATACAAAAAAATTTATTTTTTATATTTTCAACAAAAAGCGGGTTTTTTTCATTCTAAGTTCCGCGACACGCCGTCTTCCCCGTTGAGTCGGGGTCCTCCTCCTCCAAACTGTGCGTCGGTACCGAACAAAGTGACAACATCGATTCCTCGAGACGAGGCGTAGCGCCCGAACCGCCGTTGTCATTATTGTCGTCGTCGTCGTCTTCTCCGTCGCTACCGTTATTCAGATAATCGGTCACCATATCGAGTTCTCCTAGCGTCTCGTCGAACTGATCTTGTTGTTGCTCGAATTTGGCCATGATTTTGTCCATCCGTTTCGCGAACTTGCTTCCCTTTTTGGTTCCCGAGGCTCGCAAAACGGACTGTAGTTTTTTACTGGCGAGGCGTACCGCTTTCATAGAATCGCTCAAGAGTCCCGCGTAATATCCGGCGGTCTCGAAACGGGCGCGGTTCGCCTCCATAACCCTGACTTTACCCAGCAACGTTTCGTTGCTCCTGTATTCCCGTATGGTCTTCTTGGCTTCCATATCGGCCGCCATAAGCCGTATGATCTTCCCGGTGTCTTCCTTATCACCTGCCATTCTTGTGAGTCCACCAAACTTGAGTGACTAGTACGGTATCTTGGTGATCGGCCTTGACGGATCGTCGTCTACGTTTTACGGGCGGTGGCTGCCAGTCGTCTCCGGAACCCTCTCCCGAACCTTCGTAACCAGAACCTTCTTCGGCGGCGGATGGATCGCAAGACTCCCAACAAGTAGCTACGTTACACTCGTAAGTGAGCGAGTTGATGATCTGGTTAGTGGGCGGGAAGAACAGCCTAAAATTAATATATTGAGCGGCGTTATCTATGTCTTGGGCTACCTCCGTCAGGTCGTTCAACGGGCCCTCGTTATCGTAAAACATGTACCCGTTAACGTAACACCGGGTGATCCGTAAATCGAATTCCGTCCTATAACTATCGGTAATATTGGCCACGAGTTTCAACGGTTGCTCCGGACTCGGAGCTCCGACCGGCGGTTGGTTAGTCGCCTGATCGAGTACTAGCAGATCTATGTTAAACACGGCCTCGTGAACGACGTGATTGTAATCCGTGTTGGCCAACGAATCCGACATAGAATGGGCCACGTCTACGCTAAGGAAATCGGGAGAACAGGTCACGTTGTAAACGGTCGACATTCCGACCTCGCTATCGTCGGCGTGATACACGTACAGCTTAGGCACCATAAACTCTATACCGCAAACGGCCATATCGAATTCGATGAAATCGCCGTTTAGGCCGGTCGTTGAACAGACGGTCGCGTCGGGATCGTCGGATAAAACGGTAAACCTTCCGTATTCGGGTTTTACGGAGCCGTCGAGAAGACTAAACTTGAATTTGTTGTCGTCGCACTGAGTTACGTCCATGGTGAAATCGTACAGGCGAATTTCGTAGATCGAACGAACGCCCGCGTATTCCCGTAAAACGGCGGCCGGAGGATTAAACGAGTTAATCACGTACTTCAAATCGGTGGCGACGGCGCCCACCATAAAACCGTCGAACTGGGCCGCCGACGCGAGCTGGTCGAGATCGAAAACGTCCAGGGCGTGGAATTTAGTATTACTGTCCGGAGCGTCGATATAGTACACCACGGCGTCCGTTCCCGCGTAAATTCGGATCACGCCGTGATCGGCTCCGTACGACAAATCGGGCATAGCCTCTTTAACGTCCTCTACATCCTCGAGTACGGGACCGTCCGAAGGGTGGTCGCCGATCAATTGAACGGACTGCGTAGCGTCGTAGTCGTATTCGTACTGACCTCCCAGAGCCGACAAAACGCAAGACGGTTGTTGGTAAGCCGCGCAGTTGGGATCTTCGAGACACAGAGACCGGCATCTCGGCGCGTCGTTGTCGGCGTAACCGAATGACGCGTAAGGCGAAGATAGCTTGGCCGAAGTGATCGTAAACCCGTCCGCGCCGAGTTTCGCGTAGATGATACTAGATGTTGCCGTCGTCCCGTAGTAGCCGATAGCCGCCGCCGCGGTCGTTACTCCTCGGTAAATATAACAGAGCCCGTCCGTGTGCGAATAAGCTACGCACGTAGCGTCAGATTCGCAATCGTTTCTACAGTCGGAACAATTCGTGGCCGTCGAATTCTGATTCTCGGTAGTTTCGAAGCCGGACACCGTGCTAACGAAATCTAACCCGGAAAATGTTTCTGGGCACGGTTCTACCGCGACCACGGCGCCGACTAGCGTCGCGAATAAAACCAAAGTAGTACGCATTTGGTCTAAAAAGAAAAACTTTGAAAGGGATATAAAAAAAATAAAAGAAGGTGTTTTTTTCACGATACGTATTTTTTTATTTTTCGCGGTATAAAAAACAACAAATAACATGAAATTTGTTAAAACAACTCCGACGCGGCAGATTTAGTCTTAGGTAGATGCCGATTTCTGGTCTTTATCAGCGAGGCGATGTAAAAGTCGATCAATTTCAGTTCTTGTTTCTTCGCGGCCAATTGTTTGTGCAACCTCTTTTCGGCGATCATCGCTTCCAATTCGTCGCGTTCCTTAATGAGTTCGGGACGCTTCTGTTTGTTGAGCTCGATCTCCTCGTTAAGTTTATCCGCATTTTTCGCGTTCATCAACAGGCGCCGTCTTTTGGCGTTTTCTCTCTTTTTCTCGATCTTGTCGGCGACGATGTCGATTTCGGTCCCGGCGGATTCCTTCTTTACGGCCTTCATGATTTTTCCGGCGAGGTATATTCCCAAAAAACCGTTCAATTCGTAAACTAATAGTCCCGTGAAGCGAGAGTCGTCGTCTTTTGGAGTATAGAATGTCACACAACTCGATATACGCGATACTAATATACTAAAAGTTTTCAGTTGTCTACACCCAAGTAAACTTTTTGTCGTCGTACAGCGAGCCGATCTTCCCCGTAGTCGCCGGTTTGTTCCCTTGACCGTCATTACGAGTAGAAGTTGCCCGTTTATCGTACAACGATCCTATATTGTCGTACAACGAGCCCGTTTTGTTTCCGAAACCGGCTTTACCGGTCGAAGTATCCCGTTTATCGTACAACGATCCCGTTTTGTTCCCGAAACCGGCATTACCGTCGTACAACGATCCCGGTTTACTGTCACGTTTATCGTACAACGATCCGGGTTCATCTTCTCGTATCAGCTGCGCGGGCCATCTCCAAAAACGTCTATTGTTTAAATCCATTGTAGCGTTGTATTATTATAAAAAAGTAAGGCGAAAAACAACCTTTTTTATACGAAAAGTCTACATCACGTGACATCATTTTTTATAGCGATGATTGATTGTTTTTTTGACAATCGGCAACGCGGGGCGGGGACTTGAAAAAAACATCTCCCGCGAGCTGGACTCGAACCAGCGACCTAAGGATTACAGATTTTTTTAACCGATTACAGTCCTCCGCTCTTACCAACTGAGCTATCGCGGGGTGTTGATTCCGAAAGGAGTAGACAATAACTTATTATACGGGCGCTTTGGATTTCCCCCCCCGGTTTTCCCCCCGTTTTCAAAAGCTTACTCCGTGATCTCGAAACACTTTGGAAATGTAACGGGCTATTTTTTCCGTGGACCCTTGACCCGTGGTCTTGAGTTTATGCAACCAAGCGGCGTACACGGTGTCGGCGCAAATAAGACGGTCTCTCTCCCTCAAAAAATTGTTCGTAAAGTTTCTCACGTTCGTCGACGAAGACAGCGATTCGGAGTTCGAAAAAGCTTCCAAAAGGTACACGTTTCGGCGCTCGTTTAACACGCAAGACGGGTTCGACTTGTGGTACACTATATCGCTCTCGCTCATACCAGGCAATTTTTTCGTCATACACCTGACCACCGTGGTTACGGTCGTATTTACCAGTCTCGCGGATATTTCGTCGTATTCCGTTTCCCAGTAGTTCAAGTCCGCCAGCACGGGTAACGCGGCGCAGAATTTACATTCGTGAAAGTTGGACAGGTAATTCGCCCCGTCTTCGGGATGATAATCGCTATACTTTTGCGCCGTCTCGTTGGCCGTTTTTATGGCGTCGGAAAACCGTCGTTTGATCGTACTCATCTCGCGAACGCCCGAAGAAACGGAGACCGTTTCGACGGACGATTCCTCGTCGTCGCACCCGAGATACAGAACGCCTTCGGATTTCTCGTCCAACAGTTTACGGGTAAACTCGACGGCTAACGTTTTGAATTTACCGCATTCCCCTACGCACGATCTAGACATGTAATTCATGAGATGCCCGATGTCTATGACGTTCGCTTCGCCCGTTTTAACGTACTCGTTCGCCGCTCTCGTATACGTGGTCGAGGTGTCCAAAATCCCGTTTTCTTTCGCGGCCGAAGAGGTGAAACAACAGTTCACGAACAAATGATACTCGACGGAGAACGGGTGCACGTCTTCGGGTTTACCGCCGCCGATTCGCAGTAAAACGACCGCGGCGTGGATTACGGTGCTCGCAGTAGACGGCAGATTGGAAAAGATCAAATTGAACAGATGATCGCCGTTATCCCTCGCCAGAGAGTCCAAGATAGAACAGACGTCGCAATTCTCGTCGTACGCCCGGCCGGACTCGCTCCAATACGAACAATAGTCGTTCAGCAGCTTCTCTAGCTCGCCGTCGTCGGGTTCCCCGAAAATAACGTCGTACATGATGGATCGAAAAAAGCGCCGGGAACGCAAACGCCTTTTTGTAATTCGGATAATACGTGAAAATCCCGCTTCGTCCGCAGTTTTAATAACTCGTAATAGTTTCTAAGGCCGGTCTTCCGTTTAGGGTAAACCCGCAGTAGCAGTTTGAACGAGGCGGTTATCTTATGATTTAGCAGCGCCTCGTATTTGTCTAAGTCTAAGTTAAAGACGGCGTTGACGTGCACGAGCCCGCCGGAAAAGAACTTGTGTGTACGACGGAATTGGTATGTCCGCCGACGTTTTGAAGTAATATCTTCGAATTGAGTTTATTGTCTCGCATATTCGCGTAACACAGGGCCACGTCCTGCGCCGAGTCTTGATACGCCATTTCGCCGGGGTAGAATTTCGTCCTGTTGTCCGGGCGCTCGGAAAAGAGGTAGTCTTCCGCGGGCCGGATTAACATTTTCGACGTGTTAAATTGGCGCGGTTCGCCGCCCGAGTAGTCGATTTCTCCCCGTACTACGGCCTCTACGAATTTCCGTATTACCGGCGGCGAAGACCTTCTTCCGACTACTCCTCTCAATACTAGCTCGTCGTTAAAGTCGTTTACGCCGAAATAGCAATTCGGGTTGTGGTAGTAACACGTTCCCGGTCTCAGCCGAGTTTCCGTCTTAATCACGAAGGAATCGTACGGTAAAACGATCTCGTCTACCCGGCCGTCGAACGTGACGCTGTCCGTACATACGCTCACGACGGATTTGTCTCCGTTTAATTCCAGAGTCTTTAGCATAACGTTGACCGATTCCGTTTTCATCACGTTATAAGCGTACTCGTCGTGGTGTTTCAGGTTACCTAAAAGGCGTACGATTTCCCGTTTACATTCCGGTCGAACGGCCCTCCTCTTCGTTAACCATCGACAAACGTTAGATAGATTCGGCGCTATTTTTACGCGCTCCAAGCACGACGCGTAGAAGTTGGAGTAATCGAAAGTCGTCGTTCCCCGTTTAGGTATATAATGCCTCTTTCCGTATACCACGGCGCCGTTTTTGTAAAACGTGTCGGAATCCCGTCTCGCCGCTAGATGCTTCAAAGCCGTTATCATAACGTCGTATTCGCTCGGCTCGATCCGAGTTAAAGCGACGCCGGGAAATATAACTCCCTTTCGCGGTCTGTAGTGTACGATCTGCCCTTTGCGCGAGTTCTTCTCGACGAACCGGGACACCTTTTTACGATCGACGCCGCGCAGTTTTATCACGCCCGTGTTTCGGCAGTAACACAGGTACCGTCCGCGTACCGGTCCGAGAATAACGTGCCGTTCCCGATGACGGTGATGGTGAAACCGGTTCTCGTTATACACCCATTTCGCGTCTCCGTAACACGCCAGTTCCCGACTACCGCCGGGTAACGAAACGGTTCCGAAGGGACACGACCGTTCGTAAGCGTGTTTCATAATCTTCATCCTAAACCGTAATAGACCGCCTTCGAGACCTCCAGGATCTCTGATCGGATCGATCCCGCCGAAACGCAAGTGGTAATTCTCTCGTTTGTCCGGAAGTAGAATCTCGTAAACGGATTTCGTCGCGTTTTTCGCCGAGAGCGTATAGCGTTTCAAGTAGCCGTCACCGAGCCGGTTTTCGATGTCTATCGCGACGCGCCGGTCGCAGTACTCCGAAAAGTATCGGTCCTCTCCCATAAGAACGTCGCTGTTGAGAATGGAGTCCTTGGTCATGTGGAAGTTCATTATTTTACCGGGAGTGTATTTACCGGGTACGGCTTCGTCCAATTCGTCAACCCCGATTTCGCGAGTCCATTTAACGTCGGCGTCCCCGTCTTCTCGGCTTATCGTACGTACGGGGAAATGATATCCGTCATCTTCTTCGGTTATCTCTACCTTATCCACGAAACGTAGCGGCGTCACGCCGTCGACGAACAGATCGCACAAATTCCGATTACCGCCGAACAGCCGGTTCTCTTTGTCGTATTTGGCATTGCGGCACACGATAATCTCGTACCGAAACTCGGTATCACTTAACAAAATCAGGAACGGATTCGTCGAGTCTCTTATAACGACGCCAGTTACGAAGTAGTAGTTGTTGTTCTCCCCCATGCCCGACGCGAGTGGAATGAAGAGCCGACGGAAAAAAACGGGTTTAAGTAGTTAAATCATTCGTTTATTATATAGGCTCCTCCCATTTTTTTTGATCCGAAACTCTTTTTTCTCATTGGTCGGAGGTTGTCTTATATAAAAGGGCTTTTCGTCGTACATTCTTATTCTTTTTCATAAAAAAGGAAAAAAACACCGAAGATGGAGATACCGATTCACCATCTCTGGTACAACGTGGCGGACAGCATCAAAGTGGACCAATTTCGAAGATACGAAGACGATAATCCGTATTTCACCGCTTGTTTTTTCGTCGGAGGAGCGGGCGTGGGAAAATCGGCGTGCGTTACTAAATTCGCCACGGTGAAACGGGTTCATTTCGTGACTCCTACGAATTACGCGGGCAACGCGTTGGATACGTCGTTGCGAAAAAAAACGGTATGCGTCCGAGCCCATCCTACCGTGTTCAGTCTCTTACACGAGAATCTATCCGACGCCAGTTTCAACAACGCCGTGTACCGGAACAAACTGGACAGCGCGGCGAAAAACGCGACCGTTTCGTCGTTATCGGATCTCTGGAAGAAATTGGAGCCGGCATTCCACGAGATTACGACTCGCCGTCACAAAAACGTGTCGGAAAAGAATAAGTACCTCACGCCCGAAGAGTTCGCTCGAGTTAAAGACGAAGCGGTCGCGCAAGGTTGGCTAACTGCGGAGACGGAACTGAGCGAGGTTCTGAACTTCGTTCGATCCACGCAAATCGTGCCGTATTCGTCCGTGCCTCTGGAACTCACGTACGACACGTTAATCATAGACGAAGCCGGGAGAATGACCGCGCTCGAGCTCCTGAGGTTGGCGTACGATTACGGGATTATAAGGGCCGAGTACGGGTACCCGCACAAGCTCAAGTTTATAATAGAAGGAAGCTGCACTCAACAGACCGTGATCAACAAATCGGGATATCCATTGAACGACTATTCGGCGCTGACGATGATCGCCGCTCCGTTTTTCGAGAACGTTCCGTTTTTCGCGAGACTGTCGACGCATAATCGCCGGTGTTCCGGCGGCGATCTCGGTAAAACGGCCGTGTGGTTTAATTTCGTGGATAAGATGGAAAAAGGACAATTTATCCCGCCTAGTCTAAAAAAGAAGTTTTTCGACGCGTTCGGCGTAACTAATTTTTATCCGACTAAAGAGGAAATCGCGAAAAACCCGTCCGTAATGCAGCGAGTCTATTTGGCGACGGAGCACGAAGTCATTTCTCGCGTTACGGAACACATGCAGTCGCACATGCGAAAGGTCAACGTTACCGAATGGTTCGCGTCCGTAGAAGAAGACGCATGCAAGAGAGTGCCGTTCATTACCGATCCTCACGAAAATCTGGGCAGCGGTTACAGGAGCGTACCGTACGTAAACGACGAATGGACCAGGACCGAACCCGCTTCCGAAGACGACGACGAGTACCGGTACGTTAACGAGAGGACCTTGTTCGTAGACGGCGTTTACACGATGACGCACCGGGCCCGGGTCACCGTAACGGGCGTAGACGCTAAACCGGACCAGTTTTTAAAAGACTACGCGCTTCTCAGGCCGTACATGACGGACGAATGCGTGGCCGCTCTCACGATGAACATGATAGATTACCTAACGACTACCATGAGAAGCCTGATCGCGACGCATTGTCCCCGTTCCGTGGTGTCGCAATTGAGAAACGTACAGTCGATATGGGAAAGAATACGGACGGATGCCGAAGTCGAAAGGGCGGACGAAGAGGAAGAAGACGGCGGATCGACGACGACGAACTATCGCGCCGCGGCCGTGGTTAAGATGGAAGCCGAAATTTTGGGCATTATGAGGGTGGTCGCTTCCGTCGTGCCGGTGTCCGTAGATTTCAGGCGAAGCGTGGATATGGACGTCTGGGCCAACGTTATCCTGTACAAAGGGTACGATCTAATCGTGACTCGAGTCCAAAAAAATATGTTAAGGGTTCGACTGGGGCGATCGTTTACGGCCGCCATGTTCAGGAAACCCATCACGTTACGGGACACGTCCGTCCTGAATTTCAACACCTCTTCGAGACGAGAGTACGGCGGCGCGAAGAGAGGGTGGAACGGCGGCGCCCGCCATCAACGCCCGGTTAAACGAAAAAAGACGGAGTCGGACGACGAAAATACGGCGGCAATTATGGAAATCGTAAGGGATCGCCTCGAAGGTCGCGAAGACGAAGGTATCGTTACCGGGCGAACTAAAGGGGCGTCCGTAACGGCCAGAATATACCCGATTCGTTCCAACCTCACGCTAACCATAGCGGCTTCGCAGAGCAGGACTTTTACGTTCGATCACGTGGCTTATTGGGGACCTACTAAAAAGGGAAAGGTAATATCGGCGGAGGATGTTAACGTTTCCGCGACTCGCCTATCCGATACGTCCCAGTTTCACGTGTACGTGCCTAACCCGGACACTTGGACGTATTCTCCTTTCTCCAAACACACTAAAAAAGCTACGGAAATACTTAGAAAGATCCAATCTAAAGTGGGACACTTGTTATGACAAAAACGAGAGAAAATAAAACGATAATGAACATTTTTTCATTTTTTTTATTTTTTTAAAAAAAAGAAAATAATATAAACATTAAAAAAAAACGATTCACAAAAAAGTCTTTTTTTATAGAGTTTTCTTTATCACATGATGCAACAAAAGCCCTTCTTGACGACGTAACTGCCTTCTCGGATCTCGAGGTTCGGAGTAACTCCGACGTGCAAGCAACGTCTGACCACTTGCTTATGAATAGTAGAGTTTTTATCGAGGAGGTATTTGTCCCCGATATACGACGGTAATAAAGCCGATGAGACGATCCGTCCGTCGAAACTTTCACTCACTATTCCTATGATAGAAACCGAGGGTAGCCCTTCAGCCATTTTGTAAACGTCGTTCTCGTTTTCCAACATTTCGCCTATAAGAACCTTCGACAATGGAACGTCTCTCGGGCTCGATAACAACCTGTCGTTGCGGTACTCTTTAACGAACCTTTCCAATTTGTCGCTGTCTTTACAGTAAAGGAAGAGTACCGAACGCGGTTCAACCCTATAATCGCTCATCGGGAGTACGGTGATCACGTAGTTGTATTCCGCGTAACACAAGTTGCGAAAATCCGTCGCCCATATTCCCGTTTCGATAGCCGATTCGTCGTACACAGCGAATACGTTCATGTTTTTTTCTCGTTCTTTTCTATACTAACGTCTTTTCTTCTCTCGTGAAAAATGAGAAAACCGAGGAAAGGCGAGAAAA
Source organism: Lutraria rhynchaena (assembly GCA_008271625.1). Lineage (NCBI taxonomy): Eukaryota > Metazoa > Mollusca > Bivalvia > Venerida > Mactridae > Lutraria > Lutraria rhynchaena. The sequence goes on from VIBL01000039.1 coordinate 218,210, forward strand.
ATCTTTTTTATACGCTCTTGACCACTCCCACATTTTTTTATCGCGAAGAAGGCGTGGCTAAAACGAGAGGTCGCTTCGTAAATTCCGCTCTTAACATCTCGAATAACGGTATACCCCACGGTTTTTCCAGCTTATTACAAAACACCAGTCTCGGTAATGCTACGGATTCTCTCGTCACGGGGTCGGAGATTCGGATGTTTAGGCGGCGCTCGTCCGTCGTAAGCTCGAACCCGCAATCCAACGTTCTGTCTACCCATTCGCCGTATTCGATTAAACCGCGCAGCTGCGGCGGGTAGTTTACCAGCATTTCTCGAAAACGGTCCCCCGATATCGGCTCGGCGAATGCCGGTTTTCTCGTACCGCAACACGAAACGGCGCATTTTCCGTGACAAGTCGAAGCGCAGTATTGGCACCGCTTAAACCGGACCTTTTTACGAATTTTGTTACGGCATACGTTGCACTTCATACGTTCGTTCTTTACACCTCCTCGTCGCGTCGGTAAATGAAAAACGGAGAAAGAACCCGCTTCATTATCTATATTTTTTCATAGGCGGAGTCTTACGAGCGCGGCGATTGGTCTATCCCATATAAGTAAAATCGATTACGATATAACGGTATACGATCGTTTAACTCGCCGCTTAGTTCGGATACCGTCTCTCGACCGTGAGGATCGGTTTTTTTGTTTTAAAGAGAAAAAAAACAAAACGATGGCTCAAGCGCAAATTAATATGGAGCGCCCGAACTACGTCGACGATAGCGATAATGCCGCCGAATACGGCGATTCCGACGGCGATGACGAACCGTTCCAATACGTCGCCACGAAAACACCGGAGTGTAAAGACGTACTCAAAAGACCGTGTTACGACGATATCAGCGATGACGACGATTCGGGACATTCGAGTTCAGAAGGCGACGATTCTTGTTCCGATCACGGTGATTCCGGCGACGAAACTCCGGCTCATAAACGTAAACTATCCGACGACGACGAAGACTGCGAAAAGCCCCCTCATAAATCGGGAAAATGGGGTCTAAGTAATTTCGTTACCAAGACTAGCAACGGTTCCGGTGATACGGGAGATAACGAGGTCTCGCCACCGCCGACGACGACGAGCGCCCCGGTTAGAGATCGCGTATTGAATCGTATCGCGGACGAAAAAACCGAAACCAATCCGCCGCCGTCGGAAGATGAGCCCGAGAAGAAGGATGAACCCGTTCCTTCGTCGTCGGAAGATGACGAACCGCCCGCAAATAAGGAGGATGATGACATCATCCCCGTTCTGTCGTCGTCGGAGGATGATGATGAGCCCGCGAATAAGGAAGGGTCCGTTCTATCGTCGTCGGACGGCGAATCGCCCGCGAATAAGCGATCGAAGAAACCGAAAAAAATCTCTATCAGGAGGGTGTCCAAAAATAAGATCTCTAATCATCACGACAAACTCAACTGGAAGACCATTAAGAAGTTTATACGACGAACGGGCTACGACTCGATCAACGAAATGGCGTCCAAGATGGATAAGGTCTTAAAGAAAATGAGTAGAAAGGGCCTACTGAAACACGACGAGACGCCTAAGGGCAGAAGTAAAAGTAAAACTCGATTCGACACGCTTCACGAGTGGATCGACGACAAACTGGGCAACAAAAATTGGAGCACGGCGATCGCCGCGATGTACCGGCGCCAGGGTCACCCGATTACGGACGACATCGTGAGCTTGATTCTCCTACGCCAATTCGAGTATCTGCCTCCCCGCGTTAAAACGGTCAAACCGAAAGCGATCCTCATGGAGGGGATACACTACCCCACCGGTCCTACGCCCGAAGACCAGTGGAAGAAATTTATGGGCGTTAGAACCGACAAGGGATCCGGTCAAGGTATAGAGGCGTTCTCGATCTTGTACGAGTATAAGACTCGTTACGTCGCCGCGGATTTACTGTGTCCGTTCGGACTGACGGCGAATCTAGAGATCACGAAGAGTATGCGCGAATTCCTGAAAAAACGCGATCGCTCCGTACTGGGACTATTGCGGATCGAAGAGCAGATGATGTCGGATTTCGTGAAAGTGAAAGGCGGAGATCCGACGCCGGTGGAACGAGATAGCGTACGAGTTATCTCGTCGTTCGAGGCTTTCGTTAGGGCGATACGGGAACAATACGGGGTGACGGACTCGAACATCGTGGAAATGATGTCGTTCCTGCGTATATTACCGGATCTCGACTGGCAATGGACGATCTCGCCGACGGCGCCTCGTACAGAGTTCGTAGACTACGGATCCTGCGCCGACGTGTTCTCTGGGAAGAAGGTCGCTAAATTCACCGTGCCGAGGATAGAGTACGACATAGGGGTCGATTCGCATAACGAAGACGGAGAAGTATACTCCCTTTTCGTATGGTTAAACGGCGTAAAACACATCGTCGAAGTGGACGTGTCGTATATATGAAATTCAAGGGAAAAAAGGAACTTATAAAAAAAAGTGAAAAAATGTGTCATAATATAAAAAAAGCCAAAGATCAAGTGTCTCTCTATTTTTTTTAAAAATTTTTATTTTTATACCATCATATTCTTTTGATTATTCTGCTGAACTATGTTAGCGTTGTACTGTCTATTGATTAAACCGCCCGAATTTTTCTTAGCTAGTTGTTGTTGCGAGTTATATATCTCTTCCTCCTGCTGGTCGTCTTCGTCGTCGTCTTCGTCGGTCTTTTTCCTTCTACCGGAGTCCGAAGGCGACTTGGCGATGAACTTCGTGTAAAAGAAATAACCCCCTACGGCCACGCCAGCGATTACTATGATAGGTAACAAGATGGTCGTGAAAATACCGCCTAAACCGGATCCCAGAGCGCCGATCCCTTGACCGAGTCCGTCTCCTACGCTGGCTACGCCTTCTCCCACGCCTTCTCCTAAACCGGCTACTCCGTCGCCAACACCTTGTCCGAGTCCCGCGATCCCGTCGCCGATACCTTGTCCGAGTCCCCCTATACCGGTACCCAATTCGGAGGCCAGATTAGCCGTGCCCGCGGCCGCTCCGTCGGCTAAGGTTATAAGGGCATCGACGGACGATTCCGCCAAGTCGGCTAGATCGTTCAGGAATCCGCCACCCACTCCTCCGGAATAGTCGGTTATATGAGTTTCCTTCCAGACTCTCGCGGCGTGCGTCGAGCGGGAGTTCTCGTACATTAGATCCAAAACGGACGATTGTCCCGCCGCTTTCTCGTACAGGCTGTTCATTTGTCCGCCGTTCACGGATCCGACCGGGGTGTGTTTGAATTTTTTCTCTTTCAACGGATCTACTATGTTGATCAAGACGAGCGAGTTGATGAACTCTGTCAACGGCGACAGATCGCCGACCGACGTAACCTTCGTCAAAGCGACGGACCCTTGCTCGATGGAACTCTTCATTTTCATAACGGTCTCTGTCGCCGCGTTCGTTAGAAATTCGTAGTTTAGGAAAAAGTACGTTTTAACCCCTACATTGAACGCCATCACGCGGTTCGGGAGACAGTCTTCTAACGCTTTGATTTTACCCACGTTTATCCGTCCGTCGCGCATCAACTGACCGACCATCTCTTCGTCACGGTTTTTAATCGTGAACTTGACGAGCGGGGAACTGAGGCACTTGTTTTTGCTGGGTAAAATCGCTAGTTTGGCCACTAACTCCCGGAACGGTACGTACACCCCGTTAAACAAGACATCTCTAGTGGAATTGGTCATCATGGTCCCGAATATGGCCGACGTTTGGACTATTTCGCATTCTTTTACGGCGTAATAACCGTTCCCCGCGTACATGGCTTCTACGGCGCGTTTTAAGTGTTTGCCTATAGCGAGCGACGGCGACAACTCCATCTGGGCCGTGTATACGTCCCAAGCGACTTGATTTTGCTTACAGTTATTGATGAGTCGTTGATGGACGTTTTCGTTTTGCTGCTGAATGTTCTGGTAATTCATGTAGCTCAGGAGTTCCCGCGTCGTCGTAGTGTCGCTATTCGTCGGTTTGATAATGTCCGTAATAGAATTGACCTTCGGTTTAGTGTCCTGTTCGGGCGCGGTAAAATTGGCGGCGTCTATGACGGAGGAGTCGGACGGTTTCGACACGGTGTTCTGGGTCGCGTCGTCGGTAACGGTGACCGTTCCCTGTTCGTTTTTTACGAGTTCCGTGTAGCTACTATGCGCGTAGTCGTATTGATCCGAGCCGATCTTATCGGCGCCGTTGTCCGGGTCTTTCGCCGCCTTTCTCAGTTTTTTGGCGGGATGCCACTTAAGCAGGTCCCCGTTCTTGTTCAAGTATATCTTCTCGCCCGGTCTTTTCTTGATACAGTTGAATTTGGACAGATCCGTTATCTCCATCGTGTCGTCGACGTCCCAAGCGGCCATCGAAGATCTGGAAGTGAAAAATATGGTCTCTTTCGCGTCGCTACTGGAACTCTCTTCCATCAGGGCGTCGCCGCGCGGGTAGCGTACGGCCTCGACTTCCGTGGTTATGCGCGGCACGAACATGCACAGCTTAGACGGTTGAAATTGATCCCAGACCAGGCTGTATTCGTCGGTCTTGTAAGACGAAGAGTATAGAAAATTACGGGGGATCGAAGTCCACGGCGTGGAAATGGTCATCGACGGAGTGGTGATTTTCATGATGCTAATGTCGAGCTGGTAGTCGACCACGTTCCTCGTATTGCTGCCGTACCCGCCAAAATCGAAGCTTTTATCCCTGTCGGTAAAATGGGTAGAGTGCGTTGTCGCGTTCGGATCTTTATCTTGCAGCGTCTCGCCGTCGGGAGTCCGCCCGTTTATGAACATTTCTCTACAATCATCGTCGCTCATCGGTTCGTTAGTGGTGGAACACATGCAGTCGCACATGCGAAAGGTCAACGTTACCGAATGGTTCGCGTCCGTAGAAGAAGACGCATGCAAGAGAGTGCCGTTCATTACCGATCCTCACGAAAATCTGGGCAGCGGTTACAGGAGCGTACCGTACGTAAACGACGAATGGACCAGGACCGAACCCGCTTCCGAAGACGACGACGAGTACCGGTACGTTAACGAGAGGACCTTGTTCGTAGACGGCGTTTACACGATGACGCACCGGGCCCGGGTCACCGTAACGGGCGTAGACGCTAAACCGGACCAGTTTTTAAAAGACTACGCGCTTCTCAGGCCGTACATGACGGACGAATGCGTGGCCGCTCTCACGATGAACATGATAGATTACCTAACGACTACCATGAGAAGCCTGATCGCGACGCATTGTCCCCGTTCCGTGGTGTCGCAATTGAGAAACGTACAGTCGATATGGGAAAGAATACGGACGGATGCCGAAGTCGAAAGGGCGGACGAAGAGGAAGAAGACGGCGGATCGACGACGACGAACTATCGCGCCGCGGCCGTGGTTAAGATGGAAGCCGAAATTTTGGGCATTATGAGGGTGGTCGCTTCCGTCGTGCCGGTGTCCGTAGATTTCAGGCGAAGCGTGGATATGGACGTCTGGGCCAACGTTATCCTGTACAAAGGGTACGATCTAATCGTGACTCGAGTCCAAAAAAATATGTTAAGGGTTCGACTGGGGCGATCGTTTACGGCCGCCATGTTCAGGAAACCCATCACGTTACGGGACACGTCCGTCCTGAATTTCAACACCTCTTCGAGACGAGAGTACGGCGGCGCGAAGAGAGGGTGGAACGGCGGCGCCCGCCATCAACGCCCGGTTAAACGAAAAAAGACGGAGTCGGACGACGAAAATACGGCGGCAATTATGGAAATCGTAAGGGATCGCCTCGAAGGTCGCGAAGACGAAGGTATCGTTACCGGGCGAACTAAAGGGGCGTCCGTAACGGCCAGAATATACCCGATTCGTTCCAACCTCACGCTAACCATAGCGGCTTCGCAGAGCAGGACTTTTACGTTCGATCACGTGGCTTATTGGGGACCTACTAAAAAGGGAAAGGTAATATCGGCGGAGGATGTTAACGTTTCCGCGACTCGCCTATCCGATACGTCCCAGTTTCACGTGTACGTGCCTAACCCGGACACTTGGACGTATTCTCCTTTCTCCAAACACACTAAAAAAGCTACGGAAATACTTAGAAAGATCCAATCTAAAGTGGGACACTTGTTATGACAAAAACGAGAGAAAATAAAACGATAATGAACATTTTTTCATTTTTTTTATTTTTTTAAAAAAAAGAAAATAATATAAACATTAAAAAAAAACGATTCACAAAAAAGTCTTTTTTTATAGAGTTTTCTTTATCACATGATGCAACAAAAGCCCTTCTTGACGACGTAACTGCCTTCTCGGATCTCGAGGTTCGGAGTAACTCCGACGTGCAAGCAACGTCTGACCACTTGCTTATGAATAGTAGAGTTTTTATCGAGGAGGTATTTGTCCCCGATATACGACGGTAATAAAGCCGATGAGACGATCCGTCCGTCGAAACTTTCACTCACTATTCCTATGATAGAAACCGAGGGTAGCCCTTCAGCCATTTTGTAAACGTCGTTCTCGTTTTCCAACATTTCGCCTATAAGAACCTTCGACAATGGAACGTCTCTCGGGCTCGATAACAACCTGTCGTTGCGGTACTCTTTAACGAACCTTTCCAATTTGTCGCTGTCTTTACAGTAAAGGAAGAGTACCGAACGCGGTTCAACCCTATAATCGCTCATCGGGAGTACGGTGATCACGTAGTTGTATTCCGCGTAACACAAGTTGCGAAAATCCGTCGCCCATATTCCCGTTTCGATAGCCGATTCGTCGTACACAGCGAATACGTTCATGTTTTTTTCTCGTTCTTTTCTATACTAACGTCTTTTCTTCTCTCGTGAAAAATGAGAAAACCGAGGAAAGGCGAGAAAAATCTTTTTTATACGCTCTTGACCACTCCCACATTTTTTTATCGCGAAGAAGGCGTGGCTAAAACGAGAGGTCGCTTCGTAAATTCCGCTCTTAACATCTCGAATAACGGTATACCCCACGGTTTTTCCAGCTTATTACAAAACACCAGTCTCGGTAATGCTACGGATTCTCTCGTCACGGGGTCGGAGATTCGGATGTTTAGGCGGCGCTCGTCCGTCGTAAGCTCGAACCCGCAATCCAACGTTCTGTCTACCCATTCGCCGTATTCGATTAAACCGCGCAGCTGCGGCGGGTAGTTTACCAGCATTTCTCGAAAACGGTCCCCCGATATCGGCTCGGCGAATGCCGGTTTTCTCGTACCGCAACACGAAACGGCGCATTTTCCGTGACAAGTCGAAGCGCAGTATTGGCACCGCTTAAACCGGACCTTTTTACGAATTTTGTTACGGCATACGTTGCACTTCATACGTTCGTTCTTTACACCTCCTCGTCGCGTCGGTAAATGAAAAACGGAGAAAGAACCCGCTTCATTATCTATATTTTTTCATAGGCGGAGTCTTACGAGCGCGGCGATTGGTCTATCCCATATAAGTAAAATCGATTACGATATAACGGTATACGATCGTTTAACTCGCCGCTTAGTTCGGATACCGTCTCTCGACCGTGAGGATCGGTTTTTTTGTTTTAAAGAGAAAAAAAACAAAACGATGGCTCAAGCGCAAATTAATATGGAGCGCCCGAACTACGTCGACGATAGCGATAATGCCGCCGAATACGGCGATTCCGACGGCGATGACGAACCGTTCCAATACGTCGCCACGAAAACACCGGAGTGTAAAGACGTACTCAAAAGACCGTGTTACGACGATATCAGCGATGACGACGATTCGGGACATTCGAGTTCAGAAGGCGACGATTCTTGTTCCGATCACGGTGATTCCGGCGACGAAACTCCGGCTCATAAACGTAAACTATCCGACGACGACGAAGACTGCGAAAAGCCCCCTCATAAATCGGGAAAATGGGGTCTAAGTAATTTCGTTACCAAGACTAGCAACGGTTCCGGTGATACGGGAGATAACGAGGTCTCGCCACCGCCGACGACGACGAGCGCCCCGGTTAGAGATCGCGTATTGAATCGTATCGCGGACGAAAAAACCGAAACCAATCCGCCGCCGTCGGAAGATGAGCCCGAGAAGAAGGATGAACCCGTTCCTTCGTCGTCGGAAGATGACGAACCGCCCGCAAATAAGGAGGATGATGACATCATCCCCGTTCTGTCGTCGTCGGAGGATGATGATGAGCCCGCGAATAAGGAAGGGTCCGTTCTATCGTCGTCGGACGGCGAATCGCCCGCGAATAAGCGATCGAAGAAACCGAAAAAAATCTCTATCAGGAGGGTGTCCAAAAATAAGATCTCTAATCATCACGACAAACTCAACTGGAAGACCATTAAGAAGTTTATACGACGAACGGGCTACGACTCGATCAACGAAATGGCGTCCAAGATGGATAAGGTCTTAAAGAAAATGAGTAGAAAGGGCCTACTGAAACACGACGAGACGCCTAAGGGCAGAAGTAAAAGTAAAACTCGATTCGACACGCTTCACGAGTGGATCGACGACAAACTGGGCAACAAAAATTGGAGCACGGCGATCGCCGCGATGTACCGGCGCCAGGGTCACCCGATTACGGACGACATCGTGAGCTTGATTCTCCTACGCCAATTCGAGTATCTGCCTCCCCGCGTTAAAACGGTCAAACCGAAAGCGATCCTCATGGAGGGGATACACTACCCCACCGGTCCTACGCCCGAAGACCAGTGGAAGAAATTTATGGGCGTTAGAACCGACAAGGGATCCGGTAAAGGTATAGAGGCGTTCTCGATCTTGTACGAGTATAAGACTCGTTACGTCGCCGCGGATTTACTGTGTCCGTTCGGACTGACGGCGAATCTAGAGATCACGAAGAGTATGCGCGAATTCCTGAAAAAACGCGATCGCTCCGTACTGGGACTATTGCGGATCGAAGAGCAGATGATGTCGGATTTCGTGAAAGTGAAAGGCGGAGATCCGACGCCGGTGGAACGAGATAGCGTACGAGTTATCTCGTCGTTCGAGGCTTTCGTTAGGGCGATACGGGAACAATACGGGGTGACGGACTCGAACATCGTGGAAATGATGTCGTTCCTGCGTATATTACCGGATCTCGACTGGCAATGGACGATCTCGCCGACGGCGCCTCGTACAGAGTTCGTAGACTACGGATCCTGCGCCGACGTGTTCTCTGGGAAGAAGGTCGCTAAATTCACCGTGCCGAGGATAGAGTACGACATAGGGGTCGATTCGCATAACGAAGACGGAGAAGTATACTCCCTTTTCGTATGGTTAAACGGCGTAAAACACATCGTCGAAGTGGACGTGTCGTATATATGAAATTCAAGGGAAAAAAGGAACTTATAAAAAAAAGTGAAAAAATGTGTCATAATATAAAAAAAGCCAAAGATCAAGTGTCTCTCTATTTTTTTTAAAAATTTTTATTTTTATACCATCATATTCTTTTGATTATTCTGCTGAACTATGTTAGCGTTGTACTGTCTATTGATTAAACCGCCCGAATTTTTCTTAGCTAGTTGTTGTTGCGAGTTATATATCTCTTCCTCCTGCTGGTCGTCTTCGTCGTCGTCTTCGTCGGTCTTTTTCCTTCTACCGGAGTCCGAAGGCGACTTGGCGATGAACTTCGTGTAAAAGAAATAACCCCCTACGGCCACGCCAGCGATTACTATGATAGGTAACAAGATGGTCGTGAAAATACCGCCTAAACCGGATCCCAGAGCGCCGATCCCTTGACCGAGTCCGTCTCCTACGCTGGCTACGCCTTCTCCCACGCCTTCTCCTAAACCGGCTACTCCGTCGCCAACACCTTGTCCGAGTCCCGCGATCCCGTCGCCGATACCTTGTCCGAGTCCCCCTATACCGGTACCCAATTCGGAGGCCAGATTAGCCGTGCCCGCGGCCGCTCCGTCGGCTAAGGTTATAAGGGCATCGACGGACGATTCCGCCAAGTCGGCTAGATCGTTCAGGAATCCGCCACCCACTCCTCCGGAATAGTCGGTTATATGAGTTTCCTTCCAGACTCTCGCGGCGTGCGTCGAGCGGGAGTTCTCGTACATTAGATCCAAAACGGACGATTGTCCCGCCGCTTTCTCGTACAGGCTGTTCATTTGTCCGCCGTTCACGGATCCGACCGGGGTGTGTTTGAATTTTTTCTCTTTCAACGGATCTACTATGTTGATCAAGACGAGCGAGTTGATGAACTCTGTCAACGGCGACAGATCGCCGACCGACGTAACCTTCGTCAAAGCGACGGACCCTTGCTCGATGGAACTCTTCATTTTCATAACGGTCTCTGTCGCCGCGTTCGTTAGAAATTCGTAGTTTAGGAAAAAGTACGTTTTAACCCCTACATTGAACGCCATCACGCGGTTCGGGAGACAGTCTTCTAACGCTTTGATTTTACCCACGTTTATCCGTCCGTCGCGCATCAACTGACCGACCATCTCTTCGTCACGGTTTTTAATCGTGAACTTGACGAGCGGGGAACTGAGGCACTTGTTTTTGCTGGGTAAAATCGCTAGTTTGGCCACTAACTCCCGGAACGGTACGTACACCCCGTTAAACAAGACATCTCTAGTGGAATTGGTCATCATGGTCCCGAATATGGCCGACGTTTGGACTATTTCGCATTCTTTTACGGCGTAATAACCGTTCCCCGCGTACATGGCTTCTACGGCGCGTTTTAAGTGTTTGCCTATAGCGAGCGACGGCGACAACTCCATCTGGGCCGTGTATACGTCCCAAGCGACTTGATTTTGCTTACAGTTATTGATGAGTCGTTGATGGACGTTTTCGTTTTGCTGCTGAATGTTCTGGTAATTCATGTAGCTCAGGAGTTCCCGCGTCGTCGTAGTGTCGCTATTCGTCGGTTTGATAATGTCCGTAATAGAATTGACCTTCGGTTTAGTGTCCTGTTCGGGCGCGGTAAAATTGGCGGCGTCTATGACGGAGGAGTCGGACGGTTTCGACACGGTGTTCTGGGTCGCGTCGTCGGTAACGGTGACCGTTCCCTGTTCGTTTTTTACGAGTTCCGTGTAGCTACTATGCGCGTAGTCGTATTGATCCGAGCCGATCTTATCGGCGCCGTTGTCCGGGTCTTTCGCCGCCTTTCTCAGTTTTTTGGCGGGATGCCACTTAAGCAGGTCCCCGTTCTTGTTCAAGTATATCTTCTCGCCCGGTCTTTTCTTGATACAGTTGAATTTGGACAGATCCGTTATCTCCATCGTGTCGTCGACGTCCCAAGCGGCCATCGAAGATCTGGAAGTGAAAAATATGGTCTCTTTCGCGTCGCTACTGGAACTCTCTTCCATCAGGGCGTCGCCGCGCGGGTAGCGTACGGCCTCGACTTCCGTGGTTATGCGCGGCACGAACATGCACAGCTTAGACGGTTGAAATTGATCCCAGACCAGGCTGTATTCGTCGGTCTTGTAAGACGAAGAGTATAGAAAATTACGGGGGATCGAAGTCCACGGCGTGGAAATGGTCATCGACGGAGTGGTGATTTTCATGATGCTAATGTCGAGCTGGTAGTCGACCACGTTCCTCGTATTGCTGCCGTACCCGCCAAAATCGAAGCTTTTATCCCTGTCGGTAAAATGGGTAGAGTGCGTTGTCGCGTTCGGATCTTTATCTTGCAGCGTCTCGCCGTCGGGAGTCCGCCCGTTTATGAACATTTCTCTACAATCATCGTCGCTCATCGGTTCGTTAGTGGTGGTGCGCGTCCCCCATTTATTTTTGTAACAACAAAACACGAAAGAGGAAACGCTGTACACTTTGGTCGTGATTTTAGAACACCTCCCCACTCTCTTGGTGACAGGCACGATATTGGGTTTGAACACCGTCAAGACGCCCTTCTCGTGCGTTCGTTTCTCGGCCATTTCGGACGGACATACCGGTCTCGGTTCCGGGGTGTATATCATCGTGTTGTAATTCGTACCGGAGCAGAATCGCAAGGGGTTCCCGGCCGACCGCATTTGATCCTGAGCCTGGAGTTTCTGTTTGTAGATAAACGTGGCCGCGCCGAAATAGTCTACGAACAAGATAGGACCGTATATGATGAACTCGTGCGTAACTTCGAACGAGAATATGCGCCCTTTGTAGTCGTCCTCTAGCAGCGAATCGTCTTTGAACGGGGTAATCGTGATCGCGGTACAATCCGACACCGAGATAGGGGGTTCGGGAGACAGGGCCTCGAAATCGAACGCGCCCGTCCCGATGGTTACCGCGTTTCCGAGTTTATTCACGTTGGCCTCGATCGTGTCGAAATTGGCCTGCGACAAGGAAGCCAGTTTATTAGCCACCATTTTCGTGCATAGCCACGGACCCGTGCCCTTCAAAAGATCGATCGAAAACTTGTCGCCGTTACTCGTGGTCCCGTTCGTGAAAAACGTTTCTCGGTGATTCAGGTTATATTCTTCGTAATCATCCGGCTCGAGAAAATAAGTCCCGGAAATCTTTATCCTTTGAGGCAGTTTATCGCCAAAGAGCGTGTTTTTACCTATGAATCGGAAATTATTAACGCCGAACCCTTCGACGCACGCGACCACTACGCAGATAAGCGCCAAAATCTGTGTAGTGCGCATTTTTTAACGGTTTTTCTTAAAACCCGGAGTTGAGAGAAGTTACACTTTTTAAACTCATACTTTAATACCTCCGTCTCGGGAAAACGGGAACCTCTTTCAAAATCGGTATAAAAACCGCGGGTCGGCGACAGTTTGCGAACACGGAGTTCTACGAGACCAGACTCCAATTCCGGCATTCCCCGTCGAATAAAAAACGACTAAAAACTCCCATTTTTTTCATTACAAAGTTTTTTTTTATTCAACGATAAAAAGAAAAAATAAAATCAAAAACGTATATAATATACACGCACACAGAAAAATTTTGCAAAATACAAAAAAAGTCCATTTATCGAACGGTCTTCCGGGCTTCTTCTTTTCTCACGATTCTCTTCTTCGGTGGCGGTCTCCTCGTCGTCTTCGAGATTATTATCTTTTTCTTCACCCAAGCTTTATGACGATTAGAAAGTTCGGTCAACATACGTTCGTATCGCATGCTGGGTATAACTAGCCCGTCGTGTACGATTTCCGTCTCGTCTCCCGCGCCGCCGCATTTTTCCACAGTCAGTAGGTAGTAAAACGTAATACCGTCCGTGCGAGTAGAGTGATATTTCCGAGGCGCGGTATTCACGTATCGCATGAAATCGCCGAAGCTCCTTCGTACCTGACGAGCGTAGGCCGTCTCGGGAGGACGATCGTTTTTGGTCGTTTTAAATTCGACGAAAATCACGGTGCGTCCCGGTACGAGTACGACGATATCCACGCGGCTCGATCCGAACGGGACCTCGCTGAATACGCGCCGGGTTTCTCGTCCCGTTAACGAATTTAAGGCGTCGTCGAGACTACGAACGTTCGATTTTCCGGTTCGTTTTAAGCTCCGTTGAACGGCACCGTGCCGTTTAATCCCCCTGTTCATTTTTATGTCGCGGCGAACCACGGCACGTCTCCGGATATCGTCTCGGTGGTCGTAGAATCGCGGAGAACTGCGGTTGCCTCGTCCTCTCGTTTTTCCGTGAAATCCGATTCCAACTCGGACATAGGACAGTCGAATCTGTCGAGGTCGTGAAAAAAGTACGCGTGCCATTCTCCCGGTTTAAATATAAATTTTTGTAAGAACCTGTCGCCGTTCGCGCCCACTTCGACCACCCGCTTAAGGGGTCTATCGTCGAAGTGATAGCCGAGCCGCGCGTATCCGCATTCGTACTCTTCGAAAGTCTTAACTCCGGCCACCGTTTTTTTGGGATGACTACGTAGGAACGCGTCGCCTTTGTTAGTCACGATCCACGTTCTGAAGTCGTAACACGACGTAAGAAGTACGCTAAACTTGAAACCGGGGCTTAATACCAGAAATACTTCCAATCGCACGTGATCTTGCCACGAGACGGGGTCCTCGCCGGATATGAACGCGTCTTGCGGGATTTTCAGGGCGCTATCTCGCGGTAACCCGGAGTCGATCTCTAGACGGCCGTGAAGTACGACGGGAACGTTGACCGTAGGCACGTCCCTCTGGTGGTCCGAAAAACCCCTGACGGTGGTGATCCCGAACACTCTCGTATTGGACATAAACTGCATCTCGTTCACGCCGACGATCGGCCTGTACAGTTGAGCCAGGCTCGGCGCGTACTCCGACGGTGTCCCGGTCCATTCGATGATACGCTTGATCGCGTCTAAGGTATACAAGCCCGAATCGATTCGCGAGAAACTTCCTTTGGGTTTACGAACGATCTTGATGACGATGTGTCCCGCTTCCGGTTTCAAGTATTCGCCGGTTTCCGACCTGAGGTTCGGCGTTACGATCAACGGAGCCAGGTAATCGTCCAGCACTTGGTCCCGTTTTAGCAAGACGTATTTCGGATTCACGTGACGCGAATCGTTTATCCCGTTACAGGCCATCTTAATTTTTTAGGCACGCTGTGACGGCGTAGAAACGTTTCGATCTCTTCGTCGTCCGCGGTGTACACGAACCTGACTGAACGCAACGATAAGAGTTTACTTATCAACAGATGTTCGTTGGTACTCCCCATCGAGCGGTTACTAATATTGAGGGACACGGTCTCGGCGGGCTCGCTCGTTATCTCGATATCGATCGGTTTTTCCGCCAGGGCGTTCACGATGTCGACGTATTCGGCGGGTAAAAACGAGTCCGAGATCGCGGTGACGTACGAATCCGAGAGTCGGTGTATCTCCGCGGAAGCGTCCTCCTCGTCTACGATAATTACTAGCCCGAAAGAAACTCCTTTTCTACTTAATTCGATTTTATTTCCCGATCCGTCGCAATAGTTTCGTATCGCGGGATCCACCGTTAGTCGGCGCTTGTTCTCGTTTAAGACGTTCATTTTGGCGGCCGGGTTACACCCGACGGCGTACACGAAATAATCGCCTCTGTAGTACAACGCGAAAAAACATCCTTCGTCGAGGAAACTCGCCGTATCGCCGTACTCGTTCACGTACACGCCGCGTCTCAGTTGGTAGAATCCAGAGGCACGTGTTTCATGCATTGTCTGTTTTTGACCCACTCCACGAACGTCTTAGCGTTGAGTTTCTCGCCAATTTCCAAGGCCCGTGTCGTCGTGACCGGGTCGTCGCAATGTTCCATTAAATACTTCGGTTCGAAGTCGTCGTCGGGGCTGGTTATGAGGTCGTAGAACTCGACGAGCGTGCACAGAGCTCGTCCGTCGTCCCCGACGCACGAAAACGCCAGCGCGTGATCTCCTCCCAGTTCCTTTATGGGTTTGGATTTACACAGGCAAACGGCCGTGTCCCGAAATACCCATCTGTTGGTCCTGAACGCGAACTTTTCTGGCGGTAAACCCCGTCCTTCCGTAGGAACTTGCTTCCCGGTGTCGAGATCGAAAAGCGTAACGCATTTGGGGATTTTCTTCGCGTCCACTTTCTCGTAAAAGTATACCCTGAGATCGGACTTCGGGAACGCCTTGTACCTTAGACTCTTTAGATATTGTAGGCAGTCGATCTCCCCCAATATCTGTTTAACGAACGCTTTAACGTCTTTCAAATCGGATTTTTTATCGTCTCCCGCGGCGTCCCCGGAGAATGGGAGCGTTTCGCTATCCGGTACATCGGCCACGGGTTTTCCGGTTTTTTTCCCTTTAAACATAATTTTCCGTTAATAAAAAAAACGGTGAAACGGGGTAAAAAAATAAACGAAGAAACTTTGAAACTTTTTGTTTTCGGGTTTATTCTGCCATTAGTTTATTACAAATAATGTTTTCCAGTTGTTCGTGGTTAATCGTCATGTTTACGTATCTGACGATCTTCTCTCTACCGAACCCGTAGCCGCCCGAGTCTAAGGCTTCTATTAACGACTTGCGGATTTGACCGTACGGATCAGTCGAGCCGGATTTCGGGCACCGGTCGCCGCTATCGGCGCGCGGTCGCGTTATAACCCGAATCCGCCGAGACCCGGAAGGCCGCTGCTCCTCTTCCATGGGTGTCCAGTCGTCGTCGTCCTCCGTCATCACCATTTTATCGTCCCCGTCATCGTCGGCGGTAATAATAACCGACTCGCTTTTTTTGTCCCGCGTGTCCATTTCTTCGTCTTCGACGGCGACGACCGTTTCTTCGTCCTCTTTAACGTAAGCGGTGTCTTTTTTCTTTTTCTTATTGACCGGCTTCTTACCCTTCTTGTTGTTGTTCGTAGTAGGTTCGCCCTCCCCTATATTTAAGAGGGTCTCGGAGCTAACGTCTTGTTCGCGCGACGAGTTAACTGCAAACATGTTGTCTCGTGCTTCGAAGTCGCTTAAGACAATCCGTACGACAGAATCGGAGAAGAATCAGTCGGTGAAACGTAAATTACGAGATTTCGTCGAACCTACGACCGTCTCTAAAACGGCTATGATAGATCTGTTTTACGATAGGGTTAACAACGATACCGAAGACGACTGCGTTAAAGGCGGCTCGTGTCTCGAAGAAAATACTAATAGTAAAAAAGACGCCGCGAAGGAGCGGGAAGTTTTGCGGTTACACAACCCGGAGCTCCTCGAGACGATAGAAATGTCGGAATACGAGCGAGCCAACGACGAGTTTCGCGCGAAATCCGAAACCCGTAAACGAGTCCTAGAGAAACTCAAACGTCGTTACGTGTCGCCGGATTTCGGGCGTCGTATCTTCGAAGCGTGCGTCGCCGAACGATCGTATCGCGTGTTGAAAATGGTCGCCGAAAAACAGCCTCGTCTCCCCGTTTCGGGTTACAACAATAGTCACCCGGTATACAACACGGTGGTAGGACTCTACCTCGACGAGACGACGTACGAGCGATACCTAGCCAATCAACTGTTGCCGCCCATCTTCAAGTACTCGGACCGTCTGTACAAGTACCCGCGCGGGATCGTATGGTCGTACATTCTTGTGACCGTTCTTCGGGAATTCAATCGAGACGCGGTCCTCCTAGTAAACGGCAAACGAACGACGTTCAAAGCGGAGGTCTTGAAATACGTATCGGCGAAATTCGTCGACAGAGCGGGCGTTTTATCGGACATCGCATCGCCGACCGTCGAAGGTCCCGACCTCGAGGCGAAGTTTCTCTCCAAGTTGATAAAACTGGCTATTAATTCGGTCTGGTTGTGCGCCGTGAATTTCGTCACGGAGACTCCGGTAACCGTGACCCGTTTCGACTCGGCCGCGTCCAGCGTGTATCTAAACACTTCCCTCAATCCGTTGGTTAAAATAGTTCATTCGACTTTATTCTACGACAACCGGAGCGGCTATTGGTTGTACAAGACGGCCAAAGGACGAGCGTATTTTGATCGAATAGAATCCGTTCTCGCCGACGTAGCCAACCAATAAACGTCGATAATAATAGGCGGAGCCTCGTAACTTTAAAAAACCGCAATTTCGTCGTAAGTTTATTATTTTCTTTTTACCTACCCGAGGAAGAACAATCAAAAAAGAAGAAAAGGAAAAAATGCCGCGAATTAACCGGGAGCGCCGTAACCGCGCGTATTCCGAATACTCGAGGACGTGTAGCCGATTTACGGACCGACGACTCAACGCGAAAAAGTTGCACGAAACCGATTACACGACCCGCGAATCACGGCGAAGCGGGTGGAATCTGTACAAGGCGGTATACCGAGATTGGGGTCAGTATTTCGAAGACGGGTCCACGCATCGAGCGGCGTACCAGTGCGTACCAGTTTTTCCCACCGCGGCGAAAGCGACGTACACCCATGTCCAAAGGGAAAGGCTAGACGATTTAATCGAGACCGTTTTACGGGATCCGAACGTAGACAATATGACCATGCGGATAAACGGCGTGGCGGAATTGCGACAACAGGTCGTCGAATGCATCGTCTGTAACGACTTGAGCGCGGGTACTCGGTACACGGAAGACCGTAAAAAGAGAGCGGAGGACAGACGCGTGAGGATAATCGAAAACATCGTGGATGTACGGAAATACGGGCACGGCTACTACATCGTAACCACTCAAAACACGAGACTCAAGAGACCTTATTTGTACGGGCGTTTCGAGAAACTCTTCGGAGAGTTCGCGGACGAAGAGATCGAGGACGCCGTATTCAGGATTTGCTACAAGGTTCCGAAGGCCACGTTGAATACCCTCTGCGTATTTAAAGGCGGAATGCGCGGATATCACGTGGTTTAAAAACCCCCGTTTGAGGGAAAAAGTGGGAGGAGCATTATATATATATATATAATATCGCGTCTTTATAGGAAAATCAGAACATTTTTATTCCCGCGTTCATCATGAAGAGACGGAGGCGAGCGACGCTGGAAAATATCGATTTCATGATCTCGAGAATTAAAACCGAAATTGACCGGTTTTATTTCCACCACGGTAATCTGGGACGAGCGATCAACCCCGCATTACTGGACGATCGTGCGTTGGTCGGGTACAAAGAGGCCGTGGATAATGCGAACGAGTGGATAAATAACGTTCGAATAACGAGATCCTTCGTCTCCGTAGAATCGGATAGATACTTGCACGAGTTGTACGGCATGATGAATCGTATAATACGAAATTTTTTTGTGACATTGGGACGCGACGCGTTATATCCGAAGGAAGAAGAAGAAGAAGAAAAAGAAAAATGAAAAGACATTTAAAACTTTTATTTTAATTTATTTGCGAAATAAAAAAAACAATAAAAAAACTGTCTTCCGTGTTTTTTTTCTCGTCATTTCCTCCTCCATGTCAACATCTCGAAAACGACGTAGCCGAGTCCTCCGACCGCTAGAACGGCCGCGGTAATCAGTATACCGTAGAACCGCGCGTTAGCCGACGACGATGACACGTTTAAACGTCTAATTTTGGCCGGAGTAGCTTCGTCGTCTATTTTAGCCCCTTTTCTCTTAGATGTTGCGCGCGATCTCTTCATCGCCGAGCGTCGTGTTCGTCGCGTTATTCGTATTCAATAAGGCGTTGAGTACGTACCAAGGCGTTCCCGTAAACCAGTAACTGACGAAAGCCACGATCGCGTTACTGACTATCGTAAAACCGAAAAGCTTGCCGGCCCTTTTTAATAGTTCCATAGCTTTTAAAACGGCGTTGGTCACGAACCAACCGGACGTGTCCACGTACTGTAGGCATTGTTTGATGTTGCCGGAATCCCATACGAGCATAACGTCCACGAAAACCTTGTCGTCCGAATCTTCTTGTTCGCGAATGAGTTTGAGTAAATCCGTCTCGGAAAACTCGTACACGGTCGAGTCCCCGAAACTACTGTCGCAATGAACCGTCGACACCAGTACGGTATAACGCCAATCTTTCGTGTATTTCACCGTTAAGATCGCGTTCTTATCCGCGGCGAACGTTCGATCGTAGTTTCGAATCCCGGTCACGACGGATAACACCGATAATTCCAAATTTCTTACGTCGTCGCCTTTAGCGTAATAGATCGTCGATTTGGCCGCCCCGTGATTCTCGAACGTAAGATGATTCAGCGAGATCGGCATCGTTCGTTCGTTTTTTTATTGTACCGCCAAATTGGCCCGCGTTAGGATATGGTCTAGTTTCGGAAACTCGTAAGTCAGCGTTTTCGCCCCCAATAGTCGTCTCAAACAAATAAGCATTAGTTGAGGTAGTAAGGTTTCGCTGGCCGAGTCGCAAGATGTCGAATACTCCAGCGATTTAGATATTAGTCTGTGGTGTAACGTATGGACAAATATTAGGAGAGGCAAGTCTTCTTCGGAGTCTCGGAGTATAAGGCTGTCTATATTGTTTTCGAATTCCCGCAAAACGTCCACTATGGCCGGCTGTTGGGGTAGCGATTCGAAGGTCTTGGATTTCATGTTCACCCCTTTTCCGTTCGTCGTAGACGGCGGCGGTTTCTCCATAATAAGCGTATTCCGAAACGGCGTGACGGCCGATCGAGCGATAGCCTTAATAGAGTATTATCCCGGAATGTACACCGCGGAGTCGCCGGTCGACGTATCTTACCGCGACAAACTAATATTGCTCAAGTTTCGAGCGATCTCGGGACCCATTATCGGCGTCATATTGGGAGACCATTATTTGCACGTGTACGACGAACTCCACAATTTCATGAATACCGGTCTCGAGAACGGGCGGTGTAAACTCGTCGATACGGAACGAAATCACGAGGACTCGATAGAGGCGCCGTTGGCTCAACTGATCGCGTATATGACGGACATAGTGGTGAAAGAGATTGACGAATCGCTCACCGACTGGATCGGCGATGCGCGACTGTTCGACGGGATATGCTATATAAAAGGGTTGAACGATATGACTCTCACTCTAAAAGTTATCGAACGGTGCGCGAACCGATTCGCCTTTATTTACGGTCTTTCGACGTTTAAACCGACTTTAGCGTTCACGTTGGAGAACATCGCCGATATTCGGGACACTCTCACGGTACGGTCGCACGAAGGTCGCGCACTTAACCCGGTGTTACGACTAGCACAAAAACTAAATTACGACCCCGAAACTCACGCGGAATCTTACGTGCGGTACTTACGGGGTTACGTCTCGAATCGGATGACCGAGACGTTCGACGACTACGATAACTTGACGACGAGCGAGAAAAACATTTTAGAGGTCTTGGACGACTAGTAAAAAAATGTCGATCTGGACTATATTCGCGAATTTCGTGAAAGAAGGGCTTTGGGTGGAGGCGGCTTCGGACGGAAGGATCGTCTGGTGCGGCGAAGACGGATGGAATTTTTACTACCGGATCTCGGGCTCGAAAACGGTCCAATGGCACGTTATGTTTTATAATCCCGGTCTCAAATTACTGTATTACCGCGACGAGGCGTTCAACGATTACTTTACCGACGTGACGTTGAGGATACGGTTTCGAGTTTCTTCGAACGTATACGAAATCACCGCCAGTAAAGGCGAAGCCGCCGCCAGTGAAGACCACGACGCCGCCGCCGGTAATACGTCTACGAAACCGGGATCTTACGCGTATTTTTTGGAGCCTCCCGTCGTTAGACCCGTCTTGAATCGTTATCCCGTGGAAAGGATATGTCGCGTCCCGGCGTCGTTTACTGTCGCCGTGTCCAGAACGAACGAGTTTGTCACGGACATAGGTCCCGATTTCAATAAGTGTGGCCACGAGAAACTATTATCGACCAAGTTCTACGTCAACTGCGTGACGGTCCACTCCCACGAAGAACGATTCTCTTTCACCGTGGAAAGACGCCGCGCCGCGGAATGTTCGATATGTTACCGTCTCGAGGATCTGGACGACGACTTTCGCGGATATAGGGTCGGTTTCAATAGGAAGGAGACCGAATTTTTGTTTAATTATTGAAAAAAATAACGGAAACACTATAAGAGAAAAAAAAGCAATAAAAAAACATATATAACATATTTTGCATTGTGTTTTTTTATTTGAACAACAAAAACATAACAAAAAAGAGAAAAAAGTCCGCGGTTTGAAAAAACAAAGTCACGACACACTCTTTTTTTATATAGCCAGTCTCTGAATCGAATGAAGCACGTCTATCTCCCGAATAATCCCGAACGGCGTGTAACCGGACCAATCCGGTTTGTGTATGGCCTTCTTCACCTTGCCTATCGACACGTTCGGTAGAACCGCCTCCACCAGCGCGCGGCCGTCCCTCCTGTTGGCTATCAGATGTAAACAATTTCTTCCCGTCTTACCGTCACAATCCTCTATATCCGACCCGCCTACTATGAGCGATCGTATAATGGACACTCTCTGCCTGTCTGCCGCGTCTGCGTTTGATGCCGTCGTTATACCGCACGCCAGGATCAGGCACGTTTCGCCGTGGAAGTTTCGTACGTCGAACGGAGGACGGCGATACGGGATATCGTAATTGTTGTTGAGTTTAGTCTCTCTGTATCTAACGGGCTCTATTATGGCGTCGACTAGATCCCGTCTACATCTACGACACGCCGCGTGCAGGGCGGTGTCTCCGCTACCGCGTTCTTGTAAATGTAATGGCGAACCGGCTATAACGAGCCGTCTGGTTATATCGGCGTCGCCGGTCATAACGGCCAAGTGAAGAGCCGTTTGTCCGAGATTATTGGCGTGAGATAATTGTTCTTCGTAGTCGTCTCCGAGCAACCCGTCGATTAACTCTAACGCCTCTCGAGATTGTCCGTATATGATCGCCAGGAATAACTTCGTATCGCCGTCTTCGTTTTCTATAAGGCTCATCTTCTTTCTTCTCGATTTTTTCTGCTTTATTATCGTATAACCCCAGACTTTGTTTATGAAGACGATAGAACGGTAGCCATGGTTTTTATATTGTTTACTTCTCGGTTTTTCCGTAAACACTCAAACAGAAAAACTAGGTGGCGCCTCGCGGGTATGAAAATCGCTCTTCCATTGGTCGATAAAAAAAGGAAATGGGAGGAGTCTATCGCGTTTAAACAGATAAAAACCCCCGCACATTCCCAAAAACTTATCGGTTGTCATAACACCCGACTTTAGAAACCGAAAGGGGGGGTTTTATTTACCGAAAAAATGGACACTTACAAAAATAAAATCACTAGATGCGACGAGTGCGGTTTCATGACTGATCGAACTTGTCAACACCTCATGAACCGGGGCGTTATGGTTGGTGCTCTGTATTCGTCGTCAAAACTATCGTCACCGAGCACTTGGATGAACGGCGGTATTGCGTCTTGGGGATTATCGAGCAACGGGTCTAACCACAGCTCAGCGAGCGGCGGGGGATGGACGTCTAGTTTACCGAATTTCGATAAGAACAGGAGATCCCTTCACGACACGATCGGGAGCTTATACAGTAAGAAGAAGAATTGAAAAAAAAAGAAAACGATAAAACGTTTTACGGTGTTTGAAAAAAAAACTGTTTAGTGCGGTTCTGCTACCGTAAACCCGCGGAAAAGAAAGATCCATCGTCTTTGTGTTGTGTGTGTGTGTGCGCGAAATATATAAAAAAGAAAATAAAAGAAAAAAAAAAAGTTTTAAAACGCAGAAATTCTTGTTTTTTTTTTGTTTATTCGGTTTTCCCTTTTTTATTGTCTTCACCGTATATACAAAAAAACGGGGTAAATCTTAACTAAGGCTTGACTCGCCATAAAAAACCCGTAAAACGGGAATCTAGGCTCGTCTCGCCGTAATAACCCCGTAAAACGGGAATCGAGACGAAGTTCACCATAAAACCTCGTAAAGCGGGAATCGAGGCGGGCAGCCGGTTTAAATAAAAAATCCTCGTATTTAAACGGCACCGTCGGAAAATCGGGAAAAAGTATCCCCGTCTCGCCGTAAAAACCCCCGTAAAACGAGAATCGATGCGAGGGCCCGGTCTAAATAATATACCGTTGTCGAAACCGGGGACGCTGTCGCGGTACATTTTATTGTTAAAGAAAAAAAAACGGACGAGTGTCCCGTTCTATTACTGAGACGAGAATGAAGAAAAAAACGAATTTCCCCTATAGTTTTAAAATTCCGACGAGTTTTTTTCCTCGACCAATAAGAAAAAAACACGTTTTAAAACCGAAAGCTCCGCCCACAAAACAGTCCGTATAATATAAAAAAAGGAGGGTTTTTTGCGCAAAAACTTTACTGAACCTACAAAACATCATCATAATGGATAATAGTCTTATCAGCGGCGTAAATACGATCGTCGTGGACATCACCGACGTCGACGACCGCGACGGTTTCGAGCTCCCTGCTACTTTCGACGGGTACGCGGTGCAGAACGGCGACCGTTTCCTCATCAGGAGCGAAAGACCGTTCCTACTGGAACGAGGGATGGAAAGTCTGGCTCGCGAATTCGTTCTATTCGCGAATCCCGCGAGAGTGATCGTGGAACCGGACGATTTTTTCGAGTCGATAGACCCGTCGACGGATACGGTTCGAGTTTACGGGACGATCACGATGGAATTGATAGAAGGTTGTTTTAAGAGGATATTGGAGAAAAAGAAAAAGAAGAAAAAACGATGCGGCGGCGCTACGAACTCGAGTCATCGTACCGGCGGTAGAATAAGAAGAAGCCGATACAACGACGACGAAGAACAGCTTCGATCTCGCGAAACCGTACTACGTCGATTAAGACCGAGATAACCGTCGACTAAAAAAAAAGCCCTTCGTGAAAAAAAAACTTTTTCTGTGATAAATTTTTTTTAATAAAAGATTTTTATTATCGGTTTTACCTTATACGTTGCTTTTGTTTATATATATATACCCCAGTTTGTACTGTTTGTACAATAGAAAACGAAAGTAAATATATTTGCTGGGTAACCGTGCCCCGAATTTCGACGAGAAAACGGAGACGAAAGCCTTTCACCGTAATCTTTTAAGGGCTTCTTCGCCATAAGGAAACCCGTGAAACGAGAAAATCTTTAGACTCTCCGTCTCGCCGTAAATAAACCCCGTAAAAAACGGGGAATCGCGTTCACCCTCATAAAACGGGGGGGAATTCTATGCGATGAAGCCCGCCCGGTCTACTAAAATATTACGCCCGTCTAAAACCCCGGGACGCTGTCGCGGTACATTTTCGTAAGACATTTAAAAAAAAAGAAAACCGGTCCGTTCTCTACGAAAAACCTCGACAGAATGAATGAAAAAAACTAGTTCGCCGTCTTTTTATAAAAAAATTCGACGCGGTTTTTTCTTTCGACCAATAGAAAAAACCCGTTTAAAACAAAAAAAAGGCTCCTCCTTCGGGCAACGTCGCATATATATAGGGCTTTTTTTACTCCGACTTTAGTCTTCTCTTTTTCTTCTGATCGAGAACGGACGTCGGCGTATATATAAAGAGGGTTTTTTTACGAAAAGGGGGGGGGGAAATGGAAACGAGATCAATGAAAGCCATACGAGAGGGTCGTTATACCGTAAAGGAAGAAGATCACCGTCGCATCGATCTGTACGCGGTTCCGGAGGGCGAAGACATACTCTGGGACACGGTCCAGATCGCCAAGAGACTGGACGCTAACGTTCCTCCGGGCAGATCCGTGCGGTTTACTATCGGCACCAACGAAACGCCGCGACGACCGGGAGTGATGTACGAAGGGATTACGAGAATTCATTTCGTAAGGAAGAGGGTGAAATGATTTAATTCGAGTTACTTTTCTGATTTTTTTCTTTTTAATTCAATAAAAATCTTGTACCGTTTAAAACATTACGTGTTTTTCTTTTTTTTTTAGTTTCCCCGTAAAACCGACCAATAGGAAAAAATCAAAAAGATAAGAAAAAAGGGGGCGTGTGTCTTTGTGAAAAAAACATCCCCGTTATTGTATATAAACCGATACACAAATGCCTTTTTTTTAAATTTTTGTAAATGGAATCGAAAACCGCGGACCGTTCTACCGTCACCGATCTTCGGGACGAGCGACGCATTACGACGACGACCGTTAAAAAACTGGAAGACGCCGTCTTAGAGACCATTAAAAGACTGGAACGCGGCAAACCCGCCGGCGAGCCGTTGGATTATTTCGTTGAAACTAAAGGAAAACGACGTAGAAACCGAAAATCGCTCGGAAAGCGAACGTCCGTGAATATGCGGTTCGAAATGCTGGGCGACTAAAGAAAAAAAGACCCGATAGGTGGCGCTGTTTTTTTTTAGTGGTTTTTTTTGTGTATATATAAAGAGAGAGAGAGAGAGACAGCGGAGCGTTTCTCCTTTGTTTTTCAAAAAAAACGATTTTTACAAAATTCAAAAAAAAAGAAAGATGGCGGCGAAGAAAAACGAGACGGGAAAACCGACGGCGACGGGCGACGACGATATTATCACCGAGACGCCGAAGAACGGGATCAACAAAAGCGCCGCCGAAGCGAATAATACCTCACTAATGATGATCGAGACCATTAAAAGATTGGAAAACGACATTCCCGCCGGCGAACCCGTGGCGTGTGCCGTTCGCGGGCGGTAAAGGGCGACGACATCGAAAACGCCGAGTCGTAAATAGTATGAGTTTTCCGAAGTGAAGAAAGAAAAGTCGTTTTTTTTTCCGTGTATTATTACAATAAAAAAAGCTTTTTGTTTATAAAAAAAAGATTTCGTTTTTTTTCTTTAGGTTTTTTTGCTTGTCCGATAACTTTTCCTCACGACGGGTAAACCGGAGATTTGAAAAGGTCCGTGTCGGTCGCTCGTTACCTCGCTCCCTCTCCGTTTTATTTAAACGGCGGGTGTTCGTTATATTACCCTTTCATTCGATAAAGCGCCTCCGAACGAGAAACATGTTTCTCTCATTACGGGGCGAAAACCGTTCTTTCGACGACGAAAACGCGGCAGCGGACGACGAGAAGGAACGACCAAAAAAGCCGATTGCCGCTAAAAGCCTGGTATTTACCTCGACGGGCGAAGATATATTCAAAGAAACGGTGAAACGATGCATCGAGGAAATTAACGACGACGGAAAAACGGCAGCCAAGTCCCGAATCGATGAAGGAGATAATAGGCGAGAAACTACGAAGACCGATTCGGTGAAACGATGCATCGAGGAAATTAACGACGACGGAAAAACGGCAGCCAAGTCCCGAATCGATGAAGGAGATAATAGGCGAGAAACTACGAAGACCGATTCGTTAAAACGAGCCCGCGAAGAAGACCCCGTCGAGACGATACGATTCACCGTATCCGGGAACGCCGAAGTGACTATCTTAAACGGAAACGAAATAAGAATCGTGTATATGTAATAAAACATTATAATAAAAAGCTTTTTAAAAAAAAGATACTTTGTCTTTAATTTTTTTTTGACCATCACTCGGCTATATACGACTAGGTAAACCGACCTCGCGGTTTACCGGTTTACCAATAAACATATAGTGATTTTTTCTAAAATCGGAGTTTAGTTTTATATGAAAATAAGAACAACTCGGTTTACCGGTAAACCGGTAAACCGCGAGTCGGTAAACCGCGCTCAAAAAACGACGAAGTGATGGAAAGTGTTTTGTGTATTAGTAAGACGGCCGCTATATAAAAGCGGGTGCCTTTACGATCTTCGCATTCGACGACATGGCAGCGGACGAGAAGGAACCGAAAAAGCCGATCGCCGCTAAGAACTTGGTATTTACCTCGACGGACGAGGATATGGCGAGGAGGCTGTCGTGGGAACCCCCAAAAAAGCCGTAAAAGAATAAAAATGAAAAAATAAAAAAACCCGTAAAAAAACATGAAAACCTTTTTTTTCTTAGTATATATACGTTATTTATTATTTTACTACTACAATCCACCGAGCACGACTTTCTCCATCCCTCCTTTCCGTTCTACGTACTCCTCGACGCCCCTTTCTCTAAACAGTTTCGTGGCGACGTGGGCGGTTTCGTACGCCGTATCGTCGTCTTCGGTATTACACATGGCTCGATAATACAACGCTATGGCGGCGATTATTCTTCCCGGCGTAACGGCGTCCCGATCGTTCGGCGGTATTATTTCTTTAGCCGATTCTACGACGAATTTGGTATCGTAAAACGCCGCCCCTAACCCGAATTCGGGCGGACAATAACGACGACGTATTCTTCTGGCTAAGACGACGGACGGATCGTCCGAGTCCGCCGAGACCGTTCCCACGGCCATTTGTACTAGAGCGTTAATTACGTTCGACGCCGTAATCATTCTTTTTTTTCGCGGAAGACCGCTTAAAGAGGGGATTCTTTTTTTATAAAACTAACTCGAATAATAAGAAAAAAAATACGCAATATTTTTTTTTGTACGAAAAAGTCTTTTTTTATTTTCTTCCGATAATCGTTTAACGGTACGGTAAAACCGGGGTACAAAAAAAGGCCCCGTACACCCTTCACGGATTTCATTCGTCGTCTTTCTTCTCGCGGCACGAGTCCCGGAACTCCGTCAGTATTTCTCCCAGTAGATTTTGTCCTTTCCATTTTTTCTCGTCGTTGATCCCGGGACTCCCTACGCTCATCCCGATTCCCCATATACGGTCGCTAGGACTGGCTTCGACGATTTTCCTGTCGCCGCTTCTTAATAACGCGGCCATCAGACTCCCGTTTTGCGAGAATTTGAGTCGAGTGCCTTCTCTGACGATCCCGACTTTCTCTTTATCCCAAATTCTCGAGTCGTATCCCTTGACCAGTCTTCCGATCCGTTTACATAACAACGGAGCGCCGTGTCCTAGAATCGTGTCGGCCCGTTCGTCGTCCCCGAACAGCACGGCTTTACGGTAATGCATGTATTGTTCCGCCGAAGAGAACCGTACGCCGTTCTCGTCCTCGAAACTGCATTTCCAGAACTGCGACAGCTCGCAGTCTCGGTAGAAGAAATAGTGTTTTTTGGTCGCGACGATCACCATTATTACTCGACGGACACCGCGAAAATGAAACGGGGGGGGGTTTATTACTTTTATATATATATAGAAAAAAGAAAAACCGACGAGAAAGTTTCCGTCTGACGTCATTTCAAACTTAAAAGTGGTTGCGAGTGTACGTCGTCGTAGTCATCTCCCCTCGTTGTCGCTTGATGTTCTCGTTTCGTTCGTTTTTCTCGGCCTTCTTTACGCTTCCAGTTTCGCGAGCTTCGTAAACCCGAACGAGACGATCCGCCGCCTCCCTGGCCTCTCTACGAATCTTGTAAAACGACCACCATCGCGACAAGTCGTCCGACAGAGACGCTATCGCGAACGCCAGTCCGAACATTCGGAAATAATGATCCTTTTTATATAAAGAACAAAATAAGGGGCACGGCGTCAAAAACCCCCCCCCCCGTTCCGAATGTTCAAAACCCCCCCGCAGATAGAGATATCTCGTCCTCGGATTTTCGTCAGAATGTTTACGGGTAATTTCCGTCGCTCCGCCGACACGGTAAAATATATCGTCAAAAAAATGTTGCGGGAAACTCCCGTCGTTACGCCGTCTCGGTAAATTTATACAATTCTAAAAAAAAGAAACGTCCGTTCTCTACGAAATCTAACGACAGAATGAATAAAGGAACTAGGGAGTAATTGACTTAAAAAAAGGAGAATCGCATTTCACGATATAGAAACTTTAACGAAGCACGATGGCCGAGCGGTTTAAGGCGTTGGTGTTAAGTACCAACGGACTTAAGAAGTCCTCGTGGGTTCGAATCCCACTCGTGCTAAAAAAAAAAGTTTTTTAAAAGACAAAAAAAGCGGGAAAAAAACGAACTCATTTTCCAAGATGGCGGCGTTATATAGAATATAGAGGAAACCGAGAATGTCAAGGCCGTCCATACGAGCCCCGACGAGACGGCCGTCGTCGCATTTTTTTTGCGGGTTCAAAAATTTACTCATTCTACCTCATTCAAGATGGCGGCTTTACATAGAATAAAGAAGGAAGATGGACGGGGTCAAGGACATCTATACTCCCAGCCTCGACTATTACGGATTTCGTTCGTCGTACGTCGTATTCGTCGGAATTTTTTAGAAAAAAGTCGCCGATTTCGTTCGTCGTACGTCGTATTCGTCGGAATTTTTTAGAAAAAAGTCGCCGATTCGCGTATTCAAAATAACCGAGCGTACTATTTTTCTCCGACGAAATCCGACGCGTCGTCGATCTCCGACGCTCGTCGTAAAAATTCGTCGGATTTCGTCGGATTCGTCGTAGCCGAAATTTTCGTCGTATATACGGGTACCGGTAACGAGGCGACGTAAAACTCCGAACCCCCACCCCCTATAAATCCCGAAATACCCCCCCCTTTTTTTGTGGTCGATTGGACGGGGGTTTGCGGCGGGTGGGTGTTTCTTTTTTTTTTTTTCATTGTTACTCTAGATTC
Organism: Lutraria rhynchaena; assembly: GCA_008271625.1. NCBI lineage: Eukaryota > Metazoa > Mollusca > Bivalvia > Venerida > Mactridae > Lutraria > Lutraria rhynchaena. The sequence goes on from VIBL01000039.1 coordinate 247,847, forward strand.
GACGGAGGACGGACGTGTGTCTCCGCGCGCCAGTTTTTTATAAAAAAAAAAATTATGTGCGCGGAAAAATCGAGGCGTAAACCGACTCGATCATCATCGCCGTTTTATCGTCGCGCGACGACGGAATGGTGGCGGTATTATTATTGGACGGGTAAGACTTGGGAGTTGTGTCGAGGATGCGAGGCCGTCGCGACGGATCGTAATAGTACCCGTCATCACGATTGTTTAGGAGAGACGGTACATCGTCATCATCGTCGGAAGACCGGCGGCGAGGGTTCGTAATACATTTATACAAAGGGAGAGAATCGGGGCAGACAACTCTTTTGACTTTCGAAAACGAAACCGAACTCTGGGGTTTTTTTTGTCTTCTAAGAAAAAAACGGAGGGGAGGAGTTTTAAAAACACGTGGGGTTTTATATAAAAGGGAAGACGACTTTAACATTTAGAGACACAGATTTTGTTTTTGCCCGATAAAAGAAAGCAAAAAGATTTTTAATAAAACAGACCGCGACACGATGATGAATACCGACCGCGAGATAATAATAAAAGAAGACGGGACGACGGACGACTGTCCCGTTCCTAAAAAACGGCGATGCCGCGACGCGGACGACGCGCCGGATCTGACGACTACTACCGAAAGAAAAGAAGAAGAAGAATCGGTTCCCGGTGGTAATAATGAAACCGCCTCCGAATATACGGTGATCGCTACTACTACCGAGAAAAAATATCGAACGGGGATACGGTGATGGAAACGACGACTACTACGGAGCAAAAGATATTGAACGTTCCGGGCGACGACGGCGAATATACGGTGGAAACGATTACTACTACTACTATCGATACCACCGCCGAGAAAGACGACGAAGTCCGTAAAGTCGTCTTTTTGATCGGACCGCCGTGCGCCGGCAAGACCACGTTGTGCGAGGCTATAGCGAAAGACGAGAACGTGTACAGAGTCGTCAGCGCCAGATCCGTGATACAGAAACTGGCCGACGCCGGCGATACCGGGGCCGTAGACGCTTTAACTAAAGGGATCATGTTCGATCCGACTCTAGTGACTCGGGAGATCGGGAAAGAAATCCGTAACGGGAATCCGGCGGTGACCGTAGTCGTGGACGGTTTTCCCAGAGTGGCGGAAAATATGACGGCTTGGAATCGTTACGTGGAAGAGACCGGCTTTAGTATTCGCTGCTACGGGACCGTCGTGCTGGACGTTGGTCGGGAAGAATGCGAGAGACGAGCGGCTAAACGGTATCGCGTAGACGACGCCGTCGAGGTACACCGGGAACGATTGAATCACTGGGACGCGGTGACTAAACCGCTGTTATGTGAGATGGAGAACGTACGGTTCGTACGGGACCCGGCGAAGTTTTGGGAGGCGGCCGAAGAGTTGTTGTTGTTGTCGGGTATAGAATAAAAATTGGACGATAATAATACTTTTTTTTGCCGGATACTTTTTATAATATACTTTCGTGTATGTTTTTTTTTGAATTTGTTGTCGTATAAAATAAATTTTTGTACCTTCGATATTATATCTTTTTTTTTGTCTCTTTTTTTTGTTGTTTTTTTGGTGGGGCTAAGGTGGCGCTACTATACTACTTTGGCAGGCTTTTACCGTAAAAAAAAGTGGGCGGAGCCTTTTTGTATATATAAAAAGATATGATGCGTTTTTCTCCGTTGTTATTCAGACGCACGTCTTTTCTATAGGGTGGGGAAAAACCCTTACCAACGATGAAACTGATTACGGCTTTACTTATAAACTACGCGGTTTCGACGGTCTTGTCATTACAAACTGGTAGTTCGATCGTCAAACCGGAGGTACTGAAGAACGTATTATCCCGCATCTTGGCGAATCTGTTGCAGACGAATTCGAATCTGCGAGTCCGCGGAACGTTACGGGACTGGATGAAAAAATCGTCGAGAGACATTAAGAGGCTCACGAACGACGCTACGGTGGACAACACGTTGTACATAATACAGAAGATTTCCGCCGATTTAAATCGATTCACGGGTAAACGACACCCGCAGTTGGTGTTCGGAAAAAAGAAGAAGGACGAGGTGGTGGTAACGACGACTCGGAACGAAGGGGGAAAGAGAGTGAAAAAACTATAAAAAACTCTGATAATAATGTTGTGCGACGCCGTCGTAATATACTCCGGACTAGACAGAGCGGCCGCGAAGAAATTCGTCAGAGACTCGCCGGAATACGCCGGGATGCCCGTCGAGATCCGGCTGTACGACGACGACGTCTTGTTCAGGGATCCGTCGCACGCCGTGGACAGCAGCGCCGTGTGTTTCGTGTTCTTGACGAAACGTTTCGTAGAAGAAGACGATACGGGTCTGATGAGACTGGTGACGGACGAGCTGATACCGGCCTCCGTGATGAACGAGCGCTGGAACGTCGTGCCGCTGTTCGCGGAGCGAAAAGGTCCCGCGTTCAGGATACCGCCATCGTTGAACAGACTGAGCGGACTGCCGTACTACGAAGAGTTGTTAGGGGACGGTAAACTGAGTCGGAGGTTCAGGGACCGTTTCGCCGGACTGATGCGCGAAGCCGTGTCCAGGAGACGCCGATTGGATCATTCGGTTTCGCTTAGTACTTGGAGATTAATAAAAAAACCTTTAATTAACTGAAAAAAAGAGCCGCCTTGATTCGCCATATTATAATACATGTAACCAAGACGTTCTGCGCATGCTCCGTATGAAGACATGGGGGCGTAGATATATAAACCGCAAAAACCGCACAATCATTTAAATCGTATATAGATATTGGCGCCGAGAACTGATCATTCTTGAAAAAAATGTCAACAATCTACAAAAGGTCCGCGCCGCCGCGAGAGACGGTTAAACGACGACAGTCGACGTTCCCGGACTATAAGAAACCGGGTTTTAAAGAGAGAAAAAGTATAGTAGATAACGACGAACATTTGACAGACTTTTTAGAATACTTAGAAAAGAAACGATTGAGGGTAGTGAAGGCGTTGAAACAGGGACACGAAAAAGAGCTGGTGATGCGCAGGCACAAACAGTACCGGAAAAACAGGTTCGTTTCTTCGAGGAGTCGAAGGGCGGATATGGACTGTGACGACGAGGGCGCGGGATACGACTGATTTTATAATGAACTTGTATATAGACTGTGTAACTTTGAAACTTTTTTTCTAAAAATGTTGTGTTTTAGCATTGAAACTCTGTGTTTTTTATGAAGTTGTCGTGTACGGACATAACACAATGGATTTTTTAAAAATAAAAGACAACAAGAACAAGAGTATTTTTTTCGTAATTACACATTTGATTTTATTTTTCACAACTCAATAAAAAAACGTGTTAAAAAGAACTATAAGCTTTGTCTTTTTTATTATTGTTTTTTTTAATAACCAGTAGATCCCATTCCTCCGGATCCCCTTTCCGTTTCGGAAACGTAACTCGTTTCTACGACCACCGTCGATTCGTAGATCCTTTCGCAAATGAGTTGAGCTATTCTGTCTCCCGCTCGTATAGGGTAATCCGCGTCCGAAAAATTGAACATCACGACGCCTACGTTGCCTCGAAAATCCCGATCAATGACTCCGGCTCCGACGTCTATGAAATGTTTTACCGCCAATCCGGATCGTGGCGCGATTCTCCCGTAACATCCTTTCGGTAATTCGACGGCGATGTCCAGTTTTACCGTAGCCTTTCCTTTCGCCGGTATTACGGTGTTAACGGCGCTATATAAATCGTATCCCGCCGCTCCGGCAGACCCTTTCCTAGGTACCGTAGCATTCTCGGTTAATCGACGAACGTACAGTCTTTCGGGTTCGTTCATCCATCCCAACGTTTCTGCTAAGCGTACTATAGTATACGCGAGTAACGCGGCCCATATCAAGTAGCCGTTCTCGAAACAGCCGATCGTTTTAAGGTCCGGCAGCATGGTTCCGGAATGAAAAATTTTATAAAAAACGACGAAAAAATACGAATGGGGTGAGAGTTCCGTTCCCTTTTGTTATATATCCGTCATTGAATTAAACACATCACGTGACATTTCATCGCGGATAGTCTCAGCCAATAAGCGTAGACTACGTAACACGCGACCACCGTTAAAGTCCCGAAAGTAAATTTATACTCGAAGGCGATCATTAACAGCCGCGCCGTCATCCCGATAAGGAAGAAAGCGACCAACGTTTCGAAAGTTACGGTTATCATCGCGTCGTCGCCTCCGTCTCCGTGGTGGTAGAATAGTACGGCGGATTAGTCTTATTATCATCTTTCGTCGACGACGAAAAGGACGACGGACCAATACTACCGAAATAAATCGGGAGATTGTTCAGAGTTCTTTTGACTCTCCACATCTTGCAAGTAATATAGACGGTTAGGAGGAGAATTACCACCGAAACGCCGCAGTTAGTCAAAGAAGAGTAAACGTTCAAATTTATGTAGAAGGCGTATTTGTCGAAGGGAATTAGATCCGGTTCTACGACGTTTATATTCGCTTCCACCATTCTCGTGTTGTGTCTGTCAGCGAGGATTTTGAGAAAAAGAATAAATAAACTCGAAAAAAACGATGGGCGGTAAATCTAGCAGCTTGAAAAATTGGTCCGAAGATTCGTTAAAAAAGTTAAGAGGAATGGAAGATTTGACCAAAATCGACGGCGGCGGCGACTGCGAAAAAGGGGAAGACGAAAAAAACGCGAGAGATTCCGGTTCTATGTCTAACTTGTTCGAAGAGCCGGAGACGGAAATACGGGATACTTCGCCCGTCGACGAGACTGAGAAGACGGACCGGCGGGACGATAATATTCCGTTCATCGATGAAAACTACGAGACGGAATCGCGGGATAATATTCCGCTCATCGAAGAAGAAAAGACGGAATCGCGGGACGAAGAAAACTTCTACGGGGACATGAGATTTGTAAATGGTTACGATCCTAACAATAATTGTCTTTGGTATCACAATCGAAATGCGTGCGGGTATTGCGTTGGTTGTCGAACGTATTTGGCATAATAATTCAGGAAAGAACTTTTTAGCTACGTAGAACTACGGTTTGTAGGGACGTGCGCATGCGCTAGTTAGTGTTATGATACATAAGCGATTCACTATGAACTTTACTAATCATTATACGCTAGATCATGCCACCGTGTAGACACAGAAGACAAGTAGAGAGGTTAACCGCCCAGTTAAAAGCGGGTGATGAAAGGTATAAAAAATTATGCCTCGAACGATTACAAGTGAACCAACAACTGACTAGATTGCGTAATGGACTATTCGGTATGCACCAATACATGACAACGACTATTAATTCTATGCTAAACCAGCGATCGGTAGGCGGGAACGAGGATTCATCATCATCATCGTCGTCTTCCGGACACGAGGGATATTGCAACTGTCGAAGATGTCGTAACGGTCCGTGGATACGCAGAAGGTTTGTTTCGTCACGCGGTGCGAACGACGATAATGATGATGACCAAACGGTACCAGCGGATTACGAAGAAAACGATAATACTACGATGTCCGTTCCCGACGTCGAAAACGAAACAACGCCGCCGCCTATCGTCACGAGAACGCCCGAAGAAAATAGACCGGTTATTATTACCGACGACGATTCCTCGGACGACGATTGGCCCGTAATAACGAGACGAAGGGAACCGCGGCGTAACCCGGTCAGAGAGACTAGAGTTAATGTACCGCCTTCGTATAACGTAGTATCGGACGAAGAAGCGTCGTCACCACCGCAGGATGATCAGCGGAGGGTCCAACACCGAGACGATCGTCTCCGGCGCCGGCGTTGGAACGAAATGGTTGAGACTTATAAGACTTTGAACTGTCCGGTGTGTTTGACTAAAAAAAGCGAAGCTATAATTTGTCCGTGTATACACAATATATGTTTGTCGTGTTATAACGTACTACTTACGGCGGACCAGCGTTTATCTTTATCTTTACGATGCCCGGTTTGCCGTACCGATTCTACTGGACTATTTACTTCTCAATAACGTGGACCAAAAAGATGTCTTTTTTTTATAGAATTTTTTTTTACGTTTTTTTAGTATTTTTTTGTAGTAGTATTGTATTTTGTATGTTGTGCACAATGGTAAAAAAAAATAAAAATGCGATAAAAAACCCGAATCTTTCCTTAGTTTTGATTCTTTCCGCCAATCCAATTCTTCGATATGGTTACGATAATCCGGTAAAAAAATTCCGGATTTTACGTGATCAAGGGGATTTTTTGAAATTATTTTCTCACTCCCTCGATATATATAGGAATGTACTTATTTATACCCCCCCAATTCAGTCTAAGTTAGATTTTCGTAGAGAGCGGACGCGTTTTTTGTTAACGCTTAAAGACTGAAAAAAAAACAATTATTTCCACGGCAGCGGCACGGCGGGAATCGCCTACAAAAAAACTTTACCGCGACAGCGTAGGCGCGAGAAAGGATGGGATGGTCAAGATTCCAACATTACGGAGAAAAATGGGCCTCCGTATTCTCCGTAAAGTTCGCCGATATACGACGCCTAGCGGGTATGGTAGGGGTATCGTTCGAAAGTATCAAGATGGCGGTCTTGGACTACGTGTACGCTTTTCACACTGACTTGTACGGGGATATAGCGGTGGACGAAGAGAATATGGATTTCTATTACATTCCGGAGAAACTCGAATCGTTCGAAGTCGAAGCGTTGGAACTCCTTAGAACGGGTCAGAACGACTCGTTAGGCGAGTTACTGCAAGAGTTTAGAGACACAAGGAATTCTCAATTCGATCTAAAAATCAACGCTCTTATACTTCTCGGTTTGCTTCCGGGAGAAGTATGGAAATACAACATAACGAGAACGGTAGGAAAACTAGGGCAATACATGTACGTTCCCGATCACGTAATGTCGGACATAATAGGTAGCGAACCGCGGTGGCCATTCCGAATACCGGACAGACCCGAAGGTTACAGGACATTCGAACGGTATAAAAAACGGGCTGCTCCCGTTGTTGAACGCCGCATACGCCCGCGACGCGATTACCGGCGATTACTCAGACAACATGGGAGAGTATGGAACTCGCGACCCGAAGTAGTAATAGAAAACGCGTTAGATGAAACGACGCGAGCTGTCGACGATATCACCTTAGCCGTTATGCGAGAATTCGCGTCTCGAATCAACAGCACGTCCTCCGATGTAAACGACATCAATACGTCCGACGAAGAAGAAGAAGAAGGCATCGTAGATCAACCAGTCGGCGGGTACGTCCGAAGAAGAAGAATCGTTTAAAAAAAAGCCCGGGGGCTGCCCCTATAAAATTCGTTTTTTTATATAAACTTTTAGTGTTTTTCAATTTTAAAGTGTTATCGCGTACCTACGTCATCATCGTGGTTACTATAGCGTTCAAACAAAACGATAAAAAGCTTGGATATAAATTGTCGCTTACCATAATCGGTTTAGACTATCGGAGAAAGAGGATGGGAAACTGTATGCGATGTCAACGGTGTAAGAGGCAATCGTCATCCGATGCCGTACAACAACAACAACAACAACAGCTGTCGGAGCCCGTTTCACCGTCGCCGCCGCAATACTCGGCGAATCCGTCACCGCCGCCGCAGTATTCGCCGCCGGAGTACTCGGCGTATATGGCGCCAGCTATGCCGTACTCGGTGCCTGTGCCGTCAGCGCCGCCCATTATGCCGGCGGCCGTATTTGCGCAACCCGCGCCCACATCACCGCCTCAGCAACAAGAACCGGCCACGAAAAAGCGTGATAGAAAAGGAGGCGGCAAAGACGATCCCGCTATTTTGACTCGTCATCGTCTTCCGATTCATCGTCTTCTTCGTCCGATTCATCGTGGTCGTCGTCGTCGTCTGATACGAAGGTTAGAAGCCGTTCGAACTTTTACGGAAAAGTGTACGTGAACAAAGGACGTAATGTAACCATAAACTATTAAGTATATAAGAAAGACGACTTTTCTACGATCTTTAGTGTAGTGACGACGAGGATGCCGGCCCGGATCTTATAATGGGAACTTTGTTATATAGATTTTTTTGTTACTTTTGATGAAACTTTTTTCCGCGCTTTTCTTTCTTTTGTTTTGTGTTTACTGTATTATTATTATAATGAAAACCTTGTACATAGACTTTTTTTACGAAAAAAAAACAACTAAAAAACAAAAAAAGTTTTCTTGTGATTTTTTTTATTTTTTTATATTTTTTCCGGAGTAATTTCCGATATCATATCCCTCTGTAGCCGTTTGAGTTCTTTAGACATCTTCTTGTTCTTAATAACTTTACGCGAGTCCATTCGGTTCTCTATCCGCTTGTTAACGAGCCGCGTAAATACGGACGACGTTTGGTAAGCGTTCCAGTTTAATCGGCTCCCCGTGGCGGCGATCTTCAACTTTTTATTCTCATCTTCCGCGTTGTAACAATCCGGTAATACGGAATAGTAGTATTCCGGCGGTTCGTAACTATCTTCTTTCGGGGGCGATTCCCCGAACGACGAAACCACGACCAGTTTTTGGCGCTTCGAAGCCGTAATGCCGTTATTATTATTGTCGTCTTTCTTTTTTCGTTTAAGCCGTAGACTCACGGAGTTTCTATCGACTTCAAATTTCTTCTCTTTTTCGTACCACGTATCTTCGACGTACGTCAACACCGATTCGGAGTGAATCTCTATAACATCGTCCGAATCTAAAAGCAAACCCGTAGAAGGCGAGCAGCCGAAGCCGAGGACGCAATCCGGTAGTCTGACCGCTTCCATGATCGTCGTAAGAATGAGAGTCTCCGCGATCGGCAACCCGATTTATATTATAAAAAAAGGCGTGGGATAAGAAATCATAGACTCGTACGGTTATACGGTACGGTGTTCTATTATTGTCGTTATAAAACCAAATGTCACGTGATTTGTCTCGCGAGATTCTCGCGCCTTCCCCGTCTTTATGATAAAGTTATCGCGGTTATACAAAACACTCTTTAGTTTACGATCTTCCAACGAACAAGAATTTTGTAAATTTTATAAAAAAAAATGGATAGTGTAGTGACGGGCGGTTTAGAAATTAAAACGAGCTATTGGTTAACCGCCGATAATGAGGACTGCGAGGACTGCGATGGATTTCGACCAACTGGCGAAAATTGGCAGTTAGAATTACTTCTGAGACACGCTAAATCCAATAGAGTTTGTTTCAGAATTTTTTCGTTGATTAAGATGGTCGATTGTATTATAATCCAGTTAAACCAACAATCGGAGCTCGAGATCGATTCCAGCGAGTTAAAAGACTGGCATTTACGAGTGATACAAGATGACGGTTTTATTTGGAGATCTAAATTTGAATTCGTAAAAAGACTACATTTCGGTTTTTCGAAAACCCTCGTTCGTTATTTAACGTTGACTGAGAAAGGAATTCCTCCTCATCTCGTTTTTATCTTCGGGGATCATCGTTCCGATCATAATGAGGATTTGTCGGAACGAGACAAACGATTTTGGCAGTACATATCCCTCATACAGGGTATAGAAAAATGGTGTTTCCGTAACGCGATAGTAGAGGGTGCGTTCAAAGTAGCTAGATGGGATCGTCAGAACAAGTCGTTACTGTTTATCGTGCCGGACGTATCGGATTGTCAACCGATTTTTAATAAATTGGGAGAACGTTTTCATACGAGGAGCCACATAAAGAAAACGTACGTTCCTTTTAACGGGTACGATTCATGGACAGTGCCAGAAAAGTTAACCCCGGAAAGTTTGTACGAAACAATTTACAAAAAAACGAAACTAGGATTGAAACGTGACTATTCAAATTTTTATTACAAACAATGACGACATTTTATACCAAAAAAATCCAAATAAAAAAAATTAAAAAAAAAGACAAATTGTTTTTTTGTGTGTTGAAGTCTTGCACTTTTTTCCCCCGTCAGCAAAGGTAGCCGAAATATCAATCGTGCTTGTAACTGATTGACGGTGGGGGAAAAAAACTCTCATATACGAGAGTTCCCGTTTTCCCGTCGTACGCCCGGCCAGACTCGGTCTCGACGCATTTTATCCGCACACGCTTTAAATAGGACCGTCGTACACTCGTCACACAACCTTTTCGGCGGGTAGATCTTTTTTCCGCATCCGTCGTACGCGCAAGCCACCTTGTCCCTCGAAGAAAGAACGACGGGATTGAGCCGTTTCATGTCGTCTCGAGAAAGCGGTGGAATATCGTCTACGATTAAATCGGTGTCGTCCGACAAACTGGCGGTTCCGTTCATTTTTTTTTAAAAGCAAAAGTGTATAAAAAAGGGATTTTTTTAAAGCCAAATCCCTATGTTAGGAGTGCCGCTCCCGAATATGTCGTCCCAATACTCGTTCGTAGCTCGTTGTGACGCTTCCGCGCACCGTCTGAAGTATTCGGTAATCGCTTCCTCATCCGTGTGCCATACTTGATAATGACCGGAGAAAAATTGACGTAAGTAGAATTTTCCGCACTTATCACACAGTACCTTATCGGGTTTCGAGTAGTCGCCCATCGACAACCACGGTATTGACCTATCGGTACGAGAATACGGTTCGTTTAACGCGGACAAATAAAAAAAACCGACGGCCACCTGCGCGGATGTTTTCTTTGCGTTTGAAGTACGCCGGAACCACCCCTCCTAATATAAAACTCCTCCCAAACCACGTACGCGCGAGCGGTTTTGCCCAATGAAATGAAGGAGGAGCGCGGCGCATGCGCTTTTAACTTTTTTCCGAAACGAGTTTAAACGCGATTTCTTCTTAAATACGCTCCCAATTTACCGCTAGAGACCGGCGAAACCGGAGTTTCTTTTTTTTTAACCGAAAATCAGAAAACCAGAAAAAAAATGAGCATCACGACGAGTCACGATAGGAGTAAAAAGGAAACTATGCATTACGTGCTCGTACTGAAAGCCGACTATTCGGAGATGTTCGAAGAGGACGGCGAATTAAGCGAAAGACTCGCTAGTCATCAATTTAACGAATTTTCGGTGTTGGATCGACACAACGGGACTAAGTTGTTTCACGCGGTTTGCGACGGCGACGATCGTATAGGAAGCGCCTTCAACAAGATTCTGGACGTATGCTTACGGTGCGACATTAAAGCCGTATGCTTACCGGGCTCATCATCTTCGAACGATCCGGAATTCTACGTATCGTTACACGAGAACTTTTGTACGAACGGGATCGACGTTACCGTGTTGTTTCGAATAGACGAAAGCACTACTAATACGGACATGGTTCATTCTATAAATCTACGACGCGCCCGCGAGCAAGGGAGGATACGACACCGACGAACCCCGTCGATCCACTGCAATTCGACCGCTAGGAGGCGATTGAACTTTGATACTATAACGGAACAAATGGAAGAATAAAAAAAGTTGTGTTTTTTTATTGTTTTAAAAAAAAACTCTTTTGGGGTTTTGTTGTGCGGGTGTTGGGGATCAATAAGCTTTTTGTGTTTTTTTGTTTTTATATATACAATTTACTAAAATAAAAAAACGTAATAACCGAATTTCTATATTTTTTTGTTTTTTTATTTTGACATATAATATACATACAACAACATTGTTTAAGCGTACATAGGTAAAACACAGTGACAATTACACTAGAAACACTAAAGAAAGTCACACATTGTAGTTAAAATATAATTGAATTTTTATTGCCCAGTATTCGCGGTTCCGCCGCCGCCTTTCGAACCCTTTATTAACTCGCAAACCCGCGCGTATCCAGATTCCCCCGTATCGTCGTAGTTCGGAAATCGGTCTTCAAACCGGAGTCCGTCGTTTTTCGCCGATGATGGTCCCCAATCCGCCAAAAGCAGCGGTTGGATCAAATATAGATACTGTAGCAAGAGTTGTTGCCTCAGCTCTTTAGAATACTTTCGCCATCGTACCCACAACTCCCTTTCGTTACGGATAAGCTGGCTCGATTCCGGACCCCAGTCGCAACCTTCGGAGAGGTCTTCTCTGAACCGCCAAAAATTAGGGCCCGCTAAAATCGTATCGAGATCTTCCGGCCGTACGAGTTTTCGTTTTCTCACGATTCGCGTCGCCGTCTCCAGAAAACTAATGGTCCTCTCCGTGTCCGGATAAACGGAAGAATTTGATTCGATCTTACCCGAGCGTCTAAACGCCGGTCGTACGGTGTCCATGGTGTCGCTGTCGAATATCCCGTAAAGGTTTGTGAAAATCAATCCCCATTCTAGCGGATTCGCCGGGAATTTTCCTTCGTATACGAAAACCTGACAATTCATCGCCGCAAACTGCGTGCACGCCAGTTTAATCTTCTCGATCGCTTGCGGCGGGAACCCTACGAAGACCATTCTGTTGAGTCGTCTCGAATCGACGTAATTGCGAGCGATTCGACGTAGGCAATCCATGCTTTGACAGCCGTTGTTCGTGAAGACGATAAAACCGTCCGCATCCTCGTCTTTTTCGATCCCAAAGTACGATAAGGCGGTCGTCATGTACGTGTGTTGGAATGCTAAAGGTATCAATACGCACTCGTCCGCCTCTAAAGCGTAGTGTCGGAAGTCGACTCTCTTTCCAGCTAGCGCCGATTTCGTAAACGCCTCCAGTAAGCGGAAACAAGGCTCGCATAACCCGATCGTCGTCCAGTAATTCCCGTCCAGTACGCAGTTCTCGGAGCACGTGACACAGACGTAGTTGATGAAACTGTCGGTCACGGGCATACACTTCCACGGCATCCCCGACGTAGACGACAAATCCGCGAGGTGACCGCGGCACTGCGGCATGTCGTTCTTACCGACGTATAAACGATCTTTATGCGGAAGCATGGATCCGCGGAACCATCCTCGCGCCCTGGACTCGCATTTCTTTATTCTGTCGGCTTGCGCCTGTCTCTCGACGGCGTACGTAAAAACCGGCGACTCGCTTTCCATTAACTTTACGTACTCGTCCGTGTAGCCTACCAGCTCGTTCCGTTTTACGTCGTAAGCGCACCGTACCATGATAGTATCAAACTGATTTAACACTTCTCGAATGTCGTTAAACACCAGAGGTACGAGATCGATGAGCCTTTTCTTCCGCTGTACCGGTCGTTCATCATCATCGCCAAAACCGCCCAACTCGTGTCTACCGATCTTAGTCCTCGCCGCTTTTAACGGATTTACGGCGTACACGTCCAAATCTCCCGGCACATTCGACGACGACGATTCTTCGGCGACTGTCCCTCGAGCCAATGCCACGGCGTACGCCACCGTAGAACCGCTCACGTATAAGCCGTCGATGTTTAGAAATTCGTCCGAATCCTCGGGATGGTCGGAAATTTCGGCAATGACGTTCCTTACTCTCGTACGTAGCCATTGTTCGGCTTTCTCTTTTATTTCCGCCCACTTCATCGCTGTTGAAAGGCGAGTATGATGCGCTTGAACCGTAATCGTAGTATCCGTAAATCGACCTCTCTCACCGCGATGTCTCTCGGAGTTCGGCTAGCGGCCAATAGCGCGCACCGTTTCTGCTCTAGTCGTTCTAAAAATTGATCAATCTCTTCTATCGTCACAGGCTCTATTTGTATTACGGTGTCTCTGAGTCTTTGTCTATAAGTTTCCTCGCGAGAAGCGGACATTATATACCTCGGACGTCATACACTCGAATGAAAAGTTGCACAATAATAAAAATCTTATAGCTCTATACGCGCATGCGCCAAGGAATTCTATTGGTTGAAACGGGATAGACCAATCTAGACGGTGGTCGGAAAGAAAATAAACGACGAGGTATTCGCGAAACGGAGTTTTTTTATATTATACTTTTTAGAAAAAAAGATGTGTTATCTACCGATCCGGAATTTTGGAAAAAAATGGGCGTAATAACCACGGAACGGCCCAAGTTTCCCGAATTCTCGTTGCCCGGTAAAAGGACGGAGTCGTTTAAAGAATGGTCGCCTTTGATACCGATTAAAGTCGACGAGTTGGTCTCGGCGGGTTTGTTTTACACGGGTTACGGAGACAGCGTTCGATGTTACCACTGCGGCGGCGGGATTAGACATTGGGAGCAAAATAACAACCCGATGTTCGAACACGCCAAGTGGTACCCTCGTTGTCAGTACGTCCTTCTTATTAAGGGTCAGCCGTACATAGACGCCGCGGGTAAAGAAAAGGATTTGGATATACCGGTCGAAAAACCGATTCAACGCGATCCGTACGAAGCGGACATTAATTGCGTAGCCGCGCAGAGTTGCTCGGGGTTCGGAACGGAGGATGAGATAATGCGTGCCATGAAGTCGTACATCGCGGAACACGGGCACAACCGATTCAAGGCTTGCGACTTGGCGGCGATCTTACTCGACACCCAAGAATCGGGCGATAAGCCGATAGAAGAAGAAGAAGAAGAACCCGAAAAAGAGGAGGAACCCGTAGTAGTAGTAGAAGACGATTTAACGAAACTCGCCGACGAGAACCGGATATTGAAAGAGTCGATGGAGTGTAGAATCTGTATGGTAGAACCGGCTACTACCATATTGCTACCTTGCGGACACTTGGTCGCTTGCCCGAGGTGCTCTCTACCTATTACTAAGTGTCCCGTGTGTAGAAAGGTGATAGGGGGCCGAGTTCGCGCTCTCATCGGATAAAAAAAAGACCTTTTTTGAGACATATGTTTGTTTGATTTGTTGTATATACGAATGTAATAATTTATTTTTTACGTGTAAAACTGTGATTTCCATAACAAAAAAACACAAAAACAACGGGTTTTTTTCTATTTTTTTATTTTTTTATACACACCAAAGCTAAAAATCTAAAAAAAACCGCTGGGTTTTTTTTGATGTTTTACAAACATTTCTTTAACATCTCGAGCTCTCGGGCGCGTCTCCTGGACACGGCTTCGCGCATCAGTCCGGCGAAACGGTCCCTGAACCTCCGACTCAGTTTACCGTCCCCTAACAACTCTTCGTAGTACGGCAGTCCGCTCAGTCTGTTCAACGATGGCGGTATCCTGAACGCGGGACCTTTTCGCTCCGCGAACAGCGGCACGACGTTCCAGCGCTCGTTCATCACGGAGGCCGGTATCAGCTCGTCCGTCACCAGTCTCATCAGACCCGTATCGTCTTCTTCTACGAAACGTTTCGTCAAGAACACGAAACACACGGCGCTGCTGTCCACGGCGTGCGACGGATCCCTGAACAAGACGTCGTCGTCGTACAGCCGGATCTCGACGGGCATCCCGGCGTATTCCGGCGAGTCTCTGACGAATTTCTTCGCGGCCGCTCTGTCTAGTCCGGAGTATATTACGACGGCGTCGCACAACATTATTATCAGAGTTTTTTATAGTTTTTTCACTCTCTTTCCCCCTTCGTTCCGAGTCGTCGTTACCACCACCTCGTCCTTCTTCTTTTTTCCGAACACCAACTGCGGGTGTCGTTTACCCGTGAATCGATTTAAATCGGCGGAAATCTTCTGTATTATGTACAACGTGTTGTCCACCGTAGCGTCGTTCGTGAGCCTCTTAATGTCTCTCGACGATTTTTTCATCCAGTCCCGTAACGTTCCGCGGACTCGCAGATTCGAATTCGTCTGCAACAGATTCGCCAAGATGCGGGATAATACGTTCTTCAGTACCTCCGGTTTGACGATCGAACTACCAGTTTGTAATGACAAGACCGTCGAAACCGCGTAGTTTATAAGTAAAGCCGTAATCAGTTTCATCGTTGGTAAGGGTTTTTCCCCACCCTATAGAAAAGACGTGCGTCTGAATAACAACGGAGAAAAACGCATCATATCTTTTTATATATACAAAAAGGCTCCGCCCACTTTTTTTTACGGTAAAAGCCTGCCAAAGTAGTATAGTAGCGCCACCTTAGCCCCACCAAAAAAACAACAAAAAAAAGAGACAAAAAAAAAGATATAATATCGAAGGTACAAAAATTTATTTTATACGACAACAAATTCAAAAAAAAACATACACGAAAGTATATTATAAAAAGTATCCGGCAAAAAAAAGTATTATTATCGTCCAATTTTTATTCTATACCCGACAACAACAACAACTCTTCGGCCGCCTCCCAAAACTTCGCCGGGTCCCGTACGAACCGTACGTTCTCCATCTCACATAACAGCGGTTTAGTCACCGCGTCCCAGTGATTCAATCGTTCCCGGTGTACCTCGACGGCGTCGTCTACGCGATACCGTTTAGCCGCTCGTCTCTCGCATTCTTCCCGACCAACGTCCAGCACGACGGTCCCGTAGCAGCGAATACTAAAGCCGGTCTCTTCCACGTAACGATTCCAAGCCGTCATATTTTCCGCCACTCTGGGAAAACCGTCCACGACTACGGTCACCGCCGGATTCCCGTTACGGATTTCTTTCCCGATCTCCCGAGTCACTAGAGTCGGATCGAACATGATCCCTTTAGTTAAAGCGTCTACGGCCCCGGTATCGCCGGCGTCGGCCAGTTTCTGTATCACGGATCTGGCGCTGACGACTCTGTACACGTTCTCGTCTTTCGCTATAGCCTCGCACAACGTGGTCTTGCCGGCGCACGGCGGTCCGATCAAAAAGACGACTTTACGGACTTCGTCGTCTTTCTCGGCGGTGGTATCGATAGTAGTAGTAGTAATCGTTTCCACCGTATATTCGCCGTCGTCGCCCGGAACGTTCAATATCTTTTGCTCCGTAGTAGTCGTCGTTTCCATCACCGTATCCCCGTTCGATATTTTTTTCTCGGTAGTAGTAGCGATCACCCTATATTCGGAGGCGGTTTCATTATTACCACCGGGAACCGATTCTTCTTCTTCTTTTCTTTCGGTAGTAGTCGTCAGATCCGGCGCGTCGTCCGCGTCGCGGCATCGCGTTTTTTAGGAACGGGACAGTCGTCCGTCGTCCCGTCTTCTTTTATTATTATCTCGCGGTCGGTATTCATCATCGTGTCGCGGTCTGTTTTATTAAAAATCTTTTTGCTTTCTTTTATCGGGCAAAAACAAAATCTGTGTCTCTAAATGTTAAAGTCGTCTTCCCTTTTATATAAAACCCCACGTGTTTTTAAAACTCCTCCCCTCCGTTTTTTTCTTAGAAGACAAAAAAAACCCCAGAGTTCGGTTTCGTTTTCGAAAGTCAAAAGAGTTGTCTGCCCCGATTCTCTCCCTTTGTATAAATGTATTACGAACCCTCGCCGCCGGTCTTCCGACGATGATGACGATGTACCGTCTCTCCTAAACAATCGTGATGACGGGTACTATTACGATCCGTCGCGACGGCCTCGCATCCTCGACACAACTCCCAAGTCTTACCCGTCCAATAATAATACCGCCACCATTCCGTCGTCGCGCGACGATAAAACGGCGATGATGATCGAGTCGGTTTACGCCTCGATTTTTCCGCGCACATAATTTTTTTTTTTATAAAAAACTGGCGCGCGGAGACACACGTCCGTCCTCCGTCGAATCTAGAGTAACAATGAAAAAAAAAAAAAGAAACACCCACCCGCCGCAAACCCCCGTCCAATCGACCACAAAAAAAGGGGGGGGGTATTTCGGGATTTATAGGGGGTGGGGGTTCGGAGTTTTACGTCGCCTCGTTACCGGTACCCGTATATACGACGAAAATTTCGGCTACGACGAATCCGACGAAATCCGACGAATTTTTACGACGAGCGTCGGAGATCGACGACGCGTCGGATTTCGTCGGAGAAAAATAGTACGCTCGGTTATTTGTCCCGTTCTATTACTGAGACGAGAATGAAGAAAAAAACGAATTTCCCCTATAGTTTTAAAATTCCGACGAGTTTTTTTCCTCGACCAATAAGAAAAAAACACGTTTTAAAACCGAAAGCTCCGCCCACAAAAGAGTCCGTATAATATAAAAAAAGGAGGGTTTTTTGCGCAAAAACTTTACTGAACCTACAAAACATCATCATAATGGATAATAGTCTTATCAGCGGCGTAAATACGATCAGCGAGTCGGACAGCTGTAGCATTCAAAAAAGAACTTCCTGCAAGAAAACAATGTTTTTTTCAGTTTGAGTCACGCCCATTGCCTAGACCTAATGAAGTCTATGTTTTTATAAAGGCTAATTTTATGCATATACAGCTTTAATAGACGTACTTACAAAGAAAAATGGCTCTAATTATTTATAATAATTCACAGTGCCTGTAACAAACCTGCAGCTCCCAAGATGAACGCGCTAAGCACTAACAAACAACGAAGCATCATGATATATCTTCCCTCACTGTAAGTACACAACACAAAATACAGTCACTTAGTTGTATGTTCGATATTATTATGCCACGAAAGCATGAATCGAGTGTTAATTATTTAAAGGTCATACTCCTCAAATTGGGGAGCTTGAAATTATTAAACAAACACAATTTTGCATACGCGCACAAAATTTAACTATTCAAAAATGAAAATTGGCCGTACGATTCGAAATAACGATACTGACATGTAACATACCTGCCGAAATATCGACGCAGTTACTCCCCTTAGATTATTATTGTTGATATAGCGTATGAGTCTATTGACAAAGTAGCAGTCAATTTGTCACAGCTGGATCCACTGGCGATTCTAAGGATCAAAGTAACGGGACTTGTAAAATGATACAGCCTTATGCAGAAACCGAGATGTTTAAGATTGGTATTTATTCAAGTCATCGTAATATAATACACCATAAATAAAATGTTTTTTATTCCGTCAGAAAACAAATTGTACAAAATATATTGTTGTAACCCATTCTTTCATGTCCTACACAAATTAATATGTTGTTTTTTAAACCGTTCATTACAATATCACTATAACTTATAATATAACTTATAATATAGGTTATAATATACAAAAAACTCTTTTATAATAATTCACAAACTTAAAAAAGTATACATATATATTGTTCTGAAGTTTGTGGTTTTACTGATGAGTTATGAATTGAAAGGTTACGAATGAATTATTATAATATATATTGTTCTGAAGTTTGTGGTTTTACTAATGAGTTATCAATTGAAAGGTTACGCATGAATTATTATAATATATATTGTTCTGAAGTTTGTGGTTTTACTAATGAGTTATCAATTGAAAGGTTACGCATGAATTATTATAATATATATTGTTCTGAAGTTTGTGGTTTTACTAATGAGTTATCAATTGAAAGGTTACGCATGAATTATTATAAAAAAGTTTTTTGTGTAAAGAAAACTACACAGTATGATTTTTTGTATGGGGAATTCGAACGCGTCTCTTTTAAAACTTTTCATACATTTAAAATTATATCTAAACTATTGGTTATTGATTCTTCAAAAAGGCGATAACAAGTATGTCAAAATTGTGTATAAATTATTACTTAATGATATGAATACATATCCTAACAAGCCTAATTGGTGTAGTCAATTAAAAGATTTACTTTATACTTTAGGATTTGCGAGAGCATGGTTTAATAAAGGGATGGGAGATGGAAAACTATTTCTACATATTGCTAAACAAAGTTTAAATGATCAATTTATGCAGAATGTAATGCTAGATTATATACTTCTGACAGAGCCATTTTTATAAGAGTATTTCGGTATTTAGATTTCAGCCTAATTTAGAATATTTTACTGTAAATAAATTATGTCAAGTATTTAGTCGTCCAAGAGTCTTGTCTCATAATTTATGTATTGAATCAGGTGGATGGGTAAAACCAAACAGGATTCCACTCAATGAAAGAAGATGTCGAACATGTAATATCCTGGAAGACGAATATCATTTTGTTTTGGAATACTACTTATAGGCTGAATTGCGAAAACAATATATTCCCCGGTATTTTTGGTCAAGACCTAACGTGCTAAAATTTATTGATTTAATAAACTCAAATAACAATCATATATACTAACTTGAAAATAAACATTTGTATTGTATTTGTATTGGACGATTTGTCTGTACAATATGCGACTGATGGTGTGACAACCAAGTTTCAGTTAATTTCTGATATTATCAACCGATGTCAGTAAGACATAAGTACAGTAAAACCTCGGTGACGAGACTGCCTTCTGGACCAGAAAAATCGATCATAATAATGAAGAGATCTCATTTATTTAATCAATTTAGATTCACTCGTGTTCAAATATTTTATTGAGTTAGAGTAAAATTACTGCGCCACTAATGAAAACTACTGAGAAACAGAAATATTTCCCTCAAAATTAAACACTTATACCATACTTTTGCCGAACCTTTTTATAAACACACGCTATCAAGTAACGTCTTCTCCTATTCAGCTCAGTCCGAACGATCTTAAACTGCTGATATTCGTTACCTGATACTTCTCCAACTACCTCAATAATCGTTTTGTGTTCAGCCAAATGTAGAAAATTACGAAGGTATTTTATGTATTCATATATTGATTTAAATCATGTTTAATAATATAATATTGTCCCGTAGTTTTGTTGCATAAGTAGATATTTCGACAAACAAGTTAATGATTATTAATGATTGAATAAATATAGATTAAAGGACGGAACGGATCAATATCACGAGGTACCTTTCTTTTTCTGTGTCTAAATGTCCGTTCTGGCACTCAAATATCAAGAACCCTGTCCATTTATATTCTTATTTACTTAGTAAAGGGACTAGACATCGATTTTTTTTATTTTGTAGATTAGTGAAAACAGCTACAATAAAATAGCCATTAGATCTACAATAAAACCTTCACAATGAGACCGTCACTGGACTCGAAAAATCGGTCGTAATAATGGAATAGCCTCATTATCAAGTTTAATTATAAGGGAGTTATTGAAAGCCGCGCAGAAAAAAGTGGTCATTATAACAAGGTGGTCGTAATATTGAGTTGGTCGCTATTTGATGCTTCACTGTCTTTCAAAATGTATGAAGGAAATCTCGCAGACTATGATAAAGGACCGATTTTTGACATCCAAATAGAATCCAAATTTACCTCAAATAAAAAAAGGTCACACAATACGACATCGAATATTTTGTCTATAGGTAATTACTACTACCAGTGGGAAACTGCGCATATTCGCTGCAACGCTAATTTTTTTAGAAAAAAAAAATATGTATTGTGTTATTACATGGAGATTCCCATGTTTATCTAGTCGCATTACAACAAATATTATCAGTCGGCTGTAATTGGCGTCAAAGTTCATATATAAAAAATGAATGCAGATTTACCCCCCCCCCCAAAAAAAAACCCACACACACTACGCAAATATCAGCGATACTACCCATGCATATATCTGGTATTAATAGCCTCATGAGAAACACACTCATTAATGATCGATTCAAAAAATATTTTATAGACATCCCGCTTGTCAATTCGAATGATAATCCTCGTCATCCTATAGAGGTGAATTTTGAGTAAATTGCGATGAATCTGCTATCAGTGAAATGTTAGTTGTTTTGTGCGGATACAACTACATTCAATTAAATATCAATAACTACATACAATGACTACAACAAGCGCTTTTTGACTACAAGTACCTGTCTGTTTATAAATGAATTATTTTCTGCTTCATAATGCTTATGAATGTAATTTGATATCAGTTATTGCTCGTCAATAATTATAAAAATACACTAAAGTGTTAACTGCGCTTTAGCACAAAGGATTTAGATTTAAAAGGTAAAGTTACCGTTAAATGTAATTCGTAAATATTAATTGGTAATATATAACAGGTAGTCTCAAAACTTTTTATTCTCATACAAACAAGCTACCTGCTAAAACTGCCTATAACATCTATACAAGTACACACATTCATTGTGCCGCGTGGTTAGTGCGCTGGACTTGTAGCCCGGAGATCCGGGTTCGAATCCCCGTCGCGGCAGGACATACCCTTCTATGAAAATTTGACAATAATGTCGATTTCCTCCACATGCGGAGATGTTGCCGGCTCCTTGTGGAGGGGTAGGTTAGTACTAGTAAGTATATAGTCCAGGAAAACTGGTTTGGTGAACTTTATTGTATACACTTCATTAACTTATGTTAGCTTAAATACATTT
This sequence comes from Lutraria rhynchaena, assembly GCA_008271625.1. NCBI lineage: Eukaryota > Metazoa > Mollusca > Bivalvia > Venerida > Mactridae > Lutraria > Lutraria rhynchaena. Next base: position 269,716 of record VIBL01000039.1, read on the forward strand.
GATAATTAATGAGTTATATTCATTGTTTGTGACCCTAGCTATTTTTTTCTCATACGTGTATATTCATGTTATCTTTTCTTGTTTTGCTATTTGTAGCGCGACTCGCACAGTCATTCAGTTTGCCTCGTCCTTCGGACAGTAAACTCATAATTACTGTCAACATTTTGAAATGAATTGAATCTTTGATATTATATTTGAAATGAAATGAATCTTTGATATTATATTTGCAGTTTAATTACAGTTTTATAATTTACGAATACCCGACTGGCATTTTGTTAAACATTCATACCAAAGTAGGCCCCCACTGAGCTAACCCGGTGACATATAGTTAGTAGAAAGTATTCATGTTCACAACATTACTGGTATTTTGTCATACCGATATGCTCCCGCCATTCTTTGGTTTAAGCACGAAAATCTCGTGCAAATTTGTGTTATTATATTACTATATAAGGAACAATTGTGAGGTTTTATTTCTCTCGGGGTTTAGTATTTGGGCAGCAAATATCTAATAGACCTTATTCCATCTTAAAGATCAAAAACAAAGAACATGATAAATGCTTATACTTAAATGCAATATACTTTCTGATTTTTATCAAAAATATATTTTGAATAGCGAACTGCATTCTAGATCGCAGTTTGAGATTTGAATTGCGTCCCAACCTAATGCAACCTATTAATATCTGTATTCCACTGTTTCCGAACAGTAGAGTTCAACGAAAATAATAGTACGTACTCTTTCAACACTATACAAGTAAAGACAGCTTTTCATATTGAAAAATTGAATATCAAAATTAATGATATCGAAATTTTATAATGTTAGCACTGAAAGAAACACAAAAGTATTTGCCAAATTTTTAACATGATTGATTGAGGACTGAATGAAAAATCAATAATTTTCAGTTCATGTATAGTATATATCTATCATTCATTTAGAACCAGAAATGTATCAAATTGATTCATTTATGAAAAATATTGCTACAGTGCAACCTCTTCAGAGCGGCCCTCTCTTGAGCGACAACCTCCATTCAACAACATGTTTTTCCCCCACTGTATGTTTTACTATTTATTTAACCTCTATAGGGCGGCAACCTCTCAAAATCGGCATAATTTTGCGTCTCTCAAAGGGTGTTGCTTTGGAGAGGTTGCACTGTATAATGAAAAAAAGTGGACCTTTGCAAATTTTGATTAGTACTAATATACATCAGTCAGAGATTTATCCTGTACTATGAAATCAGTCATATTTGAACATACACGATACGTACATTTACCGCTATTCATTTCGACCATTGTATTAACCAACAAATGAATAAATTCGAGAGACTACCAAATACAGTGCAACCTCTCCAAAGCAACACCCTTTGGGAAACGCAAAAATATGTTGTTGTTGAGAGGTTGCTGCTCTAGAGAGGTTAAATAAATAGTCAAATCGTACAGTGGGGGAAAAGTATGCTGTTGTTGAAGGGATGTTGTCGCTCAAGAGAGGGCCGCTCTGGGGAGGTTGCACTGTACAAAATAGGCACGAAAAACAATTCCTTAAAATTTAATCAGATTATGCTTACATCATATGAACAAACAAAATTGATACATTAAACTAAAATATATTTTAACTCATACATCAACTGCATGCACATACAATGCAATTTGTCTTGGAGTATCAAAAGTGAACGTTTAACCCCACATCACGACAAACAAATGTTTAAGTACTCTGTATTATATAACAATAAAATAGAGATTATTCACGTAAAATAATGTATGTGATAACAGATATACGCAACTATTGTAATTCAAAGTGATGTCTTTTTTCGAAGCTTGTTCTCATGTACTTTAATTAAAAATGTTCAATAGAAAATGTTTTCTTACCTTGCACATTGTCGCTAGCCCAGAAAAATAGCCCGTAAATGTTTAAGAGCGCATACACAAAATTTCATAATTATATTCTTTATATATATGGTCCACGAATCCTTACTGATTGGTTAGATCTACCCGGAAGATAAAACAACGTGATAAAAAATAAACTGCCAACTATGGATATAACTAAATATTTATATTTTTGCATGATGATGCGAGTAGTCATGTCACGTCAAGTCATTTTTTTTTCATAAACATAAAACATGTTTGTAGTCAAATAAACTTACATATTGTAAGTAATTAAAATATAGAAATGCACCGAAAAACATGCATAAATCATTATAGTGAAGATTGAATATTGGTGGATACCATTATAAGGGTATTTAACCGTAATACAGACAAACTCAGCCTAAATCCGTTAAAAAGTGACATTTACATGAACCAGGCTCGTGGTGTATTGGATAGTGTGCTCTTAAATGAATTTTTACTCCACTTGGCGGATCTGATTGGCTCGAGCCCAGTCAGTAGCACTTTTGAAATCCTTACATATTTATTATATAATATATTTTGCTTCCTTTCACATTTATTTTGGTAAGGTAGTTTGTATCACGATGTATAGAATTGTATAAATGAATAATCGTAAAAATCAATCTTGCTTTTGTAACATATTTTGAATCCTCCCAAGAGACTATAAACCTTATTTTTTTAATGACGGCTTTATAAAACAGCAATTTAATCATACAAAATGATTATTTAACATAAGAACAAAAACAATGTACATACATATTAATTTTAGGACTACTTTGTCTGCATGATTATTTGAACTATAACTAATGTACAAAAATCAATTTATAAATACAGGAGTGAAAGGTGCTCTTAAAATGTAATGTGAATGATTGCATCATGAGTTTCTCATGACCTGGCACATGTATTACAGAATACAAACCTCTGCCAAGGTACATATGCCGCAATAAAGAGGATCTAGCCCTCATGTACACTGATTTATATTGTTTTTATGTGACTTATTGTCACTGGGGTTTAACGCAGTTTTTTCAGCAATTTTTCAGTTATATACGGCGACCGGTTCACCTAACCAGTTTTCCTGGACTGTAAACTAACCAGTGCTAACTTAACCTTCCACAAGGAACCGGCAACGTCTCCACAAATGGGGGAAAATCGACATTTGTCAAATTTTCATAGGAGGATATGACCTGCCGCGACAAGGATTCGAACCCGGATCTCTTGGTTACGAGTCCAACTCACTAACCACTGGACCACGACGGTCTCCACTGAAAGGATTTTTTTAATCCTCTTCAAGGTCAAAAGCAAAGACATTGTTTCATTTTTAACCGACTATTTTCCTACACAATGAATAAAACAAAAATAGAAGGGAAAAACTATATTTAATAGCTGCAATATATTTTTTACATTATGCAAACAATGTATTACACGACGAAGATATATGACATCTTACAGTACTCAGAAAATCATTAACAATACTGAAGTGTTACCAGTATTACCAGTAATTCTCGCGATCATTAGAGCTTAAGAAAAAGATTAATTATTTAATATTCTGTCATATTCTTGCCATACATTAATACAATAAATACATAACCTAAAGCATCAAAGAGACATTGCGTACAATACTAATTGTTATAAATAACTGTAGAAGTATGTTAGCATGTAGAAGTATGTTAGCATATTGCAAAGAATGGTGCAGATCAAATGTTGACATCAAGTATATAATACACGAATCCAACACCACTGTTTATACATATTTTTAAACATCAATGTCTGATTTCTGTGTTTCCTTTACTTCAATCGCTGGCAATGGCAACACTGAAGATTTTCCCCATCCGGGCCTTTTTGTGATTTCAACCTCTTCAGAGTGTTCTCCGGTTTGTTCTTTCTCTTCCTTGCCGATTTCTTTCTGAAGTAACTTCATGAATTTATGCAAACCCATCACATTATTCCATTTCTTCTGAGTCGGATTAAACTTATCATCTAGGTTACCATCAGTAAGTGATTCATTGTCTTCGAAGAATGTTTCATTCATTTGCGAAACCAGTTTGCCAGCTGCTTCGGTATTAATATGGTACTGCTTTGCTAATCTCTCCTGGACTTCTTTCATGTATTCAATGTGACTTTTTCTGTAAACTCTCAAAGATGGATTGTTTATTAACGTATAACTGAGTAACCATGCCAGTCTAGCTTTCTTGTACGCTTTTGAGGGTTCGGAATGGTATTCTTTCTTTTTGGTATCTAAAATCAAAATTTACAAAATGGTTATAAGTTTGCTAGTCAATTCATGGTCTGAGAGAAGTAACGATTCTTAAAGGTAATCAAGAAGAATGTTCCGTGACTATTCATTTGATAATACATGTAGTTTAGAATTATTTATTGTTTTACATTAATGCATTAAAAGTCCACAGTACAAACACAATACACTGTGTATTTGTTTGCGGTACTTCAATACAAATTTAGAGATGATATTATTGAAACTTAACATCTAAACATACATGTGTATGTAAAATCTATCATCTACATCATCGATGCGGACAGGTTTGTTTTGTTTCAAAACTTATGACTTTACCTAGTTTAACTGTTTAGTTCATATAATCAGTTGATCTTTGAATGTCACAGTTAATGCTGAGTGTTTAAGCAAAGAGAATATAATCGCCGCGTGTTACCTATTTCATCCATTTCAACGACTGTTCCTTCCTGTACTATAGGCTTAGTGTCAGAATCTTCGATTTCCTTTTCCTGTCTTTTCTTTACGTCTCTCATGACAATTCTAATGAACAATAACATCACTGGATGCGTATGGTAACACTCAACGTGCATGAAGCCACAGTAGTTAGCAAAGCCTGTAAAAAATCATTACCACTCAAAGTAATATTTGGTTTAAATATAAAGACAATGATACATTTTCCAAGGTGTATGCTTTGTGGCTATTCTTTAATGGAGTTTAAAGTAACATCAACAAGGACCATTTGGCGGCTTTCTACATTTATTCACCGATCTTCCTGGAAAGCTTCCTCATATGTGAACTTTGGTCCTTGTGATAAACCAGTGACCATAACTACTCGACCACGGAGTCCCTTTGCGCATATTCAGAATGTTTTGTAAGTGATTTTTTGTTTTCGGCATTTTCTTATTTACGGATGTACTATCAATTACATAAATAACCAACATCTTTTTTATTTCATACCTAAATAAAAATTAGCTTATTTTTAATACCATATACGTGCGCATGCGCTGTCACTACAACGTAAACACCAATTATTCAAAAATCCTTGTAACAGGGGCGACCATTACAACAAATCAGAGGCATGATGGTAAATAGATTATGTGAATTTTTTGTGTACTCGGATCTGATGGTTGGTTTGGAAGGGGGTTCAATATATGTGGTGACAATTCTTTGGAATACATCGTTCATATACATGTGCAATTTCATGTGCTTACCAGGATCAAACATTTGAACTCGTCTAGGTAAAGCACTATTGTCCAATCGGGGTAGAAAAATAGCTCCAAACACTATAGATTTAATGATTCTCAGCAAGCACGATAAGAAACCAATGAATATGTTGTAGAAGAACATGAAGAATGTAAAACTGAAGAACATTCTCCTGAAAATATAAACATTACATCATTCAATTAACATTTCATAATATTCAACCAGCGATACATAAATAAATTATAGAAATTCACACGACAGTACAATTATATCATCATAACTTAACAAGAATAAGTATTTTCCATACCATGACAATAAATCTGCATTACTACAGCGATTAACACACAAAAAGATTTCACTTTACTTAATTGAATACTATCCTGCACTAACGTGAGCTTTGAATTTCAAGGAATTGATGATTTTTGTTAACAGTAGTTCCCAAATTTCTCTTAATGGTTTAACTGCACTTATACAACTATGTGCTTAGATATTGGCATTACTGATTAATGAGAGGACACGAGTACTTGATGACAAAATGTTTATTCTTATCCGCCATGTTACTGTTCACGTTATTGTACGTTTGACCAATATTTAGGAATAAATAGATAAAAAAGTTCAAGTGTATGGATGCTCTAATTGATTAATGTACATTATGTGTGATCTGTGAAATCTATATCACTACTTATATTCAATCAGACATACAAACCTATTGTCAATGGCTAGAAGTGCACCTCTCTCATGCAGAAACGCAAACTTGGCGAGTAACGTTTGTAGAACTAGAACAATTATCGTCATGACGAGAGCTGGCCTGAAAGAATTAACCGGAATTAAGAGAAAAATGATATATACAGTTTGCAGTAAAGTTAGACTCTTAATGGCGAAAGTAAATACATCTACCAGTATATGCTCTGTATTAAATCTTTGACTCATCTGATATTTGATGATAGTTCTGTTGTTAGCACGTACCATGCTCCGGACAGTATAGTCAGCAACCATTGGTAAACACCTTCTTTAAGCAACGTGATGACGACACATAATGCAACAGCAACAAGGAACAGGATAAGAAAATGAAGAACAAAACCTGTAAGCATAGTAAAACCTAAAATAACGACCATCTCAATATTACGACCATTATCTTGTAATGACCACTTATTTTCGGACCGGCTGTCAATAGCTCCCTTATAATTCAACTTGATCGTGAGACCACCTCATTATTACGACCGATTTTTCGGGTCCCGAAAGTGGTCTCATTTTCGAAGTTTTAATGTAATGAAAGAAAAATATGCTACTGTTACATTTTACACATCCATTGACAAAACTAGAAGTTTATAGACAAATTCAACAAACAAATAACTATTGGCCATTTACAAAAGCATACAATATTACATCATAATTATGGGCCATGTATGAATGACTTCAAATAAAATGCTTACCCCAAACAATATATGCTACTTGGTATCCTGAATATCGCATACTTCCCATCTGTAAAACACAGAATAATATTTCGTGTTTTGGAATCCAGATACGAATTTAACGTTGTTCTTATGGTTTTCAGTTGTTGCACACATATTATATTATATATATATTATATTATATATATTATATTAACATTGTGCACGGTACTATATTATATTACAGGACCATTGCTAAAATGTTACAGCACAAAACTGGTGATCAAGTTGGCACCACATTGAGAGACCCTGGCAAAATACATGCTATCTTGTTTTCTTACGTAAGATTTGAGACTGACATAAACATATATATTTATATGTACAAGTACATATGTAATGAGAGTTAACAAGGAAGTACTGGTGCTATATATTTGTTATCATATTAGGTCATATTACTCTCTCACACAGGCTTATCAGGAGGTCTCATGTTTTTCGCCAATTCCAGATTGAATATTAATCAATTGCACAAATTACCATAGAGGTGCAGTCGTTTCTGACACCTATGTTTGTTGATGTTTGGTTGGTAGCACAAAAGCACTGATAGGTCTGCAGTCAATCGTACGGTATTGAAGTACAATTGTCCAAAGACGTTAAAGCGCTTTCAAACGTGCAGTTCAAATAATACTCGTGGTTAATATATGAATATGTACGCTTAAGGAAATATAATGTGACTTTGAAATAACGATTTTTATCAAGTACACTGCATATTCAACTCCAAATGTTCAACATTAAAAACGTTAATATATGCTGTCTTTATGGACGTTTTTGTATTATCACTAAAGAATTTGAAAGTAATTGTTCACTACGAATTTGCCGGTCCATATAGGACTTTTTAATCGCAAGTAACCATCATAATGTTTTAAATTGTGGAAAATAAATAAAGCCAGACTCGAAAATGATCAACTTATATTTGAATCACTTTTGTTTCTATAACCATATAATTTATATCTTGAAATGATGTTTGTCCCCCATTTTTGAAAGTTTCTAATGTTGGTGGGATGTCAGGTTGGTTGACTTGGGAATGTGTTTTTGAGGGGACGGGTGTTTGTGTTGTTTTTGAAGCCATTCTCTATTCTGTTGAATCATCAAGTAGTAGTGAAACAGACAACACACATTATGATTACCAATAGTGAAGTATTAGTTCTCGTTGACCTGTGTGGAATATGGGTATTATCTCCCTTGTATAGATCGAACAGATTAGCCCTGAAAAGAATAAGACATTTTTTACTGGTTTTAACGACGCATCAACAGCCAGGATCATTTGGTAATTTTCCAGCTTTAACAGTGGAAACAGACTCAGGCTTTCATTTGGATTGAACTATTGAACTTCCCTAGCTGGTTGGACAACTACCTCATATTTGAAATTTGGTCTCGGTGGGATTCGAACTCACATCGTTGAGGGGCTAGTGATTGATCACAAGTCAGAGGCAAAAGAACACGATTTACATATGACATATACATTGGCTGTGATGTTGTAATTAAAATGCATATAAATTAATGTTAAGCTTCAAAAGTATCATAGTATTGACTGCTTACAGTTGAAAGAGTTAACTTGCATCGGTTATCTATACTGGTGCTTTAGAACTCCTGATATTTACTTAGCATGGTAAAACAGGCGACAGTATACGCACAATGTACTATCATGAAAGTAAATGATTATTCCTATTTGACTGTATTACAGAAACCAAAATCACCAAACTTACCTATATGAAGACAACATATGTAAAATTGTCAGTACACTTCCAAGGCATGCAAACACAATCGCGACAATAAAACATGCTGAAAAAAAACGAAAATAAGTCTTGGTGACATACATTTAAAGGTTTGAAACATGTTTGAGATGGAATATCTTATATACTAGAGTCAGTGTAATTGAACCAATGATACGTGTGCTGGTTAGCGTCGTACACTCGTTAGAATGATCTATTTATCCCAAATTATACATGCACTAGCATTAGAAAAAAACTATTCCGATGTTTTATAAGAATGAGGATGTCAAAGGTTTTCCTTACCCCTTATGCTCTTTAGAAAATAATAAGAAATTTTCAAATAAGCCCTTATTTCTTCGGTATCCTCATCCTCCCCAGGCACTGGATCCCAACCTATTTCATCAAGAGCAGAAACTATCCCATTACCAAAAAGTGTAAAAATGGATAGAACTTCCACCATTGTCTCCAATGTAATCTGGAATGCAAAGAAACAAGACAGCATTACAAATTGTACACAATAAATTAGTTCTGATCTAAAGCTCATTTACAATTAACCTCTTTTATGAGACCGGAAAACGCGTCCTTATAGTGAGGTGGTCTCATAATTAATTTGATTTATCGGGGAGTATTAGAAGCCGGTCTGAAAATAAATTGTCGTTATGACAGGGTGGTCGTGATATTACGGCGGTTGTTATTTGAGGCTTTACTGTAGATGTAAAACCGATGCTTGAAGCTCGTCTCACAATATGTCACAAATGTGCTTGATTTCCGCTACATATGTGATCACATTAGTAACACTTGCGGCTATCATTGTATAGAATGCCTACTGCCAAATGTACCGAAGGAGTTTGGATGTGGTCTAACACGTGATTGACATGAGTCACGAAGTATCCCCACCCTACTATTTTGAGAGTTGAAATTTGAGCTTAGATTTGTTTTTTGTTGGTGATTTCATTGCATTAATTTTGTACCATCCATAGACAGTAGGCTGATACGTTATTTAAATCCAGTACGTGGCTATTATGCATTTTATTGTGATATTTGCAAGGTTGTCAATGAGAATGGGATAAGTAATTGACTATAAAAGGATTTATTTCAAAATACAAATGTATTATCGACCAGTCGATGTTTGATCAATTTTAAAAACGAACGCTTTTGAAATTGCAATTCGTGTGAAGAAGAACTATATTTGCTTAATCCGCAGCATTACATTTCTGAATGCCAGTTTTAAAATATTCAGAACGTTTACAAATCGGGTACCAAACAAAAAGATTAGTTTACACTTACTTTGTATAGCACCATCAAACCCATTAACATAACCGATAATACCCGAGCTGAATATCTGAAATCTAAATATACAAAACAATTGATCAATACCCTGAATATATAGACTGTTCACCCTTATAAACAAATTGACCCGGAACATGTTTATATAAACCCCATCTCACCGTGCGAATGTTTGGATCATTGTTATAATTTGGTAAATGCAATGACAAGCTATGGATTTAAAAACAACTGTTATATGGCCTCTCAGTCAGTATACAGTCCAACCTGTGTTGCAGACATTTCCGAATTAAAGCCACCGTGTAATTAAAGAATATTCATTGAAAACCGCTATTGATTATTAAAATCAGATAGACATTCAGATATAGGTCATTTGTCAATAAATACCACATTTTGTCTTTCCCAGGGGTGGCTTTTGTTCACAGGTTTGACCGTATCAGTAATTTCTGTCCAAGAGTCAACAAAACCTAATTATTGAATAACCTAACAATTTGATAAAATTGATTTTTTTTTCATTTTCTACTCAAACATGTATATAATACGCACACTTAATCTAGTTTACAGTTGGTCGGGCTGAGTCAGTAAAGCTAGTTCCCAAGGCGTTTATCCTATAGCAATCAACGCTTAGATGGGAAATATTTCAACACAGAAACAGGATTTTCAAACAAAACGTAAATTGCTTTATCAACAAATTCACCCACGTAGTTAATCAGTCCAACAAACACATGTTAATCTTAGGTTCGGAATTTATTCTGATATAAATTGAAATACGTAACATAAGGTATGCGCGCTAATTGTTTTAAATAACTTTAGAAAACGTTTATTTGAGGTTACTATAGATACACTAACGTGTTTTTCTGTCGTACACCCAATTCTTCACAAATCTCATCGCAATCGCCATTATCTTTTCTTTCTTTGTAAATGGTTCTGGTCTGAAAATACATATTTTGAAGAGGTATACTGTATTATATACTTATATATCTTATTTTTTTGAAAGCACAACATTCTGTTGTTCATGGTGTGTGTCTATTGAATAAGTATTCCATTCGTCGGTGAATTTTGTGCGGGATAAAATATTTACGCTAAGCTCTCTACTCCAAAATGATAGAAATCCTTATGTACAGTTGTCCTTTATTCAAAGGTATATTTGGTCTGTTATATATAAAAGTATATGTTATGAAGGGGGGTGTTACATCTTTTATAGACTGGTGACAATTAGCTCGTGTTTAACTGTGTATAATGGACGTTTTATTTCAGAGGTTATAGTTCTTTGAGATTGACAGCCTGTATATCCAATAGTGCGTGTTTATAAGGCAGGAGATACAAAAAGAACCAGAATAAACATGGTTTTCATCGATCTGCTGTCTCAGACATATGCTGTATTAATATATCTCCAAACTATTGATAAATCACAATATTGACTCTCATGCGAAGATTCCACTGAATTCACCGACAAGCAAAGTCTGTCATTCATTGCCTATAGAATTCTAAATGAAAATCAGAGTGACCCATAATAATTACACAGCACATGTAAAAACGCCGCTTCCGGTTGAGTACTAACAGATAATACATTTCAGAAAAAAGTACATCATATTCATTGTCAATTGAATTAAATTATTTGTCATGGTTTTAATACGTTAATGAACACTAAACATAATCGTTAGGTTAGCGTTTGTGTGTTACATATAACAAAGATTATGTTCCAGCTGAATGTTTTTAATAACACGTTAAAATTTATGATATACATGTACATGTACTTTAATTAACCAGTGAAATATCATAAAAATCATGATGTCATACGTACGGTGGTGGTGGATCAGGCCGAAGTAAGCCACGTACATGATGCGCCTCGAGGCTCGAATCAATGTCTTTGTCCAGATTAAGATTAGATGGTTTCTCTGATGCAGAGAACAGCTGAACACTCTTGTGTCTAAGAGATTGTACAACACGATATGGAAAACAGATAGACAGGTACACAAGACAAAAAATATTTGGTAGATCTCTCAGTATAAGAACTGTCCGCGTCACCTGGACGGAAAAAAATCAAATAAAATACATTTGTACAACTATATTGTAGATGGCTACTCATAAATACAACGCATTGGAAAGATTGAACGCTATAATATGTATCTTGATCAATTGACACAACGTACATTCAAAATAGTTTTGTAAGCCGATATTATATTGTATTTGTTAATCGCTTTAAGAAATATCTGACGTTTTCTTGTATAATGTTGCTTGTGTTATTGCGATATTTTATTGATTGATGTATATCAGTGTCCTTATATTGATATCATCAAACTGAATTATTGACCATTGGCGACTTACTGTAGCGAGTTCACATTCAGTGTCCCTAAATAACTGAACACCAAGAAACAACCAGGCATATATTGTTCCGATGATGTAACCAGTGACGGACTCCACGGCCAGGGCCGCAAACATGGGGAAGTAGTCCACGCCGATAACGATCATAGATAATATTTTGTTAAACACTGAAATCACAGAATAAATAACGTTAAACATAACTTAATTGTTTCATTATGTATATTTTATGAGACCTCTGTAAATGTGACAAATGTTCCTTTCTAAAAAAGGCTAAGGTGTTATCAGAGTCTACATGGAAAGGAAGATTGCGCTTACGGAATAAACGAATGATAAAACAATAGTTACTCAGAATTCACACTTTACAGTAGCTTAAAAATAACTGTGTAACTATTTGAGATTTTGCCTTTTTTTCTTTTTCGAAATATTTAAACAATGGCTAAAATAATATCTTTTTGATAGCGCATGTATTAAAATGCGAACAATATCAATACAGTAAATGTGTTTATTTAAAAAAAAACATATCTGTCTTCAGATAAATACAGTAAAGCCTCTATATTAAGACCACAATAATTGTTATGATAACGCCGTCTCTTTTAACTTTTGTTATTGAAAAATAAGTTAAAATCGTCCGAAAATTAATGGTCGTTATATAATAAGGTGGTCTTAATAGTGGTGAAGTTGGTATTTGAGGTTTTACAATACCTCAGGGACAACTATGATTGGCATGTTGTGTTACACTGGAGTTTAACGCCGCGCCAACAGCAAATTCCACATTTGGCAAATTTCCGGCTTCAGCAATGGAGGAAGACCCCAGGCGTACACCTGGGTGGAACCATTGACTTTCCGGCAGCTGGCTGGGCAGTTTCCTCAAATGATAAATTTGGGCTAGAGTGGGATTCGAACTCATAGCGATGAGGGGCTAGTTTTTACAAGTCAAAACTATTATCACACGACCAAGGAAACCCCTTGTTCGTTACAAGGACCACGTGTAGTCTTAAAATTGGATCATATTGCATCACCTGTTACGTAAGGAGGGCCCTCAAGGTTTACGACATGGTTGATACCCAACACTAACTCACAAGCCAGAAAAGCGATAGATCCCCATGCCGCTGTATAGGAAAATCTATGACGTTTACACAAGATATCCATCGGGCTGAAAATAAATATATATTCAGTAAAACATCGATAATGAGAGTATCTTTGGTACTCTAAAAATCGGTCGTAATAATAATGTGACCTGATTATCAAACTAAATGATAGGGAGTTATTGACAGCCGGTTCGAAAATAAGTGGTCGTTATAACAAGGTGATCGTAATATTGTGGTGGTCGTTATCTGAGGTTTTATTGTAATAAATATGTTAGTGTGTAAAGTTTGTTTGATTAAACTGCTGGGATGAATGGTCGGCTGACTATGTGAGACTATTTACGCTTATTTCCAGAATGTCTTAGAGATGTGAGAATAATACCAGCAGGTTACCGATCGAAGAAAAACAAACATCTTAAACAAATAAAGAAATCCTACACCAAGTAAAAACCGTAACATTAGTTTGAACTTTATCTGTTCGGTGGTTACGAAATAGAAATTTTTTTCGTTGGATTTAACGCCGTTTTTCGACATTTATTCAGTTATAAAGTCAAAATTGCGTTTGCGGCCATCTCCGAATAAAGACCACCTGTTGAATGCAGGCCATTCTTTGAAAACCCGTGATTATTTAGAAAAAGCTGACTTCCGAATAAAGGCCATCTGCCAATAAAGGCCACATTTTGTCTTTCCTAAGGGTGGTCTTTATTCACAGGTTTACTGTATACGGCAGCCGGTTCATCTGACCTGTTTTCCAGGACTGCATACCCACTGGATCACTGTCGCGTCCCGAAACACTCGTATATTACTTTTATAACACGGAATCCACAATTAACGGACAAACTATCCCACATGTTGTTTATAATTATGTAAAGCACATGAATATTTTACCACAGGAAAAAATCACATGAACATATATACAATATACATAAAAAATACAGGTTTACATATCAGACAAGTTTACAACAACCATCTATTTTTACTTACTACCTAAAGAAAATGTACCATCTCTGACACTACTTGTTTTCAAGTATGTAGCGTATGAAATTCATGATTTATACAAAAACGGTTGCTTGGGTAATAATAGCGCTTCCTCGCAACGAAATTGGTAATTCACGGAAACACTTATTTGCATATTTGCGAGATGTTATGCAGCAGCTCGCCAACAATACAGAGACAACCATTTAAGTACAGTAAAACCTGCATGATGAGACCACCTTCGGGATCCGACAAAATGGTCGTAAAAATGATATACAGTGCAACCTCTCCAGAGCGGCCCTCTCTTGAGCGACAACCTCCCATCAACAACAGCATGCTTTTTCCCCACTGTACGATATGCCTACTTATTTTACCTCTCTAGAACGGCAACCTCTCAACAACGTCATAATTTTGCGTCTCCCAAAAGGTGTTGCTTTGGAGAGGTTGCACTGTAGTCTCATTATCAAGTTGAATTATAGGGGAGTTACTGACCGCCGGTCCCGAAATATGTGGTCAATATAAGAATGGGATTATAAAATTGAGGTGCTGGCAATGTGAGGTTTTACTGTAATGTTAAAGCAAACAAAGATCATCAAATGTATAACAAATTTACTTTAATTATACTTACAAGACGGCCCCAGGTCGCCCTTGTAAATACTGTAGGTATTTTGTCTTCCGTGGTAATGTGAAGCCCATTATTGCGATCATCAATACCTAATAAAATGATATCACTATGATCGGTATTTAAACTTCATGAAATCAAGTCAATTAATATCTATATATTAATAAAAGCAAGGTATAAATATTTTATAACAATCAAACAATATCATATTCGTGTTATCATTATCAATGATATGTTTGGGATATAGTAGTCAGTTGTTAAAAGTGATAATTATTTTTAAAAGTGAGGCGATAAATTGAAACACAGAGTTGTCGGCTTTTTAAATCAGGATACGAAGGTACGATTAACAAGACAACAACAATATACTTAGTATTACAGTGTTAATAAGAGACAAAACTTCATCATAATTCATCGGAGCTGACGATGTACAAAACAACATATTAGTGTACGTAAAACAAATACATTCCATCCTTCTGTTAACCTTCCCTCAAATTATGGGACCAAGTATATCCTGCATGCATGGTTGACCTTCATTCACTGGTTGATTTGATATGTGTGATAAATATGTGTGAAAGCAAAGACTGGCACCGTTAAATGTCGCATCGCCGTCAAATGTCGCATTTACCGTTAAGAGTAGCAACGTTGCCGATAAATGTCGCAACAGCCGCTAAATGTCGTAAAATTTTCTGCCGTTAAATGTCGCAATTTAACGTTAAATGTTGCATCCCTACCGTTAAATTCAGGAGAAACTCAAAGTAGTTGGTGGGATATGCTGTTTTAATCGTTGGTGGAGTATTTGTGAATATTCAGTTTTTACATGAATTCAAATCTTGAATAACGGAGGCTTATTCATCTGCCTGCTGGTAACGAAATATTCCCTTATTTTGAGATATTGGAATCTCATTTTGTTTGAATTATAAAATTCAGTAAATTTATTTCATAGATAGTAAAATGTCTAGAATGCAACATGAATTCCGTTTGCATTGTATTATGAGGACCGTGTGAAAAGTATTTTCTTAAAGTCAATTGTTTTAATATATGTTTGCGTATAAATTACAAGTACTTTTGTATGCATGTAAGCAGTTTTGTCTTTGTCTACTAAATGTTATAATTTGCTTATAAGTGGAGTTTCCTACTTTTGAATAGTATCATAATTGCCTGCATGAAATGTATCGAAATAAATCTTTCAAGTCATTTCCTTAGAACAAACTCATGTATTATAATACACTGAAGACAATACAAATGAACACATGACTTACACATCATTTATTTTTCATTACAAACAACAAATAAAATAGACATGACATGACTTGATATATAAATTATGGAAATTCAAGCTATATGACAAAATATTCACCAATATATACCCACTGATTGAGATAATATTCTCACAAGAAAACACACATTTAGAAGTTAACGATAGGTTTGCGACATTAAGAGGTAGAAAAATGCGACATTTAACGTTAAAACTGCGACATTTAACGGTAGAAGATATCACGACATTAAACGGTGGTTGCGACTTTTAACGGCAACGCTGCGACATGTAACAGTTAAATGCGACAATTGACGGAAATGAGATATTTAGCGGTGCCACAAGGGTCATTGCCCATGGTTGACCCCTTTTTATAGGTGGTCGTTAACAAAGATTCAACTGTATTTACATTTAACATACTCCAGATATAATGCACGTAACATTATTTCATAGTTTACTGTCATATGATGATCTATAAATATTTTATAATCATGTAATTTCAGAAATTATGTTCTAGATTCAGTTATTCTGCCATTAACGACTCGGCGATACAAAGTCCAATGAAAAACTGAAAATAGATCTACAATAAAACCACAATATTGAGACCACATTAGGGACCCGGAAAAAAATCAGTCGTAATAATGAGGTGGTTTCATTAAGTTTGATTATAGGGGAGTCATTGAAAGCCAGTCCGAATACAAGTGGTCGTTATAACAATCTGGTCGTTTAATGTGAGGTTTTACTGTGAAGCACAGAACACTTACCGATGGGATCATCAGATAATAATGGTAATATGATGTATGAATCTTCGTCTTACATTCTCTGAAAACAGACGATAGAGTGTACAGTAAAAACAACAAAAAACATCGCGCTAGTGATAGCGTAAATGTAACAATAAACATGTGTAGTCAGTGTCTTGTGACGTGGTTATAAATACCTCACTACTATTACCTGACATATGAGAAATGTTACACCCACTCTTTCACTCATATATATACAATATCAGGAAGTTGAATGTCAACATCTAAAGAAGTTAGCTTCATATCTTTTGACAAATACAATTAGTCGTTTATTTTGATTAAGTTTACTTAAAAAACCTATTTTTCAAAATTTATCCACACCATAATTACAATAAAAAAAACGGGGTCGAAAAATCCTGGGGTAGAAAAGTTCAGGCTAATATTGGGGTCGAAAAGTCTTGGGGTCGAAAAATCGGACATTCGAAATAGTTACAGAAGGTCCTATAACGTATTAAGATTATAATGTCATTTCTTATAGATTTGTATGAAGTCAAATAAATTCTGGATAATTTATTTATGCAAAGGCTTATGGCATAATTGATTGGGAAGCTGATTATGGTCGATAGAATCATTTTCATATCAACAATACGCCCGTTTGTAATTGTTAAGAATACAGTGCAACCTCTCCAAAGCAACACATTTGGAAGAAGCAAATTATACTGCTTTAGAGATGTTGCTCTTGAGAGGTTAAATTAGTAATAAAATTGTATAGCGGGAAAAAATAATGCTGTCTTTGGAATGAGGATTTTACTCAAGAGAAGGCCGCTCTGGAGGGGTTGCCCTGTACTTATGTATTTTTGGTTGTGTTGTCTGGACGCTTGATTCTTGTTGATCGTCTCCGGAAAGGCGTAATGGAAAGAGTTCAATTTTTTCTTCGATACAAATATAGACAGAGAGGCTGTCTGAGACAAATATTTCATTACAGCGTGTTTAAAATCAACAATTTTTACAGTGCCACTAAAGCCGAAGACAGACATTAATTTCAAATACAGATTTGAATGCAGTTATTTATAATTCATGTATCGATTCTATATCTCCAACATGTTAAACATTGTTAGTCTAGAACCGACAGCTACATCCTATCGTATGCTCCGAATGTTTCGGAAAAAAAGGATGGATCAGAAAAAAAAACATTGGTGTTATATCTCCAACATGTTAAACCTTGATAGTCTAGAACCGCTAGCTACACCCTATCGTATGCTAGCCTAGGAATGTTCCAGACAGCAAGTATGTATCAGAAAAAATTTGGTTTCAGGATGTAACATCAACATCGTATACTAATGTAAGTAATGTGCTATTTTAAGAATACAAATCATAGAATTACTCATGTTTACATATTGGTCAATTGTGGATATCATAACGATTCGTTTTATTATCTCCGTGCACTTTTATCGTTGTTTTTTTATAAAACAAATTATACAGATGGCTTTGTGGTAAATAAATTTTGTGATGAGAGTAAAACAAGTACTTGTATGTATCGGATGCCAACCCTTATAAATATTTCAATAAATGTAATAGTTTTTTTTTTGTAACGCTAGGCAAGATGATAACATAATTAATTCATAAATACAGAGTTATTTACTTACTTGTTAATAGAAATGTTTATTTTTTATAAAAACTTTAAGCAAAGTCCTTCATTATAGTTATAAATGTATATCAGTATATATATCCGTACTAGGATCTACCCTCTTTAATCAATTACAAAAAAAAAACACAAAATAATTTCAGCACGACTTAAAAATTCTTCTCTGTGTATCCTCTTGGTAAATCCAAAGTGAGCCGCGGCCGTTGTCCAGTGGTTAGTGCGCTGGACTTGTAACCCGGAGATCCGGGTTCGAATTCCGGTCGCGGCAGGTCATACCCTTCCATGAAAATTTGACAAAAATGTCGATTTTCCTCCATGTGTGGAGAAGTTGCCGGAAGGGTAAGTTAGTACCGATTAGTATACAGTCCAGGAAAACTGGTTAGGTAAAAAGTGTTGAAAAAACGGCGTTAAACCCGAGTGACAAAATGTCACATAAAAAAACAATACTTACGGTATTGTGTCATTCTCTCCGCCGACGTTCGTGTATAAGCTATTCAATGCTGACAGAAACGACATATTTAAATATCACGTTTATATTTCAACAGAAATAAAATTCTGTAAAATTTGTTGTTAAAAAAATCCACAATCTGCAACGTTTTATCAACACTATATTTACATGTCAGAATAGAACAACATCTGAATAAACTCCATGCGCCGTATATTCCATGCATGCATTTATCGAGCGGTTATGCAGCAGACTATAGGGCAGTTATCTGCGGAACTTGACTACACGAATTCACTTGAAGTAGTCGTAGACTTCCATACAGCTATAATGTGGTTGGATTATTTTGCAATGCCATTTCATTGATCTCTTTTTCAAATATTGAAGTTAATCCCCTTTATGTATGAAATATTAATTTAAACCCTCGTGTTTGTACTTATATAGTCCATAATATGTATTTAATCATTTAACTTAAGGCATGGTCAGTCATTTTATCACGTACGTTCGACACAAGCATGTGTTTCAAAATGGCAGTCTAAAAAACCCAACATTTTAAAAATTAAAAATACATGCACATTGTAATGATTGTGTATCGTGAAAAGTTCGTTTATATATAACCATTTGTGTTCGTATTTACTTCGAGTAAATAAACTAAAACGTGAAAATTGTGGACAAATAATTACTTTATATATATGGACACACTTTATATACACTTTACATTTTATTTACTGTGTATAATGTATTCGCATTAAACCAAAAGCAGTACATTGTACTTATCGAAAGCGATTAGTTTTTTTTATACTGAAGGAAATGTTTTTCCCGTTATTTATCAAATATTTACACAGTCATCTCAGATAACATCTCAAAGAATTTCATAAACTTCTCTTTTTGTACGTCTGGTTAAAAAGTAACGCAAACAGCGTTTCGAAAATTTTTACCATTATTGATATATGAATGACCAAATGAGATAAAACCAGATATATGATGTTAAAACGATTTTCATACAATCAGATACATTCATGCAGATTTTATTTGATAGGATCTGATAACATCACTAAGGAATTGAGCAACTAGGACCAATTAAATGGTCAATTAATCTGCAAAAGAAAATAAGAGACTTTCTTACACAGTGTGGCGGATGTCTTGATCAGTATCAGTATTCAATTAACAAAATGTGTTAACATCGCCGTACGATACAATATCCACATGGTTGACCGTGTCACCAATTAATTACGAAATAATCCCCGCGGGCGATTTCGTCCCTTGATCAGTCCTGCGATACTGCGATGAAGTTAATTATATAAATCCTGATTCATATACAAAGCATCTGGCTCGTAAGATAATTTTGTTAATTTTGTTAATGCGGATTTAAATACAAAGCAATACCCGGTCTGTGTATTATAGAGATATAAAATGTGAAATTTGTAATGATTAGCGTAAGATGTATATTTATTGCAATCAGACATTTTGCCCGGGCGAATCGGCATCAAATATTATATTAATTTATAGGGCTTTTTAATTAGTGTTCCCTTAACAAGTCGTTGGTGATATCTCGTATTTCTTGGGATAACAGTCTGGTTCTATATCGATTTCATGTTCATCATACTGTCATATATAACATATAGAACTACAAATATGAGGGTTTATAAAAAATTAGTTGCCAATGGGCTCCAGCCTTCTTTCTGTTTTATAGGCACCACTAAAAGCCATGTTATTACCAGACAGTGTTTATTTTCCTCTTCAAGATGTACACATTAATGGAGAGATTTATATCAGCACATTTCAAACCTTTCAAGTGCCATAGTAACATAGTATCGCCTCACACAGCATATTATTTAATCGTTTTCAAATTCATACTAAAACAATTTGTCATATACCATTCTAATTACGTAGAAACTCCGCTAAAAGGTTAACCGTTGTTTTGATGACCGTATCTGAAAGTATGACGTCATTCAACCGCCAGGAAGGAAAATAAATAAATTTTATAAATAGGAGCTAACTGCGCATTGTGACTGAAAAGATCAATCTCTAACCAGAGTTGTCGTTCGTTATCTCTCCCATAAATCTCTGTCAGCGTCTCAGCGTTTTACAAGATTCTTGTAAAACAAGAAATAAAGCCAAAAATGGTACAAAATTTACAACTAAGCGAAGCAATTTAATTTGCACAATACATTCGAGACAAAAGATGTTATAATTAACCTGAAAATCAGAGAAATTATTTTATTTTTCTAGCGCACTATTTCTCGACCAAGAGTATTTGTTTACTTTTGGTAATTAGGTCATAAAGTTACGCCGCTTAAATGGAAATGAAACACAGAAATCGAAGGTAATCGTGTAAAATTATGACAACAAATGTACAATTAGATAAACAAAAGTGTGATTCTGTGTATCAGATGGAAATTAAAGGAGACACGGACACGTGTTTTTGAACTACTTTCCAGACGTTGACAGAGATGTATGTGAGGATAACGAACGACAACTCTGGATAGATATTGTGAAAAGATGTCGTCATCAAAATGTGTTGAAACCAGAGAGGTTATCAAATTTTGCTTATTTGAAACAGAGTTTCCTGATTCATGACAACGTTCCTCAACAACACGCGGCGTCATTGACGTCGTAATTATAGCAGCGACTGCGCCGGTAGCGATTCAGTGCCTTTGTTTACCTTGTTAACATATCAACTAACTGGCACATTTGTTGAGGAAAGAGTGCTATCTTTATCTCACATTTTTTATACGCCCGAAGGGTCGTATTATGTTACGGCGCTGCTCGTCTGTCCGTCTGTAAGTCCATTCTTGTGCGGACGACTCCTCCATCATTATTTGACCTATTTTCTTCACTCTCACAGATGACAACTATTGATGTCTACTTGTGCGTAAAGGGTAGATTATTCACATAGCTGTTTTTTTTCCACTGAGTTATTCTACTTATGAGTTGTAGTAATCTATGGTGTCTACATTTGTGGAAAACCGGTATTATACAGACGGCTGATTTTTATTATTTTGGTAATTGCCCTTTCAATATTTTAGCAAGCTCCTGTGCATTCCCCACATTGATCGAATATCTTTTAACTATATCATCTCTCGATTCCTAGGGGTATATCTTAAACTTTCACAAAGATCACAAGTGTCTCAGTTGTGCAAGAGGGAGCATAACTTATCATCATAGCATGTTTTGGTGGTACTCAGGTTAACACAGCCTTCGAGCGTATTTTACCCAGCTCTGTGGGGCTCTCGCTTAGCCTTTATTCTTATACAATAATAAATATATGGACCCAGTACACGAACTTTTTGATCAACCCTCGTTTATATTCCGTCTTGTAATTTAATTGATCTGTATACAACCTTCCCAATAACAAGACCATCTCGCTATTAAAACCTCTTTTTCCATTTAATTTGATGGTCCTATAAAAAGAGTAATACTGTTTTTTTATTCTTATTGTTATTTTGCATGTTTATCAGTTGAATTAAGGAAACGAATGCTGAATTATTTTAGTCCGATTTTGACGCATTTACATCCTCTTAAGCATTGTTTGGGAACTGAGTGGAAAAATATTTTATTTGTAACTGTTGATTTAAATGACATACAGCCACGCACAGAAGTATTGCATAGTGGAATAAGATGAGACAGATTATAATAACGTTCGGCAACCGATGAACGAGACACATGACAATATAAACACTGTAATGTCGGACTTACGCCAATGTTAAATGTCAAACACAGCGTTATATTCAATTATTTATAAACGTCAATACATAAAAGCACACGAATGCTTGTTATTCGCTTTCTAAAAGTCAATTGTATTGCACAGGAGACAATATAAATGAATAGGGTCCAGGAGAGCCGAAAACCAATGAGCCAAAGTTAAAAGAAAATATTCTGTAAATAAATATTTACCCTTTAACAAGTAAAGAAAATATCTGTAAATAAATATTGAAAATTTCACATACAGAAAGTCAGTAAATATATTTTTCAAAGTTTAACGCAAAGACAGTATCAGAATATCAGATCTAAGTCAATATTACAAAGGTCCAAGTTCAGTTTACATTATCATAAAATAATTGTTCAGTGACTCGATCACATCTCATTCATGGTGATAAATTAACTTCCGCTGAAATAACATTGACATTTATAGTGTAGAAAACTTGAACGTTTAATTCTATGAAATGAGGACGATAATTACGTGTAATTCATGATCTTTAATGCGTTTAGGAAATTAATAAGCATTGTCATTTCTAATTTTCTAAATATGCTATGATTACAAAATAATTATCATCATTTTATAATGTGATTAACACCCCTATTGGTATGCGTTTTTTTTTTTTGCTTTACATAATTTGCTTTTTGGTACAGGCCTTTTTTGTCTTTTGGCCGTTTTAGTACAAGATTTTTTCTGGTACAGGCCTTTTAGGTTTTTGAGCGTTTTTGGTACAGGCTTTTTTTGGTTTTTGGCCTTTTTGGTATAGGCCCTTTTAGTTTTTGGCCTTTTTTGGCTGTTTGGCATAGGCCTTTTTTTTGGTTTTTGGACTTTTTGGTAGAGGAATTTGTAGTGTTTGACTTTTTTGGACTTATACCTTGTTAATATTGTAAAGTCTCTCTCTGTAGAACCTATGGCAGCGATAAATGTGAAACATCGCATTATATTCAATTATATATGAAGCATTAATACAAAAACTCGCACGAATGCTTGTTATTCCATTTCTCTAAAAGCCAAACATATCGCAATGGAGATACATTACGGCAATTGCCGGTCAATATCAAGCAAGAGCAAATGAGTTTATGACATCAAGTAGTGCTTTAGATCGAAGTTAGAGTAAGATATTAGAGTAAGATATCAGAGTAAGATATTAGAGTAAGAATTCAAAGCGTACGTATTGTAGATATCATTTTCCAAACATATTCTGATTTTCGTGTTTTTCTTTTTCAATGAAATACAAGGAGCTGTAAGGTTTGACTTTGTTTCGTTCTTTTAATGAATCACGAATCTTGCTGTTCTCAAGTAACTGCCATCTTCTTCAAATTAATCATTTCAATTAAGGGTGGTAGAATTTTGATAGATGTAATGCCTTCAATCAAGTCTCCACAGATATAATATGTCGCCTGCAAGATTCGAACTCAAGAACCCATGAATCAAGTTTTAGTTTAAATATTTTCTCCACTTGAGTATTTACTGTGCCATTTATTGTATTCTGCTAGTTATCTTCTTCTAAATAATAGTCACATCAAACCACTATATTGCAATAATTAATTTTAAAGGAAATTAATTTCCGAAACTTTTCAAAAAATAAAGGTCAACTTTACCTATTGGTTCTAAATAGTATTGTTTATTTTTCTCCGTCTTTTCAAATAAGAATTAATACCGTTAACCTACAGTGTTTCAGCTTGGAATCACGGCTTATCGGCAAAAAATCTGTTCCGACTTAACCATATATATCCTATACCGATGCCAGCTTGTAATACTGTAACAAATATGTTACATTACTGGAAGAAATATTCAGTCAGCAGACCAAACTATTGCGTCAATATAAAACAACAGTTCTATGGTGAAGGTCAATTGTACTTCAAGAGCATGTTAGTAACCAGAAACGGTTTATGCAGATTCGTGGCCATATAGAGTTCGTTTCCAAATAAGAAACACTGTGTAAAATAACAAACTAATGGACGCGTAGTATTCAATACTGTACATTACTGATGGTCATATTCATATTATTCTACAAAGATGCATAGTTCATAAACAAACGCAAATTATCTCCCCTCCCTGTTACCTCTAAGTATATAATCAGGTCAAATGTTTCTTTTTGTCCTTTAATTCGTACAGAAATCTTACAGTAATTTTGAAATCTTGACCCATGTTCACAAAAAGTACGAATGTAATGGATGATAGCTTATTTCTTCTTCGTTTCATGTACCAAACAATAGCCTTATCCGAAGAAACACACAGAAACACTTCATTTCATAAAAAAACAGTTATATGAATAAAATTAATTCAGTAGTACCATAACAGGAAAAACACACGAGAAATGAAATACAATCCGTTTGATAGCAATAGTAACTCTAATATCCCGATTAAATTGGGTACCAACGTTTAAATGTAATTTTCAACCGAAAAAAGTAATGTTGGTCTTAAAATGCACCACGTTATGTTTTATGGAGATTGTAACAAAGTTTTCAACACGTCCTAAGCTCCAAAAATAATATTTCATCATGACGTAATAAATATGACAATGAGTTGATAATTTGCTGTATCTAATACGTAGGTGAGTTGATCCTTTGTATTGACAGGGTCTGAATCAAACCAATTTTTCACAAAATATAACAAAATCTAAAATAATTCTATCTATACATGTATATGACATATTTTACATGTATCATGGCAAAAGTGTGCCATTGACCATATGTAGGTCTGTGAGTTCCAGTGGTATACTCGTATATCTAATCTTATAACTCTGGCGATGTAGAATTGGTTTAAAATACAGATACAAAATGAAAACATTGCTGGGGTTATTTTTTTATTATTTTCAAAATGAAGATACCATACGGTATTGTGTGTAGAAAAATAAAAGTCATGGATTTTTTTTATAAAAATCATACAAATCATCGTTATTTTGCCAAATAACAATATTTAAGATTATTTTACAAAAATATATCCAAAATAAAAATATAGGTCAACACAGACGTACTATAAATATATAAAAAGGTCATGCCGACCCGGTTTATATCACACTAGATAATATACCTGTATAATAGGCCGGATATCCGTACAATTTACCCTAGTGTGCATTACATTGACATGTGCTGGATTTTGGACAGAACACAGTGAACAGTTCTCATGCACAGCGCCTTGATCTTCAAAAGCAACCAGATTTTCATTAAGAGTCTGGTAAATCATTTATTTTCAATCAATATTTTGTGTACAAGTAGCGCTGTTGACTTTTCAGCAAAAATAAAACGAGCTATTACTAATGGTCAGATACGAAAACTAATTTTTTAAACAAATAGCCAGGCAAATACAATGTAACTGCTGCTGCCAGATTTGAAATTGTAAACAAATGAAGGAAGTGGTATAAGCAAAGAGTAAACAAGAACATTGCGCACTAGTTTGCTGAAACGTTCGGTGATCACAAATAGCACCTAAATACAGTGAAACCTCACTTTGCGACCACCTCAATATTAAGACCATCTCATTATAAAACAACCGATTTCCGGACCGGTTTTAAAGATTTCTTCTGTACTGGAATTTATCATAGACAAGAAACCGAATTTCTTGGTTTCAAAGGTGAACTTAATATCGAGGTTTTGCTGTGTGACGGAAACAAACTTTGGTACAAGACACAATAAACGGATGTGTTGAATCAATTACGCAGGAGGATTCATTATTTACACATACTATCAGTATAGCATCATCAGTATAATATGAAAGAAGACAAACCAATCGATGAATGATCACTAAGAAATGGGGATTATTTACAGTCAAAATACGCATAAAATACGCATAATTATATTTTGAAAAATCCATTTCGGGTGTAACAAAAATACAACAAAATTCACTGTATTTTTTAAATAAAAAATAAACATAGATCATAAGTGAGATTGATCCTCTTTACCTGCAATATTTTTCGAACCTGTGAAAGCTTTCTTCCAAAGATTTGTCGGTGTTTTTACGTAAACATTTGTACCATTTTCATCCCCTGTGGAGTCAAAGCCAAGATTAACCTTACTTGTATCGGCAGCATGCAGCGACTCGGTAGTTGTATGGTCAGTATTCCGTTGTATGTTCTTCATGAACTTCGTCATCCCTAACAAAGCATTCCAATTTTCTCTGGCTGATTTCACCTGAGCAGCAACAACTTCCTCCGCTACTTGTTCAAGGTCATTACTTCCGGTAGCTATGTACTGAGAATTTATGTGATTCACTAATTTACCCATGGATGATTTGTTGATGTTATATTTTCTAGCGAGTCTCTCTTGTATCTCTTTTAAGTATCTCATGTAGGATTTCCGCATTGTTCTTATGTTGGGGTTTTGTGTTAGAGTATATGCAATATGCCATCTGTTCCTTGCCAGTGCACTTCGTTTGTAGTCTGAACCACCTTTATTAACTGCAACGAAATATAATGAAGAATTATGACAAAAGCGTTGGTAAAAATGCTAACACAGAAATTATGCACGTATTTACTTCAGAGAATCTCCATTGTGAACCAATTTATATCAAATCCATAATAAACTCTGAGTAATAAATAGAGGAAATTGCGCTCAAGTTCACAATGAACCAAGGTAAACACCGAAAGGATAGTAAACAGTACTTAGCAATTGCCCATGAACCGTGGTACTCACTCGCGTGCAGTTTTAAAAAATCTACAAAATGAGATTCGCTATAATGCTCGGTGATCCTGAAGCGAAAAAGTCAAACGTTAAGCTTAGACTACAATTGGCGATCACTTCAGGCTTACCTTTGCCATTCATTTCAACAATTGTGTCTGTCTTTTTTTCTGGTACTTTCTCTTCACTTCTGTCTGCTATATCAATCATTAGGAGACGTAGAAACATGAGCATCACCGGATGTGTGTTTGTACATTCTATGTGAATGAATCCAACGTAATTGGCAAAGCCTGTAACAGAAACATATATTATACGGATAATACCAGAAGGCATTTGAGAAGAGCACAACGAGCATTCGAAGAGCACAACGCCCGTTCTATTGCTTTCAGGATTTTGGCCTGACTTTTTATATTATTATTCCATCACAATTTTTACACATACATTGTAAAAAAATACATAAATTTGGTGTTTACACCATTTTGGTGTTTACTTGCTTTAACCATGGCTGTCAAGTTGTCAGAAAAATAAAATCGGCCGAATAAATCTTTAGCACAACTTCATCAAATATTACAAGGTCTTGTTTCATTCTCATATGTCAAAAGCAAGCTGGGGAACAGTTTACGGGGCTTCAGTGTCTTCCCTTTGCTATGTGTGATATGATGACATCAGACTGAAATCAAACAAATTATCACGGGGGCAAGTATATTGGAATTTACATTGCGTGTATAATTATGGGGCATGATAATAAATTTCTTCCATGACAATTTGGAACAATATATTCACTAGCATGTTTGTTGACATTAATGGTAATGATACCTTCCATACTTGCTTACCTGGGTCAAACATCTGAAAGCGTCTGGGTAAGGCACTGTTGTCAAGTCGAGGTAGAAATATTGCTCCAATAGCAATAGATTTGATGATCCTCAAGAGACAGCTCAAGAACCCAACAAAGATATTGTAGAAGAACATAAAGAATGAGAAAGTGAACAGCCAACGCCTGAAATGAATAGTTAAGATGAACAAGATATGGGACTGTTTGTGTTTGCGGACCAATTTGAGAGAGGCATTCTGGTGTGTTTTGTATGCTCGGCGACTGTTCCAATTTTTAGCGTCATTCATAACAGTTTAATTCTAATGGATTAGGAAGTGATACGCATTGTTCTACTATGTAAACAACAATCTATATTTTCCGGATACATATTTGAAAATTCATAGTTCTTTTTTATAAATAGACACAACATTTATATACTTGATATGCCTTAGTTTTCTTTAAAATCTAGTTTCTACCAAAGGATAGGAGTTTTAATACTGTTAAAGAAACATTTCCAACTGTAACAAAAAATCCAATCGCACAGCTCGGTGCACCTTATTGTAATTGTTTGAAAGTCGCCGACAAATTTTGTTTTGTACCTGTTATTTATTGCAAGTAAATTTCCCCTTTCTTGAAGGAAAGCAAATTTTGCTAATAAAGTCTGTGTAACAAGTACAAGGATAGTCATGACTGCAGCTGGCCTGTGAATAAACATAAATATGTTAAACATAGTATGTTGAAGTTGAGGAATCAGACAAGGTGAATGTTTACTAATAGTCATTTTTTGGGTTATTACAATAAGACTGGGAATATGTCGAAACATGTACTATAATATTTGGGGGGCTGTATTTTATATAAAAAAACATTGCTTTTACGGCGCTCTGAACGTTACATTCGAAACGTATAATACATATTATATTGATATATTAATAATAATTTAAGACACTTGTAGCAACAATACAATGTAGTGATACAATAGCTGCGATTCAAATATCAAACTTGCCGACCGATGTTATTAAAGATTCCTTATCTGTAGAGAAAAATGCAATATTTCAAAACTTTAGAATGTTAAACTTGTATTTTATTCGAGAAAATGTCATGAATGAAGCAATCTCCCACTGGTGATTGTACATTTTATGTAAATTGAATACCAAACATACCACGCGGCAGCCAATATATCAATCATCCATTGGTAGAAATCATTCTGTATCATTGTAATAATCACGACAATTGCCATACTCAACAGAAACAAAATGATAAAATGCAACACAAATCCTGCAGTAAAAATATATATTTATTGACCAAGCAATAATACGCAATTATATCTAACCATCTCTTTTTTATAATTTTTTTTCAACTATATATTGAATAAATGTTTAAGCAGTAATTTTGTATTGTAAACCATTTCATTTAACGGTATAAAACTAGTTATATAGTACAGACATTGATTAGGAGAACAAACGCATCATGTGTATAAATACATATCAAGGGCTTAAATCAGAAACACCACCTAACTCCCTTATTACCCTCCCTCTTATTTGTTACTAGCTCTTTTGCTAGAAAACTTTTCATAACATTCTTTAGGCTGTGCAATTTTAATCTTCATCTGAAACTCTTAAGGTCTATTAAGAAATAAAATATTTCTAATAAACCTAACAAAAATGTGGAGAATTCAACATAAAACTTTTTAAATGACGTCCAAATATGTGTCAACAACGATACATTTTTAACCTTGTAGTAAATTAATACTAAACGTTCATCAAATATTTACCCCATGCAATGTAAGCCACTTGGTACCCAGCGTATCGCAAACTGCCCACCTGTAAATTGAAACATTACGCTGTTTATATTTTTTCACAAGAGTTTAATATCGCACCAAGAGTCAAAGCTTTGACCGACTTTTCGAGCCATAACGGTGGAGGATGACTCCAGATTTGCAACGACCATCGACCTGTCGTAACCTAGTTGTACAGCTTCCTCACATGTGATTTTTTTGCATTTGGTGGGATTCGAACTCACAGTGGTGAGGGGTTAGTGATTACAGGTCAGACCATAACCACGGAGTCCCCCTGTTATTACACTTTAACGTTGTATTCACTCCAGACACACACTTGGGTTTATTATTTATAACATCTCATTGACACTCTTACGTTGAAGTCTCATAATAATTCGATTTTTGGTATTTGTTCCGTTATATCGTGTAAGATTAGCATGTAAAGACGTACATAGAACAGCTTATGTGATGTATTATTGTCAGTTGTAAGTTAGCGCAAAAAACGACCTTGTGAATCTCTACAAAGCCAAGACTGTTTTTGTTTTCAAATAACACAACTTTTACACACCATCACCAGCCTAGTTGTAAGCATACGCGTATCAGTATTAAGGATAATTAATTTAATTTAACAGAGATCTTAAGAAAAGCCAACATTTTAGTTTGAGGCATGGTACAAAGTTGATACTATTTGCGCATGTGAAAGTACACATACTTACCAACAATGATGTATTAGACCTTGTGGATCTGTGTGGAATGTGTGTATTGTCTCCCTTGTATAGATCAAACAGATTTGTCCTAAAAAGAAACAAAGATTACTTACTACGAAAGTCAAGCATCGTAAATGCCTAGCAAAAGAAAAATAAGAGATATATATACATATTTATTCATGTGTATTCGCCACAAACACATTGGTTACAGTAACATAGTAACTTAGCAAATAATGTATACAAATGTGAGCTAAAACCAAACTACAAGTGCGTCCAAGCGTGTCATCTGTAATTTAAGACTCTAGACACACCTTGGTTATTCACCAAATATCGCAACTTTAATCAAACGAATGTGTTACTTCATATGCAAATAGACAGCATACTCAAATATAGAATCTAGTCACTGAATAGATAACAATTACATATAATTCCTATGATTTGAGTTCTTAGTGATGGTAAGAGCCTACGGTAAACCACAAACCTGTATGAAGATAACATGTGGAGGATTGTCAGAACGCCACCAACACAGGCCAGAGACATTGCCACAATAAAACATGCTGTAACAAAGAGAAAACAATGCAACAACAGTTGATAATGACAGCGTGGACTTAAAAGACGAAACCTTTTATTTTATAGCATTAATATCAATGTCAGTAAGTACAGCGAAATATCTCTGAGACGAATATGTTCCGACCAAATAATCAATCAGGATAACGAAGATTTTCACAGAAATGTCACAATGGATTTAGCCATTCTGCTGTATGCCTAACAAATTTCTAAGATAGATTGTCAGAGAGGTTTTTATGATATGAGGAGTTTCAGATTAAACAGGTTATTAAGTACATACTATTAACCCTTATATCTGACAATTCCTAAATCTGCATTAGGTATTTTCATAACAAAACCAGTATGTGTCGTATCAGAAAAGGAAACCATGCTAACGGACATCCGAGAACAACGGAAACCTGTATACAACGCACACTGTAAATTCGCCCCACTTTAAGTGGCCGTATATAACGGACACTTGCCGACCGCGGACCTTGTACAATGGACACTGTAACTGCAATGTTCAATTCGTCAAGTTCAGTAAAATTCCAAGAGGACATTGTTTCATTATTGAGCATCGTACAGCACCGCGGATACATGAATCCTAGTATTCGGAATGCACAACTTTAGGACAACGCGGAGGGTACTCACTTCTTCCGTTGATGAGGATAAAGTACAAAAGATACGTGTAATCCCGTATATCTTGTATAAAGTCTTCTTCCGTTTCGGAGGCCGCCCAACCAATAACATCCAACGTTGCGACAAGACCTCTTTCAACAAATTGCAATATTGATAGTACAAGTACCATTACTTCAAGCGTGACCTGGAAAATTATTTTTTTCATTAGTGATATGTATTCATGTTTTGTCTGTAAGAGCATATGAGTTTCAGTATGGACTGAGTCAGACGTAATGTAAGGCATTTCATATCACCTTTGTCGCACGAGTTATGTTCAAGCCTCAGTGATCTATGCGGGGAGGATGATTACTCCAAGTGAGTACAAAATTGAACCACTGATATGTCAGTTGTCAAACGAAACTATTTATGGTGCCAAATACACGAACAGTAAATATAATTACAATGAACGGCTCTTATTACGTAATTAAAATAACAAGCGTCAATAGTCAGACACATAATTTTATTTTTTAACTTTTAAACTACGGACAACAAACGGAACCTATATTAACGCTGCGGGCGGCAGTAATTCAATTATAGTTATTTTTTATTATAAATTTAGTAATAAACGTGTTTTATGCTTGTAAATAATCATGGGCGTAGGCAGGAACGAAATGTTTATACGACCAGTGAGACACGAAGAGAAAACTCATCAAACGATATTTTGGATTTACAACCTAGGTCGTGGAATTTTTATACGCACTTGGTATTGTGCGTAATGGGCGGTACGCGCTTGATAGAATCAATTGGTTGAGTCAAGTACCTTGTATATCAACAGTAATCCCATAAGCATGACGGAAATCATTCTTGCTGAGTATCGGAAGTCTGTAAAACAAATTATTGAAAACAAGAACTGGTATGATATATAATTATATTGTACTAAATACAGAATATCTTAATATCAAATGGTACTAGTAGGCAATACAACACCGGCCAGTAGATACTTAACTTCTCACGTATAATCACGATTATTTAAAGAATTTGTTTCTTAGACAGTGATTCTCAATGTATGATAAACCATAACATTTACCATTATTTATATTTATGCCATCTGTCAAATTATTTCCTATAACTTCGAATATTTCACGTACGTTTGTCAATTTAAGAGTACTCGCAATCACACACAACATAGACAATGATCAATATACTGCAACACATTGTATAAAATTAGACAGAAATGCCGAAAGATTCCTGCTTGGTTGTGGGCACTATATTTTCATTTCTCGAACAATTAATGGAATTACAAAATGTAATTGTTTCGGGTACTAAAAAAGCTAATGATGTATAATTTGAGTATATGAGTTGCCTCTATAAAATGAAACCACTCACTGTGTTTCTTATGATAAATCCAATTACTAACAAATCCACGTATCAATGTTGTTATTTTACCAAACAGTGTCTCTGGTGGTGGCCTTCAAATGGTAATAAGTTAGACGTGAAACATGATTTATGTGAATCACTATTGTATCAATCTTACTATTAGTTTAACTTATCACATTCTACTTGCGATTCAAAATGCTAAAATGCATTTTTCATGCGTGAAACAAAAAAGGTTTATGCATGTTATACTATACAGTGCAACCTCTCCAAAGCAACAACCTTTGGGAGACGCAAAATTATGTTGTTGTTGAGAGGTTGCCGCTCTAGAGAGGTTAAATTAAATCATACAGTGGGGAAAAGTATGCTGTTGTTGAAGGGGGGGGGTTGTTGCTCAAGAGAGGGCCGCTCTAGAGATGTTGCACTGTAATACGGACTTTCAGCAATGAATAAATAATTAATGAACATAATTTTACACACATTTTAAACGACATTAAACTTTATTAACTTCGAAAAAGATGAACTCGCAATTTTGATTCAATTAAAATAAATGATAGTTTGAAGAAACAAATAATATATAATGTAACTAATTCCAACAAAAAATGACAACAGCGTTACATACGGAGGTGGGGTTGCTGGTTTAAGTAATTTAGTCACGTGTTCTGCTTCTGGTGACGTCATAATCTCCTTCTCCATATTAAGTATGGAAACCATCTCCGAGGAGGAAGCAAAGCGGGCCGTTTTTTTACGCATTGATTGCACAGCACGTACCGGAAGACTGATTGACAGGTACGCTAAACATAACAAGTTTGGGAGATCACGTAGTATAAGTATCAAGCGTGATTGCTGAAGAAAATGATAAAAAAGATGGTTAAGTATAACTTCATAGTGCAGTGCGAGGAACTTTTTTCACTACTATTTTGTTACTTGTCGTTAATAACAAAACAGAGACAAGGGACCTCGGTGGTCAAATTGTCACGGTCTCTAACTTATAATCGCTAGCCCCTCGCCGCTTTGAGTTCGAATCCGAGCCGGAATCAAATTTCACATGTGAGTAAGCTATTTAGCTAGCTTACGGAACGCCGACTGATCTATACAGGTTTAAGCAGGGGGGTATCCTCCACTGTTAAAGCTTGGAAGTTGCCAAATGACCCTGGTTTGGGTGCGACGTTTGAAATTGAAAAAAAAACTTGAAAAAACATCAATAACAGAGTTATCGCACGGATTACCAAAACTTGTATTATTTCGTTTCGCTCATGTAGTCTTTAGTCTTCACCCATTTCTGTTTCACACCGTCGTTTTAGACGTTTGTAAACGTTCTCCCTAATAGGTGAAATTCATATAATGCAGATATTTGTATCCATGTGTGTTTTACAGCTACAAACAACAAGACATGCTTCGTATGTTCATATGGTTGCAATTTTGAAATACCAAAATATACGCTAGGAGTTTTAAATAAAGCAACCATTCATACATGAAGCATTTGAAGTACTGCACGATCAATTAACAGATGCGTGATTACAAATATGAGTGATATGATTAGAACTTACAATAACTAAGTCACACTCTATTTCGCGGAATATTTGGACACCAAGTAAGGTCCAGGCGTACGCTGTACCGACAATGTAACCTAACACGGACTCCAAAGCTAGAGCTGCAAACATGGGGAAATAATCCAGTCCAATGACCAGAACTTCAAAAACTTTCTTAAATACTGAAAGAATAAAACAACAAATTCAAATAGATCGGTACGCAAACACGTACACAAATGTGCAAAGTATATCACCAAACGTGTATCACCAGACTAGAAAAATAGTTATGATTGCGTTTATTTAGCCCCAAAATAGGGTAGGCAGGTCGTGTTTTTGTATATTTCCGTTTCTTTTGGTGTCTTTGATGTTTTTAAATATTGGATATCATCACAAAAAATCGTTGTCGTACCTTACGTTGTGTAAAATTCATCGTGCAATAAATATTCGTAAACAAGATAATTATATGGGAGATAATTTTTGGACTTTACGCTACGATATTTACGTATATGAATTAACCTAACATAAAAATGAAGCATACACCGTTATGCATAAACTATTAACATTCTAAAATAGCAACAAAATATACCGAACAAAATAAATTTCTAACCGGCCACCAAGGCTTAATGGTGCGATGGAAAACCATCAACAAGCATATTGTATCGAAATAAACTATTATAATAATAAAACACCATTTAATTTGTATTTGTGTGTGACTTATGGTCCCTGGGGTTTAATCAACAATTTTTCAGTTATATACGGCGGCCAATGCACCTAACTATTAATCCTGGTCTGTATACTAACCAGTTCAAACTTACCCTTCCACAAAGAGCCGGCAACTTCTCCAATTATGGAGGAAATTCGACATTGTTTGTCAAATTTTCATGGAAGGGAATGACCCGCCATGACCGGGATTCGAAGTCCAGCGCACTAACCACTGGACCACGGCCGCGGCCCTACACCTTTTAATACATTCTATTCGCGATGTTTTCTTTGAATATCATTGACAGTAACTGAGTAATTGAACCGTTACAATTGATTAATTAATGTCACCCTAAAAACATATAGGAATAAACCATCAAATAATTTTATTAAAATCGCACTTAGTTAGGTGGCCGTTTAGAAACTTTGTTGAGTGTTGAGTGTATACCTGTCACGTATGGAGGTCCTTCCAACTGTACAATACTTATTGAACCGAATACTAAATCAGTGGCCAGAAAAGCAATAGAGCCCCAAGCGGCTGCGTATGAGAACCTGTTGGATTTCCCAAGTATGTCCATCGGACTGACAACAGAAAAAAAAAACAGAAAAAGATAAAATACATATTTATTCAATTTATAGTTGTTATAGCATATCAGTATAGTACGACTTACGGTGGTACAGTGCAACCTCTCCAAGCAACACCCGTTGGGAGATGCACTGTATTTTGTATGGAGGGGAACGCAGAAATCTAATGGATAAGAATATTATTGAAATCTGGATGTACTGCGTTTCACCAAGATATTCTAGTAAAGTCAACTTACAGCCGAACCTGTGAAAAGGCCACCCTGATGAAGGACAAAATGTAGTCTATATTGACAGGTGGCCTTTATTCGGAGGTCAGTTTTTTCCTAAATAATAAGTGACGGTGTTTCAAAGAATAGCCTTTATTCACAGAGTGGTCTTTATTCGAATATATATATATATGAAAATTATAATTATCTGTTCAAATAGGTACATTTAACTATGCAGGAAAATAAATTTACCCAAACATTAAACACTGCAGTGACGGCGGCACTCTGGTATAATACAGCAAAACCTCAAATACAACCACCTCGATATTACGACCACCTTGTTATAACGACCACTTATTTTCAGACCCGCTTACAGTAACTTGATAATGAAACCAGCTTATTATATCGACTGATTTATTAGGATTTCAAAGATGGTCTCATCATTGAGGTTCGGCTGTACTTGTAAATTACATACAGTTATGAATCCTATTATGAACTAACGCAATCACCATATCAACTGAATTCTAATCTTTTATCGAAAAAAGTCGCCTTGAGAAATATTACACCAGTAATTTTATACTTGTTAAGATACACCTTGGCAATTGTTCTCTTTTCATGTCAAGTCTAAGTGACTGAAAAGAAGAATTGTTTGCGTTCATCGTAGACCAGCGTAAGATATCCAACAATTATTTATTTAGTCCGATCCTATACGGGTGTCAAGTGCGGGCGTAGATCCTCAATGTATTATACATAATTTACAACTGACAATTTTAAACGAAATACAAACACTTTGTTCAACAATAAACTTACCGTGTTTGCATGTGTGGCATACTTACTTAATATAAGATTTTGTATTTATTTCACAATGTGTTTTCATTCATTCATTCATTCATTCATTCATTCATTCATTCATTCATTCATCCATCCATCCATCCATCCATCCATCCATCCATCCATCCATCCATCCATCCATCCATTCATTCATTCATTCATTCATTCATTCATTCATTCATTCATTCATTTGCCCGTTGCGAATATATTAAAGCGTCTACATATAATAAATTGTTAGTGAGGATTTGTATTTATGTCCATAGTACATGTATCTTAATTTCATACACGCAAAATGGTAGTTATTCCCCTTATATTCGTCAATCATAGTACGCGTCATCGTTTCTAACCGGTGCATTATACTGAAATGGATTATTCGATACCATGGATTATCCGAGTGATTTTTACGGGCCCTAGCATTTGGAGTAGTCTGGGTTTAACAGTATCTAAGAACAATATTTAGTGTTCCACTCGGTAACATTTATTCAATACGCGGTATTAACTACTACTACTTACAATACAGCACCAGGTCTTCCGAAGCAGCAACCTAGACGAATATTTTTCCGGGATATTGTACAAGCCAGGACCAAACCCATAACAACCTATAAGATATAATACAACGTGTCTTTCTGTCGTAGTATGTAGAGTTATATCGTACGGAGCCCCTGCCGTGAAACATTTTTCCTGTAATCATTATATTGAAATACAAAACAATATTTCAGAAAAAAGAAATTTAGCTTATAGGAATTTTCCCCTAGTAATAAAGCTTCATTTTTACGAAATAAAGACATAATGTCACTATCCGGACTCCGTACTTATGACATATAGTTATTCATACTACTTAACATGGCATGTTTGTACAGTATAAGTGTATGCGTCCACTACAAGTGTTTGTTTTGGGAAACTCCGCATTAAAGGGATATGAAATAATTGAGTTTTTATCGAGATTTTATGGTTGTACCCATATACGATATGTTGAGGCTCTCTGACATTCCAATGAACAGAAGGTATTGGTGCGGAAATTTTGACCAAACAATTTTTTTAAATTAGTTTTGCTTTTAATGCGTTATTCAATTAAATTTAAAATTCATCAACAAATACATGTATATAGATTTTCTCTACCTGGGTGATGCTTAAAGACATCATAATCTTGTATTGACATTTTTGATAGTTTTCCATTCACTACGTTAGGTCATGTGCTATGTGGGGCATACAGGGAGGGCACTGGGGCATACAGAGCACTATATATCCATACTAGTTTAACTTGCATAAAATGATAAATTACACACAGGTAGGTTTCAAAATGATGATTGGGAACATCATTTAAATCATTGAAATGATTAATACAATTGTCAGATCACTAAACGTAGAAATAAAATACATGTACTACATGGATTCATAAATGATTGTATAATTACATAAACATCATTAAAATGACACAGGAATTTATTGATATGAAATATTAGAAAGTGAATTATTCAGCAGCATAAAATGAAACAAGGGTAATTGGATAGTAACAGGCTAAAAAAGATACAGACATATCTGTTCTTTTGTTTTGACGGTTGTATAAAGTTGGAACGCAGTTCGCAGTATGCGATTCACATTGCGAACTGCGAATCATGGAATGTATTATGCGTTCCAACTTTATACAACCTGTTTTGACCAAATCTAAAATATAAGCAAAACAACAGTTAAGCTACGATTTGAACGCAAACTTCGCAAAAAACAACATTTAGACCCGAATCGTGCTTACTTATATGTTTAGATATTAGTGTCATTGACTTATAATATGACACGTGACACTTTGTTTATTCTATTTACAAAAAAGCTTTTTGGCACGAATGAGTGCTACAATTTTATGTGCTCTGAGTACATTACTCTGTACACTTGTCAACGTTACAACGAATCTAGATGGTCTGGTTGCATCTAGTGGACGAGGTAAGATAAAAAAGACTGTGATATAACACTTCGATGTACACGAGATTGTACGAGATCTTAAACAAGTTAACAAGTTACCATTGTACATAGTTCGAAATATGATATGTATTCAGGTCGTATTTTCAAAAGAAACAGGTCTTTCTTTTTCAAAGCTTGGTCGAAATTCTGTTTGGTTAATGATGAAGAGCATTAATCATGTTGGTCACGTCGGTAAAATGTTAAATTATGTGTCATGAATTCTTTTATTCTGTAGCTATAATTGTGTAAACTCTACCTGAACAATTTTAAGCGTAAGAAATAGGTTTTGAAAGTTATGGAAATTAGATTGCTTTAACAATGATGAATGAATCAATGGATATAATATGATGTGTTATTTAATACATGTACATTGAAATAAGTTTGCCCTGACAAAAAAGTAACATTATATAAACCTTCTATCTGACCTTATGAACTAAATGTGCTTAAGAGTAATAGTCATGTTTAAGCCAAAGTTAAACAAAATTGCGTAATGTCTTACGTTAGATTAATCTCCCATTTACGGATGACCAACTTTACTGTTTATTCAACAGGTAATACGTGAGCTCGTCATATCTCGTATTGTACCGAGTCGGCTGTGTTTGCTATAATGGGTATCATGGGGTTTAAGTGTCCACTCTGTATTGTCCACTGACCATTCTGTTTATACTTCGTTTGAAGATATTTTTCATTGTGGCTATACATCAAAACCTCACTTTGCGACCACATCAATATTAATACCACTTCATTATTACGACCACTTATCAGAGGACCGGTTTTTAATATTTCCATTATATTTCAACGTGATAATGTGACCACCTCCATATTAGGTCCCAAAGGTCGTCTCAATATCGAGGATTTTACAGTATATAAGTAATATTACGTGCCAGCAATAAAATAGTGTAGTCGTAATGTAGGTAGTATTTTTCAAATTAAAAGTTCGTTAGAAATTATGAAAAGTAACACACTATCGGAATTCTTAAATTGTAAAGGACTATTTTAGAATGGTCCGTATTCAATGAAGGAATACATATATATTTGTCCAAACGCTTTAGGGTAGGTATATATCATGTATTGGTAAAGTACCCCTAATATTGCTATATTTCAGCCTTAGATTTATGGGACATGTTTAAATACTTACTGATGGTATCATTAGAAATACATGGAAGGCAGCCACAGGTATTTTCGTCTCACACGGTTCCCTTAAAAGAAAAATAAAAGTTGTTAGATTACCCCCCAAAATGGTATATTTTTTTTAAATATCTGTAAAATGAACTTCACAAATATCCAGAAACCATGACGAAATCGCTATAAGAAAACCAAAATTAAAATGTCTCCTACCATTGATATAATACCAGTACGCAATGTATACTTGCTTGAACCATTAAATGATATAATTTCGATTTATTGCCTCAATTATTTGAATTGACAGGCCTTATATTTGATATATTTATTGTTGTTGCAGTGAATAATATGAACGTAATAATGATGTGAAAATGTTAGTTGTGTAATATGCATCCATTGGACATTTACAGTAAAACCTCAATAATGAGACCACCTTCGTGACCCGAAAAATCGGTCGTAATTATGAGGTTGTGTCATTATCTAGTTGAATTAAATGAGGGGGTATTTGAAAACATGTCTGATAATAAGTGGTCGTTACAACGAGGAGGTTGCTATAACAAGGTGGTTGTTATAACAAAGTGGTCGCTATTTGAGGTTTTACTGTAACTGTTGAAAGAGGTTGTGTAATGTAAATGTCTTAAAGTATAATACAAACATGCACATTATTAACAATCGTATTTGGTTAAAACAATGACTTAACTATTGGCTAAATGGGTCACAAAACGCTGGGAAGTTAGTAAGCGTATGTACTTGAACATAAGTTATACAATTTAAGCGACATTCGTTAAAAAATCAACAAAACACTATGAACTATCTACTAATATACCAAGTGCATGTAAATCATGACTTGTAAAGTGTTTAATACTACAGTAGTATCATATTAGACACATGGAGTATAAATTAACTATAAAACTATTTCATAAGTCAACAAATAACTAAATTCAACATTATTAGCAAACATACAAACTTAAAACTACCATTTGTACTAAAGGAATTCGCGTGAAGTATTCGTTTCTCATTTTTATTGATGTAGACAGAGCAGATGAACATCAGTCTATCAGATTTCTTTTGAAACGTTCGGACCACTAATGTGTATCATTTTAGTCACCTACTGAGATTGTCTGGATCTTAACGTCTTGTAAGTTACAAACACAACATACTAATCTCAATAAACTCTAAATAAACTATTAATACTTCATGAATTTTAAGTAAATTTAGCTCTAGATAATTGCCAATTCAGAAAAAATAATTATCGTTCAAAGCATAGAACTAGTTTAGAAAAAAAACTGTATGATCGTATACGAGTATCTATACTATGATTATATCTATTTATCCTCCATTTCATACGTCAAAGATGATCACTGTGACTAAATATTCCATTGCGTTTCCTTATGTCTTGTTTGCTTGATGACGATGAATTTTGTACAAGCCGAAACAAATCTGTTCTACTCTATACTGTTCTAAAATTTCAATATTCTGTTGTTTTTTTTCTAAACATGGATTATATTATTCGGATTAAAGCGTATGTGTGTTTAACACGGATTCATAATACACTGTATGGTCATTATGTGGTGGAGATGATTTCTTGCGTATTACGCTGACAGTGTTTGCACATGTCATGGCTAGGCTTTGTGTGATGTTCACGCCGTGCTATCAGAGTGGGCTATAACGACGGCCACAACTGATAAAAAGTTAGTAGATGAACGAAATAGACACACGAACGCACGTTCACAGACAAATGCATAAACTTAGTGGACTACTACGAGGTATCCACAAAAATGCATATTTCGGTATAATGCGAAAGTTTATAACCAAACAGTACATGCATCGTGACGCATGTTGCGGGCACAGAGCATGTTCCAGTGTATCAGAAGATACTGTCTTAACCTTTGACCGTTTTTTTCCGGGGGGGGTGTAACCAATAGTCAGGGTTACTTGGCGAATTGCCTCCTATAACGCTACAGGAAGACCACATGCATATACATGAACACCTCACTTGTGAAATGTGTCTGGTCCCGGATTGGATTCGAACTCACAGTCGTGAGGGTCTTGTGCTTATTAATCAAAGGCTGTAATCACTCAACCACGGAGGTACCTATGCCCCGGATCTTACATTCAATATGGAAGACTTATGACAAGACCCAGTTATTTAGGGAGGTGTGAACTCGTTGTATGTACACGAAATTATGAATAAGTCGTAACATGTAATTACTAGGACACGAATGTGTCATTTAAAAAACTTAAAACTACACATCTAGAAACGTAACTTACCAATCACTGCTATGTATAGACACGAGAATTATTACAATGACTGTCAACGTTATAAAAGCAACACTATCTTTACATTGTTCACTGAATCACGCACAATGATACATAAATATTATGTTATTTTGCCTCTATTATTATATAATTATTGAAGTGAGTTATGACACACAATATTACTCATTTATTGCATCGTACATGATAATTTACGAATGTCATTTTTCGTTCTTTTATGTGTTTTATACATTAAACCGAAAATATTTTCAACATTTAGCTGAAATATATTCGGACGAGAAGCCGCTAAATCTATATTTTTTTATTTCGGTAGAAACAGATGCAACAGCATATAACACATTTTCCGTACATCGCAACCTAACAATGCGACCATCTCAATATTACGGGTAGGAGCGTTTTTCTTGGTCCAAAATATGGTGTCAATAAGGAGGTTTGTTGTATATTAAAATGCTTAATATTTTATGGGTGTTCTATAAGATCGTCTTGTCAGACAATAAGCAGGAGGAAAGTTAATACTTACTCAGCTGTTGCATTTTCACCATCAGACCCAACATTGTTGTAGAATTCATTCAGGGTATCAAGAAAGGCCGTCATGATTAAACACCGTATATCCTTACCAAATAAACGTCTATCTTATTTTGTCAACAGTTTGTTGAAACTTCACTTCTTGTTGTATTTCGATTAATAGTAGTACATCGACGAATGGGTGTTGGTATTCTGTTGTCT
This sequence comes from Lutraria rhynchaena, assembly GCA_008271625.1. Taxonomy (NCBI): domain Eukaryota; kingdom Metazoa; phylum Mollusca; class Bivalvia; order Venerida; family Mactridae; genus Lutraria; species Lutraria rhynchaena. The sequence goes on from VIBL01000039.1 coordinate 312,631, forward strand.
GGAATCATGTGTTTGTATGCGTAATGAATACCTGGAAAGTATTGATTTAATATTTGGTTGAATAAAGTAAAACACCGTCTGCAGTTCGCGATTCAAATCCCGAAATACTTTCCCGCCTGCAGTCTGCGATTCGAATCACAAACAGAGAACTGCAGTCTACCTTCATGTAACAGATTTATTTATTTTTGAGATGCTATATTTCCTCCATACTGAAAATCAAAACGAGTTACAAGTAAGAAATATCATACAATGTGATAGTATAATGTGAACACTAAAATGAATACCATAAATATCGATGTATCATATTTAATGGAAAGTCGGTAACAAAAGGTCTGTAATTTGCTGAAAATATCATGTTTATACAGTGATTATTAGTGATCACCGCTGTCAAAATATTATCATCTATTAATAAGAAAATGTTGGCTCAATCCATTTCTATGTTTTCTTGAAATTCGGATCTACAGTATTTTATCTTGGTGTAACTTAGAAACGGCAATATTATTCAGACAGGTACTGGTGCTGTACGCAGTTAAATAACTATGAGGATATTATTAAACAGATACTTTATACAATATTACGACAATACATTGTGTCGTTGATAAAGGATACATATCATATGGGCAATTAAAATTTTATGTACTAGTTATCATAAGCGTTACATCGCTAAAGTACGAAATCCATGCTATTTAATCTGCATATCCTGTTTGGAAATCTAGATGTATTTGCTTTGTACTTCATTCGATACTTTTAATATCTGTGATAAGCGAACAATTATACAGTAACGTTACTGACCCCGGAACTTTGATGTCTAAGTGTATCATTATCAGGAACTGTTTGCTCAGGAAATGAAGCATTTGGTTATGTTAAGCATTACACAGTAAGACATAACTTAGCAACCACTTCAATATTAAGACGACCTTATTAGAATGACTACTAGTTTTCAAGCCGCTTTTCAATAATTTCTCTACACTTCAATTTGATAATGTGGCCACCTCTAAGTCACGACCGATGTTTAATCCAAAGCTGTTATTAATATCGAGGTTTTGCAGCATGAAAAATTTGCAAGGTACAGTCCAATTTCGATCTTTAGGTTCATATACGTGTTTCATCGTTCATCCAGTGAATCAAAGTGGGAGCATTACACCATACGAGTGAATACATTAGAGCGACAATAATAGATAAGAATAATGGTATATGCGTTATATACTTAAAATAGACAAAATGAACCTGTAAAAACGGGTTGATTTAATATTCGATGTTCTTATAGATATGTTTTTTTTGTTTTTATGTGACATAATATTATTGTCACTGGGGATTAACGCCGTTTTTCAACAATTTTTCAGTTACATAAAGGTGACCGGTTCACCAAACCAGTTTGCCCGGACTGTTTACTTAACAGTACTAACTTACCCTTCCACAAGGAGCCGGCAACTTCTCCACAAATAGAGGAAAATCGTGTGAACATTTTTTATAGATATGTATTGAACTCATTTACTTGTATAAAGTTCATTATACGGATTTAGAGAACCATTCCTTTCACTGGCAATTAATCCATCTTTCACCTAGTATTAGCATCTATATTCACCCTTTCAATGGGTATTACAATTACTAGTAAACCACTAAATTACACACAATGTCGTCAATCAAAAAAAAATACATTTAACAATGACAACCACTATTGTATTCAAAGAGCGTTAGCTATACCAAGCCCTTATCTCATTAAGTTATTCAATTCATGAAATATTTGGTTTGGTATGAATGTTCAATGACCTACCCATATGTCCTACACTGGTATAAACCATATGGCGAGCGAACTTAACACATAAAATCGATTATGTCCTACTCCATACACTGTGAGAAATACAAACTTTTGTCGTATTTGGGTCACAGAAAATTGGGCCATCATTAGTGGACATTACGTCTTATAGTAATAACCGAGGTACAGTATTTATGTGGCACACTTTCACAAAGAAGCGATAAAAGTATCAAATTACTTAGTAGCGAAAACTATTACCTTTCATCGTAGATAATTTATAGGTAAATTATAAATATAACTTCGCATTAAGGTTCAAAACCTGACTTTTATACAAATACAACCGCACAGGTAAAGCACAATGATCAAGCTTACTTCATCGTCTCATTGCGTAAAATTTAGTATATATACAAAATATCAACAAACACATTAAGAATAGAATTACTTACCTTATATTTAAATAGCCGAAACTACAATACACAAAACGTAGAGAAATTGCTCTAAATTATAAATGGACCTTACCAAAAGTAAACTATCACATTTTGCGAGCTTTAGTTAGCAGCAAACTGGTTTTAAATTATTTTTGAATAAAATATCGGCTATTTGAAGCATACAAGTGAACCATTTTTTGACCCATTTCATTATTGGCTGTTAACTACGTGTCGTTCACAATTCGTATTCCACGAATGAATTACAATGTTAGTAGGTATTTCATATACTGCTATGTTCGTATTTAGCCCAAACTTATGGCTTTCTATATGCATGCATTTGAAATACGAGTAGAAAGCAATCATACTGCTTCCAACAAAGCATACATTAAATCCTGTAACAATATATGTTAATTTTAATCCACAGGGTAGACTAATGAAGAAATAGACAGACCCTTTAATCAACCCATACATATGAATATATATATTTAGGTTGATTAAACAGTCTGTCTATTTCTTTAATGTATATAGAATTATTTAGGTATGCTTCGTAAGAATGTTTCGTCACATCAGCAAACATAATTATGTTCTTTCGACATTTCTCTTTACGTAATATGTTCTGTTTGTCGTCCCTCGCCTACTGTCTCTTCAAGTTCTGAGGGTTCTATAAGTTCATTTCATTAGATATTTACGCATTTTACCACTTTACTGAGAACTGTTTTGACAATGTGGCATCCTTTGTGCTATCGGTGTCTCATAAAGCGAACAAAGAGGCCTGTGAAATCTTTAAGGTTAAGCAATGGTCAGACTTCATCAATATGAACCAGCCAAATGTTGAAAATATGGCCAGTGATAATCATTTGACAAATCTTGATAAAATTTACTATTTGTATCAAGTAAATACAACGCTTCTCATTAATGCATTTTACAAACGGCACATATCAATGGTTTGAGGAAGCACATTTACGACAAAATTTGCATTGCAGTACTTGTACATAATTATACATCACCCTTGCTATAATACATTGCAATATATTGTATGGATGAAAATACTTTACGATAAATCTTGTTTAAATCACTTCGCAGTATTCTTGCTCTTATTACGTCTGTAAGTATTGTACATTTGTATATGAATAGTTGAGAAAATAAACTCAATTCATTTGGTGGGCAGAATTATATTTAGTTGATCAGTTTATCTGCTTATCTGTTGTTTAACGGCCCATTCGATAGACATGGACATTTCTGAGCCGCCCCTGAATGAAGGGAGAAGATGCTGGAGAACCAGTTGATCAGGGTTGACGAACATACCTCTACAATGATAAAGAATTCCCTGCCATTCAAGTTCATCGAGCATGAACGTGAAATTCAATAGGGTACGCAATTCTTTAAACTCCACCAAACAGTTTAAGATTTAATACGACGTGCATAATTTCAAGCGCAAATATCGAATAGACGTACGTAAACGTACATTTTAAGTTGCGAGTGATCATTTAAAGTGTGGGAAATATTATCTGCGGTATAATATCAGTTTCGGCCATGTTTAGTCACAAATTACGCCTACAGGAATGTAAACAAATAAAACCACAAACGTGAGACATTTCAAAGTTCAAATTAACTCTTAAGTCTATGTCGAAATTTGAAAAATATCGATTTATAAAATGCAATCCTTTCATGAAATACACACGACTTAAAAGTGTTTTATGCAATGATAACGGCCATAAAAATCGACCGTTATGACGATATTTTCTTACTTAGGTACAAAAGCCGATTTTCAAATAAGTAGAATAAATATTTGTGTAACTTGCAATTTAAACTGAAATAAGTAGGCATATATTTCTTTGTCTCTTTCAGATATGATTATTAACCCAAGAAAAAAACAAAACCAATTATAATCGGACTTAAATTTTGTGGTTATATAAGGTGGGAGATAAGCACTCAATGCACTATCAAAATCAAACATAGTAGTTACCTCCCTTGATAAAGTACAGTTTGTAGGAGTTACTTCCCTTGGATACTCGTCCTCTATCAAATGCCATATTTTCTTACTTTCGTTTCTAAGACAATTTTTTACCTAAGAAAAGTGCTCCTAACCTGAAACATGACAAAAAAATAGAAAATAAAATAATACCTTCGCGAAAGGATGCAATTTATTATTAAACATTCAACGGCTCATCGACTGTCGGTCGTCGCACAGGACATTTACGAATTAAACTGTATTGACAAGGGCATAGACTTTCCACTGTTAAACCGGCAACCATTGGCATAATGCGTGCTTAAATCGCCATCCTGAGATTGCTTCAGCGAGTGAAGAGTGCAATCTTTACTGCTTAGAGAAATGAGAGGTTTTAGAAATGCAATGGTTTTCTGGAAATCATCAAATTATGTTTGTGCTGCATGGATGAAATTTAAAGCCAATATAATAACTAAAATGAACATATCAATTTCATAAAGTTGATGTCCCAATAGGTTAGTCATAATTATACAATGATATGCTGGATATATGAATTTAATACCAGTCAAATGTTTATCTATCCAAGATCAAAAAGTAATTATGTCTTTAAATCAACTTTGGAAGACAAAATAAGGAAAAAAAACTGCAAAATTAGTATGATGTTTAACATTTCATGACCATAAAATCCTTATTTAGCATTAAATTGGGATATTTTATCTGATATAATGCAAGAGCACTTTAAATGTAGATTAACTACCATCAGTTTTAAAGGAGGCAGACACGCTAACATAACGCTGATTTATACCCAATTTATTAAAACATGTCTTCGGTTTCCACAGACGAATTGCGGGTTCCGTAAACTTTGCTACTAACACTACACGTACGGTTAATAGTGAAAAAAGAACTGTTTTGATAAAAATATTTATCTATGCATTTTTTCTTACTTTGCACGAAACGTTCGGTTGCAATGGTAATAAATCACTGAATTAGTATTGCCAATAAAACATGTTTGTTCATTCTAATCAAGTCCAATACATGTTTGACTTAAAAAAGATTCGTGATAATTATTCACAGTGAACTTATCATTTTGACAGCAATCCCAATATTGAATAAACTGTTGATAGTTTTCTGTTTTCATGTAGTAATGCGTTATTTGAAATGAACTTGTCAGAATTTATATCAATTATATTGTTTTTACAATCTCCATTTGTATTGGAGAGGACTCGAATAATTTATAAAAACTTACATTCAACGTGTCTTTTGATAGAAAAAATCGTATGTTTTTGTTTCTATTTTTATATATCTTATTCACAATGCCAGAAATTGTTTCCACTTGGCAACACCACAAATGTTACCAAACCAATGAACACGGCTTACTCCAATGATTAGGTCTGATCAATCGATACAGAAACCAGACAATTGCTTATGGCAAAAAAATGCCAAAGGCATTTATTCCAACCTCTTTTTCGTCCATGAAAGGAAATTCTTGCTGCGTTTGGCTTTAGCACCGCACCAAAAACCAGGGTCCTACAGCCTCTTTTCCATCTTTTAACTTTGGAGGAAGAGACCAAAAGCATACACCTTCCGTAAGCTGTCTGGGTGGTTTCCTCACGCATGTTTTTCTGGTACCGAGTTACATACTCTAACTATTCTGCCACGAAGGCTCTTGTGGAATTGTGTCTAGCTAATTATATGATAAGGATAACGGTAAGTTTGGTATTAAGAAGCACTGGTTAGGGAAGTTTTGACATTATTAAAACTGAAGTATCGCAACGAAACGATTTCAGAGTCAGTTCTCGGCATCAAAGCATTGTATTCTCTTGTCACATGTAATTTGTAGGTAATGGTATGGATCTTAAAGTTAAAATGTTCGAATGAGTGTATACTGTTAGATAACCAGACTAATTCATTAAATATATATCATTGGCATCAAAGTCCAGATATAGTTATATCAATATCCCATGTAACGCTTATGACACTCATTATACTTGACATACTAGCTTACAATGTTTACAGAGAAGTAAAACTCATGTTTAGTGACTTTACTAATCTATAATAGTTTAGTTAATCTATTTTAATCCATCATGTAACGAAATAAATGAATTTAGAGGCTCGTTTCCCGGCTATATATGACCTTATGTTTCGAATAGCAGTATAACACATTTGATCTAATTACGATTTCCGATCAGCTTTGAATAAAACTGCTGAATGGAAGCACCTTATAACCCAGTCATTGACCTCGCGGATTAGTTTGGGAAGATTTAGACGTTCAACAGTTCATGAGTGCATACGGATTAAAATATTGTATTTATGCGTACTGACTTTTATACGAATAATTTGCATGCACAAATAAACAAATGAATAGAAATTACAATCGTGTTGTAGTAATTGTAACTTTGGAATATGACAAAGTCAATTAAGTGGGCTGAGCTTTGGTGCAATAAATTTTCTTTTAAGCTGAAGAAAATCATTCCAAATAGATTGTACATACCATTTGGTACAAATGCAGTTTCAAACTTAAAATTCTCGCTACCCCTTAATTGTAAATAAAAAGTGTTTATTTTATTTATTTTTTCTCGAATCGTTACTTGCTGTTTAAGGCAAATGTTTGAAATATATACCATTAGCAATATTTCCATGCTTAAAATTACTACCATAGCTAAGACGCGCTTTGAAACAGGCCCCGGCAGCCTAAGTATCGTCATCACATTTAGTTGTCTCTTATTAGTATTTGATATCCATTTAAATCCCTTGACAATGGTTAAACAAGTTACACGCTGTATTTTTGAACAAGTAATACGGACAGATGTATATGATATAAAACATTTATTAGGTGTTTATTGTTGAAACTAGTACAATGTCCAGTTTGTATCCGTGTTTAAGTATTAGTTTTTTAGTCGAAAGAGTGAGAACGAATATACACGGACAGTTGAGGAATGATTTATATCACGTGGCCCAGTGGATAAATGCCAATTTTCGACAATATTGTGAGTGATTTTCCCATTTTTCGCCTTTGGAGTAATCGAAACACTCACCGTCCACGCATTTGAGCCTGGAAGGTCAGCATTGTGAAATTCCCATTTCTATGCCGTTTGCTTTTTTACAGAAAGATAAAAGTTTGAATAAATTACTGTCTTTGAATGATGTCAAAAACCATTACAGTATGATGCACTGACTTGCTTATGTTAATGACTTGTATTGTGTATTACGACAGATATTCAATTATTGAACAATTTTCGCAGTCAGGTGGTTAACGATTCGATATACAATTTATCCAATCTGTATTAAAAATCATATCTGTCTAAAATAACATACTGACTGTTGTATTTAAAAAAAATGCTTAATTTCCTTTGAATATCGTGGACAAAGTGTTAGACGAATTGTATTAGACGAATCGTTTATTGTTACCGATCATTACTCTAACCCGCTGTCCCTCGTTGATTTACGCGGAGTTTAAACTAATGCGGTTTATACAGGATTTAAAAGAATATTAACGACTGATTATGAATGATAAACAATTAATATTGTTCGTACGGTATGTAAAATAGGAATTCTCGATGCGCGTAAAATGTTGTGCTGTTTATTTAATCGACGTGGTTGATCAATAGGGAAGTATTGATCTACATTACTCGCTGAACTGATTAATATAATAGTCAGCATTTACAAGCGTTTAAGGATTTATCAAAGATTTAATTATTATTAGCTATTTTAAAAATAGTGTTAGTGCACGTTTTCGTGGTAAAGTGTACGCATAGCTGTTCATTTTTTGATATACCATCGTAAAAGCTTTTTTTACAGTGCGAAAATTGCTTGGCGCTTTGTGTTGCTCCAATCGTTACAATTAAAATGGATTCAGGGAAACTGGTCGTATCTGGATATCTCGTAGAATACAGGATTATTATCAAATGGTGAGAAGATACGTTTATACAGGATCTCTCTATTCATCATCAAACTTAAAGTGAGTATATTTTTACGTAAATACAATGCGCATGCATATTCATATTTAAGTCATAAGCGGCTTATGATTTAACAAAGTCGGACCAAGATTTAGCTAAACTAAAGATGACCTCCCCGAGTTCAACAAAGACATGTGAATGACAACACCACCGGCCTAGTTTAGGTATGAAAAACACAAAGAACGATGGTGTTATTTATCCACAATTAAACGATAGGAAACACACTGTTTTGTCAGTTTCCTAATTATTATTAATCATCAAAAATTATTGATATGTTACTTCTGAACTCAATCATTACTTCCACTTCCTTGTTGAAACATTTTAAGTGGTTAACAGTCCGGAGGATCCACCCACCAAACGTTTCACCTTGACCTTAGTCACGAAGGCATTCAGGGTTATACATACATATAACTCAAATTCACAGTATCGCATTTTTCTTACTATATAATTTATTCTTTAAGTGGAGCATGTGTGTTCCTGTGTTTTAAAAACTCGCTTGTTTAAAACTTAGGAATGTAGAAGTTCTTTGAGAACAAAATACCATACGTTTGTAAACCGAGTGTAAGATTGAACTATTTTTTATAGTTCACTTATTAACGCCAATTCAAAATAAAGTTCGTTTTTTTAGGACAAAAACAATGATCTAAGTATAAGTTCATAATGACAGTGTGTTAATTGCATTTTGTATGAGCATTTTGGTATTTATTGATAAGAATGTACCCAACCAGCACACAAATTTAAGCAGGCTTACTAAATATTTCGTTCATTGTTTATTGTTCTCTGCGGAAGTAATGAGGATATACATTAGCTATTGAGCAGATGACAACTTAAATAACATCCGTTATATATTGTTAGTACGTGTACACATATAGAATAATATAAGTTATATAGGATCATATAAATATATGTATACGTACATGAATTTAATATTTAAGATAACTCTAAAACATTATTTATTTTTGAACAAGTGACGCCAACTATATCTGATATGTTACGATCCAATGCGCTGCATTAGCAGAATTAAACATTACAGATAAAAAAAGGCTTTGAACAACGATTAAGGATGACACAGCACCTTTGCAATTAGGGGAATATGTGTATGAGGTGTTAACAATATTGCGAAATAACGAGTTCCTATGCAAACATCTTTTGCATTAGAATTGTTCTCAAAGCCTGTTAACGACAGTATTTCCGATGTACCGGTGGCCAGAGAAACTCGCTATATTCCTGGAGCATGTCTGAAATTTGAACTTCGTTCCCTAATAAGTTACGGCTAACTTCTCCAAACGAATCTCTTCAACGGCGTTAGGAATAACGTCCTCAACCAAATCATCACCGAGAGCATGTGTATCACTCTAGGTTCGAACTCTCGAACTTGAAGCCCGTAAATCTAACCCTACACCTATCGTGCGAAGTGGGCGCACTCGAAGTTGAGCCACGTTTACTATCTGTTTGCTTTCAGAGACGTAACAGTAAATCATCGTTGCATATTTTCTATAAAATGTTTCGTCCATTATTTGATAAGTACTTGTACTTACAAAATCTAATCCCATTCAGATTCTCATATCTGGAATACATATCTCTAACTTTTATCAGTCTCACAAATGTATTGGTGTACCACAACAGTTAGCATTTATTTCCCTGATGACTACGGAGAGATTTTTGTCTCCATGCGAGATAATAAAAAAAACAGTTACATTCGTTGATGGGTGGGTTTTATGGTGTCTTCGTCCAAACATCGTCGAGCTTGCGTTTCACATATTTCGACTTTGGCAGTTAGTTTGATACAAAAACAGTATAGCCTCTCCAAAAGCAACACCCTTTTTGAGAAGCAAAAATGTGTTTTTATTGAGAGGTTGTTGCTCTAGAGAGGTTAATTGTATAGTCAAATCATACAGTGGGAAAATCATTCTGTTTTGAAGGGAGGTTATTGTTCAAGAGAGGTCGCTCTGGAGAGGTTGTAATGTATATAAAACTGTATACAAGTAACATAAGTGTTCGTTAGATTTTTCTATGATTCAGATATTAACAATGTTGTATTTTAGTGCACTTTAAATATATAATTTGTATACTTCAAGTGAGCGAATAGTTAACACACGTTCGACTGTTCTGTAATTTATTGCGTGTGTTGTTATTTTCGAGTGATGAAATATTGCTTAGATCAATACTATTTACAAAATAATGGCTGGAAATAAAATGAGTTGAAAACTTGTGTAGTTTATAGCTCAGTTTGAACCCTAGATGATAAATAATGCTTGACTAATTTGACCTTCCATTCATTAATTGTTTGAAATGCCATCTACTAGTAATCATACTAACGAACGCTTATGTCACACTATTGAAAAACATAAAATTATAGAAATAACGGAGCATTATTTTTCATTAATCGAATACAGTGTAAAATAAAAGAGAAAGTGCCATGAACCACGGAAAATAACTGCGCGCCAAAAGGTCCCGCGTAGGATTGTAGTGACAATGGAAAGGTGCGGTACATGGAAACGAAAGTAATTCCCAGTCCTGTTACTAACAACATTGCAATATCACCTTCAACTGACACAAGATGTTCGCTCTCGCATGTTTAGCATACTTACAATACATCGACAGTCAAAATCAGTCGTATGGTAAATCGCTGAAATCATAAATGAACGAAATTATTAACACGATTATAAAAACGAAATCAGCAGACAAATTTCTTGATGCACGCAATATTATTTTTTGCTTGTTTGTTTTTTTCTACGCCATTCCATCACCAATGCTTAGATACAGATGTGGGACAGTTCACCTAGCCAGTAATTCAGCGTAACTTGCGTTCATTGACCTATTTTCTCATTTTGTTACTAGTAATCGTTAGTTTACTGCTTCATTTTCCAACGTTAATCAGAGATGAGAGAAAAATATCATTGGATGAAAATCTTCAGCCTGTCACGGAGAATTTTGTGCATGTTTTTGAGTCTCGAACCAGAGACCCATCGTACTATAGTTCAGCGATCTACAGACTGTCCAAGGAGTGTTAGGCAATACAATTTACGGAACATCATTATTTTGACTCTGGATGTTGGTCAATTTAATCTAGCATATTATTCTCACTAGTTGTATGCAGAATATTTCATCTACAGACATATCATCAGTGAACGTGTGAGTAAAGCGTCTGATTATTCTGTTTTATTGCACATTCTTCAGGATGTTTTGAAGTTATACAATAAACAGAAACAGATAAATCAGCGAAGGAGATGTTTATTGTCGTTTTCGAAAGCATTTCCTGGCTACGTATTGTTATAAACTGCATGATGAATTCATCGGTTTGTATACGAATTCTTGGTGACTGTGGTCAATGCCAAAAATATTCAATGTAGTTATAATGCATCCTTAATGACTGTAAATTAACTATATGGAATAACTTTCACTACAAAGAGTAAATATACTATATACAGCAAAACCTCACTTTTAGACAACCATAGAGTTAAGCTAACACATAATAACAACCTTTTAGTTCCGGACATGCTTTCAACATTTCTGTGGTGTTGAGACAACCTCAATACGATCATTTGGGGGGGGGGACACGTGGTTTTTACATCGAGATTGTGTAGCGTATCATGTAATTTGAAGTTATGTGACATCTGTTAAATTAGTGAAGGCAAAAAGCCGCCAAGTTCCACTTTATCAGAAATGCCGCATTGATACCAAATTGATCTGAAACTGATGCTTCTATGACAAAATAAAAAAACACTTCTCGGAAAATTGCCGATGCCATGTTTCAATCAGGACTTGTCTAATTTATTACAATACTGGGTGATCCGACTATCAATTTATGTCCTTCTAATAAATTGTCGATTGCGTTTTGATGAGGAACATCTAGCATGCGTCTTGTAATTGATCGGACGGACGTAGAACATTCGCGTATTGTGAAAATGTCAGCAAAATTGATTCTGGTTTTCTATCAAACAATCTCTTCTGGTCTGAAAATATACTGTGATAAATTAGCTATATGCATGTTAAATTTGAGAACCCGTTCAATTGTCGCGACCGTTCTAAAATGAAGATGAACCATACCGCAGGAAGGCAGTTGCGTGTCCGACGGAACAATACGTCCAGTTTATTGATCGATACAAATCAGCTACCGTGAATTATTTCTCATATACAAAATCGTGTGAACATACCAGGAATGTGTAAATATCACAGCAATGCAATTATAGTGCAATCTCTCTATAGCCCCCTTCTCTTGCGCAACAAACTCCCTTCAACAAGAGCATGATTTTTCCCAATGTACGATTTTACTATTAATTTAACCTCTCTATAGCAACAACCTCTCAACAACAATATTATTTTCCTTCTTCCAATGGGTGTCGCTTTGGAGAGGTTGCACAATAATAAGATAGTCGTAATACTACATGTATATCTGTGTGATTACCTAATTCTATAGTCCATTGCCGGACATAAATGTTTCGTAACGAAAGCGCAAGTGTTCGTGCACTGCGCTACATTGTCTGTACCTTCCGCAATCTGTTGAAAGAGAATTGTGTTTTCTCCATATATAGTGTATAGATTTAATTTAGATAAAAGCAGTTATTCTATGTTTGTATATTAATCTGTCTCGTGGAAATTTCACTGAAAATATGAAGAATCAAAATGTTATACTGGTTCCTACAGATGTTTGTTATTGTCATTATTGCTGGAAATCCGTGTTTTGTTATTGTTGGTGTTGTTGCTTAGTTGTTGGTAACGTGAACTGATAAAAATGCAACAACGGATAAACATAATTGACTGTTTGAATTCAAAAACATGAAATAAATACTAACAGGATCAATGTTTATAAAAAATCAAAGAAATAAGAAAAAAATATGTTTGCCCGGTTATTGCCACTTGCAATCAGATTACCTAAAATGTGACAGTAAAAACAACTAAAAACACCAACAGTTCATGCACATAATGAACATTTTGCATTTTTGTTTCGTAAATAAATTTGAATTAATGTACCAATTAATATAGACAATACTAGTTATATCACAATGCATTTAATAATTAACTGATACCAAAAAATGCTTAACAAAATCAGTAATACAACATATTATAGATCAAAATATATTTCACTCCAATTAAAACAATGGTAATTAGTATTTTTAAAATGAATCGAAACCTCGGTTTTTGCTATTATCTATAAGCTAGCAGGCTTAATTCTGACTTATTATCTCAAAAATTGTAAACACGAAACTCTAGTCTTCATCGAATGACTTGGCTACTGAAATGTAATAAAAATATATGTTAACCATTGCCACGAAACAGTACAACCGTTCCCTATCACATTATATTAATGACGGTCACTATGACAACAGTGAATACTATGATTATCACCTCTTAAATTAGCTCATTAGGTGGCATTATATATCAGACGGTAGTAATTATGTGTCTGATCTCTTCAGCAAATTAAAGAAACGCAATGCTGACCAGACAATGCTGATACAGTCAGTGATGAATTCATTTTTGGAAGAGATTTTCCCTTTACTTTTATTGTTATTATATAAAAAAATGCGAATGAATGATACAGACTTATACTTACGAAATAATTGCTACTTTTTGTGAATCCGTTAACATATTCATTATGACATTGTATGTACACATCGACCATGTGAACCATTCGTTAAAGGGTAAAATTTATATAATGTTTATGAGAGTTCAACTTGTAATAAGGTGGTGCTCGCTATAGAAATTTATCCTATTGTGCTCTTTCTGTTTTGCTAACAATGTCACAAGGTGGCTTGTACTCATTGCACAAACTTTATGAAGCGATCCATATTCATCACCACTTCTAACGTTTGGAACATGAAATACGAGTAGTTGAATATTTTCCATTGCGAATTCTCCGAGAAACTTCATCATTCACATTGTCAAACAGTTACCACGGGCGATGATATGTATACTATTGTTTTGATCACGTACGTCAAAACATGGTCGTAACTGAACGTGTTATAATCATAGTAGATGTGTAAATTCTACTTGAATATACATCTAACTGTTCATCTGTGTGGACGGCTGGAAATTTTAATAGTCTGCGTTACGGCATGTATACATTATGGGCATAATACAAGAAGCCGGGTGTTTTTGTATGTTAGATGATATCTAGGACACGTTGTTCTCAAAAGCGTTCGTGAACTTTGTTCCTCGTATTATGCCTATCATAACTTTGTTAAACTCTATCAAACTTGTTCCCATTCAAAATGTGTTTTTCATTTTTAATATGTGAAGTTCGTTTTTACAGTTATTTTTTAAACTCTAACAAAAGTTTCACATTTAGAACTAGCTTATATCTGTTATTCATTTCACAAGACGTTTGGAATGATCATATAAAAGTTTCATGACACATTTTTTGCGCTAAAATGTCTTTCTTTGTAAATTATGAGTATGCATGACCCTAGCACTTCTTTGTTGTTTAGCTCCATGTTTTAACGTTTTAACATTTAGGCATTTTATAGCTAAAATGAAACAAAAAACACTACGATGGTTCAATGTTTTGTTCAAATCACTTCGACAGGACTAACAATCTTACATTGTGATTTAAACTTCCATTTGTGTCGACTGGATCCGTGATGTAATGCAACGTTTGTTTTCATCGTTTTTCTGGCAAAAAATGACAATGACAATTAGTAGATTATACATTTTGAAATCATACCTAACAGTATGACAATGTTACTGATTCTACGATTGTATGTTAATATGGTTTTATTTGATTGCTTCCCGCATTTCTAAGTTTCTACTAGAATGTAAATATAGATACAAAACTTTTGTCTACGTCATGTTTGAATTTGGAAACTGTGAAGAACTAGCATCGCTATAGTTTGCATTTAATTTAATTAAATAGTTTAATTAACACTATAGGCAGGAATTATTTGGTTAGGTAAGATATTGATCAATCAAATACTAGTATATACCCACCTTACTGTCGAAGAATGAAGGGTAAACCGTATTAAAGAGGACTTGCTCAGAAAAGTTGATTCCGCAGAATGAGTGTTGATTTGTATATTGACTGATTAGTTGCTGAATTTTGTCAGCTTTAATACATAGTTAACTTTCAGTATGTCGACTATTTCATCTTACTCCACGGTCTTATCGTACAGTGATCCCTCTGATTTATGTTTAAGCCAGAAATGAGAAAACGAGGATTTAGGGACGTTTTTCAGAGTCCACTGCTACACTTATGAGCCCAGTACTGCGTTTTGTTAAATCATAGGAAACTAGGGAGGCGTACATTGGTGTTTTACACCGGGAGGTTTATTAGAAATAAATAGGGATGTATGTAATATATATAGTAGAACTTCGTTATCACGAGCATCGATAGTACGAGCACCCGACTTATCTCGAGGAGTTTTTAAAGTCCGTCAATATTTGTTCTTAGTTGAGTAAAATTTTCAACCAACAACCAAATACGTAGTTATTACGAGCACCACTTTTATATTTAGATACCGAGGTTTTACTGTAGATGGCCGGTTCTCCTGTATCTTGTCCCCCCTCTCTCTGGGGTGGCTCTGAAATGACCGTAGCCGTTGAATGGTTCAACAACAGGATATCAAATAAACAGAATAACTGACTGAGTATTCTTACCGTCACCCAATAATCAGAGTTCGAAGGTGTTGTCTTAGTATTGTTATATTCCTATGCGACATTAGCTTCGTTTGTGAGAACACAATGTTTGTTTACTTACACAATCTTGTTGGTTTCATTTCGCGTGTCATTATATTGTATGACTGTAGGTTGACATAGCCTGAAAAGTGGGCTATTTTCTGATATTTCTTGTTCCACGCAAGATTCCTACTACAGCAAAAATTAGACATTTGTTACATAACATTTAATGAAATATTTTCTGTCCAATTGTTTTTTCTTTATTGTGACTTTTTGTAGCAGTTAATTTAGTTCCTCGGACTAATTATATAGTGCACTTCAAGAGAACTTGCTTTTATAATATATGTGAGCAACATCTGTAATATTCATAAGAGTATGTATAGGATGTTTGCAGTTTAAGTAAGTGTGACAGTTTATTCTAAATTATAATTGAATTCTTATTTGATATGAGAAAACTTGTTAATTCCGATTTTACATGACAAAACATTGATTTTGTTTAGCACAACACGCCGTAAATTTTCAGCTTCATTTTCAATAAGCTTGTTATTAGGTTACGGTATTTGAAGATGTATACTATGTAAATGAATTGATTTGTCTTATAACTAGTCGGATCGGGTGGTTTAATTACGTGAACCAGGTGTTTTTCCCTCATTCGTGTCAACAAATTAAGTCATTATTTACGTTAAATTCCGTCTACAAATCAACTGGTAATTGTGTAAGCTGGACTTTGACGTAATGAAGAAGAATGTTAATTTTGTACTGTGCTATATTTTGTGAGATATGCACGATAGTATTTTATAGATGTTCATACTTGCTTCTTCGTGTGAGTGCACAATTTGACTTTCTTACTTGCAAACTAATCGTTCTTGCTTATACGAAGTACATGCAACTTCAAGTCTCGAAAAATAACTAATTCTTCAACAGGGATTCTCTGTGCTGTTCTAGAAATGTGTAACCAAAGGACAGAACATAATAGTTATATTTTTGAAATTTATCGCGAGTTGTGCAGTAATCAATAACACTTAATAATAATCATCTTATTATTCATGTCTTCTTTTTTTGGGGGGGGGGTAGAAGTTTAGCGTTGGTGGGATTTTTTTGTATGTGTTTTGCCGAAGAATCCTTTTCTCATCTTAATGTTCTTTGCTTTTTGTAAGCAGGGTAAAAAAGAATTAATCGAAACCAAACGTAAAGGAATCCGCATTTCAAACATTTGAAGACCAATTGACAGTTAATCAGTTTGTCGTAAGAATTAACAGTTAGTATGCTAGCTAAGTCTAATTTAAATCAGCATTCCGAAGTTTGGTTTATGACAACCTCGGTCGTAATTTTTTTGTTAATAGGTCAAGTCGTCCATTTGCGAAAACACAACGCTACAAACAGAGTAAATTGCGCCCAAGTTGTACAATACCCAAATACTTTTTTATGGATATATTCTCTAAAAGTGTAAAAGACATGATTTCATTTACCAGAAGCTGGTTCCCGCGTATTGAAGTAGAATGCAATGCGGGGCTAATTGTTACTAATGAATGAAATTAGATCTTTAAATGAAAGTGTATGTTGTTCATTTGACAAATTCACAGAGTACAAGTCACAGTGTGCTCTGTACCTTTTAAACTTATATATGCTTGCATCCCCTTCACCATTCTCTTACTATTAGTCCCAAGAAGTGACAATTCTGATTATAGATCCCATGACAATGGAATAAACATGTGGAAATTGGAAAATTGTGAGACTGATAAAAGTAGATTTATGCACATATTGTCATGCAGGCATGTGTTATTTGATAAAAAATTATTTCGTGTCAACTGAGATGGTTTCTTTAAGGCTTCAAAGTGATTGCACGTAAATATCCTATAACGATGTTGCACAATGTTAGTGTGACAGACAAATGTGCATTAAATTGATTGGTTGTTCTCATAAGTACATGCATTGTTCAAAGCATTGAGATGACTGTTGTAGAAAGGTTTGGGAGTCCGGAACACAAAAGCAAACTTTTGATGGTCACCCGTTTGCCTTAGCTAAGTATGTTAAATAATCAATAGGTGAGGACCACCATTGTGCATACTCAGTCAATCATGCTTCTTCGACACAATAGTTGATTCTCGTCCATGTTGTATTTTATAGCACTGATAACTAAGTGGACTTTTAATATATTCAATCCAAAAGTTACTTTGTAAACTTTGACGTATTTGAGTGGATCGCTTATAAGTACAGAAAAACATAATTCAGTTAATTCACTAGTTTTGGTTCCTCGTGTTTTTTAAGTTGGTCGACTCGGTGAATAGCATTCTTCAATCTTGTACGGAATAGTTTTTACAGAAAATGTTAAATGGGAACTTGATAAATCGAGAAAGAGCAACACTGAAACGTAGACACACATTTACTATAACTATATCACATCGTACAGAAAGGGGGAAATTTAATGACCAGGAAGAAGCAACAATTGAAATGAAGTGTTGGAATCATATCTGATTTCTACCATGCTTAGCAAAAGGCGTTTTCGGTGAACCTAATGGCATAGTCTAAGTGAGTAGCCAATTACGTTGATTGTTATGTATTTGTTCTGTTGAACATCATTACGATAATTTAGATTTTGCACGGCTCATCGTGCTTGTCTGAAGCGCTTTACGATGCTGTTTTAATAGTTTAATCGTTAATGACTCTCTTTGGGAGTTTGTTCTAATGGATTTTGAATATTACGTCAAGGGTATTCATTTCGTCATTAGCGTGTAGTTGACAGTTTCTGGCTTTAAATGTCGTTTTGGGGTGTTAATTTATTGAGCGCTATATTATTACTCTTATACTGGGATCAGGCATTGCTATCAGATGGACGTCAGCGCATTAAATGTCTATCACATTGATAAAATCGATGGACAACTTATAAACCAAATTATTGTGCCAGTAAATGTCGCAGGAAATGTCAAATTAAAATCAAATTTAGTTTTCCCAATGCGTTCATACTTCTATAATGCAATGTGTCTTTTTAAAATAGAAATTAACTTAATTACCGTCACAGACACTGGGATAGTCTGGTTATTAGACATGAATTGTGTCACTTTCGGCTTCTCTAGTCATTCTATGAGAGGCAATCCCTTTGAAAAAAACTGTTATTTGTCGCATACAGGAAAACTAGAACTGTATTTTAAGGCAATATGCTACCAATTTAAAGTTTTATTCAATAAATGATCATGCTAAATGACATTTATTCTTTTTCTGTCATGTAGAACATCTGTTTTTGAAGTAAAAGAAAATAATATATGTTATATCTATGACATATTCGTATATGTAGGTCCTCTCAGGGTAGACGTTTCTAGAATAACTCAAGATGTGTGGATATCTCAATAGAATTTACAAGATACTTCGTAATAAGTGCAATACTCCAGAAATTTCATTAAAATCATTCGGCAATGTATTTTTTCTTGAAACCTGACAACAGGATAAATATTCGCAACGATTAAGCAACTTATAGTACACAAAAATAAGTGCATTAATAATGAAGGGAAGTTCTCTTTAGAAAAACAAAAAAGAACTCTACTCCATAGTCGAATTATACGTATACTGTTTATTGAGATTATGTAATAAATGTACCCGTAACACAGGGAAAATTATTCTGCCGTTTCTCATCTATCGTGTTTTTTTTGTAAAAATAAGTTTCAACAATAATTTTTAAAACAATAAATTGCGATGAAAAGCATCTTTAAAACCATGAAGTCCATTAACTTTATAACGTCAAAGCATTCTGTGTAATCGAATTTTATTTAACTGTACAATATGATTTGAAATATACGCACACTTTATCTTAATAAGAACATTATATTTTCATAAGCCTCGGATGCATTTAGTCACGTGCAGTGTCTTGTTATCATGAACTGTTGATACTATCCAGTATGATTGAAATATTGATGCAGTGATTCTGTTTGCACATAGCTGCACTCAGCCTGTGAACGATATCGCACATATCTTACAACGTACGTGAGTGATGAAACAGTTGGAAGTATAGAAACCATTGCAGTCAATACAGCAAACGTTGTTTCATGTGTATTATTTGTTGAGATAAGTTATAACAATATTAGATAACTTCCCTGCTGAAAAACTACATTTAATACTGATTAACAAAACAGGTGTCTTGTGAAATGTTTAATTGGGTATTTTTGCGATATTTTCTTAAAGATATCCCGTCTTAATAAGTTTTAACACTGCTACATCAGTACTCGGATACATTATACTTATTCTATGCAACATAAATACGGATTAGTGTAGTGTTAACTATCTCGCAGGTAAGCGTAGATTATATATACTAGCTAGGATATTAAAAATACCAATCAGGAAGTGTATTTTCTGTAATATGAGCCTCGAGTGTTATTGTATAATACCAAAACACAAGGAAACGATGGCTTTGTTATATGTGTGTATAGTTTGTTAGGACAAGAATGTCAATACCATAGATAGTTCCGTGAAGCACATCAATCGGACTTATAGAGTTATTTCATCATCCAATTGTTCTTCTGTGATTGATAGTGTTTTTTTTTCTAATAACTATCTTATTGCTTATTTGAATACTTCATGAAAAAAACATGTTCTACGTATTTATAACCTGGATCCTGCTGCTATGTAGGCATTTTATGACGTTATCAAATTTAACATTTAAAATGATTTCTTGCGATGATAAATTAGCAGCTTTTGCCACACGATTACAAATTATTATTATAAATTCTGTCTGAAAATAAACGCATGATTGATAAAATATCTTATCAAACTGAACATATGGTTTTAATTTGTCAGAATTCATAAAAATACAAATGGCAGGTGAACGTGTAGTATTAACTTGTGCTTCTAGCATACTGTTTAAAACTGAACTACGTGTATAAACAATACCATTGACCACAGAGTAAACATAAATTCAATATTACATCAATGTACACTTAAACCTCACATTGCGACCAGCTCAATAGGACACCCACCTTGTTATAACGACCACTTATTTTCGGACCGGCTTTCAATTACTCCCCTAAAATTTCACTCGATAAATAGACCACCTCATTATTACGACCGATTTCAGGGTCAATACGTTGATCTCATTATAGAGGTTTTAGTATATGTACAAGTAGAATACTATGTACCCTGGGAGATAAAAGCTAAAGAGATGTTAATCATTTGATCATATCGTATAAGTAATGTATACCAGGCATAACTGAGTGATATCAATTGTAGCACTTACTATGTGTGAATACCCGTTCATTAGTAATAAACCACATATGTATGATCAGTGTATAATTAGCATGAACTACCTTCCAATGTCAAGGTCATATCAATATCATTGGAACGTACGAGTGAATTGTAAAAGTACGCATTTACAATAAATATTTCTGTATTTCTGTCTAGAGTGGTAGATGATTTCCGCATTAAGTTGATACACATGCTCTTAATTCAATGCTTAAATTCCAGCATGGATTGTGAATTATACAAATTAGTTTAGAACGAGGGTTTTTTTAAATGTTATTTAATGCTAATGACAAAGAGTAGGAATTTCTAGTAATAAAACTAACTAGGTATAATTGTGTATTTTTAGCATTGCATTCCACATTCTGTTGTTTTCTTCCGTCGGGAAATGTTTACAAAGAATTAAATGAACATTCACTATCTTTACCTATGTACCTCTCATGGCTAATTAATTATAACGACTGAATGTACGGAAAACTGCCGTGCTCTCGGATTTAGTTTATCGTGGTTATACTTTTTCTGGGTACACGGTGAGTACTATACTGCATTAAATCCACCTGATTCTGCGGAAAAAATCCATCGGAAGTCATTTACCCTTTATACTTATCAACTGCATTGATTCATTTTCAGGTATACACGACAGGCTGAAGCGACTGAGCGCTGGACATTTAGCGAAAGGAGAAAAAAGTCTTATTGGATTCTAGGAAAATACAGTTTGTCTATGGATTCCGCGGAGACAGCGAATCATGAACACTTAATATTGGTGAAACGAGGGATAATAGTCTAGATGTGAGATAATTGATGGATTAATAGTATCGGAAGTATTTTAACATGCGTTAGGGCAAATAATTCAAATGAAAATGGTATTTGGTGTGAAATATCTACTTCTTGGCGGATTAATCTTAGCCGTAGGAATTAATTGTCGGATAATTAATGACCATCTTATTAGTGAAGGCGATCGTGTCGTTTATAAACGAAGCACCGGCGAAGATGTTAAACACTTGGACTCGCCTAATACAACAAATGAGAACGACCATCACGCGAATAAAACGCACGTGAAGCATACAATGCACGTGGCGAGTTGGAATTTTGAGCACGTGAAAGGACCTTTCATCATTGCCGTGTTTCTAATTGCAGCCGGAGTGGCAAAATTAGGTAAAAACAATTTCTGAGTGTAGTCATTACGTACCAATTATCTCATTACTGACTAATTACGAATGTGATAAAAATCTCTAGTAACGTTAGACTCGTACATTCTTGTCATTATTGCTTGTTTTCTGATTAGTTATTTTCTAACAAAAACTCTAGTTTTTATCTCCGTAAATTAGCCGTTGTACAATGTTTAAATTGTTTGTAATACTAGTATTTTATGATGGATGACAAAAATACATGCTATAAACTAAAACCTGACTTAGCGATCACTAAATTCATTTGGACCTCCGCAATGTTATGACATTTTATTTCCGGGTTGGTGTTCAAAAATTCGTTCAAATCTCAGTGTGACCATCTCTATATTAATGGGACATTTTTTAAAGTCACAAATGCGGTCGTTTTATCGATGTTTTACTGTTTTATCATTTTTATTCTTACCCTGAATCAAAGGTAATTTCAATTTTGCTGCAACATTCCATCAAGAGATGCGTGATAATTGCTGGCTGCATTTCTTCACCGGTACTTCATAATTGTTTTGCAATATTCAACAGTGTAGCCAATTGTTGAATCTATATGTAGCTTTAATTACCATTTTTATTTCATTCCAATACTCATTACAAGCAGACCGGAAATAGTTTTGGCGGAAATAGTTTTGGCGGAAATAGTTTCAGGCGTTCCGTCTCACAATGTATAAATTAACAATGGAATTGTGTTCGATTTGTCTCATATTTGTAGTGTCGTGGTAAATGTTCAGGCCGCCAAACCTTTAAGGGTGTGATTGGATGGAGTCAATTGTCAATCCAGAAGCAATTTCCTTCATAACATGACAATCAGGCATGGAAAGATTTCATGATATTGAAAAAAACAGCCCTTAAATCTAACTAATTGTGATTATTATACTGTTAATAGCGACTTAAGATTTTACGGTACCGCATAACCTGCGAATGCCATTAAAAATCAGTCAATGTTCCCGAGGTTTAGACAGTTTTCTTCTTATTGTCTGTGACAACCAAAAATTCCTATACTTCAATGTTCAAAATGTGTTAATAAATTGTGGCAAAGAACTGATTGGCACGGAACGCTAACTTCAGTTTTTCGTTAAGTTTCATCACCGATAAACATTAATATGATGACAAATTGATTACTCTGGAATTATTGCGCACGTGATAAATGTTCAAAGAAACATTTCCTGATTGTGCATAGCATGCATTATCCGAACATTAAATATTGTATTTCTGCGCAAATTACATAAAACTACAGTCACTGCTCGCGCATAAAATATCATACATCCAGAAATATAATCCCTAACGTAAAAAAGTTGTATCACCAATGTATTGTGAGCGCATGAAGTAGAATTGACAATTTTCTTAACAATTTTAAAATCTCGTGCGCAAGTGAAAATGAAAGTTCAACAAAAACATCTGGTTTATTATTTCTGCCTAAGAATTACAGGCCAGTACTGCGTGAAATACTCTAGAATGGCACTGCGTTTTAATCACGCAATTCAATTAAAAGCCCAATAATTCATTGCATTAAATCAAATTTAATTATTCAACTTCAGGCTGTTGTAATCAATCAGATATCCAACCTTCTATATAAGGAATGTTTTTCAGTGAAATTACGTTTAGAATATCAGGCAAAATACTTCTTGGTAATAATCTATGCTATACGAAAGTTCCGGTCCAGTATTAAAAAAATCTAATCAAGCCAGAAAAGGGTTGTGTTTACGGTTACCCGATCGTCCCTTTTTGTGGCCCCTACCCTAAAGTTTCTTTAAGCAAAACTCAAAGTACGAAAATATTTCAGGACGAACCGTGCCTCAAAAGTAAGAATAGTATGTTAAGGAAAAAAAATAGAAAAAAAAATCATTTTACGACTTACCTACTCCGTGTGCTTTTGACCAAGCAACTATAAACGTGGCTATTTTCTAGCCTTATGTCAAAGTGATGCGTATTACGTAGATATATGGTACTGTAGGCTTTCCTGTCTGTGTTAGCCCCCTCCCCCCCCAAAAAAACAAAACCAGACCAACTATTCTTTGGTTGCGTTTAGCCAAAGCCTGGCACCAACTCAAGGAAAAAAGTAGCAGACGACAATGTTGGATTGATACCGTTTCAATGATCAAAAATAGTAAAGTGTCACATGACATATACGATTTCACCAGTTTCTAAACGTCACAAAAACATGTTGTGATATCTTGACTTAATAGTTGTACCAGACGCATGAATGCGAAATTAATGTAAATACCTACGAGCGAAATCCTCTGGAACGATGCTTGCCGTTTGAAAGACAATCCGACCTTCAGATAATTATCATTGTCGTATCATTTTGTTCCTCGTCATAATTTATGTTCCAGGGACAATTTTGCTTCTTAACGGCTGAATTACGTCCCTCATGCATACTCAACCACATTATATGTATTACTACATTTAGAATGCCTATTAAACAAATGAATATGTTTTATTACTCCGAGATATTGTGTTTGAGTGTCACACGCGACACAATAATTATATTCATTGAATAATGTGCTTGAATAATCCTAGATCCGGAAGTTTACAATTTAATTAATGCATAAAACGAAAAACAAACAAGTTACAGATGAAATTGGCTTAATTCAGTTATGACATTCATTAAAGTATCATTATATAATCTGGTTGTATTTATAACTTCATAGCAAAGTTGCTTATTTGGTTGTGTTTAAGGGAATACCTTGGTCGAGTGGTTAGTCTTTGACTAGAATTAATTAGCATCTCACTGCTACGAGTTCAAATCCCATCCGGGACCAGAAAAAGTTGTGAGTTGTGAGGAAGCTGTCCTGCCTGCAATCTTATGGAAGGTTGACTGTCCTACCCAGGTGAACGCTTAGTGGTCTAAGTTCACCGTTATACCTGAAACGTTGCAAAATGTCCCTGGCTGTTGGTGCGACGTTAAATCCCATGTTGTGTTAAACAATACAACACGATGAAGCATTGCTTTATTATTTACTTGAGCTATAAACAACAAACAATCGCCGCTGCTTCCCTTATGATAAATTTGAAACCTGATTTTTATCATTGCCATAGTTGCGTTCTTTAGAAATACAGTCAAATCTGTGGACAAAGGTCTCCCTTGAGGTAGATAAAATGTGGCCTTTATTAACAGACGGCCTTCATTTGGCAGTCAGTGTTTGTTTTAAAAGCATAAATGACAGTTTTTCAAAAATTGACTTTCATTCAGAGGGTGGCCTTTATTCGGAAGTGGCTGCAAACACAGGTTTGACTGTATAATATAATCTCTTTCATACAACTACGTTAACACGAACTTCCTGCTAATATGAACGTTTTATACGAGTCAAATACCCTATTAACAAGTTTAAGGCAATATAAAACAATACTTTTTGTATTTACATATAATCTTAATTAAGCGAGTGTTTATCTGTCTAGTTAATTTCACATTGCGTTTTATTGTGCATTCAACCTTGTGAACAGTATCTATGTTCTCTGCGTAATATACCTGACATTGTGAATCTTCGGGATTTTCTCCTGCCGTGCAAATTATAGGTGCATCATTTTCTTAAATCGGTTTATCGGTTACATCTCTCTGTTCTTCTCTGTTACAGGCTTCCACCATGCCAATTTTCTGTCATCAAAAGTTCCAGAATCATGGTAAGTGTTGCTGCTTTTTGCGCTATCTGATTAACACGAATAAGAATGGAAATGCTGTAAGCAATAACACTCACAGACGATCGCAATAGGCACACAACAAACTCACTGATACGGACAATCTTCCTCGTTAATCAACAAGGCTCACACATATCTTACCACGGGGATAAGGTTGACAATCCGTACCGAGCTGCACAGAATGATATTCGTTTAATAACTGATGAAGGGGGAGGTATACGACATATACTTGACCCAAGTGCTTCGTTATGGTAATATAGTGCTCAAAGCAATACTATGGTCGAGTAGTTATGGTCTCTGACTGGTAAATCGCCAGCATCTCACCGCTGTGAGTTTGAATCCCGCCCGGAACAATATTTAACACGTAAGGACGCTGTCCACCAAGCTTACGGAAGATCTTTAATTCTAGCCATTATACCCTGCAGCTTCGATATCAATAGTTCAAGCCATGAAATGTCATAATAATACAGTTATATACTTGATTTTGCACGCTGGGCAAATCAGTTGTCTGGTATTTGGACTCTAAATGGTCAATAATTATATGAATACAACCCGTGATATATGAGCTTACTTTTTTCCTCCGGAACACGGCACCATTCATAGTTATCTATGGGCTGCCCAAATCGATTAATACAATTTCTTTCCACTCGTCTGGTAAATGTGGACTATACGAGTAATGCTTACCTTAGTAAGAGATGCTATTCATAAGATGGTATTCGCGACGCTGTGCGCACTAACGTTTTTATAAATATCTTTGTACTCAAATAATTTGACACCTTACTGGTAGTAATTGCTTATCTGCGAATGTGATTTACGACAAGTACTGCCTTACCCTTTTTTTTCAAAACGCAAATGTGATAATTCTGTAGAAAGTTCTCCCAAATCATATTACTCTTTAAACTAGAATTGTTTTAGCGATCCTGATTGGATAATTGGATATGAATGTAATTGCGTCAATGCTGGCACTATTGTTACATTTCTTAAATACGTTAATTTTTTTGTCATTAAGATGCATGCTATGACCTACATTAGCCACGCGTGATTCTATTTCCATCGATTTTAATTTTTGAGTCTCAGAAAAGTCATGTTTTGTCGCCTTCAAATTGCTTAACTGTGGACATAATATGCAGAACTCTTAATATTTTGGAGTAAAATTTTTGAAAATGTTATTAAATTTGTTTGCATTAGCTTCATATTCAGTAAAACCACACAGCCCGACCACTTCAATATTGCAAACCATGTGATACACGAGCGCTTATTTTCGGACATGCTTCCAATAACTCCCGGGCAATTCAACTTGATAATGAGACCACCTCATTATTATGAGCTATTGTTTGGGGTCATGAAAGTGGTCTCATTATCATGGTTTTACTGTACTCTAAATAGAAGGTCTTCTCACGTGTTTATTAGCTAAAGAGTATCATTGATAGACGGTAATTAATCACAGATATGAATATAAACCCCTTTTTATTGGGTCCTTTGAAGGGTAATATCTCGTTAATGCGATAATGAAAATCAGATTTACGTAAGAGAGTATCAAACATACATATGTGTATGTGTGTCCATAGTTGATTTTACTCAACAATTTTATACAGGAAATAAAATAACGTAGGTATAATGCTAGCCAAGAAATCTTATCGGTTTTTTGTCAATGTATGTTTTAAAAAAGGTGATTGCGAATATCACATTTGAATAGATTGCAGCCAAAACATTTAGGGATAAAACGAGCCCGACCTCACAGAACTAATAAACAATCTTGTATTAAATCAGATTTAATTATTCAACTTTAATTCAAATTTAATTAATTCTGAACTTCTGTATGTGGATAATGCATTTTCTGTGAAATTGCTTTTGGAAAATCAAATTATTCATTTCTTGATAATAAATACGTTAAAAAAAGATTCAAAGGCAGTATCCATCGGAGCCTGTGTTTTTCCTCCATGTTTCTTCTGTGTGATTCTGTAGTGGTTGGTTTCTGGGTTGGTGGATTTCGGGAAGGACTCGGACAAATGAATTATTGACCTTATGTAGTGATAATACTTATGTAAGTATCGATATGAACAAGTTTGCCTTTTACACTGTGGTATATCAGCAATAAAACAAACATTCTATCAGTCTATACTAGTACCATTCGTATAAAAATGATATACGTGTATTCGCATGGCACACAATTTTGCATTTGGCATTTTGGAACGATCGAAAATTGAATGGCAAAACCTTGTAATAAATATCTGTCAAGATTTGGACTAAGGCTGTCACTAAAACTGCAAATGTCTAATTGGAAAATTATCAACTGCATACGTTCCAATTTTCTGTTAGGACATTCACGTTGAAGCATAAAATGTCGCATGTTGCTGTCAGATGAACCACTGGATTATTATTGATGATTGCAAAACATGCGAGAAATAATTATTGCATTATATAAGCACATATTATATAATCCGTGACAACTTTTCAATATCGATTAGTATCTAACATTCTGAACGTTAGGAAAACATGTTTTAGACCGAGACAAATGTTTTGCTTTGTAACTGTTCAATATGTAGAAATAATTACAATGCAAAGTGAATTCATATAATTAATTAAACAATTACTTAATATGTTTCTGTAAGCGATTTTGTTTTGACATTCGTACATCATGTCTCACTCATGTATTAGAAAGTCACCGCATGTATTGTTGTAACAAAATACTTATGTTGTTGATATTGTTCACATAATTCCATACGTTAATTATCAGCCTATCAACTTTGGCATTAAATGCGATGCCAATATGATTTAACCAAATTCACTCTTATTCAATACTGTTAATGGTTAACAATCGACATTGCTTCCACCTTTTGGTCTGGCCTTTTGTCGATCAGATTACAGAATGCAGACTGGCAACAAAATGATTGCACTGTTAAACAGACAAAATGCTAACGTTAATAATTGTACCGTGTCCTTTTGTCAAGTATACGTATTAAGTCATTATTTTCCCTGCCAAATCTATCAAACTATACAAGTTGATTGCAGACAAACACTGTCTGCCACATGATGATAATGTGATGACAATGTGATAAATAAATGTGTTTTTTATAATGTGTGTGATCTGGCGATATGTGCTGGAACACTCCTGGTGGCAACTGTACGTTAGTTAAAACGCAATGACCGTAATGCAAATAAACAGGAAAACAAATGAATCTTGAACATGTTTCCAGTCATTTATATACAGATTACACTCGAAATATTCAGCAATGTAATCATGAATCTCCACTCAGTACCGTTAGATTCGATGTCAAATATTCGCCTCTCATTACGTAAGCTTTATGAGCACAGCATGTTAGGATGGTTCAACTGTTAAGAGTAACAATAGAATACCAAACTATCGCAGAATAAAAGTACACAATTTTGATTTCATTTTCGGATAGATCTCTCACGGTATGTGAACTTGAGTAACCGCTTAAAACCAATGGCGTTATCATGCGTTAACGATCTATACGATTATCTATTGCGCGGACATTATTCTCGGCTTTTTCCAGTTTATGTGTCTCTATATCAGTGTGGAAATATTGAATAATGCCGCAAAGCTCTGTTAGATTTTTTAGTCGACTAATCATATTCGTTCAATAACATAAAAGCTGATCACAATAACATTTATGCGTACTTAATGGCTAAGATCATTGTAGAAAGTTCACACCAGATCATATAATTATGCTTTTAAAATATTGAATATTAGACATTCTTAAGCCGATTCGAATGATAAAAAATCAGACTTGATCACCATTGTTGTACAATTTGTGTCAATAATTTAAACCTCGACCTATAATATATGAACTGAAGATAACACCCTTTCTAGACACTGCGCTATTACCTTCGTGGTGATGAAAAGACGTCGTCATGGTTTTGAAGACCGTTCTATTCCTACACTGGCAATTAAGACGATAGGCCTACATAAGTAACTTACTTTGATCCAATTCATTTCCGTGACACTACATTCATATCAAGGATAAGTTCTCCAGCCTTCTGACAATCAAATGATTGTGTTAATCAATGAATCGCTGATAGTAAATTTCGTGTCTCAGAAACACATTCTCGGCAATTATTTTGGTATCGTTTAAAGCAATGTTGATTTGATAATACTGTAGGAAATTTTATCTTATCGTATTACGGTATCGAATAGACTTTTAATGAGTGTGATGATTGGGTAATGTCAGATAGCCTAGTTTTGGGAGCAAACATATACAGCTTATATGATTGATAGTGATGTAAAATTGTTTAAACCTAATTGTTTTATAAGGTTCATGGCACATAACAACACTGCTGATATGTGACTTGAATGTTGTTGTTTAGCAATCTGATTATAAATATGTACATGTGATTCGCAGAACTTTGTAATTATATCAACGTTGAACATAGAATTAACACCGTTAGAACTAAAAAAATGAAAATTGTACGTAATAATGACCAGTTATGGACATCATACAATTTTTATGTACCCATACTGTACATTGATAAAGACTACAATACGTCTACATGGTACCATGATGCGCGAATGGATACCTGTTGATTTTATCACGAACAGGACGATGTTCATTTCTACGCATTTATCTGATATGAAATGTTCCAGTAATTCGATTATGGATCTGATTTACTTAATATAATCATTGATTTACTTAATATAATCATTGATTTAATTAATATAATCATTGATTTACTTATATATTTATCATTATATAATCAATTTAGTTTGGACGTCATTACATTTTTCTAGCGTTTAATGAATTACAACAAGGTATTGCGTTGATACAACATACATACCAGACTCTTCATTAATAGCATGCAAGTAATAGTTAAAATTATTAATAATGTATTAACGCATTTATGATGCCGCTCTAAGTAGAATTCATCACGTGTTACTGTAAATGTTTTCATGATAAACATTGATAGCTATTTCATCGTCATGGTGGTCTGTTTTAGAATTCTTGCCTTGAAGTTGATGCTTATAATCACGTATAAATTATTCAGTTATCCATATGGAACTAACGTTACACTGAAGCAATTTTCGTCACAGGTGGTAATTGTATGAGCATGATATTTATTTGAATATTAAATCTAATTTATTTTATCATATTCCTTATTTTTTAGAAGAATAGAGCACCTCTTTTTTTGACGTAAGACAAACTTCATGTCTTGTTTTCGTACTTATAACGACAGAATATTATCGATTTAAGACTTAACTGAATAAGTAACAACTTTGGTTCAGCATTGCTGGGTTTTGTTTGGACTTAAAGCATTGGCTGCATTATTTGTAGGAAGTAAATTTTGTTTGTGTGCATAATAGAAATATCAATACGTATGATAAGTTTAGATTGCATTGTAATTAATGTTGCAATATTATTTTAAATCAGATTTAATGTAATGTATTACGATGGAACCTCGCTTAACCGGACACTCGCTAAACCGCAATCCTCACAATACCGGGCAATTTTCAAAGTCCCATATTTTCCCACTATATATATTTAATGATAAAAGAACCTCACTAAACCGGACACTCGCTATTCCGGAAACCAGACGAAATTTTGAGAAAATTTGTTGCTGGGCAACACAATTCAACCTCACTAAACCGGACAATAAATTTTGAAGCCGCCATAATTTTCCTGTGTATTTTAAATTATTAGTTTGTTTTAGATATTTGTTAAAAATGTAAAACTGATTTACCCAAATAAATTCATGTAGGAAGCCATGTCCATCATATGTAGTATAGCTATGACTTTAGACACGAGTAATAAGTTATAATAATATAAACAAATATCTTGCATAAAATACAAGGTTGTAGGACTGGAAATCAAAAATCAAAGAGAATAGAGAAAAACAAGCAATAAAAATCTAAGGGAAAGCCCTCGTTATATGGAGTCTTCATTTGAATTCAAATTTTCACTCATTTATAGACCCATGCCTGGATGTCGTGATTAAAATGATGGCAAGAGTGCATTCCTTTAAATTTCTGTAGGAACATTTTCTATTGCAACAAAAGTCATTCTGCATTGCAGTCAATGTGATCTCTAGAGTGCCATTGGAATGCAGAAAACTTGGAGAAATCATTATCCAACTACATCAGTACATGTTTCATAATTCTATAGAGCCTTTAAATATTAATTGAAAGCGACAGCCTACATATTTGTATGTTATAAACTAATGATTTGATCGGAAAGCCTAGCTTTGAGATTAATATCAGTTCACTAAACCATACGAAAGTCAAGATGAATGAAATAATGAAGAAATATTAATATCATATAGTATTGCATTTGACAGGTCGTATGTTGTTTTATGTTATTTTCTGTTGAATGACATGTCACATTCAAATAAATTCGCTTGAACCAGTCTAATATGACAAAAGTAAAAGAACTATTGACGCTTGCAATAATAAAACCACCCTATTTTTGTTTAGCTCGCATTCTGCGGAGTCAATTCTACTTCCTAGAGAATTGATATCAGAGTTATGTGTCTAGTTTGAGAAGAACTCTTTCAGATTCTAAACAAAGGTTACATTAAAAACATGTATGTATGGAAAAGTGTCCAAGTTGATTCTATATCCGTGCATCATGCTCCTAGTGGTGCGTTTATAACTGTAGCCACAACACTCCATGCGATGATGGACTTAAATACATATGAAGGTTATGCAGGTCGCTGAAATAAAGTTTAAATTCGTTTTAGTATTAAATTTTCAAAATTAAGACAACGCATTATTATAACCTTACTTTCAGACCGATTTTCGATATTCCTCTTCACAATGAATTTCATATATATAAAATTGACCACCTCAATATTAAGTCCGTTCTTTTGGTTTCTAAAGGCAATGTTTACTAGTATATTAAGCTTTAAAATGTTCCACCGTGTTACCGACTATGTTAGCTATATGTTTGTAAAATATAAATTGACCATTGTCAATGTTCATTAAACGTGTCAAAGACTGTAATTTATCCATTCTAAATAACTGATTATTAGGCCTAAAAAGGTCTTTTCCGGTCACCCGACCGACCCAATATTTTACGTGCTGACTCATGAGTTTTCACTGAGTCTAAATTGTAGTGCAACATTGTAATTTTCACAACTCATTAATGTTACGGCACACATATTCCCATACAGTGTTGCCGATATAAACATAAATAAAAATAAAAATCCTTACCTACCGACCCATAATTTTTGGGCATGCAACCGGAAACAAATCCATTTTAGGCCTTAAAAGGATTGTACTATAGAGCAAAGAGATATAATTCAGAGTTTGGCTGTATTCTTTTCTACGTATCAAGTAAATAAGTAGACTGTGCAAGATCTAAGAAATGGCGTGATTTAATGGTAAGCGAACACAAGACGTATTGCTAAATTATTCCTCTTCACACATATCAACAAGAACCATACATGGTGATGTCTATGTATATATTTATGACCACAAGAATGTAATTAATATCTTAAGTGAAGTTTGTATCACTGGTTCAGCATTTGGGTCACATGCGCGATTTCAAAAGCTTGGATCGACGAACATTATCTGTACGAAGCAATCAATCATTGACCGGAACGACTGTCATGTTGATTCAATATTTCATTATGCAGTCACTGTGCGCATCGTTCCACTCATGCCAATATACCTCGCTTTGAAGACATTATACAAGGTTGATCCGTCAAATAAAAGTTTCAGTGGGATCTTGATTGATATTTATTGTATCGAGATGATAATTATTTTTCCACGAAATAAACTTAAAAGTGAAGCATTTAACTGCATGAGGAGTATTATTTACATTAGACTGGATAATTATGTTAGTGGGATATCGAAATATCAAACATGTGTGTACTACTATACAGATTGACACTTTAAACATAAGTACTTCTATACTTTTATATTGAAGTAATTTCTGTACGTCACTAATGGTCACTAACATAGATTGTCATATGCATGCATTCTCTTATTGATACAATGGTTTTGAGTTCTGCTCCCAGAATGTAGTAAAAGTGTCTAGAGAAATTAAACGATCTCTTTGTGATGTTTCTAAGAGTCTGCTTAAGGTATAAATACTCTTATTACATAGATACTACATACCTATATTGTCCTCTGCCATTTCTTAGCAAATATATTGGTGTTTTTAAGTAAAATTCTGCGTTATTCCGTGCTTCTTTTATGCCAAATAGAATATTGTTAAAAAGTACCCGCTACCAAAACCAATGAATGACACGTGATTACAACAATATATCTTCCTTCTACATACACATACATACATTCAGACACAAGACATAAAGCTACCTACGAAATTATTCATAAAAAATTGATGATGCCATTCACTATACAGTCAAACCTCAATATTGAGAACCTGAAACATTGGTCGTAATAATGAAGTGGTCTCATTATCAAGTTCAATTACAAGTCAGTTATTAAGAGCCGGTCCAAAAATAAGTGGTCGTTATAACATAGTGGTCGTAAGATTGAGGTAGTAATTCATTTGAGGTTTTACTGTATATCTTAAAAACAAGGAAACATTTACATGTTTTAGTATGTTTTCCTCAGACATTAGTACGTTTTTCCTCAGATATTAGTATGTTTTTCCTCAGACAATAGTATGTTTTTCCTCAGACAATAGTATGTTTTTCCTCAGACAATAGTATGTTTTTCCTCAGACAATAGTATGTTTTCCTCAGACAATAGTATGTTTTCCTCAGACAATAGTATGTTTTTCCTCAGACAATCGTATGTTTTTCCTCAGACAATAGTATGTTTTTCCTCAGACAATCGTATGTTTTTCCTCAGACAATAGTATGTTTTTCCTCAGACAATAGTATGTTTTTCCTCAGACAATAGTATGTTTTCCTCAGACAATAGTATGTTTTCCTCAGACAATAGTATGTTTTTCCTCAGACAATCGTATGTTTTTCCTCAGACAATAGTATGTTTTTCCTCAGACAATCGTATGTTTTTCCTCAGACAATAGTATGTTTTTCCTCAGACAATAGTATGTTTTTCCTCAGACAATAGTATGTTTTCCTCAGACAATAGTATGTTTTCCTCAGACAATAGTATGTTTTTCCTCAGACAATAGTATGCTTTCCCTCAGACAATAGTACGTTTTCCTCAGATATTAGTATGTTTTTCCTCAGACAATCGTATGTTTTTCCTCAGACAATAGTATGTTTTTCCTCAGACAATAGTACGTTTTTCCTCAGATATTAGTATGTTTTCCTCAGACAATAGTATGTTTTTCCTCAGATATTAGTATGTTTTCCTCAGACAATAGTATGTTTTTCCTCAGATATTAGTATGTTTTTCCTCAGACAATAGTATGTTTTTCCTCAGATATTAGTATGTTTTCCTCAGACAATAGTACGTTTTTCCTCAGATATTAGTATGTTTTTCCTCAGACAATAGTATGTTTTTCCTCAGATATTAGTATGTTTTCCTCAGACAATAGTATGTTTTTCCTCAGATATTAGTATGTTTTTCCTCAGACAATAGTATGTTTTTCCTCAGACAATAGTATGTTTTTCCTCAGATATTAGTATGTTTTCCTCAGACAATAGTATGTTTTTCCTCAGATATTAGTATGTTTTCCTCAGACAATAGTATGTTTTTCCTCAGATATTAGTATGTTTTCCTCAGACAATAGTATGTTTTTCCTCAGATATTAGTATGTTTTTCCTCAGACAATAGTATGTTTTTCCTCAGATATTAGTATGTTTTCCTCAGACAATAGTATGTTTTTCCTCAGATATTAGTATGTTTTCCTCAGATATTAGTATGTTTTTCCTCAGACATTTCTTTTGGGAAGTCAAATTTTCTGAAATGTTGT
This sequence comes from Lutraria rhynchaena, assembly GCA_008271625.1. Taxonomy (NCBI): domain Eukaryota; kingdom Metazoa; phylum Mollusca; class Bivalvia; order Venerida; family Mactridae; genus Lutraria; species Lutraria rhynchaena. Next base: position 348,176 of record VIBL01000039.1, read on the forward strand.
GTTTTATCAAAATATTGAAATACAGTATATACATACTCTCATTATTACTGAACAAAGAGTTGATGTGGTAATGGCGTATGTAAGAATGATATGTTCAGATATGTTATCAGCGTCTGTATTGTTACCTTGACTGCCAGTAATCACGTACGTCTGTAAGAGATAAAATAATTATCTGATATTTAATGCGAACGTTTACAAAAACCAGTTCTCGTACACCATTAATTGAATGATTTACAGGCTATAAATTCAGTATACAACAAATTCTTATTAAAGAACTTCTAAATTAAATGTAAATATTATACCAGAATAATGCCATTTGATGTTTAAACTTCTTTGAAAATAGTCTCACTGAGCTGCAAGTATGCAGGAATTGCTATACATAATTTTCTAACAACACAAACAAGCAAGCATACAAACGCAAACTAACAAATAGACAAACACACATTTTTTCATGAATGTTTGATAGGAAAAGTCAGTTTAATGTCATTTGAAATCGTATTTAAAAATCAGAACTGCAGGAAAAGTTCTGTATCCCGGGAGCTTCAATGTTCCGGGGTTCCGGCTTTCTTGGGCTTCACTGTACTGTATATTAATACCTTCATATTACGTGCATTTTCGTGTATATTGATTAAGATTTTAAATAATAATAATAACTTTAAAAATGTTCATTTTGTATTTCCAGTTTACTTATTATACTTGGAACTATCGTGGGAGCCGTGTTGTAGTAAGTATAACAATCATACCAAAATCTCCACGTTTGTTGTAGTAAGTATAATAATCGTATCAAAATCTCCACGTTTGTTGTAGTAAGTATAATAATCGTATCAAAATCTCCACGTTTGTTGTAGTAAGTATAACAATCATATCAAAATCTCCACGTTTGTTGTAGTAAGTATAACAATCATATCAAAATCTCCACTTTTGTTGTAGTAAGTATAACAATCATATCAAAATCTCCACGTTTGTTGTAGTAAGTATAACAATCATATCAAAATCTCCACGTTTGTTGTAGTAAGTATAACAATCATATCAAACTCTCCACGTTTGTTGTAGTAAGTATAACAATCATATCAAAGTCTCCACGTTTGTTGTAGTAAGTATAACAATCATATCAAAATCTCCACGTTTGTTGTAGTAAGTATAACAATCATATCAAAATCTCCACGTTTGTTGTAGTAAGTATAACAATCATATCAAAATCTCCACGTTTGTTGTAGTAAGTATAACAATCATATCAAAATCTCCACGTTTGTTGTAGTAAGTATAACAATCATATCAAAATCTCCACGTTTGTTGTAGTAAGTATAACAATCGTATCAAAATCTCCACGTTTGTTCAATGTATGAGACGACTACCGGTAGTTTCTTTAATTGAGGATTAGCAGATTTTAATATCAAATAATTGGAGTTCAAAATCCATTTAGTTAAATTATGATAATTATACAATTGTTTTCACTGGTAAAATTTCCTGTTGGCACCGTGCTGATATAGTCTGACGTTTCATTGGAAATCTGCCAGCGCTAAATTGATAGCGTTATGCAATGTGTGGCTTCCATGGGTCTAATTTTATTAACAGTCCTTACTTAGACAACAAGGTCTTAGATACATAAATAACATACATTCATGTTTATCGCAGTAATTGTTCGACAGAACTGTTTATATTTAGTTAGATGGGTAAAATTGAGGTTTCCAACATGCATATATAATATGTATAATATAATATTACAACACTATCATTGAAAAATCAAAATGCTATCATTCAAAGTATATTAATTATAAATAACCAGAAATGGATAAATACACAATCCAGTGTGAATATGACATAACTGAACATTTCTTGGTTTCAGTGGAGCATTACCAAGCGATGAAGAAAACCAACCATCTCTACATTCTGATCTGTTCTTTTTGTATCTACTACCTCCGTATGTATTAACAAAACTTCATCATTTGTTTATCTTAGTTCGTGTATTAAACCGATCGTGCCTGAATGACTAAACATTATGTATATTTCGTTCGGAAATGTGGGGTTAGTAACCAATGTACGTCTTTGAAGATTTTAAAACATCTTTAATGAGTTTACAATAAGGCTGTAACTAATGGTGAACGATTAAACGATGAAGCGTTTGTTTATGTTAAGGGTAATAACTATCATAATGAATTGGGTAATTAAACAGTGGTATAAAAAATATTGCCATGGTAAATGCTTTGTCCATAGACTTGTCCATAAACAAGAAAGGTCTCACAAAGCTTTCTCTTGTGCACGTGTTGCTCACTGATTAGATACAGCGAATATAGATACAATTATTGTAGTATAAGATCACTTACAAAGTATTATACAAGTTACAAATATACTAGAGCAAAGGCAAGTTTAGACCTAAAATCGTTCACGTTTATAACAACAGTAACTAAAATTCTACACCACAGAGAGGTAAAGAAGTTAATCAAAATACTGTGCTAAAACCAAATGGCTTAATAAGAACCTTGACATATATGTTGATCCATAATGTGAGAAGTATATGTTTAATCTTATAATTATATTGATCAGATACCAAGGATAGACCACTAAGTAGCATCATAAGATTATTTTTCTAATGTATGACTTCTAAGTGATGAAGATAATTATGATTTAGTTTTACTAATTTATTTAGCTCGATTGCGTTACAAGCAATTTTGCTTATATTAATCACGCTCGAGTCCGCTTCTTGGACACTACACCAGAACTAAATCCGAAAACGGGATTGTGAAGTTCAAGAACGAAGCCGGGATTCGAACTCAGGACCTTCGGAGGACGGACGTTTTACCTCTCGACCTCTATGCTTCCAAATTATGATAATTATGATTTAAAGGGATATGCTGTCTTGCAAATATTCCAGACTTCGACATTACATACGTGAATATTTTGTGGCAATCAACGCCAAATCAAAATAAGAGGTATTTTGTTATCATGTATAAGTAAAGAATTTGAATTGCAGTTATCCATATTTTAATTTGAATTATATCACAGTTGCATGAGACCAGAAAACAATTTTTGATTCAAACATGGTATTCCTTTATGCATTTCCTATATTTCCGGTTGGGCTTTATTTGTTTCGGGGCGAGTTCTGATCATTGGTAGCATGGTACCGGAGCCTCAATACAGATTTTAGGAATAAATTCATGCTTTGGGTTTGCGTGTTTTGGGGAAGGCGGGTTTTTTGTATTTGTTTTCGTTTTTCTTGGAACACTTTTCTTATCTATGCTACTAAAACGTGTTATTGAATTCACAGATGAAAGTTATGTAAAAGTATGTTAAAAACGATGAACATTATTCATGTTAAATATAAAAACACGGTTCTAATATGATTTACTGTAGAAATACTGTGTTCGTCAAAACGCTTTTTTCTAAATTTAGTTTACGAATTCTTTCATACGAGGAATGAAAGTTGATACCAATTCTTTTTATTGCGATTTATTTCTTTGCGTATTATTCTCATCCAGACACAGTTGTATCAGTATGAACCATAAGTCATTTTCATCTTAGATTAATAGTTTGTTCTTGTCAAGAAAAAAAAACAATAGTCGTATATTAGCATTACTAAATTATTGTTTCCCGGTACACCAGACTGAATTTCTATAAATTGGTTTTCGGTCTATTTATTTTCTATATCCATATCGTTATCAAGCAGGGAAGTAAATGGGTTCTCGTACAAGACAATGCCACAAGTATATAATTATGTTTTTATGCCATACGAGTACAATTGAATTTGCGATGATGCTACTTTTGTGTTTTAGTTTTACAAACAAATACAAATCCACATTTTCGTCTTTAATACTTAACGTGTTTGACATTCTGGAATGTCTGGTCTTTAAAAAAGTCCTGTTAATAAATTACAGTCAAACCTGCGTTTGCGACCACCTCCGAATAAAGACCACCGTGTGAATAAAGGCCATTCTTTGAAAAACCGTTACTGATTGTTTAGAACAAACTGACCTCCGAATAAAGTTCTTCTGTCAATAAAGGCATAATTTTGTCTTTTAAAGGATGGTCTTTGTTCACAGGTTTGACTGTATTTTTATGATGAATTGTGTTCTGTTATATGGCGACTATCATTCTTTTGCATCCAGTAATATCCTATCTCTCAAAAAAACGTTGGATAGTTTAGATATTAAATGCTTAAGCTGTTCATGTGTTACTGGGGAATTAGTTTATTCGCATTTTATATAGAGATTGATCACAAAGTTTTACTTTCTGTTGCAGAATAATTCTAGAGTCAGCATTTAGTTTACATGACCGCACATTCTACGATAATGTTGGAACCGTTATGATATACGCTGTGTTAGTAAGTATGCATATTGTATAGTATTTCAAATATACTGGCCGTCATAAGAAAGTAACCAGTAAGTGATGTTGGAATAAAATAGACAAAGCGCAAGTAATCGAGATGAATTTAATTCTGGAAATAGCTGAAACATTTTATGATATGGTTTATTGTTATCCATTATTGACCATAAAATTGCTGTATACCCTTTAAATTCAAGTACAGTATATTAGGACGAAATAGAATATTTTGTTATTGGTACTTTCTTATGACGGCCAGTATATTTCAACAAAACAGTCATGAAGATCCATGATACTATGATACTACAGATACAAATAATATTAATCCTGCTGAGGAGAAATTCGTGTGATATATTTATACTCCTTTGTTAGAGATTTCATCCACCGGATTTGTGGTAAAGTTTTGTGTGAAGAACTTGGGTGTCAATCTTTTTAATATCAAGAATGAGTTCTTAAATTCATTCTATTTATATTTGGAAAGATAAATATATATTATTTATGTATTATTTATTTATCATTCCACTGCAAGACACATATTGCCGAGAGCGCACACTGTATTGCCAGGATTCTATTAAGAAATGACGGCTTATTTAAAACTTTAATTAATTCCCCAAACGGGTATATCCGTCATGTCAGCATTTGTAAAGATTTGTGCTGACGAGTACACCCGTCTTATTGACAGTGAAGTAGTTAAAATTGCAATTATTTATTACAACATGTTTTATTTCTATATTGGTTGATATTATAAATACAAAGGAATGGAGTCTAGACAGCAGAATCGCTTCCTATACACGCATTCAGGAAATGATTAATATCCGAACACAGTGTTGTATTTACAGCCTAGTTTTATAGAGTAATACGTCGTCACGTATGAATATAATATATCTCTTCTCAGCTGCACTGTCTGAATTCCTGTGTTCATTCCACAGTAGAGTTTTGTATCCCCCCGTGTACTATAACTATGGCTGTACCTATTAGAATCAGTTTTACTGATTATTATCGTTGTACATGTTGTACGTACATTATATTACTTCTGTAACCTTCACAAAACAACGAACGACCTTGACATTGTCCGGTGTTGTTGTTGTTGTTCTCCGCCGAAGCGTATATCTCTCAAATGATGTTGTAAATCGTTCATCTTCGTCCATGCTTTTTTATTCAACAATATAATCAATATAATCGCTTGAGATGTTCCTGCAGTGATAATTACATAAACACAAGTTACTGTACTCGTAATGGCATGATCATTTTGGCGCCAATTCCTAATTCAGTTACAGTTTTGGCGATTTTCTTTGCTGCATGATAATATGTTAGTTAGCCTTGTCAGGCAAAAAAATACAACAACAGATGCATATTAATTACTTTATTTAAATCTTTCATAATATACAAAATATGTTTTATTTTACAGGGAACAATTCTGAATTGTTTTTTGATTGGTAAGTGCGTTATATTATTTACATTATCTGTTTTCATCATTCTGTTATTTAACACGTTCTTATACCCCAGCATGATAATGTCTCCGGTGTTTTCTAACCAAACAGATCTTTTATCATATCTGAATGAAGTGGCATGTTTATAGTGTATCATTATGTCAACTTTAAGCTATGAACTGCATACGTCTTAATACTGCGTGCTCTTTTGCCGATTTTAGTGGTCGGCATCGGGACTGCTAAATTTAGACCATGCCGAAATAAAAAATCGCCAATAGCTAACAGTGCCAATGATTTTTTCAAAGTAATGTAACTCTTGCAATCCAAGATCACATTATAAATTATTTATGGAGACAGCACATGGGTTTATTTTAACAGTTGGCTATGAAAGGGCCAATGCTAGAACCTATAAAGCATCTAAAAATGCCAAATCTTGCACCCACAGAAATAAAGACATACAGAGCATGTAATTAGTTGAAATAAACACCTTAAACTTATTTTTCAAACCCTGGACAATGATACTACACATTATGATCTTGGATTTCACAATGATGTTTTTGCACAATCATTATACACAATCACAGATATCGGAGTAAGATAACGACATAATTAATAGACAAGAAACAAGCTAATCAATAATTTACTTGTGTCTTGTAATGAAGTCTTCATATAATAATAAAAAGACTGAGCCTGCACGTATCGACTCATGTCGTATTCACACGATCCATTTTGTCTTTAGAGCAGAATCTCATCGTGGTATTCTCTTTTTTATTTGCATTTGCCTGAAATATGTATACCTTCTTATTTATTTACTATTCATCGTTTGATGAACTTCTCTGTTTGAAAACATTTGAACATCGTGCAATGATTTAGTTGATTTTAAACAAAATCGACATTAACCTGTACAATATTTGGTTATATTTAATTTTGTTAATGTTAAATTTTGGTTGAGTGGTTGTATAAAACTTGTAACCAAATGTAACCAAAATAGTGTCGGTTGTATTTATATATATATTAAGTGTTTAATGTTGGTGGCAAAATCGTCATGATCCTCCATTTGTCTATTTACTCATCTGTTTTGTCGAAATATCTCCTGTTTCGTACGTTATCAACTTGTTGTGCTTGTAGAGTTTAGTGACACTGAGCTATAGAATTGGTATGTAAGTATGTCATGCCGCTCAAAGCACACCATGTTTTTTGCCATTCCGAACACTACATTTGAAACAACAATTTTGTCATGAGTATATATAACAAAAATATAGGAAGAATATAATGCCATGTTTTATCATTTTCCTTGTCTAAATGATGGATTTTCATCTTATTCAATATTTACTTAAGCAACTCACCATAAAATATTTATATAAACATATATATCTGCCTAACATCTATTCTCTCTTCCATACGGTGATTACTTTAATACATGATAATAATTCCAACCGAACAGCTTAATATCAATGGTTGATAACTTTACAGTTATACAATTCTTTTCTAAAACTTTTGTACTAAATCTCACAATGGTTGGGAAAGTATATATTTGTACATTTAAATACTTGTTTCAACATTAAATATGTTGGTGACAAGACACACCTCAGAGCAAGTGCGGCATTGTTGGATGATGTGCTTCTGTTCAGCATAGTTCACTTTTTAGATTCCTAAGAAGAGAGTTAGAGGGTCCTTTAAATGAATAGTTACATGCTGCTTTTTTTTCTAATTATTTCTTCGTAGTTACTTTTTCAACTGAAAATTGATTGCCCTTAGACTGTTTTTATTTTCCTTTTTTGTATGTTCCAATGCATTAGGAAGGTTTTAGATCGGTGGAACTTGTGGATAGTATTTCGGGGAAAGTGGTTTTTTTGCGTTTTTTTATAAGAATCCTTTCCTTATCTATATCTAAATTATTTCCACAGGTAAGTGTGAAGTTGTTCTTGCGTTCTCCGTAGTAATTCGTACAAAATGCTTCAAACCTATAAAACTGCCGCACTTTTCTCAGTATCAAATTTGTCGACAATCAGTTCTATGAATTATCCGACTTAGGCTGCTTAAAATTATTGACATCAAACAGTGTGATTGTGTATGCACCATTTTATATCAAGGTTTAGTTTTTATGAGACACAAATGGATACGATAAAGCGTAAGTACTAGCACATACTCTGATAGGACGCCAATACTTATGATATGATACGCATGCCGATGATTATGAATAAATGAAAAAATGGACAAAGTAACCTTTTTGCTTACATATATACCCACATATTCTGCTATTTCTGTTGATTTGATGAACATGAATTAGGTGTAATTTAAGCGCCCAGTTCAGGACCATAGACTGTATATTCTAGCTCAAATTCAATGCATTCATGTCTGGTATCTATCTTAGTTCTTTGTACTAGACTAGTCTAATGAAGCAGATAGGAAATTAACTTGCAATCATAATAAAGATAATAGATTCCAATAAATTCTTTATTTAGTTTTGATATTACCCTGTACATATGTTCTCCCAACATACAGCTTCAGTTCCAGCATAACAGACCTTGGGAATTTGGATTAGGAAATTTAGTAACTATGAAATATCAAAAGCCATATCTATGCTTGGTAAGTCATCATCACAGACGAATATTGCTACATCAAACAAATTGGAACTCCGACAATTAACTGCTAAGTTGATATTGAAAGTTTCTCGTAAATTTCCACTCTAGTTATTGCTATTATTCTTCCATTTCATCACTATAATTTTATTTGATCTCTTGTGGAGAGGAACTATATAAAAGAAAGTGAGATCGGGAACGTGAAACTAGTCAAACCACCTCCAGTCATGCTATAGGCCATTCCAAGCCTGTGCTCCTGGGGGAGAATGTGTTTGACTCATGTTGGCATGTTTCTATGTTCTGCGTGGGTTAGGGTAGGGGGGTTGGCACAAGATAGTATTTTTGGTAGAGTGATTTTTTGTATGTGTTTCTTTCTAGAAATCCCTTTCTTATCTATATTTTTTCTCACCCCAGATGCTAAAATCGATTTGTGAATATGGATATCTTTTTCCATTCCGTGAAACATCTTCAACGCAAGGAGTTGATCTGTACGTATTTAGTTTAATTGCTATGAATCGTAGGCAATATATACAAATACGATTTCTAGTTGAACATACTTTGTATTTTTTCTCCACTTAAGACACTCGTAATTTATTTCTACGACGGTGTCCTAAAGTTCCTTTCCAAAAAATAGTTTTGAAAATCATAAGTACAAAAACTGTTGTAACTTTACGGCAGCGGCAACCCATTCTTAAGTGTAAAATATTTCATTTAAGTGTAAAGAATCACATAAATGTAAATCTTCAGAGAGTATTGAATGTAACAAACATGACTGCTGCTGATGCTGTTTTGTTTGAGGTATATTAAGCTATGCATCGCAAAACAGTGTTTAAAGAACGAACGAATATTGATATCAAAGGAATGTGCCTTAAGTTTATTTTTCTCTTATGGGTTGTTATGTGAAGGACAAAATTGATAAAGACACAAAACAAACAAAACTGGAAAACTCACTGAGACAAGAATCGGAAGAGTACATGATATTATAAAATCACAAAATGACACGTGGACTTAATTACAAAAAGACACGTGGACTTGTATCGTGCAATTTATCAATCTCAAAAATTGAAACTTGGAATTGGTTTTATTTGTCTCAGCTTCATCATTTTGAAAAATGCCTATAAAACACAACTAGTTATAAACAATATTTTTTTCTTCAATTTGACGATGTTGTATATTTCAGAAGTATCTGATGCAATCACAAGATCTATTGCACCCTTCGTCTTAATAATGATTTTCTGAACACGAGTTTCCTCTTTGTTTTATAAATAAATCTCAAAAGAGAGTAAGTTTCTTGATAATTGATCTTACTATAATTAAAAAAGACCTTTTAACCTGTAATACGAATTCTCATACATCAAAGTATAATACAAGATTTTATACACGGAAAATGCCTATTAGTCAATCAGCAGGTACATATATTGGATGTGACAGACTTGTAGATTTTCACTGCGGGAGTCAATACAATGTATAAAATTTATAATGACACCAAACTGTTCTCTGATATTTTATATGAAAAAATAATGAGAAACAATGATTATGTGATAGAAATCTTGATTGTAGCTTATTGTTTCACTTTATCCTAGTTAATGCAAACTGTTACCAGGATATTGCCCGGAGCTTCAAGCTTTCATTTCCGAACGAATGCGTGCTTAAAGGGTAATATACTCTGTTACATAGTTGACGTTCAAATGGCATTAGGTACTTTTTATACTTGTATCAATAGGACCCCATTGGAAATAAGTCTTCGTACTTAATGGGCAATCCTGACGATGCTCTAGTTTCATTCTCTGTGATAGTTGTGTTAAGATACTGCTATTATTGCAACCATAATAGAAAACATCGCAAATAAATCTATCTATCTATCGAAATTCCAACTTATAATATAACCTGTCTATCAGCCATTTATATATGTACACACACATTTTCTCGCGAAATAGAATTAGTAAGCGTTATTTCAAACATTCTCATTTAAGTAGAATATTTTTCGCGTCTCAACACTTTCTAATGTAAAAGAGTTCCATTTCAATATATTCCTTAGCGTTTGTTGAATGTCTGTTCCAGTACAAGATACGTGACATTTCATAAATGCCGCAAACTTTGCCAATACATCAATCTGATAATAGTCGATACGCCAAGTACAAATAATTCCGATAAGTGATTGGACATTTAACAGGAAACTCGTTAATGAGACCTTTTCCAACGCGTTTGTTATAATTATCCGTTCAGAAATAATATTCCATTTTAGATTATTTACAAACTCACAAGATACAGCCATGAAGTTACAAATCACAATTTGAAATTATTATAAATTATAAATCGATGAGCGATAGGATATTTTAATTGTATAAACAGAATATTCGGTACATTGAAACACAAAGTCTCAACCATGTGTGATAACACTTCGTAAAGTTCTTAGTACAAGCTATCCTAAATATATCTGTAAGTTGTTGTTCAGAGGGAATTGATACATTCGCAACAGATGTTTTTATATGTGTATGTGCGCCTTTTATTGTCGTTGCTTACAGAGAATCGGACTTTGAAGGTGACGTTACAGGAGGGAGCACTGTATAAGCATAATTATGTTTAAAATATATCAGAAGTTCACTGTAGACGGATTACCGTAAAATCACACATATTGACTGCTTCAATATTATGACCACATACTTAAAATGACCAGTTTTCGGACCGGTTTGAAACAATCCCTTCATATTTCTACTTGATAACGAGATTACCTCAATATTAAGACCACGTTTTCGAATCACGAATCTGACCTTAGTATCAAGTACTTTACTTAATATTTCGTGTAATTTCAGGACCTACACTGTACGGCGTTTACTCATTAAGTGGAATGGGGAGTGTGCATTTTTCTGTTAATTTTGTACAGTGCCTCGTTTTCAGTGCCATAATTGTAGCTGTGGATCCTGTAGCCGTAAGTTTGATTTTTATTTAAATCTACGACACATGCAATAAAATCCGGTGTAACTTTTGAATACCGAACACCCGCGGGACTGGTAGAAAAAATCGGTTTCCAGTAGTGTCTGGTTTTCGGTAGATTTCATTGTACGAACTAGTGCAACGTTTTTGTGTGTGTGCAACTACTTCAAGCGAACATCAGTTGTTAATACTAAGTATCATTTGCTTTTGCATTGGAACGCAAAACAAATAGATTTGTGAATTGTGAAGAGAACACGTCTCAAATCGTACGTCTGCGACTAAAATGCAGTCGGCACGTTTTCGAAGAACAACTGTATTGTTGGTAACGTACAAGTTGTGTTTTATTCTCTCAGATAACTCATTAGATGTTTCATATAAACAACATAAAATACAAATATCAAACGTAGCATCAAGAAATATTCTTGCATTGGGTAAATGTTGAATATAATATTTGTGATAACTTCAATCAATAGCAAAGTCAAAGAGAGGTTCTAGCAAAAGCACATAACAAATTTGATGACACTTCATGAAAAATTAATTTCATTCATATATGTTGTTATTTTTTGCTGTCGACTGGGACTTATTAAAATTGTATCGGTCGTTTTTGCAAAACGAATGTTATCATGTGGCTTGGACATGTTTTATTCTTTGATAAATAAATAAACATTAAGATGGCAGTATTTGTAAAATATGTATGAAGACAGAAAACAAAAGTGTGAGTGTTATTCTTGTTTTACGGTACCATTCACACCTTTATCAGGACAAGCAGCGTTTTTTTATAATTCCATAAAATGTAATACTGTACCGTGTATTTCATGATGTTTGTCACTCTTTCCAAGTATGACCTATTATAAAATAACTCAGCCGTTCTCTGTTTGAACATTTATTCCTACAATACATCAGTATTATGATATTTGTTTTGACAGGTGCTCGCAATTTTTCAAGAAATTGGTGTCAACAATACTCTGTACTTCTTAGTGTTCGGGGAATCTTTATTTAATGGTAAGTAAATCATCATTACGTGAAGAATATTGTCTCAAAAGCTGCGCAAATCCGAAATTAATCTTTTGTATATGAGTTATCTTTTAACCGTGACTTTTACGCATTTTCCCTCATATGTCGTCTTTTATACCCTTCGTGAGTGTCAGATTTATAGAATAACGTACATTTTGTCTTTCCTGACACACAGGCGCAAGCGCGCAAAACGCCCATACACTCGCGCATGCTCATGTGCATACATATGATATGAATCCTCTTTCTCTCCAGATAATATGCTCAGATATTTAACAACAATGTATTCATATTTCTAGATGCTGTCACCGTTGTTTTATATAACACAATGAAAACCTTGAATTTGATGGAAGACATCACTATAGATCAGGTAACATTGATATTGGCATGTTCTGCCGTCTATTTGCGTCGCGGCCGTGGTCCAGTGGTTAGTGCGCTGGACTTGTAACCCGGACATCCAGGTTCGAATCCCGATCGCGGCAGGTCATACCATTCTACGAAAATTTGACAAAAATGTCGATTTTCCTCCATATGTGGAGAAGTTGCTGGTTCCTTGTGGAAGGGTAAGTTAGTACTTAAAACAACATAAAACAACAACAAAAAACCCAGATCTGCCGTGTACTTACATGTTCGATCCATCTATTATAAACACATTGTAATGTATGTAATGTATGTTTTTGTCTATAATAATTACGCGCATATATTCCATTAAATATGTAAACTGATGTTCTGCTTTACTACGGTATTACTAATTATGTATGAAAGTGTCAAAGATCGAACCGTTGTTGATTTACATTATGTATGAATCACGTATGAATACTTTAAAATAATTGGATACACATAGACACCCCGCGTCAAATACTAATTGTAATGGTGACACCTTGAATCGTTATATAGAATGAGAAATGCCAAACCTTTTCCGCCCATAATTATAAACGCAGTTCTATTCATATATTTTATATGATATCACAAGGATTTACTAAAGTCAAATAATTATGTATTTATGCCTTGTTGATTACGTGCCAACAATACTCGTTAGCGAGTAATACATATGCATATCTTGTCTGAGAGTTATTTATCATTTACACATAAAGCCACTGTTAAATACGACGTGTCTGAGGAAATGTTATAGATTGTGCAACTAATGAATTACTGTATATAAAGTATGAGTGAATCAATAGTGCACAAAACAACGTAGGATTACATATAACAATATAAAATGATGCATCGATAAATGATTACACTTTTTTCCCACTCAGTACAATCACTATTCTTGTAATCCGTTCTGTTTCCGGTCTCCTTTGTTCGTATTCGTCTTGCTGTAGTTTGACTCAAGTTTCCATCCCCCGTTAACTTTAATATCAGCTGTTTAATACGTTATTCATTCCGTGTCGACTCAAAGTTTCCAAATAGTTTGACCTCTTTTATTTCTTCCTTTATTTCGCCACACTTGTTGGATTATTCTCCCAACACAAGAATCCACGAGGACGACTTGAAAACTATGGATGCGCGCATTCACGCTCATACGGAACCCCTAAAGTGACATTCTACACGTATATTTTAAATTGTAACACTCTTTTTTAATTCGTAATCACGAAATAAAAAAGAATGCTACAAATCAAAATATAAGTGTAGAATGTCACTTTAGGGGCTCCGTACTCTCAGACTAAATCTGGTTTTACTATTTACTAACCTTGTAGGTAATTCTGGGCGTGGTCCAGTTTTTTGTTGTCAGTACTGGAGGTCTGGCTATTGGTGTAATGCTTGGTGCTATTACTGCTATTCTTACAAAATTTACTGAACACTGTAGAGGTACGTATAATGATATGAAATCAATGAATGTTCTTTTTTAAGAAAATGGATAAATCTACAAATTTGTGATTATTAAATTAATCAAATGGTCGAAACAGCGAGAATCAATTACTATATAAGCTCTACTATATAAGTGAAACTTTACAAATTTTAAATGAAGTAATCAATTACTTCTATATATATATTACTTGTTTAAACTTGAAATTATGTATACTTAGAAAATGTCTCAATTTCAAATCAACGAAGCAAAACTGATGCTAAGGTAACATAATTTAGGTATTGAATATTGTATGATTATATAAAATATATATATAAAATTATTATAACTATATATAGGCACTTATTAGTAGTCAATTCGTGCATCACGTGCGAAATCAATATCTTGCTTCTCGAATATAACTTCACGAATCATCGCGCTCTTGTTGTAAAGATACACTTATGTTAAATAGCCACTGAACTTAGTGTCATGTTTCAAAAAATAATAATTTCTCTTCTATTTCAGTTGTTGAACCATTGGCAGTGTTTGTACTAGCGTATATAGCTTATCTAATGGCTGAAATGTTTCACTTTTCTGGTATTATCAGGTAGGAAGTAGACGAACGTAAAGTAACTTATTCAAATTATACGCAATTTACCGTCTCTATTTATCACTTACCTATAGCTGCAAGATAATATGTGAACAATGTGCGTACTTACATTTTTGCTGGAAATAAAGTTCTGAATATTTGAGTGGTTAGTTCAAGATATTGCCGTAAATATTTTACATGATATCCAATAAGTATGTAATAGTTCGAGCAATCTTTTATTGGAATATGGCACGTGTATATTGTACTGTAAAACATCCCATAGCGTATACATAAAGTCATTTTTCGCTTATAAATATAAGAAAACACAAAATGGTATTCATTAAAGGTGATCAGTTCTGAGCATTTAAACTGAAATTCAAATGCTTATGATAGCCTTTACAGAGTGTTGATTTCCAGGTCTTAATACAGGTTTGATATTTTATTTACTGTTTCCGAGAAATGTCTATATTGGCATCGCTTATGTTTATGTGTTGATTTTTAGATGATGTGGTTATTTTTTATATTTATTTTACGTAGAACACGCGATTTGATGATAAGTATAACCATTATTTTTCTCTTTAAGTATTATTGGTTGCGGGCTGACACAGGCCCAGTATGCATTCCACAACATATCAAAGAAGTCTCATACGACGGTGAAATATTTTAGTAAGATGATGAGGTGAGTTGATAATGGTATTTTTGAAATTAACATCAAATGCGCATGCGCGTCAGTAAGCATCCGGTATATGAATAGGCCCCTTGACATACAATCCCGTATAGAGTAGAGCTTACAAAAAATCGTTCAAATATTATTTGTGAATTAAAAATTATTTAGCAATGTATGATAGGTCCAAATCATCCCAGGCAATATACCGAATCCAATCAGTAGATATTCCTGTTTAATGGTTTCAAACCAATAGTTTAGTTTGTTTAAAATCATTTGAACAACTTTCTGGTGGGATAACTATTATATTATATATAAAATTAGAAATTTGCAACAATAGTAACATTCAACAAACAATCTGGTAATAGAGAAGTACAATCTACTTGGTTGTCGACGAATCTGCGGAAAATAGTGTCTAGAATCTTTATATGGAATCATAATTTGCCAAATTAAGAGCACGTGGCTCGTGGGACATTATATTGTCCCCGTCATAATTGGTTATTTCTGTTTTTTAAAGTTTTTATAAGTGGTTCCGTGATTATTTCATGACGGGTTGGTGATGTTTTTCCAACATTAGAGTACATTACTTTGTCATGATGACAAAAAGCGTTAATAGTAATAATGTGTAAAATAATCATCAATTTGTAGAACTTGCTTGAATGTATTCGGGTTATTGTCTTTTGCTATTGTTTCTATGAATTTACATAATGCCAATGATTAAAGTAACAAATCTATGTAACTGTCTGAATGTCGTCCATGGTATACAATGACACAACACTGGAAGTTTTTAAATAAAAAAATCATTGAACAACTTGTGAACAAATTCCATGGTGGTCTTTATTCTGAGGTGGCCTCAAAAACATGTTTGACTGTAGTTCTAAACCACGCGTATTTATCAAAAAATATTTCAGATAAAACAAGATACTTATAATATTACCCACGAAGAAGTATGTTTTTTTTGTAACACAAATGTTTATAGATATTTAATATATATATATACGCAGGCTTCCCGAAAGTTAGGTCAAATTTCGACCAGGTCCGATAACTTTTTTGGCAAGTACCAGACCAGATGTCGGGCAGTTGGGCACAATTTGGTATTTACAACATTTATCACTTGTTTATAATATATTCAGTCAGACAAATTTTCATTTGGTCTGACAGAAATTTTGACTTTGCCTGACCAAATGTCAGTCAAGTACTCCGGCAGTTTTGAGAAGCCCGTTTACGTATCATCCACACATTGTATCTTTTAGCAGCAATACCAAATACAATTACATTGTTCTCTTTGTTACATTCTTTCTGTGTTGCTTTATTTTCAGCTCAACTTGTGACTGTGTGATATTTTTGTTTCTGGGTATATCTTTATTTAAACCAGACGTGCTCAACCCCGAACATTGGCATGTAGGATTTATTATATGGACTGTTATTTCCTGTCTTGTATATAGGTTTTTAGGTATGTAAATAACATTGTTAATACCGTAGTTCGCATATTTATCTTGTAAATGATATTTAAAAACCAATATTATTATTGTATGAGGTAATTTGGTATTTGATGGGTTTTCCGTATGTTTTGAATGGTATGTTTTATACCGGTGGCTGTTCAACATAGTCCGATATAGTTTGTGGATATATTAACTTCAAGCAAATTTGTTTTGGACTCGAATTTACAATCTAACAAAACGAACGGGAACTATCTTGATTTTATCGTAGATTTGTGTGCGTGTACAAGACTTATCCCGATAGTTCTTTTATGCAAATTAGTCAACGTTTTGCTACATTGTACCAAAGGTTTTCCGCAAAACCTCACAGTGAACATTTCCATCCTATTCAAATCCGGAAGCACTATTTATACTAACTAAGTAAACGAAGAGGGATAATTCAAACAAACATTACACCATTATTCCTGTAGAAGACTGATCATAACATTAGCGATTTATTCCCACACTGCATCTTATCAAATTAATTATTTTCTTATACGAAAAAAAAACGTTTCAGTTGTGCCATCGTTATAATTATGTGACTTGTTTAGAACAGATATGTTCTTAGAGGCTGAATATTGGATCCATAAGTCTTACTAATTTTCTTTCAGTTGTCTTCTTGTTGACCTTTATAATTAATAGAAGTAACAGATTAACTAAGATATACCTAGAAGAACAGTTCATCATGGTTTGTATATTTATGCTTTGTTTTGAAATTTTAAAGTAACTTTGTTTTTTGTTTTTATGTGACTTATTGTCATTGGGGTTTAAAGTCGGGTTTCACCAACATACCCTTCGACAAGGAGCCGGCAACTTCACCTCATATGGAGAAAAATCGACATTTTCGTCAAATTTTCATAGAAGGGTATGACTTGCCGCGACCGGGATTCGAACCCGATTCTCCGGCTTACAAGTCCAGCGCTATAACCACTGTATACGATAATGCGTTTACAAAAAATATTATTGTTAACCACTACATAAGAGTGGAAAATTTTGACTGAATACTATAATCTCTGCTTCTCGTTCTATTATTTAAAGGCGTATGGTGGACTTCGAGGTGCTGTGGCGTTTTCACTGGTAGATGTTTTACAGAAGGAAAATCTTCCAAAGGGACTGTTTCTAACTACAACATTAGTGGTGATATTTTTCACTGTGTTTGTACAAGTAAGTGTTTATCCATTGTTATTGTTGTCTTGAAAAAAAACGTAATCATGATAATCCGTTCACCCATATATTCGCGTGTTGCCACTTTTTGATAAGCTTGTTTGGTGCTTTTATTTGATTCTTCCACCATAGTGTCTGTGGATGGTAGAAAGGAACGGTATGTTTGTTTAACAAGGGTTTATGAAAGATAATGTGTGCTACATCCCTTCTTTTGTCGTTATATCTGCATGAAAACGTTGCGCATTATTATTGTAAACAACTGTCATCTTGATCAAATATGAGAAACTACTGCATTTTCTATACATAAAGTTACATCTACGGGCGTAATAAAGAACATCACTTTCAAAGATAGTTTAATTCTAAAATACAATTTTACCACGCATTCGTCAGACTATACATTGAATTGCCCATAGATTGGAAATTTGTAAAAAATGGCCATTCTTCTTGGTTCTGTCTTAAGCTGCTATAAAATATTGACTGTTGCAATATATTCTGCAGGGCAGCACAATTAAACCTCTTGTGAAGTTTTTGAGAGTACGAATGGAGCAGGAACAGAAGCTTCAACTTAGTGAAGAAATCAATAGTCACGTGACAGACCACTTGATGGCTGGAATAGAAGAGATATCCGGACAGAGAGGTTCCCATTATTTACGTGTAGGTATCTTTATAGCGTTTGGTACAACCAAAGTATTCGTACAAAAATCTTGATAAATCTGTACAATCAGAACTTTTGTGAATGTGGCATTTTCTACGCTGTCTGCTATTCGCTTCAGTACAGTCACCAATTCTAAAGAAGTGTTGACATATCAGAGATAATACCTACATGTATCATTTAATTGTACTTCGGAACTTATAGCTTTCTAAAAGTTAAACAAAGATATTCGTTGCTTGTAGCGTTTGTAGTTTGACTTTATATTATTCAATCACCTGACAGGAATGGCTGGAGCATTATAATCAGAAATATTTAAAGATGTGGTTGCAACGAAATCCTATCAGTGCTGATGAGAAGATTATGCAATACTTTGAACAACTTGCCTTAGAGTAAGTGATTTGTATTTGTGTTCATTCGGTTTTTAACATATAAAAGTGAATATCAGCATAATGCTTGCAAAAGTTTATTTTTTCTGATTCTTTTCTGCATTATTCTGTTACCGGTTGTTTAATTGTTGCCCTGATACACTTATAAAATTTCGATGTTATTTTTTCTTTTTTTTCATCAGCTCCCTTCAAACTCCAGTTTGAACTCTTCGAATGTTTTGTTTATTAATAGCAAATGTAGATTATTGTTTATTTGTTTGTGTGTTCACGTAAATCTTATAAGTATTACTAATCAATACCATAATAAAAATATAGAAATGTGTTTTTTATTTTCCCCCCCCCAAAAAAAACAGACAAAAAACAGTGCGTTTCTTTTGTAGTTCAGTGTCATTATCTTATGTAGACTGGTACGCGTTATGTGTTAAAATAAATCACTTAAAAACTAAAAAAAATCTATTGGTAAACAGAGTTAGAATAGTTGGTTGTCCAACTTCATTGAAGAATAGAGCAATCAGTACAGAAACATAATTGGGAAATGACCAGTTTTGTCAGGTGTTTTATTTCGTTATTTCAGACAGCATTTTGAACATTTGGTGGGAAGTAAGATGATTATTGAGAAGTATGGCAGTGACACCGATTTAACTGAAGATATGGAGTAAGTTAACACCTTAGTGAAGTTATTTCATTTGTAAACATAACAAATATTATCAAATATATAAACTTCTATAACTCATATTGCACTGTCTGAATTCAACGTATGTTGAATGTAATAGTTATCTAAAATAAGCACAACAGTTGTCGACATAAATATTTAAGTAACATAGCTTTTTGAGGTTTTAAGTGTAGCACAGTACTCAAAACTACATTTCATACTACGTGCTTCAAATAACGTCCTATAAGTACACAATTAGGAGCATAAAAATCACATCGAATGTTTTAATTTAGATACCCCATAAACATCTGAATACTTGTTTCCATGCAATTAGTTAGTATACTTAATTTAAACATCTGCTCGCCAGTGCAAAGGCATTAATCCGGTATGCCGCTTTCTACACTAAATTGCGCCGAATAATGTTCATTCAGCCAAGGTGTAACGACATGCGTAATTACTAATGGCATTAATTCAAGACAGCAATGTTTGTCTGATTTGCGATCGTTTCTGGTTGGTTTTGTGGAGAAAGTCCAACGAAATACTTGTAAGATTTAATCAATTTAGCCCTTTCTGATAACACATTCCAGGTTAGAACCAGAAGACGAGGAAAGGGAGGAAGATGGTAGTGGTACAGACACACCTGGTGAAAATGTATCCATATGTTTACAATCAGTACATGACAGTAATGAGGATATCAGTTCTGAACTAGACCACGAACTATTGTTACGTCAAAGTAAGTCGAAGTTACTTGAACTCTTATCTATACTAATCTAGCCAAAGAGGTCTGTCATTGAAAATCTGGATAACCCTGATTTGAGAACGTGGCATTGCCTCAGCTTACTACGTATCAGAAGTATTGTCTAACTTCGTATACATTTGAATGTGCGAATCTTAGAGTCATATGAAATCATTTAAAGGAAATCAGATACAGAGATCATTATCGATCTACTCGTAAATTTATTGCCATTTTATTACAGTGCTGAATTCTATATTATTACACGTATCAACTTACAGATCGTAACAGACGTAGACGAGCAATTCTTCCAGTTGCCATGTCCAAAGATATGGAGAAGCGTCTGAACGAAAACCCAACAGCAGAGGATATACGTAGAATAATGTTGCCATCACGTCGCCAAGTATGTTTTATTCCCACTCATGACAGTATCTAGACACTGAATTATTTCTCTATTGTTGCAAAGTTTCTTCCAAGGTATTGCTAAATATGCTTAAAATTATTATCAATACCAATATGTTCACTGTGTTGTAAACAGTTAAATAAGGATTTCATCGGTTTATAGAATAAGCCGCTCGTGCCTTGATACTCTACGCCGATGTTTTATATGTTTTATCATTATTGTTCATTGTTAAAACTTTTAAGCATAGGCAATTCTTAATCTGTTACTTTTAAATAACTTTGTCTACGGTTTCAAGCCAATATTGTCCTCTGCATGATGAAATTATACAAACAGGGAATGTAATACGCTAATCTTTGAAGTAATGTTTAAATGGACGTGTAATACTTTGCATGCACTTTACTTATTTTATTTTCAGATGCAATTTAAAAAGTTAGACAGAAATCTGAAGAGCGAGAATAGTGAAAACGATCTTTTACGTTATCTGCAAAGCAAACAGCTGCGCTCCCGACGTCTTTCACAAGCGCTATGGAATCAGCCAGTCAACGAATCCCAGGAAATCCCTCAGGATGCCACTAGACTTAACGTGCCTAGGAAGAGTATAGCGCCAATTGCAACAAATAACTATCGCCGGAGATTAAGTTTAGCTGTGCCGGACGATCCACAGTTCAAAGGCAGAAAGCGAGGTAAAAGTGCGGGATATGTTTTAAAAGGTATAGACTCTCCAGCAAGGCGTAGACTACGACTCAGAAAAGGTGCTGCTAGTTCAGTTTGCTCAGATGATAGAAGCGAATCAACGAATCTTTTCCCATTATCTGAAGAGGACGAACATAAAAATGGCAACCATGAGAAGGTAAATTTTGATCTTGATTTTACTGAAAAGGAAGACAAACCTAGTCCGCGACATACACCAGAAAGTCCGCGACGAGTTCCAGATAGTCCAAAGAGAAGAACGTCTCCAAAATTACGGTCTCAACATGGTTCCTTGCGACGATCACAAACTGATGAAGGAACACCACCCAGACGAAAGAGTGGATCTTTACGCGGACTTGCCAGTAGACCTGATTCTAGTTGTTCAAAAGGAGCCAAAAGTCCGTCATCTCCTGACAAAGGTGGCATAAAATTTGTGTCCCCAAAGGACAGTCCTAGTGCTGCGAGAAGAAAAGTATACGCAAGTGGAAAAACCTCTAAGCCTGATTCAGAGGAACATATTCCTGAACTGAGCCCTAAAAGCAGAATTCATAAAAATCTTTCCTATAACAGAGCATTAACTATTGATATTATGGAACATCCCGAAGAAGAAGACGATTGAACGAATAAATGACTAAATTGTCAATTCATCTCAAAGATATTATACTAATTTAATTTAATATGATGTAATTTTCTGATCAAATCGCACATGTAACGATGGTTTGATTCTAATCAAAGCCAATCAGTTTTTTGTTACTAGTTTATGTATCAGCTTAATAACTTCGTTCATCTTTGATGTATATTCACACATATTCACTAGCTGTCTGCATGTTGCAATTATTCCACTTCTGCATCCGGTGCGTCAGTTCGTTCTACGTCTCTAGAATTTATGCATGTTATGCACTAACACACAAAGGTATGAAAACTGTATAAACGGTCATCCTTAAATAAATCTGATTTGCAGTTAAGCGGCCAAAACTTATTACAGTGGGTGGGTAGGCAAACATTGGCTTTATTATAAAGATTTTATGTTTGTACTGAATGCTAAAGATCGGAATAAGGAACAAGAATACATATTGTAAATATCGCTAAAAGAATTGTTTTGGGTCGGGGATTTTTAAGTAGTCTACGTACCTGCAAACCACTATTTTTTACAGATTGCTTAATGGATTTAGTTACTTATTTCAGACTGTTGTCAAGAGTGCGAGTTTTGGGGATGCGCATGTGCATGGTGAAAGTTTTGCCAGTACCACCCGCTTTTGAACAAGTTCCGTCGAGGCATGATCATCCTATGAAGGCATGTCCCTGTTTTTTGAAGTACACTAAGCATGATGCATGTATAGCCGTATTCATCACGGAAATGAACATTTCAACAAACATCCAGACATATGCAATTTGTACAGTCACATGTTTATTGAACCAGTTCGGATGTGACGCTTATTGTAGTCTCAATCATTGGTATGATGCTGTATTTGATAGTACGCTGCATGACGGACTCTTTGTATCAATTAGACATAGATGCACGATGCATGATCTAGTTGTATATCTAATTAATGCATCGGTGAATGGTCGCATGTTCGTATATGTACCACTAAATTTGCTCAATGAATGATACAGCGATATTTTGCGACATTCTCCTTCGCAACATATTTTTGTACTTTACTGCTTGCATATATTTATTTACCTGTTTTACGAACCGCCCTTCTTGCTATCTTAAATTATTATTTCGGTCATCCGTCTGTGTGATCGTCAAATGTTTCGTTCCTGGTCAAAGTATTCTCCTTTCTCCATACGATCAATGTTCTGAGCATCTCAGAATATGCTAATTTAAGTTTAAATATTCATTCATTCATTCGTTCGTTCGTTCGTTCGTACGTTCATTCATTCATTCATTTATTCGTTCGTTCGTTCATTCGTTCATTCATTCGTTCGTTCGTTCGTTCGTTCGTTCGTTCGTTCGTTCGTTCGTTCGTTCGTTCGTTCGTTCGTTCGTTCGTTCGTTCGTTCGTTCATTCATTCATTCATTCATTTATCCGTTTATTTATTAACCGTAGTCCCATGTAGTTTCACACTGCGTTCGTGGTTTGAATCCTCCTTATATTTATTCAATAACGTATAATCTCAATGGTTTTAAGAGCTAAAACATCTTATAAAACAACAAAGATCCTAATAGTCCTACAATAAGTTCACATGTAACAAGCGAAATCATAATAATGTCTGAATGAACAGATACAAATTTAGCAACATCCATTGTAATTTTTATTAGACGTATATTTTACACTTCTATCAATTTTCCGTTTCAAAGATCCCGCTGATACTTTAACTTAATCCCGTCTGATTTTTTTTTAAATGACCTTATCTTAAAGAACGGCTTACCATATGCTTTAGTAGATTATTATATACAACAACATGTTTCCTGTTTTTTTTAAAAAAAAAAAAACAAATATTTGTCTTTCATGACCGACTGTAAACCACGTAATGGTCAAATGTTCTCATCGCCGATGTTGAAGCTTCTTGTAGTAAATTGGTGCTAATAGCTCAGCGTTTAGCGCTGCAACATGTACAAGTTTAATATAGCCCAGAGATCCGGGTTCGAATCCCGGTCGCGACAGATTATAACATTCTATGAAAATTTGGCGAAAATTTTCCTCCATATGTGGAGAAGTTGCCGGCTCCGTGTGGAAGGGTAAGTTAGTACTGGTTAGTATACAGTCCAGGATAACTGATTAGGTGAACCGGTCGCCGTATATAACAGAAAAATTGTTGAAAAACAGCGTTACACCCCGGTGACAATAAGTCACAAAAAAAGCAAGTTTAATGTCTATTCTCCTACACGTTTAATGAGAACAGCTGAATTCGATATAATTAGTGATCACCCTACTCTCAAACAGCCATACTGGCCTGTGTTTGGTTAAAAGACTTGCTATGTGAATGTCTTCTCCTTGTTTTATGAAGTTTGAATAAAACTAGAAGACACAGATCCTATTGGTCTATAATACTTTACAAAACTGATAATTATCAAACAAGTGTGTCACATTAAGCGCTATTAAACTGGTTAAAATTATAATATCCTCGCGATGGCTGTTTAATGCAGCATTACAGAGCGAACTTTGAGAACTGTATTTAAAAATTGGCAAATACTTACCTATTGTACACAAAAGCAGTGCAAACATTATATAAATGTTTTATAATCCTGCGCGCTGCAACGCCACAAATCAAACGTTTGTCTGTGTAAGTTGATATGTATTTGGAAGCATATACAGTGCAACCTCTCCAGAGCGGCCCTCTCTTGAGCGACAGCCTCCCTTCAACACTAACATGCTTTTCCCCCACTGTACGATTTAACTATTTATTCAACCTCTCTACAGCGGCAACCTGTCAACAACAACATAATTTTGCGTCTCCCAAAGAATGCTGCTTTAGAAAGGTTGCACTATATTACAACTGGAGTTCATTGTGAATCAAAGGATTTGATTTCATTTCGTTCACCTAGTCACAAACAGATTATGAGGTTAAAACTCTGTGCTGTTTGTCGTATTAACTGTAGAAGGCCATGTTATTTTTTTTTTAACATTTCATGACTTATTTAGATACAGCTTTTGCATGCAATGGTTGACTGATCTTAGAAATGTTTTATTGTTGTTAAACGACGTGTTTAGTAGTTAATTTTATTGAAATATTTTCTGGACTGTGATATGATATTTTGTGCGAAACGTATTGTAACGCTAAATGTTTATGTGTTATTTTGTTTGAATAAATTAAAACTAAAACGCACTTTTAAAACTACTATTGTGTTTCACATTGCTAGTAATATCTTTGATTTGTCATATAGAGGTTGTGCCAGTTGGCATGATTTGTACATAATGCTCTGTATAGCATATGTCCTAGACACAGTGTTAATACTAGGGAATGAAGTATCTCAAAAACAAATGTAATTAAAATGCCAGATATTCTCTTTGAACATTCTTATATTGGCTTTGAATATTTACATTGGAGAATTTAGAAACATTTTATAAGGCAATGCCATGTTGAACCCATATACCTGTGCACATGCGGCAAACATTTAAACTTTATAGTGGTGCGGTACAAGACGCTGTGATACAATATCCACAGGTTTACTGGGCAGTGTATCCTGTATCTATAGGTATTGCCGTTCCAGTGGTACTGGCTGCTTCATTGCTACATAAATAGTTCACAAGACCCACAACCTGTAACAAAGCGATCATACACATCATTTAATGTGAAACAATACTTCAAACAGGTATACGTACAATATGTAGGATAATTTTAAGACAATATAACTGTCTGGTTTTCAAATGTTAACAACTTTTTCATACTGTGTTGAAGCTATTTACAACGATGTATGCAGTATGCGTCTCAACAAGAGTAGAATGGCCATAGAAATGATTATGAAACAATATGAGATAAAAAAAGATCACAGCTTTCTAGTTTTTCGTCTACATTCTTTTCACCTGGGCATAATTTCATTTGGATTTATAAATTTGCTTTGGACTATTGCCTGTCAATTAGTTCACTTCAACCGATGAACGTCATTGCATTGTAATCACGTACGCAGTTTTTTAACTTATCGTCTTTACCGAGCATGTTAATACGAGTAAATTGTTGCTCATTGTAGTCGTTTAATACATAAACATACTTGTACCTGTTCGAGTGTTACTGGCTTCTTTGTAATTAGGTTCCGTTCGTAGAATTCAAGCTGTAAAATATATCTAACTCTTTAAACGCGAGGTATGGCTTTTTATTTACTGATGGAACTTATTGCTTAACAGTTGACATTGAATTCTCTATCAGAAGGGTAGAAATACGTATTATCATCTTTGCTTGAAATTATTTATTGGAATTTAAATTTGGAGAATCGATGCATTGTATGTAATAGACATATTTACCTTAGTATCTTCATATGACTTCTTCTCTTTTACAGACAATTCACGAAGTTGTTCAAATGTCACTGCAAATAAAATTATCAAGATTCAATTTGTTAAGGATATTATGTTTAACAAATGTAAATAAACAAACATTCATGCATTGAAAATAATATTATTTCAATGATTTCTAAGCGTAAATAATCTGTACAGAATTGATAGATGTTAACGCCTAAACTGCCATACTCTCTCAACCAATCTGACGATCTATAATGTTTAGAATAGTTCAAAAGCTTCATTGTTTAATGATTACATTGTATAATTTTTGTTTTGTCGTACATTGAGGTCTGAAATACCTATTAAATGCAATCACTGCGCACTGTACAAAACTATATATATTTGATTAAACGCCTATTAGCTATGTTGAACATATTAAATGGCGTTGTACATTAAAAAATAAATATAATTGAATGAACTGTTGGAAACTGAATTCAATCCAACAAATAAAACTATAAACCGATGGCTATTTACGTGAATGCTATTTTGTATAAGCCATCTTTTTGAATGTACGTTAAGTACTGTTCAAAACATGTTGTTACTAAAACATTCACAAACCCACGACAGTGTACTTTGCTTTAAGTAAGTTGCAATGTTTTGGTTAGTCGGCAGCTACTCTTGAAATATTTCTTTTGATACTCTACAATTTTACATTATGACACTATGCATTGATTAAACATAGTTCAATGATTCATAAATTAGCTTTAAATGTGTGCTTCGCGAATAAGTAAAACGACATTCCAAACAAGCACATCCTTTCAAATAACGTCGGCTGATTCTACAACAGGCCAAAAGAATAATTTTCTAATTAATACAAACACATATCGTGAGAACCGGGATATATACGGGCAGGTATACTCACGTTCAGTTTCGACCACACCAGGACATATACAATTACATGTTATACCAAAGGAAGCTGCCTCGAGGGCGGTACCCTACAATAAAATATATAAAAGCAGCGACGATAAAATGATAGATAGATAGACAGAGTCTTTAATGCTGAAATGATTGCAGTCAGACACCCGTCGACATTTTACAACATATTGTACAAATGTATAAACAGTGATATGCATCAACTGCTGCTGTGGTACGCATTGTCACAATTGATAGTTTGCTGTCTTGGAAACCTAGTGTAATTATTTACTATTATAATGCTAAACTGACTTAAAACCAGCATATCAACAAGTTCTCAAATATTTACAATCTAACATGCAGAATTATGTACACGTGTTGCTAATATTTACAAACACCTGTTACCTTTCCTAGACCAATGAGAGCAGCCTTAACGGCATTATAAGGGGCTTTCCCTGATGCTCCAACGAGACCGTTTTGTGAAGATGTATTTACTATTCTACCCCAACCTATCAAGGAAACATTACGTCATGATATATTCTAATATGGCACACCTTGTCAATCAAGGTATTGCTTCACATACCACGAAATTTCATTCGAATTCAGAATTAATGTTTCTTAGTTCATATTTGTCCTATATTTGAGCTTATCTTCATCTATTGCAATACGGGCTTATTCTGGTGCCGAATGTTGTTCAAGACATATTCAAGAAAGCTGCAGTTTGCCAAACAGTTCCAAATTTTTTTATCACGTAGGTGTAACTGGACGGTAACCCGGAGAACTTTTTTTATAACATTCTCGATTGTAGCTTTTTTCTCGCTTGTATAAAACACGGTGAATTATACGCAATAGATAAAATACATTCTGAATTTTTATTCAAATTGTATTTTTCACGGACATTCAACGTCGCATCAACAGCCAGGGTCAGTTGGCGGCTTTTCCAGCGTTAAGGGTGGAGAAGGATCACAGGTGTACACCTGTGCAGAACCACCGACCTCCCGTAAGCTAGCCGTTCAGCCCCTTACATGTGAAGTGTGTCTGGTCCCGGATGGAATTCGAACTCACAGCGGTGAGGAGCTGGTGATTACTAGTTAGTGACCATAGCCAATCTATCACAGAGGCTCCCTCGATGTGTAAGTGAAATAACAATTATTCTAAGCATCAAATATATTATGTTAACTAATTTACATTATCCAAAAATAGTAATAAAATATGATATTAAAGACAAAGGCGTACGAACGAAATTAAATGATTGCTCTCCTATTGTACATCTCTCTTAAAACACTTGTAATTAAATATTTATTAAGTCATTCGTACAGAAGTACGTCGAATAGAAACTAGAAGTACGTTCGCTTCTGGGCCGCGACAGTGGTCCAGTGGTTAGTAACCCGGAGATCTGGGTTCGAATTCCGGTAGCGGCGGGTTATACCCTTCTATGAAAAATTGACAAAAATGTCGAATTTCCTCCATATGTGGAGAGGTTGCCTGCTCCTTGTGGAAGGGTAAGTTAGTACTGGTCAGTATACAGTCCAGGTCGCCGTATATAACTGAAAAATTGTTGAAAAACGGCGTTAAATCCCAGTGACAAAAAAATACATGAAAACAAATTGTGCTCTTTTGGCTATGTTTTTACTTAAGGTTTATGTCAATATATACCACCAGCATAAAATATTATATCACTGTTCATGTACCTTTTTTCTTCATATACGGAAGGAAGAATCTTATAAATAAGAAAGCTGAGGTTAGATGGACAGCAACCATATCATGCCATATATTGATGGGATATTCATCAACAGGTGCAACGTGTTGAAATCCTGAAATGTACGCACATCTATTTGGTTAGTCTAGTTAACACATAGAGCTATAAGTTTAAACAAGTCAGTTGTAATAAATTTACTCTATTGAAAATTATCTATTAAACGTAGCTTCTCCAAAACACAGCTGTCACGTGATTAAAAATGCAAGTGCATGTGCATATTCCAATTCGGTCAAATAAGATCTGAATACATCCCAATATTCTCGTATCTCTTTAAATCTGCTATTAATTAATCATGTTCATAATTAATAATTCATATATCTATTACTATCAATAACATATGGACCACTATGTTACATTATGTGATGTAGCATTCGCGCCAACGATCCGTATGTTACATATAAACTACTGAACGGAAAAGTAAAGCAATCAGAAGGTAGCGGGACATATACCAGCATTGTTTATTAAAATATCGATACCATCCGGGTATTTCGTCAATATTTCCCGGCAGATTCGGTGTATGTCATCCTCTTGTCTAAAATCTCCATCAATGAAAGTACACTCACCATTATAATTCCTAAATAAGACACATTGTATCACTTATATACTGTGATAGTAGAACAACATGCTAACTGGTGCATATATAATGAAATAATACACAGCAAATTTGCATTCCGTGCAGAAACAATGGGATTATCTATGTCTATCTATGGATAATCTACCATTATTCAAGTTTGGCCAGCATTTTGAATAAAAGACTGTTTCGTGTGATGTTTTGATATACATGTGTATTTATATATAAATGTATGTTCAGTATAGATAATTCACGATTTATCCAAAAGAACTTCAACAAACTTTTCATCGGCTGGGCGAACATTATTTGTTTCTGGTTACACGACCAACCCTAATATTTCCCAGCACCCTTAGATTTTAGGCCCGAGGAACGGTACGTCAACAATCTCATTTTTCTTACCTTTCCACACAAAATTAATCTCAACAGCGGCTTGACAAAGAAAATACAAAAAACTCCTACCGACTCTATTTTTAATGTGCATGCAACCAGAAACAAACATTTTACGCCATATTTAATCCTTCTCACTAAATCCATGAGGTCGCATAAAGTTGAACCGCAGTTCGCAGTTTGCGATTCGAATTGCGAACTGCGTTCTGCGAACTGCGGTCCAACTTTGTGCAACCAACTCATGAGTGAGGAGTTAACGCCATTTCTCTTGTTTGTGATCACATCAAAAATGCGTAGACGAATATATACAACGATAAGATTTACTGTTTAAATTCCTGTAATATTTTCCCGATGGCTTCCGCTTCGCAGATCCCGGTCAGTATGACGTCATGACCCTTTGAAGCAAACCCTCTACTTATTGCCAGTCCAATACCACTCGTTGATCCAGTAATTAAACATACGCGTCGTTGAGTTTCAGCCATCTTTGAACTAACTTACTTAGCTATTAAGATGAATGATGATTACATAGAAAAGCCTCAAGCAAAATTTAAATTTTGTGTATATACATAAAAATATTTGTACTGTGTGAGGGGACTCCGGGGGCGAATGGTCATAGTCTCTGAATGCCCCATTACTTTGAGTTCGAGTCCAATATGAGATTAAATTTCACATGTGAAAAAGCTGTCCAGCTAGCTTACAAAAGGTTGCTGGTTTTACCTAAGTGTACGCATGTGGTCTTCCTCCACCTTTAAAGATGGAAAGTTGCCATATGCCCCAGGCTGCTGATGCAACAATAAATCCCAGTGGAAA
This sequence comes from Lutraria rhynchaena, assembly GCA_008271625.1. Lineage (NCBI taxonomy): Eukaryota > Metazoa > Mollusca > Bivalvia > Venerida > Mactridae > Lutraria > Lutraria rhynchaena. The sequence continues at coordinate 378,966 of VIBL01000039.1, forward strand.
AAAATGTGTTATGTGAGACCAACAATTAAAATCTTCTTTCAAATCAATTAAGTAAAACCTCGATAATGAGACCGCCTGAGGAACCAGAAAAATCTGTCGTAATAATGAGGTGATCTCATTATCATGCTGAATTATAGGGGAGTTATTAAAAGCCTGATTGTGAATAGGTGGTAGTTGTAACAAGGTGGTCGTAATATTGAGGTGGCCGCTATTTTAGGTTTTACTGTATTATAAAATCGGAAATCGTTATTAAACTCATAAAACCTGTAAACATATATGGACATTGAGTACATATTGAAGGTGAAAAGTTGTATGTCTTTCATCCGTTCTGGTTTAATCCATTCAAATATTTTTATTTTTTTTATTCGTCTTGAGGAATACAAACGCCGTGGAATGTATACATCGGCAGGCATCACTTTCTGTAATAACGTATTGATTGATTACATAAATTTAGCACCGCAGACACTTTAAATACATGCCTTAGATAGCTTATCAAACGGTCTACATAATGATATCATACCATGTTTCAAAGAAATTGAGCCTGTGTCATATGCCATGTATAAAACCATATCGAGATCAACAAAAACTTTTCCAGATTTCTGAATTCTGCGTTAAAAAAAATCAGATTCCCGGCGAATAATGACCAATTATGTAGAATCGCCAAACAAAGCAATCAACCGAGTTCTTTCTTTCGTCAATTTCATTTGCTTATCGGATCTTTCTTGCTCTTTTACTAAAATTCGCTCTCACATATAACCAAACAAACGCTCTACTTTTTACCTCGGAGTTTTAAGGCATAAATATTCAATTTCAAAAGATACAAATAAACACAAACGTAAAACGAGTACAAAACACTTGCACAAAATGAATCATACCTCAATGCCTCCAGCGTTAATATAAAAAAATACGTGTCTACTTTATGAAAACTACAATGCAAAAATGTTCACTAAAATCCTTTTGATCACTGATGTTTTGTAAACGTTTGCTTAACGATTAGAAATTATGTAGACCATGCAGATGTGCCTGCGCATGAATAATTAGTTTTGACCCACTTCATATGTAACAGGGCACAGTGTTGCGAGAGAAACAAGTTTTACATACTGCATAGTAGTCGACATAAAGTTCACTGTCATGTTTTACTTGAATTACCGACTAATACAACAGCTTTGAGTGTTTTACATGTGGCCGTATATCTGTTGTTTGGTCTGTGTGATACATTCAAACCTGTGAACGAAGGCCATTATTGGGAAAGACAAAATGTGGCCTTTATTGACAAGTGACCTTTATTCGGAGGTCAGTTTGTTCTAAATAATCAATTATGGCTTTTCAAAGAATAGCCTTTATTCACAGGGTGGCCTTCGTAGGTGGACGCAAACAGCATTATATTATATATAAGGTATTATATCCATAATGCGCAGCCCAAAATTAACGCATCTGCTCAATGTTACTCGCAAATGGTAATAATATAAAACAATTTTTGTCTAATTATCGTAATTTCTTTTTACGCTAGATACTTCAATGTATTTTACGCCACATTTTGAAAAGAGTCGTTGCCCTTGTTGAAAAATAGAAAAATACTAATTTCTGAAGATATTGCACGTTGACCTATATTTTTCGTTATTAAAATAGATTGATGCTGCGTTTCAACATCCAGAATTTTCTTTCAAATGTATCTTCCTTTTTCTTTAATCTTCGAAAAATTGGCTAATCCTATAGACTTTCATGCAAATTAAAAGGGACAATAACTCAAAGGATTGCAATTGTTTTTTTAAAAATCACAGTATTTACAGCATTTTCTATCATGGAAACCTATAACAATTATGAATGTTCCCCAAATCTGACTTCTCCTTCCTGAGATACTAATTTGGGGTATAATGGGTATAAAACCGTGTAAGCATTGTTATGTAAGTTTGTATGTTTCTATGTAACATATCGTCACTGGGGTTTTACGCCGTTTTTTCAATACTTTTTCAGTTACATACGTCGACCGGTTCACCTAACCAGTTTTCCTGGACTGCATACTAACCAGTACTAACTTACACTTCAACAAGGACTTCTCCACATACGGAGGAAAATCGACATATTTGTCAAATTTACATGGAATGGTATAACCTACCGCGACCGAGATTCGAAATCGGATCTCCGGGTTACAAGTCCAGCGCACCAACCACTGGACCACGGCCGCTGTTGTGTAAGAATCTGTATATAGTGATATATGAGTATGAAATAAAAATATCCGAAACCGTGTATCATTGAAAAGTACGATTTACCAGGGGTCTTTATCATTGGTGACACATAGATACATGCTTTACATATATGTTATATCAGGTAATGCGTGGTGTAATCTCTTCTTGGAATTATTATATGTTAAGTATACATCAGTTATTGAATGAGCAGATAAATCTTCAGTGAATACATATCACATCTTGTCCACCGAGATTTCTAATTTATCCCTGTTCTTAAACAATATCATATATAAAAGAGCACAAGTTAGAAATCCGATTGATCGTTGATAGTCTGTTTGTTATAGCATGTTGATTGTATGAAAGTGAGGGAGCGTTGTGAGGCATTTTCCCAATGTATCGGATAATTGAATAGAAGAAAGGTGTGGAGGTCCAAGGTGACTATTTGTAAGACCTGGACTGCCAAATTTTATGATATGTAGATATAAGTACATATATGTGCATATATATGTTCACTGTGCCGTATACCCAGCATCTATACTGATTGCAGAGCCTGTTGTACTTGCAGCCTCATCACTACACAGATAGTTCACCAAACCTGCAACCTTAAAAACAAGACATTCTTGAAAACATTGATAAGAAAACGAACCCTAAAAAAGAAGAATATGAAGGTAGAATGCAAAAGCATAGGCACTTCCTACTTTCCGTGATTTATATACCCGAACAGACCTAATTTTTTTAATCTAAGCTCATCAAACAACGCAAATTAGCCAAGAAAAAACGTCATTTCGCTACTCCGCTTATCTGAAACTAAAAGGTAAGTCACTCGCCATTTTTTTCGATTGGCGGAAGTGACAGTATCCAGCGTGGGTCCTAGCATTCCTTCTGAAATGCGCGCGCTTTTCGGGAACCTTGCTGTCAGACTTGGCGCGCTACGGCAAGAGCGAGGTTCCCAAATATAGCACGCCGAAGAAACGCCGGGACCCAGGAAGGATACCGTCACTTCCGTCAATCAAGATCGAGTGCCTATGTGAAAAGGCGGAATGCAACACTATAATGAAACACTAATTCATTACAGTATTATATCAGTACAGCAATATAACAATTTAACTCCAGTTGAAAAAAATAAAACATCACACCTTCCGAAATAGACTACATTTCCCCAAATCCCCCAACCCAAAACCAACACAACACAATCATAGGGCCATACGCAAAAACGTTTGCCAAAACGCAGCCTCGCAAATAGTACAGTGTTAATAACAATACGTTCTAGAAAGATTTTATTTACCATGAACTGATGCTGCATAAGTAAAATTTGTAATAGCTATATCTTTACAAAATGGTGTTATCTTTACTGTTTTTTTCACTGGGGTTTAACGTTGCACCAACATTCAGGGTCATATTTCCAGCTTTAACAGTCGGGAAAGACGCTATGCATAAATGTAGGTACAGTCACCGACTTTCCGTAACCTAACTGGACAGCTTCCTCGCTCGTGAAATTTGGTCCCGGGTGGGATTCAAACAAATTGACTTATTGATACAAATGAATTAATACATCGCTGATACAGCATTTGTCTAGTTCAAATTCAAACTCTTGACTGAGGTTTGGTTTCCGAAACAATAAATCATCCAATCGTGTGTAACTACAGTAAAATCGCGTAGCGTTAAGCAAAAGCAACTCAATCAATGCATTCAATGTATACATTAGAACTTTTGGATTGCATTCGTACTTAGTGTAAAACGTTTAAATACTAGTACCTGATCAATTGAAACAGCTTTCTTTGTTGGGTGAATGTTGCTGAAGAACTCAACCTGACAAAATATGTTAAGAAATACAAGAGATGCACTAGTTCTACACGCATGCAGATAGTACCGAAAAATTAAATTAAGAATATCTCTCTAAACTCTAAAAATATTCCAGTGAAATCTCATTAAACGACCACCTCAGCGATACGGCCACTTCATTATAACGACCAATTACTTTTGTGAACTTGAACATAAGACCACATCGATATGAGAATTTTTTTCAGGTCCCAAAGACAGTTTTAACATTGAGGTTTTACTGTATATATTTAGGAAAATCTTTAAAACTCAGAGGAAAACGGGATAATAAACACACCGGCTTTTATCTTGGGATAAAAGGATAATTCATTATTTTTGTTGTATTTACTAAGTTGTAATGGTTGTATAAACAGTTCCTCACCCTTTTATCTTCAAAGGCCCTGTCTTCATCTTTAGCCATTTTCCGAATTTGTTTTCTCACAACTGTAGAATAAAATTGAAGAGGTCAGTGCAAGAAGGTGCATATGTCCTTCTTCGGCATTGATAGACCCTTCTTGCGCTTAGTCCCTTAATTGTGATATAAATGATAAGGATGTATATATATTAGTATGTTATAGGCAGTGAACTTCAATTAAGAGACTTATACAGCACTGTGATTGGTTGTTGCCGTGAAATGAATTTGGAAGCGACTTTGACAAGCGGACGAAAGGCAACACAATAAACTGAATTTATATTTAGAGAAAATCATATAAAAAATTATATATTATATGTATTCCGGTGGTAGTGAAGTAAAAATACCACGTCGGCTACTTACGTTCTGTCTCGACATATCCAGGACATATACAATTACACGTCACTCCGTACTCTGCCGCTTCCAATGCTGTACCCTGTAGTGATGAGAAAATTTGTCCTTGTCATTGTCAGTTTGTGATCGTGGTATAAATAGGACAAGAAAATAATTCATTCATCAGAGAAAGTGGTTTGTACCTGGTATTGCGAATCTGCAAATCTGTTATAAACATGCGGTAATTCAGACAAGGCTTACTCTTTTCGATGAGCGTTTCAAATTTTTAATGGTATCTGTTTGAGCAGGCGTGTTATAAAGTATAGAAAGTAATTTCAGGTGTCACATAAATGATGCAGTATTGTGTATTTCATCCATTTTAAGTCCCTATACGTCATATTTTTACTTCCAAGCTCATGAAAGTCTTGCCATATGCCGTGCCAAGCGAACATCGTATTCCAGTAAAACTGTTACCTTTGCAAGTCCAATAAGTGCCGCCTTTACCGCACTGTAAGGTGCCTTTCCTGGGGTGCTGATAAGTCCCATTTGTGACGAAGTGTTGACTATTCTTCCCCAGCCTAGACAAAATGTATACATAAGATGCAATACAGTACAACAACACAGAAATTGGTGGAATTCTTTTTTCGAAACATGTCTGCACGACAATGATAAATTATTATTCATTATTACTGACATTTGACTCCCATCCGTAATTTATCAATGAGGTGTACGAAATAATTGAAGGAACAAATAATGATGAATGATTACTTTAATATACAAAATATACTTATTAGATTAACTAACCACCGCATGATTATACAATGCGACTACCTAACCACAGTCCGTAACCGGATTCTTTATTGTCAGGAAATGATCATTGACAAGCTATGATGTGTCATGATATTAGACAATATTATTACTAACTCCACTGGAAACTTATACAACTAAATTAATTCTCTAAAAAGTTTCGTGCATGTTTTAATCGTTTCGATGTACAACGAACCTTTCTTTTTCATGTACGGTAAAAAGAAGCGTATTAGATGAAACGACGCTGTCAGGTGAACAGCAACCATATCATTCCATTTGTCGATCGGATATTCGTCTATGGGAGCAACATACTGAAAACCTGAAAAATGACACACGATAAAAATGATTAGATACCCTTCTAATACTTCTAATGTAAGAAACAAAGGATGTCTTTTCCAAGGTGATGCATGAATATATGCAATAAAATGATACTATACGTAATGAATTCCACGTACTTTCAAATAGAATAGGGAAACTGTTTCGGCAATTTTCACAAGATGATACTTAATTTCATTATTTGAGATGAGTACAATAAAACCTGAAATAGCGAGCACCTTAATATTATGACCACCTTGTTATAACGACCACTAACTTTTGGACCGGCTTTCAATAACTCCTCAATAACTCATTCCTCTATAATTCAATTCATCCACGTTTTGTTGTATTCAAAACATTGTAATAACTCATCATTTTGATTAAATAACACCAGAGCTGATTATTGAGGTTACTGCAATATTTGAATGATTTAAGCAGAGCCAACTCTTTGTAATGATCTATACCGTGTTTGGTATGTTTCTCTCATAATAACATTTCCCGTCAGAATAGAGCTATCGGTCTCATTTTATAACTAAATGCTGATCTAAATTTTGTCCCATTTAACTATATACACAGGTCAATTAAAATGATGAAGTAAGCTGTATACCATATCAGCCGAATATGATGAAGGAATGTTAACATGATTTGTCTTACCAGCGTTATTCACTAAAATATCTATTCCATTTGGATACTTCTTTAAAATGTCCTCACACATGCGTTGTATTTCATCCACTTTAGTTAAATCCGCACCCACATATGTGCATTCGCCTTTGTAGTTACTGTACATAAAATAGAAATATTGCTGATCTGAAACATTGAACAGGCAACATGAAGAATGTTCAAATCCACACAAAGCCAATCATGTGCCTTATACAAGTATGAAATTGCTGATCTGAAACATTGAACAGGCAACATGAAGAATGTTCAAATCCACACAAAGCCAATCATGTGCCTTATACAAGTATGAAATTGCTGATCTGAAACATTGATCAGGCAACATGAAGAATGTTCAAATCCACACAAAGCCAATCATGTGCCTTATACAAGTATGAAATTGCTGATCTGAAACATTGAACAGGCAACATGAAAGATGTTCAAATCCACACAAAGCCAATCATGTGCCTTATACAAGTATGAAATTGCTGCGAGGATGACGGTGCGTATTATCAACCCCAGAAAATAACAATTAACCCTCAGTGTCATGTTATATTAATTTTATCACACCGAATAAATTGTCCAGGTTTTAATAGAGCTCGTCTAAAAAATGTCATTAGGGTGAATAATCGTAAGATATCGATGTATTTATTACTTCTGGCTACAGAGCGTTTATATAGCGCATATTGGGGACAAATTTGACACAAAACGAAGGGAAGTTACTGCGATATCAGAAATCATTTAGAAAAGGTATTTCGACGTTGCAGAAGGTGATATTAATTAAATACGCTCGAATGAAAATATCCTTGCAACAACAACAACACGAGTGACTGCGATTGCTCAGCCCAACTCGAGCATTACATAATTATCATTTTCTTATAATTAAAAAGGTTTTATATTATCATTTTGATACATCAAATTGTTCATTTTAGAGACTTGTTCTATGTTTCAGCGGTCATTCTATTTTACTGAGACACAAAACGGAAAACATTTTGAGAAGTCTATCATTGCAATAGCTTTCGTTTATCGCGTAATATATTTTTAGATAAAGCCAGTAATACGAAAAATGTATTTAAAAATTCAAATTGATCTTAATCATTATTGAATATTAATAACTTTTACCCCTTTTATGGTTAAGGGCATTGAACTGTCAGTAAGACAAACACCAACTGTAAACTATGAATACACTCGACTAAGAAACGTATAAAAACGTATTAGAACGTATTGAGTTATTTAATAATAAAATAAACTATTTAAACATTAGTGTCTTGAATTAAACATTTAGTCCAAAACGTATTAAACGTTTTAAAATACGTATCAAAAGTTGTACTTGAAAATAAAAAATAAAATTTATGTTAATATCGTAGTTTCATAAATTCGTTTGAGCGTCTGATACTTTCTTGACGTACCTTTTAAACTCCTGCAGGATACCAACAAGGACTGACTGCTCGCAGATACCCGTGATGATGACGTCATAACCTTGAGAGGCAAAACGCTGAGATATTCCTAGTCCAATGCCACTTGTTGAGCCCGTCACAAAAGCTACCCGTCGTTCAGTGTCTGCCATCGAGTCTGATTGTAAAGTTTACAGGGAAAACAATATTTTCTTAAATATAAAATATATCAAGCTGTCTTAATATATAAACAGTCACTAACATTATGGTTTTACTTGTAAGGTCAGTACTATATATGTCAGTTATGATATGCAAGAACACGCATACAGGAAGTATTTGTATACCATGTTTTTACATTCAGCCGATTTGATGGTTTTGCGATATGGCAGTAAGTATACAATCCTATGTCGGATATAGTATGATTTATTTCGAACTATTTCATGACTTGCAATTAAAGATAACATTTGCATTCTTACGAAGTTCAACGATCATACACCTCCGTAGTTTGGAGATACGATTCGTCCCCAAATATTTTCGTACTTTTTTGTTTATAGAAAATCTAGTGTCTGCGCAGAAAATATTACTACGTCGAAAATGTGTTTGTTTAAATTGGACACAATAGCGTTTATCAATAGCATTGTATTACAGCCATGTAGTTCTTACATTTACCATATTGTTTGTTTGAACCTACCAGGACTAACTTGCCTCTCTCTCTCTCTCTCTCTCTTTATCAGTAAGTTATTGTCTCTTGAATCCAGGATATCTCAATCAACAAACCGTATCACCACAGACTTAGCTTAATAGGAGAACTTTACTGATTAATGCGATCTTAAAATGGAAATTAGGTGTCCTTTCAATGACATTTTTTAGATGTCAAAACATATATAAAATGGTCCTTTAATTTAATTTTCAATGGTAAGTAATGTCTAGAAGATATCACGTGGCTCGTTATCACATGTATGTAATAGCTTAGTGCACCTGTACCAGCATGCGAGATTATAAAGGTATCATAGTACTATTATCACTGTACCAGTTTTTGTACTTTTACAAAATTGTTATCTTTGGGTAATAAGTTCACATTAATGTTGCGCCAACCTGACACAGTAATTGTAATTGGTCTAGGGATTACAACGTGATAACTGCGGATCGCTGTCATGATACGAAACAATTTTATCAAATATTTCAATATTTCACGGTTACTAAAAGTACGTTGTATTAATACTCGCCACGTTTTGTAAGTCGTATATTATACAGCCGATACACCACCAATAGAAACATCTTATCGAAAGTTTATGAATTACTCAAATCAGAAGAGGAAAATAAATATTCCTAGACACGATCTCTTCTACCGTGGCCGAGTGATATGAGCTCTGACTAGTAATCGCTAGTCCCTCATTGCTGTGAGTTCTAACCCCACCCGATACAAGGTAAATTACGCATGTTAGAAAGCTGTCCAGCGGACTTACGGAAAGTCGGCGGATCTACCCAGGTGTAAACCTGAGGTCTTGTTCCACCGTTAAAGCTGGAAAAGTCGCCAAATGACCTTGGTTGTTTGTGCGACGTAAAACTCCAGTTCAGAGAAAGTATTCCTTTAGCATTCGTCACAACCTAACATCCTGAATTTGAGCACAAACCGTTTGTTTCGAACTAACTTATGTGTATTGTCAAAAACTTTGTGAACGATTGCATAATGTGCATGAAAATTATTTGCTGTATAAATATATTAACAATTTCAATTTGAAGTATAATTAACTCACCGATTAATCTTGAACTGTCTCGCTATCACAATCAGATATCAAAATGAGCGCTTGTTTAAAATTACAAAAAAACTGAAGATTGATCATTAGGCCATGCTTATTATCTTGTTCGGTCTCTATGCGTTTAAGGTATTTTTTGATATACATGTATATAACATTTAAATGTTGCTGAAATTTGAATAACTTTTTTGTTTAATATTGAACAGGACAATGTTTATCAACGTAATCATTGTCCCATTCACATTATTACCTTCGTCAGTTTGAATGTAAGAATAATTCATTGAGACTGCAATGAAACTATTGGTTCATACGTGTATTATGTTTTACAAGTGTAAAACACTATAAGCTCAAAAGAATATGCAAATCATTTCAAAACAAAATGTTGGTTTTATACAAATGATGTACAGAAATTCAACAATAAAAATACATCTACCTGAACAGTACACCAGTACGTACTAGTTACACATATATGTAGCATTACGAAATAATTATGTTAGATAACGAATATAGTTATTACGATCCTTCTACCTTTCTCAATCTAGCAGTATTATACATTGTACACTATATCATTACCATGTATATTGTCAATCTATATGCTACTGGTTGGAGACCCATACTGAGCTCTCCCTTAATGCTGGAAATTATTCAGAACATGTAACATAAAACATTAATTGTCTCTAGTCACCTATGGATTTGCTTTTGGATTCTTGGAAAAATCAAAATAATGTCAAATTAACTATGGGGTACTGCACGAACATTGCGATAATAAACAGCCGACGGGACAACTCAGACAGGACAAGAAACACTAAACAAACAGACGTGCGAATGAATGATGTTTAATTAAGATAAACATTTAACATTTCAGTACGTGCTAAATATTTTAAAGAGCACTAATAATGCTAAATGTGTTTAACCACGTGACTCTTCATTGTGCAGTCTAATTTCAAGACGTAATTCAGTGAAATAATGAAATACCGTATTTTACACGGGTTATGCTGAACGATGACTTCACTTAAAAACAGGAGTATAAAAAACTGTTCCGTACAAGAAACAAAAACAACTATGACAAATTCTGTTTCCGAATAGTTTGTTTTATGTGACTTATTGTGACTGGGATTAAACGTCGTTTTTCAACCATTTTTCAGTTATCCTACGGCAACCGGTTCACTTAACCAGTATTCCTGGAGTGTATACGAACCAGTACTAACTTACCCTTCCTCACGGAGCCGGAAACTTCTCCACATATGGAAGAAAATCGACCTTTTTGTCAAATTTTCATAGATGGGTATGACCTGTCGCGACTGGGATTCGAACCCGGATCTCCGAGTCACAAGTCCAGCGCACTAACCACTGGACCACGGCCGCGTTCCGAATAGTAGAGAGTTGCTTGCAATTACGACATTTTTAAGCTCCTATCCATGATATAAAACACAGTTGAAAGCACAATATGTGACAAGACTTATGCCGTACACCCCACGATGATAAAAATACTTTGGCAAATGATTATTTTTTCTAAATAAGGATTCATTTCGTGGCCTAGTTTATAATATAAATATAATATAATGATACGGATTCATGCATTAATGTTATGTGGTTATATTTTTATGATACATGTTATATTCGACATTTTATTGTTACATGAATTAATGTTTTTTATCAGTAAAATGAGACTTCATAACACACGTCATAAACTTTGATGCTACTAAACATATTCGGTATGTAGGATTCATTTGAAGTCATTGAACCATGATCACAAACACGAGAGTTTATTGTAAGTAACAGTTATACTTCGTTACCCAGAGGAGTTATCGGAACTGACAGAATACTCGAGATAAATTTGGTACTCGTAATAACGAGGTATTTGTTTGTTAGTTGAAACAGGTACACTACTAAGAACAATTATTGACGGGAATTTAAAAATCCCCGATACTTCGGGTGCTTGTGATAACGAAGTACAAGTAGTATTATACTTGGATACATGCATTCACAAACGTGGTATTCGACTTGGTTTGCAATATCATACATGTCTGTTTTATTTGTTTCGTTCATACTAAAGAACTTGACCCCAGCACCCAATTGTATAAACATTTGTTAACTTTAACCACTGGGTTAAATCAGAGTTTGGGTTAAAATTTTGGTTAAATGTTCGGTTAGCTGTAGTAGAAAATTTTGTTTAAGTTTAACCAGATTTTGTTTTTGTTAAAGCTCAAATAAATCTAACCCAAGTCTAAGATACTGGTTAAATCTTAACATAAACGGTAACCAGTACCAAAATGGCACCCCTTTTTAAATGTTTAAGTGATTTTTTTAATGATCAGTAAACCAAAATGGTTAAATTTACTCTGGGTTAATTAACCATTTGGTTAAAGTTAACCAATGTTTATACAATTGGGCGCTGGTTAAAGTTAACCAATGTTTATACAATTGGGCGCTGGTTAAAGTTAAGCAATGTTTATACAATTGGGCGCTGGTTAAAGTTAACCAATGTTTTATACAATTGGGCGCTGGTTAAAGTTAACCAATGTTTTATACAATTGGGCGCTGGTGTATAACTTATTCTTCCAAGTATGGAACTATTCAATTCTTAAATCCTACATCCAAGTAGTATTTAAAAAATAAAAAAGCTCATCCGGCCATGTGAATAAAATGCATCAAAAATTATGATGAAAATCCTTAAGGTAACTTTGCAAGTTTTATTTATTATTTCTTTATGTCTGCCTTGAGTTGAGCCCCTTGACAGTAAAAATGTTACACGAAGTGCAGAGAACAAGGTCGACAACTGCTCATGAAAAGGATACTTTAGCATGATTCAATTGTCTCCCTTGGTCGATGCATTGTTAGTTTGTTGATATACACAACAACAAAAAAGGTTTGAAATAAAATTGACCGTTTCAGTGAAACGTAACCTCAACACGTCAGTTTACCTGAATAATAGACGAAACTTGACAATCTCTGACAGAAAACACATGATCACGTGAAACTACAGTGATGAGGGATTCAGCCATTTCACACAAGCAAATTCGGCTTACTTTACAGAAAATACATTTTTTACCATGCTTTAATCACAGGCGATGTAATGTGATTACACTTGCAACAAGTAAAATATAAAAAAATGGCGTCGATCACATTCGTCACAAAATATGTGAAGTGTGTAGTTAATTTCCATATGTGATCATATTTGTAACACATAATGCATAATGTGACCATATTTGAAACACCTGTTACAAGTGTGATATGTTACTTATTTGTTCTTACAAAGCCATGCCAGAAACTGTATTGGTGTATGAGATAAACATATTTGTATATGCGCCATTTCATTCATAATATTCACCATGACATTACCTGTCGCTGAATACCTTATATAAGATATATAACCATTGTGACTTAATGCGTCTATCGACAGACTTACAAACATTTGATAGTTATAAATTTAAAACAACCACGTTTTATCGTTAATGATATGGGTTTAAATACATGTATATTATGATATGATCAACTACCTCATAGTATTTCACTACTGGCCTTTTAAGCCGTATAATATTTCAGCGTCATGAGGCGTATATTTCTCACTCACTCTAAGTTTTTCAAACTTATCCATCAAAATGTAATAAACTAAATTTCGAAATCAGGAAGATTTCAATGAAACTGTTAACGTGTTATTTGGACTTTTGTTTTTCTGTCTTATCGGAGGACACTGGCATCTGTTTGTCATGTATTGGTTGTATTGTGTTTTTTTCCAAATACGAAAAAAGTATATGTAAGTTGACATTGAAATCAGGATGATTTACTAAGGTAGATGTCCGTATGTTTGTCAATAATAGAGAAAAATAATGTTCGTCCAAGAGGCAAGAGTTCAGATTCCTAATCTTTTTCTCGACAACAACATACATGAAAGTTTGTGTCTGACTTTTCTCTGTGAACACGTCATACGCGAAATCGGTCTTTAGGCTTTACACTACTCTGACCCACGTATTGAATGTTTATATTAACAAGGTCAACGATGAAAATGCAATGATTGTGAAACGGTTGTCTTAATTTTGTGACTCTGTACCTAAAGATAAAGCTACATTACCGTCTGGTCATCCGATAGCGTGTTGTATTTGTTCTAGTGTAGTCTAGACATCATACCTTTCTATGAAATATTGACTGAAGAAATAACATTTAATGGCACTTGTATCCCACTGCCGAATTGTATAGCAATGTAAACGTGTTGCACTCAGGACAACGGAACCCAAGTTATATACGCGTAAACTTTTGTAATCCTTCAACCTTTTCTTAGAATCTAGGGATTGATCTGTAAGTCAATTATTGATATATGAAATAAATTTCAAACACAAAACATATGTGTGATTTTACTATTATTTATTAATCGTTGAATCGTCGTTCATAAAAATCTGACTGTTTTCAGAGTGTCTTTATCAGTTCATCGACAGATTTTCACATATATAGTGATTAAACAATTATAAAACAATCCAAAATTGTAACTGTCAGCAACTGTCAGCGTTAGCTTCAGTTCCGTGCTAGATTTACGTCCCTTCAACCATGGAGCAGATCTCAACAACCGAAGCCAACATCAGTACCTCACTCTGCACATCTCCGTATTTGACAAACTGCAGAGATGCTTCTATCTACTATCAAGCAGACTTCAGGTATGCGGTGACCTTCCAGGCTTCCCGAAAGTTGCCAGACCGTCGGACATGTCAGGCAAATTTCGAGTAGGTCCAATAACTTTTCGATCTGTACCGGACCAGATGTCCGGCAAACGGAAACAATTTACAGCATTTATCACTTATGTATAATATATACGGTCAGACAAATTTTCATTTGGTCAGTCAGAAATTCTATCTTTGCCTGACCAAATGTCAGGCAAGCATTCCAGGATTGACCAAATGTCAGGCAATCATTCCAGTACTGACCAAATGTCAGGCAAGCATTCCAGTACTGACCAAAGGTCAGGCAAGCATTACAGCAATTTCGAGAAGCCTGACCTTCTGGACGTAGGCACTTCATTACGCCGAAGATCTACCTTCAGCATAACTAAATCGAATAAAACAACAAATGACGTCGTACCGATTTCAGTGCTTACTATTTCTAAAGTACAATGCGATTTATATTAAATGCGCGAACCTGTGAGAAACCATCGACTATGACGTATTGTCACTATATACTAAAAATAAATGAATTTTGACAAAAAGTCAGTATGTGTACATCGAAAAGTTTATTCACAATTAATAGTAAACTGTTGTAAAATCACGTTTGCAACTTCAACGGCATGGGTAGAAGTAGCTATTAGAGATATTTCAACTTAAATTTTGAATACTAATAGTTTTTGCATGATACACAGCAAACAAAAATTGATATGGTCATTTAAATCTTCTCAAATTTTTATAATTTCTGTATGAGTTTTTGCATCACAATGCGCAACATGTGGGTATTGTATTCTACTTTTTTCATACTGGTAATCAAATACAGCGAATTCATTTCATTTAATTATACGTACTTGGTTTGTCAATACGTTCTATTAATTGATCGTGATATGACAATGGGAATGTGTAGCTTAAGTTGTCACGGATTCAATTACCGGATTATCTTGGTTATATTCGGAGGATTCTTGATTCATCTTTCACTTGGAGCCATACACACAATTGGTAAGCATATTATGTGGGGGGGGGGGACAATGTTCCACAGGTTAACGATTTCTTACCAAATGATTTAAATGATAAACTATGAAAACCTACAAAATCAATGTACAAATAATGTTTCTGTAGACTAGTTCAGTACATGTTTTGAGATGATATTTCAAAACCTGTTTTGTCCACGACAGTTCTATGTTTCTTGCGCTAAAATTGAATATTCAAAATGTCGTATGTTTTGGTAAAATGATTGATTCTCGTTATTTCTAATTCGTAGGGACTGTGGTAGTTAGTTCGAGGTAACTAGAGTTTGAGATAAACAGACTAGGTAAAATGTTAAATTTAAGAGTGCATGTGTACCTACAGTGGATGATGTATTTTCTCTTTGTTTGAATATGCATATTAACGAACAAATATGAAAACGAAAAAAATATGTATGTATCAAGTTATAATTTAATATTTATCTACAAAAAAGTACACATGAACCCCACCTTACGATCACCCCAAAATAAAAAAAACATCCCGCTAAATTTCAGACCACCCCGCTGTTATAACATTATGGCACCGCTAAATGTGCATCGCCGTGAAATGTCGCACTTACTGAAAATGTGGCAACGTTGCCGTTGAATGTTGCAGCCGCCGCTAATTGTCGCAATTTGTTATTGTCTTATTTCGTCCATGCGTTTGTTTGAGCAGACGATGTAAAAATAGACTTAAAACACGAGTCGGGTGTTCATGTATGGCAAACGATTTGCACACAAGATACATAATTGTAGTGAATAGCTTACTTCTATTTTTACCATCGAAATGTGGGGTGTTTTACAAGTGTTTATGTCTAAGAATTATTTTCTTATCTATATGTATATGCACATGGTACAATTTCACTAAATAAATGCATTTCATGTCCTGCTGAGTCACCAAGAATGTTTATGCTCTGTTAAATTAGGTGACAGTAGTTTTACATCCTAGGTATACTACAACGCGTACTACGATAATATGACAACAAAAATTAGTGAATACATACCCATAATAGTTTAACACAAGAATATCAATTTGCCTTTGCCTTAGCAACAAAAATTACTTTACATGTAAAATCCTGTTGTTTAAAGATTCGTTAACTGACGCTAATGTACGCCAGATTTATCTAAATTACAATACAGTGGAACCGCTCTAAACCGGCTCCTATATAAACCGTTTTCCTCTCTAAATCACATGTTTCGGTCCTGACTTTCACTTTTCATCACTATACAATTAAAAATGGCATCCCCTCTAAAGCGCCCAAATGACCATGTCTGGGGCTCGACCGGTTTAGATGGGTTCCAATATAATAATAACATAAGAATATCAATTAGCTTTGGAGAAAATAGCAACAAAATCACTTTAAATATAAAATCCTGCAACTGAAAGATTTGTAAATTCACACTAGTGGACGGTAGTGTTATCAAAATTAGTATAGCGCCACCATGTTATGTGGTATAACGTTAAAACTGACGTTGTGCCGGGTTCATATATTGCTTTTCATGATTTTTTTAGAGAATCGGGATAAATCAGAATTTTAGTAACATATTGGTATTAATACAAACATGGATGAAAATTGTGTTTGGAATGTATTGATATGTTTCACGTTATACGCCAGTAAACGCGACCATACTAGTGTATGTGATACTTCATTGATGTCACAAAAAGCATTCATATACATGTGATAGCATAATTTGTTGCAATTAGCACCAAATCTACTTTCAGTTATAAAGTAATGGTTTACTCGAGTTTACTTAAGTACAAGACTTGCCTTGCCTTGCATTTTGTCATGTATTTTGTAAATAATCCTATGAGCAGATATTAATTATGTACAAGGCGGTCTGGAAATATTCCCGTACATAAATGACTGTTTTTTTTCACGTGGACATAATTGGCGTTCTGTATTATGAAAATCTTGAATTTATCTTTGTTTACATTGAACACTGCCTTGAAAAGATCATTGAAACTTTAATGCTTTTATCAAAACCAATAATTAAAATTACGCGCTGTCTAGGAAACATACAGCTCTATAGTTGCCAACAACGTAACTCAGTCGCTCTACAAATATTATTTTGGATTTATTTTCAGGCAATATGTCGCCATATATAATTTCATACCTTCGCAACAAAACTGATGATCAGTCTATAAGGAATGTTGATACTCTTTGGCTGCATGGTATTGGATCCATTGGGAATTGTTTGGGGTTTATAGTTGGTGGATTAAATGCATATAAGTTTGGAGATCGGGTCGCTATTCTTACTGGTTCAATCGTGTTTAGGTGCGTATTTCACACATAAAAATAACATGCCGAGTATAGTAATTAACGAGTTGTTTGATGTCGGGGTTTTTAACAGCATTGCAATAGTACCATAGATGGGCAACAAACAACTATAGCCAATTAAAAAAAATATTAAGCACTACAGTGCCATTCTTATCACTTCAGAACATCATTAAGAAAGCATCGACCAGTAGATTTCAATGTTTCTGGCTTTAGAATTAATACGGTGGTCCTTGTGCAGGATTATGCGTGACTGTTATTCATTGAACTGACATAATTATTTTCTCGTTTTGTTTAAAATAATGAAAAGTTGTAATACCATTTATGCTTGACAAAACAATTCCATGATACTAACATTTATATTTTGTAAGCGTGTGGGACTTACCAATCTTTGAAATGATATGATAGGACGACCCGGGTTTCGAACTCTCGACTATATTAATCTTGCGATTTTCTTGTAACTATTGACTAAAATAAAAAAAAAGATTGGACGTTTAAGAGAAAGATGTTTAACGACTAAAAAGAATTCAAAACGTACGATATATATTTTTCCTAGAGGAAGATACTCGAGGGTCAGAATTTAAATGCCTTTTCATGCAAATGTAGTACGTTATTTTGTTATTTAAAATGGTTTTCTTCAGTCTAAACGTGACTTATCCAAGGAAGTAGTTGTAAGCCGGTCTCTGAAGGAGTAGGTGGACGCCTTGCTGGCAACACGGTGTTAATGTTATCGATGACTAACGGTTTAATGTAAATTTGATTTTATTGAAACGTTTCATTATATTCTTTTTTTCCAGTGGAGCAACAGCTATGAATTACTTTAGTGTTCAGAAATCTTATATTGCTTGGATAACAACACAAGGTCTGGTAGGATATTTCGGTCAGAAAATGATATACGGAGCACCAATGCAAACAGCAGTAAAGGTATCTATAGCCACTGCCACATTCCAGCACAGTGTTACCCACGCTTTTGTCATATTTTTACACAACGTCTATATTATTAACAAATAATTAAATTATGCACAATTAACTATGATTAATGTATAATTACATATTTGATCATTGGAGACAAACTCGTGTTTTACAGTGGTTACCTAATCGTGCTTCGTTTGCTGTTGGACTGATAGTATGTGGTTCAGGAGCGGGATCTTTGATATTTAATCAAGTTATCACTGGATTTATTAATCCACATAACAAATCACCAGACTTCACAGACGAAAATGGCGAAAGGTACACTTTTCCCGCGTAAATATAAATTCTTAGTCAGTGCTTGATTATAATTATAGTTTTGCTCGGAGTTCACATGGCTAAACCTAAAAATAAATAGCGATTTCCTTTACCATATGGAATATATGGGAACAGCTATTCCTGGAAACACCACATTTTGTAATAATTTGCAAGGTTAATTATCAACTAGTGCTCCATCAGATAAGTTGTCTGGGCCTGGCATGTTTATTTCATATTTGTTTAACTTTACTCTTATCAAACAGCACAGTACCGTAGCATACGATTATATAATATATTATATAATATAGTGTATAAGTATGATGAACGTTGTCTTACAGATATTTTACGCAAGATGACGTTCTAAGCAGAGTGCCAACCTGTTTTCTTATTCTGGGCGCTTTGTACTTTGGTATGCAAATTATTGGGTTATTGTGCATCTCTGAACCACAACAGCAGGTAATCGTTAACAGAACGAATTATCCGACTCCTCCTTTGGGAAACAACATAATAACAACATTTCTTTGCATATCATAACTATAGTACTTTTAATGTACATTTACATTGAACGTTGCCCAAGAAAATAATATCGTCATTTTGCCAAGAACTCCACAATTTAATGCTATAATTAAAATATAGACAAGAAAATGATTACTTGGGAAAATCCCTGGAAACCATAACTCCAAACATCTGTGACTCAATAACCATTCAAAACACAGAAACATAAATGGGTGAAAAGCACGTCCTGTACGAGTGTACAGCTTTAGGACGATTTGAGTTATTAACTCATTGTAGTGTCAGAAAATGATTTATGTCTTAATATCTGAGCTGTACACTCCAAACGTGGGTGCGCTAAGGATACAAAATAGTATATCCCGAAGTGTCATTCATCAGACAATTCTGTGTTCAAGAATGGCCCATTTTCATTTCCTTATTTGTTTTAATTGTGCTTTTATGCTCATTATCATATTTGACAGGTTGTAACAACAGAAGTTGTAAATGGTGATGTTAAAAATGAAGTTGAATTAGCCAAGACTCAGATCACAACGGAGCAAGACAGTGATGCTGGCAATCATAACCAAGGGTTCGAAGGCCCTGAAGATACTGAAACTGATGCCGACATCAACAAATCTCCAAATGTAAAAACTATGCCTTCTAGCAGGTCTTTACCTTATTACAGCTATATTTGGCATGTTTTTTTTCAAGTTTTATTTGGCAAATTATTTTGCCATCGCTAAAATTAATCAATTCAGTCTACATTCTAATGCTGTTGACATAACTACACACTATATAGAACGAAACTCTAAATAGTACTGTACAGCCAATGGAGGCAGAGATTGAACATGATGGCTTAATTTGTTTAAACATGTTGTTACCCTCGATATGTCATTAAACCAAAAGAATACATTCAATCAATGTTCTCTTGTAGGATTCATGTTGAAAGAAAACGTTCATTTACGCAATGTTTTATAATTTCAGTGGCCAGAACAAATTCGATAATCTCCGAATTCTGCAAGCGATAAAATTATCATTAACTTCAAGATGTTTTTATATTCTTTGGTTTACAGTATTTAGCTTCAACATCGGAAGAATGTTTACGATAGAATTATACAAAGTGAGTTATTTGTACAATTGTTTATAATTTCGTTGAATGTGGCGTTGTCGCAGAACGTTACAAAGCGGTAACCTTCCAGGAGACTGTGTGTCTGTCCTCCAATTATTTTATGTTTCTATGCGTTGGGTGAGTTTTTGGGTTGGTGTTGCTTTAGTCGGGTAGTATTTTGCTGAAGGTGGAATGTTTTGCATTTAGTTTTGTTCTAGAATTTAAAGTGTAGAACATTATATGAATATATTCTACCGTGACTAGAGTTATCTAAGAAATTACATAGACTTATAGAATGGGGTATAATGTGCTACTTGCAACTACTGTAATACACTTTGATTGGAAATTAATTGTGTTATAGATTGAGATTGTACATGCCTTGTCATATAAAATACAGAATGGGATGGTATAGCGCGTTGTTCAACATTCTTACATTCATTAGATCCATGTTAGCGGTAATCTATCAGACAGCGAAAACAAACCAGTTTCTTCTGTGCTAGCTTCATTGTCATTCTTCCTGAACGTGTTACGAACATTTTACTAACATTTACATGATTTTTTCCCATACTCTGAATACTACAATTTATTTTCTTAAAAGGCTTTTGGACAGACGTTCATTTTAGACGATAATTTCCTAGCACTGGTTGGGTCGGTAGCTGCTTTGTTCAACTGTTCCGGACGACTGATATGGGGTGCTGTCATGGACAAAGCTGGATTTCGAGTATAAATTCTTATCATTATTGTTAGAAAAATTAGATCTATCATGCTTACTAACAATCAGAAAGTGTCAGTATTTCATACGGACTTGTCCATAATTATAGTGTCCGCAAATGAAACAGCTATTCAGGCTTTCTCCTTTTGTTCTAGTTGTATAACAGAGGGACCAGCCTAGATTTTCCTTTCAATATACTTACGACTCAACTGTTTTGCAAAAGTATTCTGCAACGTGATTCTGCAACCACCGTGTAATGATATACAATAATATTTTAAAGCTATCACTACCTCCTTGTCCAAAAGCTGTTTATACGTAAATCTATTTTGCTAGTTGAAATATTTAATTGTTTTTTTGCAGGTAGCTATCAGATGTATGTCTGGTGGTGTTGTTGTATTCTCTGGAACACTTGTTTTGACAGAGAACTTTCCAAAGGGGTTGTTCCTTGTCTGGGTGTGTGTCATTTATGCGTTTATTGCTGGAGTGTGGACTGTAATACCATCAGCATTGGCAAAAATGCTGGGTCCACAAAACATGGCTATCAACTATGGGATTGTATACACAGGCTTGGCAAGTCGTTTAGTTAATTACCTGTATGATATACACTAATCTACCATTTTTATGTCCTAGTGTGTATAAATTGAACTCCGGTGGTTGCATTACTGACTGCAAATGTAAATTCCTCATTCGTCATGTATGGTTAAAGTACCTTACTAATACGCTTTCAAATTTGAAGCAGTTTAGAATTAGGCAAAAATACTAGGATCAAAACCTGCTTGCTTTCCAGCAAAATGTTTTGAAATGTACGTGATGCATTTAAGCTATACGATCGATTTTAGTAACCTGGTAGGGCAGTCAAATCAGATCAGATTTCTTGGTATTATCTCTGTATGTATCGCTCAGACGTACAAATAACTACGTTGACATATGACAATTACTAATTGCAAGACCATGACCACACTGTCAACGACAGTTTCGTAGAGTGAAAAGGACTTTTAAACATGTTGTTATGTAGACAACAGAAAGTTGTCGAATTTCAGATTTTTAAAAGTTTCATGGTTCAGTATTATTGCAGGCCTTGGCAGTTAACACCGCTGGTGCTGTGGGCACAACAATGACCGCTGCAATCGGTTGGCGAGGACTTTTTTACATAACATCTGGTTTAAGTTCGTTTGGTAGGTAAATTCACAAGTATATATCTTTAAGAGTTATGTGCATATGCGAGATTTCCGCTCAAGTTCTCCAAAGAGAAACGTTAAACGGAGCATGCACCAGAGACAATTTCGAGAAATGAAATTCGGTTTATGGATGTTTCGGGGACGTAACTCAGCTGCAAGATTAAGACAAGAAACAATTTTAATTCACAAATATATTCCAAAACTGGGCGTCGTGCGCTTTAGTACGATTGTTCGTCACTATACCTTTCATACAGGCTGCAGAAATATTTCTAATGAGTAATTCAGAATGTGCTGTATGCACTCTGACCGGAAATATACCGGGTTTAGGTTATATGTATAAAAATATATATCCATATTATTTAATAAATAATCAAAAGAACTGGACTATGGAAGAAAAATATTCGTTTTTTTTTTCTAATAAGTTTACATGATTTAAATATAAATAATATGAGCCTTTGAAGACATTTACAATACAAATATTAGCGATAATCATCATTGCATATATGAAATATTTACTGTTATACATTGTGAACATTCACTGATTAAGCTGGGCGAATTGTTTGTTTATTTCAGTGCTGTTGATTTCTTTTTTCTTCAATGGCGTTGATCGTTCTGGAAAGAGGATTTAAAGTGATGCATCTATCGAAATCATTTTTACCCAAACGGAGACATTTCGAACTACATGTATTAATCAGTTAATTAATATCATTAAAATGCATTGTGCATTATTTTTAGTAAAATAAAAATATATTTTTGGTTACTAGTTTTTTTTTTCGTTTGGCGTCAGTGAGTTGGCATCCACTAGCTGGAAACCAACTCAAACCCAACGAACATTAGACTTGGTGTCAAAAGTCGCAATACAACACTAGTAAAACGCTTCAATACCACATAGAAATCCCGGGTTAACCACCCTCGAACAACTGTAGTCCATACTTTTTTTGTAATTACATAGCGCTCACTCCAAAATAACAAGTCTTCTTATACGGCGTAAAAAGTTTCAGCATCGCCTACAATGAGACGTATCATTCCATAATGAATAACATATTTTTTTCAGTCTGTATTTAATGTATATACAAGTGAAAGTACTTACGTGCTTTGTAAAACATGTCATCAACCTATATCCACATTTAGGTCAAATAGACATCGCAGTGAGCGTCGTTTTATATAATTTGTTCAAATATACAAAAATTTCTCTCATATCTTTTGCTGAGTTGCTTTTTCATTACCTCTACTTGCGCAAATAACTAAATATCAATTTTATTTATATTACCATATTTGCATTCAGTCAAATAATGAAACAAAAACGCATGTCGTAACCTGATGGAATCTGGAGAAGAACAAAGTGACAAATGTGAATTCAAGTGTGGACTTAATTTGATAAATATTTACATCGAATGTTGTCTCGAGTGTATTGTGCTAAAGATATTGCTTCCCTTTGTAGTAAAATTTGTACCATCTGTGGCTTTATTTCTTGTTTTACAAGAGTCGTACTGAAAAGCTGAGACGTTGACAGAGATGTATGTGAGGGGTAACGAACATCATTCTCTGGGTAGAGATTGATTTTTTGGCATTTCAGTTCAAAAGCATAGATGACGCCACTCGAATTTCAAGTAAAATTGGTATCACCAATAATAATAATAACATTTCGACCATTTATTGACGTTCTAATGTTAGATTTACAACAACTGAACCTGAGCATTAAACAATTACATAGACAACGAAAGACGATATATACGTATATACACATAAACTTCAGTAAGTCTACAAATTGCGGTCCCGGTCGTTGTCCAGTGGTTAGTGCGCTGGACTTGTAACTCGGGTTCGAATCCTGGTTGCGGCAGGTCATACCCTTCTATGAAAATTTGACAAAAATGTCGACTTTCCTCCATATGCCGCGGCCGTGGTCCAGTGGTTAGTGCGCTGGACTGTGGAGAACTTTCCGGCTCCTTTCGGAAGGGTGAGTTAGTACTGGTTAGGTGAACCGATCGCCGTATATAACTAAACGATTGTTGTAAAACGTCGTTAAACCCCAGTGGCAATAAGTCACGTAAAAAAAAAAACCTAAAGTCCACAAATTGATTTGTTTGTCAATTTATGTTTGAGATAGATTTATACCTATTTATGAATTTGTGCCTTTTAATCTGTTTAATCATAAAATTAAACATGAAAAAATATGTCTCATATAAAATATCAGGCTCTTTTGACAATGTGACTTCACGCGTACACCGAAAGATATACTTTCATTTTACTGCTAAGTAATTATATAACCAGTACGTTTATATCTTCAACGGTATGGGTCGTTCTGAAAAGTAGACGCCCGCTACAAGAAAAATAAGCAGACGAACTAAATTATCGTGATATAACAATGGGAATTCGTAGCTTAAATTGTCATGGATGTAATCGTCGGATTGTTTTGGTTCTATTCGGAGGATTCCTGATTCATCTTTCACTCGGAGCCATGTACACATTTGGTAAGCAAATTGTGTGAGCGGAGTGTGGTGGAGTGTTCAACAAAATAACAATTTCTTAAAAATATTGCTTAAAAAAGTTACGACCGATGATCAAAATTTATACCAACCTGCGATTTAAGTTTCAGCTGACTAAGGTCCGAGGTTATAAAACCTGAGATCAAGCTTCAGTCTCAAATATCATTATTATTATTTTGGACCTAATTTTTACATATGTGTTGATTAATTAATTACTTTATTCACAAAATACTGTTTAAAATGTTTTATGATATCATCTTAATTAATTTGGGAACAGAGAAAATACAAAATTGGGATTTGAGCTTGGAGTCCAATCAAGAGTTTTATAACCTCGGACCTCGTTAGTGTTAGAAACTGTTTTGTCTATGGTTCTTGTTTCTTGTATTTCAATTCAAGATTGCTTTTTTGACAAACACAAGATGATATAACTAGGTAAAATGATTTTAATATGCCGCAATGATCAGATTGTGGATCTATAACTAGGCACGACATCGCATCATATTATATTCTATGTACATCATAATCAAACCAATGATATGATATACATCGCTTGTTTGTTTTTAATATTAATAATAATAATATACAGGCGTACCTGTGTTTGCAACCACTTCCAAATAAAGGCCACCGTCATTGATTATCTAGAACAAACTAACCTCCGAATAAAGTTAATCTGCCAATAAAGGCTCCATTTGTATAAAGGACGAACTTTTTACACAGGTCTGGCTGTATTGTGCTATTAGCATACGAAAAGGGGATGTATAACCTTCCACATATGTTCAGTTATTTACCTTAAGGGTGGTACTATGTTAAACTTTCGCTTTTCCAACATGTACTACTCACTCATTCTATCTCACATACTCGTATCTTTTCAAGCACATCATTATACCGTGAGTTTGTAAAGAATGATGCAAAACGAGTTTTTATAACCATTGTCGTTAGTAACTCAACCGTCTAGGAAAGGTAATTTTTATCATGTTGAACATGTTATCAAACCATCGAATGATACTTCAGTCTTGTAATTGCAGTAAAATTATTTTGCCTTTCCATTCACTTATACAATAAAGTTGCGATGAGACAAAATTATTATTATGTGTAACACTGTAAAGTGCACGTGTTCATCTGATTTCTGGAGAAGATGACATGAATATAGAAATCCTAAAACCAGCTTTCAATAAAGAAAATGCTTTGTGTATGTTCTGCTACTCAATAATACATGAACATAGTGCGTAACTTGGGTCTAATTTTGCATCGATGATTAGAACCTCACATAGTGCCCTCATTGACATAACGGCGACACATTTTCAGATCGGGTTTCAATGGCCTCATTATCAAATTGAATTAAGGGAAATAGTTGAAAGCCGGTCCGAAAATAAGCGGTCATTATAACAAGGTCGTCGTAATATTGGGGGGTTTGCTGTTTATAGTACTACGTTTATGCTATACTTTCTATGAAATATTCAATACAATTTACCTCATGACGCAAAATACGACAACTGTTACAATGATGGATACTTTGTTAATATACATGTATGTATCTGTACATGTTTATGAATATTGCTTTGCATTGGTATGAATATATTTTCGCTTGAAAGTTCATAATTGTGTTAAATTATATGCAGACACCAAAGCAATGAAGAATTATTTCTTACATGAGTTGTATGTGTAATAATTTATTTATTAGTTATCTTTTCAACTAGAATATTACATAAATATAATTACATTATCATCATGATGTCAACTTTCTATCATATAATCGTTCATTATGAAGTCCCAATTTATACCGTTTTGAATTTTAATAATTAAAATAATAGTTTTTTGTTTAAGTCGCCAGAGAACACCCGTTATTATGTTTATTACATTGGTGTTATAAACATTCTTATTGACAATGCGTGGGTATTGATATCATAAACATGTACAGTGACGGTACCGCATTAATAAATGATCCAGTAACACACATTACAATACAAAACGATAAAGGAGTAACTATTTAGTATTTGCATTGTGGATTTTATACATATATACATGTATAGCACAGTACTATTGTGATTTTTCGGGTCTATTTTAAGGGAATTTGTCACCGTACATAATTTCTTACCTTCGGAACCAAACTGATGACCAGTCCATACGGAATGTTGATACTCTGTGGTTGCATGGTATTGGATCAATTGGGAATTGCTTGGGGCTCATTGTTGGCGGACTAAATGCTTATAAATTTGGAGATAGGATTGCTATATTAATTGGATCAATTGTGTTTTGGTACGTTCAGTAAAACCTCAATTGCGACTACCTCAATACAACGACCACCACATTATCACAACTCAATTTTAGACTTGCTTTCTGTATTAAGACTGATGTTTCGACTCTGTAAAGAGGTTTTACTGTATCTCTTACATAAATTGAATCGTTAAATATTCATTTTATAACAAACAGTGGCTGTTGAATTGTTTATGTCAATTAATAAGATACCCAGTACTACAGCAGCAAACTCTGGCATCTCACCAGAACCTTTTTATTTCTTTGTCTGTCAATATTTTGGCAATCATTTTGTGGGATTTGGACTTCGGATGTTTGATATAACTATTGTTCAGAGGAATATTCTTGCTCCAAATAAAATCATGAAAAATATCTCGTATTTGACCACACGTTACATCGATAGTCAAGCTTTTATTGAAAATAATATTTCAGGATGGCTGGCCGTGTCTCGCCCAAGTTGCAAATATGAAAAATATAACTGAGCAAAGTTTATGAATTAAAAGTTTTGATTAAAACAAATTCACGTCCCTGGCAAGATAAAACATGTGGAATATCAGGTTTGAAATATCAACCAGTGTGCCCCATGTATAACATTGTGTCCAGTTCCGTATATTCTTCTAGCCTAGGATTAAATGACACTTAGCCCAAAGAATAATAATACAAAAAACACCCACAAACAATCTTACCTTCCCTAAAAACCATTAGACCCAAAGCACACCCAACACACGCACACTATAATGGGTTTTGTGTAAACACTGGGCCACTACACATCAGGTTTGTTCATTCGTTTTATTGCATTGTCTTCTCCAGTGGATCAACAGCTATGAACTACTTCAGTGTTCAGAAATCATATATTGCTTGGATAACAACACAAGGTCTGGTAGGATTTTTCGGTCATAAAATGATATACGGCACGTCTATACAGACTGCAATAAAGGTATATATAATCACTGTTATATTACCAAAGAATGTTACCGACAACTTTATCAAACCATCACCATAATATTTTCACAATCAACACATCAATATTTATCTATATCTAGCGTAATTGTTACTCTAATAACGAACAGTATTTTTTTTTATAACCATCGGATACAATTTGGAATATTTTACAGTGGTTACCCAACCGCGCTGCTTTTGCAACTGGGCTGATAGTGTGTGGATCTGGAGCGGGGTCTTTGATATTTAATCAAGTTATCACTGGATATATCAACCCTGGTAACCAATTACCAGACTTTGTAGACGAGGATGGCGAAAGGTAAACTTATTCTTTGTGAATATCCATTCTTTAACAGTGTTTCAATAAGTCAATGATCTGAGACGATTTTTGAGTGCTACATCCAATTACTTATCTGATCGAACTTGGCGTTAATTGCATGCACATCTATTTCAGATTTGTTTGACGCCCCTTTCCTCTTACCAAATGATTTTAACCACTTGTTCTCACTACAATAGCACAAACCCTTAGCATACAATTCTGTAATATAAACTCTTTAGAATATGATTAAATTGTCTTGTAGATATTTTACACAAAACGAAGTTCTAAGCAGAGTGCCAACATGTTTTCTTATTCTTGGTGCCGTGTACTTTGGTATGCAAATGATTGGTTTATTGTGTATCTCTGAACCACCACATTCGGTACAGCCGGTAAGCATTCTGGCAATTAGAGAAACAGTAATATAAAATACACATTATAACCCCTGAAAACCGGACTTCCTAAAACCCGAATTCTCTGAAAATCGGACGAATTTTCAAGTCCCGTTTTTTCTCTTCTATCATCAATAGTTCTCTGAAAACCGGAATTCGCAGAAAACAGGATTTCTTGCTAAATCCGGAAGGGGTATGCTTTTCAGGGATTATACTGTTTTTATAAAATCAAGTCATCCTTTTCATTTGGAATCATTTTACCGGTAGTCTTTTTTCTCAAACTTTATCAACATATTGTTTGTCGGAGCTTCGAATAAGCTTCCAGCTCTGCATTAAGTTTTTCACAACTTAATTTAGACTCTATGATTTTAGTGCATGTGTATTTGCGATGTGACGGTGATCGTCCAGAGAAGCAGTACTTATTGTTCTTGATATGTTTCAATACAATCGGTTTCATTTTAGTCCATGTGGCTTTGCTTAAAACCATTCAAAGGACGGTATCCCCTGGGAGATTGTGTTCTGTTTCCATTTTTTATATGCTTGTAAAATGGGACTATAAGAAAATTGTCAACGTAGGTTTTAATATCTGAGATATGCACTCTAAACGTTGTGGGGATAGTGTATATTGTACACTAAATTTTAATATTGTGTGCATCTTAAAAACGGTCGTTCAAAAATATTTCAATTTTCTTCTCAAATTGAATCTATCCTTGCTTGCTTTAAATACGTCGGGTTATTTCTGCAAACCCATATGCCATTTTTCCCATTCTAAGAAAATCGCATTTGAAGTTTTGAACTGCAATTACTTAAGTGAGTTAAGGGATTGTGGAATTGAGAATAACCCTATCAAGGACAGATCTACAAGCACGTAAGTCTGGTCATTGTAAAGAGCTCATCGAGGCGAAAGAAATTATGTCAAAATCTCAATATCGCCAAAAATTTAGCTAAAGGGTTGTGGAAATGAGCCGAGGAATATGCTATCAGGTTGTACATTATATTTGGCAGGTTGTCGTTACAAAGACAGTAGGTGTTAATGGTGATGTTCAAAATGAAGTTGAATTAGGAAATAATACTCAGACCGCTACGGAGAAAGACCAAGATGCTGGTACTTATAACCATGGATTCGAAGGTAGTGAAAATACTGGAAGTGAAGCTGACACTAACATGACTTCAGATGTTGAAACTAAGGTTGAAAACAGGTATCTGCCTTATTATAGCAACATAAATATAAATTTAATATTCAACCATCGCTAAAATTATTCTGTTCAGCCTTCGTGCTATCGTTGTTGTTGTTGACATGATGATGCGCACTTTATAGGACGAAACTCCAAATAATTGTTCGCTGTGTATGGCTACCGTAATTAAACATGGCTTGATTTGTTTTAATAACTAAATGTCTTATCACCCTTTACATTAACTTGTTTTTAATTTGCCACATGAGAAGAATATGTTCAATAGATATTCACTAAAGGAAATGTGATGTGTGTGGTAAGAGAATACTCAATATTTACGCGATGTTTTATAATTTCAGGGGCCAAAACAAACTAGATAACCTCAGAGTACTAGAAGCGATAAAACTATCATTAACTTCAAGATATTTTTATATCATTTGGTTCACGGCGTTCAGCGTTAATATCGGAAGAATGTTTACAATAGAATTATACAAAGTAAGAAAAATGCAAATAGTTTATGGGTGAGGCTTCAATGAAAGTAGCCTTTCTAGACCGTCGCGGTATTCCTCGGGAAACTGGGTTTTGTACTTTTTTAATGTGTTAATGTGTTGGTAGGGTTTTTGGCTGGTGGGTTTGGGGATGGTAGATTTAGGGGAAAGGTGGGGCTTTTGGTATTTGATTATTTCTATCTTATCTATAAAATATCGGACTTTATACAGATGTATTCTACCATGGTCAGTTGTCATCTAACGCATTTCATTGTAAAATGGGAACAAAGTCATTGTGCTATTTGAACTAATGTTATAATATTATTATCTCAATTTGATTGGAAGTTTATTATGCTATAGTATTAGTATGAGATTGAAATGACTTTAGTCTTGTTTCATAAAATTCTGACATTGCTTATTGTACTTTACTAGAAAGCTAGACCAAATAAATGTCTTGAAGGCAATCTTCAATGCCGTTCTTTCAAATACGTATCTCAATAGAACCAGGTATTTTAAAGTCATGATTGAAAAAAATCTGAACACTGCAATACAATCGATGAGTATTTAATTGCTAAAAATTATAATTTATTTTCTTAAAAGGCTTTTGGACAGTCGTTTATTTTAGACGATTACTTCCTAGCACTTGTTGGGTCGACAGCTGCACTGTTCAATTGTTCCGGACGTCTGATATGGGGTGTTGTCATGGACAAAGCTGGATTTCGAGTATAAATACATGTCATTATAGTTCGAAAATTTAAATCTCTGATGTATCCTAACAATCAAATAGTTAATCCACCTTACGTTTAATAGACGTGTCCTTAGTGAAATGGCGTCCGCAAATCGAAATTCTGTATAGTGTTTATCTCATTTTGCACAGAAGTATGTGTGTATGTAATTCTGCTACCATTATTCCTTTGTACATAGTAATATTTAATCGCAACCATTACCCAAAAGTATCATTGAACGGAAATATTGTTGTTTGCTAGTTGTTTCATTGTATTCACTTTTGCAGGTAGCGATAGGATGTATGTCAGGCGGTTTTGCTATTTTCTCTGGTACTCTAATACTAACTGAGAAATTTCCAAAGGGGGTATTCCTGGTCTGGGTGTGTGCCATTTATTTATTTGTTTCTGGTTTCTGGTCTGTCATACCATCCGCATTGGCGAAAATATTGGGTCCACAAAACATGGCTATCAACTATGGAATGGTACACACAAGCATGGTAAGTGGATGTTGTTAACCATATCTATGGCAGTTTCAACTATGGATGCATTTACCATGTTCATGTCTGTATATGTAAATATTCCAAATCGTGGTACAGTTTGCAATTATTGAACATAGCGACACTTTAAATAGCCGTTGCCTTTGTTGGCAGCGAAAGAAAAAATAAACGCATTCGTACTCATTTGTCAACAATGGATATGATAATCATGAGCTTGAAAATTTAATGCAGTTGAATGCAGTAGAATTCTAACTAAATGTATTAAACTGTGCACGATGCAATATCGGTGTAATAGTCCAAAGTTATGATTTGTGTATGTGTCTTTCAGACGTACACAAACAGTGAGTTTGTTTATCAAAATGACTAATAGTCTGACCCCGGTTTTATAAAATATCTGAAGTCTGCTGTAAAAACTTAAACTCATTAGTGTACTCATCTAATACCAAGGAAATAATTTCCATTAAAGGAAATTGAATACTTCCTTTAATGGAAAAAACAAAATTGTATATTTCTGGAGAAAGAATAAATTTGTATCCTATAATTCAATGTGTTCAACAATATAACATTCATGAATCTACTGAGTCTCGAATATGAATAATAAAATTTTAAAGAAAAAATTGTATATACTATATACTAAAGATGATATTTTTTATTGCTTCCTGGTATGCAAGTCATTACCTTACAAAATAAACATGTGTGTGTGACACATTCTTACAGGGAAAAATATTAAGCCAACCACGATGTTAATATATTGTAATTTTATCATTCAATTAACAGAATAGGCACGTTTTACAAACAAAGTCTCAGAAATTCAATGTTTGCTGTACAGGCTGCTAGTTAAAATACAATCTTAAATCTGCGGTCGGCAAGTGTCCGTTATAGAAGGTCATCTAAAGACTTCTTTTGTGGGAAAGGAATTACTGTGTCCGTTGACATAAACGTTGAAGATATAACAATAATTGAAGTCATTGAGTAACAAAAGAAATAGCAACTTTAGATTTTTTTGTGAAACCGGGACCCGATCTATAATCTCACTGTAAACGACAGCTTGCCAATATGATAGACAAATGTGAGTTTTAAACCAGGAGTTACCTAGATTACAAGACCATTATAGATTTGATGCATTTATGCGCTTAATAGTTTTGTTTTACCGCAGGTTTTGGCATTTATAACTGCAAGTGCTGTTGGAACAACTTTGACGGCTACAATCGGTTGGCAAGGACTGTTTTATATCACAGCTGGTCTCAGTTCGTTAGGTAGATAAATTCACAAGTAAATCCATGGTTATTAATTCGATACCTTGAAAAACACATTGGGTTGATTAGTAGAGTTTACTTACACCTGTAAGAGTAGCATCCGATAGACAATTCCAAATACAATTAGCAGGTCATGTAGCAAGTTTTATTAGCGCTTATCATCAATAAAGCAATCAAGCACGGAAATTATTGACTTGCATATGTGTAATTAGTGTTTATCATCTTGTTACTCGAACTCTGATGAGCATGTATTTGTCTCGTTTGGTGTTTTTGCTGATTAAAACGTTAATACATGTATATCCTGCATTCAAACAAAGGAAATTATTGACTTGCATATACAGATTATAAAAACATACAAATAATCCTGAACTCTCACATTGCGATGCCGGCAAAGAATTTACGAAAAGAAACAATGTCGTAATAATGCGAGGAAAATAAAGAAAGAACATAAAATATAGTATGTTAATACTGAAGGATAAAGAAACGCAGTAATAACTTTGGAGATGATTCTAGGTTGAATAAAAAATATATTAACCCAGGGGAACAAGCTGATTTGTACATGGTAAGTGATTAAGGACAAATCAAAGGTAGCCACTGATCAAAATAGACAGATTGTAGGAATCGGGTCGTCAATATTGGCCATATTCTTAATTTGCCCTATCCATCGCACTGACTTTCCTAGGCATGGAGTTCATGAGTGAGTTTATCGTCTTCGTTTGGATATTGGTCCACTCTCAGTTGGGCAATCCCGTTATGACACATTGAAGAACAGACTTCGTGTATTGTAACCTTAACATTTGATTGACAGATTTTCTTAGTTTTTGAACACCGCATTCGCAAGATATTGCCAATGATGTTACCATGTTACTACGCTTTCCTTTATCCCTTGAGTAAACGAAGTATAATGTACTTATGATTCATTCATTTAGTCACATTAAATTCATGAATATCCACAAAGACGACGAAAGCAGATTGATTGGGGTATACATCATTCCAATTCAAATTTGCGTCAGCTATTGGTGACAACTAAATAAAAATATAAAAAACATAAACCGCCTTGAACCTAAGACACTTTCATCCACTTTTAACATGTACAAATCACACTAAGAGAGGTGTTCGTTTATTTCAGTGTTGTTGGTGTCCTTTTTCTTCAATGGCGTTGATCAGTCTGGAAAGAGGATTTAACGTGACCGTGTCCTTGGAATATAATTTTTAGCCACACGAAGACCATCAATCTTACAATATTTAAAACCAAAACTGAACATAATTTTTGTTTTTCTTTGGTTTCACATCTAATATCAATACGTTGGACAAATGACCTTTCACCTGAATTACCCATCTGTTCTGGGTTATCATTATGTATGCAAACGTCAATTATTTATAATTATTTATTTAAAATCAATACGTTATGTGGATAAAAGTTTTATCTTGAAAATGTTAACGACTCTAATCATGTATTAATTGCATGAGTAAGCCATTGTCAGTGTGACTAATTATGTAATTTTGTGAATGTAAATGTATGTACGTATGAAATGATGATGCATTACAGTATCTTGTTTTAAAACAAGATTCGTGAAAACAGAATAAAAATGTTTCATTTGACAGGTAACAACATTAAACATCACAGATATATCCACTTCGTGTTTAAGGAAATACCTGCACAAGCATATGTATGTCGTTTTTATCTAATTTGATCAAGCATGCACCCAATCATACGTGTGGTCCTGTACGTAATTTGCAGAATTTGTACAAATATACAGAGTATAAAGTTAGCTTCTTTGTATTGGTATTTGCGATGTGGTTGGGAAGTAGTTCATGTATAGTATTCTGTGGTCTGCAACCTTTGCTAATATATCACTGTAAGCATCAGAAAAATAGTATCATTAAGCATTTCCATACGACCGTCTTGATTCTATTGGCCCCTCATTCGATGTATGATGGAATAGAAACTGTCCACCCTCGAAGTTGAGCTGTTCTCTTCACCAAACATAGCGAAAACATTTGTAGGAATCATTTCTTGGCCAAGTTTGATAACCAGTCAAATGAACTATTGTACTTGTGTCATTTGTGTCCGTTATTCAGCAAAAAAATGCTGAAATAAACATTTTCCTCTCTAACTTGAACAGTTCCTATTAAATCATTGCCAAAATTTTGAAAAGAAACGTATTGAACTCTAGAAATCGAAACACGAGATATACTTATACACTCCTCGTAAATTTTAGTAAGTCTTTAAATTGATTTGTTTATCGGATTATGTTTGCGAGAAATTTTATACATATTCTATGTGTGCTTTATAATAATAAAATCAAACGTGAAAACATACGTCGCATATATAAAATATCAGACGTTGTTCGTCAGACGTAAGGTCGTCCTAAAAGGTAGACGCCTGCTACAAATAGAAAAAAAAACAGACGAACAAATGATCGTAATATAACAATGGGAATTCGTTGCTTGGCATGGATTTAATTGTCAGATTGCTTTGGTTCTATTCGGAGAATTCCTGATTCATCTATCCTATCACTCGGAGATATGTACACATTCGGTAATCACACTGTGGGAGCGGAGTGTTCCACAAAATAACAATTTCTTAACAAATAAATCCAAAAATGACAAATAAAGATTTACATTTTTTGACAAACACATGTTGATAAGAGAATGTAAAAAGATGTTAATATCTCACGATGATCAGATTGTGGATCTAAATGACTGGACACTGCAATACATCATATTACATTCTATGTACTTCGTTATCAAGTCAATGATATATACACCGCTGGTTAATTTTTGACAACAACGAGAATAAATGACATAAAGACAAACCTGTAGCCGTAATTGCTGTACGATGTTTGTTAAAGTTCCTCCTTTACCTGTTTTGCGTGCGTTATTATGAATTATACATCTTCCTTGCTAAATGTGATGCACAGTAAAAACATTATGTCCCATCTGTTTTATTGTTTCACAATGTTTCACAAAACCCCTAAAATAATGCCCATAACTAAATATTTTATTTTTGATTGAATTTCTAACTTCAAATGTTTAGATTACTTGTATTAATCGTTTTGCAAAATATTTTCTAAGGTGAAAGATATTATAGGTTTGTGTTGATAGGGTTTCATAATCAAATGAACACCTCTCGTATATATTATTTTGTTGTATATAAACAATATTATATTCAATATCATATTCAGCAATAATATCTAACTGGGGCATCCACATATTACACAGATGTACAAAGTACGAATTAGAGCATACTGTTATTGATACCAGGTATTATAACAATATATGCAAATGTGTACATACGTAACAATGCATAGTTAAATAAAGCAAGATATTTTTATTTCTGTTCGGGTCGATAGAAAGCGTTCCGGAGCATTACCATTATGCAAACGTAAACGTGATATGGATAAAATTTTGCAGGCATACTTGTTAATTTTCACAACGATATCAAAGAAAAGTTGTTAATGCAACCTCTAGGAGGAGTAAAGGTCAAATTTAAAAAAAGTAGTTTTCGCTTGTTTATGCTAATAAAATTAAACGAGAAATCAGGCTCTATTGACAATGTGACATCACGCGTACACCGAAAGATATATTTTCATTTTACTATAACGAGTAATTATATGACCAGTACGCTTATACCTTCTGCGATATGGGTTGTTCTGAAAAGTAGACGCCCGCTACAAGAAAAATAAACAGACGGACTAAATTATCGTGATATAACAATGGGACTTCGTAGCTTAAGTTGCCATGGATTTAATCGTCGGATTGTTTTGGTTATATTCGGAGGATTCCTGATTCACCTTTCACTCGGAGCCATGTACACGTTTGGTAAGCAAATTGTGTGAGCGGAGTGTGGAGGAGTGTTCAACAAAATAACAATTTCTTAAAAATATTGCTTGAAAAAGTTACGACCGACGATCAAAATTTATATCAACCTTCTATCTAAGTTTCAGCTGACTAAGGGCGGAGGATATAAAAACTGAAATCAAATTCCAATCTCAAATATCACTTTTGGTCTTAGCTTATTGCGGACCTAAATATTTCTTTGCCATATGTGTTAATTAATTAATTACCTTATATAAAAAAATACGTTTTATGATATCATCTTAATTAATTTGGGAACAGAGAAAATACGAAACTGAGATTTGCGCTCGGAGACCAATCACAAGTTTTATGACCTCGGACCTAGCTCGTACGTTTCGTACAAGAAAGTGTTTTGCCTATGATAGTTCCTGTTTCTTGTATTTCAATTAAAGTTTGCTATTTGACAAAAGCATGTTGATATACTCCAATACTCCACATTGATAAGATTGTGGATCTACATGACTAGACACGACATTACATCATATTACATATTACATAGTTTATGTATTTCGTAATTAAACCAATGGTATGTATATCGCTTGTTTATTTTTAAAAACATCAAGAATAAATGAAGGTCATCCTGCGAATGAATGCAATTCTTTGAAAAACCGTCATTGAAAAGGGGATGTATAACTTTCAAGTTTAGAAACGAATCACATATTTTCCATTTATAGTACCTTATGGGTTTTTATGATAAAATCTTGCTTTCCAACATGTACGATCACGTTATCGCACATAGTCGCATCTTTGCTAGCATATCATTATACCATGAGTATGTAAAGAATAATTCGAAACGAGTATAACCATTGTCTTTTGAAATCCAACCATCGTGGAAACGTAAAAGCATAGTATTGAGTGACAATATGTAGTTAATGATTTTGTTAATGTTTTATATTCTATTACATCGAAGAAAACAGACAAAATCACATCGAACGATGTGACTATACATAAATCTAATTATTGTTCTTGTTGAACATGTGATGTGCTAATCCCATTTCGAATTAGTGCCATTCGGATACACAGCGTACCATATGCGTTTCTCCTAATCAGGCATAATTTTTTTATTATGTTGAACATGTTATCAAACCATAGAACGATACTTCAGTTTTGTAATTACAGTACAATGATTTTGCCTTTCCATTCACTTATATAATAAAGTTGCGCCGAGACGGTCTCTTGACAAAAGTATTATTATGTGTAACACTGTAAAGTGTTCATCTGATTTCTGGAGAAGTCGACATGAATATAGAAATCCTAAAACCAGCTTTCAATAAAGAAAATGCTTTGTGCATGTTCTGCTACTCAATAATACATGAACATAGTGTACAACTTGGGTCTAATTTTGCTTCGATAATTAGAACCTCATATAGCGCCCACATTGACATAACGGCGACACATTTTCAGATCGGTTTTCAATGGTCTCATTATAAAATTGAATTAAGGGAAATAGTTGAAAGCCGGTCCGAAAATAAGCGATCATTATAACAAGGTCGTCGTAATATGGGGGTTTACAGATTATAGTACTACGTTTATGCTGTAGTTTTTATGAAATGAACAATGCAATTTACCTCGTGACACAAAATACAACAATTTCGATGATGGATATATTGTCAATTAAATTCAGGTATGCATCTGTACATGTCTATGAATATTGTTTTGCATTGGTATGAATATATTTTCGCTTGAAAATTCATAATTATGTTAAATCATATGCAGACACCAAATCAATGAAGAAATATTTCTTATATGAGTTGTATGTGTAATAATAACTAGAGACTTATTAGTTATCTTTTCAACTAGAATATTAATTCAATATAATTACATTATTACCATGAGGTCAACTTTGAATTTTAATAATTAAAATAATAGTTTTTGTTTTAGTTGCCAGAGAACATTCGTTATTATGTTTTCTTTTTACATTGGTGTAATGATCATGCTACTGACACTGCGTGTGTATTGATATCATAAACTTGCACTATGAGGGTACCACATTAATAAATGACCCTGCATTACGATACAATAGGATAAAGGAGCAACTATTTAGTATTTCCATTGTGGATTTTATAGATATATACATATATAACACAGTACTACTGTGATTGCTTTTTTGTGTAAAATGCCATGCACATAGATATTTATTTCTGTACAATCGTAGAAAAAAAATCTAATGCATATTGGAACAGACTGAAAACTAAAAGTCGCCTTACAGACGTTTTGGGTATATTTTCAGGGAATTTGTCACCGTACATAATTTCTTACCTTCGGAACCAAACTGATGACCAGTCCATACGGAATGTTGATACTCTGTGGCTGCATGGTATTGGATCAATTGGGAATTGCTTGGGGCTCATTGTTGGCGGACTAAATGCTTATAAATTTGGAGATAGGATAGCTATATTAATTGGATCAATTGTGTTTTGGTACGTTCAGTAAAACCGCAATTGCGACTACATCAATACAACGACCACCACATTATCACAACTCAATTTTTGACCTGCTTTCTGTATTAAGACCCATGTTTCGACTCTGTAACGAGATTTTAGTGTATTTAATACATAAATTGAATCGTTAAATATTCGTTTTATAACAAACAGTGGCTTTTGAATCGTTTCTGTCAATTAACAAGATACCCAGTACTACAGCAGCAAACTCTGGCATCTCACCAGAACCTTCATATTTCTTTGTCTTTCAATGTTCATATCAGGCGATCATTTTGTAGGATCATGTGGACTTCGGATGCTGGATAGTTGACTATTGTCCAGAGGGATATTCTTGTTTTATGTAAGATCGTGAAGAAAATCTCGTATTTGACCAAACATTACATTGATAGTAACGCTTTTATTGAAAATAATATCTCAGGATGACTGGCCGTGCCTCGTTAAAAAGTTAAAAATATCAAAAATATAACTGAGCAAAGTTTAGGAAACATGCGTGAATAAAACAAATTCACATCCACGGCAAGATAAAAACATGTAAAATATCAGGTTTGAAGTGTCAACCAGTGTGTCCCATGTATATTAATATGTTCAATTCCGTATATTCTTCTAGTCTGAGATTAAATGACACTTTGCCTGAAGAATAATGTTAGCGGATTCACACAAAAAAAAACACTCGCAAAAAATCTGAAAGCACGCCTAACACACACACTATGATGGGTTTTGTGTAAACATTGGACAACTACACATCAGGTGTGTTCATTTTATTACATTGTTTTCTCCAGTGGATCAACAGCTATGAACTACTTCAGTGTTCAGAAATCATATATTGCTTGGATAACAACACAGGGTCTGGTAGGATTTTTCGGTCATAAAATGATATACGGCACGTCTATACAGACTGCAATAAAGGTATATATAATCACTGCTATATTTACAAAAGAATGTTACCGACAACTTTATCAAACCATCACCATAATATTTTCACAATCAACACATCAATATGTATCTATATCTAGCGTAATTCTTACTCTAATAACAAATAGTATTATTTTTATGACCATCGGATACAATTTGGAATATTTTACAGTGGTTACCTAACCGCGCTGCCTTTGCAACTGGGCTGATAGTGTGTGGAACTGGAGCGGGGTCTTTGATATTTAATCAAGTTATCACTGGATATATCAACCCTGGAAACCAATTACCAGACTTCATAGACGAAGATGGCGAAAGGTAAACTTATTCTTTTTGAATATAAATTCTTTAACAGTGTTTCAATAAGTCAATGATCTGAGACGATTTTTGAGTGCTACATCCAATTACTTATCTGATCGAACTTGGCGTTAATTACATGCACATCTATTTCAGATTTGTTTGACGCCGCTTTCCTTGTACCAAATGACACAAACTACATGTTCGCATTAAAATAGCACAAACCCTTAGCATACAATTCTGTAATATAAAACTCTTTAGAATATGATTAACATTGTCTTGTAGATATTTTACACAAAATGACGTTCTAAGCAGAGTGCCAACCTGTTTTCTTATTCTTGGCGCCATATACTTTGGTATGCAAATGATTGGTTTATTGTGTATCTCTGAACCACCACAATCAGTACAGCCGGTAAGCATTTTGGCAATTAGAAAAAAAAACAGTAATATAAAATATACATTATAACCCCTGAAAACCGGACTTCCTAAAACCCGAATTCTCTGAAAGTCGGACAAATTTTCAAGTCCCGTTCTTTCTCTTCTATCATCAATAGTTCTCTGAAAACAGAATTTCTGGCTATGCCCGGAAGGGGTTTGATTTTCAGGGATTATACTGTTTTTATAATATCAAGTCGTCGTTTTCATTTGGAATCATCATACTAGTAGTATTTTTTCTCAAACTTTATCAACATATTGTTTGTCGGAGCTTCGAATCAGCTTCAAGCTCTGCATCAAGTTTTTTACAACTCAATTTAGACTCTATGATTTTAGTGCATGTGTATTTGTGATGTGAAGGTGATCGTCCAGAGAAGCAGTAATTATTGTACTTGATATGTTTCTATATAATCGGTTTTCATTTTAGTCCATGTGGCTTTGCTTCAAACCATTCAAAGGACGGTATCCCTGGGGAAATTGTGTTCTGTTTCCATTTTTATATGCTTGTAAGATGGGACTATAAGAAAATTGTCAACGTTTTCATATCTGATATATGCACTCTAAACGTTGTGGGGATAATGTATACTGTAGATTAAATTTTAATGTTGTATGCATCTTACAAAACGGTCGTTCAAAAATATTTCAATTTTCTTCTCAAAATTAACCTTATCCTTGCTTGGTTTAAATACGTCGGGTTATTTCTACAAACCTATATGTCATTTTTACCATTTTAAGAAAATCCCATTTGTAGTTTCGAACTACAATAATTTAATGTGAGTTATGGGATTGGGATTAACACTATTAAGGACAGATCTACAAGCAGGTAAGTCTGATCATTGTAAAGAGCACTTCGAGACAAAAGAAATTATATCAAAATCTCAATATTGCCAAAAATTCAGTTACAGGGCTGTAGAAATGAGCCGAGGAATATGCTATCAGGTTGTATATTATCTTTGGCAGGTTGTCACTACAAAGGCAGTAGGTGTTAATGGTGATGTTCAAAATGAAGTTGAATTAGGAAATAATACTCAGACCGCTCCGGAGAAAGACCAAGATGCTGGTACTTATAACCATGGATTCGATAGTAGTGAAAATACTGAAAGTGATGCTGACACTAACAAGACTTCAGATGTTGAAACTAAGGTTGAAAACAGGTATCTGCCTTATTATAGTAACATAAATATAATATTCAAACATAGCTAAAATTATTCTGTTCAGCCTTCGTGATATCGTTGTTGTTGTTGTTGTTGTTGACATAATAACGCAGACTTTATAGAACAACACTCCAAATAATAGTTCACTGTATATGGTTACCATAACTAAACACGGCTTAATATGATTTAATAACTGAATGTCTTATCATCCTTTATATGAAATGTTTTTTAATATGTCACTATAAAAAAATATTTTCAATAGATATTCATTGCAGGAGATATGATGTGTGTGGTAACAATATGCTCAATATTTATCATTTCAGTGACCAGAACAAATTAGATAACCTCAGAGTACTACAAACGATAAAACTATCATTAACTTCAAGATATTTTTACATCATTTGTTTCACAACGTTTAGCGTTAATATCGGAATGATATTTACAACAGAATTATACAAAGTAAGAAAAATGCAAATAGTTTATGGGTGAAGCTTCAATGAAAGTAGCCTTACTAGACCGTTGCAGTATTTCTCGGAAAACTGGGTTTTGTCATTTTTTAATGTGTTGATAGGGTTTTTGGCTGGTGGGTTTGGTGATGGTAGATTTAGGGGAAAGGTGGGGCTTTTGGTATTTGATTATTTCTATCTTATCTATAAAATATCGGA
Organism: Lutraria rhynchaena; assembly: GCA_008271625.1. NCBI lineage: Eukaryota > Metazoa > Mollusca > Bivalvia > Venerida > Mactridae > Lutraria > Lutraria rhynchaena. The sequence continues at coordinate 421,574 of VIBL01000039.1, forward strand.
CTTTATACAGATGTATTCTACCATGATCAGTTGTTATCTAACGCATTTCATTGTAAAATGGGAACAAAGTCATTGTGCTATTTGAACTAATGTCATAATATTATTATCTCAATTTGATTGGAAGTGTTTTTATGCTATAGTATTAGTATGAGATTGAAATGACTTTAGTCTTGTTTCATAAAATATAGAATGAAGTTGTATAACTAGTAGACAAAATTCTGACATTGCTTATTGTACTTTACTAGAAAGCTAGACTAAATAAATGTCTTGAAGGCAATCTTCAATGCCGTTCTTTCAAATACGCCTCTCAATAGAACCAGGTATTTTAAAGTCATGATTGAAAAAAATCTGAACACTGCAAAACAATCGATGAGTATTTAATTGCTAAAAATTATAATTTATTTTCTTAAAAGGCTTTTGGACAGTCGTTTATTTTAGACGATTACTTCTTAGCACTGGTTGGGTCGACAGCTGCACTGTTCAATTGTTCCGGACGTCTGATATGGGGTGTTGTCATGGACAAAGCCGGATTTCGAGTATAAATACACGTCATTATAGTTCGAAAATTTAAATCTGTGATGTATACTAACCATCAAATAGTTAATGCACCTTACGTTTAACAGGCGTATCCTTAGTGTCATGATGTCCGCAAATCGAAATTCTGTATAGTGTTTATCTCATTTTGCACAGAAGTATTTGTGTGTATAATCCTGCTCCCATCATATCTTTGTATACAGTAATATTTAATCGTAACTATTGTCCAAAAGTATCTTTAAACGGAAATATTGTTTGCTAGTTGTAACATTGGATTCACTTTTGCAGGTAGCGATAGGATGTATGTCAGGCGGTTTTGCTATTTTCTCTGGTACACTAATACTGACTAAGAAATTTCCAAAGGGGTTATTCCTGGTCTGGGTGTGTGCCATTTATTTATTTGTTTCTGGTTTCTGGTCTGTGATACCATCCGCATTGGCGAAAATACTGGGTCCACAAAACATGGCTATCAACTATGGAATGGTACACACAAGCATGGCAAGTGGATGTTGTTAACTATATCTATGGCAGTTTTAACTATGGATACATTTACCAAGTTCATGTCTGTATATGTAAATATTCCAAATCGTGGTACAGCTTGCAATGATTGAACTAAGCGACACATTAAACGACCGTTGCCTTTGTTGGTAGCGAATGTAAAAATGAAAAACGCATTCGTACTCATTTGTCAACAATGGATATGATAATCATGCGCTTGAAAATTTAATGTAGTTGGATGCAGTAGAATTCTAACTAAATGTATTAAACTGTTTACGATGCATAATCAGTGTAATAGTCCAAAGTTATGATTTGTGTATGTGTCTTTCAGACGTACACAAACATTGAGTTTGTTTATGAAAATGACCAATAGCCAGACCCCGGTTTTATAAAATATCTGAAGTCTGTTGTAACAACTTAAACTCATTAGTGTACTCATCTAATACCAAGGAAATAATTTCCATTAAAGGAAATTGAATACTTCCTTTAATGGAAAAAAACAAAATTGTATATTTCTGGATAAAGAATAAATTTGTATCCTATAATTCAATGTGTTCAACAATATAACATTCATGAATCTACTGAGTCTCGAATATGAATAATAAAATTTTAAAGAAAAAATTGTATATACTATATACTAAAGATGATATTTGTTGATTGCTTCCTGGTATGCAAGTCATTACCTTATAAAATAAACATGTGTGTGTGACACATTCTCACAGGGAAAAATATTAAGCCAACCACGATGTTAATATATTGTAATTTTATCATTCAGTTAACAGAATAGGCACGTTTTACAAACAAAGTCTCAGAAATTCAATGTTTGCTGTACAGGCTGCTAATTAAAATACAATCTTAAATCTGCGGTCGGCAAGTGTCCGTTATAGAAGGTCATCTAAAGACTTCTTTTGTGGGAAAGGAATTACTGTGTCCGTTGTCATAAACGTTGAAGATATAACAATAATTGAAGTCATTGAGTAACAAAAGAAATAGCAACTTTAGATTTTTTGTGAAACCGGGAGTTTTAAACCAGGAGTTTTTAAACCATAATAAATTTGATGCATTTATGCGCTTAATAGTTTTGTTTTACCGCAGGTTTTGGCATTTATAACTGCAAGTGCTGTTGGAACAACTTTGACGGCTACAATCGGTTGGCAAGGACTGTTTTACATCACAGCTGGTCTCAGTTCGTTAGGTAGATAAATTCACAAGTAAATCCATGGTTATTAATTCGATACCTTGAAAAACACATTGGGTTGATTAGTAGAGTTTACTTACACCTGTAAGAGTAGCATCCGATAGACAATTCCAGATACAATTAGCAGGTCATGTAGCAAGTGTAATTAGCGTTTACCATCTTGTTACTCGAACTCTGATGAGCATGTATTTGTCTCGTTTGGTGTTTTTGCTGATTAAAACGTTAATACATGTATATCCTGCATTCAAACAAAGGAAATTATTGACTTGCATATACAGATTATAAAAACATACAAATAATCCTGAACTCTCACATTGCGATGCCGGCAAAGAATTTACGAAAAGAAACAATCTCGTAATAATGCGAGGAAAATAAAGAAAGAACATAAAATATAGTATGTTAATACTGAAGGATAAAGAAACGCAGCATTAACTTTGGAGATGATTCTAGGTTGAATAAAAAATATATTAACCCATGGGAACAAGCTGATTTGTACATGGTAAGTGATTAAGGACAAATTAAAGGTAGCCACTTATCAAAATGGACAGATTGTAGGAATCGGGTCGCCAATATCATTTGTCCTACCATCGCACTGACTTTCCTAGGCATGGAGTTCATGAGTGAGTTTATCGTCTTCATTTGGATATTGGTCCACTCTCAGTTGGGCAATCCAGTTATGACACATTGAATAACAGACCTCGTGTATTGTAACCTTGACATTTGATTGACAGATTTTCTTAGTTTTTGAACACCGCATTCGCAAGATATTGCAAATGATGTTACCATGTTACTACGCTTTCTTTTATCCCTTGAGTATACGAAGTATAATGTACTTATGATTCATTCATTTAGTCACATTAAATTCATGAATATCCACAAAGACGATGAAAGCAGATTGATTGGGGTATACATCATTCCAATTAAAATTTGCGTCAGCTATTGGAGACAACTTAGTAAAAATATAAAAAAAAAACATAAACCGTTTTGGACATAAGACACATTCACTGTCATACACTTTTAACATTTACAAATCACACTAAGAGAGGTGTTTGTTTATTTCAGTGTTGTTGGTGTCCTTTTTCTTCAATGGTGTTGATCAGTCTGGAAAGAGGATTTAACGTGACCGTGTCCTTGGAATATAACTTATAGTCGCACGAAGACTATCAAGCTTACAATATTTAAAACCAAAGCTGAACATAATTTTTGTTTTTCTTTGGTTTCACGTCTAATATCAACACGTTGGACAGATGACTTTTCTCCTGAATATCGACTTTTTGTTTGTATTCAATATGCTTTTATGGCTAAAATGATTATCTTGATAATACTACCGACTCTAAACATGCATTAATTGTATCAGAAAACAATTACGTGACGGTACTTCACAAATTTGACTTTGTCAATGCACATATATGTATGCATAAAATGATATTCATTGTAGTGTCTTATTTTTAAAACAAGATTCATGATAACAGATTACAAAAATGCTTCAGTTGACAAGTAACAACGATAACAGCTGTATCATCTTACGTTTAAAGAAAAACAAGCATATGTATGCCGTTTTTATCTAATTTGATCAAGTAAGCACACAATGATACGTGCAGTCCTATACGTGATATGCATAATGTGTGAACAATTACGAAATATAAAGTTTGTTTCACTGTATTGGTGTTTGCGACGTGGTTAGAAAGTAGTTCAGGTATAATATTCTTTGGTCTGCAACTTTTGATAATATATCACCAAGCGCGTCAAAAAATAGTACCATTACGTCTTTCCATGCGACAGTATGGCCCTTGATTCTACATGATATGATGGAATAGATTCTGTCCGTCCTCTAAGTTAAGCTGTTCTCATCCAATCTTCACCAAACTTAGCGAAACTATTTGTAGGCATAATATCTTGACCAAGTTTGATAACCAAATGGACTATTCCACTAGTGAATTGTGGTCCCTCATTCAGACAAAAATAATGAAGTAGACGTGTTCCCCTTTAACTCGGTCAATTTCTATTCAGTCATCGCCAGATTTTGTCAAAGTATCGTTGAGCGCAATATCTAGGTCCGTTTGATAACTATCAAATTTGATCCGGGTTGAAAAATTCTCAACTAAACATTGTTAGCTTTGACTGGCATACTTTAGGACGGTTTGGCACTCTTGTTCCAACAATGTTTCCTTTATCATATTTATGTCTGTATCGTTTGTTTTTGTTAAACTTAACGTATGTGAAAAGCCATAATTATATATTTGCAATCATTCAAATATGCAGACAAAACAAAATGAGTTGTACACCGATTGTAGCATAATGGTATTTGGGAGGAACAGACTGACAAATGGGAATACGAGGGTGGTCTCGATACATGTCGATCATTTACATATGTGTATTAATAACACAGCGATAACATTTGCGGTAGTCGAGCGGTTGTATTTTATACACCACTGCTCTTACGGATACATAGCGCGATTATCCACGCCATAAGAATGAGTTTTAGTGAAGAACGATACAAATATCGCATTATTTTGGTTATCTTCGGAGGATTTTTGATACACCTTGCACTTGGTGCTTTATATACAATCGGTAAACAATTTGTTGAATAATTGTATATTGTAAACTGTCATAAGTTTAACGATGTACCGGTATGTTGCTTGTATTCATAAAAGCACTTTCATTTGTGTTAGCACTAAATAATGTTTAGGCTCATCAACATGTTCAGAATAAGAACCAGTGTGGAAACCAGTACATCCATATTTGTGTGTTTTTACTCAGATCTACCGATCATATGTTTGCTTAAATTAAACATTTAGTCATTAAAATGAATTCTGTAAAAAAATACATGATAATTTTGCTCTTATCTGAAACTTTCATATAATTTTTACACGGGATGCATGGTCACATTTATAAGAAGATATCTGAAATAAAGATCTGGACTGGGTCACTATGACTTTGTTAGTGTATCTAATTGTAGGAAACTTATCACCGTATGTAATTTCGTATCTTCGAAATCGTACAGAAGACCAGACGTTGAAAAATGTGGATACATTTTGGTTATATGGTGCTGGTTCCATTGGAAATTGTTTGGGACTTACAATAGGTGGATTAAACGCTCACAGATTTGGTGACAAGATGGCAGTTCTGATTGGTTCAGTCGTATTTTGGTGAGTCTTGCTTTCTAAGACAACAATAAACACACTGTAAGGATAATTTTCAAATTGAACAAGCTTGTGGATTTACTTACTGATTTCCTGTTGCTTTACAATCATGTAGAAAATGGGCAGCTAATATGACATTGGTTTCACAATATACACAGTGCAGTAGAATACTATGATAGAACAGTAAAACGTATGTATCATATATAAATAAAACAAGCGATACTTTCCTTTGTAGAAGTCTTAATGCAATTGTTAACTGGTATGTAGAAAGTATTAAACCACCAGAAATTAGAAAAAACAATAAGCCTAACAACAACACTATAAATCACATAACTTTTTATGTTTAACTAAGGTACAGTCACTGGACCGTAAATTGCAATTACAATGTTAATTTATATATAAATGTTACATGTTTACACGTACGTGTAAATATTATTGTTTTTAATATGCTTTATTCAGCTTTGTCGAGTTCGCGTATTCCTCATCTTATACTTAGTTCAACCGTTAAATCGCCTGAAATCATCACCCGACCGGTCTTTAATCGGATACGGAATTAGTAAGCGTTCATCTAACAGTCTAAAATAGAGATGAAAACATGCATAAAACCGAACTATTACCATGGTTATCTTCAAGTCCTAGTAAACATACCAAGCCTGTATAATTAAATTCGTGATAGATTACCATGGTTTGGCAATCAATTACGTGTAGTAAACGTTCTTATAAACAATCAAAAACAGAAATGATTACAATCGCAACGTCAACAAAAGGTGTCAACTTTAAGTAGACCGTAGAACAAAATCCAGTACATTTTTCCAGTGGATCTACAGCCATGAATTACTTCAGTATACAAAAGTCCTATATTGCTTGGATTACCACACAAGGTCTAGTCGGATATTTCGGTCAAAAACTGACGTATGGCATACCTATACAAATCGCGATCAAGGTATTTACTCTTTTTTATGTCCTGTAGGTAATGGAACTACTAAGAAAAAAAAGAGATTTCAAGGTGTTACCTTTTTTAATTCCGTTCGTGTGTATATTTATGCTCATGCTTAACAGAACTGGGCTGCAAGTTTTTGTATAATCATGTTTATGGTCTTTCAACATTTAATTCTAAATCAAACCTTCTTTATTACAGAAATTAAACATTTCACAGAATATCAATCATTATCATCCGTCAACATATAGTCGGATTGACCATTATGAACATTATTACAATTGGCTGTTATGTTTTTATTAAAATCATTGGTCAATAAAATCAATATATTTGTATAAATTTGCAGTGGTTACCTAACCATGCAAGTCTTGCTACGGGACTGATTATAAGTGGTACTGGAGGAGGCTCTATAATATTTAATCAAATCATTACCGCATACGTCAATCCCAATAATCTATCCCCAGACTTCATTGATGAAGATGGAGAAAGGTAAACATTTCAATAGATCCAAAACGTTTCCTTGTGGTTTTCAGTAGTTTTCAAGTCGTTATGAGATTTACATAATCAACATGTCAGGGTTTCGGTTTTGTAGTGGTATTGGTATTAGCATTGATTCAAGAAGCGCTAAGAGATGGACGGGTCCAGTTAGTTTCTGACATGTTTTGAAATTACAAATCTGGACCATTCAAAAACTTAACAAGCATGACGATACAAGTTGAGTAAATAAATGAAATAGATCATTTTGTATGAACTTTATTGCATCACATTGACCAATGATGACCAAATTTGAAAAGGGAAAAAAGTTTATCCCAAATAAAGCTTTTGAGGACTTCGATTTATACAAGACATGTTCAGTTCAACCCTGTAAATTTTAATATTGCATAAAAATAATGCTTGTCATATATCTTACAGATATTTTACACAAGGTGATGTTTTAGACAAAGTACCAACATGTTTTGTCATACTTGGTGCTATCTACTTTGGATTGCAACTTCTTGGATTGGCATTCACCTCTGAATCTCCAACATCCAAAGTTCATGTAAGCCTAGTGTTTTTGTTCCTCGGCGCATTCATAAACAATATGCATGTAATTAATTTTTTATCTCAATAATACATGAGGTTGAAATGACGTTTACAGACTTTATTTATTGCTATAAAATCACGTTTGAGATATTTATTGGGCAGATCAGAAATAGAAAAGCTGACAGCATAAATGGTGATGGTGATGTCAAAGATGAAGTGGAACTGGTACAATTAGCGTTCTCGAAAGGTCTAGATGCCACTAATGATCATACAGAATTTATTGGTAGCCTCGATCATGATAATGACAATAATGAAGTTGGTGCAGAAAAAGCATCGGACAGTAAAATCGCAGTGATAAAAAGGTATTTTGTTTACGTCATTATTACAGTAATTCACACCAGAATGATATTCCAGAAAGTATGGAAATGCGTTAAAATCAGTATTTGTACGAATCGTCACGGATTTTGAACTTATGTAACAGATCCCAAAGACTATTTTCTATATTTCAGCCATCAGGACGATCATGAAACTCTTGGCATCCTACAAGCGATAAAACAATCATTAACTTCCAGGAGTTTTTACGTTATATGGTTGGCTGTTTTCTGTATGAGTTTCGCAAATAATTTCACCACTGGATTATATAAAGTAAGATATAAATCTATTCTGTCATTTGTCTTTAGAATTTGATACAATAATCCTATAATTTTATTTAATTTTATTTTTTAATTTTTATCATGTGTATGTTAGTGAAGTATAAGTAATGATTCGATAAGATTTGCTATTCAATGAACAAGAAAACATACTTTTGCACTTTAAGGACCCCGTTTTATTACTACGGGTATGTTTAAAATTCATCCGTTTGAAATCAGAAGTTAATACACAGGAGCATGAGAAAAAATGTACCAAGTAGTCACAGTTGCAACATTATTGAATTAGAAGCATCAGACAACTTTTACCGTCTTAAAGAGAGGATCTTAATTTTGATATTTTTGTTTCATCACAGGCATATGGGCAGACATTCATAGCTGACGATCACTTCCTAGCCCTTGTTGGGTCTATAGCTGCGGTGTTCAACTGTTCTGGGCGTCCATTGTGGGGTGTTGTTATGGACAAAGCTGGCTTTAGAGTATAAGTTTATTATATACATGCAAATTACAATTTTAGTAGTCCTTTATAATCATAATAATAATAATTTCGACCGAAATACAGGTTCAAAACGTTTTTGCTAAGAAACTGTTTTGAAAGCGGTTTAGTTAGATAGAAGGTGCAATATGTTCATACAATAAACATCAGTAAATGATATATAATAGGTTGCCATCCGATGTATCTCGGGAGGATTCGCTGTGTTCTCCGGTACACTGCTTCTAACAGAAAAGTTACCAAAGGAATTATTTCTTGTATGGATTTGTGCCATTTATTTCTTCTTCGCTGGACTCTGGTCTATATTTCCATCTACACTGGCAAAGATGTTAGGAGCCCAACATATGGCAATCAACTACGGATTTATCTACACAGGCTTAGTATGTATCCTACATCTAGAAGATTTGGGGGGGTTAAGTATGTTTTCAACTGCATTATAGTCATAAAAATGTACCAGTGTAACCAGTGTTCGTGGACTCGACAGATCACTGAAACTAACTCGTGTAGGACTGCTCTCGATATATCAGAACCGTAACACCAATATGCTATATTTAGAAAGAAAATAAGAGGGCGATCGGGATAAAAGTAAACACGTACATGTAATCACATGTATAATTATATTACATTTTACCATCCTTATTTTTTTTAGCTTCGCATATAACATTTCAGGCTGTGGCTTATATAATCGGTGGTACCGTGGGAACCTCACTAAAAGTATCACTCGGTTGGCATGGACTGTATTACATAGGAACTGGTCTTAGCTGCTTAGGTATTTCATAATACAAACGAAACAATGCTTTCTGTTTCAGTAAGGCAGTGTTATAATTCATTATATAACAAACATAACCTTCTTAGACATTGAGTATATAAGTATCTCTGATTTGTCTCTAATACCACTGAATTGAACTAGAAGTAAAACAACATATTTGAAACAAATCACATCTAGTAGTGGTACGGAACAATTTTGCGATATGATGCGCTTTCTTAATATATGAATATATACAGACATACAAATAACAACTCATAATTATACCAAACATTCAACCATACAAAGCATGATATTGGATGCATGTGAACATAAAAAAGTAAAACGGCACAGTAAGTCCAATAACGTGAATTCTAATGAATTCTTTGGACTGATCAGTGTCAAAGCTAATGTAGAAATCGTCCTTAAAAATATATTTATCTTTTGCTAAGAATTCGTGTTTGATTTGGAATTTTTCGGAATTAGAGTCCAGAATTGTGATTATTGATAGGATGAGATTTAATCCTTTAATCGGCTTTTTCCGTACGGTTTTATTGTCCGAAATCTCTGGAATCCAATCAAATGACTCTGTCAAGTATATTTCTCATTTCAGTTTTCCTAATTTCGTTCTTGTTCAACGGTGTTGATCGCTCTGGAAAGCGAATATAACACAGAGAGAGAGAGCATTACAATATTCAGTTGTTTTTATTAATCGAACAGACGGTGTTTTGGGGGATAAATCATATTCACAAGGATATAACATCTTGCTTCAAAACGACTAACAGCTCACATACAACATAGTGTGGGCATGATTGTCTGACAAATAGAAATGTGTTGTCATGTTTTTGAATTATAACGAGTGCTTAATTAATAGCAGTTTCATCAGTTGCTGTTAATTCACAGTCATTGCTTTTGTTCATTACTGTCAATTCAACCATACAGTAAAATCGCAATAATGAGACCACCTTCGGGACCCGAAAAATCCGTCATTATAATGAGGTGGTCGCATAATCGAGTTGAATTATAGGAGAGTTATTGAAAGCCGGTCCGAAAATAAAAGGTCATTAAAATATGGTGATCGTAAACTTAAGGTGGTCGCTATAATATATGTATTACTATTTCTGAGTTGAACTGTGTTGCGTGCGTGCGATACGATGGTCTACAAATAAACAGTTCAACTTAAAAATAGTAAACTTGGTATGATGGTTTTAACGGTACAGTTCGGGGAAGTATACCTGATGTTCAAATAAATTTGGATAAAAAAACTAGTTAACTTGAAATATCTTGGATATAAATATAGGTATATTTATGTTTTTATAGACAATATTGGTTTAAAAGTAAAGTTCTACTTACATTGTTGTAGATTCTCTAGAATTTCTGACTTTGAACATTTATAATAAAATCAGACATCAGATTTTTAAGAACAAAGAGAACAATGATAGTTACAAAAGATAGTCGCTAACCAGATAAGGCATATGTATATTTTACCAGTTGTTCAGGAAAAAATATAACAAGTAAAAATGTAGTGGAGTCTTCGTAGAGCCTTGTTAGCATGCTGTTTATATGTACATATAAATTACATTGTGGATATTGGGTTAGGCGTCTGTTTTCAATACTATTTCAGTTTAAAAATCGGCTGGCGGTTAAGTATTCCTGGACTTGTACCAGTACTAGACTTGGTCCTCGAAAATAACGTATCCACATGAATGATAAGCGTTGGGGAAAGAATGGTCTTAGACATGATAACCAAATCCTTCTTAAAAATACCCACAACAAAGAGTTGATATCGCCTATTTCTGTTCCAATAATCAACTGATCAGGGTAAAAGTACTGGCCGATGAAGAACAGATGTCTTTACACAATAGTGGTGATGGGTGAACATGCTACTATTTTGGTTGTTCGGAACAATCAATAATGTGACAGGTTTTCAGCAATCGTTCAGGAAAATCTTACTACATGCCGAAGAATTTCCTGTAACCTTCCGACTGAGAAAATAGTACCAAAATATTTTCAATATTACACTTCAATGGCAATTTTCAAGTCAATAGATGGCTTTGCAAAGTCGTAATCGAGTAATTGTATTTGAATAACACTGTCGTAAAAATATGCAAAACATCAAAATCGACAGAATAGCGCATAAATATATTTGAACTACTTCTGGTTATACCAATCTATGTAATACCAATTGTACGCAGCGGAAGTTTGGTAAAAAATAGTTTCATTCATAAACTATAGAAGAGATCGACAATAACAATTTGTTGCTAAAATAGTACTGCTGATATGCAAATCAGCGGCTAGCAGATTAGGTCGGACAAACGCTGTCGCCAATTTGATTGAAACTCATGGAGCGTGCATGCGCTATGTGCCCATTGTGCGTTGAATATCTTACAAACCATGATTGAGACAAAGGTATAAATCAACTTTATCATTTTTTTTGAAATATAAGCAATTAAGAGACAGAAGAGGCAACGTTTTTTCTTGGCATTTTGTTACATTTACTAATTTCAAACAAACAGGACATTAACCAGTGTAAAATCTACGTTGGCCTAGATTACATATAGGTTGGCCTAAATTACAATTTTACATACGTACACCACGTAAAACAACAACGTTAATAAAGATTAAGTTGTCGTGTAGTTTACGCTAAAGGTTTTTTGTTGATACATGTACTTACATTTGTTTATTCAACAAAAATGGACGTAGGTAAATTTTGTTGCCATGGAAATAGTTTTCGGGTTATATTGGTTATATTTGGAGGGTTCTTGATTCACCTTGCCCTTGGTGCCATGTATACAATCGGTAAGTAATGAATATTTCTGTGTTTTTGTTATTAATATATTAAATATTTTAAATGAGTATTTAATTCAAGTAACCGATGTGTGTGTATTATCCGTTGGGCCCTAAAAATTATTCCCCCTAAAGCTTTGCTACAGACGGTTCCAAGGCGGTATCCTCCAGAAGACATTGTTTTGTCTCCCATTTTTGTATGGTCGTATGTGTTTGGTGGGTTTTGGGTTGGTGGATTTCTGGGGAGGTAGTATTTAGGAAAAGCTGGGATGTTTTGTATGTATGTGTTTTTTTTCTTTTTGTCTAGAAATCCTTTTCTTATCCATACTATTTTTGTGGTAATTCTGCTTATATAGAACATGTATTATATCATTTTTGTATGTTTGTATTAACGTTAATTAACAGTTTTTTGCTTGTAAATACATATATAAGTAGTCATTGGTCTATAGATAGACCTTTATAAAATCATAACTACTATGCAACCTGGATGCAAAATAATATAATCTAAATAGCTTGTTCTAAACTAATTCTGTTACTGAAGACATTGTTTTGACATTATAAACTACGTTGTATTGTGCTTTGCTATATTTTGCAATCAACTCCTATACAGCCATTCCACTGTTACCTTGTTTCTGTCTAAGTGTCTCCGGTTTTATTTGCAGGAAATTTCTCCCCATATATAATATCATACCTTCGAAACCGCACAGACGACCAGACGTTAAAAAATGTTGATACGTTCTGGCTCTATAGTGCGGGCTCTATTGGGAACTGTTTGGGGCTCATAATAGGTGGACTGAATGCTCACAGATTTGGTGACCGGGTTGCAATTCTGGTTGGTTCATTTGTATTTTGGTGAGTAATGATTTACATGCACTTTTCGGCTACTAGTATTTCCAACAGAACATCACGTCCGAATATCATGCTACTTTTATACATACGGTGAAATGCCATTGTTATACGGCGTGAAAATAACTTTGTTATGCCAAGTACTCGTGTATCGAAGAAAAGAGGCAGCAACCAGTTTTATATATAACTTTATTAAGGACATAATTGCATTCACAAAGGACAACCATATCAAAGAATTGGTTGCAAATACGCATGAGATTAACTAGCAAGGTATTTATTTCAATAGCATAATGTTATGTATAGTTCTTTTTCTCTTAATTGAATTCATTCGCATAATGAGTTTTAAACTTAAGTCGTAGATAAGAGAAGTTGATTGCAAACTTCTAATAAACGATTTATATTTCATTGTCACGACCTGTGAAAAAATAAAGCACCTAATTAATATTCTGTTCATCTATTGTGTAAATATCATTGTATTAGGTGCGAACATGACATAGCGTGATTAATACTTAAAGAAAAGTGATGGGACCATCATTCGTGGTTTAGACAGAGATAACGATGCTGGATATAAACATGGAAAATTACATTCAACTGAGTACTAAAAATAATGGGACTTTAAAAACACCTTGATATAAGTTGGGTTTTCGTGATATCGATGATCACATTAATGAAGTTCTGCTGTAGTTTTAATATATCGATTAAATCCATTAGAATACGGTTATGGTGAACTTCGGGAGACCCAAACTGTTTCATTATATCCGTAACAATATAAATAAAAAATGAATACATTTAAATACTTTATCCGATTGTTCACTACATCCAATTTCATAATAACTGCTTTTTACTGCACTTATGTCGCGTGTGTTGAGGGCCTAGACCGCTAGCGATATCTCCTTATCAACACCAAACTACACATTTCTAGACAAAACAAAACTTAACAAAATAGCGACCACCTCAGTATTTCGACCACCTTATGACGACCAATAATCCGACCGGCGCTCAATTACCGCCTCATTCATTATTACGACTGATTTTTCGGATCCCGAAGGTGATCTCAATATTGAGGTTCTACTGTATTTTTAATGAAAACTAAATTTCAAATACCCAATGAATGATGAACGCCTCAAACATGTTCAGAATGACACTGAGCCCGTAAAGATATCACCCTGTTTTGGCGAGCATGCTTCGCGCCGTCGTTTCAAACAACATGGTGTTGATTGAAAAAAAAACTGTTTTTTTTTTCTTTAATGAATTGAACTAAGAATTTCGACCGCAATTGTACTTACATCAACGTAAAAGTTCTAAATATACTGACTTTTGGTTAGGAGAACCGGTCGCCGTATATAATTGAACAATTGTTGAAAAACGGCATTAAACCCCAGTGTCAATATGTCACATAAATATAATAAACTGATTTTGATACTACTTCACACTAACGAAAATGACTCGGCCCCAATTTAACAATAACACTAATTCATCAAATTAATATAAAAACACAGAAAACTTCACAACCAGCGGTTAGCCTGAATGTATATCAGAGGCGCTTTAATAAATATATATATTGACATACACATTAATTGTCATTAACCGCAAGCTTGACAAAACTTCGTTTATCTTCCTAACAAAATTCAAATATTATCGCAAGATGGAAAATTAAGTCCATGAAGCGTTAAGGCTAGATATTCATTTACGGTATGTGATGGTAATTGTTAATTAGATTTAAAATCGTTTAAAATCATTACATGACATTTTATCTTATGCTAAAATCCCATTCGGTCCAATAGCCATTTAATTTATTTCACATATTGTGCTTATTGTAATAAACATAAAGATCATTTCTCAATGTTATGAATCGGAATGAGCGTTATAAAAATAGTGGTGCGTCAAACGTTGTCTACAAGAAAAGCGTGCTTTCGTACGCTACATATATTAAACAGCAAATTACACGAAATGGCCAATAAATTTAATGGCTTTTTACAAGGCTTTATCGTAATACATCATATCATAATCTAGTAACTACGCTTATATATATTTGATACTGTTCACGCAAGCAAATACAAGACACCGTGAGATCATGATATGAAATATTTCAATATTCACCTTAGGGACTTTACGTCTCAGGGTTGACTGCTAGTATGAAACTATTTACTGGTGTGTTAATCCTTCACAAACGGGTTATTATCTTGATTATGTCATTTACGCTCAACAAATTACAAACTTACCGTATATCGAATCGAATACAAGCGCATTTTCATGCCCAGATAATTGATAAAGTTTACTATTTTTGCGCTGTTGAATAAAATAAATAAATAAATGAAAAGAGATAATTGAGATGCGTTCACGTAATTAAACTATTCATAATTAATCTTGACATTTGGTCTTTAGATTAAATGTAGTAAGTAGTCAAGCCACGCCTTCATAAACTAAAGACTCGGGAGATGATGGATTCATGTACTATGAGGGCCGCGGCCCTGGTTCAGTGGTTAGTGCCCTCCCATGAAAATTTGACAAGAATGTCGATTTTCCTCCATATGTGGGGAAGTTGCAGGCTCCTTGTGGAAGGGTAAGTTAGTACTGGTTAGTATACAGTCCAGGAAAGCTAGTTAGGTGAACCCATCGCCGTATATAACTGAAAAATTGTTGAAAAACGGCGTTAAACCCCAGTGACAATAAGTCACATAAAAACAAAAAAATATATTATGAGAACTCTAACCATCAAATATTTTTGTACGATTTGTCTTTCATTGACTACTACGTCTTTTTTCTCCTTCCAGCGGATCAACAGCTATGAATTATTTCAGCGTTCAGAATTCATATATTGCTTGGATAACAACACAAGGTCTGGTAGGATTTTTCGGACATAAGTTGACGTATGGTATCCCTATACAAACTGCGATAAAGGTTTATAGATTTTTTTTTCTTCGTCTTCTTCTTTTTTTTTGCCCTGTACAGTGCAACCTCGATAATGCGACCAACTTCGGGACCCGAACAATGTGTTCGTACTATTGGGGTGGTCGCTATTTGAGTTTTTACTGTAAATGATTAGAAATTCTTAAAAGATGATATTAACTCTTGGTTTTGGATCGAGAACGCCCACGTTTTTATACATAAGTAAAAACTTTGTGTATTGCTTGGAATGCCTAATCAGAACGTAATCATATAATATTTGCTTATTACATCATGACAACCAGCCTAGCATCCCCACTGACATACCAACAGCTAGTCCAGCTAGTTATGGAAAGTCAGTGGTTCTACCCAAGTATAAATAAGCCTATGGTCTTCCCTCACCATTAAAGCTGGTAAAGTCGCTAAATCACCCTGACTGTTAGCGCGACGTTAAACCCCAGTGGAAAAAACAACATCCACAGTGTCTTTACATGTCTTTGCATTAAATTTAGTTTTTCTCCATGTATTGTCTGCGTAACTCCACATTATTATGAACTCTACAACACAATTAACCTTTTTAGTGGTTACCGAACCATGCCACCCTTGCAGCTGGATTGATTGTCAGTGGTACCGGCGGAGGCTCTCTGATATTTAACCAAATTATCACCGCATACGTTAATCCTAACAATCTATCACCAGACTTCACTGATGACGATGGTGACAAGTAAGTGTATGTCTTTGTAGTTTCAACTTACCATGTACGAAAAAGGGTTAATGAAAATTTAATCTTGCTTCTTTTATTGGCATTGACTTCTTGTTGGCTTTGGCATTAATTGTCTTTATGGCGACAGAAAATCTTGACACTAATTTGGAATGTTTTATATGCTAATTAAATGTATTCGAATTTATGTGTAAATGAAGTAATCTGTGTACTTATCATAAAGAGACTTGGAATGATCCCTTATAATATCTGGTTTATGTGACATCTGCACCCAATTGTATAAAGATTGGTTAACTTTAACCACTGGGTTAAATCAGAGTTTTGGGTAAAATTTTGGTTAAATTGCCGGTTAGCTGTTGTAGAAAATTTTGTTTAAGTTTAACCAAATTTTGTTTTTGTTAAAGCTCAAATAAATCTAGTCCAAGTCTAAAATGCCGGTCAAATCTTAACATAAACGGTAACCAGGACCAAAATGTCAGCCCTTTATAACTATTTTAATGATTTTTTTTATTGTTAGTTAACCAAAATGGTTAAATTCAACCTTGGGTTAAATTAACCATTTGGTTAAAGTTAACCAAGGTTTATACAATTGGGCCCTGATGTTTTTTTTTTGTATTTGACAGATATTTTACACAAAAAGCCGTTTTAGACAAAGTACCAACATGTTTTGTAATACTTGGCGCTATTTACTTTGGATTGCAACTTATTGGGTTGACATGCATTTCTGAACCACCAAAATCTGGACATCTTGTAAGCATCTTCATATTGGAACTTCGTTTAATATTGACCTAGTATACTGTAACAATTTACCAGGATGTAAAATTTCGTGTAGCAAACTGATGTGTGGAATCGTTATAGAAAATCGGCTAATAACAGTTGTTTAAGTTTTCTTTCTCCCAAAAATGACCTTAAACAATAGGAAGTATCTGTAATCTCACACCCTTATAGTAATTGTACGTAGTATAAACAAACTATACATGCTTCATTTCCTATAATATTGTGATATTCAAAACATGTAACAAGATTGTTCTAAATCCCCCACTCTACTTCATATATCATGATATATTATATGCATAATGATATTGTCGATCAATTGCCAATCATTCATGCTGTATTATTTTCAATGTACATCTGCATTGATTTAATTTACAAAATGAATATCGACTCAAAATTTGACACATACTTGTGCGTATTTAACAGTTTGAAGACACAAAAACCGCAAACCGTATTGATAAAACTGGTGTTGAACTGATTAAAGTGACTCAGAATACGACTGAGAAATGTGAAGATATCGGTAATTATAACAAAGGATTCGAGGTCACAGATGATTCGGAAAAGGGACATAAAGAAGATGATTCTGAAAAATCACCTGAAAATAAAAATCCGGTGATAGAAAGGTCTGTCAAATTTGTAACAATCACATTATGATTAATAATATAGTTTCCTGATACAGAAATATGGCTGTGTTTTTTTGTAATAACAATTGGATTCTCCGGTAAAACTCATACTTTTTCTAAACACATACTGAAAAATCTAAACGTGCTGAGCATCGCAACTGTATTAAGAGTTAAGTTATTCCATTACATATGTATTGACTGCGATGTTCCCTTGTAAGCAAAGAGAACCTGGTTTGTTTTCAAAATATGCAAATTCTTATATCAGCATTGATACGCATGATAGCCGCTTGCAGACAGACGTAGTATAGTATAGCACATAGAAATATTCCAGATATTTTTCAGTGAGCAAAGATCGTCAGAAGATCTTGGTATTCTACAAGCGATAAAACTATCGTTGACTTCAAGAAGTTTTTACGTCATCTGGTCGACCATTTTTTGTATGAGCATTGCCAACAAGTTCACAACTGGATTGTACAAGGTGAGCTATGAGGCTATATAGCTTATTATCAAGTAAACACAGATCATGATGTTCATTTAAGATTCCTGTCGTGCTCCGTGAAATTCTACGAACTTGAAACACACGTTCTTTTATTTGGAACTTTCTGATACTTATTCTTGTTAAACTTATGCAAATCAGAATCTGAACAGTAATCTTAAATGTTTGTTTGTAATATTTAATAATAAATTTGTCTAATGGTAGGCTTATGGACAGACATTTATCGCTGACGACCATTTTCTAGCCCTTGTTGGGTCTATAGCTGCGGTGTTCAACTGTTCCGGACGCCCTGTTTGGGGTTTTGTCATGGACAAAGCTGGATTTCGAGTACGTAACTACTAACAATAGATATTCACCAAAAGTAAATGAACTGGTTGTTTTTCACGAATATTTGTTAAGATAGGTACATTTCGTAAAGTCGGTTTGGAACAATACTCTGTTAGGCTTTTCCAATAGAACTCATGTTTTAGCCTTAGATTAGCAGTTGAAAATACATACACATATTTATGTTTTGGTGAAGACATGGTTCGATAAACTACGTTTCGAATGAGAAATAGTTGTTTTCAGATTTCTGGGCACATTGAATATGTAATCCTCAGTTGGTTATTTTTTAAATTAATGTATTATCATAAACAGATTATTAACAGCTATAATTTGTACCTAAACAGCGCTACAACTGAATATCCTGGCCTACCAATAAATGAATTTTAATGAAATTTCAAACAAAAAATAATGTTACAGGTTGCCATCCGATGTATTTCGGGAGGGTATGCTGTGTTCTCCGGGACTCTGTTTTTAACAGAAAAGTTCCCTAAGGAATTATTTCTCGTGTGGATTTGTGTCATTTATTTCTTCTTTGCCGGAATCTGGTCTGTTATGCCATCAACTTTGGCCAAGATGCTAGGACCCCAAAATATGGCAATCAACTATGGACTGATCTATACTGGCTTGGTAAGTAAAAACTGTCGTGCTGAAAATACAACCATTTCTTGCTTATGTTGTTGTATTCAAACATTAAACAATAAAGGTAGTGTTGTGCTAAAAACTTGGAGACAAATGTTTTCGTTTTCCTTATTTCAATGAATACTACTTGTAGTATTAAAATCAATAGTCTTCTCTCTTCCATTGCTGAAGGTGATTTTCATGCGTCTCACTGGTGCTATTCAGAAGTCATTATTAATAACAACTTCAACAAAAAATGTAACATTTCAGGCTGTGGCTTTCATCACTGGGAGTGCTGTTGGAACTACATTAAAGTCAGCCATAGGTTGGCATGGACTGTACTACATTGCAGCTGGTTTAAGTTCTTTAGGTATGTGATAGTCACAAGATATGATCGGTTTGATTGACAAATGTACAGGTACGCTTTAATTCGTATGAATGACAGTGTATGTAAGACAGTCTTTGCATGCTGACCATCATAATTTCGTTTATTATCGGGGGTCTTGTGTTGCACCAACTGCTGGGGTCTTTAGGCTCTTTCACCAAACAGTTTTGTATTTTGTATTTAGAAATGTTCGAGCCGGCGCTGAAAGATAGCCTTTGTCCGGTCACCAAAACGCGACCTTTTCTTTTCAGGCCTAACACATTAATATTCTTTTAATTTCAGTGTTTCTTATTTCATTTGTGTTCAATGGTTTGGATCGTTCAGGAAAGCCGATATAATACAGATAATGGAGCAAGCACTCTGTATATAAACTTCATGATTGCTTTAACGCATACAGTGTGATTAGTTTTATACATAGCGAAATGAATCATTCTTGTGAAATGTCTAATGTTTTACAAGGTGCACGACGGCAGAAACGAGATTAAAGCATAAAATACATGATACACATTACAGAAATAAATCCATTTTTTCGTGCATTTACAGTAATATGTAGATCTTAATTATATTGAAACAATCCTTGTCAACTTCAAACTGCTTGAGTCCTGGCATAACAGGACTTACCTTGCGTTTCACCCGTGAATATATGTAAAAGGAACACGGGGGAATAACTCACTGTTTACATTTGTTCACATTTTCACATATAGGATAGGAGGCCGTCCTTAAAAAATGTTGGTTTACGGTCACGCGATTCAAACTTTTTGCAGTCGATAGGTAGACATTTCCCAGTTTTGTTTATATCATAATTATGCTTGCACTGAAAACAAAAGACTGAGATAAAGAATGAAATCAAAATTTTCAACATCGCTAAAATTTTTGGACCAGCGAATGTTTTATTGTGTTGGTAACTGTAAACAAACATGTTCTTAAGAATGGCCTAAGTTTAAAGTTTGATATCTCGTGTGTTCGAGATGATAAACTATGTTTATTTTGTGTATCAATTCGTAATGATAAAAGTTTACAAGGTTACTTTCGGGTTAAGTTCAAATGTTTTTACGATGATATTTCGCGAAAACTAAAATTAAGTTAAAAATAAATTGCATTTTTTTTTCACTGGGGTTAAAGTCACACAAGCAGCCAGGGTCATTCGGCGACTTTCAAGCTTTATCGGTGGAGGGAGACCCCAGGCGTACACCTCAGTAGAACCGCCGACTTTCCGTAAGCTAGCTGGACAAATTCCTCACTTGTGATTTTATCGGGTCATTCTTGTAATTTTTCTCTAGTGGCATTCGAACTCACAGCGTTGAAGTGCTAGTGATTACTAGTCAGAGACAGTAACCAAACAACCACCAAGTTCCCTTAACTTGCATTACTAACGGTATACATGTATAAACATGATACAGCACTTAATTAACATTAAATCCATTATATATATTTAATATACTTTTGTTTTATTTTCTACACTAGACAATCAATGAAAGCAGTTTCTAAATGTTTGAAATATATTATCTTAGTGACGTGGCAATATTACGTTGACAACTTAGATTTCACTGTCAACCGCTGTGATGTCAAACTGGTTGTAATCAAGAGTAGATCGTCGTACTAATCATAATAATTAATGTTTAATATAAATGTGACTAAATGGAGAAAGACATCGGTCACTCAAGATGACACAGTCTTTATCTGTGTGGACTGCACGAAGGGCTGTCATTCAAGGATTGGTAAGTACAGTCACCGCGGACGTTACTCCAGTATAACAACAGAGCGCAATCCATCGTCAACTGGGACGGACGGAGGCCGATGATGAAATATGACTATAATGCTATACATATTTTACTAAATATTCATGTATTATGAAACCGATCGTGTACGGGTCATTAAATAGTTATTTTGGCCAGTCTAAAAAAGTACTACTTCCGCTTGTCAATGAAACTTCAGTGTTGTTGTAGTCAAGATGGGTCTGTAAGCATAAACTTCCAACAAAATTAGTATGTCATTTTTACAGATCTCTCACTTAAACTAGATCTATCGTGTTATTTTATAAATAGATAGATATTAATTTTAAACATAAGGCATTAAGCCCAACAGTTCACATGTCAGTGATATACAAATACATTACATGTACAGTTATACTTCACATATAAATTATTATATAACAACCTAATCTATGATAACTATTTTATCACATGATACTTGTATTTATAAGAGTATACTATGATGATACGATGAAGTGTGTAGATGTTTGTGTATATGGATCATTTAATCTTAGGGTTGTTATTGTTGTGCTTGGTGGATTTCTGATCCATCTTGCAATCGGAGGAGCATATGTAATTGGTAAGTGTTGCTTTGTTTGTATCCCTCGTAATTAGGACAGATACAGAATAAATACATTCAGTATAGTTTGGCGGCGATTTCGTATTCAATAACAGACGACTTATACATTGATACTCGTAGCTCATTTAGACGACTCTACGGAATAAGGACGACCCCATTACAAATATCTAATTTTCGGTCCAGTTGTTTTTTGGTTCCTCTTATATTTCATATAAAGGTAAACTTAAATTGTACATTACTGTAAACTTGCTAACAAGTATTTAGGGCACAAGATGGATGCTCGTACTGGGCTCAAAGAGAATAATTATGTTTACAGATACATGACCAAAACGTGGGTAGATAGCGAAACTTCTTTTCTCATATTTCCTAAACATACCTTTCGAACTTTCGGTCGGCTAGACGTTACCACGGCTTTTTTTCTGGCCTTGCATCTTCTAGTACTTTAAGCTCACCTGAGCACTCTAAATTCATGCTTACAATTAATTTTGTGTTTTACATCCGTATATAGTACATGTATAAAGTCTATATTTGGTCCGCATTTATTCAATTTGTATACCGTTTCGAGTAAGAATCACTTTAACTCCAAGATATTATTCTATTTACTCAATAAAGACATATAATTTCTGACAGGCAATTTCGCGCCATATTTCATCTCCTACCTGCGGAACCGTACAGATGACACTTCCGTGAGAAATGTCGATGCGTTGTGGGTGCATTCTTTGGGTTCTGTCGGAAATATGATTGGTATGTCAGTTGGTGGTCTGCTGGCTTACAGATTCGGTATAAGAAGAACTGTAATCATTGGAAGCACCATCTTTGGGTATTTTTCGTTTATATCTTGGTCCCCAAAGTCAGATTTGAGTTTCATTTATCATCTGTACATGAAATATAAACTATTTTAGTATTTTGTCCCATTTCGCTCACTGTGCCTTGAATACGGCATAATCTGCCTCTCGTGATTCAAAATTAGCGGAGATATTAGAAACATTTGGTACAAAATTGGAATTGGACATTTGTTTTTTATTTCATTTACTCAATCCTTTGATCATTTGTATACGAGGTATGATCAACGAGTTATTGTCCTGGGTCTATATTTCTATTACGCATAAAATAAAAGCCAAGGCATTACATTATCAAAAAGAGCCATCGCGTCTTAAAACATGCGTATCATCATCATCGTCTTCAAATATGTTATAAAACATAACTACAGTTTATCTATCAAGACGATTTAGATATTCATAGTGAATTAAAGTAGAATGTGTTAAATAATTATGTTTGTCCTAATACTGTGGAAAGTGTTTTTTTATATTTTGGGCTCATTCTTGCAATAATATACCTAGTTTTTATTTGAACAGTGCATCAGTCGGGATTAGTTATTTTAGCACACGTGAGGCATTCATCATGGTTGTGATTACATACGGCTTGACCGCAACATTCGGTACCTCAATATCGTATGGTACGTCGATACAGACAGCAATCAAGGTAAAACTCTCAGTGTATTTCATTCCGTAGTTAATGTTTTAACAGTGCGTTTTTAACATCTCTCTGAGTGTTATTCTCTCTACAAAAAGCTACTCATCAATGTCAAACCTGTGAACAAAGGCCACCTTGGGAAAGACAAAATGTGACCTTTATTGACAGATGACCTTTATTCAACAGTCAGTTTGCTCTAAATAATCAGTTTCGGTTTTTCTAAGAATGGCCTTCCTTCACAGGGTGGTCTTTATTCGGAGGTGACCGCAAACACAGGTTCTGACTGTATAGTATATCATATATAAGCATAACGACTTACACTTACGACATATCTGTAAAACAAAGGCACAATTCAACATTATTGCATTAAAATGTGTTTTATCTTTATCGTAGAACTAAAATATTTCCAGTATTCAATGTTGTTGATACTTTCTATTTGTGATATACCTCATCTAGCTTAACTTTGCATCCATCTATGATTTATAAACAAAGTAGTTAAGACTATCTGAGTTGATAAATTTTGGATCTACGGACAACAATGCCTTGTAATAACCAGGGACCTAAATCATATACATATGGTAGCTATGACAACAGTTTTTCAACCTAAAATCTTGCATCCATTGTTTATAATTAAAGTGTTTTATCTAATTGATTGTTTTGGGGAATTATTTGGTTAAAGGTCGAAGGTGAATATCTGAAATGCATAGCAGTTGCAATATTTTAAAGTTAGAAAAAATGGTATCTTAGCTAAAATATGTCTATGAAATGGGCCCTTGGTCTTATTTCAATTTAAAGTATACCTACTAATATATTTATGATGAATATGTATAAATGTTATCGTTGTATGATGTTTTATATGTTTGATTGTGATTTTAATACTACAGTGGTTGCCAAATCATGCTACACTAGCTGCAGGACTTATAGCCGGTGGTACAGGTTTGGGATCTGTTATTTTCAATCCTATTGTTACAGCATACATCAACCCAGACAATCTCGTTCCTGATTATATAGACACTGATGACGACGAAAGGTTTGTTTGTTTTGTTTTGTTTTATGTGCTTTATTGTCACCAGGGTTTAACGCCGTTTTTCAACAATTTTTCAGTTATATAGGGCGACCGGTTCACCTAACCAGTTTTCCTGGACTGTATACTAACCAGTACTAACTTACCCTTCCACAAGGAGCCGGCAACTTCTCCACATGTGGAGGATAACGAAATTTTTGTCAAATTTTCATAGAAGGGTATGACATGCCGCTACCAGGATTCGAACCCGGATCTCCGGATTACAAGTCCAGCGCACTAACCACTGGACCACGGCCGCGGCCGACGAAAGGTTTGTAGGCATTAAAAACATCGATGAGTGATTAATTTAATCGTTTGAACATTTCTACTTCATTGTTAATAAAATTATATCTTCAGAAAGTAAATATTTGTTATTCATCTCGTATCGTGACAGCCAAATGAAAAAAGCTCCTTCACGATTATAACATCATATTTGAATGTAGTTATTTACAAATTCAAATCAATTCGTTCATTACATATCTTTGCATTTGAGTACGTGATACTTCAATATAAACGGTCGTTTCACAATTAATTTCATCTACGAATTTCAGATATTTTACGCAACAGGAGCTTTTAGACCGAGTACCCACGTGTTTTGTAATATTAGGATCAATTTACTTCGCTCTACAATTCATCGGTATGCTCTGTATCACAGATCCACACATTCCAGGCACAGAGATACGTATAGCAGACAAGGACCGTGAAAAACAAGCTCTTTTATCCAAGGATTCTGATGCTTCGAGTGATTATTACGCATCAGAACAAACCACCGTCATTGATGACATTAAAAGCAGTTCTGATGCCGTTGTTCTGGGAGGTGACAAATCCACAAATAAAAAGACTCAAGTTAAGCAAGATCATGGCAAACATACACCGTAAGTATACGATTTATGATTGGTATTTTTATTTGGACAAAAGTAAATACACAGTTAAATACCCTCCTCCGCTCTATGACTTTTGTTACCTTTCCGCACCAAAATTACCTCGACAGTGACCTTCAAAAAATGAAAGAACCCCCCCCCCCAAAAAAAAAG
Source organism: Lutraria rhynchaena (assembly GCA_008271625.1). Lineage (NCBI taxonomy): Eukaryota > Metazoa > Mollusca > Bivalvia > Venerida > Mactridae > Lutraria > Lutraria rhynchaena. The sequence continues at coordinate 447,153 of VIBL01000039.1, forward strand.
ATCCCTACCAACTTACCCTATTGTTAATGAGGATGAAACCAGAAACAAACATTTTTTGTGCTTTATAGTGAGAAAATTGAAGAGTATATATTTATTTCAGGAATGAACTCAGTATATGTGAGGCTATCAAGTTTGCATTAAGGTCACGTAGTTTTTATATCATATGGCTGACATGCTTCACGCTGCCTTTTGGGATGCAATTTATCACCACATTTTATAAGGTTGGTAAATCGGACGCTAACATTTTAAAAGCGTAAATATATCTATAATGTCCGGCCGCTGATCCGACGGTCCTGAGTTCAAATTAAGGCTTCGACGAGTTTCGTTTATGAACTTCGCAATCCCATTTTTCGGACGCAGTACTGGTGTAAGTACCAGGAAGTGGACATGAGTGGGATTAATATTAGCAAAATTGCTTGTTTCACAATCTAACTAAAATAAATTAGGATAACTAAATTGGTATATACTAGAAAGTAACACGGTCATAATACAAGTACAAATTTAGTCACGTGACACTAAAAGCTAACATAGTAATTATAACAATGTTTATTGCCTAACACATAATCCGACTTTATCAGGTTTAAGTTGGATAATTTGTTAAATATCTCAATTACACGAACATATACATGAATTTCTAGACACTAAAATGATCCGATTTTATAAGATGTTGAGTTAATTGAAAATTGAAAAACCAAGATATGTCAAAGTTTAGGCTGAATTTGCAAGTGTGATACTCGGGCCAATATTTGTATTTATGATCATTGTCTGGAATAGAATCCGTAGTTGAGACTGCACAAATCTTATCCAAGATTATATCAAGGAATCCTTGATGGTGCTCAACATATTGACATAAACCTAATTTAATGAGTTACTTTATTATAATGATATTTTATATCTATACAGGCATATGGACAGACATTCATATTTGATGATCACTTTTTGACTTTGGTTGGGTCGGTGGCTGCAGTGTTTAACTGCTCTGGGCGTCCAATATGGGGTTCAGTCATGGATGCAACAGGATTTAGAGTAGGTGGATGTATTTCTATGTTTGCCACTCTTCACTAATTTTATGCTATTTCACTATACAGTCGACACTCATTTTGAGCCCACTTTTATACTACGACCACTCAATTATATTCATAATACCCTTTGTATTTAACGGTTGTAAAGGTGGTTTAATCCTGAGATTTACTGTAGGTGTAGTTCTAACGCTACAGCCATTTTGTAGTTGTATAATAAATAATAAAACCTGTTATCAGTGTTTCTGCCAGCCAGGATTTTTGAGGGAGTATTTGTGAACCCTCGGTCCAAGTTCAGGGGGTCATCAGTTTGTTTTGAAGGATCATATATAATATTATTATAAAAAAGATTCAAGTTCAATAAAAGTTCTAAAAATAAATAAATAAATAATAGCTTGATAACTGTTCATTTGTATCAAATTTGAGCTATAACAAAAAGTCCATTTAGAGCTACGTAATAAGTGCATTTAGAGAAATAAAAACTGATTCTATATAGAAGTAAAAACTTAGTATTCTTATTTGGGTATTGCAAGTTAGTTTCCTCTAGACTGTAAATGTTCCATCGTATTTTGCGCTTAATCGGTAAAAATCACGATTGTATACTTTTCTGTTCATTAGTAGTTAAGCCAGAAAAAGAACAGTCGTGTTGTAGTTGTATCCGGTCCAATTTTTTTTTAGGATGCCGACTCCAAAGTTTCTATCAGGAGTATATAAAAATGCAACCAATCGTGGTGTGACAAAAATATTTGGAACGAATCCTGTCTCAAAATGTACGAATGATATACATGTATATACTTAGAAGTTTTAGCGAAGTTAAGCAACCGTCATACTCTGATTTTGATAAAGTAAACGAATACACGACTAGTTTTCCTGGCATAATTTATTTACTGTTATATTTCTTATTTCTACAATATCAGGTCGCAATAGGATGTGTGTTTCTAGGGTTCGCAGTCTGTACAGGAACCTTGTTCCTCACAGAGCAGCTAGAAAAGGGATGGTATCTAGTATCAATATGTTTGATATATTTCTTCTATGGAGGAATCTGGGCAATAATGCCGTCTGCTCTAGCTAAACTACTGGGCGCTAAGAACATGGCTGTGAACTATGGGATTATTTCATCTGGATCGGTTTGTATGACGAATGAATTATAATGTAAAGAACTGAGTATATGAATGTTTGTTTTAGACTTTTAACCCATATATGTCGGAATGTTTGTTTCGATGTAAACCTTCGATTTACAGTTTGATAGAATTTGTCAAATTAGACAGTTCCTGATTTCTTTTTGCTCAAAAAACTTAATTGCCTCACAAAAAGCACCATTTAGTTATGTCTTGAAAACAGGACGCAAGGCACAACTGCTGTCAATATCACTTTTCTTATGCTAATGCATAGGTTAGTTATTCATTATTGTTTATGCTGCCGTCTGATAATTTTGCCACCGCCTTAGTGTTTTGCGCGATATCATAACATTCTGATATAAATGAATGCAATATTCGTATTTAGTACGTCATACACATGGCACACATCTTTGGTTTTATACCGTATGGTATTCCTCAAAACATACATTCAAAGCAAGCCAATATAACCCTTTATGCAAGAGGTGTTGCAATGAGCATAATGTTGTCTGGTATTCGCCTGACCACTGAAACAAGTCGTCCTTTTGGTCGGCCTGTAGGAGAACGCCGTGGTCCCTGTGCAAGCCATATCTTGACTGAAGTCCTGCGCACTCCTCAAGAGATCTAGTGGTAGCTCTTTGCCAATCCCTGAGGCTCGCAGCAAAAGCCAGACTTGCTGCAGATCTACTCTAATAACTTCTTTGATCGGACTTCCACTCTGTAATTTTCTACATTTTTTTCATTCATTCCGTCCACCCCACCTATTGTCTTGTTGTAATTTAAAGTGGAAAATAGCTGATCTATGCGTATTACTCTCCTGTCTGTACGGTGCCATATTTACTGTATTGTTGTCATTACATCTGACAATAACAAGCCCACTGCTGGCATAATACGCTTAAACTAGTGAGCTTGTCAACAAGCTTCAGGGAACCGAAGAGGTTATCAATATTTTCTATCCAATATGTTTCTTTAGAATATGTATAGAGAAAAAAAATGCTTACCTTTTGTTTCTGGCAATCTTGAATTCATTCTCTACAAACCCACGTCATTTCATTGCCTGTTTGCCTACTGATAAGTGGCGAAATTATCTATACCCGCATTCTAACGGATCAGGCTCATCATATTACAAGATAAGTATGAATACGCATCCCTAATTACTGCCCATACATGCAGCAAAAGCGCCTGAGTCCTGTTAACGGGACTCTAGTCACAAAATGATTCCGGTTCAAACCCAACAAAAAAAATCGCAATACTTCGGGATAATACATACATTTTTTATATATTTATTCAGTGCTTGTCCACCATTATTGGAAGCAGCTTCGCATCGTCCTTCAAATCTGAGCTTGGCTGGCACGGTCTTTTCTTTATTACATCAGGAATGACTGTAATAGGTATGTCTAGTGTTACAACTTTTACAGTGCAACCTCTCCAAAGCAACACCCTTTGGGAGACGCAAAATTGTGTTGTTGTTGTTGAGAGGTTGCCGCTCTAGAGAGATTAAATAAATATTAAAAACATACAGTGGGGAAAAGCATGATGTTGTTGAATGGAGGTTGTCACCTAAGAGAGGGCCGCTCTTGAGAGGTTGCACTGTATACAGTCAAAGTTTGAGAACAAAGTACTTTTAAAAAAAGATTAATGTAGATTTCATGTCGCGTTGAACAATTGTTATGCTGTTGTAGGAATATGTTCCCTCTTATGAAGAGCCATTTTCAAATATGTTAACTTTCAGAAAATGAAGCGCAGAATCTTTAACCAGTCACCATAACTATTTAATGGACATCAATTACAAATGGTGGATTGAGTTATAAAACCCAGCATTAATTTAAATTACGGCTTTATGCCATGTTTTAAGTGTAAATCATATTAGGTAAAATCAATATTATCTGCGTGAGCCACGAACATACAGATTCTGAAAATGAAAGTTGTAGTAAAACTGTATTTTGACGAAAAATAATGTTAGTATAATGCACTCGATCTATGGGCGATTACTACAGTATATCAGTATTTTATTTTGCAGTTTTAGTGGCGTCCTTCTTCTTCAATGGTGTAGATCGAGATGGTAAAAAGATTTGAAGGAAAACGAAGAATTGAAAATTGTAATCAATATTGTAAATTTGTTATATTTTGAAGAGCGTCAAAGAGACGTAATAAACAGAAGATCATAGTATACTCAAATTCAATAGACAGCAAATTCACAAATAAGGTCTGTCGTGTTCATGGTTACCCAACTGACCCTTTTTATATGATGCTAACCCTCAAGTTTCTGACAGCAAAATCCAAAGAGCGAAACTATTTTGGGACGAATCGTACCTCAAAGATACAAAAGGTACGTTTAGAAAACGGAAATTATTTCTACCAACTTATAACCATAAACATGACTATGTTTTCTAGCCTAATAGATGTCTGCAGTAATGCATGACCATGCACCAATGATTTATTTCTTTTGAAAATAGTGTTGTTTTATATATAATTGGTCGAGTTAATTTAATTATTTAATTATTTTATTGCAACACTTAATTCCCTTATTTGTATGTAGCCATCGTAATAGGCGAATCCGGGGAGGGGGCGGACCCGGCGTATGCCCCCCTAAAATTGCCCAAGCAAAGTTTTTTTATCATGAAATATGATTTTTACATGAAAATATATATATAAATGTCAAAAAAAGCTGAGTTACATTTTATTGTATACCCTGGCAAATGATAGGTGAGGTTCTGGAAATGTACCTGAATCCCTTAGAAATGACCAAAACTCAGGAGCTTCCGGGGGCCACCGGCCCCCTGACCAAGGCTTTGCACCGGTGTGAACACTGGTAGGGGACTAAAGAGCCATAAGTAAGTGACATGAGTCAGTGATCCATATCACCAAAGTTCAAGGTCACCATGCTGTGTATAACATACATTAGACCAGGGAATTCACAACCTGGGAAACAGCTATGTTTGTTTTTTTTTTTTTTTGTGACATATTGTCACTGGGGTGTAACGCCGTTTTTCAACAATTTTTCAGTTAAATACGGCAACCGGTTCACCTAACCAGTTTTCCTGGACTGTATACTAACCAGTACTAACTTACCCTTCCACTAGGAGCCGGCAACTTCTCCATATGTGGAGGAAAATCGATATTTTTGTCAAATTTTCATAGAAGGGTATGACCTACCACTACCAGGATTCGAACCCGGATCTCCGGGTTACAAGTCCAGCGCACTAACCACTTGACCACGGCTGTGGCTGGAAACAATTATAAATAGATTTAACAACACAAAGAACATAGTTCAAATCCTTATATTTCGTTCTTTTTTCTATGAAAAAGTGCTGTGACATACATACATATCACAGAATAAGACATATATAGACTTTCATATGTTTTCAATCATACCAAATACACTATATAAACAAAAACATAAAAAGAGTGCATAGGAAAAATCCTCAGTAATATATCCATCTGTTCATCAATAAAAATATGTATTATAATCATGTCAATTAGCTAACCGGTACTATACAGTTCATTTTTACACATTTTAATTCATTTCTTCACATTAGAAGGTATACCGAAATTAATCTCAATTTCAAAAGTTAACAAAACAAGACAATATAATTAGTAGTCGTGACGTTACACCAATATATCTACATACCACTAAGACCAGACATGTGACATTTAACTACATCTTAACATCCTCACACACATGAATAATGGATTCCTGGATTCTATAATGAATGTTGACTGAAAGTTTGTGAGATGATGATCAGTACATCTTTGGATAAGACACAACTGAATAAGACGCATTGTCAAAATATACAACAAACGGTCTGAAACAGAGATGTAGAATTACAAAAACCCGTAAATCAATAAAATGCACTTTCATTCTAAACAGAAAGTACTAAGCATTAATAGTTAATAAATTAGCACACAAAACCCTCTGCTGGTTTGAGTCAAATTTATTGACAACTGTAATTTGTTTTAACAACGGTTTACTAGTTTTTCATTGCAAAGCTTCACATAATTGGATCTTTTTGTGGTATATAAGCACAAAATATAGCAATGTCTATACAGGCACAGACATAGTAACCAGTATTTAAATAGTTGGTCAATAGCCTTATTCTGGATTTAATAAAATAAACATGGATACATATTAACAGCTCAGTGTTCTAACTTCTTGCTCAACAAATCAAATCCATGAACAGATTTCGCACTTTTTTATATAAAAAAATCTGGACGAAAATCAACAATAAGACAAACATTTTATATGAACAATATATAGTAAAGATTTCCAACTCTAATATGTCGTAAATGATATCCGTTTTATTCTGAGGAACATTTACATAGAAGCATAGAAACTTATGACTACAAATCCCCTCTGATGATTCTATTACATTAATTACAACATTTGTCGCTTAAAGTGAAATTCACATGCAGTAGAAATGGACCTTTTATGGTAAAATTGTAATAAATTCTAATTTTAAAACATCCAAATTATACACAAAATTACCTTTTGATAAAATAAAAAAATGTCACAGAATACAACCCCATTCGACTGATATAGCCTTTACAAAAGATAGGATTTTAAGTAATATAATCTTGCAGTATTCAAAAATTACACATGTTTTTTAAACAAACACTTTTAATTAGAGAAACGATCAACTTTCAATGACACAATGAGCAAGGCAACAAGGCATGAAAGAATGTCACAAATAGAATGAGTGCCAGTTTGATGTTGACAAAATACCTCATTCAAAATAATGTATAAGATATCTAACTATACACTCATTGTAACAGACATTTGGAAGTCAGTAATTTTTCAAATAACCTTTGATAACCTACATGTGAATGTAACCATTTATCAATTGTCTGTCTTCATTTTCTTACTTAAAACCCATTTCTAGAACATGTTTTAATTTCTTATACAATACTGATGCAGTATGTCACGTGGTGTAACAGTTTGTAAAGCACTTGATTACACATGAATAATTATGAAACTATGAAGATCTGTAGGTAAAATGTCACCTAAATAATAGTGTATACCTTAATGAACATGAAAGACGAATGATAATGAAAACAAATACATCACACATGACTGTGTACATCAATTGTGTATTTTATAATGAGTTCACAATCCTAAACATACGAAAATATTGTATCATTAAAATCCAAGGGGATGCTCCTGAACACAGCCACCATGTTTGATCACCTCATCTGATATTGTGGAAAGTTGTTTGAAATTTTTCATATTTTTGTCAGATAAAGCCACATTCAGATTTGTGTCAACACTTACATAGGCCTGAAATAAATGCAATAAATGTATTTAGACCTGAAATGAATGCAAGTTACGTATTTAGGCCTGAAATAAATGCAAGTTACATATTTCTAATATTCTGTCTCAAATGGTTCCAGACATAATCTCTCGAAACTTGAATCATAGATCTTTCAATTACATGGTGATGAAGAATTAACGGAAAATTCTTTAAAGTTTGTAAGTCAGAAGAAAAAATACAGTAACCCATCAACATCTTTTCAGTACAGTAAATGGAGATTACAGCAGGCAAATTAACAATTTCAAAACACACTTCTGGCATCTCACTAAAAACAAAGACATTGATTTATGTGTACCCGTACTAAACTGTAGGTACTTAAATATTGCTCCTAAATTAATAAACAGCACCAAACTGAATCAACGTTGGTCAATTCTAACCACTTGGTTAAATTTGAGTTTAGGTTAAATATTTGGTTAAAGTTTGATAAAGCATTTATATAAAACTTTGGTTATATTTGACCCGAAATTATGTATGGTTAGATTTAACCCAAGTATCATATTGGTTATGAAGTCATCAATATCCTTAGTTTGTCTGTTTACTGGTCAGAATGTCAAGCTGTCAAATATTTGGTACAACAGCCATCTTGTTTATTGCTAACTTTTTTTTTTTTTTTAACCGAACCTCAAATTTTACCCAGTGGTTAGATTTAACCAATGTTTATACAACTGAGTGCTGATGATTTATTATGCTAAGATGGTTGGTGGTTCATTTTTTCATATTTAAACACAGAACTCTTGCATATAGTAAACATTACATACCTGATCACAGAATGTTTGACACATAGATAACTCGACAGCAGCCGACGGTAAATTTGTACTCAATGACCTTGATGCTCTGGATAAAACACACACCATACCATAGATATCAATCGCTGCATCTGCTACACGATTCAACACCATTTGTTCATCTGTAAAATATAAACAGCTAATTTAGAATATAAGTATTAAAAACAAATGTTTTCCGAAGATATTCTTCAAAAACACACAATAGTATTACCACATAGAGAGCCCCTGTGGCTGAGTGGTGAGGTCTCCAAACTGTGAGTTTGAATCCCAATTTCACATATGAGGAAGCTGTCCAGCTAGCATACTGAAAATCAGTGATTCCACCCCAGTGAAATCCAGGGGTCTTCCTCCACAATTGAAACTGGAAAAGTCCACAAAAGACCCTAGTTATTGGTGTGAAATTAAACCAAACTAAAAAAAATTAGAGATATAATGTAGACCTGGCAATAAGTTAAAACAAACTTCCAAGAAAACAAAATAACTCTAACTGATCGTATCGTGATATAACAATTGTTTTTTAACTGAACCTCAATGTGTGACCATCTTGTTTATATATTGTCACATGATATACACTGTGTCATAAATAATGCACCATTATAGAAGATATTCATTGTGAGGGGTATATCAATTGTTATAGATGAATTTTTTTACAATTAAAGTTTGACTGGTTGCTTATAATATGGGAAATAAAAGAAGTAACATGTATCTTACTCATAATTGTCTTTCCATATTTTATGAGAAGTTGGTCCACAGTTCCTCCGAACTGTTCAATGGATTTCGATGCCTGCAAAATGAAGTAATTAAAATAACAAATCACTGAATTATGGAAACTATGAAATGTCCAAAGTAATAGTAAGGAAATTAACAACTAAATTCAAAGGTTACATGTATATTATTTTTAACAAATATCAATTACCAATTTAGCAGCATCTTTTAATTCTGAGTGAACATGCTGATCATTCTGTAAATCAACACCAGTGCTTGCACCAACTCGTCTGTAAAAAATAGAAGAATAAATGAAAGAAACTGACTGACTGACTGACTGACTGACTGACTGACTGACTGACTGACTGACTGACTGACTGACTGACTGACTGACTGACTGACTGACTGACTGACTGACTGACTGACTGACTGACTGACTGACTGACTGACTGACTGACTCACTCTCACACTCTATCAATCTATCAATGATAAGACCATTGACTAATTACAATGGTTTAACTCTAATCACTTACATTATGGCATGCATGTAATTGAATGTCAATGATGTAGAATAGTGTGTCTTCAAGGCATACTTGGATGAGTTGTCAATCAGTAGTGGAAAAGAGACATAATTGTAGAATTCATAATAATGCATTTAGAAGTATTTCAAAACGTAAATAATACATAAATGCCATATTTATTTGATCTACACACCTTTTAGCCATTTTCCCAGCATAGCCCACCACAGCTCCAATATTACCTATGGGATTTTTGAGAGCCTTTTGTAAATCTTTCAAATGTTTGCCAGCATACTGCATTCCAGTTAGAGCGATGAAAAGGCGTAAGATATCGTTAGTTCCTTCAAATATTCTGAAGATTCTTAAATCTCTCATAACTCTCTCAATACCACAGTCCTACAATGCAAAACAAAATGATAACATAGAAACTGGGTACATGATTATAAGACTTCATAAGGAAACAACGGTTCTCTCACAATCAGCCATCCAACATTGACTCAAGAATGCAATTTAACCAATTGCTGAAGACTTAGCCAAAATTCTCAAATGAATGTTAGTTGTAGAAATGATTTTAAAACAATAACAATTTCCTGCAGCAGAAATATTTATCTTCAGCGCAGAAATAATTTTCTGTAAGAGAAAAAAATGACCTATAAAAACAAACATAATTAATCACACTCGTTTCAGCATCAGTATACAGAACTTAGAACTTACTGTAATCATATCTGTACTTACCCTCATGAACCCCATGCCACCTAAGATCTGAATGGCTTCGTCAGCACAGAACCAAGCTCCTTCCTGTAAGTATAACACAATCAATTATATATACCTCACATTGACACCAAATACTAAAGAGGGTATGAATCTTTAAGTTGAGAATCAAAAATATCATAAACATAATATAATAACAATTATCACAATATGATAGCAACACATACTGATGCATAGATCTTTCCTATGGCAGCTTCAATCTGGAAGTCCTTAAATCCTTGGTCCATATTTGCAGAGATCATGTAAGCCATAGACTGAAATATATAAAAGAAATCTGAGAGTAAGGTATATGCAGTAAAACCTCAAATAGCAACCACCTCAATATTATGACCACCTTGGCATAACAAGCACTTATTTTTGGATCGGCTTCCAATAACTCCCCTATACAAGCACTTATTTTTGGATCGGCTTCCAATAACTCCCCTATAATTCAACTTGATAAGGAGAACACCTCATTATTATGACCGATGTTTCGAGTCCCAAAGATGGTATCATTACCGAGGTTTTACCGTACATTCAAACACATTAGTATACAATGCCAACAATTTTAAAGCCATGCATTGCATGTAACAACCCAGGACTTCGGTGATGTGAATCAAAGCAAGAAAGAATTATCACAGACATAAGATATTCCGATTGTCACAGATAATGATTAATCAGGAAAAGTAGCCCCTAACATCTGCGAGTTCGAACCCCACCCATGACTAAATTGCTCATGTGAGGAAGCTGTCCAGCTAACTTTTAGAAGTTGGTGGTCCTACAAATGAGTACAACTGGTGTCATATTCCATCATTAAAGCTGGAATTCAACAAATGACCCTGGCTGTAGATGCTATGTTAAATGCCAGCAAAAAGATTATATTTTGTCTTTATTCGTAAGTATATACAAACAAAGAAAGACTTATAAGACAGATTGTAAATAGAGACAAATGTTAGTCTGTCCTTACCTCAGCTACGTAGTGCTTTATTGCCATGCTGGCAAGCTTCTCTTGGATACTACCGAATGTATGAATGCTCTTTCCAAACTGTACCCTTGATGCTGCATGGTCGACAGCTTTGTGCAGGCAGTATCTCATGGTGCCTGCCAGAGCAGCAACCATACCAAATCTACCATTGTTCAATATGTTCATAGCGACCTTGAAACCACCACCCTCACCTAAATAACACAACATTTTATTAGTATCAAAACAAAAAGTATTCTTTATCACGTCGTTATTTCAGGCTTCATGAAACTGCTGGAATACTTTAAGTTTAAAGTTAGAATTTATGTCTGACCAATTGAAAATAAACAAAGTGATGAATACTGTAAATCGTGGCCGATTGCCGCACATCTGGTCTGGTACTCACTGAAAAGTTATTGGACCTGCTCGAAATTTGCCTGCCATGTCCGACGGTCCGGCAACTTTCAGGAAACTTGTTATTTATTTCTGCACAACTTCATTGATTTTAATAATTACAAAAGAATATTATTAAGGTAAAATAAAATTTGTGTGAAGAACAAGATACATTCAAACAGTACACTTGTCATGGAAACAACAAATATCTTTAATATTTGTTAATTGGTACTAAGAGATCGAGAGCCATATCAGTAACATTGCCAGTAAAAAACAAAAAAACAATATGTTTTTGACAGAAATAATGACTTAATATATGTTGATGTATCTTTATGGCACAATACATTTCTGAAAATAAGATGAGCATTTGCCACGCATACAATATATGCAAATACTTAATATAAATATATATATATAATTTGTATCTTACACAAAGACTTAATTTTTTGTTTTATTAGTTATTTCAGTAATATTTCGGATAAGAATCAATCAATTCATAATTGTGAGTCATCAGCCATATTACAGGGACATTCCTTAAGTAGATAAACTTGGTCTTCCTACAACTTTTCCCATTTCTAACAAGGCTTTGACAATTTCAGTAGCTCAAGAACTTCTATAATCCATCAGTGTATACATGCTTTCATTTTTACTGGGTTTAACACCATTTTTCAACAATTTTATAGTTTCATACGGCAGCCAGTTCATCTAACCGGTGTTTCCTGGACTGTACACAAACCAGTACTAGTGGATATGCTTTACATGACTTTTTGCTTGTTTATTTGTTAATATGTAACGTTGTCACTGGGGTTTAATGCCATTTTCAATAATTTTTCAGTAATATATGGTGACCAGTTCACCTAACCAGTTTTCCTGGACTGTATACTAACCAGTACTAACTTACCCTTCCAAAAGGAGCTGACAACTTCCCCATACATGGAGGAAAATTGACGTTTTTGTCAAGTTTTCATAGAAGGGTATGACCTGCTACAACTGGGATTTGAACCCGGATCTCAGGGTTACAAGTCCAGCGCACTAACCACTGGACCACAGTCGAGGCCTACATGCCTTAAAAAAACAGATGAAACTATGTGTAACAGATAACAAATACATAACACATGTATAGATCTTACATCATCCCTATGAAATCAACAATTACAGGACTTACCTCCAAGGACATTTTCCACAGGGATTTTCACATCTTCAAAGTAGACTTCAGCAGTGTTTGAGCATTTAATACCCATTTTCTTCTCAGGTGCACCGCTAGAAAATTAAATCAATTATTTATAGAACTTTGCTCATAAATATAGCCTCCTTCAAAATTAACCACACATATATATGAATGTTAGAATAAGCAAAAACACAATATACAATCATGGCACTCATTAAGAAGTGAAGTAAATTCATTAAATTTAGCAACCTGCATCATGCATTTTACATGATAACTTGTTTCATAATTATTTCAAACAGAAGCATTTTAGAATAACGCAGAATTAATTATAGCATTATTCTAAGCAGTATTATAACTTTTGGAAGTGATCATAAAATAGTGGCAGGCAAAAGTACTATCTTAATTAAATTAATTCTAGAATAATTAAGCTGAAAATTAAAAGCAAGCCAAAGAGACTTAAGCTGTAAATGAATGCAGGAAAAGTATCTTAGATACGCATACTTCTAAATATAAGGCACATTGAAAAGCTTTTACAAGCATCTTTTATTTTGTTGAAACAATTATATGACTATTGGCTAACCTCAGACATCTAATACACTCAATACAGTCAGGTACAATAAATCTATGAAATGTTGATTATATGATACTTACTTTGTGACTCCACCAAAACTTCTCTCTACAATGAAGGCAGTCACTTTGTCCTTGGTATCACCATTCTTATCTGTCACAGGAGTCTGAAATGTTTTATTGTGCAAGTAATTTGTACTTAATATGTAGTTACGGTAACATAAAACAAAAAAAAGAAAATTTTTTTATGCAATGGAACATCTCATTGTAAGACACAGAAAGCTATAATTGGCTATCATATTGTGACCTAAAAACTGGTCTCAATCTGTTCCAGGATCTTTATTTAAATTTTCCCAAGTCAACATTCATACCTCATACAAATGCTTATCTAGCAACACTAACAAGTCTATCATGAACAGTGTAGCACATATCATTCAACTGAGTTAATATACATCCAAGAACTCAAGATTTAAGCTTATATCAGAGTTCCCACTCACGTAAAATCTTGCGTAAATCCCGCAATAAAATCGGAAATCCCGCAACACATTTTGATCTGGTGCGAGATCGTACATGTTTGAATATATTTAGGGACTTTCAAAGTAATTCCCTACCTGAGCAAACACAGTGAAGATTTCAGCCAAACCTCCATTGCTGATCCAGATTTTGCTGCCATTAAGAATATAATGCTTTCCGTCATCTGATAATACAGCTCTTGTTTTAATTGACTGAAATATAGATACAGGATGACCTGTAACTACTGGACTAAGAATTATTATTCATTACAAGTGATATCACCTCAAGTCTACTAAAGAATGAATCAAGTAGCAATTTAATATATAACTGTTTATATGTATATAACTTGATAATGGGCAACAAGACAAAATGAATATTGTAACTTGAAAATTAACATTTATAAAGAAAATTGCTGTTTAGGACTTCTATAAACTTTGCGACGAACAAACGTTTAAAATCACAAAATTTTCTACAAAATTAACAGATAAACAAAACTTAGACAAGTCAGATCTTACTTGACTAAATTCATTTCTAGAAATTTTGCAATCAAATTAAACATGAAAAGAACAGAATTGTATTAAGTTTGAAAATAAATATAATGAAATGTATTTGACTTCAAAGCAAATAATTCAGCAATTCTTAGTGCACAGAATGTCTACAGTAACCAGTGTTGCTGTAATACTTACACTAGCATCAGAACCACTAGCTGGTTCAGTGAGGCAGAAGGCAGCAATATTTTCACCAGCTGCAAGTTTAGGTAAATATTTCTGCTTCTGTTCCTCATTACCAAACAGCAAAATTCCTTTGAATCCAATTGACTGAAAATCAATCATCAAGATTCAATTGAGAGTTTAGATTTAAATTTAGCTAACGAAAATTCCATTCCATTCATATATCTTATAAGTATTTTACCCATGTATTCAAAGGGTTAATCAGAAGATACCAGTCAGTAGATGAACATGTCACAGGAGCCACAGGTACAAAATCTAGTATAAATGATTAACTGATACTAGAGGTCCATAGCATATGAACTTCATAAGGTAATTCAGGCTTCTCCAAACTGCTGGAATACTTGCCTGACATTTCTGTCAGACCGAATGAGAATTTGTCTGACCGAATATATTGCACATAAGTGATAAATGCTGTAAATCGTGTCCCACTGCCAGACATCTAGTCCTGCACTCACAGAAAAGTTACCGGACCTACTTGAAATTAGCCTGACATGTCTGATGGTCAGGCAATTTTCAGGAAGCCTGGTAATTTGGACAAGATATTTTTCTTCAGATTTATTCAGAAAGTTTAAAAAGCAGTAAGTGATACCTTGACAACAGTAGGCATATAAAACTTTTACTCCAAAACCCAATATCCAATATGCCAGATGGTGTAAAGATTTACCTGATGAGCTCCTAACACAATGCCGACACCTAAATCGTGAGCACCCACAATCTCTACCAGCCTGGCATACTGTGTATTAGTCAAACCTAGTCCATCTGTAACCATCAATATTATACATTACATTGCAGTTCCATAGTACCTTAATGATGAATACTAAACATACAAAATGAATCAGCAATGGACAATTCATTATATTAGCTATTAAATTGACTGCTTATACATGTATGTACAGTATAACCCCTGAAAACCAGACCCCCTTTCAGACTGATCCAAAAGTTCAGTTTTCTGAGAATTCTGGTTGTCAGAGAAGTATTGACTATAAAAGAGAAAAAATGGGACATGTAAAATCGTCTGATTCCGGTTTTCAGGGGCTGAAAATGAATTAAACCAGCTACTCCTCGAACAGAAGACAGACATTCTAACACCAGCGCCAACTAGTTTTTAACATTCATCAAAATTCTGACTAAGTTAATCAAGTCATAATATTTGCCACAGTTATAAAAAAATTGAATATAAGAATATCTCAAAGACACGCTAATATCTTTAAGTCATTGTTTGAATCAAAAACATGATAAAACTTTACCATGCTCGACTGGAACTTGAAGACCAAATGCACCGAGAGCCTTTAATCCTTCCATTGTCTCAGCTTCAACAGTCTCAAGCAAATCATTCTTTGATGCATCATTTTGCTCCTGTACATAAACAAAAACCATATAAGAATTCTATCAACTGAAACTTTACCTATTGTTATTATTGCAGTAATAGCCATGAGGCCATACAATCTTCATAATTGCAAGGTGCCACTATTGTATGATAAAAACTGAAGACTAAAATGACATAATAATATAAGGCAGTTCATTTATGCACACAAAGACTACAACGGTTGTGGCCGTGGTCCAGTGGTTAGTGCGCTGGACTTGTAATCTGAAGATACGGGTTCAAATCCTGGTCATGGCAGGTCATACCCTTCTATGAAAATTTGACAAAACGTCAATTTTCCTCCACATGTGGAGGTAACAGTACTACAGCATGACATGTTGTAAATGAATCAATATTCAAAGATTACTACCTCAAAGAATTTAGCAGTTTGATCAGCAAACATCTGAAGATTGTCCCTCTGTTCCTCATTGAGAACTAAAATTATACAAAAAACAAGAGCTACTCAGAGCGGCATCAACACTCGTCAGTTTTACATCATTCTATTTAATGTCCAAAATTCTATGTAAAAAGGGGCATAACTCCAAGGATAAAGCTTTCAGAATAATGCCCCTTGGTTTGCAACTGGGGCCTTGTCATGATAATCAAGTATTCAATGTGCAATGTTGATATCTTTAAAAGTGTTGAGTAATGGGTTGCATTCAAGTTTTTTCACAACAATGACCATAACGATGACAATGACGATGCCGCAAAGATCATGATAGATCAACTTTTTTCTTCAAAACAGACAAGCTAACAAAACAGGTGGCATGCTTACCTCTTAGGTCTGAAATCTGGGGTTAAGAGAAGTATTTTGGGGGGTATGAACTTTTTTAAAAAAATATATGTGTACGCATACATCGTAATGGGTGTTTCTAGAAAATCAGCTATTCATTCCTAAACATATTTGTACGTGTACGATCTCGCACCAGATCAAAGTGTGTTGTGTGATTTCTGATTTTATTGCATCATTTACACAAGATTTTACATGAGTAGGAACACTCTAAACTATGATAAACTATGAAACCTTACCTTCAGGAAAGGGGAAGACTTGTTCTGCTTGACCTTTCCCTCGGAACAGATTGAGGCCAAATGACTATAAATAAAACGTTTTTACAAATACATGTTAAACAACAAAAGAACCACATCATCGCCAAATTATATAACCTATAAGCTTAAGCTGTTGTATTAGGTTTAGAATCACTTCATGAACAAACACGTAATTATAACAAATAAACCTAAAATGTAGTTACTTCATTTATCAATGCACATACAAGTATGAGCAGGGTTTCACTAGATGTCAAAAGTTGATTGTAAAAAATGACCCTTGGGTGATAATTCGAAGAGTCAAAAAAATTTCTGCCTAATTTTAAAAGAATAAAAAGCTTTATTTTACTGATTTCATGAGTCAAAATGCTGTTTCACAGGTCAAATGAAAGCCCTAATTAGCATTAAAGTCATTAAAAGCATCAATTTTGACAATTACCGCCAAGGCTTAATACAGCCAACTAAATACACTGTTTATTATGGAGGCATAGACAAAGTTACTGATTCCAGTAAATCAAACACAAGTAATACTCACTTTTGATTCCTCACTAACATTTCTAGACTGAGTGACTACAGCACATTCCGTCCTAAGATATAAGTAAACACAGAATAAATTTTCAATAGTTGGGAAATACTATTATTTATCATATTACCATTTTTGAGTTCCATTGGACAGATATAAAATAAGTACAGTATTTTGCATATAACACCTTATGAATTAAGAGCATACGTATGTTCCAAAGGTGCTCTTAATGTGGAAATTTCACGGTATCTATTAATTAAATTAGCTCATGACTGAAAATATCTGTAAGGTCAGAACAACCATCTAAATCCTAGATAGAAGTGATATTGGGTAGTTTTAAATGTTCATGATCATATCTCATCACCATATCAGTAGCCAGACATGATGTACACCATAACTCAATGTTATCTAAAATCAAACACATGCATCTAATTATATCAATGATTTCACAATGATTTTTGTCCTAACTTAAATAACTTAAAAACCAACCTATAAAAAGAAATATATACTGCTTACATAAGAGAATCTAAAGAGGATAATAC
Organism: Lutraria rhynchaena; assembly: GCA_008271625.1. Lineage (NCBI taxonomy): Eukaryota > Metazoa > Mollusca > Bivalvia > Venerida > Mactridae > Lutraria > Lutraria rhynchaena. The sequence continues at coordinate 465,159 of VIBL01000039.1, forward strand.
TTAAGAAGCTACCCCTGAACTATTTTAGACATAAATTATGGCATATTTCAATTTTTGTATTTTTGTTGAAGCTTGGATATCACTTTGTTTGAAATAGAATTTGATAAAGCCATGTTTTGCCATAGAAAATAAGGCTATTTAAATCACTGACAAATTATTATACAGATTTATTTGTTCTTATTTATGATCTGATACTTTATAACAGAATTTCATACGAACAACATGTCAACATTATCTACTCCTACAGTGAAATACCGATATTTATCAATAATATCAACGTTACTAAAAACTGAGTACATTGAGTAATATTCATCATTGAATAAATTCATTAAATAATTTTATCACTGTCTACTGCCTATAAAATTTTTACCCAATGTTGTATATATCAAAAAATTGATCTTTAACAAGGCCCAGCGTACTGAAAAATGTACTTAAAATCAGGGATTTCCCTGATGCAGGTTTCTTGCGTCCCAGAGGGGATATTCAGCTGAGAGACTTGCATTGAGAGTGACTACGGCATCCTCGGACCCTTCTGACTCTGATTTTGCCCTTGGCATTTTCTATGTGGGACCCCCAAAAATCCCAAGGGAAACCTAAAATGTTGGAGATTGGGAGTCCCGGGGGAACCTTGGTTAAAAAATCTTAAGGAAAATCCTGTTAACATGACCATTGTGTTAGTAACTTACGGCCAGAGAATTGAATTTATGTAACACCAGATATAAGCAACTATGAAACAAATATTAATCCTGAGAAATACTAAGTAACAATAAATACGCTTTCAACAAATATAATTGAAAATACATAACTAGTAAATGATATTGCTTGCTCCACGACGGAGAATCAAGTATTATACAACATAATCGAAGTTTATTAACTATAACGATTGACAAATATCTCGGGTTAGCATTTATAACGTTCGTTCGATTCAAAGATTTTTTAAATTTTCTGAGTGAAGTATGACAGTTAAGCAAAAGACACTCACCATTTCTGAAACAGGCTGTTATGAAATTTACTTTGTTTCAGTGTGGACGAAATTCTAGCCACAGATCGGAACATTTTGCCAATTTTGTGGGCACGTAATTGCCTTTCGTCGCGACCTGTCAACGGAGCACAATGAGGACTGAACTTCCTGTTTAAGGAGCATCTCAATACAATAATTTTCTATAAGTGTATCCAATATTATGGCGCTTATATAAATGATATATTTATAGGAAAAACATATTTTATTCATCTTCAGTATTTTCAAGTTTCTTTTTGCAGAAAAGACCATGAAAAATTGTTTAATAGAGTCAACAAATAAAAATTATGCTGATACAGTCCCCACAATAGTGACTGGTATTCAGTCTATTTTAGGATCACATCTTTAATTTACCCAAAGCGCGCAAAATCGATGTCGTCAATTAGGCAAAGTTTTGTATGAATCTGTCAATGTTAATCATAAATATTGATTATAATGATCATAAAAATAGATACAAATCCCAATCGATATATCAATCTACAAATCGATTTAAGCGATGTTGCATTTTGTCGCGTCTGCAGGAAAATTCGCTTAAACAAAAAGTATGTAAATAACCAGTCTAAAAATGGCGACTAACAGTCCGATGGACAGACTACATCAGCTAGAAAACATCGAAAAAGAGATATCAAGTGCTATTTCAAGCGCCGGTTAGTTGTATTTTGTAAACTTTACACCAAAACAATTAGTCTTACTCATTAGAGCGTTAATTTAATGATCATGAAACAAAATTATCCATGTAACTTGTGGACGAATTTCACCGGGTTAAATTAAGAACATTCTTCGTATTTTACGTAGGAACGTGTGTTTTATCTGTTATGCATGGTTCTTGGTAGTAACTTGCCCAAAACTACTTGAGAACCTTATTAATGAATTTTAGCAAATTGTGTTTCATCTAATTGACTTCAGACTACGAGTAATTGTGATGAGATAATGATTTTTTCCATTTGTCATCTCCCTTTGACTGTGCTGTTAGAGTTGTTTCACTTGTTTAGATTTTAACCTTTTGCTACTATATCATTTGGTATGTGGAACAGTGCTTGTTTTATGTCCCCTGTAACTGTGTCAGTTATTCAGTGATCAGTGATACATCAAACATGTTTCATATTTGATTCAAACAATAACACTTATTTTTGGAGCTTTATTATAAATTATTGCCACATTGAATCTTTGTGCGTTTGTATGAAAAACAAATAATTAATATCACATCTGTTATGAGTTAGTTTTAGGCCCTTAACTTAAGGACAAGTTACATAAATCTCGAGATTGAATTCTAGGTACTGGTATTTGATATAAATTTAAAACCGTTATTTAGCCCTAGTGCATCCTGTCAGGATTTTCCCTAGGTTTTTTTTATTTGAGAGTCCCAGGACTCTCATGTTTGTCATTTTGGGGGTCCCTGGTAAATTTTGGCGGTTCCCTTGTAGAATTATGTTTAGGAATTAGATGCAGATGCAGGGACTGACACTCCCAAAAAAAAATGAAATGTTCTTTGAGTTGTTTTCAATTTCAATTCGTCCATGGTTGCCCCTGACGCCATTTTCAATGATTTTGCCAACAACTAAAAACGCTTTACTTCCTTATTTAAAATTAATTTTGTAAGTATTGCTCCGACACAGATTTCAGGAAAAGTGAAATGTTTATTTTACGGGTCCCAGGGACGCATATTAGTTGAAAATATGGGTCCTGGACGAAAAAGTTGCATCAGAGACACAGGTTTTCTGCATTAGGGAAAAACCTGACATGTGTAATGAAGATTGTTTTAAAACTTCAATGATTATGTATAATTTCATACTATAGATGTAAAATACTTATTCACTCTTGTCTCCCTAGGTAAAGCGTTAGAAGAGTTAGCCAAAGAAAAGCCTTTGATGAAAACTGTTGAATCTCATACTACTGGTTTTATTAAAACATTAGAAGTTGTTGAAGCTGGTTTACTGAAACAAATCAACTATCTAACTCAAGTTTCAACAGGTAAGCTTTTACTTCTGTAATTTTTTTATATTTGTGAATCATTTTTATTATGAAACTAAGAAGGATTATTTAACCAATGAATATTCCAAGCTCATCTTGGCATTTTGGAAGCTTGCAGTGTTGTAAAATTAATTTTATATGTATTTCCTCTTGACTGATTCTTCCTCTAGTATGATGTATAAATTGTCATGCAGTCAGTGTGAAGAGCTAGACAACAATTTGTTGCAATGGTTTTAAATTGGACCTGTCAAATTGTTAAGAATTTTTCATGATTATTAATGATGAAAACAAAAGTTTAAGTTACAATTTTTATTAGTTCATAGTTGTGTGTACATATGCAATTCTTTCTCATTAACTTTATTCATTTTAGTGCTACAATACTCTGGTAGAGGCATTTTAATGAATTTTAGCTGTCCTAAAAATGACTGGTATGGTGAATAATTTCAGAAGTTAGCAAAATCAGTAAATGTTGAATATTTCTGACTAACACTGACATGATTGAATTTTTCAAACAAAAATCATTCTTAGAACTTAGGAAGCGGACTCCATAGTTTATTTATAGAAGTTTTAGACACTGCCCTTATAATTATAATGGTTCTATATTCTATCTTACAGGTCAACCACATGAAGGTTCTTGTTATGCAGCACAGAAAGATCTGTTTATGGCTTACCATCGGCAGGCTCATGTCCAATGTCGATTAGAAGAACTTGAAAATATACAGTCAGAACATAGACCAAAACATTTACAATTGACAAAAAGTTATTCTCTTCCTCCTATGGCTTCATCTAAAGGTGCCCCTGGACCAGCTGTGCCTCCAAACCAGTAGTGAACTATCTATTATCAGGATTACAGCAGACTCTAGCTTTTCCATGGTTTGAACGCATTTGCCAAATCCTTGCATTTCTGTAAATACCACAAGCATGGAAGTTGAGGAGATAAGATGTTTTCAGCATTGCCAAAGAGACAGAAATATTCTATGTTTTTCTGTGCCTAATGAGTGTCCAATCTGTGGACTTGACACTAGGACTACAGAGCTGAGGATTCCACCATATCTCATTGAATCACCATTCACTAATGCTGCATATACACAATGTTGTATTGTTATAAAACCAACAGTTGGACATTTTTTGTACGACTTTACTGATAGTTCCAATCTTCATATTGGATTGACAGATTCTCATGGAAAAGTATTTGAGTATGATGAGAGGGGAGTTACTGTTGGTGACAAATCGTGGGATCATTGCTTGAGAATTCAGCTAGTGGATACTGTTGATGATTTGTTCTCTAACTGGGAGAGATTGCTGAGACAATGTGTAGATGACAGACTATGGAAACAGGAATATTATGATGATAAATTACATAACTGCTTTGATTTTGTACTGTTCTGTTTAAGGAAAGTTGGCCTTGATCGAGACATACCCTGTTTGGTAGATAGGTCATTATTCTGCCAGCAGATGATTGTACCAGAAACTAAGAAGGCTGGAAAATACATAAGTTTATATAGGGAGATTAGTAGGCAAGGCTGCATTATACATAATGTTTAAGTATTTCGATTCAGTTCTCTTAAACATACATGCACATATATTGTTTTCATTGTTTGAATATTAAAATTGGATTTCTTTCTTTCTTATCCATATATTTCATCATACTTTATTAATCAATTTAATGTTTATTGATAAATCAAAATTAACAAATTGCTTTGAAAGCTATTTGTTTATTAGTTAGTCTCATTCTAGACTTTCTGTTGTGTCTTAAATTGCCCACAGCATGGTTTGTTTGTCTTGACATTGGGTCTAACTCTAAAGTCTTTTTTGTTTTAACTGATGTTTTACATTTGTATAAGCTTGTATTTAAAGATCATGTTTTCCTCATATATATAATTCAATGTATGTTTTTTTTCGAAATAAGAAAGCAATAAATTGTTTTCATAACTGATATCATTATTCCATTATTTATTACTCATATATATTATATGTTACAAAACATCAGTCAGTCAAATTGTGAAGTCATAAATTCTACTTAAGTTCTTTCGTGGAAGATGTTTTTTTAGCTCATTTGTTTTGAGGAAAAAGTCAAGCTATTTTGAACATTGCAGCATCGTCGTTGTCAAAATTGTTGCTGTTGTTGTGAAAAAACTTGAATGAAGCCCATTTTTCAAGCATTTTTAAAGATATCAACACGACTCTTGGAATACTTGATTATCATGACAAGGCTCAGTTGCAAGACAAGGGGCATTATTCTGAAGGGGCATTATTCCGAAAGCTATTTTTGGAGTAATGCCCCTTTTTAACTTAGAATTTTGGTCAAAATTGCTTATTAAATGGAATGATGTAAAACAGTGTTGGTTCTGCTCTGCGGAGCTCATGTTTTGTAATAAATTCAATGATATGTGAATAAACTATTAATATGAACAATGTATCTTGTTCTGGATTTTACGCGGGCTGTTCGAAAAGAATTACTTATATGCTGTAGCTCGATATTCATGAGGAAATTCACGAGAAAATATCGGTCAAGACAGGTAATGGGTTCTGCTGTTTTCCAGTGCCTTAGCACTATACCCAAATCTGCGTACCGTGACGCCTTTCGGAAATGGATTTATCGACTGAAATTATGTATTTCTAGTCACGGGGAATACTTTGAAGGTATGAAGTAAAGAAATTGGCATTTATTTAAGTTTTTAATGCGTAATGCAAAAATAAGCCATTCTTTTGAACAGCCCTCGTATTTAGAAATTTAGCATCTTTGTGACACAAACAGTAAATAGCACCACATAAAAATTTACCTTTTAAAGGTTATTTGCTAGCCTAATGATTATTGTTGGTGATGTAAGGATGACTAACTCCTGTTGGATAAAAATATTTATCTGGATCAGCAATTGATAATTATTAATAAATGAACAGGTCCTTCGTCAATTTTAAAGAACTTTGTAGCACTGCTAAGCTGGTAAGTTCTTCCTAACATTAGATCATATGGCAATCTCTATCCAGAGTTCGTTATCCCTCACATCTGCCAATGTCTCAGCTTTTACAAGATTCTTATAAAACAAGAAATAAAGCCACAAAAGATACAAATTTTACTACTAAGTGAAACATTTTTCCCTAGAATACATAGGTATCAAAATAAAATTACCAGAAAATACAGACAAAATTTACCATGCACACTGTTGACAGAAAGTGGTTACTTTTGGTAATTAAGTCATGAAGGAAAAAATGCGATAACAAATGCACAGTGAAAAACAGTGATTTTGTGTGTCAGCTGGGACCAATATACACATGTGTATTGGTCCCAGGTGTCAGATTCAAACTAAAGAAGACTGTGACGCATGTTTTGAACTACTTTACAGACGTTGACAGAGATGTATGAGAGAGAACAACAACTCTGGATAGTGATTGGCGATATGAGTCTGTATTGACCGAGTGTTGTTTTAGTTCCATTGTTTCTTAATACTGAATATAATAAAGTCATGATAGTGTATACATGAACCAGGTTTTACACAAAATATTAGCCTGTATACAAAAAATCAATGTATTTTTTGCAATTTTCTGAATTGATATTTTTTTGGCTAGGAATCTGATTATACGGTTTTCTGTTGCTGTTCCAAAACAGTTATAACTAGAGCATTTCTCTTTAAATGAATCAAGCCAATTAATGTAGCGCAATGGAGGATTCTGGTATGGTATGAACTGGTGACGAAGAATGGAGAGATGTGTGTTACCTCAGTACAAACCGATCATCGTTCTACGCTGTGATTTTTCAACCTAACAATTAGCGTCTTCCCATTCAATTGAATTCAATGGAACAAAAAAATATTAAACACAGGATGCAATCTTAAAATCGTGCCATTTCTTTGCAGTAAAATAATATAAAAACACACGTATCTGGCTTCAATTTAAATTGTGATCAAATACAATGCCACATTTGCAGCAGTAAAGCGAAAAAGGCGAAACATAATATTACGAATTTTATTTCTTCTTTCGTGCGTTTGTATTGAATAACTCCTTAAAGCGTTACTGCTATTTTGTATTTCTGATTTTCACATTATCTCTCTGCGAACAAAAAATGCGAATTTGCTGCGGCACTTACCTGATTTATTAACGATACAACTCTTCAACATCTCATCCAGGAAACCACGTGTGATCATGATATCACCAAATTAGCACAAGATTTTGATGTCATTGTTAAGCAGACACGGGCTATCATCTCTAAGAGATTTAAACATTATATTATAAGCCAACTGGCAACGTGGTACTCTCATTGCTGTATTGACAGTTCATGCCAGATATTGTTAAGTAACTTTTGGCATCATTGGACTGATTTTCGTCCCTTTGTACTTACCGGATAATTTGCGTAAAACGGTCTTTATTGATATAAAATCCACAAATTGACCACCACCTTGAGTGAGGTTTGTGGGGCTATAGAGTAGAATTGCATCGCTAGGTTGTACATGTAAATAAGCAGGTATATAAATAAGTGCGCATTGGTACACTCTCACTAATCTAGGGTACTGTATTTGTTTTAAGAGTTTTGCGTGCCAAGCAACAGAATTTGAATTAACCAATCGCACAATAGAGACACAAAAACAAAGGTTCCAAATAAAATATGAGCGACCACACGTCGCTTTGATAGTATGTTTTCAAACTTAATAAATGATCACTCCAGTAAAGCGAGTGATTTTGCGCTAGCCGGTATTTACGACAATGGTTGACGTCTGTTGCACGGCCTAAATCTGTGATATCAAAATGGCGCAAAATTATAAAAAGCACCTAATTTTTAAAAACACGACAACTATATTCATACATAAATAAAACATCAAACCGCGAATTTTTGCACCGTGGATTATGTTCCTATTTCTCTAATCAAATTTGCCTGTTGTTTGGTCAATCCTACCAGATCTATAATTTGTTTACCTTTTTTTCGGAGTTTTTTTTTCGGCTAATATAAGCACGCATAGATTTATCACGTTACAACAACATAGTTTATGTATTCGGTAACAACACGCGATCGTTGAATTTATTTAAAACAATATCCCAGTTTCCGGACAAAACAATACACATATGAATACAGTTCACGCAACCCTTTCTGCTCTCATACTCAGATTTGGGAACACTAGTAAATCATCGGCTTATCACCATTCTAATTAACTCAGAAAAAAACTCGAGCCTTCCCAAGAGCTGTATGTATACTGATAGGCGATGTAACATATAGAAATTACCCGGTCAAAGGGTTGAGCATAATTGCGTCTGTTTAAAAATATTCGTGTATTGTTGTATTGGTATAAAAATGTCTGGACTTTACAATAAACTTTGATATCCTTTTATGCACTTCTGTTTATATATGTACGTTTGTATACATTGATACACTATGTATAAAACCATGTTAATGGGATTAGTCTCACAATTTTTATTTTAATTTATATCAGTTATCCTTCATTCTTATTAATATATATCCTTTCACACGATTGTGTTACGTTGTATTAAACGAACTTGGTGCAGCAACTGTCATTTCGGAAGTTGTAACCCTTGTATATGGATAAATATATGATATATGTGTTTTTGGTCCGTATGGCCATTTTAGGCCTAATACACCATTATACACCATCCCTTCAACGAACTAGCCCCTTATGGACCCACCCAGAATAGGCCTAACATCATAAAATTTTGCCTGCGCAGATATTTTTGGCTCATTCGTCCACGTCTTAATTTTTTATGTTAATTATATTTGCACAGTATCATTTAGAGTACCTAGTCAGACTTAATTCCTGTCAATTATGTAAACAATCTGCTTTTTAAGTATTTTAATGCAGCGCTAAACTGTCGTACTCTGTCTGTTGCAAGACCAGTTAACTGCATTTTGGTTGGCTATCAGACGGTATTTCAGAATATTTGTGCATCAAACTGTCGCTTTATTGATCAACAACCACGACATTGTGTGCCGTTCATTAAACAAGTTGCATGAATGGTATCTCGAGACGGATTAAAGTCAGTTTCAGGATATCATAAAGTAGTTAAAAGTACTGGACTCTGTTTTTTCACACCGATAAAAATAACAAAGTAAATAAAACGATTTTAACTGAATGCTCATTAGTTTTGCGTAAATTTAACAATGAATCATACTTAACCAAACAATTTAGACTTAACTGTATATTTATTGTTTTGTTGACAATATTTTGTATATATTTATGTATCACTAAGGTGTTTGAAATTTTCTTTTTCGAGTTGGCTCAATATATTCAACGCATGTAGTGTACGTGTTGAGTTGGGAAAGTCTGCGCCATGGCAATATAAATCTAAAAGATAAAAATTTAGAAGTTTAGAATACATACCGGCATCCTATTTGCGTGGCTTCTATTCCCATATGGACTTATCTTTTATTTTCAATACGATATCAAATTAATTGGGATAACGACAAGAATTCGACACAAACAGTAGGCCACGACCGTTTATCTTTTATGCACGTATAATGCATAAAGCTTTTTAACAAGCACAATCGTTAAAACTTTATTTACCAAATAAGGTCTAAAGGATAGAGTTAGAAAACGACATAAGCGTCGAACCAAAGGCAGAATATGCGACAAACAATAAGGGGGTGCTTAGGAAGAACATGTTCTATGATTTTTTGTGCCAGATTGAGAAAAAGCATGGCCGCAATAGTTTTCAGTTTTGTTAAGGACTTATGACACAAAGGCCCTAAAATTGTATCCGGGTAATTCTGTCAGTTGTCGATCTTCATTTACGTAGCTCTAATATCTTATATCATAGCATATCCTTTTTACAGCATGGCGTAATCACAAATAAAACAATCACGGGCAGATTTTCTTTTCATAACAAGTCTGGTCAATGGGATTATTTCTACTTGAATAGTTTGATAATATAGAACTTTTATGGCAGCAGCAGTCTTAATTTGCAATCGTATCCACAATTGCAATAGACAAATGTCTGTACTTGATATAACTTGCGTATCACAATCGCATTAAATGTGTTAACGTCGAGACAAGCAGTCGCATTATATCTTGTTGAAAGAATAGAAGAATATCCTCCCCGGATGTCCTTACTTCACACCTTATAAACACTTTTATTTTGACATATTGTTGTTGTTGTTATCCGGATTTGGCTTCAAAACAATAGTCTGATTGTAGCAATCCTATTCAAGATTTTATATATAATGATTAATACCGGCAGTAAAATGAAATTGTATGAGTGTGCATTTTTTTGTTATTACCCAAGTGTATTAACACATTTTTATTTACATATTAAATGCATGTGAAATGGTCTGGAAATGATGTTACTTCTCACTACGGTAAACCACGCACATGCTTAGAAGTATTTCAGTGACTTATTTTACTCTTGCTATAAAATTAGTATAGAGAAATAGAAACAAAAAAAGAATGATTTTTTTATTTAAACAAGATTAAATCCCTCAATTTTAAGCGATTGGTGTATTAAACTGTAACACAGGTGACATTCATATGTTCCTCTGCATTCCATCGTTAATTGGTGTCAGGACTGGAGCGTAACACAACCAAATTTGAAGGTAAAAACCTCAAAAATTATGTAGTCCAAATTAAAAATAAATGAGGAATAAAAATTCACTGGCCACATAATACACATCAAATTAATGCAGTTTACATAATCACATTTGACATCGAATTATGATGTTCGCACAATTTATCATTGGTATTATGCCATTCCCACACTTTGCTATGCCATCGAAATTATGCCCGCGAAAGTGTGCACTTTTCACATAATATGAATGAAGATATGATTATATCGGCGAAGAACACGTTCTACTTTTAACTTTATTTACGTCATGATTCTCGTAATGCTATTGGGATAACAGCACATTGTATGACTTAGCGTGTCTATTTAGTATTTCTTTCTGTCAATTAACCAATCCGTCTGACAGATTAATGCAGGAGAAAATGGGGTGACATTGACCTTTCTTGGAACTATTTCCAGATAAGTGATTTGCTGCCTGCTGGCTTTCAGACAATGCTTCCAGACTAATTATGCATTAGTGCTCCATCGGATATCATGGTAACCATGGATATTGTTTAATTGACCTCATAATATCAAAATAACAAATGCTTGAGAGAGATCTATCCATCATTAAAGCTTTGGGTCACATTCGTACTTAAGAAAAAAGAAATATAAAAAACAAGCTTTTTGATCATTTAAATCACTGCGAAAAGTATAAAGACGTACAGACTAATTTAATGCCCTCGGTCTTTGTGAAAAAACACTATCTGGATACCTTTTTCCTAACTATCAATGCCTTCCTACATCAAAGCCACATTAGCGTATGAGTACTTCTTTTCTATTGGATTAAAATGCGAGCCAGTCTCTAATTCTTAAAGTTCTTTACCAATGTCATGCCGTTCTGAAAATAAAAGCGAACTACCAAATTTGTGTATAAGTTCCCGTTGTCTTACCATGTGTAGTAATTACTTGGTTGCCACTTTTCCGATGAAATTGAACAACTACCCAGGGAACTGGCCAGTATGCTAGCGCATTCTTGCCATTTATTAAAAGTTAGACCTACCCTTTGGATGAATGAATGTATAAAATTAAAAATATATAAGGTTATAATACAACTACATAAGTTAAAAGTGCTCTGATTTTTTTGTATTTTGTAATTTTGCATTCTCTTTAAAAGCACAATTATTTTATGGAGAGATAATTACACATCCCTACGTTTAGCATAATAGAAAAGCGACGGGTATAAAATAATGAGTTAGACTTTCTGGTAAACAGATAACTATGTTTTGACTGAAATAATTATAACGATCCATAAAAAATTAACAAGTTATAGTCAGGTTTAAATTCATTTTTTTTAAATTATACCGTCATTTGGAAGTTTACCATTTAGATTCCAGACATTGTGTAGCGTTAAGTCTCATTGAAGATCTCACGGACGAGTTGTTCGCTGATTTTGTAAATGACTGATACTGACTGATATTCCTAAGGCGACGTTAAAACTATGTTTCAAAAAATGAAGTGTCGCACACACAAGCTTTTGTTAATTAGCCGATTAAACATGTTCAAAGTTGTTATTAACCTCACTGGATCTGTATATAACAGTAGGTCTTTGTTCTAACGAATCAACATTTTCTTTCGTTCATTTCCTCGAAGTAATGTACGCCAGGGGGGGGGGGGGAGGGGTGAATCACCGCACAACAATTGATTGAGAAATGAATGATAGACTGTCTAACATTGATGCTAAAATTTATTACTCAGTTTTTGCAACAGTAAAGTACACCAAGCCTCACGCAATACAATAAGAATATTTTCGTGTAAATCTGAACAATTTGCTTTTTGTTACTTGACATTTTCATTTGTGAAAGTGAGTATTGATTGACAGTTTTATGTATTAGAAGTGTCATTTTGTCGGCCGTTCCATATCAAGATGATCAGACACCGAAACATGGCTAATGCTTTATGTACTGTTGGCTACGTGATGCACCAAAATCAGGTTAACATGATAGTGAATTAGCCATCGAATTATCTGATATGTCCAAAAACGTTCACTTCTTGAATTCAGTCTCTATTTCCCATCAATACTTAGCTGACAAGTCCATTCCAATTGTCTCATGATATTAAGTAAGAATGATTTCACGAAAATGTCACAGGCAATACGTATTACCTTTCTTGGCAAGACTACCATGTCAAGAAATCAAACAGAGCATTTAATACCAATAGAAAAATATCTACGACACAAAACAATAAACAAATGTGATAATCACAGGATACAACATTGGAAGCGCCTGTAGCCAATACACACACGGAGATAACATCAATTTAGCAGATATAACAACACTTTGACTGCGGGGCTTCCTAATTTGGACTTAATTGAACATTTGTACTTTTCTCGTGTGTTACTTGTTTCGCTACCCACCTGCTGAGCTTTCTAGTGGATGAAAAGGTATAATGTAGAGACATTGACATTTCGAAAATGTCAGATAACCCATAAAAATATATAATGTTATGTTAAATGAAATATTTCCAAGGCTACTGTCACATAACTAAGGAGACGTTTGTGTAGAATAATTGCGATTTATCTCAAGTGTTACGCGGTAAATTAATTAGAAAATGAAAGATAAGGTAGACTTAAAATTTAACAGTTTGATGTTTTGGACAATATTGTGATTTATGTATTCATTCAATTGTACATCAAGTTTACTGACTTTCCTGAGGAAGAATACGAGAGCATATGGCTATGAAACATAACTTTAATACATTTGGGTCCCATTTCATTGACGTTTTACGACGTCCGTAAATACCATATGGCGTGGATAAAATAAATGCCTAGACCAAAATTGCGTGTGCTTTCGTATTGTCGTAACAGGTTGAACACCATTTTCAATGTTGTCTGTCATTTTAGACTGTCAAATGACATCACATGAGTTCCCCTTCAGTACAAACATGTTTCTGTGTGAATTCCGGAGACAACTACGACCTAGCTGCATCAATAAGTTGACTTTAAATCGAGTATTTAAGTAAGACCAAACTTTGATCGACTTAATTACCAAATATCATTCCATCAACTTTTAAAAGCCTCCATATACAACGGAACAAGTGTTCCATTGCTGCTTTTCAAATACAGCTTGTGCGCATTGCGCGAATACTTGAGGAACCGCCATATTGCCGCAGAGAATAATATGTACTCTGCTATAACCAACCAGTATTTTGTAATGTTCGATATTTTTCTGTTAAACTTCTTCCATCTTATGTTTCAATGAACATTTAACAATAGGATGGAGTTTGCAATCTGAAAATGCTGCAATGTTGCAACAGTATTACATTATTCGCACAGAATTGAATTATGATACAAAACACGTGACAGGTGTCAACAATAAAGATTACATCACTATATGAAGTTTTTAAACCTGATCACTTTTCCAGGAAGCACTGTTTATCAGCATTTGATTAGTTTTGAGGAGAATTCAAGAACATTCTAATACACTCACATCAACCTCCAGTCACATTAATCACATTTCTATTCTGTGTGAGAAGTCGGGAAAAATAACTGTTATAGCATTTGTGGGTATGATTCTAACTGATTGTAAAAATCCGACTAATGCCATCCGACATGGGAAACAACAGATAACGCACTTAAAAATAAACATTCAATAAATCTATGAAATACAGTCACACGTAAAATACGAGAAACAAGAGGTAATCCACACAAGGCAATTACTATTTCTGTTTTTTTTTCTACGTTTACTATTTACCCCGCCCCCGGGATTATTTATAGATGTAATTCGTAAGACATTTTGCATTCCACAAACGTACCAATACGCAGTTCTGTGGACAGATTCATCACTATTGATAAAAATGCGCCTTGTGTAATATTCATATCTTTATCGCAAGCGTAAGTGTTCACAATATTCGTTGCAATCGTGGGAATCGAGTCTGAACTACCCATTTCTGTATCATATTTCAAGTGGATCACGAAAATCTTTTATATTGTTACCGTTACAAACATCGAATATTACACTGATGGCAAAGCACAAATGTAACTTACCCACAAATCATGACGCAAAACACGAACACTTTTATAAACAACATTGCCCAACTTTTTATGAATACATAAACAAAAAAGTTATATTAAGTCCCTCCCCTGGGTCGATTTTCTATCAAAGTTAGTATCTAATTTATGAAGGAACTGTTGTTCCGTGTTATGAAACTTAAAAACATGCACCACATTGGTATTTAATGAACGTTCCCACTGCGGTACCTACTGGGAGATTGTGTTTTGTCCTCCCTTGTTTGTGTGTTCCTGAAAGTATTGCCTTAAAACAATATTAAGTGTTGTTATTTTCATTCATGCAGTCATTAATGCTGCATTATTAATAAGAGCTAGCACAGCAAACACTGTTTATTTCAAAATATGAGACATGAGCATATTGCGCATTGCTTTGATACTAAGAACGAAAAACAAATGTCAATAAGCATAACTCTGTCTATGTCTAATAAAAATATAATTTGTCCGAATACGGATGAAATCAATGTTATTGTGATTCGTGTATATTCCTTAGTGGGTATAACCATGATTTACTCGAATATTTACGCAAATATTTTAGCGTCATCAGTATATTACTAGTTCATGGTTCAAGAGTTTCTCCCTATGTCAATGACCTCATGTTAAGCTTCCAACGTCTTACTAATTGCTTGTCATTCAATAATAATAATAAAACTGAATGGTAAGTGATTGTAAGATAGTTTGTTAGAGATTTACAAGACTTTTCCGTTCACACAAACAATTACTGAACTTAATAATTGTTCAAGACCACACGATAACAAGAACTCGCGTGGGATCATTAATGTCATTCACATAACAAAAAAAAGACCCGAGAAAAATATTCTACTTCATTTTTATTACTAGTCCGTCAGCATTATGTCTAACTTAAATATTGACCGTGTAATACTGTAAGGCCTAAACTAAAAAAAGGTTTGTTTCCGGTTACATGCCCCCCAAAAATATTGGTCGGTAGGAAGGGATTTTATATCGGCAACATTGTTGTGAAAATAGCAATATAGCACAAAGATTTAGATGCCGTAAAAAATTTGGAGTCGGCAGATAAAAGACGGGTCGGTCGGGTAACCGGAAACAACCTATTTTTTACGCTTAATAGGCGCAAACTGACATTTGTTCATGAAATTATTTAATGTACAGTGAAACGTTTCTAATCTGAATTCGCTCGTAACAAGGAAAAATGTATAATCTTAAAAGTCACATCTATGAAATCATAGCAGTCTTGATTTCAACTTGTAATATGATATCCTGTTTTCGCTACTATTCTATATCGCATAAGTTTTTAAAAACAGTTGTGAAAATATCATACGATTTTTCTCTGCCATTTAAGTCTTTTTATTTTGCTCGTCTAAGTACCAAACTTCAAACAAAAAAATCTTGTGATTTTACAGAACTTCGTCCATCCAGCATATATTGGCTCAGCTTTTTGTACTGCAGTTTACAAAAATGTATAGTCTTTCGTTTTCTTTGCTTTTAGCGATTTTTCGAACTTGCTGTTCCATTTGTACATAACACCACCTTCACTATCGTCACCAGCTTCATTTTTATGACTGTCCCTGCTTGACTTCGAGGCATTTACGAACTTATCTATCTTCCTTATCATCTTGTTTTCACTTTTCTCAGCAGTAACACGTTCCCCAACGTCTTGATTTTGGAATCTCTTCCACTCTTTCATTTTGGGAATCACGGCATGAATGATTGACTTTATTTTGGACTTTACTTGGTGATTAGCATCTCTTAAATCACCTGCCCCATCTTCATCATCCTCGGAAAGATCAGTTCGGTCAGTGCCTTCTTCAGCTTCAAATTTCATTGGTAAATGTGTTTCTGCAATTGATTTCATACAGTATATTAGACAAGGGATGTCATACTGGCAATAGACTGTTATTATGAGTTCATGGGTGAGAAATATGTACGACATTCATGTATATATGTATGAGAACATATACAAATTACTGAAAAAATGGGCAGGAATAAGATTGAGTCGTGGTCGGTTTATCTTTAATTGTAATGATCAGTTTGTAAAATTTGCGAATGGCCATGTTGTCGTATTAGTCTAGCCAGTTTTAAGAACAAAAGATCTTTATTTTTCATATTTTTGTAGTCATTTTGTAGAGAATTTAGACTTATAATGTAAAAGTCTGTGTTTGTATTAACTATTTGTATTGTGGTTTGTTATTACTAAATGAATATAGCGCTCTTTTAAGTGAAAGTTTCCTCATTCGTGGTAATATGAGCCGGAACTTAATGTTTTAAAGAGGCTTATGTTGTCGCATGCATCATTTATTGCGGCAACTCTTTTCTGACACTTAGTTAACCTACCAATAATTTGATTTTATAATCGGGTCCAACAGGATTGTTCAGCGAAATACAAGAGATGCATAGTTGCAATGCTGTATGATAGACTATTTTCTAAAAGTTGTCGAATGATTTCTACGTTCTATTTAATGTGTGGTCCATGCGTGTTTATATAATTTTGATCTTGTTTAGACAAATAACTTTGTAAATGCGTTCGCTGTTTGCGAAGGACTGACAGAAAACATGAAAATAGTGGCGGTGAGCGGAAAACCTTACTTTTATAGTTTTGCAAAATTAACGAACTAACCTGAATTGGCCATGTCAAAGTCAAACAATTCGACTTTATTTTGTTCACGAGCAACTAATTCCTTTATGACTTTCTCCATGTAGTATCTGTTGCCGCAGATGCTTTGATAAAAATTCAAGTCACCCAGAAGTGTAATATGGTCATCGGGGTAAAATCCCTTCTTTTTCCGGCGTAGTGGTCCACGAGTCACCTCACCAAATGCGTAACCATAGGAATTTGGTGGTAATAATTTGATAACTCGTTCACCTGTGTTTAATTGAAGAAGATGACTGATAGATTTTATTTGTGTCTAAAAACAAATAAATCACATTAGACCATTTTGTTTTTTGTTTCTCTGTTTGTAACTTAACCACAAGTCATCGTGTGTGAATACAATACAGATAGAAATTCGTTTCTCCCAAAGCCATTCTCATGTCTTGGAGTTGACGTTGTGTAAGTCGCTTTTAGATAATTCAGACACTGTAAACATTTAGTCTGAGGACCAAAGATCACTTGAATTCATAGCACTGACTCTGTATAATCATTTTATCATATTCACTATGTAGGTATACGATTATTAGGCATATCATTTAAATGCAATGTGCATGTATACTGGTTCGATAAGTTAATGATTTGTTGAACAAATATTGTATGTTAGCATTCCTTTTAAATATCTTTTTATAATACAAAGAATCAATACTAACAGGCAGCAGCTGAATGTGCAGTCCCTTCAAATTCTATATCTTTCAAATAAGAATTAATAGTAATATGATAGACATTTTGAAATACATTTTTATATACTAACCGACTTCAAGGTTAATCTCTGAGGGTTTACATGCCTCGTAAGCTTTAGTCACAATAAAGACCTGCGATTCCCTGATCTGTTTAAGTCGTCTGTTAACCAGAATATCATGTTTGAATTCTACGTCTTTTTGTTCATCAAATTCTGAAATGAGTTAAATCGTGGGTGCCTACAGCTTATGAAATATCTGTCGTAAACATTATGTGTTCATGGTATATACATAGTTTCAATAGATAAGAATGTAGATCTAAGAAACGGATCTGAAACACCAACAAAAAATCTTACCTCCCTTAAAACCCATGCAATACATGAGACCAAAAAAAAAAAACACCGTGTCTCGAATTCAAAGTGGAAAAATTAAATCAAAACATGTAGATCGATGATGTTTGTAAAAAGTGTGTCCAATTCAAAAGTAACACTCTGAGGATAAACAGCTATAAATTGTCTCAAAGTTGTATTGTTTGCGTCGATAAAAAAGTCATGATAGTTAAAGTTCTCGTTTTTTGTTAACCCGAGGGCTTATTTTTACCGGCCCTTAACTTTTTCGGCTGTGGTCAATGTCTTTCGTGGATATTCTCATTCATATTGGAAGTATATCTCCCCACTCCAAATATATACTTTAATAAAAGATAAAAGCGCTACCGACCCTGTATTTTGGGGGATATTAGTGACAACTAAGTTTTTTTGTCTTATTTAGTACTACAATGCACATATCATGGATAACATTCAAAATTTTACATGTTTATTGACAATAAGTATATTCGATTTTATTCGTAGATTTACCTGGATCTTCACTCTCCGTATCTATATCCGATTCTTCGTCAAGTAACGCGGCTGTTGCAGCATCGTATGTGTCATCAATTTCCCCAGCAATGTACGACTGTTAAAGAGACAATAGCGATCTAGTCGTTAAATTGAGCGTAGCTAACGCGTCGCTTGATGTAAAAACACCCAAGAGAATAGTTTAAAACACCAATCGTCGTTAAGACATAACGTACATTTAAGTAGATGTACAATTATTTTGACTTTTAAATTTTTAATTCTCAATGTCTGGACAACGATCTTTTTTTACGAAAAAAAAGAAATTCATTCCTTCGTGTAATGTTATGTACTGTGACTTGGCAATTAAATAAGAGCATTTTCGGAGATACGAGTTAAACAGAATACCTCATACTCTTTTATTGATATGGTATCTTTCATCTTGTCTACTGCATCAACAACTAATTCTCTACCATTAATTCCACGGAACGCCACATCACTTGAAAAACACAAATGTATACACAGTGGATTAACATGTTTTAACAAACTTAGCAGGCTCTACTTTAAGGCATTCTAGTTCAATTAAGTAGAAAAGAACAATCGTGGGCGTTGTCATTACTTAATTATATCTTAGATAATTATATTTGATACAGAAAATCAGCTGCCATAAAGTGTCAAATAAGCATAAATCATTGAAAAACAATATGATGCAGATTACACGGAAATGAGACAATAATAATTATTGTGAATATTTTATACATTTAGATGGAACAGGCCATCATTAAAAATGCTGGTTTGCAGCTACGTAACCAACTCAATAAAAATCCTTCGACCCAAATGTAGGGACTATGACAATTTCCTTTTTTTCTTTCTTCAGCAGTGTTCCCACTCACGTAAAATCTTGGGTAAATCCCGCAATAAAATCGGAAATCACGCCACACATTTTGATCCGGTGCGAGATCGTACGCGTACGAACATGTTTAGGGACGAATCGCCGATTTTCTGGAAACACCTATTACGATGTATGCGTATACATATATTTTTTAAAAAAATGTTAATTACCCCCCCCCAAAAAAAATACTTCTCTTGCCCCCAAATTTCAGACCTAAGGGGTAAACGTAGCCCCAATTTCAGAAGTGTGTGGGAACACTGATTCAGTACGTGTACATAATATTAGCAAACAATGCCTTTCTACGTTCCCACTGTTAAAGTTTGGGTCGTATGAACGCAAACCAAAATTCATTAAGGATGATCTATTTGTGTATGGTTATATGAAGACACAGTTACATACCCATTGTCAGAGCTAAATCCAGTTTTATCGTTGTTAAAACATGCTACAAGGTTTCCAAGCACTAGAGCGGCTCGTTTGCATTCCTTTTCTATAAATCTGGACTCTAGTTCCGCTGCTATCTGTGTTATCAAATACATACACCGTATAACCCCTGAAAACCAGACCACATCCGGAATGGACGAAGTCCGGTTTTATAAAATTCCGTTTTTCAGAGTACTATTGATTATAAAAGAAAAAAATAAGATTTGAGAAATCATCCGATTTTCAGAGAAATCCGGTTTTCAGTGAGTCCGGTTTTCGTGGATTTATACTGTATAGTATATAATATAATGTAATGCTTATATTTTGTACCTAAATACTCAGTGACAGAAGTTAATTATTTTATGTGTTCAGTAGTTAATAGACATCACATTATTTTCACTGATGTTTCATTTAACAAATCTCCACATACTTATGCACGGGTTACACCAAAAAGAGATGGTATCGAGAAATAAAATTAAAACATTTTTTCAATGAAATCGTTTCAGTTATGATTTAAAGTAAATCAACAATTAGCCTTTTACTGCACTACAAAAGGCCGTGGCTGTGGTTCAGTGGTTAGTACGCTGGACTTGTAACCCGGAGATCCGGGTTCGAATTCCGGTCGTGGCAGGTCATACCCTTCTATGAAAATTTTACAAAAATGTCGATTTTCCTCCATATGTGGAGAAGTTGCGGGCTCCTTGTGGATGGGTAAGTTAGTACTGGTTAGTATACAGTCCAGGAAAACTGGTTAGGTGAACCGGTCGCCGTATATAACTGAAAAATTGTTGAAAAACGGCGTTAAACCCCAGTGACAATAAGTCACATAAAACAAACAAAACTGCTGTGCAAATACCATGAAAAGCGATTCAGCTTTCTGTCGCCATGATTCCAGTTCACCATCATATCGCTCAAAATATGTTTCGCTCTGCTTTAGCATAGATTTTATCTTCTCTTCGGTTTTATAAACTGTGCTTAGTTTTGTTGCTAATTTGGACTTTACACTTGCTTTCTCAATTTTAAACATAGATTTGTGGAAATCCTATAAAATCAAAAATTGAAGTCAAATATCAGTCAGTTTTACTATCCAATCAGTAACCAAGGAATCTGCAGTTATATATTTTGTTAAAAGTGACTTTTGTATTGCCCTGTTTATCAAACTCCTATCAAACAAACACGACTAATTTCAGGGACGGACACAGGATTTTGGTTACGGGGGCAGTAAAGTCTAGATGATTATATAGAATATGAACACAATCAGCACATAACCGACGTCTTTACTTATGCTTGCCAGATTTTTGAGGAGGCGCATACTGGCCCCGCCCCTCCTAAATCCGCGCTTGGATTTCAATATCCTCTTGATACTACATTTGCATTCCTAATCTTATCGCTCACGTATTTGTTACGTTTGCAAGTATTAAACAATACACATTAGGTAACAATATTCAGAATATCATCAATCAACCATTTTGCTCTTGTCCACGACAGCTGCTTGTTTCGTCAGTGTTTCTCTAGCCTCGGTATATATTTTCACTAACTGCTCGATCGACTCCTCTTTGTCTTTAAGTCTGTAAAAATTACGAAATGACACAGAAGAGCTAGCACAGATAAAAGAAGCTATACATGCTTTGCGATTTCCTTTAAAATACGGTTTACATTACTTGGAGGGTTGTTTCCTATTATGCCTATTATGTTTTTGAAAACAGAAGACAGAAGAAAACACATTGATGAGATTATTACTGAAATATAAGATTGCTGTAAGTTTATGATGATAACAACAAAAGGGTTGCAATGCATAAGTGTGAGTACGAATCAATGACGTTCCTTGAGTTTTTTTGTTGTCTCAATGTTTCCTCGTGATTTAATAGAATTACATTTACATCCGAAGAGGCTGATTCAATTAGGAAGAATGTAAAAGGATTACATTACATAGTAATCACATAATATCAATCTTTTGTGTGAATTTATTTTAAAATCTGATTTGAATTAGCATAGTAACAACATGCATCCTCTGATGTTATTAATGTAACTCGTACCCATTCAACGCCAGACGAATATCATAGCACGTTTTGTGTGCTTCATCCAGTCTCCTCATGCCTTCTCTTTTCTTTTCTTGTAGCCGTATCAGATCGCTCTCAAGTTTCTCTACAGCTAATTGAATAAAAAAAAAACGGGAATTCTCTGAAAATCGGATGATTTTTCGAGTTCTATTTTTTTTCTCTTCTATAATAATAAACAGTATTCTGAAAATCAGAATTCTCAGAAAACAGGGCTTTTGGTCCAGTCCGAAAGGGGTGCAATTTTCAGAATTATACTGTACAGGCATTTTTCAAATTATTATTAAGTTTACTTTAAAACAAAAAATAAAAATTTTCTGTTTAACAGTTAGAAATGTATTTCTGGTATTTGGAAAAGTCATGTTTTCTTTTTTAGTACGCATCCATTGATAATATAGTTTACTATATATTCACAACACCAAAGTCTTTTATGTTATGTCTGTGCTACGTTAGTATACTATTTAATGAATGTATTTATTTGGTTCTCCTCGTTCTTTCAACAATTTTCATACAATCACTGCTGAGAATGTTATAAAGCGATGAAGGCCTAAAAAGAACTCCCTCGGAAGATGTTCATGTATTTTCCCAAGAAATACTTCCATCTTTAAATAAAAATGCTTTGAAGAGTCGCAAAAAGCCCACATGAAACACATCGAGTTAAATTACGAGGTAACTTACAGTCAGGAATGGGTGCCTTGAATTTAGTCGCATCAATGAATTTGAAACGATTATCATTTGTTTCATACAAATCCTCCAGAAAATTGTGATGGTCAAGATTGCTCTCATGTATTTGATCAAACTGTAACTGCCAATGTCGAATATCGCTCACAGAACTGTTTCAATAGAAGGAACAAGTCAAACTGATATGATTTCTTAATCCAATGACGTCATTTCCGCCAATTATGTGACAATCTCATTGTAACAGACTTCCCGAAATTTGCCAGACCGTTGGACATGTCAGGCAAATTTAAAGCAGGTCCAGTAACTTTTCGGTGAGTACCGGACCAGATGTACGGCACACGGGCACGACTTACAGCATTTATCACTAATTTATATTCGGTCAGAAAAAATTTCATTTGGTTGGACAGAAGTTCTAACTTTGCCTCACCAAATGTCAGGCAAGTATTCAAGCAGTTTCGAAAAGCCCGTTGTAATGATTATTTATTTTCGAATTTATATAGTTCTAATGCATTTCAAAATGATAAATGAGACCGAGATCCGAGGTTATAAACTTAAGATTGATCCCCCAGTTCAATTCTCAATTTCATGGATCAATATTCTTAAGTTAATCCCAACCAAATCATAATATTCAAACTATATTCTGCAAACATAATATCACAAAAATACATATGATATGAATTTACAAATCATTTCAACTCTCATCGGTCTTAAACAAAATTCTTGTCATTTTTTTAGTTATAGAAGATTCACGCTATAAAACAGATGATATTTTTACAAGATAAAGACACGATAACTCCTACAACATAAAGGTATGATAATTCAACTAGATTAGTATATAATTATTGTCGTTATTTGGCTTGTAATAAAATAAACAAACAAAATGAAGAAAACATTTTAAATATCAGAATACATACTGTGCTGCAGTAAGACCGCATGGCGGTCGAAATATTCGAAACGTTGGTTCATCTGTCATTGTTTAGAAAAGTTTTATTTTATTTATAATCACTGTTGAATTAGCATCAATAGACTCGACAGTACACATACGATATCATGCAACGACGTTGTTACTACGAATAACATTGTTAGAAATTGGCGGAAATGACGTCATTCGATGTCGTCGATCCATTCCACTAATCTCGATTGAATTAGGGTCACTCCATTATAAGTGTCATATATACATATATATATAGAAACGATTGGGCTGGAATATTCCTAGGTGACGAGTGGGTAAGGTCGGAATGTGCCGCGTCCAGACGCGCGGGTAAAATCGGAACCTGCCGAATTCTGACGAGTTGAAAGAACCAGAATAAGTCGTGATTCACGGTGGACGAACATAATTAGTAAACTGGCGTTTTTACCTCGTCAGCTTGATAATCGAAGCTGATAATTGTAAAAGCTAGAATGTGTTGATAGTTAATATTTATATTCAGAGGCAGTATTCCTCTAGTTTAGCCTTCTGCGGACATCACATTGAATCTATTTTTACATTATATTCTACAAGGCCATATGAAATTAAATCTACAATAAGCAACCTGGGGCGGTTAGATTGTCAGTTTGTAGAAACAACATTCGTGTTATACCCAATGGAAGAAATCGGTTTTCAAATTGTCAGAGAAATTGTCAGAGAATAGTACATACAAATTGTTTGGGAAACAGCTGCAATGTAATTTTACTCGCGCCATGTTATTCATTCTATTATATTTTTTATCTTTCGTGATTGCAAACAGCAGCGCATATAAAACAACTTCGAAGACAAATAAGCTTTTCATATTGACAGAATTCGTTTCCAGATCTTGTTTATAAACTATATGGGAATTTGCTAAGTTTCCGCGGAGTGTTTATTTGTCTTTCATGTGACACGACACAGTAAAAATGTTTTGTTAGAAATCTGATATTTTCAAGGTTTGCACTTTAACGTCCTTACACAGAAAATAAATTGTTATTATTGGCTTTCATACTTATGAAGTGAATATAACTGCTAGATAAAGTACAGAAATTATTAATATCAAAACTTGCAATTTAGAACCATTTGATTAACAACCAAGACGCGAGTAAGGTTGGTTGACTGATTTTTTATATAATGCTTAAAGCATACCGAAATTTGTGGGCTGCCTAATTACATGATATTAACAAACAACCAAGGTTGATAACTCTATTTGTTATGTAATAATTGGGCATGTTGAAATTCGGCTTGCTATGGTTTTACGATTCATAAGATTAAGACTGAATATTTCTAGCTTTATGCGATTTATTGTTGTTTGTTTAATATTTTTTATGCTATATGGCGCTTCGACAACATATGGTCTTGTAACATGCATTTAAATAAACAACACGTATATATCGCGTACAAGAATAATTCATACTTGAGAATGGTAGATAACTGACAGGAATTGTTTAAAATTGATTATTTGTTGTTATAGTTATTGCGCCACTAAATGCCACAGATATTTATTTAAAATATTACATGCGGAGCTGTTAATGTTCATTTTTGTTTAATTTAAATCGCTATTTGTTGACATACTAAGTAAAATTTGAAGATTAATACTTTCATCAAATGATCACAAATCTTCTTGAAGTAAACATTTATTACTTGTAGCGGATAATTATAAATCGTGGAACTATAAATTGTTCCATTATCTTTGAAATAAACGTTTTGCTAGTAGTGGACGTTTTACTGTATCTGAGATATGTAAGCGCACACAACCTCATGATAACCAAGACTTTGCTTAAACTATGTAAGATAAGGATCATATACACTGTATTTGTTCTAATGAAAGTCTTGAAATTTCGCAAACAGATCTCTTTTTTTGATTTGATATTTTATTGTCTGGCAAAACTTAATTATCTAACCGAAAAAAAATTGGGACATAACGAAACAAAATTACTTTCGTGAACTTGTAGCCTACAACCTGAAAATATATCAGTCAAGTGTTTTCCATTGTTTCATTCTAATGCAGAACTGGGGTTTGCTTTGGACTTTTTTCTCGCGGGATCATAAACTTACGAGAGCTACGTTAGCGCCATAACTTTTTTTCTTGTAACAAGACCACTACGTGCTTTACAATTAGCTTCCTTCTCTGCGAATCAACAAATCCGTAAGGACGTTATCATCATTATTTTGAAGGAAAGTAAATGACAAATCCTGCTGAGAAGGCAAGAAAAAGCGCAAGTTCTGGCTTCCTTGTTTATCACTAAGATTAGCATCACCATAATGGAAACACTTCTCTGTTCTAATCATCTGTTCTCATTGTTTTAGTTGTATATTCGGCGACATTGACACTCGTGTAATAAACATAACAATCATTTTGCCAGCTGCGACCCTAGTCCCAGGGTTTGCGCGCTGGATTTGTAACCCGGCGATCTTGGTTCATCTCCCGGTTGCAGCAGGTCATACCCTTCTACGCAAACTTGACAAAAACGTGGTTAAGTTGCCAGCTCCTTGTGGAAGGTCAAGTTAGAAGTGGTTAGAATACAGTCCAGGTAAACCGGCCGCCGTATATAAGTGAAAAAATGTTTAAATACTGCGTTAAACCCTGATAAAAAATACCAAAGGTATATAGTTTGTATTTGGGGAAAAGTAAATTTTGCCTCCATCTAAGTTTCCTGACAAAATATTTTTCTTCGATGTTACAGAAGGATGGGTTATATGTTTTCATCAAATCTAAGTTAACAGTAAAGCTATAAGGAAAAAATGAGACAAAAGAACGTTTTATAAAGTCGTATCTAAATGTACTCTGGTGAATGAGAACAACTACATAGGCTATTAGTTTTATCCCATGTGATATTCTTGACAGCTCATTACGCGGTTTTATTTTATTTCGTTTCGAGACCCTTCAGCAATCTTTTGCACTGTATGTATTTAAAGAGATGTACTAGCTTGGTGTTAATGTCCTCAGTCTAGGGAAAATATTCCACACTAAGCATAAACAGAAATAACTGAATTTCATTTTTTCTGAGGTTTAAAGTCGCACCAACAGTCAGGGTCATTTGGCGACCGAGCTTTGCAAGCCTAAATCATGAAGGAAGACCCCATGCATACACCAGGGTAGAACCACTGATATTTCGTTGGCTAGCTACACAGCATCCTTACATGGGAAAATTGTTACTGGGTTTGATTCGAATTCACAGCGTCGAGAGGCTGGTGATTACCAGTCAGAGGCTATAACCACACGACCAGGAAGGCTTCTAGTTTATGTGCATATGCATCCGAGCGGATGAAATGACCATGGTTCACTACACCTACATAAATCACATTAAATAATATTGTCAAAACAATTTATTCTCTGCAACACGGGTTGATTGGCTCATATTATAGCATTATTATTTGCAACATTTTTTACGGCCGCCTTATGTTCTTCGATGATATGAGACACAGATGAGGTTTAAACCTTATTTATTATGATGTTTTGTTTTATGTGACTTATTGTCACTGGGGTTCAACGCCATTTTTCAACAATTTTTCAGTTGTATACGGCGACCGGTTCACCTAACCAGTTTTCCTGGACTGTATACTAACCAGCACTAACTTACCCTCCCACATGGAACCGGCAACCTCTCCATATGTGGAGGAAAATCGACATTTTTGTCAAATTTTCATAGAAGTGTATGACCTGCCACGACCGGGATTCGAACCCGGATCTCCGGATTACAATTCCACCGCACTAACCACTGGACCACGACTGCAGCCCTACAAATTATGAAATAATTGTTTGTGTCTAATTCAAGTAAAACTGATATTGACGATTTTTCCCAAAATAAAATTTTGAAAGAAGTAATAATAAAGAAAGCAATGAAAAGTGAGTAAGCATTCATTCTTTATATACGGTGAATTATTTTTTTTATTTGCCTATCCAGCATTATAATATTGCACCTATTTTTTATAAGCCAATCAACTGAGCAGAGTCGGGTGTTAATTTAAACATGCAATAAATATAATTCAAGTAAGAATTAACTCAGTCAGTGCATATCTTATTTTGTATTAGAAATATTGGTATTTTATTGAAAAGTACATAAAAAGATTCGGATCTTTCCGATCAATTTACTGAATAAAATAGGTAATGTTTGGTTTGATAACTTACCAGAAGGACACAGGAAAGCCATTTTTATTATTGAAAGTCGTTCTGGACTGAACCAGGTTCTAGCCACTAACCAAAGAACATGCTTCTCAAATTGTACGTTTAAACTTGTAAATTTGTACGAGGTATTAATCTAGTGACGTAGCATAATATTACCTCAAAAACGTGTCTCCGTATTTCTAGAAAAAGGTTTTTGACAACTTGGACTTCTGTGCATTAATCAAGTTCACATAACCCGTCATTTTAATAACACAAATATCCGTAATGTAGTCTTGCGAATGAGATCTCCAAAAATGATACATTTCAATATTTTGATATACGTTTTGTGTTTTTGGAGAGATGGTTATTCCATCTTCATTTGCACATGATATGTAAATGAATGAGTGTCTTATACAATGGGCGGAATTGGAAATATATGAGATGTAAATATTCTTGTTCTATGTTAGACCATTTCGTTATACCAAAAATATATTTTGTTTGTGTAAAGAAAATTTGCAATTTGAAATTTAATCTAAGAGGATGTACACACATGACACTGCCGGTATAAGATCACTTCTTTAATACCTGATAAAATTGTCACAGATAGACCATGTATAATACCTTATGTTAAAGGATCCATGAAATACGATTGTCTTTGTTTAACAAAACCCGCTTATTAAATCTCATTTATTTATGGATTTTTTGCTTCTTTTGGGGCAAGTGTGAAGCCATCAATAGGTCCTCAATACTGGCTTTGCTACAGCTTGTTCCAAGGCGGTATCCTCCAAGAGACTATGTTTAGTCCGCCATTATATGGTCCTATGTGTTGGGTGGGTATTGGGGTCGGAGAAATTTTTTTTGGGGGGGAGGGGAAGTCAGTATTTTGGAGAAAGTGGGATGTTTCTTAGGTGTTTCTTTCTTCTTGGGGTCATTTTCTAATTTGTATTCATATACAACGCTGTTTTCAAAATACCTCACTAAGTGATTCTACATGTGACTGACTGTTTCTTTAAACAACGTTGGTTTTCTTATGCAAATACAAATTCAGTACTATTTACGAATAATTCCATTAATACACAATGGTGTGCTCTCAATATAGTCACCAATCAAGAATAACATTTCAGGAGCTTAATTTAACCAGCGAACGTCTTGTCCATTTCCGACAATTTTTCCTTTCGAATCCCTTTAATTAACAATGTAGCACGCACAGTAGGTCATATTACACTCACAGACAAGCTTTTTCTAAGTTCAGAAATATGTGTACAATGGGGGATATACAAGTAGAGATTAGACGAAAAGGGAATGACATGAGCAATAAGAAAATAGACGATAGTGAAAAAAGATGCTGTAAACAAGTTTATAAGAGATGAACACCACGCCGGCTTAAGCAGTCACACCCCACCTCTTGGTGGTCACGTGACAAACCCATTGTTCCTAGAATTATGAATTGATTGGAAGTATAACTAGTTCGGGACAGCAAAGGCAATGTCTATATGTATAGATACACACATATATGATACTATAAGATATAGTAAGCATAAGTCGAAGCTATTTCAAAGCATAAAAAATTAACGGTAAACCATGTATCAATGTTTCTTTCGATTTGGATAGCTATCGATAAAAGTTCGTTAGCATACCACGAACTAAATGTACTATAGTTGCATTACGTTGTTTAGACCGTTCAATTATTTTCAACAATACAGTAGGTTTTTAGGTCGATATATATTCAAATATCATATGTGGTTTCGTTGAAATGTAAATGCCTTATACTGACGTAGAACATATCAAATATTGTTTTTTTTCGTCTCATTTTTCGTTCAAAAAAACACATCTCCATTAAAAGTAAAAAAAAAAACAATACCGATACATGACAACCTCATCTATTTTGGATATAATTCGAATTTCTGATGTTTTTGTACACATGTCTTCAATTTGTTTAAGAAAATAACAAGAAAATTGATATTGACATCCATTGGGTGTATGTACTTATCTTATAAGGCTATGTGGAAAACAGAAAATTCCGTGTGGCGAAACAATTAAAACATTAAAGACGTGCGTGGAATGAAATATCTCTGATTTTGACAATGTAATGATTCAATTATCGTTCAAAGTCCCCGGCTTAAAGCGATGACGTACATTTGAGGAATAATCAAATCCGGTATTAGAGATTTGGATAATGAATAAGATACTTTTATAATTCCTCCTTGATTGATATTCCGAACGTAAAGTACGGACTATAATCAAAACTATGAGGGCTAATGAAGTAAGCACTGACGCAATTCTCCGATATATTCGGACGTTGGTATTTACTATAAAGTGTGTTTTTGTTCTCATCTGGGTGGGTTTAAAGGTCGCGACAACCACCAGAGTATTTTGTCGTCGTTAAGTTCTTCAACGGTGGAGGAAGACCCCAGGCGTATACCCGGGTAGAACCACCGACCATCAGTATGCTGGTTAGACAGTTTTCTCACATGTGAAATTTCGTCTCAAGAAGGATTCGAGTTCACAGCGCTGAAAGAATAGCGATTTCTAGTCAGAGACCAAAACCACTTGAAGATTAAAATGAGTGTCTGCCAACACCAGATGCAACAAGAGGAAGTTAAAAAGTTGGTACGTAGAACGAACGAACGAACGAACGAACGAATAGACCTGAAACGCATGCATATTACGGCGTTATCCAATTATTGTCAAATCGTGGACACACTGAAGAAGCGCTTTTGAATCATGCACGAGTATAACGTAACAAGTGAAAACTAACAACTCATCTGTTCAAGAAACAAAAGTCCCTGGATGCGATTTTGATTTATATTCTCTTGTTGTAAAGTACATGTTATGTAGCAAAACCAATAACAATAAATTATCGTTAACACCATCATTAGAACTTCTTTGATGGTTTCGCTTAAGCCTGTTCATTAAAATGAGGACAGGTTTTTCATAAAACCTTCTCTACCAATTCAGATTCTGTAAAACCAAGTTATGGAGCTACGATAAGCACCGTTAAGGACTGGTAAGAACAGTATCGTTTTTCATTTATACAGAGATAAGTGTGTTAATGTTTTTGTTGTAATTATGACAAATACAAACCAGTTGATAAATGTCACAAGACTGTTTTGTACTATGAGATCATAGTAAAAAAAGAGTTAACTGTTAACTGTTTCTTTAGGACATTATAATCGGCTTCTAAGAATTAATTTTATCATTGTAAAAGGAAGTCGTTTAGTACATTAAACAGACCACTTTGTATGATTTTACAGCCAAGTAAAAACAAATATTGAAACTAAAATACGAAGTATATGTATGGCAAGAGTAACTGAATTTTATCGCCACAATTTCTGAAACATGACATTTATCTGATTTATAAAAGGTTAATAATGCCAATGCCGTCAGATAGGAAAATAGTTTCACCACAATTATAACTCGTGTACCATTAAGTATGTGTCACTATTCTAAATACTTATAAACCACAGAAATCCTGAAAGATGTGTTGTTTCATTGAATTGTTGATTTTGGTAAGTCATGTGCGTGTTAGACGGTGAATCGAGCTAAGCAATTAGAAATCCTATAAGTTAAGAACCATCGCGTGTCTGTGAATAATATAATGATTCAGGTCAGCAAACAAATATCAGTATTCATGACGTATTTCCTTCATAAAACCATTTGATATTTATAGAAAGTTCTTCATTTCGAGTGTTTGTATTATGCTCCGGAGATCATAGAACAACTGTATGCGTTTGATTTGTTTGTTTTTTGTTTTTATGTGACTTATTGTCACTGGGGTTTAACGTCGTTTTTCAGTTATATACGGCGACCGGTTCACCTAACAAGTTTTCCTGGACTATATACTAACCGGTGCTAACTTACCCTTCCACAAGGAACCGGCGACTTCTCCACATATGGAGGAAAATCGACATTTTTGTCAAATTTTCATGGAAGGGTAAGACCTGTCGCGACCGGTATTCGAACCAGGATCTCCGGGTTACAAGTCCAACGCACCAACCACTGGACCACGATCGCGGCCATATGCGTTTGAAGTTTGAACTGAATAAGATCATTGGCTTGAGTATTGTTATTTTTTTGTGCAAATAATGAAGCAATAAATAAATAATAAAAAAATAAAGCAAGCATTTATATATATAAATGCTTGCTTTGCCATCGACTTATTTGTGAAATTTATACATTAAACATCACATCGCCATCACCTCAATATTACAACCAACTCAATATCACAACCACTAATTTTTGGACCGGCTTCCAATAACTCCCCTACAATTAAACTTGATTATGAGACCACCTCATTATTACGACAATTTTTCCGGGTCCCGAATGTGATTTCAATATTGAGGTGGTACAGTACTGAGGTATTTCTTTTTTCATTGTACAGTTTCTTTTTATTATATTAGTATCATTAAAATACATAAGAGAAAAATGACGGAGACTATGAGTATTTATTAAATATCAGCAAGCGCTCGCTGTCGTACAAGCAATAGGTACAGATTCTATATTGCTACATCCGCATACAAGGTCATTCCGATGTACAAAAACGGGGCTTGACATTATCATTAGAATAATTGCAATATCTAAACAATTGTGTGTCCATTTGAACCCCATAAAAATAATGAACGTTTAAATTGAAAAGCAGGATAACTACATGGCTTCATCATGATCGAATGGTTCGATTGTACATGTTTTACCTGAACACCTAATCAGCAATGTATACAGACTCTCAGAATCTAGTGTAAAATCTAGTGCAGCAAGTTTACATGGCAACAGGAGAAAAATTGCCATGAACATTTCTCATTTGTTTTCTTTCCTACATTATGTTTGGACATTAGAGAATGAGGTTATTACATCTGTTTGTTGTTTGCTGACAGCTGTTTTTATTCTTGAACAGTAGTGTTCAACATTTTTAAATTATGTCTAGATACTGAATAACTTGGAAGTGATATATTCACGTTTTATAATAATTTACACGACTGAATCGTATAAAAATGTCCTAATGCAGCCATTTCGATGGATTCTTGATAGATTCACACATTTTTTCATTATTTGAAATAGCTGTTCACATGAAACATCACGCAACAAAGATGATATATACCACCTATATGATGTAATAGACGATTCCACTTCGCTCGTTAATGTGATTTTGTAAAAGTGTTTGGATGGGAGATATATTTATGGAGGCCCTATGTCTCATATGAATTACAAGAAGTCTCCGAGTCTGATAAATATGTACGGAACAATCACATATAGGAAATATATATTCATATCTAATTCAGTAGAACATCCACTGATCTTTTTCGGGCATACGTTTACGCTTTGCGGCATTTAACGGTAGGGAAGCAACATATAGCGGCAGAAATAATAAGCGATATTTAACGTTAAAATTGCGACATCTAACGGCAGAAAATTTTGCGACATCTAACGGCGATGCGATACTTAACGGTACCACAAATTGCATGATTTTGTTTATGACTTACCTACATGCTAATTCTAAGGAAAATGTTATGAAATGCTTGGTTGTTTTTTGGTGATAATAACAGTGCATGATTTTTTTTTTCATTGAGTTTAAGACCGTTTTTTTCAATATTTCTTTCAGTCATATGCGGCTGTCGGTTTACCTTACCAGTTTTCCTGAAGCCGCGACCGTAAAATGCACGCAAACAGACTGACGGACTGACGTATTTCAAGTCTTTCTTCAAATGTATATCAAATTAGGCCATCAAAGAGCGCTGCCTTATTGTCTGTGACCGATGTTCTCTGCTAGGACCCTTCAACGAAACGACTAAATGTTTGTTTAATGCCCCAAGTAATATTAAATTAATCTTAATAATTTCACTGAGTTAAATCAAAAGGGATCGTTAGGACCTTATTACGCCTAGTGCCGTTTATATCATGTTTGTTGACGTGTTTACCGGTGTCTCCGTAGTTACATGGCACATACTGTAATGCGAGTTTAGTACCGGAACCGCGTTGGCTTGATACCTTCAGTAGTTAAAATTTTTTATCTTGATTTTAAAGTTTATAAGTAATTACAAGATTTTGCTGTCTCACAGCGCTTTGATTCCACTACAGTAATGTTTGAGATTTATGATAGATAAGCGAGCGACGATGCTAGGAAAGCATTAAATTATGTATCCATGCGTCGTATAATTCATACTTGATATCAGGCTGTGTTGCAGTATTCACAAGATATTACCGTTATAAAAGATGTAACGTTGGCAATGACTCTGATGATGACTTGAGATAAGATAATAGTATCTGCTTCCGTAGAAGAACTGTTTGATGTGTTCAATCACAAAGGCAAGTTACTAGGATATAACGGAGCCGTCACGCAGAATATCTCATGAAATGTATTACGTAAGGGCATTTGAGTGACAAAATCAATAAAAGGCATCTATCATTTAGGGTTTGTGTTTGGTTACATTGTCCGACATGATATTCGTATCGATATGAAATGATCAATTTCCAATAAATCAGATGATAAGATACCTACCTCTTTGAGGTGACATTTTCCTGCAGAGGAAAGGCAACAAAAAGCCGCATGATTGTACCTCTTAACATTTTCTACTTAAAGCCGCAGAATGTTTGCATACGCAATTTATGCCCCGTCGATAATGGACTGAACAATTAACGCGTGGTTAAATGCGTGTTACTTCATTAGCATAACATCTTCTGTGGGAATTATCCGCGATAATTGCATGCATATATGAGTTTTATTATTTTATGTTACAAAGTAACATGTGCGTCACTAATTAATACCTCTAAAACAATGAAGCTGTTCTGATACTTGTTTGTGTTTATAATAACAACCATAGCAACTTTCAGAATACAGTTTGATTATCATTTCACTAGAGGTGAAACGATTAATCGCGATCCATTGCGAACCGCGATTTTTCATGCTCGATTCGATTCGATTCGATTCAATGACGGCAATTTCGATTCGATTTTTTTTTGGTAATACCTACTTTTATTTTCCGTAGTATGCGAGTCAAAATGACTGAAATCTAACGAGATCAGCATTCTTCTCGTGTCGTCAGGCTCTTTACTGTTTCAGTTTTTCCTATTCACAAGTTTTATGTTTCGTTTGTTCCATTGTTTACAGTATTTAAGAAAATACATTCCATCGTAAACTAGTGGGATAGCTATTTTATTCTTGTCCTATTTAATTCCTTTTAAAATCGAAAATCGAATCGAAAAATTGAATCGTGGGATGAAAAATCGAAATCGAATCGAATCGAAATTTTTTGAATCGTTTCACCTCTACATTTCACGTATGCATCAATCAATGCTAAGAGAGAAAGAATGAATTGTAGGCGAATTACGGTTTTATATCCATATTGTCCATAATCATTATCTCAAACGGGAAAGGACAAATTTGAAACACCTTTACCGCCTTAAAGATTTCTATGACAGAAAATAACTTACCATTAGATTAAAATAAACACTAACCCTTGAGTTAGTGTCCCTTTTCACTGCAGAAGTTTTCAAAGATTAAAGAAAAAAAAATAACACATTTCAATAAAAACTCACGGTAAAAACGTGCAAAAACGAAGTATCAATCTTATTTAATGAAGAAAATTATAGTTCACCATGCAATATCTTCAGAAGTTAATATCTGTATATTTTTCAACAAGGACAAAATTGATATTTCTGCAGTACTATATTCATAATGCTAACATATTAACATTAACACTGAATAGATACGTAAAAAGTACAATATCATGGATGTAACACATTAATATGTCGCGCAACAGAGGGAGCGAGAGAGGTGCCCCTACGGGAGGCGATACGGAAACATACGACGGAGGGTAACACAGGAATAAATATGATGTAAATATTTATTACTTTAACATAACCATTGTTAGATCAATTCAACGTGTTCATTGTCCTTCGTGGCAATACATACATAATATATATGTATAATAATGTGTAGTAACATATAGTATAGTTTTTTGTAATGTCTTGGTTTTATGTTTGTCTCAGCGATCTGTCCTCAATGTCATGCATGTGATTTATTACTGGCTCTATATACGATAACGATATTAGAAAAGAATGTTTCATATCTCTACTAGCATTCTAATGTTACACATTTATTTAATCTTATTACAAATTCAATTTACGACGCGACTTTAACAGCATACTGACGCAATACCAGTCAATTTAAAGATTCATCAATGTTCGTAAATGTTATTTTTAGCACGTCTGAGAATGATCAGGTGGAACACTAATCGTTTATGCGTTAAATCAGGCAATTAAACCGTATTTATTATTCAAATGGTGTTTAATCTTTACCGTAAAATATTTTAATGGAAAACACCTTATTTAGTACAAACATGTGCCTTATTACCATCAGTATCATTAAACTACCTTGAATTGAATAGATCAATTATTAACCACAATGTAAATCCATTAGCTCCTACATTTAACCCGACAATTTCTGCGATGTTTTATCATTGTCTTTTCTCTTTTTCAGCCATGTGGTTGTTAGACCCCCGGCTTTACATTTTCTCATACTAGTATCACCATGTATGTCTTCTCAAAGAATTACTCACAGAGATCTGATACACGTAGAGATTTCACGTCTCGTGTTCGTGTCAAAAGTAGAATGGCATACGAGATACTACATGTAGTGACATGATTTAACAAATAATTTGCATACAATGGCCAGATGTTGGTACACATTAATTATTACATAATTTGAATAAACCGCATGGACGACTCATGAATATTTCAAATTACAACTCATGAATTAATTAAGAAAAATGTGTTTTCAATATAAGTGTAATTCAAAAAGCGCTTAACATTTACATCCACGTTGCACTGAATTCGTAAATCAGAAACCTGCTTTGCGAAATGATCGGTAAACAATGCCAGCTGTGCGATTGGTTTACCTTACATTAAAATTAGCCCACGTGGACACTTAATCAAATGTATTTTATCCGTGCACATTTTACTTAATACGTAGGTGATAACCTAATGGGGTTTTAAGTCTAGTCCTGAATTATAAGGCCCTGATATGCCACGAGCATAGTGTAGACATATGGTTTTTGTATCTTCTTGGTATAAAGCTTCTAATAGCATTGACCTTCAACGCCAAATGCAAAAAGTCTGCTAATAAAGCTGAAAGTTTTTAGCTCCTTGCACAATGTGTAGACGCCAGTTACCAACAATAGGTAATGTTTTGCAAACCGGTCAAGCCAACTGACCGTCCGAGTCAAATGACTTTTAACACACTTTGCTACATACTTAGAGATATGTTTTCATGTCGTTACCTATTTTTTAAAAAATAGTGTCTTATCTACCCTACCAGAATAACGGTATCATCTGTCAGAACGTTTCATTTTAGATATGGTAAAGACTACCTGGGTATTTCCAGTATTCATTTCTTGATCTGATGTCACGCCAACATTTTCTAGCTAAAGTCTGTGTTCTTGGATCTTAATGTGTTGTGTTAAACTTTGCGTTGTCACTGGCTACAATGCGTTGTCAATTGTTTTGTAATTTTAATTCAGTCACGGACAAAAGTTTATCTCACAGACACATATTGATGTTGGGCCTTTTAGAGAGTTCATTATAGGACTTAATACTTGCGTCGAAGTTCTCAAGGTAAAATTTCTACAAACGAACAAGTGACATCAGTTATGTCATGTACGATCTACTCCCTTATTTGAAATAATGTAAATTATAAGAATTATAACATTATAAACATTATAATAGCAATAAATGTTTGCATTTCTATATTGGTCATGCGTGTTACATTTTTGGAACCACTGGTGCAATTCTAGGAGATGTTGTATAAGATATTGCCCAGTCTTCAATGTGATTGTTCTCCTTCAGAGGCGAGATACGAGTAACCATTACAAAGACCTGTTGTTGTACCACAAGCATATCGATGAACTTTGCTTTATTGGAAAATTGTGAATAGAACGTCGGAGCGATGTTGTTGGTCCTCTTTGGAAGTTTATTTGTATGAATTTAGTAAACAAAGAAGTAGGCAGGGCACGGTCTGAAATTAGTGTTAATAATAATTGACAGGTGATTCGTAAAGGTCCATGAATTTGTTATTGAAATAACTACGTACACATTACAAACTCAAAACACGATAAAAAGATGAAATTTTGAAATTCAGGAAAATGGAAGATCTTAATGGTAGTTTGTCATTTAATGGATCGACGGCTTTGGAATCTAATGTGTATCGTGTACAGTCACAAAATGTAACGCTTGAATATCTATACAGTATTGCAGCTCCTCATTCGTGGGAATGGCTCCTAATTGCTGTGTATATAGTCACGTTTATAGTTGGAGTGACTGGCAACGTGCTTGTTTGCTTTGCGGTGTGGAAAAATAAGGATTTACGGACAGTAACGAATATTTTTATGGTGAATTTATCAGTTGCTGACTTCACTGTCATTGTATTTTGTTTACCGTCCGTTCTTGTTGTGGATGTAACAGCAACATGGTTTCTGGGCAGAATTTTTTGCAAAATTCATATTTCATTGATGGTAAGTTAATGTTTTGATAAATGTCTTATTTTAAATTAGTGAGAACTTCTATGTTGTGAAAAAAGGAATGATGGTAATGAAAAATGAAATATGTTATCTTTTTAACTTATTACAATATCATTATGTATATTATGTATACAACTAATACGTTTTATATCAAATTGCATATGATTATTGAAAGCCATTGGGCATGGTTAATAAAAGTTTCATTACTTCAAAGTATGGTGACAAAGGTTCATTGGCATTTCTTTTATTATCAGGAATGGCTCTCAAAGAGACATTAAATGAATATTGTTTGAATTTAATGCAAATGTTTTCATGATAACTATGTTATCTTTTCAAGACACAAACAAATGAATTAATACAGAAATATTGTCCATCAACTTTGTTGTTTCATTTTTTTAAACTTGCTCCCATTACCACTGGGCTCTTAATTACAACTTGACAGAATGACCACAGCATGATTGTATCTAAACCCGAGCATTATGGTCGGATCCGAATATTATGACAAACTGCCTGTACAGAAAATGCATTATATTGTTGAGTATTGTGAACGTAACAAATCGTCGGGTTATTTCTACAAACCCGTTTATCATTTTTTCCCATTTAGAGAAAATCGCGTTTGGAGTTTTGAACTGCAATAACTTTAAGCGAGTTATGGGTTTGTGGAATTAGGATTAACCCTATTTAGGATAGATCTAATAGCACATAAGTATGCTCATTGTAAAGACCGCATCGAGGCAAAAAAATGATGCCAAAATATTGCCAAAAATTGAGTTACGGGATTGTAGAAATAAGACGACGAAATGTTCTTCAAGCCCTAACAAGACTTAATTTCACTAGTTTTTCTACACATTGACTTTTATATACAAATTCTAACTGACGGAAGCAAGGTACTAGAGAAAATATTGTGCCAAAACAAAAATACTCAGATTGAAGAAAATGGGTTGACCTCACCAATTTGTACTGATTTTCTTCTGACCCTTTTCCTCCTTATCATACAAGAACAGCAATATCTTTCTGTACCCAAAAAGACTGAATTGATGTTTTCTGGTGGTGTACCAAGCTTAATACCAGCTTAAGATACCCGCACAGTAAGTCAAACAAGATTTCTGTAACTCTCTTTGGAATACGTACATCAAGACATTGTATGTACGACACCATTCGATGCCACGACAGACAGAAGTAAATGTCAAAGCTCAGACATTCAGTTAAATCAGCTACATGTATATTACTCATTTAAATATTTTCATATTAACCAAGATAATATTAAATTTCCATCCATTATTGGTCTGAGACTAAGTTTATGGCTTGCCTTCCTCAATGAGAGTACTTAGAGTTATAATCACAATATAATTATTTGAGAGTTCACTACACAAGAAAATATGGACGCACAAGATGATGATATATCATTTTAGAGTTGTACAATGAGCTTCTCTTACATAAGGAAATTGGAAGCCATTACTCATTTAGTTTGGTAAGGTTAGTATTTTTCGACGGACGGGTGACCGAATGATGAATTCCGTAGACTTTGGTTCGTTCATCAATAAATTCGACCCAGATGTTTCATCATATCTCTAATATTGGAAGAAATAAAGTGATCTATATATATACCTTATTTTTAAAACAAAAATCAAACTTTACATGCCCCTCTTCTATGTTATGGATATATAATATGTCAAAATAAATCAAGGATAATTTATAAAACATTGACTGATATAGAAAGTAGTCTTAAGGTTGTAGAGTTCCTGAAGAACCGGATATGCTGTTTATTCTCTATAGTTTTTTCACGTCTTTTTCTAGGAACCCAATTATTATCTATATCCAATTATTCTACGCTTCCTCGTGTAGTGCTTTGAGAGATTTGAGTGCTATGATGTTGGCAAAGACACTAATCATCTTGTATCATCTGCTCGCTGTATGACGTTATGTGACGCCTAAACGCTGCAGCAGTATGTGTTGTCGCTGACGTAGCACCTGTTGTTGTTATTGTTGTTGTTGTTGTTGTTGCTGTTGTTGTATGTTTTACTGGTGCTACTGAAGAGTGTTATTAGCAAACTACACAGCTGCTATAGACTACAGCGGTTAGGTTTTTCCAAATCTTGATAAGACATAAGAATGGTAATTGCATTGTCTTAGCAATTCTATTCTGATTAAATATGCTCCAGACTGCTGTTCATTACATCACGCATGTCATTATGGATAAAAAAACATCCTGATGCAAATAAATAAGTTTGCAAGCACAGTAGACAATGATGAATGTGTATATTAGTATGTCTTTATTTATATGTTAAAGAAGACATTTGCGTGGATGTCAGTGCTTACAAAGCAGGACTTTTGTGTTTTTATACGTATTCGTTAGGCACCAGTGCCATGCAGTTACGTACCGAGGGTTATTTTGCGACCTTTTCACTGCTGTTACAACAGCTTATTTGGTAAAGCGCTTGGATTTATAATTGCATTTGCACGGGGCTGTCGGCTCAGCGGCCTGGATTAGCTCAATATTTAAAATATATCACGCAGATTCTAAATGAAATCGTGACTGGTGAGTTTGTGCGTCCTAACAAATATCTTAACCCAAGGGCAAACGTAACACTTTCAAATCAGGGGCTCAGAATTTTGTTTTATAATCCTCACTTTTTACTTAACATTCGTTTAAAGCAATGACGCCACAAATTTACGGAATGACGAACACGAGATTTGGAGGAAATTGAATTTTGTCAGCAGACAATTAACTAAACATGGAGAATGTCAATAGGCGCCAGTGAATGTGTCACAATTATAAAAATATAATATTGTATTAATGAGGTAACGACACACATTTGTTTTTGCAAAAAAAAATGATATAATAAAAACAATGAAAATCGATACCAGTAATTGTTCTGTAAATTTAGCACCCTGACATAATAGTGTTCTTAGACAGACAGTAATTTCGCACAATAGAATATTTGCACGCTTAATCAAATATAGTAAGACTGTATTGTTTTAATTCTGTTCATTTTGTAGAAACTTCTTATAGACGCGTAATACAATTTCAGAATAAATTCGTTGCTGCGTTCAATAAATCACATTGTGTGTGTGTAGAAAGTAATATTTGAATGCATTGTATGGTAAGATCATCATGTGTGTACTGACAATGATCCCCAGAACTTAATCAACATAGACAACGGTTATATATAAATATTTGTCCACAACAAAACAACAGCTCTTGAAATCTCACTTTGGCATAAATATTCAAATAGTTGACAAAATGAGGTTACTTTCTTGTCATAAATAGGCAATCATATGATCCGAAAATGGAAAGTCAATTGTCCCGTAATGACTTCAAGTATTTGGGCGAAAACATTAAGACAACCACTTTGAAATTATTGCATTTCGCAAAAAGAATACTGTTCCGATTTATTTTTGTAGCCCGCTCTTTCTTTCAAGTTCGTTTTAAGACGGCCAAGTGCCACGTTTGTAAACAGCACAACATTACTATTCTTAAACACATTGAATCCATATATGTCGTAATAAATATAAACTGAAATAAATTCTAAATTCAGACTGTACTATAAATATCGAGTCCAGCCTCATTAAATTCTCATCTAAGAACACAGTAGAATTTCAGACTCCACAGTCTAGCGGATATAATCGGAAACAAGTTTTAAAAAATAGACTTTCTCATAGGTAATTGTTACACATTACGTATAATTATATTTGTATTTACATTCGGTAATAGACTTCTAACACTGTCTGCTCTCTTTTTATTCTTTATTTCCCATTCATACCATTGACAGCATTAGTGTCTGGTATAATATCAGCCACAATTATTTATCATAATGGAGTACAGTTACTGTATCGATGTCGAACAGTTTAGACAAGATATGGCCTAGATTTTTATGTCATTTTTAAAAAAAAAACTAGAATTAATCGTGTGGCGAACAATTATGGTGAAATCGAATACCAGTGACGGGTACAGAGTTTCCGGTTGGGGCCGTAAAGTCTAGATGATTATGTACAATGAGGACACAATGAACACATAACTAACAGGTTTTTTTACTTATGCTTACCAAACCTTATGGAGGGTGCAGACAGGCTTCCCCATAAATCCGCCCTTGAATACTGTCGTAAGACAAATATCTCAACACGTTGTCGCTTTGAAGTATTAAATCCAAGATGGTTTGATTTCCCACTCTGGCTCCATAGTTGGTTACAGTACGTATTTGATTGGTAACCCAATATTACAGGCAAGGATACATAAATGAGTACAATGCTAATTTGCATTGACATCAGAATTGAAATACGATACAACGTTGAAAGTATGACAATCTAATGATTGATATCTTTATTTGTTTGGTCGATAAAATCATACCACTAATATGTGTTCATGAAAAATATCTTAAGAACGGATAAAAAATATTATTGGTGTTTTTGATGAATATATCTCATGTCTGGAAACTACTTATGCTGTAACGCAAGCTGTTTTCCAGAGTTTGGAACTCTAAAGTAACAGAGCTAACTTGTGTCAGACCAAAGCCTTTTATATGAGTCCTGTACCGTCTACCTCTCCACTTAAATAACATACAAACTATCTTCTCTATAATCCTGAGTATCTAGTGGTATGATTTTACCATGTTGAATCTAATTAGTATTTATTTGGTTTCCATGCCACGTCCGTGGCTCAAACAATTATATGCTCTAATGAATGAATGGTGCGATGTTAAAATACAAACAGACGTCAATTAATGGAATATGATACAAAATTAATAAATCTTGTCACCGTGTCTGTGAGGATTAGTGCACGTGATTTAGTGGAATAAAATCTGGTGTTACCTATAAAGTGTTCAGTACTACATTATAGAATCAATTTAGATCTAAGAAAATATGTAATAAGATCGCCTAATAAATGTAATTAGGTCTGTCAGATTAATTGCAATATATTCACGAAGCAATCAGCGAACATCCTTTCAAGACTATGGTAATCACATGTTTGTGTTCGTTCGGAAACTCTTTCGAAGCTGCCAATAAGCTACGCAACTATTTATGGCAATATTATGACGGTAATTTGTATGATGTTTTTTAAAAGATATTTTAAGATATGGATTGCGCTGATTCTTTGGTAGATGTAGATTTTTGTACACTCAATTCATTGAGAGGTAAACATAAATCACACTTGGCAGAGCATGAAAACAGCAGAACATATTCAGGGAGTAATAATGGCTGAACGGAAATTCTTAAAACACAAACATTGCACGGTGTTTCATAGCGCATGCAAATCCTTACCAGAGGAATTCTTTAATACTGGTACGCCGTCTTTACTCTGTCGATACTGAATAGGTTTCGTGATAGAGGTTGCGCATTTAAAACAAAGGGCGATTTATGATTCAATTATATTTGTCACTAAAACCTCTTTTTACATGAATGATCATCATTGCTTACATTGTGAGGAAACTACATGTACTTACAAATACCACACGAGTACTACAAGGTAAATTGTCCAATGTACATATCTATGGAGTCTTATTGATACACCTTTTTTCGAGTGATTACTTTCTGTAAAACTCGTTAAGAAATGTTTAGCTCCATTTTTATTACAAATAATCTAAATATACTATTAGCGTGCAAATCTTTTGATAAGTGAAGTGGTAATGCTAATGTTCAAGGCCAATTAAGATTTTAAGAACATGTTGTCTCCTGTAAAGGAAAAATAATTCAGAATTATTCTTGTTAACTATCAATTGACGTTATAAAGAGTTTGTTAAGTTAATTTGGACGTGTAAAAGCGGGTATCAAATGATTTGTGTAATGCAACAGTATAATCAAGATGATATTAATCGAATAAGGAATTTTAAATGTCTTTTATGTGTCATAACAAGGCAGAATGCGGAGTAAAAATTTCCGTGTACAAGATGTTAATTGTTAACCAAGAACCAAGCGGTTATTGGATGCATTTTACCTTATAACAATCTTTATTCGTCGCAATTTGAATGTTCACTCAAGTAAATAGGTCAGGTCGGAATGACCCTTTGTGTTCGAAAATTTGTGTTAAAATTTTTCGCAAATCAAACTTCTTGATTATTTGTCAAATTTTGTCGATTTTTAAAGCATTATATTAAGACCTCATTTTAGTATTAAGACCACCTCATCATAACGATCGTATGTATTTGGACTGGAGTTATTTTTTTCTCAATATGTTTTAACTTGATAAATGAATGATACATCCAATATTTGTCCCACGGTGTTCTTAATATCAGGGTTGTACAGAACAAATTAAGCCGCGGCCGTGGTCCAGTGGCTAGTTTACTGGACTTGCAACCCGGAGATCCGGGTTCGAATCCCGGTCGCGGTGGGTTATACCCTTCCATGAAAATTTGACAAAAAT
Source organism: Lutraria rhynchaena (assembly GCA_008271625.1). Taxonomy (NCBI): domain Eukaryota; kingdom Metazoa; phylum Mollusca; class Bivalvia; order Venerida; family Mactridae; genus Lutraria; species Lutraria rhynchaena. The sequence goes on from VIBL01000039.1 coordinate 509,796, forward strand.
ATCGATTTTGCCGGCTCCTTGAGGAAGGGTGAGTTAGTACTGGTTAGTATACAGTCCAAGAAAACTGGTTAGGTGAACTGGTTGCCGTATATAACTAAAAAATGTAAAAAAACTGCATTAAACCCAAGTGACAATAAGTCACATAAAAATTAAACTGAACAAATTATCGCTTGAAATCATGAAATCTTTGTCGTGACAATCTAATCAATTGATACACTTATCACAAATGTTACACAACTTCAAATGTCTACAGACTAGTTAGTATGCATTCCGGAAATAGTAGAAAAGGTGATGCATGGAGTATGTCACCAATGGCTGAGGTTCTTATGGTAGGCTGAGTACATACTGACAAACTAAATCAATGTGCTTTAAGCTCGAGGGAGGTAATTTTCATTTCATCGCAATTCGACTTCAAGTTATTGCTTCAGGCTCAAGTGAGTCGCGTTTTACCATCGTATTCCCCACAGACATTCCTAAAATGTACCGCAATAATTATAGAGCACTGTCAGATGCAGATAGTAAATATTGTTGATACCAAACGATATTTTAAACAGCGTGAAGAAAAAAGACCCATACAAGTATTTACATGTACGTTTAACGTGACTAAACAGATAATGTTTTTTTGGGGGGGGAGGGGGGCAGTTCGTGGGAGTTTAAGAATATTCGGATTAAAATTTGTTTTTCAGTGCACTGACTCATTGATAAATTTAATGAACGCATTTTAACTTACTAACAATGAAATCTTCATATGTTCGTTCCATAATTTATTTAGAATCAGACAAGTCAAAATGTTTAGCGATAAAACATATTGTCAAACCTGTGTTTGCGGCCACCTTCGAATAATGACCACCTTGTTTGAAAAACCGTCACTTATCAGTTTGAACAAACTGACTCTCCGAATAAAGGCCACCTGTCAATAAAGGCCACATTTTGTCTTTTCCAAAGGTGGCCTTTGTTCACAGGTTTGACTATACGTGTATGTAACACATCTATGCGCCATTTATGACTGAATACTAGTACCACATTAAACACAATGAACAATTCAATTTTACTCTTCATTTACAAATATTATGAGAAAAATACCATTCAAAATTTTGAAATATAGTGACATATAAGGAGATGAATACCATGAAAAATTACAAAATAAGTTCGCGAAAAGTTATATATTGAAAGGATGTCTGTATTGACGCCCTGTATTACAACTTGACGGTTACACAATAAACTTTCACAGACAGCATCCTGGTACTTAACAGAAAAAGCGGACGACAGGATATTAAATGTTACCAATGTGAAAATTACAAAGAGGAGTGTAATGGCTCCTGTCAGAAAAAATATTTTATCACGAACATGTTAAAAGTTACCGACAAATAACATAAATCATGAATCATAAATCGTGAATGTCTGTGCTAGCGCGTTTTGTTGCGTAATTACTTAAAGACTGTGTAAAGTCGAAGCGAAAAAAAAACAACTTAGAATGAGTAATGTCTAACACTTAGTTTAGTTCATGTATCTAGAAATTATGCAAAATTACGAGTTTATTAATATTCTGCAGTTCAAAAGTGGTATCCCTCAAAGAGACTATGTTTTGATATCTATTTCCTGTGTTGAATGGGGTTTGGGTTGGTGCGTTTCGGGAAGGGTATCATTTTTAACGTGTGATTTCTTCTAGAAATTATATACTTGTCTATAATATTCTTTCCACCATTTTGTCTATTTTCAGACAATAAGCATATCTGTTTCCGTGTTGACACTATGTGCCATATCTATTGAACGTTGGTATGCCATATGTTATCCTTTGCGTTTTCATAGCACCGTTCGACGTGCGAGAATCATCATCGTCATCATTTGGACCATCTCGATCTGCATCGGAATTCCTGAATTCATAGCATCAACAACTGTCCCATACAGAAACGATACGATATTGATAACAGCGTGTTATCCAGCTCACTGGGACGATCAAACTATTGTTAACTTTCAAATATGTTTAATGGTTGGACTCTACTTTGTACCACTTGGTTTGATGGCATTCACTTATTCTCAAATATCGTTTGTGCTGGGGAGAGGAACGTTCCCAGGACGGGTCTCCACTAGTAAGTATTGATCTGTTATTTAATCAATGTATTGAATATTTTTTAACTCCTCCTTACAATTGTTATTTAAATTTCGTACAATTTACAATTACGAACTTTGTGCTGTGTTATAACACATTTCATGACAGGTAGGATTCTTAAGAATTGTTCAAAACACATTATGAAAACTGCGCTGCTACACAAATATTACGATCAAGCAATACTGAAAATATTTGTCCATTAGAAAAAGTATGTAAAGATTCCAGTGACCATGATTTTGAATGAGTAAATACTCTTCTATAAACGAAGTTTCGTCAGTTTTTGTCATAAAAAAGTTCATTCTTGTTGGCTGCTAGAAACTGCTACTCCCACCTCTCTGATTGAAATTGAATGTTTTGTTAACATCGAACGACAAAATGACAGTTGTATTAGATGTCTTTAAAAGCAGTTTTCGTCAATAATGCGTTTGAACTAAAATATCAATCTAAATAAACCAGTTTTTCTTATTAATCTAATTGGAAAAAGCCCCGATAAAGCACAATGCTGTTATCACATCTTCATGCCAAATGATCTAATGGTCATTTGATTTGAAATCTTCACGGACACTTGTACAAATATCACACTGCGAATCCGTGCAACATGATCAGCTGTCTTTATCAATGCTGTCGTTTTATATAAAATATCCCTACTAATGGAGAATCCACTTTGGAATCAATTAAGTAAAAACAAATAAAAACATGAAACAAAATGAAAAGCATAATGTTTGAAGAAGCTGTGTACGGCTTGCTTTGTTTTCTAACATTATGTGTATTTTTATCCTTCTCAGGGATACAACGAGAGCTGCAGATGATGAATGGCGGGATTTTGTCGCATGGAAACCATAACAATACACTGGAGAACCGAAAGAAAGCCGCTAAAATGCTAGTGGTTGTTGTTGTCGTGTTTGCGTTGTGTCTTCTTCCAAATCATACATTAAACATAACAAGGTTAGTATAAAGTTTAAATATACGGTACCTTGCAAACTGTTAGGAAACGCGAGTGGATCAGATCAACTATTTTGTCTGTTTAAATTCGTGATGTACAATATCACACTGGAATATCCATTAGTTTCGCGTGACTAGTTTTCACACTCAGTGTATGATTATAAAACATCATGTTAATTCTAATTCCATATTATCAACATCGCTTTCTATCTTTGACTGCTTTCTATCTTTCTCCTTTCACAGATTCAGAGCTTAAGACCAGTGACCAGAAGTTTGGTACTTGTGTCATTTTATAGAAAACATTTAAAATATGAGACTGAATGTCCCGAAACATGAAACTATTTTAACTACATAAGTACAGAAATCTATGTCAGACACAGCTAACGTGTGTTGAAATAGTAGTAACAGACCGATAAACATTAGTATATTTGTGTCAGATACTGACGATGGTTGCGCTGTTCTCAGTGTCAAAATGCCATATGTTCGGAACAGCTCGGGAGCAAATGTACATATTTTCAAATTCAGAAAAAAGGTATTCCGCAAACAGGTTGTCAGTAGTATCATTTAGACTCAGTCATCATAGTTTGTTGGACATTACGAAACCTCTTTTACTTTCGCTGAATCTACTTACGGTACTTCATTTTTCTTTCATACATTTGTTATAAATGTACTTTTTATCCTGGCACAATTTTAAATTTACACTATCCCGATTATATTAACAGATACATCGGAGAACTGGACAAGATGCCCTATGAAAGTAAACATATACTTGCCCTAATTGCTCACTGGGCAACATTGTTCAATAGCTGCATTAATCCTGTAATATACAACTTCATGAGCGGTATGTATACTTTGCCCTTCTCGTACATCATTAATACCTTTGCTATGGCCATGAAATGTTTACAGGGAATTCGTGCCGATTAATATTTCATTTTAATTAGAAATCTCGAAGAGAACATTAAGAGCTTTGAGTGCGTGAAAACGTATTAATAATTAATTAATCTATTTATTCTTACAGATAAGTATGTATAAATTAGCGGCGAGATCAATCAACAAATAAGTTCCTTTCCCTTTTCGTCGTTCTTTCTTTACTGTTTTAAATGAATGCTTGTCACTTTAGTAGCAATATATCAAACATCGTAGTAATGAATTACAAATTGAAATGCCATTAAGATGACTTCTTTGAAATCCTACTCAACACTCTTATTGTCCTGTCTCAAAAACATATCACTAACAAACAATATTAAATTATAAAAGCCCTTGAAAACAATGAACGCATATGTTTATTACTTGGTCGAATTTCCAATCCGTACTTTTTGAAGCATTAGATTGTATCGTGAAATAATTATTTAATAATTGTTGTTTCAGATTCATTCCGTAAATCATTCAAGGTAGCTGTGATGTCATGTTTTAGATGTCATCATAGTGACCCACGATGGAAGAGACCTTTATCGTACGACATGACAATGTCCGGGACCAGAAGTTTGAGCGCTCGACGTAGTTAAATATTTGTACATACAGTAAAACCTCAATTTACGACCACTTCAATATAGCGACCACCTCATTATAACGATCACTCAAGTTTGGACTAGTTTTCTAAGTGTCTTCTACATTTGACAGACCACCTCGATATTGAGACCGCCTTTTTCGGGTCCAAATTGTGGTCTTAATATTGTCTTTTTTCTACTATGCTTCAGAGGACAGACAAATCTAAAATGATGTTCTAAATGCAGAATGACATCCCATAGTATGAAACGTTTGTAAAAACACCAAACAGAGATAGCCGATTCTCAAAACCGTTTGAGGATAATGCTTTATATTTTAGTACTTATTGACTGGAATTTATGAGCTTTTAATAGATGTATTTATTTGACTCGGGTACCAATACAAATATCCAGGTACACGTGTACTCACAACGTGCACATTAAGATTAAGATTACTACTCAAAATGGAAAACAGACAGATGAACATTAGTTTTGTTCAAGCATTCGAAATTTGTACAGTTGCTTTCCTAGGGCATAACTGTATAAAATATTTGTAATATTTATATATCTGGATTGGTAAAATATTTAGTAATATTTTTTCAAATATATTATTAACATCTTTTCAATTGGTCTATGTTATTGAAATATGTTACGTTACAAATGATTAATGTCGGATATTAAATGTTATCATATAGCATTTCTTTAGCAATAAAATGTTCACGAAAACTGTGAATTCTCCAGATAATGTTTTATTGATGTGATCTCGCGTGATATACATGCAAGGTGTTTATAAATAGACTTACATGTACAAAGTCACACAAATGTCAGAACCTTTCCGGTGTACCGTTGCTATTGTCACCAGGGGTCCGTCAATTAAAATGATTAGAAGCATTTTTTTACAAGGGCCCGTTTCTCAGGAGTATCTCAGTTAAGATAGCAGTTTTCAAAAGGAATTATTTAGCTAATCTTTGTTCGTAAATTAAAGGCGTTTTATTGTATTGATTATGAGATGTTAATCTGAAAATGTACTACAGCATTTACAAATTTTAGAGTTTTACATATGCTATCTCAGCTAAAAATGTCTACGAAACGTGCTCGGATACCTAATAATTCGACGCAACAAAGGTCTATCTTTGTATGTATTCCTTAATAATTTTTCATATCATTTTTGTCCATAGGTCACTGTCTTATTTCAAGTTAATTCAGTCCAGTGAAAAATAAAACGAATTTTATAAGAAAAAATAGTTTAAGCTGTTCTTGATACAAATATCCGACTGGATACGTAAATACACGTATCTTACTACAGTCGAAACAACAAAAACAAATACTGTTGTTTGAGAAACAACAGCTGAATTTCTTGACCGCTTGTGATGATGGCTATATCGAACTCCGACAGCATTCCTAGTAGCAACGTTTGTGACTCAAAGATTATATTGTTAAGGTACTGTTCACCAGGACAATGTGTGTTCAATCTACCTAATATATATTGTTTACAAGCTTTCACTGATTCAAAATAACAACATGCAACATTATGTGAAGTGTCAAAATCGGGTCACGATTCGTTTCTGATTTTATGCAAAGGTTTGCTAGATAGTTGGAATACTAATTGGGATGTTCGTAATCAAAATTAAGGTCGATGACGTAACGGTTCCGATGCATTGCGCTCGTACTCAACAGCCCACAATCAGCACCAAGAATAACATCCATTATGACAGTTTAGAATATTGCTTCTTACAAAAGTGTTCATTTGAATGGCGTGATGGACCTTTGCCACATCCCCTTCCGGTAGTATGATATTATTCCGCAATGCCATGAACTCTAATGCCAATTGTTTTCTTGTTATGTATTATTTGGGCACAAGGAGTTGATAAGCGTATACCTTACAGGCGGGGTTTTTAGAAATGTCCCGCATCTCTTTGTTGGTGTGCTTATGTGTTCATGTGGCATGTGATGGGTTCATGTGATGAATGACTGATGGTTACGGTATGAGGTCTAAATGGTAAGGCAGAAAGTTTGCTGTGTTGATGTCTTATGCTTCATCTAACTACATGCTTTTCGGATATAAACTGTAGAAATATGTAGGTCCTATCAAAATTATCGACAAGAAAACAATACGTACGATTATAATCATTGAATTTAAGGTAATCTAGCCTGCAGACGCCTGGGTTGTTCATTTAAAAAAATCGTTAAACAAATTGGGCCATTTCACTGGCAGAGATATTTTGATCGGACGTACTCATTATATAATGCAACATCCACATCTGTCATGAGACTCGTGGCACGGATTTATAACTTTCTGTCATGCAACATATATGCGTGTATAATACTAATAAAATAATTTCTTCGCAAATGACAATCATCTGTTGAAACAGAAGTCAACAAACGCCATCAGTAATACAAACACTTTGGTGTTTAAGGTATGTCATATAATTACCAAACACTGTATTCGTATTTTTGTCCTCTGTGATAGAATTATCTGAGTGGTCAAGTACTTATTATTAAGATACTCACATATTCAGTTTTGGACCTCAAAATGTCCGCTCACAAATATAATTACGTGTGTTTTACTGCTGAATTGCGTCCTCAAAATTTCCCCGTGGAATAGTTAAGTAGGACGCTTTCTAGACTCTTCATTAAAAATGCTTTAGGTGAATTACAGAGGGCAGTTTTTAATAGTTAACTGTGTTGTTTAACATGTTTCAGTCAATTAATACTAGAAGATTCTTGACATTATCCTTGTCGTAAATAGTCTACTGATTGAAACAGGAAACGTTGTATCTATTAATACTGATTTTAAACATTAACTGGGTAAAACTAGGAAGTCCTCTCTGTATTTTAAAGGTCAAAGACAGTCACAGGAATTTAGCGATGAGAACAGTATCCAAGTTTATACCACATCAGATCAAATTGTTACCAAAAATAGTCAAAATTTTATTAAAGTCTTCAATAATTATATGAAACTGACATTAATTAGTCTGTTTAACAAATACCATCACAATATGCGCGCCTCTGAACGAAAATACAAATCCTTCTATCCCTAATATTTACCCCGCACTGACTTTAGCTATTTTATTCTGGACAGTCAACGTTTGTCGGTTACATAAATCCTGCATAGAGGTGTACTTGACAAGACGCAATTTACAGAGCCGAAAGGTTTGAAAACATTTTGCCGCCATTTCGACGCCAGAACATCCCAGAGATGTAAAGGTATTATTTTTAGTTTCCTTAATACAAGAACAAACATCTCTATAAAGAAGAGTTACAGCTTGAAAAAAAAAACAGTTTCTATAAATCGGACCTAACTAGGTCAAGAAAGGCTTAAACTAAGCATAATCATATGAAACATCAGCGTAAATTGTCAGTGGTAGAAAATAGATTACGCCAGAAATAGCGGCTGCACGACTTTGTTATGTTACGCAAAAGTAAATTGTGCGCACAACTAATTACGTGTATATGCAACCACCCACGGGGTTATAAACATGGATAATATACGCTGTTTTGTTCTCTCGTTTGTCGTTTATATAGCAACATAGATTGTAAAACGTGCAATAAGTAAGAGACATTAATTCGTAAAACTAAAACATATATTTGCTGATAATCAAAAGATAGAAAAATGGCTCTCAGAAAATGTCTCATACATAAAACTTTACCTTACAAAACCGGCAGCAAAGCCATAAACCATCTGTCACAGAAAATAAAATTCACAAGAAACATAAACCTGCCATGATGGCTTTAACCCAAACCAACCCGTTCACTAAAAATACCCGAAAATCACGTAATGAATTACAGTAGATATTATTTAAGTATGGCTGATATATACAGGTTTATTACGTAAAACAGAAAAGCAATGTCATTTCAACCATGTGGTACTGAAGCACGTTTCTATATACAAAGTAAATCTAAAACTTAAAATATAGTACCTACTTTACCATACAGTCATACCTGTGTACACAGCCACCTCTCAATAAAAGCTATCCAGTGAATAAAGGTCACTCTTTGATTATTTAGAACAAACTGACCTCCGAATAAAGGTCATCTGTCAATAAAGGCCATTTTGTCTTTCCCAAGGGTGGTCTTCGTTCACAAGTTTGGCTGTATATTAATGTAAGATATATAATTATACACATCACGGATTTTGTCTCAATAATTCATTTGTTCATTCAAATCCATCATTGCCGTGTGACCCCCATTAACTAGGACATAGGAAAATAATGAAGATATATGTTAGTGTGAGTTTTCTCTAATCCCCGGAAATCCTGGGAGAATTCTGAACCATCGGTCACTTATCTACAACACAGAGGCGTTTCTTCTTCAGTCAGAATTCACTGATAGTCCACATGGGAAATATATTCATACATTTTACAAACACAGTATTAAATAACTTCATCAAGGTTGACCACAACCTGTTTCCTATAAAACAAATAGACAACAAATTCATCCAATAAAAGTTGCCGGTTCCTTGTGGAAGGGTAAGTTAGTACTGGTTAGTATACAGACCAGGAAAACTGGTTAGGTGAACCGGTCACCGTATATTACTGAAAAATTGTTGAAAAACGGCGTTATACCCCAGTGACAATAAGTCACAAATAACAAACAAACAAACAAGATATCGCCTGTTGTGCGGTATGTACCTTTAGCATTCTTCTAATATTTTCGTAAGTCTATTTATGTTTTTTTGTAAATCCTATTAACAAAAAAAAACGCAGTGTGTCTAAATAAATACTGGATAAGAATATTATGCCCATATAACTCGCCACCACAGTAACATTGAAACATTTTATCCTCATTGAGATGAGATATTCTCATTTCTCTTGACAAATTGTCAGAAAAAGTGGTAATGAGAATGACTGATCATTTGATATTTTGAAAGCTCTCTTTAGCCTACATTCTGGCATTCGGTCAATGGGAATAACATTAAGAGTTATGTACACCAATGCAGGTATAGTACACTATGACAGTTAGTTGCCATATAACATGCATTTTCCCAATAATGAAAAAAAACAAGCGAAATTTTCGCATGTTGAGCAAGCTGCATATAAAATAACGGTTGAAAACAAAATTTACAGATTATATATCAAAACAAATACTTGAAAAGACTAAAAACTTCATTAAAAGATTACAGTTAACCTCACATAGCGACCTTCTCAATCTTACGACCACCTTGTTACAACGACCACTTATTTTCGGACCAGCTTCCAATAGCTTCCATATAATTTATCTCGATGATAAGACCACCTCATTGGTACGACCAATTTGGGGGTCCCGAGTGGTCTCATTATCAAGGTATTACTGTATATTTTAGCTTTAGGGTTTCTTTTTAACAATTAATGAGCATACAAATTTGGAAATAATTTAATGATATATGTTATTGTGCCAATTACTTTTATATATTCCTATTACATCAAGAATATAAGGAAGTAGATTAAATACGAATATTTTGTATTAAATTTATCGTATCGTTTTGTTCACAGACAGATTAGGCCAGAAAAAATAGCCGTGTTTCAGTTGCGCAAGCAACCCTTTTTGGGTGCCCAACTTACAGTTTCTAAAAGTAAAATCCAAGGTACGAACGTATATTTTGATATTTTTGAAGATTCGTGTCCTCAAAGTAAGAAAGATATGTGTAGGAGAAAACAATCAGAAATGAAAAGTTTTACCTACCCTACAGTTTTGTCATGTAACCGGAAAAACGACTATTATTTTGTCTGGCCTTAACATTGGATAAGTTCTTATGGAATTGGACCGGTATAATACGAACTTGCCCTTGGTTGATCTGTACCAAAGTGAAACACGTTCAATCTGTAATATACCGGAGCACCAAAGTTATTTAAAAATATGTTATCAAGAATTGGTCGGTTCATCAGGGCGCAATACGTGGGAAGGGAGAACTCCGGTATTTTATAACCACAGCAAATACTGTACCTAACTGCGAGAAATTAAACATAATCATTCACAATCAAATCAACGCCTACAGACAAACCTGAACCAAATTTATGTATTTAGATTACAACTTTGTGTTTACAAACACAGTCACAATCTTACTTGCGATTGAGACAATATTGTGATAAGCGAAAAACATTTTATAGAATGAAAATATGGATTCCATGTAAACGTCACGCGCAAAATTTTCCATCAACAATCAATCTGAAATGCAATAAATAGTCGTATACACTAACGATATAAGTAAATACACTGGTTTCCTGGAAATTCTATTTTGCCGCATGTAATATGGTTGTTGCTGCAATTTCATTATGGCAGTGCAATGTTTTCAAAACCTATCAATCAGATTTGACATTGTGATTTTACAAGTTTGCCATTTTATGAGTTTCATGAGATTAGGTCTGAGTTCATAAACAGAAAACATAAAGACGTTATCGCATTGTCTACGATTGTCACATGACAGACTGAACGATTTACGATTTTAATTGAAATTGCTTGAGATTTTAACCACAGAAATGGCAAGTGAAAATTTATCACAGAATTATTGATTCCATTCAATATCACCCTTAAAACGAGCCTCATTCTATTAATTCTAAACCCAGTGAATAAAAGTTTGCTGGCGTCTGTGGAATATACCACGTACGTTTTTTTGTACGTAGAATGACATTAATCGTTCTTTCATCCTTCGGAATGCTTACATTGACTTTCAAAATGGCATAAAATGTCTTTTTTTATTCTGAAGAATATTACAAGGGCTAGAAGAACGGTTATTTGTCCATTAATAAAAGAAATTTACCACGGAAATAGTTATGACCTTCAACAAGCTTACTTCATTGTTTACGGGAGTACAACTTTGACCTTGAATCATTGGCTCTGCATTGCTATTTTTAACTCTTATTTTCAACTACTTTTTCGGAATTGAAATCATTGCCTAATTCTTTTTTAAAAAATCTTCAGAGCTGATCTTATTGAAAATTAATGGCGGACTCATTATTATTGATAGCACTTGATACATTGAAGTACGCGTATACATAATATCAGAAATAGTTTCGACTTTTTTACCTCATAAGCCATTATTCACTGACATCTTGTAACGTAAAAAGCGGCGACTATGTACATAAAACCGTATCGCGTATTCCAACATTGAATGTATCTAAACTCAACACCCGTCTCGATGTCCGCGAGAAGTTCAATCTTGGAATAAAGTTATAACTGTATAAATTCAGTAAGCTGTCTTAGTTTTGATAAAGAACAATCAGGTTGACATTGAGAAAATCATACTTTCAGAAATTCAGTTTTCTCCAGCTCACAGATGATATATTTGTGTTCCCAAATCAGGATAACAGTCTAGGCGTGAACATATAGCATACATTGATATAGCATAAATTTCAATACTAATAAACCTCAGGGGAAAAATATACGTCTGGGGAAAAATATAGAAGTGTACTATGATATAAACCAGGTTTTGTGACAATTCAGGATGTACAATTCAAAGGCAAATGTCACATTATGAAAGAAATAATTCAATAAATAGACACGGACGTCGTCCTCCAGACTCAGTCGTCAGTTCAGACTTCATATAAGCATAATTGAAATAAATAAATGAGGATGACGTAGAGCTACGAAAAGAGAACACATGATCAGGTTGCTTTGGATATTTCCTGGCAATAGATACGTCGTTTGACATTGACATTCCCGAGAGTTACCGGTGTTTGTATGCACGTATCAATACTTATTTTGTGCTTTCAATTTATCTAACATCCAAATTGATTTGGATTAGCTATCCTGATTAGCGGTAATTGTACGGTTTAACCACTCCATCCATCCACCCACCCACAGAGATACGTGTTATATTTTTTGCAGCCAAACTCCTAACTCAGTTATAACATCAGGAAATCAATTTAAAACACGTACTCGCTTGACTGTATCATTCTAATCGCTTTTTTGCAATAACTCTTTCATCATTCTTGACACGCTGACACAGAAGTATTGAAAAAAATGGATGATCGTTAGTTATCGTGTTATCAGTGCGGAGACCCGAGTATCATATCATGGGAAGACGAGTCTTATATTAGATAAGAACATTTTATTTGTAAAGATTCCAATGGAGAGAGAGAGAGAGAGAGAGTAGGTTTGTTTGAATCTTAAAGAAAAAAAACGTCGTCATATTATCTTTTTGAAAGGGAAAATGGTATTGATTTAGTAATTGGTCTGTTTAATTACATTAATAAACAACCACAATAATGTAACAATGCCAAAGTTTGACTTGAATAAGGTCCAAGTGAACTACGCACATTTTCTACTTGCATTTATCCGATATTGGCGTATCTGTGCTTCGTATATGAGGTCACTCTAAAAATGTTAGCTTGCGGTTACTTGTCCCTAATTTTTAACAGTATATAGGTAAGTAGGAATATAGGCCGGCACTTTTGTTACTATTATATGCTCGTACTAAAAACGAAAAGCTGGAATAGAGAAAGAAAAAAATCAATAAAATCCCCACAAAATATTTTGGGTCTTGTGTTTTTAAGGCGTGCGTGGCTCCGTAACTGATAAACAACAATTCTTTGAGGATGGCCTAATCTAACAATTATATAAGTTAGAATCTAAAGTAATACTGCAGCATCAAATAAATATAATTTATATGTATTGTATGTTTTTTTATATGTCATATTATCGACAAAAAGTTGCATCATGTTTATGTATATAAAAAACATGTACTTCGTATATCAAACTGCAGTAATGATATTCAATTAGTTGTAATTTGAAAGTCATAGGAGTACATAAAATGAAACTGTCTACCCCAGTCCAACACACTGCGCCACATTGACCTGGTCAAAAACCATTTTATGATAAGTTAGTCAAGGGCGAATATACTTTTAATTCAACTGCAAAAAAAAACAATCGTTTACAGTTTTATATCGTTATAAAGTTGTTTGGTTCTGGTTTACAAATTCTATGGAATAGTACAGCAAGAACAATGTTATGTATACAAGATATTTCTTGGCAATACTGTCCTGTCACGCGATGGAATAGCACTGTAATGTCGCCTATAAAATTGGAGCAATTGTCAATTGGATAAGAATACAAGAATTAACATGTTACGGGCCTGTCTAAATCGCTCTGAAGATATGTACTTTGTCTAGGATATGGACGAATTTTAGATTGATTTATATATCCTTCAAATTATCGTTGCCGTCATGTATGAAATATAGTCCGTAGTAGATATTATATCATTCAAAAGGTATCATCAACAAATCACATTAATCAGGAACAATGACCAGTAATTCACTTTTATTTCAATAAATCGTTTTAGCCAATCTTTAGCCAACAACATAAATTTCATGTACACGTGACTAATCTGCACGAGTTTTTACGGTCACGCCACTTCCAAATTCGACTTTATTACGTGCAAACGTTTGTGTAACTTTTTCTTATAGAAACCTGCAGGTATTTTTAAACTTCTTTCCTTGTAATTTCTTTTCCATTCGCTTGCAATAATTTCTTGACGTATTGACAATAGACAAGTGCTGTATCATCAAATAAATCCCTTATCTTCTGTATGAAAGCGAAGCGAAGTTAGACACTATCAGTTCTCGACATGAAGACAGATCTGTCATATAAGGATATCTTCAACGAACACCCTACATACTTTAGCTGTGTCAAGAGGGCATCTCTTCGCCAGGATATTGATTTCTCTAGGACAACTTTGTAAACTATACTGTAGGAACAGTTTGATTACACGTGATCAAAAATGCCAACTCGTAGAAAGCATACCAGGTATTCGTTTTTATTTAGATTATTTATTAATATGTCCTTGATCTTCATAACAATCCTTGACCTTCATAACCTGTCACTGACCTTCACAACATGTATTTGACCTTCATAACATGTCTCAGTAGTTCTTCCTTCTAATTAGTTTAATGCATCTGGCATGGTGTGTACTGGAATGAAAATATAGCTTGAGACTTAATAGATGCAGATATCAACAAAGCAAAGTGTTTTATGCATGATTTACAATAATCTCAATATTTGCAAGTGTCTGCGTTTGTGATGGATTGTATATACAAAGGAGTGACAGATGAAGACAGTCAACTTCACAAAAAGGTTAACAAACAAATTACAACAAAAGCGTAATTAGAACTATCATGAAAAATTATTACATTACTCGTTGTTCAACATTTTTAAAACTGAGCCAGACAATCAAACGGGGTGTTTTTTTGTTTAAATGTGACTTTTCATGCCTTTACAGTTTTAAAATGGATGCTAGTTATTGCTGTATGTATGTATCATTTCTTCACAAATTGTGTGCATAAATAAAATAGGTCTGTGTTATTTCCAACGTTTTCATTCCAGATAATATACATATTTTTTAAAGGAAAATTTCCTAGACGTATTTAAGAGAAAATTCAAAACAAATAATCTTACGAAAATGTCTACTATGCAGAATTTAATGAAATATTTATATTTATATACAGGCGCTTGCTTTATGTCATGCGATCAAATATTGTCAAAAGTGTACTGTACCGTTTAATGTTCTTGCGGCTGATCAAAGACGTCCTAATATTAGGGTTTTTGAAAAATCAACGATACATTGCTTGGCTCAGTTGTTCTTTAAATATAAATGTTTTTAAAAATAAGTCTTTAGGACGACGTGTCTGATGCACACAATTTGTTTTATAACAATGATTTGTAAGCCTTCAAGACAATTGGTGCGTGAAGAATTAAAGTATAAAAACGGGCTCGTTAACTTATGCTTAAATTCCAAGTAAAATGTCCAATATTTTATCATTGAATTCTACAAAAATATTATAATGTTTCTCTGTATTTTTTTCAGTTAATTTCCAAACGTGCACAAAATATGTTATCCATGTCTGCGTATGTGACGTGGTAGTCGAATGACTGACGCAAACAATGTGGTGATATGTTTGTGATTATTAAAGATAAATCGTATCAATACGTCAGCCACAAGTCCCACAACGAAAGAACCTGAAAATAATACTAATCGAAACAGTATGTCAGTTGTTCCCGAGACATCGAGCTGGTTGATAATTTTCAATTAAAATGAAATCTTGTAAGAATCAACACCACTAAACGGAGAACGACTGGTCTTCCAGTGTGTTCTGTGACAGAATTATATCTAACATCAAAAATATGTCCTATATATACTGTTAAATTTTCATATCTTTACCATAAATATATCTTTTTCATGGTAATTTTCTGTGTATTTTGTGGCTTTGTATTTTAAATTCCGGTAAAAGAAGCATTGTGACGTGTACATAGTGTATACACTGTCAACGCGTTTGGCTAGTGCGAATACCGACAGTAGATTCTTTTCTATGTTAGTTTGTTTCAAGCTGTTGACATGATAATTTTTGGTCGTTTTCATCAACTAAAATTAGAATCTTAGAACTGACATGAGATGTCGAGGTATATAAGAATGGTGATAGCACTTGTGTTGATATCAATGTATACCTAGTTCTCATTTTAAGTAACCATACAACGCGCGTGTCTTGTAGACAGGATAGGAAGTGACGCGACTCAAACGGAATTGAGAAAAAAGCTTTCAGAAATCATATAAATGGCATTGCTTTAGCTTTTGTTGCTTTAGCTGATAATGCACTACAGATAGATTAGTTTCCTTTAACGCAACAATGGCGTGCTTTTCTGTAATGATAATATACCACTTGGCTGGCGAAATATTTGGATTTTCCTTCTAATGAAATTAGTTCCATCTTTCGAAAAGTCTGATCTTGTCTGATAGCAGACTTAAAGTGTTCTGAATGTAACGAAAGAATATGAAAAAAATGTATTATCTGAACCTGATTCTAAGTTTTTACATTAGATTTCACCACGGAAAGACAGTCAGACATCTTATAGCCTTATATGATTAACTTATAATCATGTAATTCAAGGTTGCATACATAAGTGGATAAAGTCACGACCTTACAAATGCTTCTGTCTGGAAACTTGAAGTAAGTTACACGACATTTACATGAACAATTTACCTGGCATTGAAATCGTTGTGACAATCTACAAATTAGTTATTATTGTGGAAAATATGACATGATTATGTCGAAGTTTACAATGCTGAATTTTTTTCTAAATTTATGATAGAATGTTTAGCCTGCAATAAAATTGACGATGAATTCCATTTCAATTAGAATATTTCCTAATTTGTTGCTACATTCCTGGCAACCGACACCAATCCTTTAACGAATTCTTGCGTTGACTAGTTGTGGG
Organism: Lutraria rhynchaena; assembly: GCA_008271625.1. Lineage (NCBI taxonomy): Eukaryota > Metazoa > Mollusca > Bivalvia > Venerida > Mactridae > Lutraria > Lutraria rhynchaena. Next base: position 526,515 of record VIBL01000039.1, read on the forward strand.
CGGGGCTAGATCATGTTGAAATGAGAACCGTCTAGAAAACAAACTGCCATTCGAACTACTTGCAAGTTATCGTCTGTTACAGGTATATCGCCTAGTAAGTCATTATTGTCTTTTATGTTACAGACCGTTAGAGCTGTGTATTTCTTATGTCAGTCATACTTTTTCATCTAGTTACGTTTTATCTTCTCATTGTAATGAGCTGACTGGTAAAAAGCAGGACTTAAAAAACATCCTTAAATTGTGGTGGTAATAAACAGATACAAGAATTTTGTTATTTATATGCTGCATACATGTAATTCTTTACTGAGACGGATTATTCTGTCTACTCACAAGATCAGTCAAAACAATATTTGCAGGAAAGTAGACGTTTGCTTTTCAAAGTTACTAAAATCCATAATTCAGCAGAGGAAATAGATAGGAAATATATAACACCAACCCTAAAAAACAAGTAGCCATCTTAATAAGGTAGTCTTAGTATTGAGGTTTTACTGTAGATTTGTAATACAGTACAGTGTGTTTCGTTTCCTACAATTAAATTATAGCTACTTCTATTTTCAAGTATAAGTGCAAAATCGGTTTGGACTGTATATAGTATCATTACGAGTATGTACATTAACATCACAGAAATTATCATTTTACTAACACATTAGTTGATATCTATCTTTACTTATTTTTCTGTCGTTTTCACGAATGACATTTGTTTACTTTTCAGTTAGAAAACATTGCCAGCATCATATAATCATTATAGTGACCAATTAACTTTGTATCAACTACATTCTTGTTTTTGTTGCTTTCCTTCATGAAAGTTGTACTGAGGTCAAATAATGCTTGAATCACGTCGTCACCTAATGAACGGGCACCTGTAAGTAAATATCACTTGTGACCAACCGCTACTTTTTACGATACACATACTGAGAGAAATACAATACATAGAATATACCTTAAATAATGGATGTATCTAATATTTCTTCTCTCTGTATAGTCGAGTAACAAGTTTTCAGGGACGTTAACGTATTAACATAATTTGATACTGAATTTAGATTAGGAATCTCATTGATGCACCTCAGTTCAAGGGTCGCCTGTATATCAATAACGGATCAGAATCGTTAGTGCCTATGGTAATGCAGAGAGGTATTGAAATGTCTTCCTTGTAAGTGAAAATTAGTGACGAACAACTTATTGTGAAATCAGCTCTGACTGACTTGGTGGTCTGTGTTTTTTTAATTTACGTTGGATTTCGCGAAATTCATTAAAACCATTTTTGATTTTACGCCAGCTTTTTATCAAAACAGCATTAATATACCGGACCAGGAAATTCAGGTAAACTTAAAGCAATACACCAGTCTTGTAGTCAGTCCTGAGATGAAATCGGAAATGTAATACAGAAAATCTGCTATGTGAAACAGGATATTGCTAATATAAGAAATGAAATACAACAGTTTTTCCACATTATTGAAGCTAAACAAAAATGTATAGTGTCAGATTTTAAAGAACAAAGTAATACGGTGTACAATTTGGACTAAAACCAAGGAAGTGTTTATGCAGGATTTCAAAAATCTGGCGATGGTTTATAACCGTAACAGCACTGACATTTAAGATGTTACTAAGACTTCAGTGTCTGGGGCGCTTAAAATCTGATTGGGTGAGGAATTAAGTTAGAATTGTATGTCTCTCTGACGAGCGTTATGAAACGCGTGAGATTACAAAGGATAAAATCGTTATGCCAAATCAAGCGGTTAATGATAATGATGTAATGGAAATTCTACGATAAGGGGAATACTTTTTATATTTATTTTTATTTACTTCTATTCAATATACATCAACACAAAATAATCAAACAATATAAAATGATCTAAAAATACATGTATAAAGCCACTCAATATTGATCTATAGGAAACATAATACTGATTTATAGGAAAATAATAAAATCAGATCAAGGATAAGCACAAAGAGAAAATGAAATAACATTAGAAATTGATAATAATGACATTATTTAGATATATGTTTTTTTCTGCTATCCAAAATATCATAGCAGGTTTTAGCACAAATTCGAATTTGAATTACATTTATAGTCAAAAAATGGTTAATTAAAGGAGCTCGTGGAAAATGATCACAACGAAACAAAGCATGATTTTCCTATTCTATTAACGGTCTCCTAATTTCAAATTTTTGTACCTTCCAGTTTCTATTCTAACAGACATAACACCACATCTAAATTTATTTAACGCAGCTCGGTGTTTTGGAGGCAGAATAATATTGCCGTAAAGCTCAATTTCAAATTTATTCTGAGAGTTCCTCAGTTTATTACAAACTTTTCCAGATTTACTATCTACTTTATTTTTTCGGCGTTTTCAAATCTTTAACAAATATAGACATCATTTTTTTCAAAATTATTACATATTATTTACTATGATACATTGTTATCTAAATGTATAAAATCTACAAAAATACAATTCATTATCTGTTTTTAACCACAAACATCCAATTTTTACAACTTAAACAAGATTTGTTGTAGGCCCAAAGTGCTACGCGTTAATGTATTCTAGAGGCATTACAGATTTGAACCCAAACGTTTGAGGGACCAACGGGTGTGTCCACGCCATTTCTCCCAAAAGTGCTGCATTTTTAGTATTTTTATTTACTAACCCCTAAGAAAATTCCATGGCCCTATGGTATGGAATATGAGGTTTGAAACGGCTCAATGATAGAAAACATAAAGCTCATTCTTTACACATTTTTTCTCTAATTTATAGATTTCATGTCGGACGAAAAAGGAATGGTAACTTGACCGTGTCAAACTCAAACAAGGAGAATCATTCATGACATCTTGGATGCATTTCAATGAGAGTAAGCGCAAGTTATGTTAAATAATAAAATACAAGCGCATTCATTATCGTATTTACAAAATAGTATTTCGTACTTACAAAATAATAATTCGTAATTACGTAATGTTATTTCGTAAAAACCAAATAAAAAAAGCGTGTTACAAGTTAAAATATAAGTGTAGAATGTCACTTTAGGGGCTCCGTACAAACGCATGACTAATCCACACAGATATTTTATTTCAAAGTCATTAGGCCGGAGACCTATTTATATATAAACAAATATATATAAACAATATATTTATATATAAACAGACCTGAGAAGCGAGTGTGCACAAGCGTAGTATAATGTAAATGTTCAGGTTATGATTGTAAATGAATGAATGTCGTTCTGTCACTTTGTAAAATGTTTGCCGCGTAGGTCAATGACTTTCTGGTAATTAACGAAATAAACTTTGAAACTTTGAAACATGTCATGTCATAAATTACAACATGTCATTCAAACAACAAATGTAAAATATTGACAAAATCTGATATAAATTATTAGTTCTTTTGTGTAATAAGTAGATAGTTTTTTAGAGAATTTTTCACCGAATTGAATTCGATGTTAAGGAAATACAAATGTACATTTAAAAACGCTATTTTTAGTGCCGAATTACAAATACAATTAATTCATAAGGATTTTCTTTATTACTTATCAATACTAATATTTGAAATAAACTGATTTATGAAATTTTCATTAATATTATTATGTTTCAAAAAGTTTAAAAAAGTTGATTTCATATTCAAATCATGTATAACATGACAGTGCGAGCAAATGAGCAAATGAACATGATGAAATAAATAGGCATGAATAGCGACTATCAATATGGCAGGAAGGACGTATTATACACAATATCAATTGCATATAAAGCATAATATTTAACAGAAATCCAACTCATACATGTAAGAGCAATACTTGCTTCGTTTTATCGGTCCATCATAGGTGCAAAAATATAATTTAAAGTAATGTTCTGGCACTTATAACGAACACACGAATGAACAAATTCATTTGAAAATCAACTAATGCAATATTTATACATCAAAGTAATAATCATTATCTTTGATCAAATTTCTTAATAGTATCTTTTACAAACAAACAAAGGTGTCCATATGTGTCAAACTCTTTAGTTTCTGTATTCATACATATTTAAATAACATGATATTTGGTTGTCTTAAATATTGGATGTCTAAATGTCTTTATCCCAGAGCATACAGTCCTTCACACTCAAACATATGATGCAATTCATTAATGGTTGGGAAACTCATGAGCATTCCATACATTCATTAAACAACATTTTATGAATATAGTTCGGATAAATTTTGCCCATTAAAAAAATTGTTCATTAACATTAGTACAATTGTTAAAAGTATCAAGCACAATATTATACAGTATACATGATAATTTACAATTAGTTGGTACAAGTTTTGACCATAAGCTTATCAATCTGGAATCTACTTGCAATGGTTTCACATATGTTTCACAGTATATATAGAACGTCATCAAAACCACTTGATTTATTATTCTTAAACAATTTTACAGTAAACTTTATTTTTTGGATTGAAATTTCTTTGTTCAGTATATCATCAATTACATTCTTATTCTTTTTACTTCTAAAAAATCTCTCATTAAATCATACTGTCGTATTAGTTCTAATGACCAAATGTGTTTCAAAATAAAAAAATTCATAATGGAGTCTAAAACTAGTCTGAATGGAATAACATAACATGATTTTTGTACAAAATGGATATTGCACACTATATTGAAGCTGCACAGCGAGCGATACCACTTTACTTAATATACCCAAAATAGCACTTTATTTTATATACCCAAAATACCACTTTACTTAATATACCCAAAATACCACATTATTTTGTATACCCAAAATACCACTTTACTAAATATACCCAAAATACCACTTTATTTTGTATACCCAAAATACCACTTTACTTAATATACCCAAAATACCACTTTACTTAATATACCCAAAATACCACTTTACTTAGTATACACAAAATACCACTTTACGTAATATACACAAAATACCACTTTACATAATATACAAAAAATACCACTTTACGTAATATACACAAAATACCACTTTATTTTGTATACCCAATACCACTTTTGCAAAGGAATATTGCATGTATCAATAATTATGCTTGAGTTTTAGACTTAAGAAATTGTTCATTTTGATACCCATAAAATTCAAAATCTGTTTTCATTAATCTCCAAATTTTTAGATGACTTTAAGTGTATAGTTATATGTTCATAAGCATGTACGTGAAACGTCATAATGCACGGAAAGCGCGATCATTTGGTAAATAGCATTGCGATTGACAGATGGTAGTATGCATTAATCGATCCCTAGGTTTGTGGCGATTGCCGAATAGGCGAAGTACTCGTATATTTGTTAGTAATTATTAGGCACTATCGCTGTAGCAATGAGGAATTGTTCTTCATACGGTATGATAAAAATTACTTGTTGTTGCAGACTGAGGATACATTTTCTTTCTTGAACCAAACATTCATGTAGTAAGTTTTCATATTTTTAGTTTATTTAAAAAAAATTGTTTTTTTTTTCAATCGCTGGGGAGTTTGAAATTATTTTCTTCATTTTAAAAATGCAGTCAGTATTAGGAATATGGATCCTGATTTGTGCATGTAACTACAGCATATCATTCCAGATTAAGAGAGCATACATGATTTGCTAATTTCTGTCGCGTTATAATTGATACATTTATAATTTTACGTTATAGAGAGAGACAGTGTCTACTGTAAGCAGATACCACTGTTGTTATATTTCCAAAACATCGGGCTTAAATCTACTTTACTTCCTCATATATTATGCGGTTTTGAATATTGAGGTTTGACTAGATCATGTTCATGGCGCGATATCTTACGATCCAGTAAAAGGTATGTTCTCTATAATACAAATTAAGGATGGAGTGCATCCATTGTAACATTGTCAAACGCAATTCTACGTACCAAAATCGCCGTGTTTTCCGCACAATAAGACGTCTACACGCGCATGTCCATGACATACATAAGCATTCTTGATTCTGATCGCCCATATTCATAATGCATACACTATGAAACTATTGGTAGAAGAACCAGGTACCAAAAGTTCTGGTGAAGATGTTGCAACGTACACTCGATCAAATTTCTGAAAGATGAACACAGCACCAATAGTACTGGTGAGGTTTGTCGACTCTTTTGTGACCGGATCGCAATGGTACTTTCTGTTCTCCAAGATCTTTTCAACGTTTCCGTAGATGTCTCGTTTATAAAGAAAATGTTCTAGTTTTTCGAAGGCGCTATTCACTTCCACGCTGATTTCTGTTGACACGTGGTATAGCCCTTCGCGTTGAATTACGATTGCCCCATCATCGGGTTCGCACTGCAGGTCCCCGTTGGAATATTTTCCCTCACGTTTCCAAAATATTTTAGACACATCCGAGATAGTGTTGTTTGTCCGATGTTCTGCAGAATAAATGATTATATTTTGACATGGTATTGTTCAAGCAATTGCGTGTCATCTTTAAACGTGCAAATGAACGTGAATATACAAATGTATAACAAAGAAATATCGCCCGTTACACGTCATTACTTTTAATGAGAAAACCATTATCAATACTCCATATCAGAACACCTACGTTTCAAACTTGTCTTCATGCATGTGCACAATATTTATACAATATTGCTTTTTCGCCAAAACAGTGTTTATATTGTTTAAAATTTATTATGTGGTTAATTTATTTTGTGGTTTTCACAGTGTCTGTTGTGTCAGTGGGGCCTGACCTTGCGGTGAGCTATGTTTTTTATTGTCACTTTGTGTTTGATGATTTCATTACAGTGGTAAGAAAATCGAACGTTTAAATTCAAATAATTGCTAAATGTAATATATACTGATTTCAGACGTACTTTGGCCTATAAAACTGAATTTTTAACTTCGTAACGTTGTCATTGCTTCAGTGTTCCTTCAAAATATGTTTGATTTTGGATACGGAGAGGGGTGGACATGAATGATAACATTTAGATTTAGATATATTAATGAAACATATTACAATATTTCAAATGATACACTCAAAAATAAAATATGTTTATTCAACTTAATGTTATTAATATAAGAATGCATTGCTACTTGATAAATCTGGTTTTACTAATGAATTAGATATACTTTGTACAAATTAAACAATACTTTTTATATTTAATATTTTTTCACAATAAGTATCAATAGATATATATATAGCACCGGCAGTTGTAGTGAAGTTGTTAAACTCAATTTCTTTTTTTTTTTTTTTTTGATAACTTCCTTATGAATGGATAGAAATACGATATCAGAATATAGACAAAGAAAGAGATTTCTGAAAGAAGCACACACGGGACATCCCACCTTCCCCAAAATACTACCTACCCAAAAAAATCCCCCAAACTTAAACATATCCAACACATAAGACCATATAGAAATGTAAAATAAAACAGTGTCACGGAGCAAACCACTTTGGAGCAATCTGCAGCAAAGCTACGGTTGAATGTCTGTGATTTTCATCCATCGATATTCGGGTTATTCATGTGGAGAAGTAATGTGGATGATTGCTCGTCGAGAATATGGCAAGTACTGGAGATGAATCCGGACTAACTCTCCGCCGATATATAACCAAAATACTGTTGAAACAAGAACCGAACGATAGAAATACAGAAAAGGGAATTAATTTGCATAAAACCGATTGAACAGATTTAGGTAAGGTTTATCTTTCCTGCCCGTCAACATATATATGACTGAAATACAGCTTAAAATACGAGTACCCCTTGACATATTATTCATTTTCATTCTCCAAGTGGCTGTTGAAAGAATCTGAATGACCTGTTGAAGATTTATTACTTAAATGAAGGCTTACTGCAAGTCAGAGATATATTAAAGGTTCATTATTCAAAACGTAGTGGTCTCCCTTCCCTCGGTGTAGAGCTGTCCACTGCGCAAACAATAGTTAGATACATGTTTATCTTATTCTTTTTCATGAAAGAGCAACATTACATACACTGTGTCCTAGTGTGCTAGATTATTCAGACTGGCCCGGGCAAGTCGGGTTCCGTTAGCTGGTAAGCATAGAATCTGCGAAAATAACCAAAGCCACCCAATTGTGCTTTACAGAAAAAAAGGAAAGAAATCTAACTTTTATTAACATCAGGATAGTTCTACGCTTTGACTTTTTCGCCCTCGAATGAATCATACACTACAAAACAAAGCCCATTATTATTTACCGAGAAAACCAGTTCCACTTTCGCTATAAGAAAGTGTTACAACCGACCCTAGCGCCGCAATCGAGAAAAGTAATTAATTTAACGTTCCTAGCTTTATTTTTTATTTAACAACCGATTATAAAAACCCTTGTATCAAATTATGCTAGCAAGAAAATACAGTATTCGTTAAAACAAAACTAGAAGAACAGGATGTTAGAATTGTATATTAATCTTGATACAAATTATGTTGACACAACAATTAATTTTTTTTTTTCATTTCTGGATATGTTACAGAGCCGCCACGACCTATGTTTTTACTGATAAAAATATGAAAATTGCAACATTGTTTACAATGTGAGATACACCATCCGTTTTTAAGCTATATAAACGTAAAATATGTTTCCAATTTAAAATAAAAAAAAATGATAAATAGGTTTAGATTTTTATATTTTCTGGATGGTGTAATATTTCCATTATGTTCTAGAAAGGCTTGTCATCTTAATGTATATATATATATTGTCATCTTAATGTATATATATATATTGTCATCTTAATGTATATATATATTGTCATCTTAATGTATATATATATTGTCATCTTAATATATATATATATATTGTCATCTTAATATATATATTGTCATCTTAATGTATATATATATATATATATATTGTCATCTTAATGTATATATATATTGTCATCTTAATGTATATATATATATTGTCATCTTAATGTATATATATATACATTATATATACATTAAGATATATATATATATACATTAAGATGACAATATATATATATACATTAAGATGACAATATATATATATATATTAGTACATATACATATATATATACTAGTACATATATATTTTCTTTCATTTTCCCGTGCCATGTTTAATAAGTCTGTGAATAAAAGAAAACAAGTATTTGGTCCTAAAGAGGAACCCAAATGCAGTTGTTTTGTTTTTCATATACAGCACAATCCCTAATAATTCTGAACATACCAGATGGATACAATGATCATAAATAATTCTAGTTTTCCTACCAGCAATTCGAAAATAGCAAGTAATTTTGTGGTATTACCTTCGGCTCTATAGTGACATTTTTAGGGAGGATTTATGGGCCATGTAGAATTGGAAAATAAATTGCAAAAAGTTTAGCGTGACGTTATCACATTTATATCTACCTGAATTTTCCATATCTAGTTCAGTTAATTTCATAACAGTCTCTGTTTCTGATATTTTCTTGCATGTTTTTGGAATTAATTCATCGTAGAACTTGTACTCTGAAACAGCAAATAGAAGTAATTTCGATGAATTAAGTTCAATATTTAATTACAATTGTTATAAGTTTAGTACGCAACAATATTGTATGAGAAAACTAATAAGTCACTGTACAGGTTATACTTGAGCAGCTGGACAAGTGACAAAAACGACACGATTTCACTGAGCTTGTATTGAACATGTACCGTTACGATGACAACGCACAGCTACCGGGACGGCGCATGCTGTCACAAAACCAGCCCCTCAACCTATTGAGTTTATATAGTGAATTAAAAAAAATGAAGTTGCGCATCTGACCCTAATATACACACAACAGCAACGCGCCATATATTTGTTAGAGCACCAGCATATTCGCACTAACAGCATCCGACCACCGCTGACCATGATTGGTCACTGATTACTTGTGTTCTATGGCTATAATAATCATAATCGCCGTGCTTCCTAACTTGACAATCATCTGTTTGTTTTATTCAGATAAAATGTGTATTTTGACGGATCGACCGTTGAATTCATAAGTATATGTATTGCGTGATGTGTTAATGACGATTTGTTGCTGGTTGATTTCTCTATTAGTAGTCTAGAGAGTTTTATATTCATCAATTCATCGAGTGTTCCCCCCCCTGTCTCCCTGGCATTGGTTAGGGTAGCTCATTTTATACTGTTATCATTAATTGGACTACACAGTTCAGGTTTATTTTAGCGACATTATCAGCAAATCCTGCACTACGTTCTTGAAAGAAAATGTTGTACTATTGTATTTGTACATTAAACACAGGTGGGTATTGAACGATCGCAAAGAACTGTCACGTTTTGGCGGGCTATTTCATAATCAATCCAATTATGGAATTGTAATTTTGTGCATTTCTTACACTGCAACTACTGATACATTCTCAAACTGAACATGCATTTTTGATAGTATGGTAAAAATTTATTCCATTCCCTTAGAGCAAGAATATTTATAATAGCTACTAATCATGACAAATCATGTTTATGCTTTCCGCGCATTTTATTCATGGAGGAATGATTTTATATATGATTTATGCGATATCAGTTTTTAAACAAGACTTTAATGACTGGACGCATAAGGTTTGAAATATGTAAAAGTTGACGCCTCGAGGACAACAACAAGTGACTATTTATAACAAATCCTGTCATCAACTAAATGCACATGTATATGACTTAGTAAGAAAACAGAATCATGTTGTCAGGATCGTGTTGATCGTTTTTAGTTATTATGCTGCTGATGGGCGATGTGATGTTTTGTGATTAATATGTGTGTTACAAATCATGGTATTCTACTGGTAAAACTGTGCAAGAATGCTGAAGATGAAATAATGTAAAACTGTCTTAGAATGCTGAATATAAAATAAGGTAAACCTGTGTAAGAATGCTGAAAAGAAAATAGTGTAAAACTGTGTAAGAATGCTGAATGTAAAATAATGTAAAACTGTGTAAGAATGCTGAAGATAAAATAATGTAAAACTGTGTAAGAATGCTGAATGTAAAATAAGGTAAACCTGTGTAAGAATGCTGAAAAGAAAATAGTGTAAAACTGTGTAAGAATGCTGAAGATAAAATAGTGTAAAACTGTGTAAGAATGCTGAAGATAAAATAGTGTAAAACTGTGTAAGAATGCTGAAGATAAAATAGTGTAAAACTTTGTTAGAATGCTGAAGATAAAATAGTGTAAAACTGTGTAAGAATGCTGAAGATAAAATAGTGTAAAACTTTGTTAGAATGCTGAAGATAAAATAGTGTAAAACTGTGTAAGAATGCTGAATATAAAATAAGGTAAAACTGTGTAAGAATGCTGAAGATAAAATAGTGTAAAACTGTGTAAGAATGCTGAAGATAAAATAGTGTAAAACTTTGTTAGAATGCTGAAGATAAAATAGTGTAAAACTGTGTAAGAATGCTGAAGATAAAATAGTGTAAAACTTTGTTAGAATGCTGAAGATAAAATAGTGTAAAACTGTGTAAGAATGCTGAATATAAAATAAGGTAAAACTGTGTAAGAATGCTGAAGATAAAATAGTGTAAAACTGTGTAAGAATGCTGAAGATAAAATAGTGTAAAACTGTGTAAGAATGCTGAAGATAAAATAGTGTAAAACTTTGTTAGAATGCTGAAGATAAAATAGTGTAAAACTGTGTAAGAATGCTGAAGATAAAATAAGGTAAAACTGTGTTAGAATGCTGAAGATAAAACAGTGTAAAACTGTGTAAGAATGCTGAATATAAAATAAGGTAAAACTGTGTAAGAATGCTGAAGATAAAATAGTGTAAAACTGTGTAAGAATGCTGAAGATAAAATAGTGTAAAACTGTGCAAGAATGCTGAAGATAAAATAGTGTAAAACTTTGTTAGAATGCTGAAGATAAAATAGTGTAAAACTGTGTAAGAATGCTGAAGATAAAATAAGGTAAAACTGTGTTAGAATGCTGTCGATAGGACGAAATTATTTTAGAAGTAATAATGAAAAGTGACTTATAAGAAATCGTTCTCAGTTACAAATTTATATTAAAATAGAATCCATGATGGTTTACTAACATATCCATGTTCACGTTAGACATTGTCCATAATTAACTCAAATATATTAATATCATCGAATCATTGTTTGTTTTGTTTTTATGTGACTTATTGTCACCGGGTTTTAACCCCGTTTTTCAACATTTTTTTCAGTTATATACGGCGACCGGCTCACCTTACCAGTTTTCCTGGACTATATACTAACCCGTACTAACTTACCCTTTCACAAGGAGCCACAGCCTCTTCACATATGGAGGAAAATCGACTTTTTTGTCACATTTTCATAGAAGGTATGACCTGCCTCGACCGAGATTCGAACCTGGATCACCGGGTTACAAGTCCAACACACTAACCACTGGACCACCGCGCGGCTCCATCGAATCATTACTTTACCACACAATATACATATAAATAATATGTATGTATAAATTTATATTCACATTCTTTAACAAATAATTAAATTCAGAATAACTATGCATACCTGGGTGGTTGTCACTGTCATACAAAACTTCTAATGACTGAAATATATAGAAGATATGTGTATAATACCAAAACACACGAAACAAAACATGCTAGTGTGCAGTAAGGTCATGCAAGTCTTTTACTTGAATATAACCAATGACTCCCTCACTATCTATCATACGAATTTCGACGATTACATATATACCGTTATGTACAAAGAACATGAATATTGTTAGAAAGCAATATCACTGGAGGAAATCTAGTAAAAACTTGTGAGTAATGTATGGTAAATTACGTGCCCCTTTCAAGCTAATAAAGTTTAAACTGCTAATTACCAGCTCGGAAACCCTTTTGAGAAATAGACCAGCATCACCACAAAAGCTTGTTTCGTTATCAATCTGATGGACTGTAATGTTTGGCATTTCTTCAATATCATTTCTGAGCTCGCTTGGAATATCTTCTAAAGGGACACACATTGTTGGCATCCATTGGCTTTGAGTCTGGTGATGAAGTGTTCTGATGTTATTCCAATGTATTAACAGTGCGCAAACAATGATCATATTTAGCATGGAAGTGCACATAAGGCCGACATTCACATACCTTAGTCTGTTCCTTTTCCCACTGGCGCCATCCTGTCAACAGAATAGACTAATATACAGCATGTTAATATTATGTACTACGAGTTTAATGACACCAATCGCTAGGTGTTTTACCCACAACACAATTTTTTTACAAATATCATGCTCACTAAGATTTAAAAGAACGTAAGAAGAAGCCATGTGAAAAATATGAAGATATAAATTTAATTGCATTTATTGAGCTATGCAGTTGTATGCTACTTTCAATAAACATTACGACAGGAGCCGCTGATTATGGGTTGTTATCATGCTTAGTATTTCAATGTTTGATTTGTGTAGTTGTAAACTTTGTGTAGTTCATTAACCGTCATCTGTCAATTTTTACCTCATTCAGTTTCGTGTGGGTTACAAAATTTCACCTGCTACCCGTGTTAGCTTGTTATTGGATCAGTTAATGTTTTTTTATCTAACATTGCAAAACAAGACTGCACAATGAAATTTCAACAGCGACATGCACAATGCATTTTAATATTAATGTATGTATGCTATGTGTTACGAAACGGGGTTTGTTGAGTAAGAAAAGTTATCATATTTTTAATACAACTTTTAATAAAACAACCCAAAGTTCTTTGTATAACTACATTTCACAGTTCGGAATCTAAGCTCCGAATCTATGAATCTACCCAGAATGAATATCCAAGCGGTAAATACATCTCTCAAAATCTCATCATGTGGCATGCACCCCATGTAGTTTACATATATGGTTATCTGATCAGGGCTACCCATCTATTTGTAATTATTAATAATGGAAAATTCTGCTGAACATGGTATATGCCTGTAAACATGCATGATTAATCAAGAGGCAGAAATAATCCTCTGCTGACCACTGTGTACAAGAGATAATATCAGCCTGTAAACATGAGGAATTAATTAAGAAGCAGAAGTAAACCTCTACACATACAAAATATCTTCATTTATAAATTTGTAGAATTCATATAATTTTGTAACATAAGTATTGAGCTTTATAGATTATTTTTTCTTGTATTGAAACATTTGTGCACTTTCTTTTTATTAGAATAATGTCAATTTGAACTAAATTGTAGCATAAAACCATTAAAAGACTGAATTATTTGTTGACATTTTAACATCACTGTAGTAGGCATTTTTGTAAAAAAAAATAAATCGGAATGATTTCTAGAAGAAGAAATTTTGAACATAAATCAAATATTCATCCGTCATCTATTAGTAAGTGGGCATAATCAGATTTAGCACAGTTATTCCTCCAAGCCTTTGGGGACGTAATAGCGGTAGTTAAAGCATAAAAATAAAATTAATTGGTGCCTTTGCGATGCGGGTTCGATCCTCAATCGGTGTTGCAAAATTCATAGCGACCGCCGTTTGCTGCTTATATGTTGTTTTCATCGTAAAATGGGGATGATTGAAAACAACATTGTATACTGATTTAATGTTATTTACTGTGATGACACGTCTTACAAAAAACTGTAAATGGTTTCAAGTTTGGTAATAATTCATATGTATGTGCATGCATGTATTTACAAATGATGTAAGAAATACAGGATAAGTGTACAATAGGATGTATGGTAGCAAGAGAATAATAGAGAACTGAGAACATGCTTATAAATCATAAAGATTTTTCTCTACTATTTTTATATTACTCACTATGGTTGTTTATTATAAACGTAGTTAAACTGGTCAGGTGGATTTTAACAGATGTGTGTCATTAACGTAGCAATGTGACAAAGACAGTATTATTGAATTCCACAATAAAACATTTAAAATCATTATCTTAAGGAGCTATAACTGACTTTCATTGAATCGTTATTAGACAGTTGAGGGATAAAACAAAACAAAAACAATTCTAACCTTTATTTTAAGGATAATCACAGGAGTCAGTGTTCCCACTCATGTAAAATCTTGCGTTAATCCCGCAATAAAATCGGAAATCACGCAACACATTTCGATCTGGTGCGAGATTGTATGCATACGAACATGTTTAGGGACGAATCGCCGATTTTCTGGAAACACCCATTACGATGTATGCGTATATGCATACATATATTTTTTTAAAAAATGTTCATACCCCCCCCAAAAAAATACTTCTCTTACCCCCAGATTTCAGACCTAAGGGGTAAGCGTACCCCCAATTTCAGAAGTGAGTGGGAACACTGAGAGCACTTAAAGACTTGGTGCAATTATTGAACTATAGTTTAACATAATGTCCATCATTTCACTGCAATGTAGATGTAGAAAATTATATGAACAGAATAACTTATGTAACAATCTAATGTAATTTCTTTAACTTTAGTTCAATTCTTTTACAATTTCTTCCTGAACGCCCTGAACACTCAATGAACACGTTCAAGCGCATATCTGATCGAAAGGGAACCGTTCTTCGTTTCGCTTAAAATATTTATGAATTATGAGCAATTTTACTGACAGCAAACACGACTTATATGTAAAAAAATACCGTGTTGTTGGCCATATTGGTTCTTGTTGTTAGGCTAAGTATCTAAAACGAGGCAACCTGGAAAAGCATTGTCAATATGCTGCCATTGATTGATCGTACATAATTATACAATAAAACCTATCCTATAATTAATGAAATAACCTCATCATTACGACCGATTTACGGGTCCCGAAGATGGTCTCATTATCGAGGTTTACTGTAGTTAAACGTCTAAACTTTAGACTTTGAAAATGTTAACTCTGTCGACATTTCTGGATAAAGTTTATACAGAAATGTCGACAGAGTTAACATTTTCATTACAGAGGGTCTGTAACGTAATCATTAAGTCTGCATTTTCATAAACTATTAAAAGAATCCCTCAGTCCCTAAAAAAGGATGGTTTAAGTGTAGGGTCCACGGAATACAGGCAAAGTACGTAATCAAGCCTTTAATGTTAATTAGAACTAGATTTAATTAAATACTATCAAGCCTTTGATTGCAGCCATCTCTGAATAAAGGCCACCCTGTGAATAAAAGTCATTCTTTGAAAGCCGTCATTAATTATTTAAAACAAACTGACCTCCGAATAAAGACTCTGTCACTAAAGGCCACATTTTGTCTTTCCCAAGGGTGGCCTATGTTCACAGATTACACAGGAGTTTAAATATTTTCTAAACAGTTTACCTCATGTTTAAACTATTCACTCTAGTCAATCCAAATTAACATCCAATTAAGTCTAATTTAAATACAAAACGAATCGTTTTTCATGTATTCATATTGAAACCGATTAAAGCTAAGTATTCTCAACATCTCGTACAAATCAAGTACACACATCACAGATATAAATCTATTTATAGTAAAATGTTTGTTCGTAGTAACGGACGTTCAGACAAAAGGGTTAAATGTTACTAAGGATACGCTGATAAAAGATAAACTGATCATTGGTGTATTGAAAGATTGCCTAATGTGTAGTAAAACGTTTGAAAATGAATGTATGCCTCTGAATATGTGTAACAGGTTTAAATACGCAAGTTTGTGTCGCATTTTAGTGCTTCTTCCGGTTTAAAAAATGGCACAGATTGAAAACGCTTCAATGATGGTGTTTAATATGTCGATGAGTTTATTGGAATATGATCAAAGTTAAATCTGTTTTTGTCCTTCTTTAATTGTTCATGTTCAGTTTATTCACAAATCGGCAACTACATGCATTAGGTGAAGTTTACAAACATAATTTATATGGATAAATATACACAGTACAGTGTGCAAATATAACATTAAATCATTACATCAGATAGCAAAATACAAAGAAAAGATACATATCAGGATATCAAGACATGGGTGTTATATATAAATAATAACAATATCATTTACATTACATCTTTAATGTAATTGAAGTAAACCAAGTGGAATTCTCATGTGATATCAAACTTGCATTTCTGAAGCCGTTAAATGATATATGTCACAAACTTTCCAAATCATGTCATAGTTTACATTGTACTTGTAATATTAACTATCGTTATTGGTGACAAATTCTGTCATGATATTAACTAAGTTGTTTTTATAGCTCAGGAAATAATTCATGCAATGCGTTTTAACTGAATGCTGAAATACTTCGCCATATTTTAATCGTCACAATAAATTACCAAATTAAAAGTTAAAATCATAAAACATGAAGAGCAAGGTAATATAGGACGGTTAATGTGTAGATGTGCGCATTCAATGCGGGATTACCATTGTACCGTAACTGTAACGTTATATGTAAAACCGTTTGACATTTAGCGAACCATTACGGGTCAGCCATGCTTTTAAGTTAAAATTGTTAAAATTTAACAAGGTCAGAAGAAGTCCCTCTTTGTTATCATTTGCATTCCGCAAACTATCAAGCGTCAGATATCAGAACATGTTAGAAAATAGTGAGTATGGTATGAATAATTGTGACAGCAAAACATTCGTAAGATCTTGTACAACAAACAGCTCTTACCTTGTTGAATTTGGATTTAATTTCCGCAGCACAAATCATTTTAAACCAGGAGTTTTAAATTGTGGCGCCAAACTTTTACCTTTGACCTACAAAACGAATTCATGCGCTTAAATGCCACCAAAATTGAGAACTCAAAAGGCATCATAAAAATCATGACAGCAAATACACATTAAAACAAAAACAAAAAACATGTATTTGCGTATCTGGTGGAAACTAAAGGGGCACGATCGCATAATTCGGAACTACTTTTCAGGCGTTGACTACTGGGTATAAAACGCAGTCGCATTACGCAGGGAATGTACAAATAGAGAGAAAACGCAGACAACTATGAAAAGTAAGGATATTGGAAAACACAGACAACAAAAAAATAGAGGAATACTGAAACAGCAGACGATATGCAAGTGTTGGAAGCAAATTGGTAAGTATATTAATATTATTGATTATGAAATTATTCCTACGAAAAAAATTGAAATGTCATTTATTTGTTTAATAAAGAAAGTGATCATTTTGATATATTATTGATATTTCATTGTTTTATATATATATTTTGCATAATATAATTTCACAATCAAATACCTTTTCATCTGTGTTTTCCCGCTATCTCTATATTGTCTGCGTGATGTGCTTGCATTTCATACCCACCCGACGGAGATGTATATGAGGGATAAGGACAGGTTTTGATATTGACATAAGATAGGCCACGGCCGTGGTACACTTGTAACCCGGAGGTCCGGGTTCGGATCCCGGTCGCAGCAGGTCATACCCTTCCATGAAAATTTGACAAAAATGTCGATTTTCCTCCACATGTGGAGAAGTTGCCGGCTCCTTGTGGAAGGATAAATTAGTACTGGTTAGTATACAATCCAGGAAAACTGGTTAGGTGAACCGGTCGCCGTATATAACTGAAACATTGTTGAAAACGGCGTTTTAAACCCCAGTGACAATAAATCACAAACAAACAAACAAACAAACAAACGTTCCCACAATCTTTTGACAGTTCGGACATTCGTTCCCACATTTGTTTGCTATTTGTTACCCCAGACACCAGTGTCTGTGTAAAATTAATGTCACACCTAAGTGTACAGCATGTCTCACAAAATCACGTAATTCATTCTTTTTTCACCCAAGAACTATGTTTATTTGGTCAACGTAAGACGTTGGTCCCTTCGTCATAATTACCACGAGTAGGTGGTACTAGGCGCTACTACGATTCCGATTCTCACCGATTCCGATAAGTGACGTTTAATGTAAAATAATAATTGTATATAATAATCAGGCAGTAGCGGATTTCGGGCAGTAACGGATTACGCGCTTGGTCTTTTAATACCTAACTGGTCCGTTAATGATGAATTAATAAAAGAAATATTCAGTCATCAATCTGGTTCCATTCCACACAAATTCATGTATATTTGAAAACGTTGTGATTCTAGGTAAGTCGATAAAACCGAGTAGTTTCGAATGATGCCACCGGATGTTTACATTTTTTATACGCACAATAACGCGTCGTTAAAACTGAAATGCGAATATCGTCAATCTTAACATTTAAATTACCCCTAATTTGGTCCCATATTGCGTATAAATATCCCATCCCATCGTCCAACCCAATTATCTTGCATATCATTCATTAGTCTGCCCGATTTGAGTGAAAAATGCAAGGTCGGTGATTCGGGTTGTAGCAGATTGACGATTTGGGGACTGTGTCAAAACCAAACATCACACTAGAAATGGGCGAATTTTGATATTGACGAGTGGAAAACGAATTTCTGTGTAATTAAGATGTTAAACTTTGATTTACATGCCTGATTGCATATGATCAGGTCCTAACCTGTCGCAAATTGGTTGTAATGCCATCTCGCATTGAGATGATCGAGTGCATGCTCATTTTCTCACGATCGACTTGTTCTTTTCTAGGTAGATATTAAGAGTTGATAGACCAACCCCCACCAAGAAGGTTCAAACTTCAATTTGAACCTTCCCCCTCCCAGAAGGGTAAACTTCAACACCACACCATCTCCGAGGTACAAACTCCGTCCCAACCTCTCAAATTTTTCAAAATATAAAATTTTTCGAAATATAAAAATTTTCGAAATATAAAAATTTTCAAAATATAAAAAATTTCAACACCACACCATCTCCGCCCCAAATTTCCCACTCCCCCAAAAAAATCTCGACTCTCAAAAATTTATAAATACGAGATTTTTTTCCCGTATTTATAAAAAAAATCTTACCCACCCAGTTTATAATATAATTACCCTTTAGCGTATTGTATATTCCGATTCACACGTAAAAACCTTTTTTAAATCAAGAAAACATAAAATACCCAATTGATTCACGTTCTAGTTTCGGTTTTAAAAATCTTGTTTCGGTTTCACGAGTTGGGGAAATTCCTGATTGCTATTTATATTAATAACGTAGTTATTACTTCCCTTTCGAACAATGATATATTTTTAAAATAAAGTTGTTATATCTTATTTTATATGGTAATGAGTTTAATTAAGTGAATATAAAAAACTATTTTAACGTAATACAATTTTTTCGATTCTAAATATTTCTTGATCGGTTTTTTGTAGTTCTTGTTCGTAAAACGTGCCTTGTATTTCTTCCCCATTATAGTCTGCTATTTTATACGTCACCGGTGTAGTTTTTTGTACGACAGTCACGGTAAAGATTTCTTCGGTCCATCTCGGTGTATACCCTTTTTCAAACGTTTTCTTTTTCTTCGAGATTCTCACTTTATCACCCACCGAAAATTGCGGATTAAAAGTTTTTATTTTATAATGATCCGGGTAAAGATTTTGCCAAACTCTAATTTTATTTTTCTCTTTACTGGCTTCAACGGGTGTCATTTTTATTGACGAGTGTCTCGTATTATTGTATTGATCAACGAGTTCGTCCAACACATCAATATATACCCGTGTAGAATTTGTCGAAAAATATTTCCACATTTTCTCCTTCATTGTTCTATTCCACCTCTCCACCACGCTAGATTTTTCTTCATTTTCGGTAGAATACAATTCCGTTAGACCTTGTACTTCTTTATTGTAAAATTCTTTACCTTTATCAACCCATATTTTTGCGGTCTTCTTTCCTTAAATATTTTTTTCAAAGCAGTCGTGACCGATTTCCCAGTCTTATCTTTTAGCGGAATTAACCAACCGTATTTGGAAAAAATATCGATAACGGCAAGCAGGTATTTAATTCCCCGGTTAAATTTTGAGAACGCTTGCATATCTACCAAATCCGCGGCCCATATTTCATCAATGTTATTTACGCGCACGCGTCTTTTAGGAAATTTTTTAACGACGGGCTTGTGTAATTCTTCCGCCAAATCATCAGTCCATTTTAAACTTTTTTTTTAATCCCATCCCGAATCTCATCTTCGTTCCGATAATTTTCCGCACGATAGACCTATCCGCCCTTTCTCTCAAGGTGGGATTATAAATCCCCTCCATTTCTTCCAACATGTCTTTGTCGCAACATGTCGTTGTCGTATCTTTATTTTTCAAATAGCACACGTCGTGATGATACGCGGCCTTATCTATTCTATTCACGGGCAAACTCCATTTCTTCGGGGTGAGATCCGCGTTTAATCTCCTATTTAATTTCGTTCCCGGCCCCATGAAATTATGCCCCGGGAGATGCATTTCGAAAGGTAAGTTATTTATCGCTCTATTTAACAGCGAACCTCCCTCGATTTTTACAAATTGAGTTTTAGTAGTTCCGCAGATCGCGCATTTTCCCCTTTTCATCGGCCTGTTATTTTTAGTGATTATATTTTCTAGTTGAGTCGTATCAGTTTCCCTTTTACATTTTACGCAATACATTTTATTTAACTAGTTATTCGATTTAAATAAAAATGGAAATTAAAGATTTATCCTGGACGAACAAAACTAAACGTTTCAATAGCGCCCTTTTACCGAGAAGTATTCGAGGAGTGATCGTCGGTAAATCCGGCTGCGGTAAAACGACTCTACTCTTAAATTTATTATTACAACCGGATTGGTTAGATTACGATAATCTTCAAGTTTTCGGAAAGAGTTTGTTTCAACCCGAATACGCGTTAATCCACAAGGCTTTTAAGAAAAAATTGAACAAAGACGAAATTTTGCGGCTTTTTAGCATGCGAGATAAAATCGTGGCGAGAGATATAACCCCCAGTCAGTTTATCGAAGTTTTAACTCGAGATCAAGATCCCAAGCGTGAAGGTCTTACTTGCGACTTTTTCGAGAATGCGTCGGACGTTCCGGATCCCAGAGATTTAAATCCTTCCGATAAAAATTTAATGATTTTTGACGATTTGCTTTTGGAAAAACAAAACAAGTGCGAATGCTACTACGTGAGAGGACACCACAGCAACGTCGACTGTTTTTATCTCTCCCAAAATTATTTCAAGCTACCCCGACAGACTACACGAGAAAACGCCAATTTTATTTGCCTTTTCCCCAAGATTTTAAAAATATAAACCACATTTACAACGATCACGTCAGTCAGGATATGAGCAAAGAACAATTTAAAAAATTGTGCCACGAAACTTGGACCAAACCCTTTAAATTCGTCGTAATCGATCTAACCTCTAAAAAGGATTCCGGGAAATATAGGCGCGGTCTCGACGAATTCTATATAATTTAAAAACATTTTTTCGTATACGAAAATATGGAAAGATTATTGCGAGATATAGCTAAAAATACGGCACCTAAAAGTTCTATGCAAGTTGTCGTTTCCGATAATACCACCAGATTTACGACGGGATTTCATCCTCCTTTGGAGCTCGATAGAGATAAACGATACGAAATTGCGCTCGTTAACCTCGAGACGTGTTATTCTTTTCCCAATATTAGTACTAATAATAATCATTTTCGGTATTCCCCCAACGACGGGAAAGATTGGGAATTATTTCTTATACCGGAAGGAAGTTACGATATCGTGGATATCGATCGGGTTATTCGAGAGAAAATGAAAGAAAATAATCACCTCGATAAAATATCTATAACGGCAAATCCGAATACGTTAAAATCTAGAATTAATATAGCCGAAAATTTTATAGTGGATTTCAGACATCCCAATTCCGTGGGTAGGGTTTTCGGTTTCGTATCTTCGACGTACAGAACCGGTCTTCACGAATCCGAAAATGTCAACGCCATCAGAGTCAATATAAATATAATTTCGGGGAGTTACGTTAACGGCGCCACTCAAAATACGATTTACACCTTTTTTCCCAACGTAAGTCCCGGATACAAAATCGTGGAAACTCCGTCAAATTTAGTTTATTTACCGATAATTTGGAAACTAGCCTCACGGATCAAAACGGAAATTTGTTAAATTTACGCGGAGAAAATATTACGATTCGATTCCATATTAGGGAAATTTAAACGTTTTCGATTTTTAGAAAAAAAATGTACGAACATATTCGCGTAAATATTTCGCAGGGACAAAAAGACAAAATTTTCCGCGCGGCCCACAAGGGAACTTCTACTATTATCCGATTGGGTAAGGACGATCTCGTCGGCAATGATCTTATTGCCGTAACTCGTACCCAAGCGGATAGAATCCAAAAGGTTATGACGGATGGTGTTGGCCTAGATTTAAGAATGAGTAAAACTCAACTCGCGCATAATTTGAGCGTAGAAGGTGGATTTTTACCCCTTTTGGCTGGACTCGCCGCTAGAACCCTTCCCATGGTTGCCGGTAAAGTTTTACCCGCCTTAGGAATAGGAGCTTTATCCGGTTTAGGGAGTACGGCGGTTCAAAAAGCCATAGGTTCCGGTTTATATCTTAAAAAAGGCGGCAATATTTGCCAAATCGAAACCGACGGCAAGGGTCTGTATTTAAGTCCAACTTCTGGTAGAGGATTAGAGACCGCGGGCGACGGACTTTATTTGAAAAAGGGAGGTCAGATTTTCGACGGGCGAGGAATTTTACTCGGAGCGAACAGCCCGTTTAAAAATATTCCCCTACTCGGAATGTTTCTTTGAGTTAAACGGTTTCGGTCGATTAAAAAATGGAGTCGCAAGAATTTAGATTAAAGAAAATCAAAGAAATTCAAACCATTTTTTCTCGAGAAGAAACGCAACGATTAACCATGAGTTTAAAATATAAACGTTTTCACAAGATTATCGATTTTGTCGATATGGGTTTTAGTTTTGCCGCCACCGGCTTATCCGTGGGTGGGGTGGTTCTTTTATCTACGGTAGTCGCGATACCCGAAGCGGCAGTTTTAGGGGTTGCTGCCGCGGGGCTTAGCGCTTTAACGGCTATGGGAAAATACCTCGGTAAACGGTTGTTTACGAATTTCGTAAACACGAAAGAATTCGGGTTTTAGCGGCCAGCAAGCTAAATACCGTTTCGTCGCTTCTTTCTAAGGCGCTCAACGACGAGCATATTTCGGACGAAGAATTCCAAGCGATTCGTTCCGAATTGGATAATTTTTTCGTATTAAAGGAAGAAATTCGCAAAACGAGAAGAAAGACCATCGGGCAGCTCGATGACGAAGTAAAGATTCCTCTCGCGAAATCTCCCTAAAGCGTTTTAATTTTTAGAAAAAAACATGGCTTTTCTAAAAATTACGGATCCGAAGCAAAGGGATAAGATGGTTAAAGATTTTCACGATTTAAAACAGCGTCTCAAGGATAATTTTCTCCAAGAACGAGGCGCGGAGCGTGAATTACAAGAAGATTTATCTCAAGCGTTTAAACCCATAACGGACGTACAAAAAAAGGCTACCGAGGATATAATAGAAGCGCAGAAAAGCGCCGCGGAAGAAAGGATTATGGGAAATCCCCGGTGCTCCACCACCCTATGTTGAACCCTGCGAACCCATTAATACAACGTCGCTTTATATAGGCGACGAAGCGCGTAATAAAATCCGCGATCGTAATTCCGACAAGGATTTCGATATAAGGGAACAACACGACGGTTTTTTTATGGGCAAACACCCGGTTCTTATAAAGGAAAATGGCGATTTAGTCGTGGGTGGTGTAGAATACGAGGGTACTCCCGGATTATGGGATCTCATCACGTTAAAATCCCCGGATCGCCGCAGGAAATATACCGACCAAGATTTAAGAAATTATAAAGATTTGGTGGATCGAACGAACGTGCGTTACAAGAAATACAACCCTAAAGGCGAGTTGTTTACCAATAAATCGTACAACAAAGTTCGATTTTTTGAGCACGTTTTCGGGACGAAAGGTTCCGGTCTCACCAATCCCAACGACCTTCTAGAGAGATTGGAGCTTTTGATGGCGAGCAAAGCCGCGGGAAATACCGGAGTTCGAGACGAGATATTATCCGTGTGTAACGACCTTTTACGACAAAACGTAATCAATTCGAATCAATTTAAAACGTTAACGTCTTTAATTTAAAAAATGCTCGTTCCGAAAAATAGAGGCTACGTTAGACGCTACGCGTACGGCGGTAGCGGTTTATTAGATTTTTTAGCCAGCTTCTTTACCAAGAGTATGATGAAGGCTGCCGCCCAAAAAGTGGGGCAAGCTGCTTTAGAGGCCGGAAAGTCGGCCGCCACGGAAGCGGGAAAGAAAGCTTTAATCGCGGTTGGTAAAAAGGCCAAAAGCGCGTTAACTCCTAAATCTAAAGCTATTTTAGCGAAACATTTAGAACCCGTTTCTATCGGATCTCTTATCGACGGGAGCGGAATTAACGATTTAGTCAAAGAATTTTATCGCGTTTAAAAATGTTGAATTACAAAATCTACAAATACCCTCAATACGATTCAGCTACCGTTTTTATCCACGCCGCGAATATAAAATTTGACGGGGCCGAAATTATCGAAATTTGCGATACCGATTACGACTATCGAAAAGCTGTCGTAAAATTAACCGAGAAGCAAATAACCTCTCTGATCGACCTCGAGGATGATATAAATTGTTTTTTGATCGAAAATAATTTGCCGCCCGTCAAAATTTTATATTATCAAGGGAAAATTTACCCCAAAGTGGGAAAAGACTCGACGAAATACAAATTTATAAAAATTAAGAGAATTTTTATCAAAGACGATAAATCCTTTCCCCAAATTTTCCTCGAATAATTTCTACTTAAAGAGATCGCCGTATTTTTTAAAAAAATGTATAGCTTAACAGAATCTTACGCGATTGATGAAAGTACGGAGCGTTACGAATTTCACGAATACGAGCCTACCGTAGGAACTAATTTAAATAATCCCGGCGAAATCAGAATAAATGTCGAAACTCAAGATTTATTTACTCATCCGAGCGAAAGTTTTTTACAGATCGAGGGGCGATTTACGAAAACGGACGGCACGGCTTACGCCAATAACGATAATGCCGCTTTAACGAATAACGGACTTTTGTA
The DNA here is from genome assembly GCA_008271625.1 of Lutraria rhynchaena. NCBI lineage: Eukaryota > Metazoa > Mollusca > Bivalvia > Venerida > Mactridae > Lutraria > Lutraria rhynchaena. The sequence continues at coordinate 552,251 of VIBL01000039.1, forward strand.
TCTTTTCAACAATATCAGATATCAACTTTCCAGTCAAGAAGTCAAATCTCTTTTTAATCCCGGGCAAGCAACCACCATGCTCGGGGTTTTGAAATATCCCGACGATTTTTCGAAATCTCAAGGTTTAAATCAATTGTGGTATAAAGATACGAATCCCGCGGCGAATCGCGGAAATAACAACGGGTTCGAAATTCGTCAAAATTATTTAATCGTTTTACCCGACCCGAAAGGTACCTTTAGTTTTAAAATTCCGCTAAAACATATTTTCGGTTTTTGCGAAGACTACGATAAAGTTTTATACGGGATGAAACAAACTTTAACTCTGGTTAGACAATCGGACGATAACGCGATCTTTAGAGCCAACGCGGCAAATGCTGGACGAGTTAATCTCACCAAGCTATCTTGGCTTATTCCTCACGTCGAACCCGCCGATTCTCAAAAAGCCGTTCTGTACAAAACGATCGAATCTAAAGCTAGCCTTCCCGTGGGATACCGTATGAGGCAGTGCGATTCGATTAGCGTACCACGATCTACGAGTTTTTCTTGGAGATTATCGACTAAATCCAGTCCGGAAAAACCTCCTTGGGTTATTATCGGTTTTCAAACCGACAAAGAGGGTAATCAAGAAACAAATCCCGCCCTTTTCAATCACGTTAATTTAACGAATATGTACGTTACGCTCAATTCCGACAGATATCCCCAAACGGATTATCAACTGGATTTTGATCAATATAAATTTTCTAGAGCTTACGGAGATGCCGCCGCTTTTAGATCCAAATTTTACAGAACGGACGAACTTATTTCGAATCCGAATATTTCTCCGTACGATTATAAAACTCTTTTTCCCTTATTCGTTTTTGACGTGAGCAAACAAAGCGAGAGATTGAAGCATTCTATCACGGATATCACCATCAAAGCTCAATTTAGCGCTAACGTCCCAGCCGATACGATGGCTTACGCTTTAGTTATCAGCGATAGATTAATGACTTTTCAATCCGACGGAAATAAAATGAGCGTAGTTTATGGTTAAAAAAATTTAATTTTTTTTTAAAAAAATATTTTAAAATAAAAAAATGAGTAAATTTGTGATAAAACGAACGCAATCGGCTTTAAACGATTTGTTTATTAATTACGTTATAGAAGGGCAACCGGGTACAATCCGGAAAGCTTTTTCGAAGCGATTCGACCGCTAGTAATGGGCCACTTTAAAGATTATCGCGAACGTAAATTTAAAGCGGTTTTAAGATGCCAGATGAAAAAACCCGGCGAAGAAATCCTAAGAGAGGCGCCTTTCGTTTCTGAGATGGAATACGGTGATAATCTGAGCAAAATTTACAACGCCATGGTCGAAAGAATATTGGAAAATATGGCGACGTTTCAAAATATGGGCAGTGGTTGGATATTTCATTCTATCAAGCAACTCGAAATTCAAACTTATAATTACGTCATTTAAAAAACTTTTATTTTTTTAAAAAATGAGCAGCGAAGAATTTAGAGGAATTAAACACCCCCAAAATTCCGCGTTCGATAAACCCTCGGAAAACGAATTCGAGCATAGAAAAATATCTATAATTCATCGTAAAAAAAACAAGCCTCGAGGTAAAATCGGTGAAATTCGCTTTTCTACCGTGATGGGGAAAGCGCTAGTTACGACATACGAAAAATGTCGCCCGCGATAAATAAAAATGTTGTTTACGCGTCGTGAAAAAAAATTATCTAGCGTTTTTAAAAAAACTTAAACATTTTTACGCACACGTAAAAATGCTTTACGAGTATATCCTCGAGTGTAAAAGAATGGGGAAAATAGATTTAATCAACTCGGGCAGAGGCGAGTACTTGAAATATTTCGAATTTCCGGTCGAAAACGAAATTCCTAAATGGGGAGGGGGTTGTGAGGGTCGGCTCGTGATACGCTTCGAGAGAGAGCCGAGTTTCACGATCGGAGATTACGCGGAATTTTGGTTTAAATCGAAAACGTCTTTTGGAGACGTAGGTTATTTAGAAATAACGGAAATTAAAGATAATTTCGTGATAGGCGTGCTAATTCGACCCTATGGAGAGAAAAACCCTAAGAACCTCAAATTAATACGACTTTCTAAAAAATGTTTTTCTTGCGTAATAGACGATTTAGTTCACGCGTTTAACGATCGGTTTTCGATTTAAGAAATTTGTTTTTTTTAAATTATAAAAAATATTTTAGAAAAATGAATCCGAATGAAAATAAACGATTAAACGATTTTGTCTTTACCTCGTACGAAGATCCTATACCTAAATGGAATAATAATCGAGAATACGTAGAAGATATTTTCCCCGTGATATGCCCTCGTGTGGGGGTTGGTTTAGACTTAAAGGTTAATGATATAGCGAGATATAACATGTTGGGTAATTTTAAAGGATATTTACTAATAACTGAAATTCTAGGCGATTTTATCGTGGGAATTGACGCGGACTATATCGCGGGGAATTGTATTAGAGGGGATGAGCTCTCGTTGATAAAACTTTCTAAAAAATGCTTCGATAAAATAGTTAAACCGGAAAATTAAAAGCTAAATTAAAAAAATTAATTATTTTGAAAAATTCTAAAAAATATTTAGAAAATAAAAAAAAAATATGAATAACCACGATGATTTAATAATTAATTCCGGGTTGGGCGAATATTCGTCATGTAGTATTTTTACGTTTACGTCGTACGACGATATTCCGAAATGGAATAATCGAAACGCGTTCGATCGTGGAGATATTATTCTCTACAACAAGAAAAAATCCAAATATTCCTCTCTCCGAGTTGGATGTTGCGTAATGTTTCGTTGTTCTTACGGAGTTGTTCATTATATGAAAGTAAGCGAAATCGAAGATAATTTTGTTATAGGGGTGAGATACCCTTTTGGCGTAGACTATAAAGCGGGAGAAGATTGCTGGCTAATACGACTTCCTAAAAAATGTATATGGGTTTGTAAAACGAATTCGAGCTAGACCCGATCCTATAAGAAAAAATAATTCAATTATTTTAAAAAAATCGAAAAGTTTTTAAAAATATTTATTTTTAAAAAGTATGCATTATTATCTTCCGAAGCTTAAACAATTAGCTAGAGATAATAAAATTAGCGGGTATTCGATCATGAATAAATACGAATTGACAAAAATTTTAATAGAAAAAAATATAATTTCCGAACCCGTTAAACCGGAAAAAGATCCGGCTAGATACGATCATTTGAAAACGATCGATAAAAACCTATTCCGGTTATCGTAAAAGATATAGAAACCGACGAAATGAAAACTTTACATTCCATTCGCGCCGCGAGTCAATATATAAACTTGGCTCCGATGAGCGTAAAAATTATACGACGGTAAAGTTTATAAAAATAAATACGAGATCGAAATACTTTGGCCCGTTAAATCAGAATTTATACAAAACTAATTAAAAAAATGAAAATATTTTTAAAATATCTTCATTTAAAAACCATGAATTTCCTCGGAAGAATTAGTAACGCGATGCAACGCGCCGCGTCAAACGTTTTATCAGGCGCTCGTGCTTTAGGCGCGAAAGCGCGAGAAAATATCAATCGTTTCACGAATTGGTTAACCGATAACGTGGACGAAGGGCAAATTAATCGAGTGTTTGAAGAGATTTCGAACGAAACGAGAAGGAGGAGACGGGAACCACCTTTCGCGATGATAGAAAGTCAATCCGCTTTGCGAGAATTTGTGACCGTGCATACGATAGAAGGGCGAGCGGGTTACGACCCCCGAGAGTTTTTAAGAGCGGTAAGGCGGCTCGTTACCGATTATCTCAATGACCACCGACGACATAAAATTAGAGCGGTTTTAAGATGTCAGATGAAAAAACCCGATCTCACTACCGGTGAAGAAATCGTAAGAGAGGCGCCTTTCGTTTCTCATTTGGAAATTATTAACGAGGTGACGGATGTTGAAGAATTGTACGATAATAAGGTCGAAAGAATTTTGGAAAATATGGCGACGTTTCAAAATATGGGCAGTGGTTGGATATTTCATTCTATCGACCGACTCGAAATTCATACGACGGGTTACGTACCTTTGAGAGGAAGTTCTTATATTCCATTGTCGAAAGCGATAGCGGACAAGAAGGCCATCGTCAATATGAAAAATGACGACGACCAATGTTTTCTATGGAGCGTTTTGAGGGCTTTAAACCCGAAAGAAATACACCCTGAGCGTATAGACAACGATTTAAAAAGTAAAATGAATACGTTAAACATGGAGGGAATCGAGTATCCCGTGTCGCTCAAGGATATATCTAAATTCGAAACACAAAATCCGAGTATTAGAATAGTCGTTTTGGGGGGAAGCGTAGGTAAATTTTATCCCCTTTATTTCAATAAGAAATCTGAAGTCGAAAACCTGGTAATACTTTTCTTGATGAGCGATGACGAAAAAACTCATTATTCTTTGGTAAAAAATCCGAGTAGATTATTATCTTCGCAGATTTCGAGAGCGCACGGCAAAAAACTTTTTTGTTGGAACTGTTTAAATCCATTCGTCAAACAAACGGAGCTAGATAAACATAAAACGTGGTGTCATGAAAAAGAAACCGTGGTGATCGAAATGTCTGAGGACGGTTCTTTCGTCGTGTTTAAAAATCGCAATTGGATGATGCGGGTTCCTTTCGTCATTCACGCCGATTTCGAATCTTTTCTCGTACCAATCCACACCTGCGCCCCGAGTCCCGAAAAAAGTTATACGAAACAATACCATAGACACGCTCCAGCTGGGCTTTGCATTTACGTCAAGTGTTTCGACGATAGCGTGTATAAAAAGGATCCTATCGTCTATACCGCGGAAAGCGACGACGAAGACGTAGGTCAAAAATTTGTAGAGACGTTGGAGGAAATCGCGAGAGAGATTTGTAACGTGAAAAAGAAAGACATGATATTTGGCAAAGAGGACAAAATAAATTTCGAACGAGCAACGAGGTGTTGTATCTGCGATGGAGAGCTCGGATCGTGATCGCGATCACTGTCATTTTACCGGAAAATATAGAGGAGCGGCGCATAAGTCGTGCAATCTCGACTATAAAATCCCGAATTTCACGCCCGTGATATTTCACAATCTAGCCGGATACGACAGTCATTTATTCGTCAAAAATTTGGGAAAAACTCCGGGAGATCTCGGCTGTATCGCGAAAACGGAAGAAGAATACATTAGTTTTTCGAAAACGATACTCACGGACAACACCTATATTCCGAAAAAAGGACCGAATAAAGGAAAAGAAACGAAAATAAAACATACGCTTAGGTTTATAGACAGTTATAAATTTATGGCTACTAGTTTGGATAAGCTCGCGGGTAATTTGGAAAAAGATCAGTTTTCGACGATAAAAACGTATATTCTGAACGAAAAACGACGGAAATTAATCACGAAAAAGGGTATTTATCCTTACGAATGGGTAGATTCCGCGGAAAAATTTAAAGAAACGTCTTTACCTCCGAAAGACGCTTTTTATTCGAGGTTAAACGAACAGGGAATTACCGACGAACAACACGCTCACGCTCAAGAAGTGTGGGAGGTTTTTAAGTGTAAAACGTTTAGAGACTATCACGATTTGTATAATAAAACGGACGTTTTGTTGTTGGCTGACGTTTTCGAGAATTTTCGAGATATTTGTTTAGAACATTACGGGTTGGATCCCGCGTGGTATTACACGGCGCCGAGTTTGGCTTACGACGCCATGTTGAAAATTACGGGAGTAAAACTAGATTTGTTGTCGGATTCGGACATGTTGCTTATGTTCGAAAAAGGTTTGCGGGGTGGGGTCTCTATGATTACAAAGAGATACGCCGAAGCTAACAATAAATACATGGGAGAAAAATACGATTCGAGTAAACCCTCGAAATATATAGAATATTTAGACGCTAATAATTTATACGGATGGGCGATGTGCCGGCCGTTGCCGACTGGTGGATTTAAATGGATGATTGATACAGAATTAGAAAATTGGAGAAATATTCCTTGTATCTTGGAAGTCGATTTGGATTACCCGAGAGAATTACACGATTTACATTCCGATTATCCTCTTGCTCCCGAGCAGCTAAAGATAAATAAGGTAGAGAAATTAATTCCGAATTTGGACGACAAGAAAAATTACGTGCTTCATCATAGAAATTTAAAACAATACGAGGAGATGGGATTAAAAATTCATAAAGGAATCAAATTCGAGGAATCTGATTTTATGAAGAAATATATCGATCTAAATACGAGTTTGAGAGCTAAAGCGAAAAACGAGTTTGAGAAAGATTTCTTCAAATTGATGAATAATTCCGTTTTCGGGAAAACGATGGAAAATATTAGAAATCATAGAGATATCAAATTGGTTACCAACGAAAGAACAGCAAAAAAGTGGATGGCTAGACCGAATTTTACCGGAAACACGATTTTCGACGAAAATCTGATTGCTGTGCACATGAAAAAGACGATCTTGAAATTCGATAAACCGGTTTATCTCGGAATGTGTATTTTGGATTTGAGCAAAACTCTCATGTACGATTTTCACTACAATTATATTAAAAAGAAATACGGGGAAAAAGCTCAATTGTTATTTACGGATACGGATAGTTTGATGTACGAAATTGAAACGGAAGATTTTTATAAAGATATCGCTCCGGATATAAAAGAAAAGTTTGACACGAGCAATTTTGATCCGAATCACGAATCTGGGATCTTTTCTAACGTAAACAAAAAGGTGATCGGTATGATGAAAGACGAGGCAGGGGGGAATTATAGAAGGTTTTGTGGGATTGAGGGCTAAATTATATTCCTGTAAAATGTTCGAAGGACCCGAAGAGAAAAAATGCAAGGGGGTGAAGAAAGTCGTCGTGGAAAAAAGTATTAGATTCGAAGATTATAAAGATTGTTTATTTACTGGAGAAGAACAATTGAGAAAAATGAATATTTTAATAAGCGAAAACCACGAACTGCGTACGGTGGAAATAAATAAAGTCGCCTTAAGCGCGAATGATGACAAGAGACACATTTTGCGGAATAACATTCACACTTTGGCGCTCGGGGATTATCGTATTAACGAATTGGAATCATTTTAAAAAAATGAATATCGGAAATTTATCCTTACCCGTTAAACCGTTAACCAACTTTGAGTTGGAAGCCGCGTTAAAGAGTTAAAAATTCCCCATTTTCGCGGAGTTTTTATGAGAAATCAACTCCCCGCGAACCCGCGAAAGGTGGAATGCGGAATTTTAAATTTGGACGACACGAACCTAAATGATGGGATTGGTTCCCATGACGCTGGGGGCACGCATTGGGTTTGTTGGATTAAAAAGGAAAATAAATATTATTTCGACGGGTATGGTATACGCCCGCCGGAAGAGCTGGTAAAATATTTAAAACCGAAAATATTTTACAATAAAGACCGAGTGCAACCGATGGGGTCAGTTATTTGCGGGCATTTATGTTTATACGTATTAAACGAAAGTTGGAAGAAATAAAATGCCTGTTGATAAATTTGGTAGAATGCCTAAAGCGGAAGCTCCTGAATCGGACGTATCCTTGGCTTATATAAGCAACAATTTCCTGAAAAGGGGGAGAATTAACATGTTTGGAGAAAAAATTACGAATCTCGGTATTCCTACGGATGGGGGAGATGCGTCGTCTAAATCGTTTGTGATAAAGAGAGTAAATAAAGCTATAAAAGATTACGACTTGGATAATTTAAAACGGACGTTGGACAATGTGGAAGAACAAGTAAAAAGTTGTTTGGACGAAAAAGAGTTGAAACGAGTAAAAATAGATATCGTGGAAAAGATGAGAAAAAATTTGGAAAAATATATCGATAAAGAAAAATTGGAAGTCGAAATAGATAAACTCGAGAAGGAATGGGCGTTGGATGATAAAATCGCCGAAGAAAAAATTACGCAGAAAATAATGAGTGATATTGAAAGGGGGGTGAACATTCTTAAAAAGGATATAGTAAAGTTGATAGATGAAAAAGATGAAGAAACGTTAAAGATAATTATCGATAGGATGCAAGCTGATATTGGCGAAGTCATCGCGGGAAGAAATGAGAAAATTAGGCAAATAAAATCGATTATACTAAATATTGAAAGCAACCAATTGACCGTTTTATTGTTTTCGCTCAATATTGATAAAAATGTTGTTATCAAAATACGTCAAGACCCAAAAAATCGAATTGAGGTCACCGATGGAAAAAGTAAACGATTCTTGCATTTCACGGCTGCCTTTAATATGTCGCCGAACGAGTATATTAAACACGATGATGTGGTTGGGTATCCGTATCACACGGGTAGCGATTACCCGAGTGGTAGAGAAAGCTGGCACCTCAAACAACCGGGTATTTACACGCTCGACGTCGATTTGAAATATAAATCTGACGCTCCGGGTCGAATGAGACGAATGTTTGAGGTAATTAAAGGTAGAACGACGAAAATATTTTGGGAGGAGCCGGGGAGAGAAAGTGTGACGGAAACGTTCTCATTTAATATTATTAAACCAAACTCTATAATGTCAATCACCCCTTTGGCGTATAAGAAATTTACCTTTCAAGAAAACGGACATATAAAATTATACATTATTGTATTATAAACTGGGTGGATAAGATTTTTTTATAAATACGGGAAAAAAATCTCGTATTTATAAATTTTTGAGAGTCGAGATTTTGGGGGGGGAGTGGGAAATTTGGGGCGGAGATGGTGTGGTGTTGAAATTTTTTATATTTTGAAAATTTTTATATTTCGAAAATTTTTATATTTCGAAAAATTTTATATTTTGAAAAATTTGAGAGGTTGGGACGGAGTTTGTACCTCGGAGATGGTGTGGTGTTGAAGTTTACCCTTCTGGGAGGGGGAAGGTTCAAATTGAAGTTTGAACCTTCTTGGTGGGGGTTGGTCTATCAACTCTTAATATCTACCTACTGACATAATTTCTAAAGGGTAAACAAATATTCACGATCGGTCTTAACAACCAACACTTAAAGGGAATAAAGATAATTGTCAGATTGGAAACTGGATTTTTTTATGGGTATTAATGACGTCACAAGACTCGGGGAAGTTTAAGTCATGTAAATGCTAGAATTTACTAGAGTGCTCATTCCAATCACTTTCATGATTCCGATTACTGGATTAGTTGTAAAGATAGGCTAGCAAGCAGTTCATCTTCAGATCTATTTATTTTCGACGAGGCAGTATCTTTCAAACGATAATGACGCAGTAACATATGGCATAAGCATCAACGAGACGAATAATCATATATTGTAACATAACAATTTATTACCATAAATAATAAAAGTACATTATTAACCACGAAATGCAGTTCATTGACTCGGAGATGAGTAAAAATAACTCAACAAGTTAACTTTAAAGAATGCAAATTTGTTATTGCAAATCGAAAATGACAATATCTTGAATAAACTTAAGAGAGTTTTAAAGTGGACATCTTTGCAAAAATGCAATTTAAGTTTTCAATTAAATCAATTTTTTATTTAAGCTGCTCTGTAAATGTATTTGTGAACTTTGCACCCTTGTCCGAACACCTTTTCACCTTAGAACTGAAATAAAGACACAAACACAATGAATTATTATTACGTATGCAGTAAACAGTGATATATTCATGTGAATGAGTCCTTGGAGGAAGCGTCGGCATGGCATAATTTTCTAGGGGATCTCGGTATTATCTCTCAAACAATGCTGCATCCAAGACCCAAGAAGCGCAATGTTTATGTAAACTTGTATTGCACAACTTGTCTTTGCACAAACTCCAGGTGAATCTTATGATATTTTTACATCAATAAGACTTTAGTTACATTTTGGTGATACTTAAATCTGGTAATAAAATATACTGTATGAAAGTATTTCAATTATACACTAAAATAATGCTAAGTATACTTTATAGAACTGATATATAATTTCCAAGTGCCTCCGTGGGCGATCGGTTGTGGCCTCTGACTAGTTATTACTATCCCCTTACCGCTGTGGATTCGAAACCAACCAGGGACCAATTTTCACAAGTGAGGAAGCTGTCCAGCTAGCTCATGGAAGGTCGGTTGCCTGGGATCTCCCTCCACTGTTAAAGCTTGAAAAGACGCCTAATGACGCTGGCTGTCGGTGCGACGTTAAACCCCAGCGAAAAAAAATCTAAAGGTACAAACCAAATGCTGCAGTATCCACAGAAAGTATTTTTGCATCTGACATCTGCAACGCCCGGAAAACATTTGAGGATACTTCTGTATGACCACTCATTGTCGCCATGACGGAAGATCTGAAATATTGCAAATGATATAAAAATATTGACAATTTTAACAAAAGACATATCGCATTAAAATGCAATTATTGACCAACTTTATCATGGCAACCTGCATTCTACACATACAGTGTCCTATTGATATACTAATGTATATGCTTCAATCATTTTATTTTGATTAGAATTTTCTGAATACAGAATAAAACGTATCAAATTTTATATTTCTAACTTTATTACACGTTGGTCGCCCAAAAACATATGTGCTACGTATCTTAAAAGTCAACTAGAAATATCTTTATGAAATCAAGGAGTATTAGTCCAATTTCATGATATACCGAATTATTCGTTTAAATATGTACATCATTGTTATGAATAATATAACGTGTGGCATTGGGTAAATGTCAGACATTTTCATTGTGTTTTTGTTGTTGTTGTTGTTGTTTTGTATCATTTTGTCATATTCACGAGTATGCAAATATAAAAATTCATGTAGGCACACATTCACATCCGTTTACTATGATTGTTGGAATAATAATAATCTCCGAGCGATTTCACTCAAATGTATCTAATTTGAGTGAATCGTTCACAAGATACCACACGGTAAAGACAATACATCAAAATGGATTAGCTAAAATCAGGCCGTTTTATGTATCAAACAATAAGATTTTTGTCATTGATCTAGATGATGAAAATGTCAGCTTACTTTGATTTATAAAATTACCAAAAACACTTGAGAAGTTTGACTGGTCTGTTCAAACGAAATGGTACTTGTTTCACTGATATAAATAATAAATTTAATGTACGTTACCTTGTTTCTCTTATGCATTCGTCATCTTCTACAAGTGTCTCCATATTCTTCAATCTGATCTAATAGATACTTAATTAATAAATACTTATAATCAATACGTACATCAGTTTCTTAAAATTTACATTATATTGTAATACTTTTCAAAGCCAATTGAAATATTAAAATGTGATTATGGTATTTTTACTCAAAACGTAATCTGAGAAACCATGACAAGCAGGCAGTAGGAAAGGCCCGTAAAATTCTTATACACTCCAATCCTCCAATAAAACCTAAAATATAGACAAATTGTCACAAAATACTACCCCACTGTTAGAAACATCTAAAGTGCATATGACTAATACCAATACAAAATAAAATAATCGGAAAAATGAATTATATACAACGTATATAAACAGACGACATACCGAAAACTTTCGGTGAAAACTGTTTTGATGATCTTTCTTGTCAACGCTTCAAAATTCGAACCGATGAGAATTCATGACACTTAATGAGCTAGATTTACCGCAAATCCGACTCTGGCTTAAGAATTTGGAAACTTCCGAAAAAATAGACATTTTGATTCCAATGAAAAGTCACGTTCACATTAATCCCACGGTTAAGATTATGCATTGCCGACATAATTATTTTCAGTTCCAACGTCAAATTTACCGATTGGAAATTCTTTCCTCGAGTGATTTAACATAATATGTCAACGTGCATTTTTTCAAACTATGTTGGTAAAGGGGACGTAATTCTTGTCAAAAGAGACAATTATTTCATTATTATCTTGGATCGCGGTGTATTTCGGAAATCAAGAGAAACCCTTGTGGTAAGAGTATAAAAGAATTCATTACAAAAAAAATATTTCATGCAGTCAGATTTATACCATCAAATGGCACGGAAACAATATTTTTTGTTAAATTAAATGGATATATAAATCTCTCGTGTACACTCAACTTAAAATACATCTTGACAGATATCTAGTGTCAATTGATCCCAGAAGTTTCCGTCTTTATAGGTAGAAGTTAAAACAGTATGCTTATCTGACTTTTATGAAACTAATAGCATCTCTCAATAAAGATGGCGATAATGCCGTGTGCAACACGGAAATATCACCATCTTTATTGAGAGATGCTATTGGTATCATACATCTACATAGATGACAATGATATTTTTATCGAAATGATGTATATGCTTTAAATATATGCATTGGTTGCTGATGAGAAAACAAACTTTATTCTATTCAGAAAAAAAAGAATATTCGTGTGCCAACATTTGTATTGTCAATGTCTGATATTTCGCGGACAATTCCATATCAATGAACATCATGTTTTGAATATAAATTATTACATAATTACAATTAGAGGTATTTATTTCATTCGTTGAATGATGGTAATGACTTATTTGCAGGACGCTAACATGAGGCAAATAACATAAGAAATAGCACATTCTTCTCTTCACAGACCTCAGGTTAGTGGAGCTCGGGAATGTATTCCTAAAAAGAATGACCCGAGCTAGGGCATGTACTTTTATTACAACTTATTAATGTAAAATATTTTCAAAATATCTATCGATATTCCAATGTTTGAAATTTTAAGAAGGAGCGGTGAATTTGAAAATTAGATCATGTAAGGTCACTACTGTTGGATGTAGATTGCCTTGACCTCGAATGGATTCATGTCGATAAGAACAACCACATTTAAGTTTCATTGTTATGTGTAGGGCCAACGTCTGCATAAAAAGCGGTCTTATCTAAAATAAAACATTTCCCGCGAATTGAAGGAACATCTAACTGCTGATTCAAGGGAAGCAAATCGTGTGAAATGTAAACCATTTAGATAAAAATTGTTTCCCTTTATTTGAGAGAATCATTTCACTGGAGTTTAATGTCTACCAACAACTAGGGTCATTTGGCGACTTTCCAGCTCTTCAACAGTGAAGGAATACCCCAGCATACACTTGAGTAGAACCACCGACCGTCCGTAAAATAGGTGGGCAGCTTCCTCAAATGTGAAATTTGGTCCCAGGCGGTTTCGAACTCACAGCGGTGAGTGGCTATTTTATAGTAAAGTATGAATGCTTACAATTTTGTTTATAACAGAAATTGACCGTAGCATGTCTAAAATTATCTTATTGATAATCTGATATAAATCTGATTATTTACCTAATTTTTGTTCAGTACATTTAATACCAGGTGAAAAATTATGTCATGTTTGTTCTATCATAAAAAAATGAAGTATGTACACATATTTCTGACGACAAAACGTTATTTAAATGTAATATGATGTAATACGAAAAATGTGATGTGGTATATATGTTTATTTTGACATTGTCAACCCCAGTTTTCGAATATGAAATCAAAACATGAATATTATAAAACCGAATGATATATACATTTTAAGGCGTCTTCCTCATTTTACTAGCTTTTTTCTACCCTTTTACATATTTGTTTTCTTAATACATTCTGTGTCTTAAAAATCGATTACATGTATATCAAATATGTAGTAAAAACAACATATCTATCAGCCAAAACTTGTTAAACATTGTTAAACACATACCTGATTTACTAGTAATTATCCATACACCAATAGACCAATGTAGTTGTTTCATATCATTTTTCCTAAGGAACGCCTCTAACCAAAGTTAGGCAAGAATAAAATGGTTAATTGTTTAGGGTTACTTGGTTAGTTTGGTCGAAAAAAAATCTTTTTTCCTAAACACATATTTTCTGAGAATGGTACGACGCGTCCCCAAATATGTTCGTAATTTGGATTTTGCGGATAAATTTAAGGGTCGGCGCCAAAATTAGTATTGTAGTACTGTATTGAGATATGAAGTTACGTATCGTTGTTTGCAATTGTGAAATTTCTACATATTGTATAGGCCTTTTCAGAAACATGATTTAACTGCCCCTTATAGCTCTTCATTAGGAGATATAAACGCGCACCTGCTCATTCGGGGTAGTACTGCGCTTCACAAGAGCATCATTTTTAACACTCCATTGATGTCATATCCTAATTAAATGCACATCAGAATGGTAATTAATGTCTAAATTAATGTATACATAATAATATACAGTTGTTTCCGATACTAGTTGTTTTGTAACAGAAAAAACAAATTCAAAGGAGTTTTAGAAAGCCATTATAGCTATGAAAGTCTTACTTTAGCTATTTAAAATAGACATGCTTAAAAGGTTGGGTATCAGTTATTTAATATACATTAAGTAAAAACATAGACACGCATAAAACATTCATCAAGATAGCTTATTACTATGGTGAAACTGAAAAAATTATGGTGTAAAAAGTTACACTTTCAAAAGTAATGAATATTCGGCCAGATGGGAATATCCCGGAGGCGAGGATAATCAAACTGAATATTCCAATTGATAGAACATTTTGATTTAGTAAACAAAATTAGCTATGTCATCTCACCAATTGTATTTTTGTGTATGAAAGAAGAAAGTTTGTTTGGAAACTAGTTGAAAAAAAGATTTTGATCCATCGATTATCAGCTGATTTACGAATAAGAAAGGTCTGGATTCAGCAATGAAAGAATAGTCAGTCCAACTTTGTCTTTGAGAACAGTGACCTAACCATGTTGTGCGGAGAACATTTTGTAGGACAGTGTGGACCTACTAAATGAATGCCCTGTGTTAGTGGTAATACTGAGGTGGTCGCTATTTGAGGCTATACAGTTTGTAGTGTAATTCAAAAATTGTCCTATGAACTTAAGTCTCATTTGCATCAACAGAAACTCATTCATCTGTGATGAATGAAGGGTGAAATGAATAGGTCAAATCAAGGGAAGGCTTTAGTTTATTATTGAACTCAATCATACAGTTGACGATTTTATTGCAATAACTTTAAACAATGAATTTTTGTCACGTAGTTTACATGTATCCTCTATCAGTTTCTCTCTATAATACGCATATTTACCAACCCGCACGAAACAAAGACAATCACACAAATGAAATGGGTGTACTTAAAATGCGAATATAATGACACACTTGGTTAATGACACGCTTGCACATAAAGAAAACATGATACAGCTTCACATAGTACACATCTAAGTCATTAATTCGATATGGCATTTTATTACCGACGTTTAACATGCAATATTAAGAGAATAGTTTGTTTTCTGAGTGTCTTATTCGTATAATTAGGGATTGGAGCAGTGTTTTGATTAAGATCTATAGACGTGGAAAATACCCGAGAAATTAATGTTCTTGCCACAAAGAGTCTTAATTGCATGAATTTAGTTCAAGTAGAAATAAATGAATGATGATTTATGTGTCGCTGTTCAAAATGTCTGAGTTCAACTTTGATGTACCACTTCGATCGATGTTAATTCAGCAGATGTTTCATAAAAAATGAGTAAAATGTTAGTACAATGGCGGACAATGATGTAGCTGTAAACGTCATTATGACGTAACTTCCGGTATTACAATCATTGTCGTTGCAGTAACATGTTTCGATGTATGTTCCGGCCACAGCTTTTCTGTCACATCGCTCCAGCGGCACCCTTGTGTGTGTACAGCCTCGTGATACTGAAATGATGCAATTAATGCACACGTTGTGAATCGATTGAATTTGTGTGGGCGTGTGGATGAATAGATGAGTGGGTGGAAATGCGTGGGCCGGTCGGCCGGGTGACGGCACGTGCACGTGTGCGTGCTTGTGTGTGTGTTTTTTACATTTTCTTGTAATTATATTTATTCAACTTTCATATGTTTGCAATAAGTTATTTACATACAAACAATGTTGTCAAACATTTTTGATGTTTTTCCCATTTACAAATATCAATTGAATTGGAATGTAAAATATTTTCAAACTTGTTTTAAGCATTATAATTTCGATAACAGATAATTGACATTTGATAATAGGTCATTTTGATGATATCCTGTTGTCTGTAAATTGTTTTATTTTGGCATACATATGAGCTGATAACAAGACACAATGAGTAGTAATGTAATGATAATAACGTAGTGAGTAATACAACACGATTTATGACGTAGCGAATGACGTCATTCATATACCTACCAATCGTATTATGTTTAAAAGTGATATTAGTTCTCATACACGATGCGCCGTCACAGATTCTTCTGTATGATTCGTCATCATCACGGAATGGTACCCGGCAGTCGACGCACTCAAAACACTGGATGGCGGATACTGAAATACCGAAAATAAACATAAATACAACAAAATTACATAAAAGATTTATCACTACCACATATGTTAGGATGTCTTGAATATCTAAATGTATAATTAGATATCACGGATGATTTGATCAACAGTTGGTTCAAAGCAGGCTAGAAAACTTAGTAGTTGGTTCCTTTGAATAAAACTAGCATTCGATAATATAATTCAAACTTGATACATTCGTATCTGTAACAAATATCAAATAAAAAAATGCTAACTTGTTCATTGTGCTGTCTTCATTGGCCAGCTTTTACTGTTTGAAAATTTCTTTATTTAAGACCAATGTTATCAAAGTATAGAAACTTGGTCGGAATATAAGTAGTTTTTGTGTTGAGGTAGTCAAAAAAATTATTGGTCAATTAGTAAGGTTCCACTATGTTGTTCATTGTGTGTATGAATCTGTACAAATTTCCGATTCACAAATTCATGTAGTTTCGTGATATTTGATCACGCATTTAGTCATAATTTTATTATCAATAATATCACGCGGAAGATTTTCATTTCAAGTATATTACAATATGTATTATGGAAGTTAATAAAAGTTCAGAAACTTGAACACAAATGAATTACTTTCCGTTTCGGTACAGATAGGATCAAAGGGAAATGAATGCGGCCTTTATGCACAGTTGGCTTTACTCAGTATATTAATTAATTGGACTGGCCTTTTGTGGTCAAATGGTTTCTGACAAGCAATCACTAGCCCCTTAGCGCAGTGAGTTTAAATCCCATCCGGGACCAGATATATTTTACACGTTAGGAAGCTGTCTAGCTGGCTTTCGGGAGGTCAGTGGTACTACCCAGGTGTAAGCATATGCTCTTCCTCCTTCAACAAAGTTGGAAAGTCACAAAATGATCCTGGCTGTTGGTACAACGTTGAACCCCACAGAAAAAAGAATTAACAGGTTTATTGTATCAGTAAACGAGTGTTATAGAATGGTCGTTGTTCACATGGTGACCCTTTAAATTAAAAGGAATAATGTAGTAATAATGTATGAATGACTGAATGTAGATAAGCGTTTAATGAGAATTTTAAACACCAAAGCTAAAATTGTCAGTAGACGACGGTGCGCTCAGTGCAACAGGGAGCACGGTAGGTTTACGGGCCCGGGGTGCGAGTTCGAACCTTGGGTGCAGCACATGCCCTCCGTGACGGTTTGGTGAACATTAAGTCTGTCATTGGTCCTACATCACTAATACACGTGATTCATGTGGAAGATTAGGGAGTTACTTGCGAACAATTGGGTAAGTTACAGAATTCAGGTACACTTGTATACATGTATACAGGTATACTGTTATCAAGCTGTTGTCTAATTGATTACATTACATGACAGTAAATACCTTACACCTGTGGTCTGCTTTATCTTGTTTCTATGATAAAATCTCATATCAGGACAATGATTTAGTGTAGGCTACCAAATATCTATATTAGTTTTATGATATCAGAAGAGTTAATGGATACATTAATTTAACCTAGAAATCCCGTTTGTATAACAGTCATACCTGTCACCAGTTACTTATCCACGCTGATCAAAGGCGCGAATGGATATGATATGAACCATATGCATTATGTGTTGCTACTGTTGCATGGTCAGTTTAAATGTATCATGTAAAAGTGTGTGTATATGGTACAGACGTTTCATCAATTTTATAATCACATCAAGAGTTTAATCTTATTGTTTATTTCTCCCATTTGCTGCCTCTTTACTCAAAAATAGAGCTTTAAATTAAGTCTACTGTTCACGGGTTCGTGTTTTCTAAACCAGGGAAGCGACACATGAATTAGTGACGATTTACCTGAAGACATTGTGTCTAAGGCCAAGCGAACACCACTTATGATCATTCATGTGGGGAAGTTGGCAGTAACTTGCGGAGAACAGGGTTAGTACAAGTACAATGGACAAATGGTTAGGTTAACTGTCTATTGATATATACCTGAAGCACTTAAAACAGACCAGAAAAAACATATATCCAGTGTTAAGGAAAAATGTTACTTTTGTCATTATACATTTATGTATTTGTAGAAGTTTTACTCATTTTAGAGTTTTGTTCTTTTCCTTCCTAACTCAGATTGTTCCACAAACAATGGTGTGGAGCCGAATGTCAAGCTGGATTAAGCCTTATTAGGTAATTATTGTACTATTTGTTAATGTCGTATGTTAGGCAACGAGTATCAAATACTGATGTTTTAATGTCACATGCTGTTGGTTTTGTTTACTTTCGACACCTTGTCAGTTCTTAGTTTGGAAGTTTTGTCATTATCAGAGGCATAAAAGATTTATTTTCACAATGCTTGAAGAAAGGACCAGCTAAAACGAGGTGTATGTGTCATATTGTAACACGCAACGCTAAATTCCAGATCACAGAAACGCACGTCCGCGCAGAATTGCTTGAACAAATTTGGTCAAGAGGTCAAAGCAGGCGTCTTTGTGATGCAGACAAATGCTTATAGGTGCTCGGAAGCGAAAAACATTCATATCGCATTGTTTCTTTCCACACTCAGTTGATTGACTATGTTTTTGGATAAAAGCATGTATAATTCGGTTCTAGCATAAATTCTTGGTAATTTCCTTCTATGAAATGCGTTTCTGAGGAAGAAAACAAAATAGACTCTCACATAGATAAGATTATCATGATTTAAACGCTTTATGTACTATAAATTGAATGAGAGGAAATAGACGGGATTGTAGTTTAGATATACGATTATGGTTGACAATTGTGATAACATGGCAAATAATACACATGTTTATTACATGAATATTGACTGTAAGTGAATTTATTACTGATATTATTTTATGTATCATTTTGATAATATTTTCCCAGAAGATTATGTGAATCACGTGCAGGGTTTTCACTAGACGTCAAAAGTTGAGGATCAAACAGATCCTTGGCTGATGATAATTCGAAGTCAACAAAAATTCATTCTAATTTTATTGTAAATTTGAACTTTTGTTACATATTCTCAAGAGTCGGAAGCTTTACTGATTTGGATGTAGAGATTTTAGCAACAGTCGCTCAGTGAATACTTGGTGCCCCAGCATGCTGGATCCCGTTAATTAGCTTGCATAAAGATCTGCGAAAAAAAAGAACGAGGCAGTCCAATTGCGCTTAACAGAAAACTAGAGAAAACAGCAAAAAAGTGAAAAGGAAACTTTTACTAATGTCAGACTGGTTCTGTGCTTTGACCTTTTTGCCTTCGAAAGAATCATAAACTACTAAATCCCGATGTCAGTAAGGGATTACGTCCAGAATGGTTGCGTACCGAGGCCTGAATAAAACCAAGGGTTATTACGGACCGAGAAAAGCCGGACCCACATTTGTACGGGAAGGTGTAAAGGATAAAGGCCGGTCCTAGCGCCGCAACCGAAAAAAAGTAATTGATTTAAGTTATGTTCCGAGCTTTGTGCTCTTATTTGATAACCGGTTTTTCAAATTCACATTCAGGTTGGAAAACCAAACTACTGAATGCATGATTGCTTGAAATTTTACTGACGGAATGTGATTGATCGAGCCGATTTTACTTTCTGAGATGTTCCAGTTGCATACATTTTAACTGAACTTCTAAAGGTCTTTCATTTCATTTGAAGTTTCCTGATTTGTTTTCGTTGTTTCTTTTTGTTTAATGATGATGTCAGAGATACATGTGTTGTGGTTGACTGGTCAGTCATCCGATTAAGGTTGTTTTCATAATTGTATTTGTATTTGTTTCCCTTAAACAGCTTTTTGCTTATATTTGAAAAATATTGCATAAAATCTTATAGAAACTCTTCCCATTGCTTGTAATTTGTGCGTACTTCCCGTCCATAGCCTACGTCTCGCTTCGGCTTACACCTAAAATATATACTAGTAAACGACACAACGAAAATATGTAAGCTACATTCCGACATCTCTGACGTGTGTAATATTCTACCGTATTCAAGCGTATGTTTTCTAACAACTGAATGATAAAATGTGTTATACGCAAATAACTTGCAACATACATGTTGATAGATGCAGTGGAATGTTTGGATACGTTTCTACCGTAAAGCAGTACAATTTGCGAGGTCAACGCATGAAAGAGGATTTCGTAAACCTAATGGATGTTATTGAACTCAAACAGAAATTTAGTAAAATAAAGTTTTGCATTGAAATGACTCGTCACAAATTCCTCACAGACTTCCTAAGTCATTAAACAATCACCACGGCCCATATCAAATCATACTGAAGCAGCACGCACTAAATGAAACAGACAAGAGCACAAAGTCTCCAAACAGCAACCATGACTCTCACCGACCTCACGCGGCAACATGTTCTAGTCAAAGACATTGTATTGTTGAAGAAGAACACCACAAGTACCAGACACATTTTTTCTTTGAATTACCTTAAGATACTCTGAGAAATTTGATAAATTAACCTCATAAGAACACGGCATGTTTTGAAACAACTGCTCTGCACTCTCGGTGCCTCGTTGTACCAGCCACTTAGCTCAATAGGTTATTAGATTTAGGCAGGATATTGTGTCCTGTGTTAGAATCATGCGTAGACCATGATTAACCAGAGACAGTCATGACATTTTCCTACATCTATACTGGACTGTATACACTTTACAGTAATGATCGAGGAATATCTGGTTTGCTCAGTCGTAGAACAGAGGGTTTCTTATACAATAGAACTTCTTAGAATTGAACATCTCATACCCGGATCCATCTTATTTTCGATAAATTTATCTCCATCGAATCTTACTTTAGTATCTTTGTATGTTTTCGTTTTAAGATAAATCTTCTCATTCAAAAACCCCTCTAAATCGGACGTTTACCATGGTCTGGAAAAGTTCAGATTGTATAGGTTTCACTGTATTGTGATTTTGGAGTAGTCGAGGACCGGTTGAAACAAATTACCACTTCTATCTGATAATTTGACTGAGATAATTTGTATCTCATTTCTATCCAAGTTCTCCTGTATTATGTACCAGTACTAGCTTTGTTCTCCGTAAGTAACCGCCAACTTCTCCACATGAATGTCTATAACGAAATCGTCGCGAAGAACTATGATACATTGTCGAGACAACATTAAGGACATCATTGTGAAAACAAACAATGGTAAAAACATGTTATTCACGTGAGAAAAAAATTGAACTTTGCTTGTTTATTCTGATTGTTCTTTTGTTATTCAACAATTGTAAATGAACAAATATATATGACGATCATCTGTTATCTAATAGTTCAAAGTACATTGTGACTTGGCGTGGTTATTTATATCACAGAATCATAATGAGAAGTTGTAACACGTTTTGCGATAGTATATATCACGAAATTGTTTCAATTTATGCTTCAAAGTAGAAGTTTGTGGTTTAGAACAGGTCATGAAATGATGCTGTTATAAAAAATTATCTGTTGTTACTAATCTTGTTTACTTTTTATTTGGGTGGGGTTTCATTTCTCACAATCTCTGAAATGTTTTAATGAAAAATTGATAAACTACTCAGAAATAATCGTTTTATTCTTGTGTGGAAAAAAATACGGTTGCCTAGGAACAATTGCATTTTGTATTGCCACGTAAATAGTTTCACGAGAACTGTAGAACATTGTTATTCATCGATAAAGTATCTGATGTAGTTTGGTCGTTTAACGAAACAATATATGCTTGTAATTGGAATGTCTCATATTGCTAATGAGTCTGAGTTGTTTTTAATCACATGAATAGAAAGTGAACTTCACTTGGTACGCAATTACTAAGTATAGAAGACATGTTGTGCTATCGGAATGTACCAGTCGACACTTAATATTGACCACAATGAATGGTCCTTTTTTGTAGATTTTTTTAGCATAAACTATCCGGTTTAGATTTCAAGTAGGGTTTTTCCATTAATTTTCAAGTTTGTTTCGTTTTCCTATCCAAGCTATTGTTCCAGTTGTTACCACACCCTACTAGTTATTTCCTAATCTTACAGTTGACACGTCAACATACGAAATTTTTCATGTGTTGTTTCAATAACTTTCTGTAGCTCGGACCAGTCTGGACCGGCTAATATAAGCATAAACATGTGGTAACCGTTGAATGTCCGAGAAGTGGGATGTGGTAAAGTTCATGATAGCTTACTTTTCCAAGAGATGAAATCCGTATTGATACGTGACGTCATGACATTCGTAGGTTTAAGAAGGAAATATGTATTGAAAATAAGAACTATCTTTGTAAAAAAGATCCCGAAATACTGTATTTACGTCAATTAAAGTTTGACTACATATGTGTATCAAGCGAATATAATACATTTGTATATAAAAAGTATGCATTTACCTGTTAGAAAATTACAGGAAGCCGCCCAAACCAGTGTGAATCCCAACAGGTTCTTCATTTTTTTTCTTATTCCTTTTATAGAAATTCCTTTGCGCCTTAATTTATCGTCTTCGAAAGTTTTCGCGAAAATTTTGTAATCAGTGTTTTTTCACATTCAAAACGAATAAAATTACAATTCAAATCATTGAGTAATTTACATATTTTAATAATCATACATACATTACCGGTAGTGTCTATAAGTAATAGTCGAATCTTGTGGTAACTTCATAACTGTTGTACACCCTTGGTTGGTAAAACATGAACGTCATTTCTACGATGACGAAATAGTTTGGTTGTTTAGCGTCAAAAGTATGGGCTATAAACATAAACCCCTCAAAAATTAGTCACTGAAATATTTAGGGTACCATAAAATGCGCACCACAAACTAAATTCTCCAGTTACCATGTTAATGTACATATGGTTACTTGTAATGGCAGTGCAGTTAAAACATGACATTGCGCTTAAGGCCATCTTTGAACAAACACTACCTGATAGTAAAGACCAGTAAAACTTTAAATAGCGACCACTTCAATATTACGACCACCTTGTTATAGCTACCACTTATTTTCGGACCGGCTTTCAATAAATCCCCTGCAATTTAACTTAATAATGAGACCACCTCATTATTACGACTGATTTTTCTGGTCCCGGATGTCTCATTATCGACGTTTTACTGTAGTTTTATTTTGACCGTAAAAAAGATTAAATAATACTCTCTCTCTACGGTGACATTTTTTAAATGTTTATGAATTACAAAAACATTTCAAATAGAGTTTGTAATATAGTTTGTAATATAGTATAGTTTGAGAAAAAGGAACAGCTGCAATGAAAATACAAAAATGTATTTTATACTCTCTTATAGGTGGCGTTTTTAAACTGTTTTTGTATTACAGATGAATATCAGTGCTGATGATAAGTACAATCCGTTGCTGAACATGAAATTGTTCGGGTATTTGTTTGAGGTATTGAGGTCTAAAACTATAGATCCAATGGGGTCGGATTTCCACAGGGAAGTACGGTATTATACCCAATGGCCCAAGTCTGTTTTATTTGAGCTAAGTTAACAAATAATTCGGCCTAAGAAAGCGATAAAATATTTTACATGTTTAACAAATTCTTGCTAGGCCCCTGGGATAATTTAGATAAAATACAGTGTTGTATTGACTGACTCTTAAAATATTTAACAATATTTTGTACGGCTATTTACTCCATAAAGTTGATTGCTGTATCAAGTTTCTACGATTACGAATACGGAAATAGTTATTAACCACGATACAGTAATAATTACCTTGTAGAATAAATTCTTACACCTTTTACCTTGATTAGCAGTAAGAAGTATTTTGATTTTTCTTTGAAAATATGAATCAGCGGACGGGTGTGAACCAATAGCCAGCTGTTTCCTTATTTACAAAATCATATTTGTGATCACGTGATACTCTTAATGATAATGAAACAGATGGCGTACGGAAATATGACTTAATGAACTTTTTTATCCGATCCAGTTTTCAGTGATGAAAGTTAGATATATACAGCGACATCATAAAAATCCTTTCATATCATGATATTTTGTGTATACAGTGGAACCCCGCTAAACCGTTCGAGTCCGGGGCGAGGTCATTTGGCCAGTTTAGAGGAGATTTTTCAATTATATAATAATGAAGTCGATACCGGAACATTTGGCCGATTTAGAGGGGAAACCGGTTTATAGATGAATCGGTTTAGAGGGTCTCAACTGTACTACTTTGGTTTGATTTGTGGTAAAGTTTTAACAAATTGTGTAGGCCTAGTATTTAAGTGGTCTAGATGCTTAACATAACTTCCTAGTAATATTTAAAGCACTTGACTAAGAAACACTTGACCGAAGTCACGTGACTTGTATGATTTATTTGTTTATATATATATCACTGACTCTACATACATCTAAATATATGTATAATTATTTTATGAAGGATAATCATTGCTGTTATAATAAAACAAGATTTCTAGAGTTACTCCCCTTTAGTCTTTGGTGTAAATTAGGGTTGTTTTTCAAACTAAAAATTCAGTTACGGGAATCACTGTTGCTCTTATTATGTTGCAAGACTGCCAGAGCTACCATTCTTTTGTCTTCCATTTCAATTTTACAACTTGACAATTTTTACTCAACTTAAAACAAATAATCATTTTTCCACCGGGTCTATCGCCGTTTTCAACAATTTGTAGTTATATACGGCGGCCGGTTCACCAAACCAGTTTACCTGGGCTGTATTCTAACCACTACTAACTTTTTCTTCCAAAAGGAACCGACAACTTCACCTGTGGAAGGAAATCGGCATTTTTTGTTTCATAGAAGGGTATGAGCAGCCGCGATTTGAACCCGGATCGCTGGGTAGCAAGTCCCGGGCACTAATTACTGGACCACTGACGCGGCCAA
Organism: Lutraria rhynchaena; assembly: GCA_008271625.1. Lineage (NCBI taxonomy): Eukaryota > Metazoa > Mollusca > Bivalvia > Venerida > Mactridae > Lutraria > Lutraria rhynchaena. The sequence goes on from VIBL01000039.1 coordinate 577,206, forward strand.
TGATAGAAATTAATGACACAAAAATATAGAATTTAGTTCAATATGTTATGTATGTAAGATCCGAGATAAAAAAAAAACCCTGTTATGTGCCGACAGTTTCATTAATGTGTCTATATTTTACTAGATCCATTCAATGTTGCTTTAAGTTTTTAAAGTGTAAAATTGTCGCGAAATCTGACCATTAAAGTCCAATTTTATATAAGGTTATTATAAAATAATGCAATATAAATGATTCAAAATTAAAAAAAACGTAGCCCCTAAAGTGACATTCAACACTTTTATTTCAGCTGTAGGGCTCTATTTTTAATCCGTTTTTACGAAATAACATTTCAACAAAGTCTGATTTATTCTATCAGTAACAAACACGATTTTTCATTTCGTCAGTTAGATTTGTCAGAAATAGGTCGATTGGTAACATTAGGTGCTGTTATAGAGTGGATGTTGTTGTAGAGTGGATGCTGTTGCATAGTGGGTGTTGTTGTAGTGTGGGTGTTGTTGTAGTGTGGATGTGTTGTGGAATGGATGTAACTCTAAATTACATGGAGCTAATCAGATACATGTATGTCAATGTAAATTACCAATAAACGCCGGGTTCAACATGCCGAAAAGACAATGCTTACACCTTTATCACACAAAAGATTAATTTGTATTGCTCTTTGCCTACTTCAAATCCCCATCGCGACGGGTCAGTTTTCTTTCATATGTGGAGGGGTTGCCAGCTTTTTGTGGAAGGGTAAGTCAGTACTGGTTAGGAAATCTAGGTGAACCGACCCACGTATATAACTGAAAAATTGTGGAAAATTTCTGTGATTCTTTAACACAATCTGTCTTGTAGAAACAAACAAACGTCCCGCCTGGGTTTCGATACCCTGACCTCTCGAATAACTGTAATACCGACTATAAAAATCAGACAGACAGTAGATCAACAAACTGGTTTGTGCATGAGCTAAGTAAGAATGTTTTTACGTGAGTGAATAATTAGACCGGCGATTATGGGACTAATTGTATAATCGTTATCCACGATAAAATCATTATAAATATGAGTAGCATTTACGACCAGCTGTAGACCGCGGCCGTGATCCAGTGGTTAGTGCGCTGGACTTGAAACCCGGAGATCCGAGTTCGAATCCCGGTCGCGGCAGGTCATACGCTTCTATGGAAATTTGACGAAAATGTCGATTTTCCTCGATATGTGGAGATGTTGCCGGCTCCTTGTGGAAGGATAAGTTAGTGATAGTTAGTATACAGTCCAGGAAAACTGGTTAGGTGAACCGGTCGCCGTGTATTATTGAAAAATTGTCGGGAAACGGCGTTAAATCCCGGTGACATAAATCACAAACAAACAATACAACCATCTGTATGCTGACCAAAACGATATTATAACAGATAAAGTGTCCAGGTTTTCATTTTGGGTCAGTGTTCTGATTGATTTAACAACAATATTAGTTCATGTTTTATTGACTAATGATAAAATGATTTGAGGCAATATATGTAAAAGGCATAAAATATTGAATGAAAAAGCTACGACAAAGCAAAAGAATAATTGTATTAAAAATATGAGAAGTTACACATCAACATGTATAACAATGTATAACTGAACAATGACAAAATGACATATTAATCTGGAGTACAACATTTAAATGTTTGATATTTACACGTAAATATTATGCTTAAAAACTGAGCAGTGAAAAATAGGTTAAAATCGCTAATGAACGCCTCTATCATAAAATGCAAAATCTAATAAAACATAATATATAATAAATTCATGTAAAGTAAACATTTTTAACACTTTTTGCATGTTTGTATTTCAATAAAAATGCGATGCTAAAAGGCATGTAATTAAAAATTGGTTAATCAGTACAGGAAAATACAATGTTAATGTCGGTTGACAAATAAGAACAAAGAAGTTAGTTAATGCATTGAAAAGATAATTCAATATGCATCATCAATTAAAAATTAGTCACGGCTGAACGTATAATTGATTGAAACAATAGTTGAATCATGGTGAACAATGAACATATGAGTTAATAAAAAAAATTATTCTTTGGAGGTTCTTGTCCATATTGTTCTTGAAATAGAACAAGTTGTGTCAAGTATGTTACATTGCAATTCTTTCACAAGGACAATGGGAATTGTGTAATTCATGGAAAATAAGAAAGAAGTAAACTGAACTTAATTTTATGCATAGTTATGAATAACAGAAATTTCGTCGGCTAATTTCTACAACTCCGTATCTCAGCTTTTTTGGCAATATTGAGATTTTGGTACCATGTTTTTCGCCTCGATGAGCTCTTTAAAACGACCATACTTACCTGTTAGTAGAGCTATCCTAAATAGGGTTAATCCCAATTCCACAAACCCGTAACTCGCTTATTACAGTTCAAAGCTTCAAATGCGATGTTCTCAGAATGGGAAATAATGACATACGGGTTTGTAGAAATAATCCGATGATTTGTTATTGCTGTACAAAAGAAACATTTGCATGTACAAGTATTATCCATGCGCGACTAACGGCTGGAAACTGGTTTTTCACATATATGAAATTTCGCAATATACTTTATGAGGAAAAAAAATGGCAATTCAGTTCGAAGCTTGCTCTTGGTAATCATTACTAGTCCCAGACGTTGGGTGAGAGACTTAAGTCGCAGACTGTATTATTGTATTATATATATATAGTTCTAAACGCCCGCCTTGAATTTCAAGGGCTCAAGAAAAAAACTCACTTGATTCATTACCGGGTGGATTATTAATACAGTCAAACCTGTGAACAAATGCCACCAGTGGGAAGACAAAATGTGAACATTATTGACAAATGGCCTTTATTCGAGAGTCAATTTGTTCTAAGTAATCAGTGACAGTTTTTCAAAGAATGGCCTTTATTCACAGGGTGGACTTTATTCGGAGGTGGCCTAAAACGTAGGTCTGACTGTATGTCCAATGCAAATTTTACTTCGTATACTCAATTTCTTTGAGTATACTGATAGAAAGTATTGTAAAACATAAAAATGAATTCACTTATTTGGGGTTCTTCCTAGAATCGAATCTTATGGTGTATTTCTTTCGAAAGGACGATAGTTTACTGCGGTTTAGAAATTCGAGGCATTGCATAGTTTAGTCTATATACAGGGCTGAATTTATTAATAAAACCTACAGCTATATGCTCTCAATCAATTTAGTATCTATTGTTAATATTAGATATACAGCAATTTGATGTTACTAATTCAAATTGAAATATTACATTATGCAGAATAATCACTAGGAGATGTTCACCGGTTGTTGTTATTTTTGTGTATTCCTCTCACTTTTTTATCATTATTCGTAAGAATAAATGCACGTGTTATTATTAGATATAATTATAATAGACCGCAGACAATCATTGACCATTCATATTGTATAAAGACATATATCTTTCATTTCAACTGGGCAGTTGTATTTCATATGCTTTTAATGAAATAGCATCGTTTTACATCAAATAAGATAATTTATAGTCCTTATGAATATATAGTTGTTCAGCTATTAATTAACCTGTTGGCATTTGTTTGTTTGTTTAATAAATTGACTGAATACATCTGATCCATTATAATAAGACCGCCAAACTTTAAACAAAGAAATGTCTGGCACCTGAGAATTTCCCTAATATTTCTTTAAAACCGCTGTCTATGGAAGGCCTGAAGCACGTCATCGTTTAAACCACCGATTATTGAACGGTCATTGTTATTACTAGTATTCATAATCACACATTTCCTCACATTCATAAAACAAAGAATTCAAACTTTACGCGTGAGCAAACATGGCGATTGTCATAAATGTTAGAACGCTGCAGACAACATAAAGTGATGACGTCACCATTGTTTGTGTTGCGCTGTTACACTGCTCGTCATTGCAAAAACAAGATTCCGTAATCGATCCTGATTCTTCGTACCTTACACATTTATCCTGTTCAACTTTCTTAGGAGTACATCCTCTTGAAACTGGAAATATAAGTAAATTATTGTTAATTTCTACATGTAACTTCATCTACGCAAACTGTTCAAGTCCAGTTCAGCCAGTCATGACAAAACATTTTCAGAATTGATGTACCGATTTTTTGCATTCGCTTATAGATTTACTGCGGCCTCAGATCCCCTTAAATGATTAACATCTCCTAAAATGTCTGTTCGACTTATACATGTACTATCATATTAAAAATTATCAACAAAATAAACGGACTGGACACCATATTTGAGTTGATTCAAAATTTACGGAGGGTCGCTGAATGCGCATGTTAACTGTTAACTGTGTCTATAGTTTAAAATTTTGGAGTTATAGCACAGCAAAGAACATCCTAAATTAGGGCAAAAACTCAATATGTATGTATGTATGTACATTTTTATTCTGTTTTATTCTGAACCCGGAAATCGGTTGCAATAATGAGGTGGTCTCATTATCAAGTTAAACTATAGGGGTGTCACTAAAAGCCAATCTGGAAGTAAGTGGTCGTTATGACAAAGTGGTTGTAATATTGAGGTGGTCGCTTTTGGGTTCTTTTTACTGCACCGCTAATTTCAAACTGCCATTAGAACGAACAATTTCTAGTATATAAGTAAGGGAATTCGGAGAAATAATACGAATCATATAGCTCGCTATGATGACGAGCCCAAATGCTTCACTGCGTTTATAACCTGCGATACATCCATGTACTCATGAACTTATCATGAAGCAATATATCTGGAGAGTGCTCGTGCATGAAAATTGTGTTTTAAGTAAGTTAACATAATTTAATAAAGATTGTATCATTGAAGCGACCAGCTAGGTGTAAAGATCATTATGTAGTTTACATTTGTTATAACATATAGACCAAAAAATTGAAAACCAATATTGAATTGTTTATGGTATATAAAGCCGGAGACTTGTCTACATTTTACATATTAAATAGTTCGAGGCTTAAGATGGAATTTAATATCAACCATCTTTTTAAACACATGAATATACATAAACAATTCAATGCACATACAATATAATTGTACAATAGATATTAAATAATGCGAATAATTACGAGATTTCCAATTATAATCTATTCGTTCAAGCTATGTCCGTGCTAAAAGGCGCGTTTTTCTCTTGTTATGACCACATTGGATCTTAGTTAAAACATTCTGGACGGTGATCACAAAACAAAGAACTGTAAGAACAAAGGCGTCACGTCGTAGACAAGATATTACCGTACTTCATGAGTACATCATATTTTGTGACCATAGCACGGGACTAAATGGTAGATGAAGGTAAATTAATATTATATTCATTCACAAAGAACTTTTATGAGTTAAGACGTAATGTTTATCCACATGACAGGACAACCCTGTTATACTGTATGCTAGCTATTATTGTGAGTACTAGCGAAGCTAGGTAAGCACTGTTATACATTAGGTGGACGTGTCGGACCTGAACTTACCATTGAGTACTTTTAGACTCCGCCCACCGGGTAAATTGCGAATTAACGATTAACGCTGTGATCTCCATGGAACTGCTTAACGTGTAACTTATACAACTCAAGCACCGACGCTTGAATGAAGTATTCATTTAATGGATTCACAAAATTTTTGTATGACAAGAAAGTTTCCATTGTTTTCGTGTAATTACCAAAGCATCCGGAACACTTCTAATTATCTTCAGCACTCTCCTTTTTAATTGATCAAGTTCATTAATCACGTGACTGGGTCTTAACTGATTTGTTATGTTTGTAATGTACAATAGTCACCTGTTTATTTACTACTGATTACTGACATATACATCCGCGTAGATCTGACAATTATCAAAGTGCCTAAAATCAAAGTACAGTTAAACCTTGAACAAAGGCCACCCTTGGGAAAGCAAAATGTGGCCTTTATTAACAGATGGCCTTAATACGAAAGTCAGTTTGTTCTAAGTAATCAGTGTCGATTTTTCAAAGAATGACTTTTATTCACTGGGTGGTCTTTATTCGGAAGTGGCCGCAAACATAGGTTTGACTGTATTCTATCTGGCTTATGTCATTTCTATTGAGCGTGTTTTAGGAACTGAAAACATTATGTCTGTTTAATAAAAAAATGTCGTTATCAATATGTCGATTCAAAATTCGATTTTTCATACAACGGAGAGAAATTAAAATAATGTCATTTTAAGCGAAACGTTGATCTGAATGGTGCCGTTATAACGTGTTTCGGCTGTATCTGAACTGTCCTTACCTATAACTGTTGTTTTTAACGTGACGTTTACTTTTGTACAAGATCCATCACCACAGTCTGTTGTAGGCGTGTCATCTGTGACCTCATACGGTACTGGACAATCGGAACAAACGTAGCATTCTAACGCCAGCACTGAAATGAACCAATCAGAGATATCAAGTAATCATTGTAGAAAGTATCCTCTCCTTAACCTTCAATTTCTCACTCTAGAAGACTCAAAGGTGGATTTCGAAAATTTGATAATAAGTGTTGATTTTTTTCATTGGCTATTATTTTGATCAAGGCTGTCGTTTCATGAATATGATTTAGTTAGGACAGCACTCCTTAACCATGAAAATCACATCAATGATATATACAGTGAACCTAATTGATAAAAATAAACAAACTCAATACACAACACCTGTCCATACAGACCAGTTGGTCTATTTTACTGCAAGTCATTGCAGATTAATCTCTGCATTAAGTCCACATCTAAATATAAAACTTTTGTTTCCCGTTTGGTCCTATCTTTGCTAACACTGTGATGTTTAATACAGGCGCGTAACCAGGCTAATTTAAAGTGGATTCAAGAATATGATACATTCTGAAAGTAGCTAGTTTAACCCCATCTCCGTCAATTATTTGATTGATTTTAATTACTTATTAAATTCATTTTACCATCCATATATATAATTTATACCACATGATTTTTTTTGAAAAATGATATGGACACGTATTAATTACAATTAACGTCCAAAAGTTTCAAATATATGGAACATGCTCATAAAAATAATCACGCAGTAGAAATTAAGTTTGAATATGGTTATACTACATTTGCGTATTCTTAAAATATCAAGAATAAAATTACAGTGAATATCACTGAACCTATAATATGAATGTTTTGCCTCTTTCAGTTTTCCCGATTTTCTGATATTAATCAGCGTGGTGCCCCTTTAAGGTTTTACATACGAATTTTGATCAATATGTGAATAATTGTTTGTAAAGATTCAAACTTAGTCATCCGAAAAGATAACCTTCCGTTGAAGATACCTAAATGAAGCATGGTGTCAAATTTCGTGGGGTCGGGTCTATGCCAAAGTCGTATGATAACCAGGTGCGGAAACATGATTTTTTGGTTAGCGGGGGTTATACTATATAAGGTAGAAGTTTATATAGTATATGTACACTATCAGAGTATAACTAACGGTTTTTTTTTACTTATCTTCGCCCGATTTTAGAGAGGGGACGCACCCCTGCACCCCCCTTAAATTCCCCCCCTTAAATCCGCGTTCACAATTATAGTCAGAGTCTATTTTAAAAGGGATTTGTTGCAGTAAAAATAAGCTTTTTTAAAACTTTTTTCTTGATATCTTAAAGTGACTGATTTTTATGGAGAGTTTTGCCGTCATGCACTTGAAAGGGTAAACAAAATGCACGCAAGATATTGATTGCCCGAGATAATTGTGAGTACTCGGAAGCCGCCATTTAATCAATACACAATGAACAAAATAAACCCGACGAATAATTGAGTCCTTCCTTAGCAAATTTGCCGATCGATCGATTTATGGCATTTTATACGCACGTAAATACAATCGGTAAAAAATAATGTCAATAGAGATTTTTTTTTGTAGAATTTTTCATCAAGTACTTAATGTGTACGGGTGGTTGAATCTTTAATATACACAATCCTGTCATGACTAAACCTTTGAAATGTGATATAACCACTCTAAAACATGGACAAAACCGTTTCATGAATACACAATTTATGTAGAAATTGGATATAATTAACAACAATTAATTAGACATGAGAGAGCTAGTCATGTACAAACTAATTAAGATATCAAGACAGAATGACACAGTACAGGACTATATTATGACATTCATGCAACATAAATACGAAAACCTCTGTATCAAGACCTCCTTTCTGTTGACCAGAAAATGGTCTTAATATTAAGATGGTCGCATCAAATTAAAAACTGAAGAAGTAAAAAAAGATTTAAAAATTGACAGTGTAGGTGATCATCATATATGAATGGTCTGTCAGTGATGTCTTTCCCGTGTATAGTGGTCGCATTTACAAAAGCATGTACTTATATATACTTGTGCTTTAAAAAAGTCACATATGCACGCAGTTACACGTTTTACATATCTAGATTAACCGTATTGTTGTGAGTTTCGCGTTTCTATGACGACGTGTGTATAGATACATGTATTTCGTAAATAATGAAATCTTGTTAAATCTTGATAACGAATACCTAAATATAAGGTATAAATATTTGATCAAAAAACAACAAAGCCGTACATTAAATGTGTATTAACTGTGATCTGGTTGCAACTTACTGTGAAAATCAAATACCTTCCTATCTACGTGCTGAGATTTTTTTAACCATACATAATTACCGTGGTATGATTTTCATATATAATTGAATAGAAGGAAATGTATATTAAGCACTGTTGGTAGATATATATGAATTATATGGATTCGAAGTTAAAATCTTCCTAATTGTAAGTGCATTAGTCACAACCATACAGGCGTTGTAGAAAACTATCCTCAGATCTTACACAATCCTTTTATACTTTCTCGCCATTTTCAATAAAACATAGAGGGTTATTAGGGTGACTATGCCGCGCGTGTTAACATATATTTGTACCTTATATGCACTTATTATAAATGTAAGCCATTTTGTATTTACATTAATAATATATAGAATAAGCAGTGTATGGAAGCGATTACAGTATTAAAAGTGCGTAAGAGAATAGATTTTAAGTCAGATCCGTTCGACTTCAAGTAAAACCGAAGAAAACTTGCTGAAAGTCTACGCCAATGTTGGTATAAGATAAATTTACACAGAATTTTAAAATAAAGAACTTACCAGTGTTACAAAGTGCGAAAACTCCAAAAACAAATAAAATCACGTTTTTCGACATTTTGATGTCCTGATAACGTCAGTTTTAAGTTGTCAAATATTTTGTTAAAGTTGTAAGAACATTGTAAATCTGTTTTACCTGAAGCGTATTACCCTCGTATTTACTATCTTAAAGGTACACACTCGCTTTTGAACTAATTTTATATTGATAAACTCTGCATTTTCCTCGTCACATAAACTTCCGTTATTGGAGGCGGGTCAAACTTCGGGTTTATGATAAAACAATGTTTCTTTTTTTCGTGTTATTTTCATTCATTCTCCAAAACATGTATCGCTTCATAAACAACAAAATCACTTCCCTTACACAACTCCATGAACAGACATAAACATCCAAAAGAATAATTATAATGCGTACACAAATTTTAGTACAACACGTTACAATTTTGAAATCCTCTTTCAGCGAGATGTAAATAAATATTCCATAAAACCGAAATACTGCAGTTAAAATACAAAAGTCCAGAAAAAATAATTGTTTTTTTTCAGTTACCCGACCGACACTATTCTGGGGGGGGCGACCATTAAGTTCCTAACAGCAAAATTCTAAGTGCGAAGAAATTTGGGGACGAATTGCACCTCCGAAGTACGAAAGGTACTTTTGGAAAAAAGAGAAAAGTTTTGCCACCTACCCTTTTTTTATCAAGTGACATGACTATTTCTTTAACCCAATGTACTTGACATGTTATCCACTGATGAAAAATTTATTTAGTCAAGTTTAATTTCTATTATTCTCAAAGCTTTGTTTATATTTCAATGAGCCAAAATAATGTGCGGTAAGAGATACCTTTAATGTGTTTAGTTGATTAATGTTAAAATCGTTAATTTACACAAAATAAACCGACTAATTTGTTTTGTTTGATGTGACTTATTGTCACTTGGGTTTAACGCCTTTTGTCAACAATTTTTCTGTGGTATACGGCGACCGGTTCACCTAACCAGTTTTCCTGGACTGTATACTAACCGGTACTAACTTACCCTTCCCCAAGGAACTGGTAACTTCTCCGCATGTGGAGGAAAGTTGACATTTTTGTCGAATTTTCATAGAAGCGTATGACCTGCCGCGACTGGGATTCAAACACGGATCTCCGGGTTACAGGTCCAGCGCACTAACCACTAGACCACGGCAGCGGCCGTAAAATGGATACACAAAACTTCATGAAACCCTGTTTTTGACAATTTTTCGACCGATGTTACAATCATACATCATCAGTATTGTCAGATATATTATATGTGTGTTATTTTTGTTATCAAGAGAAGCTATTTAGTTTTTTGAAAAGAAAAGTCAATTCCTAATTAAATCAACAAACACACTTATCACTATTCCTTTATGAACAATACTTAACTCCATCGCTGAACGACCCGTTGTCCGTAAAATCAGTTAGTTCCATTGTGTTAGTTTCCTCAGTCCATTTTTATTATCCAGAAAAAAAGTGTTTCTCGAGGGTCGCTGGTTCAAGTCCGTGGCTAGTGACTCATGTTTCCCGGGGCCAATACGACTGAAGATCATTTAGTTATTCATGTATGCGGAATATTGCAAATTCTGACCGAGTGCCTTTAAAACATCCCGGTCCACCGATCATTAATTCCCAATAAATAATCTCACGCGCATTTTGGCGTATCTTATTGATATGCTATGTACATTCATGCAAACTTTTAAACGTCGGGACTTTATTTACCTCCTTTTGATGAAAAGAAGTTTATCGCCTGGTGACTGGTCTAGGGTGTACCTAATTGTTCAACCCGATTTTTAAAACCCGAGCCCCCGAATTTTGTGACCGTCATGGTTTGAAGCTCCCGAGAAAATGTCTTACGCCAGTGACTCACAAGCTATTATAAAACATTCGTTTTTTTCATGTTCATATGGGTGCGTTTTACGTGGTTCCTTGTTTCTGTACAATTACATGCAAAAGTATGTGATGATTTTTTTACGGCGATGTAGTCTGAGTGGTCGGGTGGATTTTTTAGCGCGTGACATTTCCTGAGATGTTTTTTACCTTCTATTCGTTAGATACATAACAATTTTTGAAGAGTTTTCAACCGGAAGTAAGGAGTTTTCAGTTGAACATTTTTTTACGGAAGATCTATGAAATAAGTCTATTTTTAAAAATGAATTTAAGATTCAACCGTATGAATGATTTCTCTGAACAATGGCGGAAAATCGATTTTTACGTAAATTAATATCATGGCATAGTAAGATAAAAAAGTACTGCATGTTTAATTTATCAATTTATTGATTCAAGCCACAAATTTCTGAGAATTCATACGTTATGAACCATTTTGCATGGTCAGTCAGTCTAAACGTACAAAGTTTACTAATGCATAATGCATGTTTCAAAAACGTATCCGCATTGCATTTAACTTGATTTAAGAAATAACACAAACATAGCACTCCTAATCTTATGATCTAAAATAAGTCTAACATACAACACACACACACATTGAAAAAAAACATCTCTTATTCATAAACTCACCCGTATTGATGAATTAGTTTGTTTCATACGACAGTTACCCGATAGCAATATACCCACAGGGACCGTTATAGGCGCTCGGAGAGAATTCAGCCACTTGTTTGAATTGTGTTTTAACGCTTAATTGCTCCTTTCCGGAACATGTTCTAAACTTTGATTGATTTTCTTTTCTCTAACGTCATTAATACTATTGTTATCAACATCGATTGTCTTTCGAACGCTGCAGAATTTCCCAATAATCCGATTGAAATTGACGGATATTGCCGATTCATCACGATTAAGACCATCGCACCGTCATTTTGTTGTCACTTGATACTGTTCATAGAATAGGTGTTATAAAAATTGCTTTTAATTTGTTTTTGTTATTTGTTGTTGTTGAAGTTATTTCTGTTGCTGCTGCTGTTGCTGCTGTTGCTGCTGTTGCTGCTGTTGCTGCTCTTGTTGTCTTGGCTGCTGCTACAGCGGCGGCGACGAGTGTCTGTATTATAGGTTGACTTTGGTAACTATGGTACAATTTCATTCTTACCTGCAGCGCTTCATCGTTCAAATCACATATTATTTGTCAAAATGTGTACTTTATTAAGACAATTTATGTCGTCCAAGCGCGACCAATGAAAGGCTCCCGCTTCCCTGGTTATTGTACGGTACAGAGGTTGTTGGCTTAAAAAAAGATTTGGCACCGTTTCGTAACCCGGTACTCCACATTTCTTAAGGAAATCTCCATTGCAATTAGATTAAACTCAAATTTTCAAGAGCTTTCAGGGGATTTTGTTCAGAATTTTTTAATCAATATTGGTCGGTATTTTGTCTCTGAACTTACCTAATTTTAAATGTCGAAAATGGCGGAAATATGTATTTGTAGGGAACAATCGAGTATTTGAAGCTTGGTCGGAACCATGCACTTCAAATGTGCTATTTTAAACAGTCCTTTCGCTGGAATTCTATATATATGTATATTTTTGTATTCGAATATGTTAAAATGTAGTCATTTCTTCCGATATACGAACATACTAGACGTTGAAACTACGGTGCAACCTCTCCAAAAGCCACACCCTTTGGGCAAAGCAAAATTATGTTGTTGTTGAGAGATTCTTGCTCTAGGGAGGTTAAATTAATAGTTAAATCGTGAAGTGAAAAAAATCTTGTTGTCGTTCAAGGGAGATTGTTACTCAAGAGAGGGCCGCTCTGGAGAGGTTGCACATTAATTAGGACAATGTTGCAATTTCAGTTGATATGTTCTACTGATTGGATCTTGTCTAAACTGCCTCGCAACCTACATTAAACGTATGATGTGAGATTATTCAGGCTGCATTTATACATGTGTTGTTTCTTAAACAAACAAAATGTACGAAACAATGAACATACATGACATGTATAGTTTTGAAAGACACAGTTGCTCCATGGTATTTCCATAGTTAACATACAATATAAATGGTATATGAAGAAGAAAACGGTTCATACGCTGCATAGGCTACACCCCTCAAAATCGAATTTTACGAAATTCAAAATCAATATTCATTTCTTCTGTACAATCTACACAAATAATGAATTAACATATGAAAGCTGACCTCGGAGCACTTCAGGTCTTCACACAAACAAAACGGAAGCATCCGATAATTACCGGAAAATTACGAAAAATAATTAATGCAATTTCAAGTCAATCAGTAGATTAACGTGTGTGCTTCATCAGGTTCAGACTTATTCATACAGTACTTCAACACACCCATAAATAACAGGATTAACAAATTTGTATTCAACGTGTCTATTTCGGTGTTCCGTTTAAATCATCGCGTTTTTTAAAGAAAAATTCCCTAACCATAAAGTTCGTTTCAGAAAACATGATACGCGTTTTCATTACCTTCGATTTTCATCATCATCGTACCTTCGACTTTTTATCATCGAACTTTCGATTTGTAATTATCATACCTTGACTTTTCATATTTAAGTTTTGATTTGATTTAAACCTTGTATGATTTGGTGAGAGATACGAATTTATAAATGTCTACTTCTGTAGACTATATGTTTTCCTCTCTCCGAAGTCTAGATCTGCCAATAAACCAACGTCTAGGGCAATACGTATGTGTACTTTAAATGTGGGTCTTGTATTGGTGCACTACCTCTCATACATTAATAAAGTACGCCTACTTTTGTCATGTAAAAACATGCTTAAACTGAAACCAAGAAACGAACTTAGGTAAATACATGTACGTTTCACTAACCGCTGGTGTGCAAATACATGTACAAAGTCTCACCTTTCTAACACCCCCATACAAAGAATAAAATCAGATTACAGGGAAAATCGAATGTCACAAAACAAACTGGTTATGCAAACTAAATCTTGTGGATCGGAGGCCCCATCAATGAGAAACACGACACACCACCTCTACCTTCACAATAGCTGAAATCTTCGAGATCGTGTTATACCCATTGCTAGCTTTCATGGCTTATTTGTTGAATCAGTTAAATGGGCCATTTACAGATGGTTGACTAAATGTCACTCTTCGACAAAAGATGTGTTTTTCTCTCTTTAAAATTCTCACTGCTTTGTAAAATAAAACATAGTTTCGTCGAGAAAATGATAGAAATATAAGTATCAAGTGTCTTGCCAACAAAACTTCAGCAACAATCCCTGTCAATGGCACGTTCTGCCCAAGTATTTTACAAGTTCTTTCGCAGTCGCGCCATTGTCGCTTTTACAATTCTTTCTGTCTTATTCACGATTTCTAATTTGGCGAGAATGTCGTGATATTCACCACATTCAGGTGATAGATGTGTTGCTAAATTAGAAGACTGTATAGATGTCGTTTTTTTTTGTTTGAATTATAACCTTTTATTGACGTGTGAAGTGCATTAATTACAACGGCACGCTCTCGACAAAGCATATACATGTACATATATGTAATTACAGGAATACACTGTAATAGATTGGTTGTCAGGGTAACTTGTGTATTTCATACAGTAGTAATACAACGATGGGAAGGAGCACTGACGAATGCAATCAGTGAAATTATGTTTCTGAATTGTAAATAATTCGCCATTCGACTGTTCATAGAATGTGTTCCGCACACAATGGTGGTTGCTGTATGTAATTGAAGGAAATCATTTATATTGGTATGAAACAAATGCGCTATTTTTCGATAAAGTGTTTTTGAATATTTTTCAACTATGCATAGGCATGAAATTCCGTGAAAAACGATGTCGCTATATTTTGTGTTGCCTAAATCCTCACAGCCTAAGCGGAAACCTTTTTGTATAATTGTGTGGTATTGAATAACGCGACTTATGTACATCATCATCATGTAGTAATAATACATAAGCACATGATAAAGACAACAAAACGTCACAACACAAAAAAAACGGTTTAAATCATATTCATAACGTATATCTTTCTGCTGATTGCTGACGCAGTACTTTACGCATGCGCAACAATTTGGGGAAGGACAAAAAAACAGATATTTTCCGTCATGCTGCTTCATAGATCATATGTTAGTATTCAATGAATGTGTTCATGAGTATATGTCCAAATACAATAATTAACGAAAGCATTATTTCAATCGTTAATTACAAATACAAAGACATGTATGTATAATGTAAGATATCCAATGATTGTCAGGCCGGAAATACTATAAACCGAATATTAAATATTCTTACAAATCAAATTTGTTATAAAGGTCATTATATAGCTATTTTCTCCATTTTTAGAATAAAGTAAAGCTGGATTGAATATTACATTATAGTTATTTCTTACCCATATTGATATAATCATTACAGTTCAACTACATGTACTACTTTATAGGTAAAACATTCATTAAAATGACTTACTCTTATTGTGATAGGTTAATGTTTTTATACTAATAGACACAAAAGCTACACGGTTAAAGTGAATGCTCGCCCATATGGGATCATACCGGAGGCGAGGGTGAACAAACTCAATAATAAACAATATGAAACATTAACCGTGCGGTGACTCTCCACATAGACACTGAGGTGACTAGCCACATAGACACTGAGATGACTCTCCACATAGATACTGAGGTGAGTTTCCACATAGATACTGAGGTGACTTTCCACATAGATACTGAGGTGACTTTCCACATAGATACTGAGGTGACTTTCCACATAGACACTGTCTTGACTCTCCACATAGATACTGAGGTGACTCTCCACATAGACACTGAGGTGACTCTCTACATAGACATTGAGGTGATGCTCCACATAGACACTGAGGTAATGTTCCACATAGACACTGAGGTGACGCTCCACATAGACACTAAGCTGACGTTCACATGGACACTGAGGTGAACTTCACATGGACACTGTGGTGACGCTCCACATAGAAACTGAGGCTACTCTCCACATAGACACTGATGTGACACTCCGCATAGAAACTGAGGTGACGTTCACATGGACACTGACGTGACCTTCACATAGACATTGAGATGATGCTCCACATAGACATTGAGATGATGCTCCACATAGACATTGAGGTGATGCTCCACATAGACACTGAGGTGACACTCGACGTTGACAATGATGTACACAGATACAGACTAATTTTATCCGTGCATTTGAGTCATGATTGTCCTCTACGTGGGTCTTCTGATTAGTTTAATAGCCTTCTCCCTGAACGACGGATATAACCAAAGATAGAAAATAGGGTTGGTACAGTTGTTAATGAAGCAACCTTTTGTAAGGAAAAACACGGCGGTTTTAACGTCATTGCTATTTTTTAAAGGTTTTGAATGTAGAAATACAGCGGCGAATGCCGGTGCGCATGTGAAAACAATAAATACGAACGTTACTATGCACATTATTTTTGTTGTTTTCAGGATTCTGTACCGATTGGTACAAATCATCGTTGAAAGTCGGTTAATCGGGGCCGCTCTTACTTTTATGCTGTGTCTTATAGAACAAATTATTTTCGCGTACGTAACAGTCAAAACTAGGCATATAGCTAACACTAGCAATAGTAGAAAGCCATTTGACATTTTCTGCTCCACTGACCATGACGGTGAAAGCATACATTGTCCTAAAGCATTGTTATCGGCCATGAAGATCTGTCCAACGGTGACGGACGACGCTACAATGACTGCACCAATGCAGGTTTTGGTGACGTTTGAACTCGTAAAATTTATAGTCGGATGCTTTTTGACAGTATGGTTGTACCTATCGATGCCAATACAGCCAATCAAAAAAGCGGATAAAACAGTAGTCATATGTAATGTGTATACATGCAGCTTGCACCAGAAGGAATTTCCTATCATTGGCCATCTGCCGACACATGCCATAATGAAAGGCGGACCGCATACCACCAAAGACAAAATATCGCTAAAGGCCATAAATAGCACAAACCAATCTGTTGATGTTTTCCTACTGTTGTTGAACTGGACAGCAATTACTAAAATATTTCCAGGTAAGCCAATAATTGTAGCCAATGAGATGTACGCACTCGCTGTGTTTCGAGCCCACTCTGGAACGACATACGCCAGTGCCTGTACAACATCCGCCATTTTCTCTTTTTTCGAAGTTACACAAAATTTCGTCGTTTCTTAGCGTCCTTCGATACTACATTAATTCAATGTATTAAGCAAAATTCCAAACTTCAATCAAAGTAATTGCATGTACGTGTATAATCGAGGTTGATAAACAAGTGATATAAATAAATTCTCTCAATCTATTTTGCAACTATTCCTAATAATATTCAATTTGC
This sequence comes from Lutraria rhynchaena, assembly GCA_008271625.1. NCBI lineage: Eukaryota > Metazoa > Mollusca > Bivalvia > Venerida > Mactridae > Lutraria > Lutraria rhynchaena. The sequence continues at coordinate 594,487 of VIBL01000039.1, forward strand.
CATTTTATCAAATAAAACTTTCGGTTCTCCTTTCGTGTTATAACGCTACCACATATCTATGTTTGACATTCACTGAACGGGTATTAAATGATATCTGTTCAGCAGGTCTCCTTATCAACAGAAATGAAATATCACCAATATAGCATATCACTAGTCTTGTGGAATCGAGGCGCTATGCAATACAAATACATGTATAATGTGAAAGGTGAACATTTCAGATCAGAACGGGGAAGCATCTCTTGATAGATCAATCCTAAAAAAATCTGCAGCTTTATAAAACATAGTCTCGAATGTTGTACAAATGTAAATATTATGCAACACTGGGGTTTAAACTTGAAGGTATTGTGATGTTTGGATCCCAAGTCAAACATAGTGCTACATACCAAACCTACCCAATCCCCCCCCCAAAAAAAGTGGCGCTTACCTGATCATTATGGATACTGCTAATAATGTTAGCGCACTTCATCAATGCAATTGCTAGTATTCCACGTGCAGTAAAACCTCAATAATGGGACCACCTTCGGGAACCGAAAAAATGGCTGTGATGAAGAGGTAGCCTCATTATCAACTTGAATTATAGTGAGTTATAAGAAGTTGGTATGAAAATAAGTGGTCGTCATTACAAGATGGTTCCAATATTGAATCGGTCGCTATTTGAGTTTTTACTGAAGTTAGATTCCATTTCAGATGAGACAAGACAAATTATGATACACAGTTTAATTATTTAGATTTTGCGTTCTTTAGATGGCGTTTAAACTGCCTTTAATTTACATCCATGGATTAAAAGTCTGGACTCTAAAGAGTCTAGATTCTCTTATATGACTAAACTGGTCCCCGTTCCATGTTGCAGTGCACCAAATGTACACCAGAGTCAACGGGTACCAGTTTATTTTTTAACTGACAAGGATTTTTCACAATTGCTGGATTTTAGAGAGGCAGATCCGGCGCTATCAATAATAGTGGGGGAGGTGTCGCCCCCTGCAAAATAAAGGGTTGCTGGCAAAAAAAGGAAATATTCAAACCAATATGTAAATACCGGTCAGCACAGTGCGAGGCAAAGAAGACCTCATTCAGAGGTTGAAATATATTGTCAGTATTTATAAAGGGAACTAAATGACTGCCATTAACTGTTTATCAAGTAGCAACGACAACACCTGGCGAGTGTGCACGAACCAAAAGTTATTAACCGGTACCCGCTTATGAATACAAATATCTTAAAGTGCCGTAAGGCAACGGGGACCATTTTACGCATATTTATCTCATCTATTATCTCCCCTAACGGTATATGACTATATTACACAACCAGCACCGAATACCAAAACTTAATTTGATTATCACATCTTCTGAAATGCTCATGTTTCGTGACCAATTAGACATGACACTTTAATTAGAGACACTTGTGTCATATAGGACCCCTGTCTCCCTGTCCGCCTGACACCGTCCTGTCCCACCATCTGCACCGCATTGATTTTTGTCTCCTGTCACAATTCATTCTAAATACACAAACTGTGTAAATAAAATTTTCAGAATGCGTAAGCATGTGATTGTTCCGTGCAGAGGTTCCCCATGGGCAACGATGTAGTTTGTTCGCGAAGGGAGATAATCGCTGCATAACAAAGTTAAACTGGTTCCCGTTGTCTCTGGCTGTACCGTTGGTGCACTGCAACATTGAACGGAGATCAGTTTTATTCCGTACAGTGACTGAATTTATACCATTTTTCATTTGGTATTTTAGTTTCGTACGACTTAAACTTCTTTCAGGCTTTCATTTGACTTTCATTGCTATGATTTTAATAGGTTTCGATATTCTTCATTTATAAAAGATGTTATTGTATTCATTATTTGGAATAAAATCTTTTACCGCGCAATTTTGTTTTTATCCTGGCTCCTTAACAGAATTTTCGTATTAGCTCTAGAAAATGCAAAACTCGGAGAATTACGAGTTCGACCCCAATTTTGCTGTTATATGTTCATTTCTTGAAAATTTTGGCACACATATCGGAGAGCAATTCGGGGATTTGTCCATAGAAGAGTTTAAAACATTTCTAGAAGCAAATGATGGTAATATATATCTGTATTTTGTTTCTCGCATCAGGTCGTTAAAGATGAGTAACATTTGATGCGCTGTTACCGTCAAGTGTATTGTGTGAATACCATTATAGTAAATTGGGAACGAGAAAAATTCATGGTCCCAACCAGAGATCGAACCCGGGACCCCTATCACTGTAGTCGGATATTCAACCATGTCGTTAAAGACTTAACCCTACTGCAAGGCTGTTGAAAGTGGTCCATATTCGTACAATCACTACACTCCTACCCCTTTTACTTATTAGAGCTGACCAGCTCTCCAGATTGATACTCCATGTCTCCGCATGAGTTTGTCAAACACCGCTGCCACCATTATAGTAAATTGGGGGCTAGAAAAATCCATGGTCCCAACCAAGTATATTGTGTGAATACCATCATATATTTTCGATGCTGGAATCATCCTTATTCATCGGGATCAATTAATCCTCTCAGACATTATTTCCAGTAAAACAATCACATGTTTTGTTGGAAACTAGTCAAATTGTGTTAATCATTCCCCTTAATTTAGTTGTTGTACTTAATTACCTATTGATGATCTTCTTTTGCCACCTATTCCACTGTCACATCAAGATTATTAATCTTGAATAATTAACTTTTTATTTTTTTATTTAACTCTAATCATAGATTATGCATAGATTTTGGCAATTATTGCTATGAGATATATATAATATTATGATTGTCTGCTGACATTAGTTAATCAACTCTACTTTTATTGTTTAGAATCTATCTGAGAAACAGAACTGCAACCTGGTTCTGGTCCTGTAAGTATAGTGTAACTGACTTCTGTAGACTTCACTTAATTTTTGCTGGTTCAAAGATGTTTAAGCTAACCATGTACTAGTGATGAAACGATAATCGGATACTATCGATTAGCGGCGTGAAAATGTCTGCCGATTCCGATAATCGATTGCAGTTTTTCATAATCGATTATTGGTCTATCTTATTTAGGCACCATATGCTAACTACTGGTGCCGCGAACTAAACACACATTCAAGGGAAATCACTCGCGTGATTTAAAAAAAAGATTGCGGATCATCGATCAAGACGAAAAAACAAATATTTGACCGTCCCTCGGGTTATTTGATGTTAATAGAGCCTGGTTAATGGTTCATATGGATAACATACTCCATTCACCATGTTTATTATGTTACAATACCAACTACCATAAAGCAGAGGATGGCTAAAAAACCAAAGGATGCATAAATAGAATCAAACACTAGTGGTCTACTTATATAAAACTACTGCATGAGAACCGATTATATAATCAGAAAATCGCATTGGATGTACCAACCAAATCCAACCGATAATCGATTATGGTTTTGAACCGATGTTGCAACACTACCATGTACCATTTTGTGGCAATGTTATTAAATGTTACACAGAGAAAATAATTATAGAACTCAGAAAAATAGCCCAACATTATCAGCATGGTGATTTTCATACCACTGAAAGTGTTGAATTTATAAATTCTAAATGCATATAGCATTATGAATTTATGAAGTATTAATCATATGACACCACACTTTGAACAGATTTGCATTTAATACATATATATGACATACATGTTACACTATGTATTGTAGTGGTATTATGCAAAATTTGGTGTCTGAAATTCATATACTTCATGGAAATATTAGAGTTGTGATATTTATTGAAACTTGAGTCATAAATATCTTCTTCATCATAATTCTTAATACACTGTGATATTAACATAAACATTCAACAGATACTTTCTAAACATGATAATCTTGAAGATTATTACAATTTTCTTTTTCATGGAAAATGCAGCTCTGACTGTACTTTAGTCCATAGGGGGCTGGTATGTTGAAGGGATGTTGTATAATGGTGTATAAGGCCTAATTTGCCACACGGACCAAGAACACCTATCATATATATATATATACTTATACAAAGGTTACAACTTCAGCGACCAGTAATGTTTTCAAATTCAGGTTGTGTCAGCTCTCTGGTCTTAAGTTGATTGTCTTTTACATTCAGCCATACTCTGGTGTAAACTGATAAAATCCTGTTACTTTTTCAGTTGATGTAAAGAATATTTTTGTTAAACTTCATGTTGTGCTGATAAAAGGAGTGTTTGGATATTGTAAGCAGTCAGAATTTGAAAAAGGTTTAATTAAGGTAACTTAAGTTCTTTTTTTTCAAATTATTTCAACATTTGAATATGGTTAAAAGTTTCTAGCCTAAGTATTTTATTTGTTTGTTCTTAAGTATTCTTTTTAATTACTGTTAACATTTACCCTCAGAATGGTGGTGGTAAATTATCATCTTGACCTTGTTTTTTCATTACAGTTTTGTAAGGACTTCCCAGATGGTGACGATAAGTTGATTGTAAAATATGGTTATGGTAAAATACCAGTGACCGTGAAGCTTCGAATTTTAAAGGTTAGCTTATTTATGCTCGTTGTAATTTTATAACTGAATATTATCTAGGGGTCTCTATGGTCGAGTGGTTATAGTCTCTGTCTAGTAATCACTAGCCCCTGTTAGTACAACATTAAGCCTTGGTGAAAAAAAGAATATGATTTAGGTTCAAGGTGCTACTGTTTCGATCAGTAGGGAAAACGTTTTATGCACAGTTTTATAAAAACAGTGCCTTCACTGATGAAAAATCGTTTGAATAGGACTGGTAAAAAAATGGTAAAAATATACTATTAATGCAGAATGAAATGATTGTATTTGATTGTCCTTTGTACATTCACTGATATTGACTGTCTTTGGATGTTTTGTGCATTAAGAATTATTGTTTTTATGTTACTATAAGTTTTAAGTAATTTTTGACATAAACGTTATATTTTTATTGAAAAGGTATTAGCATGTAAATTAATATTTAATAAAATGTTTATTGAATTTAGAATCTTTTTGGTTGATATATGTATCTTTATGTGCTTGTTTCCACCTTCAAAAGTCAATCATCTGTTCAACATAGGCATCTTAAATAGAAGTTTTGATTGATTCATGATTTTAAGTGATTTTCAGCACTACTGAGGAGTTCGACTTTGTTTTTTGTGAGTAAGTTTCATTGTAAATGAATATTTTTTTTTTGTTTAGAATTTATGTGAAGATCAGTTTGAGTACAATGATAGGTTTAACAAACTTGTCAATGGAGTACTGGGTGAAAAAGGTAATATTAGACACCAACCTGTTGGTAAAGACAGACTTGGAAGATCATACTGGTTTATGCTGGTAAGTCTGCATCTTTCACATACTTTTAGCATGTCTGCAAATGATTTCATACAAATTATTGTACATACTTTTGCAATCATGAATAAGAAATTTGATGGGGAAAAAACAGTATTGGGATTGACGCCTGTTTTCAACTGTATTTTAGTTATATACTGACATGAAGTTAAAGTGACAAGTTTTCTTGGGTTTTCTACCAGTACTAACCTCGTTATCCAGTAGCAACTGTTCATTTCTTCGTGTGAACGATAACTGACGGAGGACAAATGTCTTAAAAAATGGCCTCAACTAAATCATCAGCAAGATCAGGTCACTTGACTTGATTTTAAACTTGAGCTATCGATGTTGGTAGTCCTAACACTCTGTCTGATAACCTAAGGCATAACAACCTAACTCATAATCTTCAAAATGAATCCTCTATAATTAAGTATTGATATCATACTGGTAATGATGTCTCAGGTATGAAATCTAAGCAAGTTGAAAATGCTCCAAAATGCATTATTTTCATCTTTTTATTCAATTTTTATCATTTGAAAATTCTCACTTTTGATTTTCCTTGAACTTGTAAGTTTAGTAAGTACTGCTTTTATAAGATTGACTGAATTTTCCAACTATCCTAGGACACAACCAGTGGACTTAGATTGTTCCGAGGATGGCATAATGAGTTGACAAGAGATGAAACTTGGAATGTTGTATGCAGGTAATTTTACATGCATAATCTTTATTACCTTAAAATTACATCTTTGTCAATAATTTTGCAGGCATTAGATTATCTCTTTTCCTACATATTTTTTCTTCTCAAAGTAATACCAGTTCATATTTGTTTGTCTTTGATGGACTTCGTACCACCAGTTCAACACCCACAGAGTCTGTATAAAGGTTCCGGTGTATGGGGTCATTTTTAGCTTGTCTTTTTCAAAGAAAAAGTTGAGCTATTATGATTGCTGGGTTGTCATAGTTATTGTCATCATTGTCGTGCAAAAACTTTAATGTAGCCCATTACTCGAACACTTTAAAGATATCAACAACACTTGGTATTCTTGATTATCATAACAAGGCGCAGTTGTAAGACAAGTGGCATTATTCTGAAAGCTATATTTTTGGAATTATGCCCCCTTTTTAACTTGAAATTTTGATCAAAATTGCTTATTAAATAGAATGATGTAAAGCTAATGAGGATTGGTGCCGCTCTGCAGAGCTCTAGTTATAATAGTAATCTGTATTTCAAATTTCCTTTAAGTTTCATTTGAATTCCCTCTCATCTAAGTTGTAATGGAAAGAGCAGGGATGTGATATTTCCTCCATTCAGAGGACTTCCTCTTTGCATTGAATATACTTAATTGCTCAGATCCTGTGGAGCTCTGCTTAAAAATGATGCTTATTTTGCTAGATTGGTAAAGTACTTTCCTGCCCTCATGTATTTGCACTATGACAGTATTGAAGTAGAATATCCATTGTACTGTATCAAGGGAGATTATCATGTCTAGAAAGAATGCTGTCTTATTGAACTCTATTTTTTCCAGCAAACTTGAAGATCTTCAAGAATTGATTGACTTGTTGGAAGATAATGAGAAGTTGTCTAATGATGATCCTGTGTACTCTGGACCACTTAACCTATCTCCACAAAAGAAGATCTCTCCAACAGAACTTATGTCTGTTGCTAAAAGTATGATATATTACCTTGTAATCATACATTTTCAGATCTTATGTTTGAATACCTTGTATGAACTTTTTTTTTGATCTTCATCAAATAATTGCTCTAAGTGCTATGTAACTAGAAGATTTTTGCATGCATTTTAGTAAATTTTTATTTTTGATATTGATTGTACTATGAGCTGATCACTTAATATCTATAAAATTTGATATTTTTACTGTATTGCTCCTTGAGTGTAACATAAATTGGCCTTCTAACATTATCACTTGTAAGCCAAACATTATTTAACTGTACAACTTTATTATCACTAAATTGAACTATCGTCTTCCTTCTACATTTATACCTGTAAAGACTTTAATTCAAATGTTCTCATACTCTTTAAATTTTACAGTTAAAATAACTACAAATTTCTGACTTTGAAATTAAGTATTTTTGGGCATTATAACTTAATATTTATGTTAATTTCCTATTTTTTTGTGTGAAATGGTTTTTGATTTTGATGCCAAAATGAAGTAACGTTAAAGACTCTGTACAACTAACTCACTGTTAATTGCAGAAGATGCTGAGAATACCATGTACTTCTCAAGCATCAAATCCTCTCAACCGTTCATCAAGTCTCCGAGAAGACGTTCAAAGGCTGCAATCCTACGAGAGGAGAGAAAACACAAGTTGCCTCATTGTCAAGTGAAGTTGTCAAGGTTAAAGGAAAGCGACCTTGTCAAATGGAAGGTTGAACCTTGCGCAATTAAAATTGAGAAAAATATGACGGACCAAGAAAACTTAACTGCTAGTGAAAGTGTTAAAGACCTTAAACCTGAAAAATTCATCAAAACAGAGAAAGTAGCATGTGATACTTCAGAGAATGTTGCTCAAAATATATCTTGTAGTAATAAAAAAGCAGAAAGCATTATAAAAACAGATCCAGATACTGTTGATAAAACAATTGGTGATACTAAAAAACAAGATTTAATAAAAACTAGTCCAGAAGAGATTAGGGCTGAATCTCATAAAGTAACTAAATCATCTTGTATTAGCAATGCATCTGTAAATGATGATGATAAAATTGGAAGTGATGGTGATAATAAAAATGATGAAAAAGTAGTTGAGGGGAAGATAATAAAAGTGATTGAATTCATGAAAACCAATGAATTAAATAAACAAGGCTCAAAACATGCTGATACTGTGAATCATGATTTAAAAAAACTTTCTGAAGAAGGTAATCAGGATGTTATTTCTATCAGTGGTACAGGGGATGCCAGTTCCTGTTTAAACAATGGTGTTGTTTCTGGAGATGCTACTAAAAGACAAGCTGATAGAAATAATCTTATTAATTCTGCTGAAAATTCTCAGGACCATAAGGATTCTGATAAAGAGAGGGATGACATTGATAGTGATATATTTAATGCAGCTATAAAAGACTTGTTAACTCTAGAAAATAAGACCTTTGACCATTCTGTGATTAAAGTTCATAAAAGAGAAAATCATGAGAGTCAGTCTGAACAATCTGATGTAAAAACATGTTCAAAAGACCAAGAGGAGGTTGATTCATCTGATAATGATAAAGAAGTGTTAGATAAAGCTCTTAAAGATCTCATTCAATTAGAGATGATGACACAAGGTACTTCAGCAGATAATGTATGTAATACTCATAAAAATGGTTTTCATGATAAAGAAACTACCTTGAAATCTAGTAGCCTATCTCTTCATGATGTGCCTGAAGTGATAAAGAATCTAGATTCAAGTGTAGCATCAGAAGCTAAACCTACCATGAAAGTGACTGTATTGGATAATGTAGCTAGGAGTTCAGAAGATTCAAAAACTTCAGGAACAGTACATAATGTGACTTTTTCTGTTAGTGATCTGAAATCTTCTGAATCAGAAACAGGTGTTAGGGAGCAAATAGAGTCTGATGTTAACACAGAGTCTTCTGATTGTCATGGTTCCATGAAAGATAAAGGCTCTGAACAGGAAAATGGTGTTAAGAGTAAGTTGATTAAAAAAATCAGGTCGAGGTTCGAGTGTTCACAAACATTATTAATGAATGATAAAACTATGTCAGAGGAATCTGAAAAGCCAATCACAGTAAAGACTAATTCCAAGGAAACAAACAAGACAGTATCTACACACAGGTTATGGTCTAACATTCATTCCGCAGATAACGGAAATGACCAAAGCTTGAATAATGAATCTGAAGGAAATCCAAAAATAAGTATTCCAAACAAATTTTGTGATGGTGAAAATAATGCTGAAATTATTCTTACAAAAGTGATGAATATTATTCATAATAAGGATGGTAATGAAACAGTGAAAGATCAGAATATCAGTAAAACTGATCACAAAGAAAAAGAAAATCCTGATGTAAACAATGTTGATGACATACCAGATATTGATAAAGATGTGAATTTAATGGTTGGTGATGAGATGATAAGAATTGAAATTGCAAACAATAGTTCCTCCGATGAAGATGGGGCTGACAGTGGTGGAACTAGTAAAGCATCTGATACTAAAAAAGATTCTATTAATGTTGTTAACAGTTCACCAATGAAAATTGGTTTAAATGCTGAAAAAGCTGCCGTAAATTCTCTGTATACCACTTCATCTCATACTAATTCCTGTGTCACGAATTCTGTTAATGTGCAATCTAAGACACTGACAGCATTAAAGAACCAATTGTTTGGAAACTCTCAAAAATTTGTGATACCCCATGGACAAACCCTACCACTTCAAAGATCCAATGTGATAAAATCGGTATCTTTAAGCTCTTGCCTTCGTCCCATTCATCGCTATGGGTCTGTTAGTTCAACCACTCGTCCAATTCAACGTGTGATACTTCCGGCCAAGGTACCAATATCTGTACCTAATCGTGTGACACTTTCAAATATTTCATCCACTACATCAATTTCATTTACAAAACCTGCTGTTGTTATAAGGCCAGCTTCCAGCATAGCTACAGTCTCTCCATTAGTATCTTTGCTGAACACTAAAACTGTTCCATTTTCCATGTCATCAGGAGCCAGACCAGTCCTTATTGGACCTTTTAACACTTTACCAAAGGCTTCCAATCAAGCCAAGTTGATTCCGTGTTTGGTTTCTAGTGCATCACAAACTCAGGGAAGTTTAATATCAGGACCGAGACCTCAAGTGATAAAGCTGCCAGGCAGTTCTTATGGAAGAATTGTTTATGCTGATAAGACGGATACTCTTCCCAAATTACCTGTCATGAAAATTTCTGTACCAGTTAAACCAGCACTGTCATCCAGCAACCCAGTATTTACTGTAGCTGGACAGAAGCCTGTTGCAAATTTTGTGTATGTCCCTAGACTCCCTTGTTCAATATCAACCAATGTGTCTTTAAGCTCACAATTGACAACTACGAGTGTCTCTAGTGGCGGTAGCACTGTAAAGCTTGCTTTAAAGAAGTATTTGGAGGCTCCAGTACAAGCTTCTGATGCTGCAAACAAATACCTTAAAAATGATCAACCAATGCAGAAGACAACTATTGTTATCGGGAATGATGGAATTCATTATAATGCTGCCACAAATGAGCCAATCGTTTACCCTGATTATATGAGATATGTTGTCGCAGGTCCTGGAGGTAAGTTTTACGACAAACAAACTGGATACCTGATGGACCTTCCAAGTGGGCACAATTTCAAACACATTCCTGGTAAAGTTTATTTAGCTACTGGTGCTAAATTTGCTAATGGGATACCAAAAACTAGAAAGAAAACTAAAAAAAAGAAAGTTCGAGACGATGATGTTGATACCTCTGATGAGGAGTTTGAGAAAATGTTGGCAGCAGAATCTGATGAAGAAAAGTCTGAAAAAAGTGAGGATGATAATTATGATTATGAGGAGATATCCAAGCGGGTTAAGAGAGCTAAGAATTTAAAGGTTAGTGTGATGGGTTATTAGTTCAAAATTAGTTGTATGTGACTAATACCCGAGTGTTGGAATCTGAACTGTTTAAATTTTGTTAATTTTCAGGATTTTCCCAGATTTTAGTTAAATACTGTTGGCCGGATAACCTTACCAGTTTTCCCGCCTCTGTACCAGTACAAGTGACCACTAACCTCTTCACACGAATCTCTCAAATCAACGCTGGAGCATGAATGATCTCGGATACAGAACATTCAGCCATCTCAGAGAAGATGTCCCATGCCTTGGTTTTGAATTGATATATACAAAGTCTGTGGACATAACACTCTCCCTGTAAAATTTAGCTCCTCCGCATATAACTAAGATGTGGAAATAAAATATGTTATTGACGAAAAATTGTCTGATACATCTACAGGTCTGGCAACTGTAAATCGTCTAATTTGTATTTTTATTAGTGATTCATCTGAAGAAGTTTGTTCACTTCAGTTACCATCAAGGCGAACTTCTGTTGAATCCAGGGATGATGATTCTGAGATGGACGTTGATAGTGATTTAGATTCAGTTCCTGTAGTTCTTGGAAGAAACGCAAAACGTGTTGCAGCTAAGCAATGTTAGTAATTCTTCTGGCTTTTTTATCTTCTAGAGAACAGAGTTTTCTTTGTCACACAATTTTGTTTTCTTTAGCATTTAGTTTGTCAAAATAACCCCTTCATCTAGAAAAAATATTTTTAATCCATTTATCCGATTTTGTCCATTTTGAGTCCTGGAAAAGATGGGATTCAGTTCTACACCTACATGTAAGACCCGATTTTGGATGTAAAAGCATACATCTTATACACAAATGCTTACAGTAGTCTTTCCTCCTAATGATAAAGATGCTGTAGTGTACACAAACAGAGTCTTGAATCAAGCAAAGAACAGGAACTATTGTTAGCTAAATTGTTCGTGAGATATATGTTTTAGTAGGTTTCTGTGAAAGAATTTTGTTAAATAAACTAGTCAATCTTAGTCAATGTAAAAATCTTAAGGTACGAGGTCATACAGATAATGTATCACTTGTCATGGATCTGATCAATATTTGTGTCTTTCAGTATTGTATTACAACGACAAGGGGGATAATAAAGAGAGTGAGGAAAGTGATGACGACCTTGGATCATGTCGAGTCTGTGATTCTTCTGTAAATCCAGCTACTGTAAGTGTTAGTAAAATCGTTTTTTTAGATTATATAATATAATCTTGTAAAATTCCAATTATGCGTAAAATGAGTAAAACTTTGAAGTCATGCCCTATCAATATATTCTCTTCCATTTAGTATGTGGTAAAAATCGAAAGGTCGTCGTGCCTGGTAAAAGTCTGACTGTCTAGTATAATATTTACTAGTATCTCATGTCGGACTTCTAAAAATATGATTGCCTCGCTGTCTTTTTTTTGTCAGTTGTGTCAAAAATCAGTTAGAACACTACTCAGAACTACCTGACAGTCTGGTCAAAATTTATTCACCTGAATGTCTTGTAGAAATGTGTTGATTGGATCAGATATAAATTAGAATTGAATAAAATCTGTTCCCTGACAGTCTTAAAAATCAGTTTGTCTTCAGAATTTGCATAATACCTTACACATTGTCCAATTTTGAAAGTTTTCAAATTCATTTTTATTTTATTTTTTAGATTTTACTCTGTGATAAATGTGATGAGGGATATCATATGTCCTGCTTGTCTCCTCCCCTCTCCATTGTACCGTTAGAAAATTGGTTTTGTCCTAATTGTGAACATGTGAGTATTTCAACTTGTTTATTTGTACTATGTGATTAGTTTCTTTTCTTTATTAAACGTTTTTTTTATTTGTTATTCTTTCAAGAAATATTCTTACCAGATATTATTAGTGTAATTAGTGACAAGCGATATAATTGGTTAGATTTTTTTTCATTATTAGCATATATCTAGTTGGAACTTAATAATTTTAAGTAATTTCAAGCTCTCTGATTGGACAAAATAATACATACATGTATTATTATCTAGTATTCTGATTTGACATGATAATTCTAGTTATTTTATTTTGTTTCATTTTGCAGAACATGCTTGTTACAGCATTAAAAGAGAAGTTGGAATTGGCCAAAAAAGTGTACAGAAAAGTGAAAAGAAGCAGCAGGTATTTTGTTGAATAACTTGTTAGATACTGCGTGAAACATTTTCTTGCCTTTATTTCACTCAGGATGCTGTATTCTAAATATTGCTTTAGTTAAGGGGGCATTTTTCTATTAGATGCTGTCTTGAGATTTGAATTGGTATTTTTTTTATATTTATTCATAATTGTGATACATTTTTTATGTATGTAAAATATGAAATTGTACTTAAGGACCTGTATTAAGTTGCATCAGTCAATTAAATGACGAATGACTGTGAAACAGTCAGAAACTTTAAGAATCCAGGCCCTGCTTGTAAGTAAATTGTTTAGTACTGCGAAGTTAATTTGAGTAAAATGTTATAGTCATAACAACCACATTAAGTTAAACAAGAATTGACTGTACCTTACTTGCTGGATTTTAATATGTATCAGGTATACTTAATAATTAATTAAAATAAAAACACAATTTGAGAAAATCACAATGAAATTCATTTTATTTTCAGATCTATATGTCAGACTGCTTTCAGCATAAATTCTGAAAATATTGTGGAGACAGAGGTGAATATAACAATACCTGTAAAGAATTATTTGACTTACAAAAACATTTCACTGAACTAGCTTATTGAAAGACTTTGTAAAATAATGGTTAAAGTTTTTTTTTCATCTCCCACAGCCACTGTCTTATAATCAGTTCAGCCTGTAATACTATAATTTGTATTGTGTCAAAAAGACTTTATTATTTTAAGTATGAAAAATAGTTAATTTTTTGTTTATTGGCAAGCATAAATACTGTTGAATAACATCTATGCATTAGATTCCATAGTTATCAATTTTTATGTTTTTTAATTAATTCAAATGCTTGTATATGACAAAACAAAGTTTATTTATGCTATGTATGATTCTATTATACCTATAAAAAGAGCCTTTACTTTTTTATTCTCAAATAATTTTATATTTGTACCGGTAATTCTTCTAGGGAAATATTCCTAGTAGACTAAACCATTTATATTTTGCAACTTTCAAGCAATTTCTGTGGTAATTAAGTTTTTAAATTGAAGTTTTTAAATTGAAGAATCCCATAATGTTTTATGTCTTTGTCTGAAAATTGGTTGGGAAATTTTGATTTGAAAACTCTTGCTAAACTATGTGCCATTTTTTGATAAACTAAGTCCATTTTGGGTTGTTTAAAACCTGTGCAGCGCACTAGTTGTTAAAGCAAATTCTTAAATGCCCATGACCAACTTTGTGTACTGGCTTAAATTTGCTGTTCATTGCTAATGATTGACTTTATTATTAATTAATTTGTTCCCACAGAGACGATCTTGTCGCAATCGCAAGGAAGTTACTTACTCAGATGAAAAGTTTGACAAGATGGTTATTGATGCTGTAAAAGATCTTAATTGTAAGTATCTCATCCACATAGTTTAATAAAAAGACCAATAGATCTCTAAACCTTATGTCAGTGAATTCAAATCCTCGATGCATCTCATGTCTGCTGTCAGTTTGGTTGAAAATATTAGGTACTTGGCCATTTTTCCTCCACTGTTGTATTAAGTGATTCAATAGAGAAGTTGGTAGTTGCATTTACACCTCATTTATCTGCATTATCAGGACCTAAATATGACTTTGGAGAAACCCTGGTTTCAGGTAATCCATTTTTAAACCACATTAAGGGTGGAAATCTGAATTGATCAGTTCATGAAAATTAAACTAACTCTCTGTGTTTATGTTTTGTTATTGTATTATCAAGGTATAGTACCTCTTTGATACATATTTAAGTTTGAAAGAAAAGCAAACAGACCCAAATTTGGATATTGATATACGTATATTTTAGTTGCCTTATAAAATATCATACTTAAATATAAAATGTTAACACTAAGACATGTAAACATTTAAAACACAACTAATTAAATCGAATTTATTTCAAACACAAGTGTTTTTAAAACAAGTTTTATTTAAACAGCTACAGAATGAATGACATACATTTACTATTGTCAAAACAATCAATAAGGCCGCGGTCCAGTGGTTAGTGCACTGGACTTAAAACCCAGAGATCCGGGTTCAAATCCTGGTCGTGGCAGGTCATGCCCTTCTATGAAAATTTGACAAAAATGTAGATTTTCGTCGATATGTGTAGAAGTTGCCGGCTCCGTGTGGAAGGGTAAGTTAGTACCTGTTAGTATACAGTCCAGGAAAACTGTGAACCAGTCATCATATATAACTGAAAAATTGTAGAAAAACAGCGTTAAACCCCAGTGACAATAAGTCACACAAAAACAAACAAGCCTAATCATTTGTTTCCACTACACTGGAGAAAAAACACTAAAAAATTTAGTAACTAGACTACTGATAATGACTCTTAATAAGAATTGTAACTTAGACCTTCAATTTTCATGGCTCTGAATATAACAAAAAAGGGAAGTGATAAGAAGTACATTCTAGGTGATACCTACAAACAAACTAACATGACACCAGCTTATGCTGGAAACAGTCACCAATTTATTGAAACTATGTTAAGTAAAATTTAAACTTTAAAAAAATCTTGGTTTGCAACCCTAATTTTTAATTGTTAATATTACATGCTTTCGCTGAAAATGAGGTACAAGAAAATGGTCAGAATTGCTGAAAATATTTTTAGGTCGATGGTTGAATCCATTGCATAACTTCAAACCAACACTTTTTCAGGATGGCTTCATTGTCAAATGTGTGAACTAAGTCTGACAGTGGAACAGGAAACATATGTCCTTTATTTTCTGCGCAGTTAACCTTTATTCAGAGATTTTATTTTGTCTGTCAGATATATGAATGTGTCCTCTAAGTTGAGGATTTTTTTCACATGATGGCCTTTGTTTACAGGTAGCTGTTAAGTCAGAGTTGACCATGAATTATTTCTGTGCATATATTTTGGGGGATTGCCATCAAGCATTTAGTAATTCACATTTTTTTCCAGCTGCTGAGAAAAAACGAGGATTGTCACCTAGCAGTTCAAGCAGCGAAGAGGAATCAAATGCTCAACAAATAAAAGACCTGAAAACTAGGTCAAGTTGGAACAGAAAGTTGGAACAAAAAACAACTTCAGAAAGAAAAAGCTCAAAAGAAACTAAGGCTAGGAAGAAAAACAGCAGACCAGTCAGGACTTCAAGAAATAAAACAAAAGAACAAGATACCAGTCTGTCTTCTTCTACCAAAAAGAGACATAAAAAGGCAAAATTGACTGGCATAGATGTTGAAAGCAGTGATAGTGGTAGTGATTATGTGTAAGTATCATTTATTTGATTTTGACTAAAAATTAAGTCAATTCAAAACACATTTGAGTACTGGAAAGGTGACTCAGATGGATTATAAGTAGATGAGGGTTACGACCTTCAAGAAACTCATCACCAAATTGACATCAGAAAATTATGAAAACTTGTCAAAGCCACTTCTTGGGGTTTGTGTCAATTATAAAGGTAAATGTCACACAAAGAACAGTTTAATTTAAATTTAGCACATTTCTGCTGCATTACTTATCCTAGAGAGGAGTTTCTTTGTATCTAAAGATTGAAGCACTTGTTTTAGCTCACCTGAGCAGGAAGTTCTCATGGTAAACTCTTGTGATCGCCTTGTAAATGGTCATATGTCATCAACAGTTGTTTTGAATGAGCTCTCCTCTGAAACCACTGACCCAGTTTCACTCAAACCTCACAGGAATGATCCTTGAATGGTCCTCAGCAAGATTACACAAATGATGCCCCTAGGGTCAAGATTAGCCTTACCCGAGGAGTCAGGTGTTTAAATGGGGAAAACCTTTAAATATTTTTTTGGCCAAAACCACATGGCTTAGAGCTTAGATATAATTATGATTTCTTGCATTGTCTTGTGGTCCTTTACCGAGATTGTTCATATGATGCCCTTGTAGTCAAAATTTACCCCACTTTAGGTGTCACTTGTGTTAGATTTGTTTGGAGAAAACCTTTGAAAAAATTTTCTTGGCTAGAAGCGCATGGCCTAGTGCTTAAGATATTTGTGCGTAATATTGCCAAGTGGCTCTCCATTAATATTGATCAATGTGTGCTCTTGTGTCAAAATTTAGAGTCATTTGTTCACTAAGTTGTCAATTCATCAGGTTTTTCAGATCTATATAGGCACTATATAATTTCAGTTTTTCTTATTTGAAAAAATGTCATTCTCATTCTTGATGCAACTTGGTTTTATTTTTTATTATAAATTAATATCAGGTGAAATGAATTTCTAGATTTGGAAAACAAATCATAAATTTCATGTCCTTATGTTTTATTTAATCCAATGAGATCTCTCCTTACAGATGCAATTTTCTGTTTCAGCCAATCAGAAAACAGCATCCATTCTGACAATGAAAGTCCATCATCTGAAGTGTCTGAATCATCAAAGAAGAGGACATACCTGACATTGTCAGGTCGTGCTACTAAAAATGTGTCATACAAATAAAAACAGTATCTGGGTTAAATAAACAAATTATCAGTGAAGTATAAATGCTGTTTAGTTTGCATTGTAATATAGCTACTTATAGTTGTTGACTTTTTATTTATAATAGCTGATCATGTGAGTTTAAATTTGCTTAATGACTTCCATTATCATGCTGGGGGCTGGTTCCCTGAATACATTAAAAACTTTGCACAAAATTCTCTTAAAATTACTGTTAGATTAGTGATTAAATTTGTTAAACTAAATTTGAATGCTAATTTTTGTGAGACTTGTAGAGAAGTGTGTATCCATAGACGGTCAAGTTTTTGGAAAAATAGTTTTCTGTTCAATATAAAAAATAAATACTGTTGTGTGCTTGAAAACTTGTCTTAAGTTTATAAATCTGGCCTCTTCTTAATTTTTTGGTATGAAATACAATTTGGATGGCTTTGAATTATATATAAGCTATTAATAATTGTTATGAGAAAATAAGATAATTATTTTCATTATATTAACTTTGGCCTACATTATAAACACATAGCATATTTCAGTTCAGGTTTTTCCTGTGAATGGACTTCCCAAGGATGATATTCCCCTATTTTTTTATTGTTTACTTTTGTTACTGGCTGTTTTTAGCTTGTCTGTTTCAAAAAAAAACTCGAGCTTTTATGATCTCTGGATCGTCACTGTTGTTGTTATCATCATCGTTGTGCAAAGACTTCACTGTAGCATATTACTCAAACATTTTTAAAGATATCAACCGGACACTTGGAATGCTTGTTTGTCATGACGAGGCACAGATGCAAGACAATTGACATTATTCTGAAAGCTATATTTTTGGAGTTATGCCCCATTTTAACTTAGAATTTTGACCAAAGTTGCTTATTAAATAGAATGATGTAAAACAGACGAGTGTTGTTATCGCTCTTGTTTATGTATGTTTTTTGTTCTATTGCTTTTTTGAGTATTTCTAGATATTGTGAAAAAATATTTAATTTAAGTGTTGTCTGAGATACAGTTTTATTTTGTATTACAAAATACTCATGTATATGGCCACTACATGTATGTTACAGGCTTTAAGAATTAATGGATCAGGTTAGCAAAACAACTTGCTAGGTATTGGTCATTCACAGAATCAACCATTTTGAATGCTTCAACTCCTAGTCGGAATTTTATTTTTCAAAACACCGTTTTTTGTTGTTTTTTTTTGTTATGCATTAAATTCAAATTATACAAATTACCTCCCTTAGATGTACCACCTTACAGACATGATTATATGCAATCAATTTCTTATCCAATCATTTCATCAGCGCTTGTTTGGTTTTAGTTCATTAAAATATGGCTTATGTAGTAGCTAAATAAAACTTTGAAAAAGAATTAATGAACATTTCAAGCCAACTTCCTAACACATCCATCTTATGGTATAATGTGGTCGCTCGAATTCATTTACATTTTTAATTGATAATTGCTATAATGAGTGTATATATTTCACTGTGTCTGAATAAATTATTTGTTAATAATATTATTATACATATTTATTTAACACCCAACATGATCAGCATTGTTAATAAGTTTAGTTGATTTAAATCTAATGTGAAATAATATTTATGAACAGAATAGATAGCTTATTTTGGCTTGAACAAAATACATTGTCATCTAACAAACAAAATATGAGAAAACACAATGTGATATTAAATCGCACCCGTCAGCTTTAACATATACAATAGAGGATGAATTGTTATTAATGAAGTATATTTATACATGAACAGTTATACAATTATAATATCAAGATTTCAGTAATTAGAGAATATTATGTTATATTACTCAGTAATGTAAATTTTTCCATTATTTTCTATCATATGTAATGTAAGATATGTTAAGACGAGTTAAATTGGTTAAATAGAATACAGTAAAACTTCACTTAGCAACCACCTCATTATAATGACCTCTTAATATTCAGACCAGTTGTTAATATTTCCTTATATATTACATCTTGATTATGAAACTGCTTTCATATTAAGACCAATTTTATTTTGTCCCAAATGTGGTCTTATTATGTAGGTGTTACTGTATTATAATTGTTTTTACTGGCATGAATAAGACAAAGTCATGATTACAATAGGACTAGCCATTCAAAAAGATGGCTTCTTGTGATGCAACTAGTTTTTTTTTGGGTTTAAAAATCAACTTATGAAAGAAACTCTGTTGTTTTAATCATTAAGGTCTGATGAAATTGTCCTTATTTCAATGAAATGAAAAAAAAACTTCTTGCTACAAAGAGTGTGATATCCATCCTAAAATTAACTTTCATTCTGTTGTTTATAAAAGCTTAAAATCTTTTCCTTTTAGTCATTGCTAATTATGATTCAAGCTAATTAGTTATAAGACTTGCACAAGAAATTCATCAACCTGTTTTTTAATTTTGATTAATTGATTCGCAGTTTAAGTTCAATGAAAGCTGTGTTTATTGCGACCTGCGAATAACAGTCACCATACATGCAAAAACCATGCAATAACTCTTGTTTATTACGTGTCTGACCCAATAAACCTTTACATAAAAGCCATCTTTGCTTACAGGGAATATTTCTTCTATTCTGTAATGGTTACCATGGTCACAGGTTGGACTGTATGTTAGTTCTTAATGTTTTGCTCGTTTCTTTTGAAAAATTTGCTGGAGCCATATTTAATTTTTTATGTTGTTTTGAATTTCAAATTATCCACAAAGTAATTAAAATAGCATTAATTATATCAAGTCATAATACATCTGTCAGAGTATGTCATGGGAAATGACTTCAGACTAGAATCATAATGAAGTTTAATTTTAGTTTATTGCATTTTCATTAGACACAGAATGAAGACATTTGTCCTTAGAATATCTGGTGTCAAGAACAAGGTCACTGGGTCTATGCTTAGAAAAAACTTTTATTTACCCTCTAGTCAGTTAATGTCTCTGCCATAATGATAAACCATGTATTTATTAAAGAAGTGCTATAAGTAGAAAGGACACCACTTGGTTATATTAATTATCAGTCTATTGATTTTCTTAAAAAAGAAACAAAACCCTGAACTGAAAGCCAGCTGTAGTTGATGTAGGGTTATTTTTTCTTGCTGCCCTGTAGTGACTTCTTTAAATCCACATTTACATTAAGGTTTTGCTATGTCCCCTTACACAAATTTTTTAGGGGTCGATTATTGTGCTTACGTAATTTTACGCGTCTATTCTTTATTCTGTTATACTAAGCATTTTACATTGTTGAACATTTTCATACTGATGCTGTGTGCATAGTAGTCTCTGATGTTGTTTTTTTATTTCTGCTGTCATATGTTATTGATATATTCTTGTTATAAATTGATGACGATACAATATACATGTACGTTGTTTTATCTGAAAGTCAAGTTTTATTGGCTGTAATGTAAGTAAAGATTGAAAAATGATTCTATTATCATTTAACTGCTAGTTGTTGTATTTACAGTAGTAATACTGCTTTCATTGTCCCGGTGTAGTTGTCTCCCCTTATTGCAAGTAATTTATCTCTAGGGGCAGATAACTCAGGTGTTTGTTGATAGGAGAGTGACATCCCCTTGTGAAAACAAATTATGGATATACACAGCCATGAGAAGAAATTTCACCTTTTGATGTTGCATGTATTGTGATCACATTTGCATGTAATTTAATATGAAATTACTGCTTACTTAGCCCTTGTTAAGGCTCAATGCCTATATTTCATGTTGATAATTTTTTATTATAAATTAATAGATGCCACGCCTTTGGTCAGTTTGGTCTCTGTATCAACCAATTAGGAGTGAACTTTTAGATTGGTCAATTACTGCAATGATTTCTGCTTCTCTGGTACTTAGCATCAATCAATGCAATACAAGGAATCCTTTAATTTCAACATGCTGGTCTCCTAGTTCAGCTGTTGTTTTGTTTGTTTGGTTATTGCTGATAATGGTTTAGGAACAGTAACCAGCTGACTGTGCTCATACATGTACAGTAAAATCTTGATATTAAGACCACCTTTGGGACCTAAAACAGATGGTCATAATACAAAGTGGTTTTTAATATCAAATATAGAGGAAGTATAGAGTACCTTAGATGCCAATAAATGGGGTTTATACAAACAATCAGAAAAACAAATCAACAAATTGTACAAATCAGAAGCAAAATCTCTCCTTAAGCTTCCAGGCACGATTTTCAGGTACAGTACGGATTCCTTGGTTAAGTAATTGTTATTTCAAATCTTATGAACCAACAATTTAAAATTGTTGGTGCTCAGTGCACTAACTATAAGAAGGGATTTTAACTTTATTTGGGAACATTGCCTCCAATTTATTTTGTTTTCCTGACCTGTGTGTGTGGTTTCACCACTTGTTCTGAAAGATTGGGATTTGAAATACAGTAAAACCTCAATAATTAGACCACCTTCGGGTCCCAAAAATCGGTCGTAATGAGGGGGTCACATTGTCATGTTGAAATAAAGGGTTGGTACGAAAATAAGTGGTCTTTACATTGATTTTGACGCTATTTTAGGTTTTACTGTACACGTATTCCTTTAAAAAGACCTTTGGGGCCGACCCTAAAGTTTCCAACTGTATTATCCATGGTACCTCATATATACTGTTAATATTGGTCCCAGATGGTATGAAATATTTTAGGGTGAATCGCACCTCCAAAATACGACAGGTATATTTAGAAAAAATAGTATAGTTTTGCGAACTATCAACCCTATTTGTTTGCCAATTGACCTTAAGTATGACTATTTCTAGTCATATTTTCGTCAATGATAGACGTTGCTGTATCAGTACTACAGGAGCTGCTGTGATTTTGAATTAATATACATCACATTTTAGTATTTGTAAGACTGTTAGTCTAGAGGCGTCTGTCCATTGAACAGGAAAAGCGATGGAACGGTCACTGGTTCGAAACCGGGAGCCAGGTTATGTTTTTTCGATGATATCAAGGCCCGAAGTATTGCTTCCTAGTCAATCGTCGCTCCTTGTAAAGAAAAGTGTCAGGTGCTAATGGAAGTGAAGATATCTTCTACTTGTATATGATTAAGACCATCTTCTCAGCTCAAAAGGGGATACGTTAGGACCACCACGAATCTCGGATTCGTAAGTTCGAACCATAAGCGGGTCTTCTCTGATTATTTTGTCAAAGACATTGTGTCCAAGACCTTACGATTAAGAAGTCCCTGTAGTTCGTTTGATGTCGTTTTTAGTGACAATGGTCTTAATTCAATTATACCCTTGAACAGCTATTTAATGTTTATGTACATTTCAATTACGCATTTCACTGCTTTCACTGCGCCAACATATCGTAAGAGAGGTCTGTATCATTTGTTGAGCATAATATTGTATATGTATTGCATCCTTTACAGCGAATGCTATGAACCATGCATCCTGTTTATTTTTAGTAGTAAATTTATTTAATGTTTGTTCAAGTAAGTTTGTTAAATACACGAGACATAAGTATTAAGTGTATTAATGTTAAGTACCTGAAATAATTACGCTATCAGTCTCAGCCAATCAACAATGTCGTATCTTCACCAACATCCGGATTATATCAACCGTACAACCAATCAGCACCGTCGTTCCTTTATAAACACATCACATAGCCAATCGCTGATGTTGTTACAACTTCGGTGTTTCAGCACCATGCGTAATGTGAGCTATTACCATGTTTACGAACCGTAATAACCAGACTGTATACACCGCCTTGTCTCTCGTACCGATGTAAGTTCACTAAAAACAAACAAAAATATTAATAAGTCTTACGCAACACGGATAAATATCAACAAAACAAGATTTTGCCTCGTGAAATCATTTTCAACGGTCGGAACAAATTAATGAATTTCATGGTTTATTTTATCACTGCGCGTGTTTGTCATTTCAGTTTATACGCAATCCGCTTTCGAAGCTAAAGAATTGGTATAAACAGTTTATAAATGCGGAGTGGTTTGTTATGTAGACGAATTGTTGATTTACAACCTTCATCTACGACAAATATTTCACTGACATCAAAGGCAATCCTTACAAAATGTTTGCTGATACAAAACCGACTCTGGATTACCTGGCCCTGACACTACGTGATTAGGCAGGGAACCAGACTAAATCCGACCGACCACTGAAATGCATTTATCAATTTTGACAAATGTTTTGTTCTTTATTCCAGCTTTTCATTTTCAATGCACGCATATATAACAAAAAGCCTGCATATCCACGCACTGTAAAGCGTTTCGGTTGCGTAAGCGCGAACCAACTTTTTTTTCAAGAACGGTCTCTTCTATCTGTTTTTTATCGCGGTCGTTTATTTGATGGTACATTGACAGTTACATGCATATGTTTAGTTTTAAGCTCTGATAGACTAATGGTACAAATTGCGAGGAAACCGCCGCATACTTTTGTGTTTTACGTTTAACTACGTTTAAACATGATATTTACTTCATTGTTTGAGAAATACATGCAATTTGAATTTCTGGACAAATGTTAACTTTATACACGTAAAAATGTCTGATGTTCATAATATTATACGCTGCAAACTTGGACCTTGGTGTAAGAATATCAAACAAAACCGCAAATCCACCGAATTCACTGATTAATTAATGGTTATTTTCGAAAGTAGTTTGGTAATCAGCTTTTCCTAATGAACTTAATCAGTTCAACCGCATCACGTGGATCAGCTTGTTCAAAAAAGTCCAAATTTGGAAAGAAATGTGAAAGTTGTTATAGATGTTGTATCACACATTGAATTCAACAATATATTTAATTGAGAACAGCCAACAGCTTTAATTTTTTTGGCTATATTCAAATATGTCGGACCAATGCACGCGTAAATTCATAACCTCAAAATGCAAATGCTTGGACGGAGGACTGTTGCTTATTGATCATTTTTGCATCTCAATGTCATACGCAAGGCGACCTATTGGTTTTGTTTACATATCACGCTTGAGTACACTATGTTATATCTAGTATTTATGCAGACAGTTTCTTGCATAAGACTTGTCTAGACGAACAAGCCTGTGACATATCGTCGTTGACGTACTGTACACAAGATCTTACCAACGCTGTAAACAGCGTTAAAAATCGTAGTTGTTAAGTAATACATGTGTGCAGTTAGCAGTTTTAACATCGTTCTGTTTTTCGTTGGAAACGAATTCTGTTTGATTTGTATTTCCGACATAAACGTCATCGAGTGCTGATATTTTCATTTAAAACATACTAAGTTAAATCGCTCGCTTGATTAGTGATTAGTAGAAGCATATGACGTTAAAGAAAAAAAAAGTAAAAAAAAAACGTAAAAAAAACTACCTGCTTACCCACTGTTAAAAGTTTGGATGGATAACCACAAATCAACATTGTTTTAAGGATGGCCTTATCTGTCTTTTTTATCACGGTCCTTAGATAAGAAGCTACTTTGATGTGTACATGTCTATGTTTGGTCTTAAGCTCCGGTAGACTTGTGATACAATTTACCAGGACGCATACGACATAATTTGTGTTTTTAAGTTTAATTAAGTTAAAATTTTGTTTTATAGTTTTTGATTTTATGTATAGTACAGTACTGATGATATAGGTCGTATGTTCGAGATACCATTCATCATTCAGTCGGGCAAGATTTCTTAGAATACGCTACGGGGGCTTCCATGGTCCAGTGGATGAGGTTTCTAGCTAGTAATCACTATAGCCCCACACCGCTGTCAGTTTGAATCCCACCCGGAACCAAACAATTTTACATGGGATGAAGCCATCCAGCCAACTTACGGAAGGTCGGTTAGTAATACACAGCTTTATACGTGTGATCTTTCCACCGGAAACAATTAACTTAGTAATTATTAATTCGTATATATATACCAGTTAGCTGCTTTAACATGGTTCTCTTTCTTTCATTAGCAGCGAAATCTGCTTAATTTGTACTTCCGACATGAACGTCATCGAGTGTTTTCACTGAAACAAACTACTTGTATTTTATTATTTATTTATTTATTTATTTATTTATTTATTTATTTATTGTATTTTAAATCGATCAGGTGATTTTTTAATCCGATCTTATTACACAGCAGAATTATTTCCTTAATTTTTTACACTCCTTTTGAGGAAAATACTGCTAGCAGTGATGACAGAATACTGTCATAACTCAGTTTTCGACAATTTGTAACATTACATTACTCTTTCTCGGGAATTTACATTTAGTACCGGAGGACATTTTTAGTCCGGGCTCAGTGTCCAGACAAAGAGAAAACCCGGATTAGAAAGGTTTCCTAATTACAATGTATAAAGGTTTTTATTGGTAGTCAAAAATATAGTTTTTTTACAAAAAAAATTGAAAAAAAAACAGTACCAGCAAATTTCCCTGGATCAAGGTGAATTTCGAATTCGAGTGGTCAGAATGAAAGAAATCCGAATTAGGAAGACTCATCCCTGTTATGAATTTTAAAGGTGTGTGTTGTTTTAATGAGCTGAACAGGAATTTTTGAATAAATTCAATGACTAGGCTTCGGATTAAAACTAAATGTATGAAGTTTAAAAAGCAACTGCTACTATACTGTACAACATACAGTAAAATCTGTCCTGACGATCCCTCCAATATCAGTACCACTAACCCGCTACAACGACCGATTATTTTGGAACCGTTTCCAACATTCTTCTATATTTCAACTAGATTTTAAGACCATTTGCATGTTAAGACCGAACCGAAATTTCTCATCAAAGGCGGTCTTAATATTGAGGTTTTATTGTCATTATTGTATTTCACGCTTGCTTGCCAAATGACGATGAAACATACTTCTGTGTTTCCGCTTTGATGGTGAAAATATAAAATCTACAAAAAGCGGTGATGGATTGTAGTTGTAGTTTTGGATATAAATTGAAATTTCTCGGCAAGGAAACAGTTTTCTGAGTAGTTAATAGTAAGGAAACGATTAATTTCACCACAACGTATATTACAGTATAAAATTTATGATGCAAAATGCATGAGAAATTGAAAATTAACGTCTGCCTACGAGACTTGAATTGTACCGTATTTTAAACCTCGTAATGTTCTAGTATTGTTCCACATAAAAGTCATGGATGTATTTTATCTACGGTTTGCCATTTACAATCGTACCCTCATTTCCCTATGTGCATCATAAGGCAGCCACCTTGCAAAATTGTATATTATAATCTAGTATCTCATGGTAAACATTGCCATATCACGTTTCTGTAATTCCATGTATGTACTCAAAATTCCATGTTAACGTGAACGGAAGCGCTTACTGACTTCAAACTAAACTTATACATGTATCATAATATACTCTCACGTGGCAAAAGTTGAATCATATTTAAGTCTGCTTTGTGATTCGGGTTAATTATTTGAAGACTAAGGCCAGTTTCACGGCCGATCGTAAGTCACTATTTTAGCAACGATAGTGAGTTTCAAGAAGTTATCTTAAAAGATTTTTTGTAGGAATTTCCCTAACTTTACAAGATGGTAGGTACTTTCATGACTTCACAGCAGAAAACTGGACTGTATTCTAACTAGTACTAACTTACCCTTCCTCTAGGAGCTGGCAATTTCTCCACATACGGGGGAAAAATCGGTATTTTTGTAAAATTTTCATAGAACGGTATGACCTGCCGCGACTGGGATTTGAACCCGGATCGCCGGGTTACAAGTCCAGCGCACTAACCACTGGACCACGGTCACGGCCCATATGCACATTCACAAACGCACTCTTGCAAGACAACATAAGATAAAAGGGGTTTTAATGTTTCAAAAGCTGGAAAAATACGATACAGTTAACATGTTATATCTACACTGTACCGAATGAGTAAAAATTTACCAGGTATTTTATAACATAGGAAAAAAAATCATTGAACGCACTTGGTTGATTATCAAACGGACATATGTTATATTTAATCCAAAATTTACTTTGTATACTCGATTTCTTTGTGTAGATAGACTATAAATATAGTAAAACATAACAATGAATTGTTGACAACATAAAACAAATTTGAATTGCGTATTTTGCAACCGACTTGTAACCAATTTATGCCTCTGCGCGTCCTATAGTGAAATATATTTGTTTGTTTGTTTGTTTGTTTGTTTTTTAAGATATGTCAAGTTAACTACATAGTATTAATGCATAATGACATTGACGGAACAAATGTTTACAAAACTCATAGAGCTTTGAATTATTCACTATTTACATTACGCTAATATTTGTTCGTTGCAGTCGTCCAGTTAGTTTATACTGAAACTTTCTTGGTATTCTATATTGAAACTTTCCTTACGTTGTATAATAAAACATTCTTTGTGTTGTACACTAAACCTTTCCTTGTGTTGTACACTAAAACTTTCTTTGAGATGTACACTAAAACTTTCCTTGTATTGTACACTAAAATTTCTATGTGTTGCACACTAAAACTTTCCTTGTGTTGTAACTAAAACTTTCATTGTGTTGTACACTAAAACTTTCTTTGTGTTTTACACTAAACCTTTCCTAGTGTTGTGCACTAAAACATTCTTTGTGTTGTACACTAAACCTTTCCTTGTGTTGTACACCAAAACTTTCCTTGTGTTGTACACTAAAACTTTCTTTGTGTTGTACACTAAAACTTTCTTTGTGTTGTACACTAAACATTTCCTTGTGTTGTACACTAAAACTTTCTTTATGTTGTACACTAAAATTTTCCTTGTGTTTTACACTAAAACTTCCTTTGTGTTGTACACTAAAACTTTCTTTGAGTTGTATATAATAAAACTTTCTTTGTGTTGTAAGAAACATAACCTTCGCCCCCGTTCGTTAATTACAAACTGTAACTTTTTTGCATGCAGTCAATGTTACAAAAACATTTCAAGGGTTATTCCAAAATTTGAAATCTGTGTTAGCGACGATAGCGTATGATGTTCAGTGGAAATCTATTACCGAGAATTGTGCCGGATTTCTGTGGCTTTGTCAACCATTGGTGGATTCGCGCTTGTAACATTAATGTGACTGGACGTGCCAGACATATAAAACTGACACCTCAAGGTTAATGTCATCATTCCAGTTTTGTTATTCGGAGAATTTTTTTTTCAAATTTGTGTGGTTTGTCTAATGTCTACGGTTATATCTCAGCGGTCATGGTTGCGCTTGAGGTCTGTTTTTTTATGAACAGTTTAAAAATACTTGTGGTATTTTGTACAGTCTTTAATTTTGTATCTTATACAGTAACTCCTGTACATGCACGAATGTCCATATGCCGGTTTTGTTGTTTTTTTTCTCGATTTTGGAACGTCTGATATTTATTAACGACAGTTCGCTTTAAATAACTACTTCAAAGACATGTATCATTAACATACAATCTCTACGTATTTATTGATGAGTCCGCTCATTTATATCAATAGGTAAAGTGTAAGGTCTACAGATCCCGGGGTTGTGAGATCGGCTTATGTATTCTGTGACGATTCGGTTGAAGACATTGCGGCTAAAGTGGTTCGCCCTCCGCCACTGATCATTCATGTACAGAAGTTGACAGTTACTTGGGGAGAACAAGGTAGTGCTGATAAAGAATCCAGGAAAACTGGCTAGGTTTGGTTAACTGTATGCCGGTTTATAATTGTATGATTGTTAAAAGCATACATATAATCTAAAAAGTAAAATCATATATTTTAGTTACAATTCCCATACATTAGACACCACAAAATCTATTCTTTACGTTAATGAAAAAAATCCCCAAATTACTGACCTCGTTTCTCCGGATTTGACGAAAAGTCCACCATTTGGAAATTGTTGTTTATAATACATGTATTATTGACCAGTAGAAGCATTATAAACAAAGACAACGTTCATTTCGAAATTCTAAATTTGTCACTTGTTTGTATGAATTAAACATTTCGTCATGATATGATAATATTGGTTACATCAAAAGGGCTGGCCATCCACGAGGACAAGGAATAAACAGTCATATTAAATGCGTAAGTATTTACGATAGCGGAGAATATGCGGGCCAATGCGTCCGCACTTCATTATGAACAAGTACGATTGTGTCCAGTGAAGCTTACGTATTAAACGGACATTTATAGTAGGCATATTAACAAATATAGCAATAATTACAAGATATACATTTGTATTAACAAGGCTTTTACAACTGTGAATTGCTAGAACATGTGTTTCAGTTAATTTTACTATCACCACTATTTGCCTCAGGGGGGGGGGGGGCTCGATGGTCGTGTGGTTATGGTCTCTGAGTAGTAATTACTAGTCACCACCGCTGTGAGTTCAAGTTCAATCCTGGACCAAACGTCACCTGTGAGAAAGATGTCCAGCTAGCTAACGAAAAGTCGGTGGTTCTACCCAAGTGTACGACTGAGATCTACCCCCCCCCTCCGATATTGCTGAAGGAAGGGTTTCCAAATGGCCATGACTGTTGGTGTGGTATTAAACCCCAGGGCAAAAGAAATAACTTCTGTCAATATCACTAATGGTAAACGTAATGAATTTGCTAATGCCTTTCGTTTCTTTCCAAAAAAGAAGTTTGTTAACGCAGTTAGTTTTGCCAAAACGCATTTTTCGCAATACACGCTTGCTTGATAACGAAATACAAGCGTATATTTGGTATGGATTGTTATCGAGCCAAAATTTCTGCACGCAAAAATGTGACATGTATTGTTTATACTGGTAATATCCAGCCAACCGGAGCATGGAATTGAATAATTAACGAAAACCATCTTTAAAATGATGTATTCGATGTAAATTGACGTAAGGAAACTCATTTTCTTCGATTTCTTCAAGTTTGCATTTTTAGAATTTTTTCACTGATTGTTCGGTTTTGTGGGAGGGTTGGTAAAAAATTACAATGACGAGGAAACACGTAGTATTGATGCATTTTGGGGTTACCGTCAAAATAATAACACATTAATCAAATTTAGTTACGAATTGTTGTATAATTAAAATTGATTTACTTTGTAAAGAATCGACTTACATTCTTACGGAAAAGCATGTTTGATATTCAATACGTTACGCCATTGGTCGAATGATCACTGAATAACTGATCAATTTCTTAATTGAATGACCAATTCATAGATTAATGGATTGATTATTAAAACGAATGAATAAAAGAAAGAAAGAAAGAAAGAAAGAAAAAAAAAACGAAAAAGAAAGAAAGAAAGAAAGAACGAAAGAAAGAAAGAACGAAAGAAAGAAAGAAAGAAAAAAGAAAGAAAGAAAGAAAGAAAGAAACAAAGAAACAAAGAAAGAAAGAAAGAAAGAACGAACGAACGAACGTTCGACCGACCGACCGACCGACATTCACTGAAATTGGATGGTTCAAGCATTATTTAGACTGAATCGATAAAGAGCAAATTTTCATAAAATAATTTTCCTTAAAGTTCAAGTTTTCTGTTTGCAAATTAAGCGCAGTATGATTGCAGTGAGAACACGTAAATGAACAAGTTTTGTCAACCAGTTTCAGAAGCTCATATCTCACACCGGTATATCAATGTGTTCATTAACATTTCTTTACCTATCCCATATCTTACCTATAAATTTACCAGTAAATGAAGATCACCAGAAGTAAGAGAAGAAATATTGTTTTAATGCTCATGTGGCTTCTTTTCAGAGATTTATTTGAACGAATGTATAACAATAAATTCTTGTAAATGGGTCCTTTGTGTTCACATGTATTCACAGGCATTAGTTATCGCTTATTAAACAATGTGTAGCACATGCAGACTGCTTTCTGTTCCGCTAACGAATAACAATGAACAAACAATGTTTATATGTACAGCTTCATGTTTAGTCACATATGGTCGTTCATTCAGCTTTTACAGTGAAACCTCATTAAGCGACCACCTCAACAATACGACCATCTCATTTCAACAACCGCTTACTTTAGGATCAGTTTTTATTTTTGTCCTTTCTATTGATTAAGTCCACTTTAAGATCCTAATAGTGGTCTTAATATTGAGGTTTTACTGTACTTCGTGTGATACAGTAAACCCTCCTAATACTGACTTATCAGGGCCAGCTAGTGGGGGAGTTAGGATTAGAAGCGTTTCTTTAATCGGACGGTATCATTTTTTTTAGACAAAAAAGAAAAATTATTTCTCGAAAATAAAATAAATCGTCTACATCACATTTGTCCGAATTATGGTTAGTTCCATATTACATGATTCGGACGAGGAATACTCCGCTACATCAAACAAAAGTTCGCTAATGAGTCGCCTATGTTCAACAAATAAACACATAGCATCAACAAATGGCTATATTAGTCAGAACGCTATCACTCACAGTCATTCTATATAATTATTTTAAAAGTACTCGTATACTTTTAAAAATACTTTTATTCTTTTGTACCTCATGAATTATATCGTAACATTGTTCTGTCTGTATTCCTAGAAACTGTGTCTATATGTTAATGCATTTAAAAAGAGAGTGATTAATATGCGTGGTTTTATTAATTAGAACATTAATTGAAACATTGGCATGCCATTTAAACACCCCCCTGTGTTTTCTAGGATTAACCGTGACTTTAATTATACATCAATCATGGCCAGTAATGAGTAGCTTCCTCCACCCAAAAATACAGAAATACAAGTCATCAAGGAGAGTTGGAGTAGTCGGCAAGACGTATAGAGGTGGGTTGACTGAAAGGTCGTGAGTTCAATCCCAGAATTGGCTGACCAGGGAGACCATTTGGTCTACAGACATCGAGTTCGTGTTTTAAAATAATGGGTGTGGCGGGTTCTCTGAGGCGAATTGGTTCAAAGCCATTCTTCTCTCATTTCAGACAGTTTTTTGTCAAACGGCTTTGGATCTTGATTAATTGTTTAGATTTGCCCCACAGTCGTCAAGTCACCTTTGCGGCTGTCTTAATAAATTTGATGATTTCAACATGACCTGTTCGAACTATTTCAACTAATTACTCGTTGTATTTAATCATCTTCTATTAAAATGACAATAAAACCAAGACAGTTTTATTTACGTTGTTGTCTAAACACAATAACGTAGATCCCTCCCCCCCCTGAACATTCATAATTAATTGACACAGTCGTTCTTAAAATAACAAGTTTGTGTTAAGCGCCATCATGCGTGCCGTTCCTAGTTTCTGTACGGTACGTACCTACGCCTAAAGTATTCGACAGTCTGATTGGTCCGTTACGGTTAAAACAAGACGTCCGATTGGTTGACAGTCACGTTACCGCAATCTTTGTAAATTTACGTCGTTAGCGTCATTAATTAATCCGCGTGCATATTTTATCAGTGACACAAATTTTTTTGCGCCCGAAACCAAAGCTAGGCATACTTGGTGTATATATAAACAGCGCTGCGACATTTTTCTGACATAACTGACGCGACATTAAAACAAACAAACAAACCAACGAACGCATCGAATGTTGATTAGTGAACAATTTTGAACGGATTATTAACCAGGTAAGATATAGTTTATTTAATACATGTACTTATAGTAAATTGTTATGATAAATTAGCAATTAATTTGAATTTGATACATTATATATGAATAAAATTAGCCCCCTGAATTTTAGAATGACTCCATAATCAACGGTTACCTTTACCCCTTTTCTGATGATAGCTTTCTAAATAAAATAATTTCCCCTTTTTCTGTGTGTTTATAATCAACAACTTCGTTAAACAAATTATAATTAATAACTAAGTGTCTTACGATTGTCATGCTCAGATTTTTCATTCTTAATTTTGATGTCAGATTGGTTAAATATACAAAACGCAAAATAATAAATCGCTAGATAAATGTTAGAATTTGTAGAAAGAACATTATTCCTTGATCCGAAATAAGTTTGAAATAAATGCAAAATGAAACCCGCAAACGTTAATAGCCTACATGAGCATGTATATTTTTATTACTTGTTAATGCTTGCTAAGCATGTCCGTCCGGAGAGCTAAGTCGGTACAGTGCAGACCTGCTGGCCCAGGCCCAATATAGCGGATCCGAGACACCGTCGAGGAGGGGGATTGTTTCTCCGGGGCGATTTGATTTATGATATTGAAACAAATTTGTCATTTGTCTTCTACCACTGTTTCATAATTCATGTGTGAAATTGTGTCGTACACCACCACCGCAAATCTTTTCAAAATTTTGAATAAATGTGATGCATTAAACGATATTTCACAACATTCACTCTTAATGAAATCTCAACTATTGTTTGTTTAAATGCTTTATGGACGGATAAAGTTGTTTTTCGTTAACATTGTTTGTCAAAAAGACTAATTGTTTTAACTGTTCTCATCCGAAAGCTTTACATTTTATAATTTATTGCCTTAACTTAGCGTGACCCCTGCTGGTCTGAAAAAAAACATCTACTCTCAGGCCGTTTTAGCAAAAAAAAGTTTTTTTGCGGTTACACGACCCGAACTTTGGGTAGATAGGCATTTTCTATTGTTTGCATTATGTACGCGTACTGAAAACGAAAAGCTAGAGTGAGGAAAGAAACAAATGTTTTTTGTCAAAATGCGACTAAAAATTCTTTTTGGGGACTTTTAAAGAGGCAGTCGCGTACTGCTAGACCACATTTTTAGGATTAAATTAAATTAAATTTCTTAATAATTAATGTACTAGTAACATGTTCTAGCTAATGGCCACAAAATATGCTATGACCGCAAACACATAATGATGACGTCACTTCACACGTCAACTTAATTGAGATTTATTTGTTATTTAATTCGTGAACGACTGTTGTAAAAATGATACTGTCATAGTGGTAGGCCACCTCACTGTGTTTGTTCTAACCATAAGATACGGAAGCCTTATTTGATCTTCTAGCCAGAACTATTTATTCTGGCTTCTTTTTTGCCCCACTGCTTACGCGCCATTGTGACGTTATCATTGTAATTAACCAATAAATGATTTTGGTAGATATTTTTGTTTTAAATATTACATAAGCACTGTTAATTCATTCGGTTTTTTTATTGTGGTTAGGTATAATTTCGTACGTTGACTAAATTTTCAACAGCGTTAACAAATTATTCTTAGTTTGATTCTGGGTGAATGTAGCTGGAACCTGATTAATCGTATTCAAGTGATAGTTATTTTTTACTTTTAATTCATTCAGCTAATTAAAAATAATGAATTAGCTAGTTTATTATTAATATTAATTGGAAATAGCACATGACAGTATTTCTTAATTTGTAATTTGATAATGATCTTAACGTTTTCAATACTGTCACATTTTTATTTGAAATTTTAAATTCAAATTTTCCATTTTTTCATTTTGTATCATTTTGTATCACTTTATACTTCAGGTTCTACAGAATGAAAACGTTAGCAATTTTTTGTGCTGCCCTATGTTTAGTGGTGTGCGAAGGGCGTAAGTATATTTAGATTATTCACTGGTGCTAGGACAAATCATTGTTTATAATTGCTTAGTCAAAGTTTTCGTACTAATGAGAAATCAACAAAATTAGCAGTTATACATTACACTAAACCTTCAATGTGATTTTAGTAAGTTTTCATACTCCTGAATTTCGGATTTCAAACTAGAGTTGTGGCCCTTTAAATCCCCTTAAGGAGTTAGGACCATAGGGGGTAAATTTGTTTCGCGATTTAGGAAGTTACAGATGATAGCTGAAGCTTTAGTATATTAGACAGTGGCCAATAGTTTTGACTTATACATACAAATACAAATTTGGAGCACGTTTTAGTTGACGAAATATTCCAAGCTTTGTTTTGGCAAAATATCAAGGTATTCCATTATTTGGCCTGAATGAATCTACCCACTTGGAGGTCAAACTATATGGTCACCACCTGCACTTTCCCCTGTTTCGATACCCCTGAACAATGGAATACAAATGATAGTGACGTTGTTTACCAACTTCTTACACAAAACTGGTGTTTATTATTAAAATCTACAAGATTCAACCCGTGTGCTTTGAACATTCTAACACTATATAACAATTCCTAGCGCGAGCGCAAACGAACTTAAATTTAGCAGACAGTTTTCAAACAGTGTAGCATCCGGATTCTGTTACTAATTAAAGAAATACTGATCTATTGCAGGGTTAAGCGACGCAGAAATGAGGAAAGCGTTAAGTGGTGATTCACTATTCTCTCATCGAAGAGATTCCGCACGACCTGTTCGTCAGAATGTAAACGTCTTCTTACCAGTCAATGATCCCGACCTTCTTGCCTCGAACCAGCCTACGAACAACATTGCCACGCCTACAAATCAGGCGGGGCCAATTATGGCGGAAAGTCGGGTATTGGGCGGGAGGAGAGGGTCAGTGGTGAAGAAGCAGAAACGTAATAACGTCTCTATTGTAGCCAAGAAACCTAATCGCCGACCTGTTGTATTGGGGAAAAAGGCACCTGCGAAAAACGCTGTGAAAGATATTCCGGTCAGCAGAACTATTATTAATAAGAAGCAGAAGTGTTACTTCAAAATACCGTCAATCTTGTTACCAGACCCAAATCTAAGCCAGGACACTATCGGTCTAAGCTGCCCATCCTTTCTCCTACCTGTGCCCACTCTGAACCCCGACTTGATCGACCTTCTGGTGGACCACTGGACCGGTATGACCACACCAAAAAGCAGAACTCCAGTGAGCAGGCTAAGGAGCCAAATATCCCAAATTGATTTCGAGCAGAAATGCCTCCTACCGCCATTGAGGGCTTTTGTCTTGGGCGGAGAAGAATGTCAAACCCGTGAGCATACCGTATATCTAGAATGGTTGATATATCTGAGACAAAGGCTGTTTAACATCTAAGAAATCTGTGACACACGTTTGCCATATTTATCTGTGATATGTTTGAATAAATTATTACTACACTGAGGTGCTGACGCATGTCGGTACAATTATAGCCAGTTTTACATACAAACTAGGTTGAAGATCGTCCTCGATCGGTACCACGGCAGACAAACATTATACGATTATAATTGCCACGAAATATGCACAGGCAGCTATCAGAGTGAATATATATGAATGTTATTTTTCGTATATGAAAACTAAATAATCCGACAATTAGCTGCTCAACATACTACTAACAACCTCATGTTTTTAGTAAGGCCAACTTAATAAATTATCAACGATGCGCTAGCAGTATTTTTATTTTCAACTTATACAGTTAAACTTCCCTGAACTGCCGCCTTAGTCAAAGGTACACACTTTTTGATAAAATAGACTAAATAAAATTTTGAATAAAAACTACGCATAAAGGTGTATGTCTTCTCTCCCATATATACCTTTACAGTACGCCTTCTTTCCCAGAGGTACCTTTTCATCCTTTCACTGTAATTGAATAAGACTGCAATTCTACCAAAAGTAATACAGTTCTGCGATTGCAAACAGTTTGTATCTATAATTCTTTTTGACAACTGCATTAAAATTTTATTTGAAGAAATAGGCGGAGCGACTGAAGACGGTAGGTGGGGCCTGTATATACGTTTCATTTCATGACTGTCACCACCAAAAACTAACCGTTTGATTAAACAGACATTGCATAATAAGCGACTGTATTTTTTGAGAGCTTTTATTTATTTTATTATATTGCTTTCGTGGTTTGAAAATCAATACTCGCATGGAAAGGGAAGAAACGACAACATTTAGAATAAAGTTATTTGGAATCAAATTTTATTGTTTCAGCAAAAACACAAATCTTTGAAATTCAAAGTTCCATTGCAGTAAAATTTTCTTTGTCGTGGCTTATTTTGAAACTTTAAGATTAAATAATAAAAATAAATTGTATTATAAAACAGCGTTTGCTTTTTTAGACAAATACAGTAAAACTTCGATATCAAGACCACTTATTCGACCAAAATTTGTCATAATAATAAGGTGGTTTCATTATCAAGAAAATATGTGTGGATAACCAGTCTGAAAGAGAATGGTATTCATAATGTTGGTCTTATTATTGAGTGGATCTTATAATCAAGTAAAGAAGCGGTATTTACAGTGAGATGGCCTTGCTATCGAGGTTGTCGCTATTGAGCCTTGATCACACAGTCAAACAATAGTTTATGGCATCTGTGAATGGCCATAAAGTGAACCAAGTGACACCTTTGCCGCATGTTTATACTGATATAATAAAACAAGGTTCAAATCCCGGTCGCCGAAGGTCCTACTATGAAAATTTGACAAAAATGTCGATTTTACTTCATATATGGAGAAGTTGCCGGTTCATTGCAATTGTGGAAGGGTAAGTTAGTAGTGGTTGAAATACAGTCCAGGGAAACTGGTCAGGTGAGGCCGAAAATTTGTTTTAAAAAACGGCGTCAAACTCGATATACCCGAATAAAGGCCATATATGCATAAGAGTCGTGATTGCTTACTTTTGGTCCCAGGGTTGATAATAAATTTATGGTGTTTCGGTTACCATTTTATATACAAGCACTTGTATTTGTTTATATGAGTTTACACCTAAAGCGCTAAAAAATATTGTTACCTGATTCAATTTTGAAGACATTTTAATAACGAGATTGTTTAATTTGATTGCATTCTTGGCCTGCAACAATATAGGACACGCAGCGCATTATAACAGAATTTATTTCGAATAGTTCAGATATTTTGTCCATATTTTTGTCAGTATTCAGAACAGTTCTATATTTTCCGTCGCACAATTTCGCTATTGCCTGGAACTGTTCGATCATTTTCGTAGCTCAGTGTTGGTACATGCAGTATTTGGAATAGTTCGACATTCTCCGTGTCAAAACTGATGTCAGGATTTTGGGACTGTTCGGCTTTTTACGTGGCACATCATAGTAAAATGTGAATTATATTTGACATCGTGTCAGGATGGTCACGATATAACATAGATTTAAGCAATTTGAATTATTGCTACGTCAACATTTTATATTAGACAGTCACTGCGTAATTAATCATGGAATAGTATGGCTGGATGCCATAAGAATTCTGATTTATCACCTGACAACTTGATTTATTTGGCACTGGAATGCATTTTACGGTGCTTGATTTGAGTGACGACACAAGAACATTAAATCTTAGAATTACCATAAAATGCATAAACAATGATATACTACAGTCCAGTCTCGTCATTTGCTTGATCTTCTGGTCCAGATGTTGTATTTTTGCCATACCCTAGGCCAGACCGAAATAAAATTCGACATTTCATTTAACTCACAATACAAACGTGCCTGGAACATTTCTTTTTTTTTGCAAACGAGGTACAAATGTACATTTTATGTTAATGTCCAGTCTTATTTTAAGTAAAATGAAACAAACTTTGGCCAGACAGAATTTCCCTTGCACGAACGATGCTTACGAGTTACGTGTATATAGTGCTTGCTATCAGAGGACATCTACGCTTCGCACAAACTCTGTCAACAATGAGATATAAAGTTCCAAGCTACAATTTGATTAAATGTACAAACTCCATCGGCACCTGGCGTTTTGTTTCTGCTTTCATTAGTGGAAAAGTGTATTTGGTTTCCTCAGTAAGATGAACGCAAGACAATTTATCGAGCGGCCGTATGTTCCACACCGCAGTATTTCAGACCGGTCGAGGCGTCTTTTCTCTCCTTGATAATTTGACCCTGTCGTAAACCACACGTCAACGCCAACTCAGACTTTGCTGTACGAAAATGCGGCCATGATTGTTCGAAAACGGGAACATGCTCCGAATGTACTCGTTATGTGACCTTCAGTTTCTTTAGTGTAGTACATGTACATCCTGTCATTTATTATTGAGGGGCTAAATCCATACACTTACAGGAAAACCTCACTCAGCGACCACATCATTTTTTATGACCGTGTCATTATTACAACCACTTATTTTTTACACAGGTTTTCAAAATCTCCTCTGTATTTCATGTTTAGTAATGAAATCACTTCATTATTAAGAGCGTTCTAATTTTGTCTAACATGTGGTTTTAATATCAATGTTTCAATGTATCCGTTTTATTCACTTATTAGCTTGTTTTGTTTTTTATTTAATTAATGTTTTCGTTAGACAGGTAATGTGAAAATGCTAATATAATACGTCTTAAATATTGTTTGAAGAAATTTGTGAGATTTGCAACAATGCACTTAAAACGATAATTGTCAGTGTCTTATTTGCTTGGCAGATATTGCAAAATTTATTTAAATTTAAGAAGAGTTTCCTGAAAGAAAAAAAGTTTTACTTTCAAACGAAAAGATTTTGTTCGCTGATGATTTCACAATCAGACAAATGAGTCCAGATTAAGGTGATTTTTGGACAGGAATAACTCCCCTATAATTCAACTTGATAATATGGCCACCTGATTATTACGACCGATTTTTCGGGTCCCGAATGTGGTCTCAATATCAGGCCTTTGCTGTATTGAATGTATATACATACACTAGTACATGAAAACCTAAAGACTCTGCGGTTTACTTCACGGAAGACGTTTACAGACCCTTATTAAAACAGAAAAACTCATTTATTACTAGAAATGTGTTGTAATTCTCATACCGTTACATTTTATTCATTATAAAATGCCAAAACTACATCCTGTGTTTAACTTTACGACGTTTTCAACAAAGCGTGGTAAATTATGATAATTTCTCAAAATGTCATTTTTGTCGCAAACCAGTTTAAAATGTTTGTGCAAATCGAGTAAAATATTATTTGTTGCATAATAAATTTGCTTGTAAAGCGACAACCTAGTTTCTGCTTTAACCACAAACTTTGCATGCTGTTTACTGACATCACATTATGTAGAACAGTGCAGTTTTATGATCAAATATCCCATGCGCAACGAGCCGGGGGTTTTTTTTTGTTGTTGAGGGGGGATCTTCAAGCGCAAGTATCATTGTAATTTATGTTTCTTTGCATTCATTCGGAACACCCCGTCCGATTCCGTACATTCATCTAACCTCGAATGTACTTGATAGCTTGTTATGCGTCTACGACTTACATTTTGTATTGGGTCTGCGAGGTGTACCGAATGTCTATGTATTGGTTTCAGTTTCCAAAACAAAAGCCTCCGATTGGTTGATTCAGTGTCCAGTCCAAAATACAACCAATGACAATGCTGAAATCGGAGGCCAAAAATGTTGAACTATTCGATACAATGATTATGTACATTGTATTTTTTAAACAATTTGTAATTTCCGGAACGAGCGCTGCCTTTTAGAATTGTTATTCCATATATACTCGTTATAAATATTAGTTGTATATTTATGCTCGTTCTCTCTGTCCAGAGTTACTGTTCTTACACTTGCATGCACTGAGTCCAGTGAATAACAAGAAGGCCGAGTTTCCTGTGTTACCTATCAGTACTAACATAACCAGTGTTCCTGTGTTACCTATCAGTACAAACATAAACAGTGTTCCTGTGTTACCTATCAGTACAAACATAAACAGTGCTCCTGTGTTACCTACCTGTACTAACATAAACAGTGTTCCTGTTTTACCTATCAGTACTAACATAACCAGTGTTCCTGTGTTACCTATCAGTACTAACATAACCAGTGTTCCTGTTTTACCTATCAGTACTAACATAACCAGTGTTCCTGTGTTACCTATCAGTACTAACATAACCAGTGTTCCTGTGTTACCTATCAGTACTAACATAAACAGTGTTCCTATGTTACCTACCAGTACTAACGTAACCAGTGTTCCTGTGTTACCTATCAGTACAAACATAAACAGTGTTCCTGTGTTACCTATCAGTACTAACATAACCAGTGTTCCTGTGTTACCTATCAGTACTAACATAACCAGTGTTCCTGTGTTACCTATCAGTACTAACATAACCAGTGTTCCTGTGTTACTTACCAGTACTAACATGACCAGTGTCCCTGTGTTACCTACCAGTCCTAACATGACCAGTGTTCCTGTGTTACCTACCTGTACTACCTTGTACCAGTGCTCTTGGGTTATATACAAGTACAAACAACATACCTACGTAAACCAGAGCTGAGCTAATGAGCAGATATATTTTGATCGCCCTGTAGATATTTCTGAAAATATAAACAGTTTGTAAGTACAGTATATATACGGTACAACGTTGTACATCACAATGTATTATATAATTATGTGTACAATGCCATGAACGAGAATTTCATTTTGTACAAACCTATCAATGCTAGATAAAAAAATTGTATGACTATACAACTAATCTGTTACATTTATATTTATTGCTTAACGATATGTAATAACCACTCTATCGTGAGAACAACTTTCCATGTGTGATCTGTTGCCCGGGTTAATGGTCTAGTTTATTGTCCTGTCTGTACTGATAGGATAAGGTCGGAACATCTTGTCGGTTACATTCGGAAAACTTCGGTCAGTGCTTCCGAATGAATTCGGGAAATTCCGGCGGATGCTTGATAAACAATATTTTACTCAAGTCTGGTTTTGGTGTACATGAGTAACGAACATTTTAATGTATGCCTCATATTTTTGGTCATTAATTTATTGAACTGTGGTTCAATAT
The DNA here is from genome assembly GCA_008271625.1 of Lutraria rhynchaena. NCBI lineage: Eukaryota > Metazoa > Mollusca > Bivalvia > Venerida > Mactridae > Lutraria > Lutraria rhynchaena. The sequence goes on from VIBL01000039.1 coordinate 636,207, forward strand.
AACACTTCAGCAACTGTTCATTGTCGAACTCAACATTTAATATTAGAGACAAAATGCATAAATATTCTATTATTCATCTACATTACCAAATGACACGAAATCCAAAAGTTTCATGCATTGATGTAAAAGTGCACTGGTTCCCGTTCACTATAACTACGCGATCTATGGATCTATACAATCGTGGGATAAGTACCAATTTTACCAATTTTGCTTTAAAAAATGCGTAACTCCATTGTTTAGACACTCTAAATAAGTAGGATCCTAATATATAAATAGGCGGAAATAATAAAAAAGTATCACAAGTCCGCCATTTTTGGTCACATAAATTGTACTTACATGAAGAGTCAATTTGACCTGAGGAGCATTAAATGCTGAAAAATTCAGAAAGATGGAATTCTGTGAGTCTAGAGGTTTTTAAAGGTTTCTTTAAATAGATATATCGACGATTTTCTTTTACCACTATTAAACATGTCGCATGGAAAAGTTACAACTACGCTAGTACTGTTAGGTGACATAAAACACTGGAAATATCAACTGAACGACGCACATTCAGAAAAGGTGTGGACAAATATTGTTAAATCATACAGAGGAACAAAAATTAGTGTAAAGTGATAGATTACCTATATCAGATGGCTTCTGAATAAAGGGAAACAACTGGCATCATTTCCCGAATGTAGCTATAAGGATGGCCTCCCTTGATTCAATGCATTATCTCTCGAAGTTCTTACAAATCTCAACCTTTATATAAATTGATATATTTTATTTTTCTTTCTAACAATAATTTAACGGTCTTTGGGTAGTACAGCTAAAGTTTAAATTGTGTCCAAGGTCATAATCGGTTCTCAGTTTTGCAAAGTCTTGCTAAAATGTATTAAAATATCTATTTTTCTTAACTTCATACAAGCTGCATGATTTGTACCTAGAAGCATGCATGTTTTAATATTATACTGTTAAGTGGTAATGAAAGAGATAGCCTTTAATTTTCATCAAGTCAAATGTCACTTAGACGCTACGTACCTCATTACCATGACAACTTATTTTCGAACGTGGTTAGAATCTTTCAAGTGTAATAGGAATGTCTACAGGGGGCTAGCACGTTGAAGGGATGGAGTATAATGACGTATTAGGCCTAAAATGGTCACACGGACCAAACACACGTGTATCATATATGTATATATGTAATATAGGTGTTTTTGGTCCGTGTGGCCATTTTAAGCCTAATACACTATTATACACAATCCTTTCAACGTGCTAGCCCCCAGTGGAAATGTCCATGTCAGTCGAATCTAAGCGGATTTTCAAGTACAATGTTGAACACGAATCAACGAGGAATTGTCTCTGTAGAGCGTCATGTGGGGGTCGCCCATATCTATGTACCCCCTTGGAGATGAGAAAGTGATGGCCGTTTCAAACGCAAATCTTTGTAGGACTTTTCAACACACCTTCCTCATGATTCAGCCTAGGTCTTAAGTAAATATCTGACTTCCTTTAAATATAAAATGAACTTCCGTATAAAAATGTTACTAAAATGTCCTCCTTTATTACGCTTATCGTGAGACCGACCTATCAAGAACTCGGATTCTTTCGTTTTTCCCCGGAAAATATTCGAAATTAGTAATCGGCGAACTGTAACAAATCGTTTGATCTAGGTTGTGGCCTAGTTAACGGTCACATATTGTCGATAGATTAGCTTTACTGAGCAACGAATACGTCGCAATAACACATAAACAGACATTCTACGTGGGCTGTGAGTTTTGTTTATCAGGAGAAATTCAAATGAAATAAACGCGTTTAGGTAATCCAGGGTTAATAAAAATCGATTGCCTTGTGGAATTATCGACTTTATCACATTATCCACATGTTTCCGAGAAATTCCATCCAATGAATAGCTATCTTGTGGGTTTCCTAATTCCTTACTTTTGTTACTATGGTGGCCTTAAAATCATAAACATACCATTTTTTCCAAGAAACGACCACTCCCCTAACTAGGGCCTCTTTGGCTAAAATAAAATCCCCCCTTGCGACCCCAAAGTTATTTTCGACTGAGGTTAAAGTCTGTTTTCGAGTAAGGTACAGATAACTATAGTCTGTTTTACGGAGAACGGCGTTGTTGGAATGCGCCAAACACGTGACTGTTACGGAACTTATCAAGGCGTGAATTGTTTATATGACGGACACAATAGATTTTTTGAGCGGGAAAGCCAACGGTTCGATTTTATAACTATTTTCTAAGTAGAAATGAATCGGTCAGTTGTAATCTGAATCGTAAAGCGTGTTCTGTTATTGATTGATATATGACGATGTTATGAAATATTAATTATAAACATTAATTTTCTATCAATGTTAACATTTTCTCAATTATGCCAAAGGAATTTGGCATGAATATTTTACTTCAATAATTATAAGGCCTTAACGCGTCACGTTCGTTTAGGTCAATTCAACTTTCAACTTTGCCGTTAGTCAAATGACCGAGTTTACGATTATTTCCCTCATGGAGCCTCATTTGTCGGCGGTACATGTCTCAAACTACTATAGGCTATTTCAATGTACGCCAATTCGTCGCTTTAACATGAAAATCCCATGTGTGCCTCATATCATTATAGTCTGCTTCTGTAAAAAGACATTTCAATGATCACTATCTTCAAGCAGTACGCAGACTGCAACTCGGTGACTGACTTTTAGTCTACTTGTGATTTTCCATTCAAATCCTGTCATTAGTATTAGTATATGACAGAATGACGGCATAATTTTCCCGACAAGCCCGTTTGTATCAGTCATATTGAGTTTTAATCATGTGTTTAAAAACATGGCGTTCATTAGGATATTACCCTCATAATTCCTTTGTTCTACGACTCAATTTGAAATGCCATGGATTGAAGTGTGACTATTCCTCGATAAATGTTTCGTACAAAACATTTCTCGTGTCTGCTTTATACATGTGAACTGTCTGGTACCCGTTCCGCGCATAAAAATATTTCGAATTGTTAGGAAAAAGAAATGATTTGATTAATTCATAGGTCTATTTGTGAGCTATTTTAGATCAATGATAAAGAGCTAGATTTATAAAATGTGGCAATATTTACTTGAATATTCAACGGCAAAAAATATTCTCAAATTAACATCTTTTGTGTTTTTGTATTTTACGTAATAGAGACTACACAAGAGATGGGTACAGTATAGCCAGATCCTTAACCGAGGTGGTTCAATATGACCGGACTTTATGATTAGATTATGATTACAATTATCATAACTGGGCCTGGTTGACTGTGGTATTAATTTCTCCGTATCATTTAAATCACAATATTTTCTTTCAAAGGTTCACTCTTTATCAATCTAAAATCCCCGTCTTTGTGACACCAATTTTTTGTTTCATTGTTTCCGAAGTTCAATGACTGACAAGTTTATACCGCGCTGTAAGAGAGTCTTAGTGTACAGTTGGCAGTACAGTGAAATGCGCTTTGTTTTTCCAGCGGCCTAAATGGACATTACCATTCATGCTAGTGTGGAAAACAGTTTAAAAATACCGTGGCCTTGTTTGCTATTTTATGAGACTGAATAATGCTATTTGAATCGTTTACATTAAAACACTTTTCCTTTACATGTTGATTTTATTTTGAACCCACGACCAAAGTTTGTAAGGCTAGAGGATCGTATTTAAAATCGCACCCCCATTTTTCGGAAATGTAATTGTTCCGTCCTAGTTAATAGAAGAGGGGCTAGTGGTGGGATAAATGATAGTGTTCTCATTGTAAGCGTTTTAAAAATAGAAAATTATTATAAATAACTCATTTTGTTATAAAAGTTAATTCAATTCTGTCAGTTGTCTTAGGTTTTCGCTCCATTGTAACTAAAATAGGAATTTCGTACGAGTTCGAAACATATTTAACTCCAATCCGAACGGTTGAGGTGTGACGTCATGAGACAGTCTTATAAGAAAATAGTTCCTATCGCTACGCAGTGCTTATCTACTCACTCTTTGAAAGATATGTTTGTATGTAGTAACTTGAATTTTGATTTAAAATAATTTTGTCTTCATCTTAAATACCAATGCCTGCCATGGCATTCTTAATCGCAAAAATCGTTGTTCATTATGAAAAATAGTGCGTTATCTTTCCGCCATTTGCTTGGTTATATTTTAGCTCTCAAGACTAGATTGTGGCGTACACAGGATAAAATTTATTCGTGTATTCTGTGAAGCAGTTTGTTTGCGTGGTTTCTTGTTAGTTGAAATCGGATAAAATTATGTTTATCTAAGGTTTTGGAATGTAATTATAATAATATACTTGTTGTAGAATAAATACGACTCGTTTTTGCAGTGTGACATTCAGACTAGACGTTGTGTAGTTGAGTAGGATATAGGCCGTGTGTGGGGAAGCGGTCTCATTTCAGTAAGTTTACATATTTTCTGTTATTATTTAGTACTTTGTGTTTCTCATTGATAACCATGGGTAATTTCGTACATTAGGAGACAAATATGTCGGAATGACACGTCTTGTTGTAGCGGTACACTCGTGGGATGTATTGTTGGTTCGAAGAACCTGTACGAGGCCTCTTCGTTAATAAATGTAGATGTTTTCGTGTGGTAATTGCCATTTCTTATGTCTTCTGGCATAATTTCGTTGAATACCCCCCACAATTTCAAGGGTTCGTTCGAATCATGCCTTTGTTGCAAAAATTAGCAAAATTTGAAGGTTTTTAGAATCTATAGTCTGTTTCAATTAGTTGGGACACAGTTTTAAGTTGAGATATATTCAGTTATAGTCTGTTTCACGGCATGACTAATATCATGTGACCACGTACTGTAGCTGCATAACTGATGTGTGAGAATTGGACTAATAAACTTACATCCCTTGTCATTTCTGTCTATGGTGATAAGATATAACACATAGACAATGATTGTCTTCAAAATTAGAATCTGTACACAATTCAGTTGCCATATAAAACTTGGCTAATCCCTGAATTGCTAGCAAAAATTTAAATATGTTGAATTTCAATTACATTTGCCAGTTGAATTAGAGAAAGGTCATGTAATGTGGACATTCACTTATGCGAAAAAGTATAGTTCAGTTGATAACATGGTTAGTCTATGTTAGTTAATACATTAAGGCATTTAATATATGTATTACTGTTAATAATGAAATAAGTAAGGCCAGAATTTGTTAATTTTTCATTTCTGGGTGCACTGCATTGATTTTTGCCCTTTTCAGTATGAAAATACCTTTGATACCTTAATTACTTTGCCTAAAAACAGTTCTTATTTAAACATGCCTCCAGGGCTGGCAGTGTTTTTTTCAGCTTCAGTTGATATTCATTTTTCTGACTGATCCGACTCCCAGAAATGTTTCTAGAACTTTGTCAAGTTCTTGTGTTCTGTCAAACTATCTTAATTTCATTCCATCATTTTCTTAATTTCATTCCATCATTGATAATCAATTAGCAACATATTCAATGTCCCTGTTTCATCCGCCTGACCACATTCTGAATTGTAAGATGGTGAATATTTCTGTGGAGACTTTTTTGAAAAATAGTTATGTCTGTTGTGCATTAGATTTATCTATGTGCTCGTATTTAAGTCTGTAACCACCAAATTTATTACCTTTAGGTTATAAAATGATGGGAGGAGTTTTATACTTCGTTATTGTTTCCGCAGGAGGCCTATTTTATCCTTTCAATTAGTCTAGCACCCTTTCTCTTTAAGTTGAAAAAAAGCTGAATTTATTATTAGGGTTGTCGTGATTCACCACAATACATGTTAAACCAGGCTTCTCGACACTGCTGGAATACTTGCCTGACATTTGGTCTTTCTCTGACCAAATGAAAATTTGTTTGACGGAATATATTATAAATAAGTAAACTCAAACCATGCATTTTTTCCCAATTGGACCAGAAACCAGACACTTTTCTAAAATTGCAAACAAGTCACTGCACCTTTTAAAAACTCTCTGTTTCTTTCAGATTTAAACCCTGATGAAATTCTGAAATCTTACAAGATGAGTTTTGGAAGTGATGAAGTTAATTTTTTGGTTTACAGATACCTACAAGAATCAGGTAATTATTAATCAATAATACATTGATTATGATGAAGTCTCCTCGCTTATGCACCTGCTTGATTGAGCCTTGTCTGTGTTTGAAGGTCACAAGTTTATAAATGTTGGCTTCAAATACAATGGAGACTTATGTGTGAATTCCATGCTCTCACCTCTCTGGAGAATAAAAGGATTTGGACTGGTAAACTTATTCCTAAAATCATCGTAAATGATCATTTTCTAAAAACACTTCAGTCCTGTGACCATGTTTTTTTCTCTTGTTGACTGAGGGGAAAGGCGGTAAGGCCTTTAGGAATGGGGAAATAGGGAAAAATAACAAGATAAGACATTCATATTTGGGGCGGTGTATTGCCAGGAGACTGGTGATACGATATGTACAGCAATACAGGGTACCGATACGTGATACGGCATGATATGTACCCCCATAAGTCTAGAAGGGTAGAGCAGTAGAATTGTCATGTATAGGGGGTCAATAGCTGTGATTTTTATTTGAAACTAAGAATGCTTACTGTATGTGAGGTAGCAGCAACCTGTGCAGTCAATTGCTAATGGAGTGACACCATGGCTAGACTTATGGGCACCCTTTTAAGATTTATGCGAGCTTCACTCTTCCCACCATCATAATGTACTCTATCACACTTTTGGTAAACATGGATCCCGTGTACACCTAGTGGTTGTCATTTAGCAAACTTCTTGTTTGTAAACTTCTGTTAGCTTATACCTGAAACTATTGAATCCAATTTTATTCTCAAGATGGAGAAACTTGCTAATATGCATCTTCACATTTTTTTATTTCTACAAATGCTGCTAATTTATTCCTCATCCTTTCATTATTGTTTGCTTTCATAAGAGTTTTTCCATAAAATTCCACTTTTCCCAGCTCCATGTTTATCTACTCTGTGTGTCTTGTTATGTTACTTTTGTTTTGGACAAAAAAAACAACACCAAAAACAGTTACTCATGCAGGGCTTTCATTTGACCCTTATAGCAGCATTTTGACTCTTGAAATCGGTAAAATAAAGCTTTTGACTCTTGAGAATTTGTAACAAAGGATCAAATTTATAATGAAATTAGACAGAAATTTTGTTGACTCTTTGAATTATCATCAGCCACGGGTCATTTTTTACCCTCAACTTTTGAATTGAACACCCTGTGACTTGTCAACATAAATCTTTGTATGCTTACCTGTTTGTGGCATAGAAGTTAAAACTATGTACAGGTCTTTGAAGTTTGATATCTATAGATGCATTTATGTTTATTAAATGATCACTCATTAGCTGATAGTCAGTTCATTAGAACAGAAGTGATGAACATGTAAAATTTTAAGTGATTTCCAACTCAACGTAAGCTTTATATTGTAATCCCCCAATATTGACTGACAACAAGGGATTCTAACTTACAATTTTGTCCCATATCGTCACATATTTTTGTGATTCCAAGTAATGTGAAATATTGCTAATATTATTGTTAATTATGTGACTCTGCTGTCTTAATAGGCTAAATATGTCAAAAGACTTAAATAACTGTTTACTAGGACTTTGGCTTCTATGTGAACTTGTTGTTTGACTCCATAGGCATTATTAAAAATGTGAATAAATGACACGTTGTGAGGATTATTTCGATAAAACTCCATCTATTGTTATTATGTTTACATTTGAAAATTTTCATGACAATTAATGAATTTGGCATCTCTATCTACAACCACAGACACACATTCCTGATAAAACTAGGGATTCATTTCTACATAGATGAGCAGTGTTAGCATGAAAATTACAAGTCATAAGAATTGCACCGTAATATTAATGAGTTGTGAAAATTACAATATAACACTATAGTTCAGATGCAGTAAGAATTTAGAGTCGGCAGGTAAAATATTGGATCAGTCGGGTAACGGGAAACAAACCTCCTTTTTTAAATGTTTACAATATAACACTATAGTTCAGATGCAGTAAGAATTTAAAGTTGGCAGGTAAAATATTGGATCAGTCGAGTAACTGGAAACAAACCTCCTTTTTTAAATGTTTTCCCTTAAGGCATCAGATTACTTTTTAATTTTCTAGTTTTACCTAAAAAACTAAAAGTAAGAACTTGATATAAAAATGTTGAACATGAGTACACATGCCTGGTACATGTCATAATGTGAATATGGTATTTTACTTTAAACCAAAGGTGTTACTCTTGTCAATCTAGTTAAGTCAGTCCTGTTCTGTGTGGCAAACCTCAAATTCAGGATTTAATTCCTGCAGTTAACTTTTAAGATTGTATGCTTTCAACATCTGAATGAGTCACATAGAGTATAAGAATTTTTTTGTGGCATTGAGAATTTAATGCGATAGACTATAGAGTGGGTGGCCTTGTAAAACTGTTAAAATTATATCTCCATTATAAATTTTGAACGATTTCTTTGCTTGAAAATCTTCAATATTGCCTGTTAAGTGATATAGATTTATCATGAATATGGGATGGTTTTACACTGTGGAATACTGTATTTATGTCCATGCAGGACATTCATCTTTGTGAAGAAGCTTTAAAGTCACATGTTAATATATTATTAGTAACATGTGTAAATGCTTTTGATACCAAGTTGTAGTATGATTTATTTTGGTTCAAACTCTTAAATGGTTGAAAATTTGGGTCGAATGGGTGGACTTGTTTTATGATCTCTTACTCTTGTGAAAGTTTTGTAATGACTGATTGCATTATTAAAATTTTAATGCGAAACTTGCACCAAATAATTCTTGTGCTTACCCTTTTGTACTCGGATATTTGATTGAAAACTGGCGCAGATTTCTTTGGAAATTCTTTGCTTTTAACTGATACTGATGTAGGTCATTAGGTGAAACAATTAACTTGTACCACTTCAGAAACATACTGCTGTATTCCAGGACACAACAACAGTCAGTTCTATCGTTATTTTCTGTTTCAGGATTTGTTCATTCAGCTTACACATTTGGGATTGAATCTCATATTAGTCAGTCAAACATCAATGGTGCCTTGGTCCCTCCTGCGGCCCTTTTGAGCATTATACAGAAAGGGCTACAGTACACAGAGGCAGAAATAAGCATTGGAGAGGTATGTATATGATAAGTGTTGATAACGTCATTGCTAACAAGTGCATAAGGCACAGAATTTTTATCCAAAAATGTTTACCACTTGCTCCTCTGATTATGAGGACCTTGAAGTATTGAGAAATTCGAGTGGAACTTTAAAAATTTAAGTCAAGTACTATAAGTTTTTTTGTAAGATTTTTTGGGTGAATTTAGTGGTCTTATACCTCTGAGTCATTGTCACATTTTCGTAATGCTAACAAATCACAAATATAAACAAAATGTCCCATTTTTTGTGTTTTATTCATAAAAGTAAGCTTTTTTCTCCACACTTTTTAACTGCATCTTCTACATTGTAGTGAGGTACATGAGTGGATTTGTCAAGCCCTGGCTCAATAAAGTTATAACATTTTGTGTTTTTCTACTTAAGATTTCATAGTTCAAAAATTTGAGTTTATTTTTCACTGTGGTTTGGTAAATATTGATCCAGTGAAGGCTGCATAATGAGAGCTTATCATACATAAGGAATGTTTTACAATGAAGATGGGATATAACAAAACATGTCAGCAATATTTAACAAAGGATGTTCACAGTTTCCGTGAAGTGATCATTAAAGTTGGATAAAAAATTAATGATCTTTTACAGACATTGAACAAATGTATTTTTCCAGGTCTGATTATGAATCTTTAAAACCAGTGTCAAAACGCTTGCATCTGACTAGTAGGGTCTAAATGCGCTCAAAATGGTAACCAATATTTCAGAACCACTCTGAGATTAAATCTATGTCATTGTCCTCTCCAAAAAAGTGGAGTAAAGTCTGTGAGCAAAGGCCACAAAGGGAGCAGAGAATATGGTCAATATGGGCAGTCAGTCTTTCTTAAGAGTTTTTTTTTTTGGAGTGGTGAGGTGCTCCATGGTTGAGTGGTTATGATCTAGTAATCACTAGCCCCTCACTGCTGCTAAGTGTTCAAATCTCATCAGGAACAAAATTTCACACGTTAGGAGGTTGTCCAACTTGAAGGTCATTGGCTCTACCTAGTTATACACTTGAAAGTCCCGTGAAAAAGTTTTTAGTCTATCATTTCAAATAATGTGTGTTGTAATTGGTCTCTGTCCACAGGATGACTTTAATCACAGGTTATACTGTAAAATTGATGTATTTATTACAGGATGGTTCAGAAAAGCAGATTGAATCATTGTCTTTGATTGATGCAGTATTGCCAGATGTTGTTGAAAGTCGTAAAACACAAAGTAAAACTGCACAGGTTAAGACAGAAACTGCCAACACAAATGGTGAAGAAAGTACAAATGCTGTTGGTAAGTTAAATGGTTGGGTGTCTTTGATTAATGCATTGTGATTTTGGTTGTGATATTTTGAAAAAAATACATACAGACACACAGATACTGCCTTTGATGCAGTGTTTTCAAGTATGCATATTCTCAAAACACAAAAATAGGTGAGAAGAGTCCAATTGATGACCATTTTTACGCATATTAACATGGATTTTTTATACGTGCAGTGTATGACTGACTTGTGTAAACTCAAACTGATTGGATGATATCTCTATTTCAAGCCTATCAATACTGGTCTTGCTCTGAATGAGTGGAAGCAGTGTCGGCATAAACATTTAAGCTTGTTTCTGCAATTATTGCTAGAAGCGCGAAGTCCTCACATTTATAGTCTGGGACTCACAGATTTTTAGTGCAGCAAGTCCCTGGACATGTGTGTAAAAATTTGTGAAATAATCAATGCAAGACACTCTTTTCCCTTTGTTAAAGAAATTGTGCTATATGCATAAAATGCAAGTCACGGACACTCCGTCTATTTGTTACTCTATGTTAGCTGACCGATTTATTTTCGTTAAATTTAGGTCTTCCGTCTTCTGCTTATTTCCTTATAGGGCATTTAAATAAGTGTACATGCATCTGTTCATGACTGAGAGATACTCATATCTCCTAAAAATAATTCAGATTTGGACTGGTAATATGAAATAATGTTCAAATGCTGGTAATATAAGATCGGTACTCTTAAGTTCTTGTCAATTTGAATGGTAAATGTTGGGCAATTTAGCCATATTCATGTATTTCGGTGACTTTCACTTAGCCTAATAATGCCTAAAATAAAAGAATTGAATCAACAGCCTTAGTTTAGTTAAATGATGTAATTGTAAAAGAATTGAAATGTCACCAACCTTCGTTAAGTCATATTCATGCGATGGCTTTTTGCCTCATTATTATGACAAGTGAGATTTTGAATTGCCGAAAATAACAGCCAATGCATTTCATTTGTTGAATGCGCTGTGCATTTTCCGGGTCTGTCTGTTGCATGCATATTTGTGTGGGTGGGGGATGAATATGTGTAGGCGACACTGTTGAATTTCGATGCACAGACATCTGTCTGGGTTGTATTGCTATCAACTGTATAAAATTTGTTCGGAAATTCAGTTGGCATTGAGAATATAAGGTTACTGCTTACTTAAGTACATTCATTTCTTCAGGTAGGAGATCAAATTTTTAACTTTTGTTGTCTTAACTTGAAAATTGGGGAAAGTACTTATGATTGTTTTCTGTAATTTTACTTTAAACAATTTTTTTGTCCCTGTGGTGCGGAATTTGCCAGTAAATTTTGTCGAATATTTTGCCGATTAAACAAAATATTTAGATGACCGTACGATATTGTAAGCAGCGCGTAATTTGTGTTTAGTCCTGAATCATCAATTTTTTCTACAGATAAATTTGATTACGAAACTATCTCTGTCTTTGTTTATTAAAAATATTCCTTCTTTTATGATAACGTGATGGGTGATCTGACAGTTAGTTCGAAAAAATCGGGAGAGATGAAATTCCTGAGTTTTCTGAATGTTTTTCGTGCATTGCATGGAAATCTGTTTAACTACTCTGCAGTTATTTAAATGACGTCTGCAAAACAGATTAGTCTGCATTGATCGCTAGTTTATATTTCCTCCTAAATGTCTGAGAATTAGGACAATCGTGAATGATTTTTTTTTTTAAAAGTTGGTCTTAGAATTTATTACGATCTGTGATCAGACTTTTCTTGTTCAATAAAACATTATAGTTTTGCAATTGAAGTATTCTCAGCATAAAACTATTGCGATTGTTACTTGATAAAAACTTGTTGTACGAAAGTCACATTGTAATAAAATGCTTGCTGTTTACTCGATCAAGTCATTTATATGCGAAGACTTGGCTTTGATGATAATTTCAGATTTTCAGCATTTGATGTGTCAAAGGTTATAGATGTATTTGACATGTGACATGACCCATTCTCTGAATACAGTATTCATTACAAATTGTGACAAAAGTGGAAGCTAGTAGTGAATTTTGAAGACAATTTTTTTGTTGACTGTATAATGCCAATGGATATAATTCAGTATACTTTCATACAAAATATTTTTTTAGAGTATAAGCCCAGATGATTTTTATCCATTTTTACTTTGTTTTGAGTGATAACGCACAAAATATTCCAAAACTTTTCATTTATTAGTTGACCTTGGTTGAAGTGACCTTTGGATTTTGGCACAGAATTTTTGCTAAGTGTGGCTGATGATCTCAAATATGCTTTGTATGGTTTTGCAATGTCAGGTATTTAATAATTCATAAAAAAATTGCTCAATCCACAAGCTGTGAGACTTGGGGTTCACTTTGTAGTGCATGTTGAATAAGTGTTCTTATTTAGTATTGACCATAGATAAGAATGGGTCACTTGCACCGACATTTCTATAAGATAATAAACAATGTTTATCCCAATTTTGGTAAGAAAAACCAGCCGTTGCACTTTTGTTTTGTTGATTTTTGCAGTACCAAAATTACTTGAATATTCCATTTTGTGACTAAATTAGATGTGTTGTCTATCAATGGCCTTAAATCTGATGGTTTTGGCCTCTATCTTCTTCATGCGAGCGTTTCTTGCCAAAAAGGATGATTTATAATGTCTTGAATGCCAATATTTTTTTGGTTCTTTGCTGCTTTTCAGTCAGGATTTTGTTACGGTCTCATTTTGCATGCAGATTAATGTGTTTACTCCTGCAGCTGATATTCCCATCTTTAAGTCTGTATTGTTGTTGACTTTCATTTCTTTGGCACGGCTTCAGTATTTCTGTATGTTTTGTTGTTCAATAATATTTGTGATTCCCTGCAGCAGTGGATTTTTCGTTGTGTAGTTTATTAAAACTGTTCAGATATTTTTTCATCACTTGCTGTTGTTAGTTATATCCTCTACAAAGTATGAAACAGGCATTAATACAACATTTCTGTTCTTTCTCTCTAGCTTTCTTGCTGTTAATCTGAAGCAGGCAATGAAAAGTAGGGGAAAGATATTCCAGTATCTGTTCTGTTTATCTTGGAACAGACTTTAGCCAATCATGTGGGCTGGAAATTTTAGTTGGTTGATCAATAATGCAGATTTATGGTGTTATAAGATTCTCCAGATGAATTCTGAAACAAGCTGTTAGGAAGAACAAATGAAAATGATGATAGGGAATATTGTACTCTTTTTTAAGTGAAGGTACTTATCATGTTTGCTTTGCTGCTGTCTGTCTGACCATGTGATGAAAATTTCTGTATGATGCCTTATGAAGAATTTTCCAAATTGAGTCTGTCTCAGAATTTGTCAGACCTAGTAAGCGTTGAACAAGACATGTTGTACTGTCAAATTTGGTGAACAATACATGTATTTAATCGTATCAATGCTTGAAAAATACTTCTGAAAGGCCAGGTAAAAATACCTGGTTTCTGCTGACATCACAAAAAAAATTATGTCAGTAGGGTGGCCGACCTTATTTTTAATATATATCTTTTAGTTAGGGGATGTAGTTTATTATATGAAAATGGAAGTATCAGCATAAAAAAAATGACCGAGACCAAAAAGTCTCGAGAAGACAGAAAATATTTGATCAATCGGGTTAGCGGAAACCAGGATTCTTTTATTATGTCTAATGTTTGCAATAAAGATATTTCTTGCTTTACTTACCACTTCTTTTTTTTTGAAACAAATTCCGAGGATTAAAATTCTTTATTGTTAAATCGACCATTTTGGGCAACCGACTTAAAGATATTGTGCACCGCACTTGTTAACAGTTCAAAACTTATCATGTCATTCTTCTTACTTTTATGAATACAGTTCTATGTATTTTTGCCATATGGTCTGGGTTGGTCTTATGAGGTCCATATTTGGTATATGTACTAACATTTAGTGTGAAAATTTGTCATGAAAATTTTGTTTCGTGTGAAATTAGTACATGGTTGATGCAAGAATTTTAATTTAACAGTGGCCTGTGAAAAAAAGGAATTGTTATATGACAAATTTGTATAATCATATTCGGTGACCTTAGTATGACCTTTAATTTGGATTGTGATGTACATAAGTGTCCTCAATATTTGATCCCTTCAAGTCTACTTCAGTAAAGATTAATCACCATTGTTTAATTGGTCAAAGTGAAGGCTATTGGTAGGTTACTGGTATTAGTGCTGTTACGTTACATTATACATGTAAAAAAAGTAGAATTATTAGTCCATAAAAATGTCTCTGAGTTAAAGATTCCTGCTTTCAGACAATGCCACAAGGGCTGTTATTTCAACGATAATAAACATATTCGACCCTCATTTGAATAATTTTAGTACAGTTAATTAGCCTAAGCCAAATACAGCTAGTCTTAACTGGATTGACTTTCTTTACCTTTCATGGTTTGTTATTAATATTCTTATTTTGATATTTATACCTGTGTGATCAGATCTGAATGATCTGATAAGGGTCATGCCCTATAATTTGACACATTTGGATAACTGATTTGTATACATGTGAAGTATATTTAATGCTCTTGGTAGAATTTAAGACTTATGTTCTCCTAATTGAGCCAGTCCTTGCTTGATCAAAAATGTGTTATCTTCCTTCGTTTGCGATGTTTTTACCTGAATTAATTGTTTATTATCTGGCACTTTGGTAAATACTGTTAATCATAGTTAAAAATTGATATTCAACAGCAAGTTTTTTGTTACAAATGATTTTTTTTGATTTTCAATTAAAATATAAATTAGAGGGGGGGGGGGAACAATGCATTGGGAAAATGGGTCTGTGTTGTCAAAAAGTCATCCGCTGCTGTTCCTTGGGATGAAAAAAATCAGGGACAGGGCTGATAGAATCCTTTAGAGTTCGATTATTTCCCTAAGGTGGTGACATCTTTATTGTTTAAAAACAAAATCCAGGGTGAAAGAAAAAAAAGAATTTAAAGTAAGGAGTTGGCCTGAAAGCTTATAAAACATGGCAAACAACCTTTAATTCTTTGCAGCTGATGTATTGTCATTTATGATTCTATGAAGTCGTGAAAAACATTAGCCATTGCTGTGGTTTCTAAACATATTTCCTATAAATGTAGTTTAATTGACGTATTTATCAGTAGAGGGATTGGCTGGGCACATGTGATGTGCACTGGTTGTAATTATCTCTTCTTCCTGCGGTTACGGTTTTGTTTTGTCATTGCTGACTTGACTTTTTTAATCAGCTTTAATCACCTTTTATTAACAGTATGTTGGTATGTTGGTTATGTTTAGCTAAAAGTATAAAAGTGTTTTAGGATTTGTAGCTGAAATAGCAGTTTTTAAACTAAAATCTTGTTAATTATATACTTTTCAGGCCTTTGTACTTTTAACTCCTGATTATGGATCACCAAAACAATGAAATAGTATAAGACTCTTTTCATTTACCCTGAAGGAAGATTTTAAGTTTAAACTCTGCTACTTTAGCTATATCTGTGAAAGGGACCCCCTGCTTCCCACATTGGGTCGCGAAGCTAATGCTCTTGCTAGCAATAGGTACTTTCTGTCAAATACTTGCCAGGGTCCTAAATCTCTGACCTCAATCACTAGTCCAGCACCACATCAACACCATAAGAGGGTGGCAAGGCATTTAAATCTACTGCTTTTTATGATAGGTTGGTCCATTCTAGTCTTCCTATACACGAGAACAAGTTTAAATGTAACAACACTTTTGGGATTGTCTTCGGGCTCAAGTTGAAATTCCAAAAAAATTGGGAACCAGCACACACAGGATCTCCTGAATTATACTTTATTTTGTTTTTTTTTCCCCAGTTATTTTTGTGGTTGTTGAAAACAATTCTGAGTTGAGATCTGTAATTTATACCTGAAAAATGTAGACTAAACACTCTGGTTTTATTGTTTCCTAAAAATAAAATCAAGCCTGCATTATGATAAGCATTTTATAGTTCCTTTAATTTGTTTTATTTCTTGGGGTATTTCCATTGTTTCAATGTTTAAATAACTTGTTTCGATATAAGAATGTTCATAAATTAATAATCACCGGATACAATAAATCATACTTTGGCCTTAACATACTCAGGTTTTAGTGTACTGATTTATTTATTTTCCCATGAAAATTGTTAAGTAGAGGAGAAAAGCTGTGCACACCGGAGATTTATTACTGCACTGAGACAAGTACGATCAATTTGGGTTTATTTTCGACACAAAATATCTTTGCTATCTGAGTTGGCAAACTTCCCAGCAATCGATAAACACACGCCCCACGCTGTAATTACAATCATTGATACAGACTATAGACTTTGGGAGAACAGTTATAGGTCTATTCGCTCATATCCCAGGACACTTGTCATGAATAATGGACTGATATAAATGACTAGCTGCCCTGTTAAGGAGTTCATGTTTACCAGCCGTTTTATACCTGGGTCAAGGTCGTACGCAGCATTATCTTTCATATCTGCTGACTTTGAACTTAGATAGAGGTCCACATGGGGAATTTCTTTGCCAGTTTTGATTTTAATAATGAGACTAAAATTCAGGGGCTCACCATGGGATATTTTTATTGCGGTGAATATGTAATTGAGTTAGTAAACAAATTGAGACTAAATAGATGCATTTTTATGTAATGTGCTGTTGAAGGTTAATGGATTGAATTTAAATTAACCGTTTTAATGTGTTTGTTTACGCTGTAAGTCAGTTGAGAAAAGATGATTAAAAATGAGTTCATCTTTTAGTAGTTAATTAATTCTGTCCTTGACTACCTTTATATGTATATAATTTGTATGATAACTTTACAGTCATGTTTACTAATTGCCAATTACTGTCTGCCAACAGTTGATTGATAAATCGGTGTACTTTTAAACAAAAGTATTTGATGGGAGGTTATGTCAACCTTGCTAATTAATGAAGCATTTTATTAGATTTATTTGATTGGAGTGAAATTAAGCCAATTATTATCTTTCATTTTGTAATCTACATTTGAAGTTTTTTTGGCGGAAACTATAGAACATTGAGATGTATATGAGATGAATATTGAAGTATGGATCATTCATTACAGTGTGTTAAAAAGTGTACAGTGGTTATTGACTCTTGACTAGCAGTCACTAGCTCCTCACAGCTGTGAGTACTGATCCCACTCTAATACAAATTTCTTGAGAAGAAGATGTCTGAATAAAATTGTCAGTACGCAAAATTTTATTGTCAGCAAATTCCACATTGTTGGTTTAATAGACATAGGTCAATCACTTGTTAGTTTATCAACAAATCACATTTGATCTCTCACATTTTTAAGCAGCCGTGGCTGTGGTCCAGTGGTTAGTGCACTGGACTTGTAACCCGGAGATCTGGGTTCGAATCCTGGTCATGGCAGGTCATACCCTTCTATGAAAATTTGACAAAAATGTCGATTTTCCTCCTTACATGGAGAAGTTGCTGGCTCCTTGTGGAAGGGTAAGTTAGTACTGGTTAGTATACAGTCCAGGAACATGGATTAGGTGAATCTGTGGTCATATATAACTGAAAAACTGTTGAAAAACGTCATTAAATCCAGTGACAGTCACAATAAGTCACATAAAACCAAACATTTTTCAGCCATTCTTATCTTGCTGCTCCAAAATATTCCAGTCTATCATGTGTGAAAGCTCAGAACATTTCAGCCAATCGTAAGTAAGGAATCATCCTCTCCAGCCAATCAGATTTGTTACTTTTCTATTTTCAGCCAATCATACAGGAGAGAATATGGAAGTTGATGGTGGCGTAGAAATTCCTAGTAGTAAAGCTACAGTACTTCGTGGACATGAGTCTGAAGTGTTCATATGTGCATGGAATCCTGTTAATGATCTCTTAGCATCTGGGTATGTTTAGGGTATTTTTGGGGTATTTTAAGTCAAGTTTGTAATCTTTAAAATATATGTACTTACGTGTTCTTGTGGCTTGGGTTTAACCAGTTGGGTTACCATGAGGTAAAACTATTCTTATTAGGCTGTGCTGTCATAACTGTCAATGCATTAATTTTTTCTTGACCTGATTCACAGTTATCTACATTAATCAGATACCCTTTTTTCTTTCTAACCAGTCTATTCAAAATTAAGAATGTGTTACTTCCTGGATTAGTGAATGTATGAATACTAATTGGGACAAAACTTGGTCATGCATTATAATACAGTCTCAAATCCTTTTTTGTCAGTTAGGACTGTCAGACCAATAATTTTCACATATACTGTATACATATGTAAATATTTGTGGTTGTTTAACAGCATAACAAATTTTGCATTTTTAGTTCCGGTGACTCCACAGCCAGAATATGGAATATGAATGATAACACTGGGAATGCCAACCAACTTGTGCTTAGACATTGTATACAGAAAGGTGGGGCAGAAGTTCCGAGCAATAAAGATGTAACTTCTTTAGATTGGAATGTAAGTAAATGATAAGATACCTGGAAAGGTATCATATTTGCTCCCTAATGTTGAAGCATTGAGGTAGAAAAATTCTTCCGGCTTTTGAGTGATTAATTTTGGTTTACCGGAAATACCAGGTGCATGTCTGTATCTATAACAGCTTCAGCATGCTTTCAGGAATAGTGAAGACCACCTGGTTTGGTTCCATTGAAAATGCTGACTTTACATAAGCCAAACATTTACTGAATTATGCACTACTATTAAATTTTGTGGGGCCTCCAAGATTTAGTGTTATTGTTTCTGACTTGCTATTACTAACCTCTTCAGACCCCATCCAGGACAAAATTCACTTGTGACATAGCTTGCAGAAGTTGGTGGTTCCATCCAGGTATATGCCCGGGGTTTTCCTCCACCATTAAAGCTAGAAAGTCATCAAATGAATCGGCTGTCGTTGCAATGTTAACAACGTGAAAAAATCAAAATGTGATTTTGACTTGACCAATCATTATAATGCAGATGTGGTGTTTTAGAACCAATTAAAACTGTTCTTACTTACAAAACTATCTGATGTGTGAAATTTGACCTCTAAAAATCTGATCTCCCTATATCTAGTTATTGGTGTTGTAATGTTATAATTTTGTAGAAATTGATCTAAATAAATTGTAACATTTGAAGTGAGGAAAGAAAAAGAAATGTATGTGTTGATAATTGGGGTTTGTTGAATGTGGATGCTATATTTTCATTTTGATATTTTTTTGTTATATTACAGTTTGATGGAACTTATCTAGCTACAGGATCTTATGATGGTTATGCCAGATTATGGAGTACAGAAGGTAAAAGACTTATTGTCATTGAAGCCTGCTTTTTATTTCCTGAAAGACTGAAATTTTTATGCATCTAAGTTGATTCAGGTCAACCATAGCGTCTATAAGTTTTATTTTGTGTACCTTTCACAAAAAAAGATAATATTTTTTGTAAAAACGGATTGTTGATGTCAACCACTTTGTTTAGATCTGTGTTAAATCCCTAGTTGGTCATAAAACTGCATGAAATGAATTATATAAAAGCTTTATTGAAACTATGTTTGAGATTAAAAAAATAAATTGACTATTTAGTATGCTGTAGAACTTTTTTTCATTCTATTTACGCTCAAAATTGATTTTCCAATTTCTTCAAAGAAACTATAATTAAATATATTTTTTGTCAAGCAAAATCTCGACCTATTTTAAGAGAAAGAGACAAGAGATTTTGTTGATGTGTTCTTCAATTTCGTAACATTCAAAAGTTTTTGGTTTTTGCAAGTAGCTGTAGACATAATATGTTCTATTATTATTAGATTGTCATGGAGAACTTGAGCCTCAGTCAGGGCTCATATTCACAAACCCATGGTCTGTGGACCTAACTGCACTCCATTTTAAGCTCAGCTGGCAGGCTTTCAATGATCAATTTACTAAAAAAATATGCCATGGTCCTAACTGATGTATAAGAATGCCAGTTTAAAATCGGCTTAAAATCAGCATCTTTGAAACACATGTCTTGTCTGTATTCATACCAATTCTCTGACTGCTTCATGTAGACCGGCTATTTTCGGTTTTAACAGTTTTTGTTAAGAAGTAAAAGTTTCTAATATTTTTTTTTAATTTAATATTTTGAAATTTCAGGTCGATTATTAAACACATTGGGACAACATAAGGGCCCTATATTTGCTTTGAAGTGGAATAAACAAGGCAATTATATACTGAGTGCTGGTGTAGATAAAGTGAGTAATTTATTGACAAAAATGTACTTTATACTAGGTCAGAATTTCTCCTATTAAGTCAATTATTTCTTACATGTCAACAGATTCTTATTTTTTCTAATGTTTTTTAAAGCATTTCCTTTGGTTCCTGAGAATATGATGTATTTTCTGTTAATTTTCCTGTATTATATTCAGACTATGTTTTCTCCATGATTAGATTTCTTAGATTTTTCTAATTTTGCTAGCTCGCTTGGCAATTTATCTGTAATTTATCTTAGTAGTGCCTGGAGACATTGATGTATTAAGTGAGCAGTTCTTTTCTGTTGAATTTTGTCTGTGAAAAAAATTCTGGAAATGTTAAAGGAAAGCAGAATTTGCCTCTTGGTCTTACTAGAGCTGTGCTTTTGTCAATATCCAATTTTAAACACATGGGTATCATTGCATAGATATATCTTAGCTACCAGCACTGACCCTGTTCTCCGCAAGCAACTACCAACTTCTCCACATTAATCACTTTAATCGGCAGTAGAAGGTGAATGGCCTAAGATTCATTGTCTTCAACTTAATTATCACTGAGAAAATGTGATGTGCCCGAGGTTCAAACTCACAAGCCCGAAGTCAGTAGCTCTAAAGCTCCCCCTGTTGAGCTAAATGGGCAGACTTATAAACATCATGTTAATAGCGCATAGTTTTATCTCATTACAAAGGAACCTCAGATCAGATGTATGAGAAATATAATTTTTTACATACACGAGATGGCATGATTTACGTGTTAAAAACTGTTATCTTAGTTAAGATGTGTCTTTCAAATGACACCTTGTATTTTACATTTTAAATCTCAGAATATTTTGTTGATATCTGTTTGACTGCGTGTGGTTATTTATCAGGTGTGAATATTGTCATAAAAATCTTAACACAAGTTGGAAACATATTTTGTTCTTTAAAACATGCACAAAAAATATGGTTGGAACTAAAATAGAAGTTTTATAAATCATTGTTTATTTATTTATCATCGTCGCTGATTAAAAATTTGAGTGGCATGTTCGATTCTGTGGGCTGTAATTCTTTTGACGCAAACATTTTTTTATATATAACTTACCAGTGCATGGTGGTCTTAATGGATCCGAATTCTACTATGCAAAAATGAATTGTGATTTATTTGATTCAGTTCACGATCCTCATTATAAAAGATCTTAATTTATCCTCTCTACTAAATCAGATATCTTCTGGAGTTGATTTCATTTAAGATATTTATAGCAGTGTTACAGTTTGTGGCCAAAAATGCTTTTCCACCGCAGATTCTCATATCTGGTAGATCACAAATCAGGGGTTTTTGCTTCTATAGCAGGGGCTGTTAATAGGCATTATCCCCTGTGGAAAAAACTTGCAGTTTTTCCCTAAAATTCAGTTAACGTCAAGTTTTTTCTTCCCTTTTTTCAAAAATACTGTGTTATTTTTCCCCAAATTTAAGAAAAAGGCCCTTTCTCCTACCTGTGAAAAAAAGCCCTGTAAATTGTGAGGTGACAGTTAAGTTCTAGTTGGTAACTCTGGAGAACTCAGTTTGAGGTTACAAATCTTGAGATTGGTATCCAAGTGCAGATGTCATATTTTGCCTTCTAATTTTTCAAAGTTAATTATTATAAAATAGTTCCTTAATATCAATCAAACATAATGCATTCAGCATTACTAATCTGGAATTTGTGTTTAAACAATTTTCGACTCAAAATACGTGGAGAAAGAAATAGAGATCTAGGTTTGGAATCGGTTCTCAAGTTTTTTTATATACACACTATGAAATATTATTGTGTGTTTGATCCAGCACACTATTAAGAACAAACTTGGTTTAGAAACAATAAATTATGCATAATTAACTTAGAAGTTATTTTGTTACGCCATGCTCTGAAGTGCACAAAATTTCCAAGAAGGAGAACCTGCTTTACCTGTGTATTTTGGTATAAAGTGCATGTGATGCATGATTAAATTACTCATGTGATGTATATGTAAACATGAAGTTAATTCAAAATGAAATGATGGAGTAATACCCAATTCACTGGGAAAGCTTATCCGTTGCTCTGTAAAAAATGCTTGCCCAAACCTGAGTATGATTCTTGTTTGCATTGTTTGGTAATCAAAAGCTATTATTTACTTTCAGACCACAATTATTTGGGACGCTAGCTCAGGAAGATGTACTCAGCAGTTTTCTTTCCATTCAGGTAAGTTTTTTTATATAATCATCCTTATGGATAGGTTGGTTGGTCAAACTGTTGTTGAGGTCACAGGATGCAAGACTGGAACAAGATTTATGATCTTTTTCACGCTTTTTCTAAGGACATCGTCTTAGTCGGCGATCTGCCACCTTTAGTTAACAAACCGCATTAAATTTTGAAAGTTCCCGGTTACTTCACTACTCAACTGACTGGGGGAACTGGTTTGTTCAACTATCTGTCGTACATTATTGCAATACTTTGATAATCAGCTTTAAACTCGAACAAGCAAACAAACCAACAAACTAGTTGGGAGGCTGGTGTATTGTTTACGCCTGTTGTTTACATGTTAATTGGGAGTTTGTTCAATGCCAGGGGAGGTCAATATTTAACTAAAAATGGTTCATTCTTTTTGTTGTGGCCAACCACGTAATTAAGTTACAATGTTGGTATCATTATGCCTGAATGCAAACTCCTTATTAGTTACTGATAATTTTTGCAGTTTAATTGATGTGCCTTTAATAAAGACTTAAATTATACCTGCATGACGCATTTATATTGAGCATTATGCTGAAATCAGTTTGTCTGTCAATCTGTCTGTCTGTTTGCCTGGTTGCTAATGCACGATAATGTGGATGTGACTCCTCGTACACTTCCGTACAGAGTTCATTTATGAGGAGACATTTATATAGATGAGGACAGAATTTTTCTTTTGAATAAGGGCTAGCTGATGTATGAATGGTTAATGGAAAAAGATAGTAATTGTTAGTCTAGGGTACAATGTCCGCTTACAGCTCCTGTTGTATAAGTATGAAATAATAAGAATAATCTGTTGCCCAGTCAATTTTCCTGCATATACTATTAATATTTTTTACTTAACAATGGTTCTATTTAAATGGGAAACTAGAGAATTGTTTACAAACCATAAGCATCCCCAACTTAAAAAAGTTATAAAATATCTGTTTACGTAAAATTGAGGGCTTGATGTGTCTGCAATTCAATACGTCTGAGTATCACTTGTTTTTAGCACTTCTTATGTGTCATAGAACATATAAAGTACTTATGATTTGTTATGAAATTTTGTGTTGAATTGTATTCTCACATTCTTCACTAATGTGGATGTTAGTATCAGTGATGTGTGACTACAATTTGATGTCATGTTTTCCGGGGAGCCTAGTTTTTAACACTGTTCAAAGTGGTTCATGTTCACAGTTTGAAGTTATGTTATATAAACTAGGAATCGTTTTGTAATTTGTAGCTACTGAAAGTTTAACTGTTTTATATTTTTATATTCATTTATTTTGTTTCAGCTCCTGCCTTGGATGTTGATTGGCAAACTAACACTAGCTTTGCATCATGTTCTACAGATCAGTGTATACAAGTTAACAAATTAGGCTGTGATCGGCCAATTAAAACATTCCAAGGGCATACTGTAAGTTTTTGTTTGTTTACAAGACCAACTCACGTCTTACTTCATGTACACCATCCATTAATTTTATTGGTAGAATGATAGTGTTATAGACCTTGGGTTTGACCGTTCGAACCTCTGGTTTGGGTCATATTCTGTGAGATGATTTTCTTGAAGACATAATGTCTAAGGGCATTCATTCTTCACTGCTGATTCAATTGGTTCATTTTTTTCAATTTTGGAATGTTACTAGTTGAGAACTAGATAAGTACTTGTTCAGAATCTGAGAGCACTGGTTTGGTTTATTGCCTAGTGGCATATTTCTGAAGTAGAAAACATTAATAAAACTAGAAAAATGAAAAAAAAAATAGAAAAACACTATTCAAGATGTAATATATTTTTTAATTACAAAGATGGACACCATGATGTGAATTATGTATTCATTTATCCAGAAATGGGAGCATTTGATTGGTCAGTTGTTATATCAAGTACTGACCAATGGAAGGACTGCATTTTGAATTAGGAGACTGGTTCTCAATTTTATACTTTTTCAAATCTTACAAATGGTCATGGAATTTATTCTTACGATTCATACTTTTTGTCATTTAAACTGTACTTCCCTAACTGAACATTATTCATCCCATACATAAATTGTGATCTTAAAATTTAATGCTCTTTTACTGAGAAACTAAGACGATTATAAACATCTAGTGACTATCCTTTGAACATGGAACATAATCTCTGGCTAGCAACATATTTGAATTCTAATTTATTAGAATTGAGTTGTTTTTTTTTAAACTGATACAATATCTTGTTGTACTGATTAGAAACATATTTTTTTAATAAAGAATAGTTGCTGTGCAATGTTAGAAAAAGATCAATTGTGAAATTGATATTGTTTTTGGTTCAGACAATTTGAAATGATGTGAATGTGCTTTGCCAAGTAAAGGATATTGTTACATCACCTACTGAATGTTACATAACTTCAAATAATGCTTGAAGTGTGAGGATATGACAATTCTGATAGTCTTACATAACTAATTGTTGACATAATTCTCAGCCTACCTGTGTGAGAAGTTCACACATTGTGTGGTTATCCACCACGTAATGTTCAGTAAGGCTACATTAACCAGGAGCGTTTGAAGGGTTTGTTACATTTGGCACTTCCTAGGTAAAGATATGGGACCACCTAGGCCACTGCAGTGGGTCCAATCCTGTCTCTAGTTATAAGGTCAGGACCCCCCTCCTTTTTTTTAAATTAAGCAAGCATTTTGGGATAATTGATAGTAGCATGTGCAAATTAAAGTAACATGTACAAATAAATTTCATTATCTTGCATACCTGCTTATAGATGCTACACCAGTGTGAATTAATTTCTTCTTCTGTTCAGTGTTTTCAATCTGTTCATTGTGAAGTCCTGTTCTGAAGAAGAATACAAACATGATAATTTTGGAAAAAGAAAAGAGTGACTGTTGGCTTATAAACCTTATATATGGAAGTTTATAGAGTATACATGAAGTTTGTTCTTTGAGGCTTAAGCACATGGTCATTTTTTGAAAAAAAAAGTCTGTCAGCTAGTACAAAGTTGATGGATCAGGTTTAACATAAATGATGTCCAATGATTGCGAGGAAAGACGATGAGTTTTTACAAGAGAACTTATCTGTTAATGAAAAGTCTAGGATATATAGATTTTTTTGTGGACTAACATATTAGTTGTTGAGATGTCCAATTATCAGGCTTGTTATATTATTAATGGTTGTTTTTTTTTTGTAGAATGAAGTCAACGCAATTAAGTGGGATCCACAGGGTAATTTACTGGCATCATGTTCAGATGATATGACATTGAAGGTATTCTGTTATGATATCATCAGTGGCTTGATTTTAAAATTGTCACTTTTTTTTCAATGTTTGACTTTTATTTGGATGTCAATATAATGGGATTTTGTTCCTAAGAAAATAAGTTGAAAATTAAATGTTATTAATTTAGTTTGTTAAGATCACAGCTGTAGAACCCTTTTTTGTAATTTCTCATGATATTTATGTATACAGAATAATTTTTCATGATTATTCAATTGTCATTTTTCTTAATGGAGATTACATTTTTGATTTGCAAAACTCAATCTAGTTTGTTAAGCAATGCAGATAGGAGTTGAACAATTTCTGTTCAATGTCTATAAGTAGATATACTACTTTCAGTTTGAAAAGCTTTCTTAAACATGCATAACCATGGTGCTTTACAAGGAGTGGCAGTATGAGATAGTATCAACTGTGTGTTTTTTCATTTGTATTATAAGTACTGCCCACAAATATTTATGTAATCATTTGCCTGGATAATGTTTTAACTGATTTTGTTTGTTTGTTTGTTTTTCAGATTTGGAGTATGAAACAGGACACGTGTGTCCATGACTTACAAGCACATAACAAAGAAATATATACAATAAAATGGAGCCCAACGGGGCCTGGCACCGACAATCCTAATTCTCCATTGATACTAGCTAGGTAATTATACTGCTGTAAAACTAGATGTTTTGTGGTTCATTTCATGGGGAGTTATTTTATTGAAATAGATTACATTACTTTCAAACTTTAATTTGAAATTTGAAACATTGAGATAAATTAAGTTTGGTGGATAACCTGTGTACTTCCTTCTTTTACTAAGTTGAATAACAATAGCCTAACGATAATGATATGACGAACTCATTCAGGATCAAAGAAAAGAATATGATTGACATGCAGAAATTAAAATTATGTGCTTGCAATGAATCATGTATTTCCTTTGCTGAGAGACAAGATGAAAAATTAAGTTGCTATAAGTTCATTCTCACAACATTTTTGCCTTAATTCATCGAGATTGGGAGTAATGTTTTTATCAGCATTATTTATGATGCTGTCTTTGATTAGTGCTCAAAATCTCAAAGACGAAACATATAAGAATGTAGGTATCAGTTTATAGTCTGAAAACTCCACTCCCTTTGGCACTTGAGATAAAAATCTCAAATTCTGGAACCATTTTCAAGCTTGTGTTTCTTAATTTGATGCCTTTAGCTGTAATATTAATATTGACCAATTAGATGTTGCAATGCTGAGATTCGTCTCTTGACTTAGATTTAAAACAGTACCTCTGAGAATTTGCTGCAGTACAAATTATATACATATAGGGTAAAAGGTTGTATATGATCACTGTTAATATGAGCTGTAACACCGTAGTGTAACCAATAAGATCTCCACTTGCTTATACTAAACATGATTTCTGATGTTGTGCTGTTGAGGCAATATTAGGTTTCAATTTGCTTGTTTCCAGTGCATCTTTTGATTCTACGGTACGATTATGGGAGGTAGAACGGGGAACATGCATCCACACGCTGACCAAACACCAGGAACCTGTATATAGTGTTGCATTTAGTCCTGATGGAAAATATCTTGCCAGCGGCTCTTTCGATAAATGTGTTCATATTTGGAATGTTAGTGTAAGTATAAGTGATAAACAATCGGATTGGATGATGTAATTGTATTTATTTGTAATAAGCAACCTGATTAGTTGACACAGTTCTTATATGTAACAACCATTCTGATTGGAGCAAGTAATTCCTTAAACTTATAAGCAATCTAATTGGACTATGTGGTTCATTTCAGTAACAGGTGTTGTGTTTGAGTGAAATTTTTTTTCTCATCCAATCATCGCATACGTTTCAATGTAACTTACGTGCAGTATGATAAGATAATCATAATGATAGCACCAGAAATATGTTTTGATAATTGAAGTTTAGTGAATGGTTCTGCAGCTCCTTAAATTCTAGTTCCTGAATAGCTTTCTGTTTGAATGAAGATACAGATATTTCTGAAGACAAAGCTGTAAACAATGTAGGAGAAGACAATGAACCTACTCATTTTGAAATTTTCTCAAAATAAGTTTTTGATTATGAAAAATTGTTGAATGCTGAAAACTTGTGATAGAAGGATGAAAAATTGTTAATGTTTCTCTGAAAAAATCTTGAAGATGATTGGTTGGAAAACAGATGACAGACAAGTAACCTATTTGAACTGATATTTCTTAGTGCACTGCACTATAGTTTGCCTGATATTTAATTATTTACTAGGCTGGCTTTCACTCAGGAAGCTTTTATCTTGTCACTGGTTTAATTATTCGGATTCACGATAATAGTTGAATCTGAATAAATGCTCTCCATTATGGAGAATTTCTTTGAAATTTTCGCAGCTTTTGCAGAAGTTTCATCAGGTTACGACGGCATCATTGGTTTTAAATATCCTGCTCTGCATGATTATTCGGGAGCTGATATTTACTTGTAGAAACCAATGAAGTTTATCTGAAATTAGTGATTATTATCTGGGGGACGTCTTGTTTGCTTGAAATCCTATAAGCGACGTAAATAGTATCATAAAACACAGTACTGTCAAGTTTTAATTAGATATTTGGAGTTGGTTACTGGAGAGGGGGAGATTGTTTACTGATAAATAAAAATGGTAGCATTGGTTTGACATATGGACGTTAGTTCTTATAGGAGGTATTGTCGATAAGTAGGTTATTTTGCTGATGAGTCCCTTCATGTCAGGTCCTAGTTTAGGTTTATTTTCCTTGGTGTCCATTCCATGGATTAAAAAAAGTCAGAGGAAACATTTATTAAGGCTTAATTATCAAATGTTTTAGTTGTTAATTGGTTAATAATTTCTTCTGGTCTCTTCCAATAAACAAATTGACCAATCAAAAAGCAGTATTATCCTAGCTCAATTCGAAAGAGTATAGAAGTGTACTATTTTAATGAAGCATGTTACCTGACCATTGTATAGATTCATTGGATACTATACCCTGTATTTAAAAATGATTATTATGTAGTAATACTCCAGTGACATCCCGCAGTTTGTGCTCGTCTGGAAAAAAAATTGTACCATTATCTCTTAGCACGGAAGACAGCAAGAACTTGTTTATGATATATTTCATGTATTTTCAGTCTGGAGCATTGGTACATAGTTACCGTGGTACTGGTGGAATATTTGAAGTGTGTTGGAATCATCGAGGGGATAAAGTTGGTGCAAGTGCTTCAGATGGCTCAGTAAGTTCTTTACTAGAATCTTCGGTCTCTTATCTAAGTCACTTATATTTTGTCTACCTCATGTCTTTTTAAAGGAATGTATATTGTTATAAGTAATATGTTATGTAAAGCAAAACCTTGATGTTAATACTACCTTTGGGACTGAAAAAAATAGTCTTAATATTGGAAGTGATTTCATTATCAATTAGGAAAGAGATGAAATATTGGATACTGGTCTGAAAATTGTTGTTGTCATAAGGAGATGATGTTAGTATTGAAAGGGTTGCTTATTAAGGTGTACTGTATTTGTAGGTGTCATTAATGCATGATAAGCTCAAAAACAGGATTTTTGATACATGTTAGTCAAGGTCAATATGATCTCATCTGTCTTTTTAATGTATGCGGTGTTTTGTCTAGTTTAATACAAAGGATGCTTGTCAGTAATGTAAAACTAATGGATTTGTCTCAGAAAATTTAAGTGGATATTTTACACTTGTGTCAATGAATTTATGAAAATCTAACATAGGTTACATGTATTCTTTGTTGTACTTTCAGGTCTTTGTGTTAGACTTGCGGAAATGAGAAGTTAGAGATCATTCTTGGTGAAGATTGAATAATGACTGTTTTGTCTAGTGTATGTAAAGATTCTACGGCGGAATTTGGGATGGTATCAAGAATGTTTTAGGGGTAAAGAAATGGGCCAGTCTGACCCTAAATGTTAAATTTGAAGTAAAGCCCTTTATTGTGGTTCTAAGGTCAGAGAAACTGATGATGACATACATCTGTTGTAAGTCACTCAGTTGTGATCGGCTCTGTTCTATTCATGCATATAAAAAACTTACAAGAAACATTGAGGTATTAACAGCTTTGTAAAACCAAGTTTTTCTGAATATTCAGTCACTGTTCAGAATAGTTTACTCATGATTCAGCACTGGTGGTTGATGAGCAGATGCTCATCTTGTTAGAACCCTGTGTGCCGGGTTAAGGGGAGTGATGAATTGAAGTAGTTAGTAATATAGGCAAAACTTCGGATTATTAAAATAGACTTTTTGAAAAGGACTGTGGTCTCTCTTTGATTTAATCAAAAAGTATTGCAAGACTGCAATCTCTGAGTAATTTATCATATTGAAGGAAGAAATGGACAGAGCTTTTCTTAGAAAGTCTGGAAAAAATGCCCTTGATATTTGTTATTCATAGAATCTAGTTTGCAGTTTAGCCAAGCTAATCAGGACTCGAGAAAAAATGAGATAGAAAATTAGGGCTTTAAAGCCAGGATGAAAACGTGTGCCGTCAACTTGGGCTTAAAAGGTATTAACTGTGTGTTTGACACTGATTAAGTCATAATTATTGTTAATTAGTCATGGATTTGACGCAAAGCTGTGCTTATTGAAGAATTTACAGATTTTCGTGGAATTCCTGAAATTATGTATCTTTGCTCAGTGGGTGAAAGAAATGTGACATTGAGTTCCATATTTTTTTGATTTACGGTATGTTTCTAACACAATGTTTAACTATCACAAATTACAGCTTTATTTTCCTGACTGTTTTTTTTTTTATTGATATATATGTGCTGTTCTTCTATGTCAAAGTCAAACTTTGAGCAAAATTTATGCTCGAAATGCTTGTGACGATATTGTGACAATAATAATTTACTTGAATAAATGATTTTTATTGTTCGTTGTAGAAATTACAAAAAAAACTCACAATATGCAATAGAATAAGTTAAATTCACATTGGTGTCCAAGTTAGTTTGATATTATATCAGGCAAATAGCTGATATTAACAGAAATGTTATAACAGGTAAATCTTCTTGCCTAGTTTAAAGACAAGCTTCTTGTCTTGAATAAAAGGTAATGAAATAAACCATTTGGATATGATATTCTTGTTTTCTATTTCTCACCAAATGTCTAATAAATTCTGTGAAAATCATTCAGTCTGGTATAATAATTAGAAATTTTCTATGAACGAAGAGGGAATTGCCTTTCTGATAAAGTTGTAGTTGGTATACTCAGCGCTTATGATTGGATGACAGCACTTAGTTCATAAGAATGAACCACTATTTATGGTCCCAGAATAAACCTAGTGTGTCTGATAAAAAGTTCTTTTAATTAGTAAACAAAATAAGAAAAAATGCTATAAATTAATATTGATGTACAGCGAAACCTCAGTGAATATTACATAAGAATATAGGCCCCTTAGTAATGGCCTGATTAAGAGCAAGTGTGCTTGACGGTCCTGTTTTTCTTCTCTTGTTTTGTTATTCAGGTCGACTGTCTTCAGTCTTGTATTGGTTTCTGTCTGGTAAACTGTTTAAAAATTAAATCATTGTTGTCATACTACTGTATTTTAGGGAGTCAGATGTGTACAAACACATTAGATGCTTTCTGTTTAACAGATCTTAATTTATATAAGAAAATGATTCGTTTTTGTTTTCTTGTCTTGGTGTTTAGTGAACAATAATTGCTTTTTTATCATTTGAAAAAAATGTCATGAGATGAGATCTCCGTGAGTCTAAACCAATTTTATTCTGATTTTTGTACAAAAAAAATTTATTAGAGAAATAAATTAAGATGTTTCGTCTGGAAATACGAGGAAATTAATTTCTGTTGAATAAGATTTCTTATTATTGTTCTGATTTTTTTTCGGATAAATTAGGTAGGTATTGATTATGTAAAATAAGACCATTTCCTGATCAATGTTTGTATTTTTTGTCTTATTCAAGGTCTACACTTTATTGCTTTGAACATATATTACGTATATCCCTGACCCTAATATTTAGGTGGAGATCAGAGACTGTCTGTTAAAAAAATGGTACAGCTCCTACAATACAACCCTTCTTGTTGATATGTTTGTATAATAATTAATTTCAGAAAAAAAATTACCCTAGGCAATATTAAGGAATATGACTCTCAAAAAACTTAAATCTTTAAATTTTTATTCTGCCATTTGATTTTATTAAATTTCGTACAGTATGGAAAAGAATAAAATTGGGTTAGTCTTTCATTGTGAAAATGTCATGTTCTATATGTATGTACTGATTTGTGCTTCTGGTGGCTGAATGTATTATTTTTGGGTAGTGGGTGACTTTCAATCGAGTGATGAACACAAAACATAATATGATACATGATACTGAGCAGTACTCTTACAACTCTGGTATTGACATGTTTTTTGTTTTGATAAAATCTAAGATTTGATCTTATCTGTTGCTGTTTCAATTTTTGCTGTTTTTTTGTTTTGAATCACATATACCATGAATTTAGGAGCAGTTAGTTCATTCTGTATTTGAAGAAATTTATATTTTTTATCCTATTGAAAGTACAACTCTCGATTTCTTTTAAAATTCATATTTCTTCAAATTTTTTTTCTTCGATTGTTGTGAATTAAATTTCGATTCATTACATTTCTACTGTTTAATTTCTTTTCTTATCATTAAAAACTGGAGAACAGTTACACAAACAATGAAATTCAAGAACTTAGGAATTCAAAGTGTTATTGAAGACCAACATATTTCTTGAGAATGCTGTAAATGCCTATGACCTGTGCAGTTCTGATTCCATTTTTTTTCATTAAGAAAACTGGTTGTTTTCCTAGTAAAATTAATTAAATGTTTATTTTATAGTTAATGAAATGTTCAATTTGTAATTGTTTATAACTCTTATCGATAACCAGTGCATTAAGATAAATACAGTGGACTCTTATTGGCTGGAACTCTATAAATTCTAACACACAGGGAATACTAGAAGTCATTATCTGGTTCCAATTGTTTTTGGTATACAGATCAACTCCGCATGGCATGAACCACATTAACCTGACCACTCAAACCAGTCCTCAGGTACCTTGCTCTGTTGTTCACACTGCTTGGCCGAACAAGTCAAAAGTTTTCACTATTTCAGAGTATGTGTCAAAATTTGCTTGATATGACTCTGTGTGTATAACTGACACACATGTGAAGATTGTAAACTTGTGACATTTATCAATTGTTCGAATTTGTATGCAACCTTTATTGTACTTTAATTGTACATTATTAATTTTAATGTTGGTTAATGAATGTAATGCTATATTGGCCTTGAAATTTGATTAATAAAAGATTAAAAAATGGTTAAAGCTGATATGACAAAGGAAACAACTCATTTCATGGAGTAAAATGTTTGACGTCAGATGTCTAGATCTCGAGGAATCAGGAACTGATTTCACCAGTCCTGGCGAGTTTTAGACAATGAGAGTCCACTGAAGCAGATTTGTATTCAAATTTTCACAGTCATTAGTTTCTGGGTTCTGTTAGATTGGGTTTAATAGGTCTGGTTCGGGGTATGTTTAGGGGATTCAGTTTTCTGTAGATACATAATTATGTATGTTTTTGTGCTTGGCAGCATAGTCATATTCCAAACCTTAAGTGCTAAATTGTTTTTTCTGCTAATTGGGCTTATTTTGTAGTGGTAGACCCACACTTATATTGTCAGTCTGTCTGTCTGTCTCAACATTAGAGATTCAGAATGCTTGGTTCTGACCATATCCTAAAAATTCACCTGGTATGGGCCAGCAATCTGAGACCAGAACCGATTCTGACAATTGTTCAGTCTTGATTGATTTTCATTCTTATGGACCATATAATTGTTCAAGGTTGTTATTTATAATTTCAATACACGTCTGTTAAATGTGTTTCTGCATCTAGTTATAAAATAGAATTGATGAATGTCTATTACTTGAAACTATTTTTGAATTGAACACTAAATATTCTTGTGAATGGGTGCCTTTGTAATTTTCTTTCTTTTCAAATTTTGATTCTATTAATTTTATTCATGTCAACCAATACACTAGTTTACACTTTCATGAACACACTTATTTGCATTTTTTGTCCATGAAGGATTAGGACAGCACTTTAGTCTTTGGTTTCAGATCTTATTGTTATTATCGGTCTTAGAACTAGTCTCTGATTGGTTCTAAGATTCTGAGTTGTCTAAAGGTTGACCAATCACCAGGCTGCATTCAGGTTTTTTACAACTTTTTTTTAGGAAATAAAATTGTAGTTTAGTAGAAATAGAATAAGTCTTTGGATTAAAATTTTCATTTTTGTCTCATTTTTTTATGTATTTTTTTCCCTTGAAATTAAAAGATCAATTTTGAGGTTTGGTCATATGTGATAAAAGTGTATTTGTTATATGTGTGAGTATGTGTTTTTGAATACATGACAAAAAATAGGCAGCTATTTATTATGAACATTTTATTACTATTGTGTACATGAAAGCTTTAACATACTGATATAATTGCATTACAAAGGTTTGGATGCAAGTCTATTGTAACTTAAGTTTTACAAATGGATTTGTTACAGTAGTTTTGCAAATAAACTTTTATCTGTAGACGTGATGCTGATCCTTGCAGTGGCTCAAAGTTGAGTTATATGCAGTGTTTGGACCAAGACTTAATGATTAATTTAAATACCTGTTCGTGTTTCTTTAAAGAAGTGGCTAGCCATCTTTGTATTTTTCATGTTACTTACAGTAACACTTATTATTAACAACACTTAATATGTTGTTCATAAATAGTAAATTGAGAGTTGATACGTAATGTTTACAGTT
Organism: Lutraria rhynchaena; assembly: GCA_008271625.1. Taxonomy (NCBI): domain Eukaryota; kingdom Metazoa; phylum Mollusca; class Bivalvia; order Venerida; family Mactridae; genus Lutraria; species Lutraria rhynchaena. The sequence continues at coordinate 670,965 of VIBL01000039.1, forward strand.
AATGAGGTATTTGAGAATTATATTTCTTTTGTCCGTTATATCAGGTTTAATTTCAGTGCTGAGATATGCTAGCCTCATACCGCTTGCATTGTTGGTCAGAAAATGTGCACTGGCCGACCCAAGAAATACACCCACTGGAAGGTTTTCAATTTATGATTATTGTTTGAGAAATCATTGTCAAAATAGGGCCCTGACTTCATGTTAAGAGTCTTGTCGCTTGATAAAAGATTGTATTGAAATAAATGATTGTGATTTATATTATGTTGTTAATATGTACAATGTTGAAAACTTTATCATTATGTCATGCATATAGCTTTTTCATCTCATTTTATCAAATTACTGTTCGACAGAGAGAGAAAAATACAAATCACTTGCTATATATGAAGTGTTATGTTGTTATTTAATCCTCATTCGTGTTAATTACTTGAGGAATGTTTTAAGCATTATGAACTAGACATAAAAATCTCCTGTTAAAGAAACTACATGTATGTCCAGAAGAGTCATTTCATGGACAAATCTTAGCTATGAAAGCATTTTTTAAACTTTAAAAAAACGACTACTACTTTTTTGCTTTGTTTTTATGTGACTTGTTGTCACCGAGGTTTAACGCCGTTTTTCAACAATTTTTCAGTTATATACGGCAACTGGTTCACCTAACCAGATTTCCCGGACTGTATACTAACCAGTACTAACTTACCCTTCCACAAGGAGCCGGCAACTTCTACACATATGGAGGAAAATCAACATTTTTGTCAAATTTTCATAGAAGGGCATGACCCGCCGCTACCAGGATTCAAACCTGGATCTTCAGGTTACAAGTCCAGCGCACTAACCCCTGGACCACAGCCACGGCCTTTACTTATTTGTACAGAATGTGTTGAATTCATGCGAAACTTCATGCATTGTTTCGCAAGTGGTTGAAAGTTAATGCCTGAAATTCTACTGTTTGATGTTGTACATTTCATTTATGTTTGAATAGTTCAAACTTAGCTAAGTTTATGTTATGGCCACTCTGAGTTTTATTGGTAAAATTATTGTTACAAATGTCAACTAAATGTCAATTGTTGACTAATTGCTGTGGAAGTAGTAACTGTATTGTTTGACAGAGTCAAAAAATGGACCAAGTTTGAGGAGTGTATTAATGTAGGTCACAAAGCGCATACTACTAGGGGTACAGAATGAGTTTTAATTTACCTCAATATTCAAGTTCTTATTGTAATCTATTGGAGTCCATTTTGATTTTTGCGAATGAACAGCATTAGCTCCATGATACAACTTAGTTTCACTTCTTATATTTTAGCTTGTCTGTTTTGAAGAAAAAGGTGAGCTGTTATGATTGCTGCATCGTCGTCGTTGAGGTCATGCACACACTTAAATGTAGCCCATTACTCAAACACTTTGAAGATATCAACACGACTCTTAGGGTACTTGAATATCATGACAAGGCACAGTTGCAAGACAAGGGGCATTATTCTGAAAGCTTTATTTTTGGAATTATGCCCCTTTTTAACTTAGATTTTAGGTAAAAAATTGCTTATTGAATAGAATGATATAAAACAGACGAGTGTTAGCGCCGCTCTGTGGAGCCCTTGTTCACTGTTATTGCTGATCTGTTCAGAGCAGTTATGTACATAAAATGTGTTAATGTTCGCTACTTTTCATGCCAATGGTGTGAAAATGGAATTGTGATGAAATAGCCATCTGCCGAGCACAACATGATAGGTAGCCTACCTATCAAGTCTCAAGCTTTCAGTGTGAAACTCTCACTTTGATCTTTATGTTTGCACATACAGTTGCCAAAATCTCACGCTTTAAAAAAATCAGTAATTTGGTTCATGTAGTGGCCTTAATTGATAACAATATTTACATTTGTTTTAATGAAGTAACACCTCATCACTTCAAAACCTTTAAGTTTTCTGTGTATAACACGAGCTAACACGGTAACATGGAAAGTTCATCTTATTCATGTGCAGCCAAAACTACGGCTTCTTGGGGGAGAGGGTCAACTATGTGTATTACTACAATCAGGCCTTAACAGTTTATGATGTGCACCTGTTACGACATCATAATTATTGAATGGTAATATTATACTAAATTGTTACCTGGAAACATTCATTGATGGCCGGACTGATATGTGAGAACTTGCTTCACGACTGATGTAGCGATGTTTTTAGCTCGTTTAACGCAGGTGTAAGATTATGATTATGACATGTTAGTCTGTGATGGTTTTACAGATCAAGTCGTCACATGCTTATTGACAATGTAAGGAAGAAATAAGCGCTGGTGGATAACATAGGATGACTGGTACGACTAATTAATCTTTGTAATCTGCAGTAAAACCTCACTTCAAATGTATGAGCACCTCATTATAATGGCCACTTATTCATCAGACCTTATTTTCAGTATTTACATGTATTCTACATTTTAATTGATAATTAGACCATCTCAATATTAGAACAAAGTCTTTTGTGGTCTTAATGCTGTGATTTTACTATGAATGTTGTTTAACATACAAACTATTACAAAATTCTCACTTATTATCATTTCACTCTTATTGTTAAATACAAATAATCTTATTTTATGGTTGTTGTCATACAGTTTAATTAACCTTTTTGTTATGATGCCAGTACTGTAGTTTAGAAGGTACTAATGTGAAAAATTGACACAACATCTCTTAATACAAACCCAGATTGTAGCTGGTCAGCTTAAGTAAAAATGACAGTTGTGTCAGGGATGAACTGTTCCGATTGTCCAGCAGAATTGACTGTATTTAATGAGGTCCAATCTCAGATACAACAAACTTACCATGAATTATCTCCCCTAACTGTAAATGTATAATGTGTGTGTACATATATTTAATAGATGTACTTTAGGTCGACATGGACATTATACAAAATTCCCACAATGGAATTGCCACCTATCATATGCTTTTTTGAAACCAAGTTTAATATGTAAAATTATTTTTATTCTTTTAATTTATTGACGAAAAAAGAAAACATTACAGAATTATAGTCTTTATTTTTATAGTAACAATAAAGAAATTTTAAAAATTGTAATCACTAATCGTTTTAATGGTGTTGATTTCTAGAGGTGAAACGATTAATCGCGATCCATTGCGAACCGCGATTTTTCATGCTCGATTCGATTCGATTCGATTCAATGACGGCAATTTCGATTCGATTTTTTTTTGGTAATACCTACTTTCATTTTTCGTAGTATGCGAGTCAAAATGACTGTGATTCTGTGAATTATTCTCTGTGGACTAGATCTAGTCAGAACAGTACACTGCTCAGTGCTCACCACTTTACTGTTTCAGTTTTTCCTATTCACAAGTTTTATGTTTCGTTTGTTCCATTGTTTACAGTATTTAAGAAAATACATTCCATCGTAAACTAGTGGGATAGCTATTTTATTCTTGTCCTATTTAATTCCTTTTAAAATCGAAAATCGAATCGAAAAATTGAATCGTGGGATGAAAAATCGAAATCGAATCGAATCGAAATTTTTTGAATCGTTTCACCTCTATTGATTTCCAACACCACGTGGTTTGGAGAACAAGGTTTGGTCCTGTCAAGGGAGGTAAGTTCAGCAAGAGGTTTTGATTCTTCAACGTAGGAGTTGTTCCCCCTTGATAGATATTAGTTGTAACACCTCGAATTCTACCAGCCATGTGTATTGCCAGCTCCATCATGACCCATAGCCTACGATCAAATAAGTGTTTAATTTTGTCCTTGAATATTATGATGAGGGTAAGCAGTGTTCGCCAGATACCACATTCTTCATAGTATAATTAGATAAAGAGGCCAGAACTGATTCTATGTTTAGCGTCATCGGGTAGGTTTTCGAGGATTTTGATAAAAGAATGAAAACAATTAAAAGTAGCAAGCCAATCCAGCGCAAGTTCTCATCATGTCATGTGGATGACAGTGATGCGTGGCACACGACAATATTTTTTCGCCCGTATTTTTACTATACCAAAGACGCTTATTAAGTTTAAGCTCATGCAAGCGTTTGTCGAATGGTACCACGATGAACACAATATTAGAACAAACTATTTTTGTAAATATTTAACATTCGTGTTTTTGTGAATTTATTCATCATAATTACTTTTTTCTTGAGGGGGGTGAGGCAGTTCTCCTGTCTATATTCATTTGTAAATCTATAAGATTGTAGCGTGAAGTAAATTAAGTGACTTCATGCATCGAGTTAAGGGGAGACAACTTCAATTTACTGTGGCAAACAAACACAAGCCTTAGTTATTCCCCTTACATATAAATTTATCAGGAACTCCGTGTTCACCAAATTTCTCGGCACGCAATTCTTTAAACAAGACCGAATTAACAGAAGAATGAATGTATAAATATTTTGTCTGCCCTGTCGGTAAATGCAATCCATTTTCTATGCATATGAATGGTGCACCCAAATGTTTCTCCGAAATTGTCACGATATAAGTAAATTCCAACACGCAATGAATTTCCTGTTTTTGTTTGTAATTGTTTGAGCATGGAAACTAATCACACCACACACGCTACACACGCCAAATTAAAAAAAAACTTGCATGTACTCCAATTACACCCGGACGAACACAAGTAAAGCATTCCTTTCTAAGCTGGTTGAATTTTAGTGAAACAAAGCAAAGAATAAATTCACCTTTTTATGGTTGCTAAACTATTAAAAATGAGTAATTACATTCACTTACAGCAGTTGCTATCTCCCGAAAACTCTCCCTTATTATATTATTATACATGTATAAGATTATATTATTGCGTCACCTGTGTATTGTGTTTTACATACAAATAATAGAAAGTGTCACAAGTACATGTAATCCACGTCAGTGGTATCTAAAATAATATCTGAGCTTGGTCATTGTAGGATTTCGTGCGGTTGGAGGTGACCTCGTTTTAATATTTTGGTCTGTTCCATGTATACTGACGCGTATTATACACAGCTGGACATTTGTTTTGACCCTTATGTTCTTAAACCCGTCCGAATTCTCATGAAATATTCAATGAAATCATTCTAAAATGGTAAAATGCTAGAAATATGATTTATTTATCGAATGCAAATAAAATGTGAATCATGTTATCTTGTCAATTTTAACGTGCATTTTCCTCATGCACAGTTTTTAAATCGCATCAGTATATATAATAGACACAATACGTATTTCTCTTCTTGCAGACGTCATTTTTAAAGATGTTTCGGATCCGTAAGGCAGTCTTTATGTAGCCAGTGCTCCGGTGTTAACTAATAGTACTAGCAAGCCTTCAACTCATTTTATAGATACCTGCTTTCTCATCACATCGTCAACTTAATTCAATCAACGCGTTGCTCTATATTGAAGAAAATGAGATGGGTGGTATCGTCGGATGGTCGTATTGAGCAGCTCCCTAGAATGAAATTGCATGTGTTTGTAGCATTGATCTATTTAAGCATTCAACAAATATGAGACTCAACGATTCCGTATTAATCGTCACCTTTCTTCCAGAAGCGTGTTACTTCATATTTGACAAAAATGGGGTTTTGGCTATCGTTGGATTCGTCTCGAAACGTTCTACAATATGCGCTAAGTTATATGCTAGTAACTCTAACTTGAAGAAGCTAAATCGCTGTGCCACAAATGTCAAACTCAGACATTTTCTATTGACCTCACAATCTTTAAACGTGTTTTTCTCAAAACGAAAAAAATGATGATATATGTTTCTGGAATTAATGTAACGTAATGTTAAAAACTTTTAGCAGGCGAATTTGCTCAAATTGAGCAAAACATTTAGGTAAACATTATTATTAATTTTGTAGAATCACGGTGACAAATCTATGTTAGAATCGGGAGTGATGTACAATACACTTACCCCCGCTGTCAATCTATCATGGAGAAATGTGAGTTCTTTAAATACTAAGCTTTAAAATATACTCGTTTCATGTATAAGTAACTAATGGCCTCGATTCTCCAATGTAACGAGATTACAAAGGCTTATAGGAAATGTAATGTAAACTCGTCTCACTTAATTCAGTATTGTAGGTCTTAGTCACTACAATGACTGACTAATCGGAAATAAATGGTAACCAAGTAAAAATGGGGACAATAACGCTTAAACGCGCGTAACGCATTTGTTTCCTACGCAGACAGTCCTATTATAGTCTTATATGAATTTGTCATTTTTATTAAACGGAAATTGAGACATTTATGAGAAAGCTTGGAATGGTAAATTTTCATAAAGATTCATACATGTATTTCCATATACAGTAAAATCCATGAAGATTGAAGTTTCGCGCAGGACAATCTGACTAACTTCGATTCAAACTTTGGAATGTCCAGTCTCTTTATTATGATAAAATAACAATTTTTGTAAATTAACAAACTCAGTACAGAAAGATTTTGAATTTTAAAATTACGAATGGTTCCCTGTCAGAAAATAGGATACTCATTTTCAGCGCAAAATGCTGCTAAACATATGAAGGATAATTTCTCTGCTTTAACAAAACTATCACCTTCAAAACTGTTATATATATTTTTTCATTTCATGCAGTGTTGTTTTGAATCAGTTATGCTTCAAAGTGACAAGTGACCAGAATTGGCTCAATAACATTTACAGTAACACCTCGATAATGAAACCACCTTTGGAGTCAGAAAATCGGTCGTACTATTGAGGTGGTCCCATCAAGTTGAATTATAGTGGAGTTATTAGAAGCCGGTCCAGTAATAGGTGGTCGTTAGTACAAAGTGGTTGAAATATTGAAATGGTCGTTATTTTAGGTTTTATTGTACATGTACATGTATTTCACTTGTAACAAAACATAAAATATTAAGAGAACACGTGACAGAAATGAAACAGGAGGGACAGCTAAACGCCTTCGACACTCAGTCAACATGAAAAGAAAATGACTGGTACATGGAGAATTCCTTTTTTGTTTCATTGAAACTCTGTCGTGTCATTTTACGCATAACACTAAAAACAGTCAGAATGTCGCTGATTGAGAACATATCAACAGATGAACAAAAAACAATTAAAATGGAATAAGAAGAAAGAATGAGTTATGTGATCGATGTGTCTTGGAAATGTTAACAGAGGTACAAGTGGTGTTAATGTGTAATTTAATATAGGCATAATATACAGTTAGCCAGGTCCACTATGGCCACCTTAGTCAGTGTGTAAGTATTACATTATAACCCCTTTCCGGACCACCTTAGTCAGTATGTAAGTATTACATTATAACCCCTTTCCGGACCACCTTAGTCAGTGCGTAAGTATTACATTATAACCCCTTTCCGGGCTGGGTCAAAAGTCCTTTTTATGAAAATTCCGGTTTTCAGAGAACTATAGAGTATAGAGGAGAAAAAAAATGGGACTTGAAAAAAAATCATCCGATTTTCAGAGGATTCCGGTTTTGAGGGAGTCCGGTTAACAAAGGTCATACTGTACATGGTTGGAGTTGAACTTTATTGAGAAGTTAATGAAATAACTGCTTGCACCAATAATGATAAAACTACCGATCTTTTGTAGCCAAGTGATCACTACTTACATGAGGCCTTTTAAACATGATTGACTGTACTATGAAGTCTTATTCAGCTACAACCTTGATATAAAGACCAACTCACTATGCTGACTACTTATTTTCAGAGAGGTTACAAATACATGATCAATATATATTTCAGCAATCAGCTATCATATTTATTCACCTTAGACATCATAGAGAACAATTTACGTTAACATTTCGTATTATTATCGTAAACACGCCCATTTATGCGCATGATGCACAGTTTATTTTCAGTCAACAAACAAAAACCTCGTTATTACGAGCACTCGGTTTATCTCGAGCATTTCGTCTGTTCCCATGACTCCTCGAGATAACGAAGTTTTACTGTATGTCCTCTATATGTAAAGTTGATGATGATGCCACCTCAGTATTAAGACTGAAATTTCGTTTCCAAAGGAGTTCATGTAATCGATGTTTCACTGTATCTAGGAAATTACGAAGGAAATATCATTGGAAGACAATCTACGTCTGGGAGTTCTGGCTTATTTCATTGATATTTCATTCACTGATACACTGAATTATATAATATCGATTACTGACTGTCCTGTTGTATAAAGACCGGGCGTAGGTTTATTTTTTCACCTTATACGGATAATACCTTGTACGTAATACAGATTTGCAATTAGTGAATTCTCAAATGACTTTTAGATTCTAAAACCTTTTAGTGATGGCTAAGTAATACACAGAAGCTCTCACTTAATTAACATGTTATTGAACTCTTCATGTCCGACAACACAGAAAATAGATACTCAATCTATTTGTAGATTAACAATCGCAGCCCAAGCTTGTTTCTTAAGCTTACAATAACTGACGTAGTTCAATTTCCTGGATCCGACTTTTGTTTGTTTTCAAGGGGGGATCAACGTCGTCATCCATAACTTTCTACAGTAGTCATTCCCTCTCGTGTTTTTTAAACCTTAGTCTGCATTTTTTATGCATCAAATTTATGACCTACTCTGGAAGCCATGTTAAACGGCCACACCTACGTAGTTATGTACAACCGGCAATACGGGTAGCATTAACCAATCAAATTTTGCGTTACATTGGTACAAATACAAGGTAGTATAATATCCAAAACATGTCGAAACACAGTCTACGTATACTAAACAGATTTTGAGGCATAGATTTAAGCCATTTGTTCATGAACAATACATGTACTACATTTTTGTAGATTTATTTACAGTTTACGATCGTTAAATAAAACGAAGTGTATTCAAATCCAGTTTTCCCATACGGTACAAAGTAAACATGCGCGCTGAAAGTGAAAAAGAATTTTACATACGATTATGTTTATTTCAATAAAATTTTTCTATGAGTCAAATTGCGGAATTGAGGAATAATTTGACGTATTCAACTTTATAGTTTCCATGCTGATACTATTCTAGTGACGTCATGCATAACCACGATTTGTTGATCACTTGAAACAACGGGACACAGCACACCAGCCAAATTTTATTAAAGTGCACGAACAGAAAACTTCAGAATTATTGAATATGGAAGCGAAGGCCACAATCATACCTACTGAACGTAAATATGATACGACCTATACCAGAAAGTTTGTATATTTATTATGATAAAGGATAATAATGTCAACAAAACATCATGTACCCTGGAATCTATTAAATTCTATTTAGATTTAACAGTGCTCGAGGTAATAAAACTTGAGATTGGTCTCCGAGCTCAAATCTCATATCCCGTGTTTTAATGTTCACAGTTAATTATGATCAGAAAATAATGATATTACTGATATATTATTCTGGCAAAATAATTGACCTGAATATTTATTTATTTTTTATTTTATCTTTTCTGTCATAATACATTGACAACGGAATTGAGAGTTGAGCACAGTTCTCAAGTTCATTACCTCGGGGCCAGGACTAACAGAATATCGGGGTTGTGGGTTCGAGCGCGGAGACGGCACATGGTCTCTATGGCGATTTGGTAGAAGATATTAATTTCGTATTCCACCACAGATGTGGGTGATTAAAGTCAAGAAATTGACCGTAATTTGCGCAGAACATGGTTAGTACTTTTCCAGGAAAACCGGATTGGTGTACATATTTTCGCTACTGCCTTGTATACAATAAACATTATTTTACTTGTTTGACAATGGCCGAATTTATTTATAATAGGATTGCATGACTAACACATGGTTATAAGTTTTCCGGAATTTTCCGGAACCTCCGGAATTTCACAGGTCCGGACCCAACTGTTTTTATTGTTTTCTAGGCACCGATGTCAAGATTTCCGGTTTCTTTTTTAAAAATGTTCAACTGTTACCCATGCTAACATCGCATTTATTGTTGTATCTTATATTAAACGTTTGCTAGTCGACCTATAGAAAAATGACGTCATAATTAGAATTCAATTCTTGTTAAACACATTAATCCGATGGGTAAACTACCTTTTTGTTCCTCGCATGTTCCGTAATTACAACCTCCATCAGCGCAGCATGCATGGCAAACATCTGTAGAACGTCTGTGTTGTCCGCCCTCTCCACAATACTGAAACCAGGGTATCCCTGCCGGGGGCATAGTTTCGTTAAAAACACACGTTCGGTAATCTTCCCACGCTTGTTTCATAAGAATTTTGCAAGCCTTAAAAGAAAAATATTTCAAAACCTCCTTAAGCTATCATTTCCACATTAAGACCACGTCCTTATAACGACCACTTGTTTTAAACTTTCATCTATTTTGAACTTAATAATAAGATCACTTCAACATTAAGACTATTTATCTTGGTCCCACAAGGCGGTTTTATTATTGAGGCGTTACTGTATTTACATTCGTAAGAATTAAGTTCATCATAGATTATTGTGCCGAATAGAGCTTACGTCGAATAGCGCTTACATATAAACTCGTGAGGTGACCCGTTACGGGCGCCGTAAAACCGAACACAATAAGCTCTATTCGGTGCTGTGCAACGAATAGCCCTTACAGTCAACGCTAATCAGCGCACGGAACGGATCACTTTACAAATTGAATCAATTTTCCGTCGGATTTTCCAGATAACTGTAATTGATGTAATTTTGACCACATAGTGCTTTCGATAATACAGTAAACGACCACCACAATATTACGACTACCTTGTTATAACGACCAATTATTTTCGGACCGGTTTTCAATAACTCCCCTACAATTCAATTTGACCATGAGACAATCAAATTATTACGACCGATTTTTCGGGCCCCAAGGTAGTCTCATCAGTTATAACATTTTATGCTTCCGTTTTTTCGGGACGAGACTTCAGACATTTTTCTTTGCCATGTTTGTTTTAACCTGGGAGTACTGCTGTTGATGTATTTAACGTCTTTTTCTCACCGGGTTTAACGTTTTTTAACACTTGTTTTGTTATATACGGCGGCAGGTCCACCTAACCAGTATTCCTGGACTATATAAATAACCAGTACTAACTTACCCTTCCACAAGGAGCCGGCAACTTCTCCACATATGGGGATAATCGACTTTTTTGTCAAATTCTAATAGAAGGGTATGACATGCCGCGACCGGTATTAGAATCCGGATCGCCGGGTCAAAGGTCCAGTGCACTAACCATTGGGCCAAGGTCGTGACCCCGGATTATTTGTTGCTCAAACCAAAGAAGAGAATAAAAATACTCATAAAAATAACTGATTACCTACCACTAAAGACCCAAAGAAGTAAAATAGGCCATTTCACTCAGCAAAAGAAGAGTATATCAGACAAGCGATTGTTGAGAAATCATAACAGGTACAATCACTTGTCAACTATACAAAATATGCAAATACAAAATATTTTTACCGATGAGTCGTGACATCCGTAAAAGAATTTCCATACACCACCGACGTCACTTCTGCTCGTGTAACACATCTACAACAAAAGTATTCTTTATCGTATCCGTTACGGAATTTTTGTTCGCTACGGAATTCGGTTAGTGCCATCACCTTTTAATTGCTGTGATTCAAAAAGATAACGACAAATATGTAAAATTTGATAAATTTGAGAATGTGATAAATTTTAAATTGATAATTACACCAAGCTTTTCTAATCTCTTAGTGACTAGGTTACTACTAAAACAGCATTAAGATTTTAGGAACACTTGCTTTTATAGATTGTAATACTATTGAAACAGACGTAAACCTGAGAAAAATACCAAGTTTACTAACAAAGAGAAATTGAAAACTGTAAACTTAAGTTTGTAATATGTTTAGAAGTCAATGCAGCCCATAAGTTGAGCTAAATTGCCCTTGGCTCGGGTCCGCAACCTGCGACCTCTCTTACATTCGCTGGGCGACCGCCCACAATAGCCAACCGTGTAAACCGACAGAAAATGAATTTATGTACACACAACTTACTTCATTAGGAGCACATGTGGATAGTGTCACACATTCTCTTGGATCCTTTACTTCGGGTTGTCCAGAGCCTCGATTACAATTATAACACTGCGAAGAGTTCAAGGTATCTGAATGTCGTAAAAAACACACGCACAGCAATTATTACCGGTATGCAACAAGTGTGATATTTGCAGCTTAGATACTGACCTAAACTTGTGACGATTTCAAGAGAAATTTAGACCCTACCAACAAAGTCAATACGTATGTGTATTTTCTTATTCTAACTTGAGTTTTTCGCTGAGATTCAATGTCGTACCAGCAGCCAGGATCATTTGGCGACTTTCAAGCTTTAATGTTGAAGGAAGACTCCGGACGTACACCTGAGTAAAAACAGATGTCTGCTATAAGCTAGCCGGGTAGCTTCGTCACATATGAAATTTGTCTGAATTGGATTTGAACTCACAGCAGTGAGACGCAATTGATTACATGTAAGAAACCGTAACCACTCTACCATTGAGACCCCTCGGACATAATTGAGTAAAACAAATCCCCACCGAATTAGTAAAATGTTTTACACAATAAAACATACATTAAAAATACAATAACAGTCAAATTGAACAAGATATATATGCATACGAGTTACAGTCCATAAAGTTCAACAATAGGATACCATTTACAATGCTGCGCGTAAACTCTTAATTTTGACTTCAAAATTCAATGAGCGTCTAAAAACTTGGAATGCGTCATCCTCTCTAAATCATCTTGGTGCTTGATCTTCTGTGCTCGAATTTCTAATTTGAAATTTTGACACGGAGTTTTTGGATGAAATTTATGGATGGAAACAAACCGATTTTTGAGCCGCATGCGAGGATGGGAATCTAGGAATTGCTTTAATCAAGAATCCTGCACTAAATTAGATTACATTGTTTATTGGGAAAATGAACACCCAAGTCTTCATTTAACAAACTAACAAGATATTTAGAAAGAAACACTTATAACAAACTATATAACAGACGTAAAGGGGATAACCTTGAAACAAAACCAAAATGTTATTGTCTCCATTAAAAGTACCTTATTTCGTCAGCTAAGACAATGTCAAGACATAAGAAACCATAAATTTAAAGTAATTATTGGCAATAACCAACCAAGGTTAAATTTATTGATCATTCGACGTCCGAAAATATTAATGAACAACGAAAATTTCCAATTTACCTTTATAAAAGTATCGAGAAAACAAAAAAAACCTTATTACTCTAACTAGAATGTTTCTCTCCCTCACAAGAAACTATTTTGTTGCTAAAAAATAAACATATATATATATATACAGGTTTTATTAAATGCCATGCATAAAATAACGATGCTCGTTACTTAATTGACTGGCTTAATTCGTAAAGAATACCGTAAAAATATTTTAAGTTATCTAAAATGATTACATATTATACTTTCATATTATGCAACAAAAAATCTAACCGAACGCGCAAAAATAGCGTTTTATTGCGGCAGACACTGCACCCTTTCATGGACTTCACTTTATCCGCGAGAATCATCTAGGGGACGACGCTGTTGGGGGCTCCGTAAGGTACAAATTAGTATCAATTCATGTATTATTTAGTATCGCTAGCATAATAATGACCTATGAGGTTAAGGATAATTGTTGTAATATATCCTTATATACAGAGTAGTGATCGTTATTCAAAAATATGAAAATTATCTAAACTATACATGAAAACTTAGGAATGCTACATCCGGATAAGGGGGGGGGGTTGTATTAAAAGCTTTCCGATATAATGCCAGTTCGTAGAAACTCCCAATCTCCTTTGTGATATTGATATCCAGGGATGAGAAATAAATAACGGTTACATACCGTCTTTTATTCCGCACAACCTCTTGTTACAATCTTCTTGAAAATTGCAGCATCTAGTTTAACAAAATAATTAGTTTGTATTTGCCACAAAAAATTAACCACAATTTACAAAGGTGATGCAGGGTTCTAAAATGTATGGTGACATACTTCTGCCACCAGATAACCACTTAATGATCAAGTTAGTTATGTGGTTAACGCGTTACTTTAGCTAACCACTTATTTATCGCTTTTTTATGTGTTAAACATGTTCAGTACCTACATTGTAGTTAATATTTTAATCCAAATAAATATCGTATCTGAAAAAAAGAAGAAGAGGAGAGGGAATGAAGAGGAGAGAGATAGAGAGAAAGGAGAGGAAGAAGAGGAGAGAGAGAGAGAGAAAGAGAGAAAGAAGAGGAGAGAGATAGAAAGAGAGAAAGAAGAGAGAGAGAAGGAGAAGAAGAAGGAGAAAGAGAGAGAGGGGGAGGAAGTAGGCGGGAGAGAGGGAGGGGGGAGGGGGAGAGGGAAGACAAGAAGAAGAGAGCGAGAGAGAGAGGAGAGAGAGAGAGAGGGAGGGAGAAGAAGAAGAAGATGTGTGAGAGAGATAGAGAAGAAGGGGAGAGAGATAGAGAGGGAGAGGGAGGTGAAGAAGAGGAGAGAAAATGAGAGAGAGAGAGAGAGAGAAGAAAAAGAGGAGAAAGAGAGGGGGGCAAAAGAAGAAGAAGAGAGAGTGAAAGAGAGAGGAGAAGGGGAAGAGAGAGGGGCGTCATATAGATATATAGCAGTACTTTCTTCGCATAGCGTATAACACTATTCTATATGAGCTGTCAAACATGTTTCAAGTTAATGCTACGCCATAAGTAGTTGAAAAGGTATGAATTTGATAAAAGAAACCAATTACTTAGAATGGAAAAAAATATCAAGCCGTGACTTCGTTGGTTTTTCAAATTGTTAATGCGCTCTAAAACTATTGCTCAGTCGGTATACAATGCATAGTCTTCGAAGTTCTAAAAACAATAGGCAATAATCGTTGAAAGTTATTTTATTGAAACAATGCATAGTTCCACGATATGTATTCATGCCGTATCACACAGCAAGTGCCCTTGCGATAAACAGACCTGGGCCCGCGGTAATAAAACTTGAGACCGGTCTCCGAGCACAAAGCTCATATCTTTTCTTTTGATGTTTCTAGTTAGTTATGATCAGACAATAATGACATTAATGATACATTATTCTGACAGCATAATTGACCTGAATATGTATTTAAACATTAATGATCTCTATCTTTTCAATCATAATTCTTCGAGAACGGAATTGAGATTTGAGCCCAGAAACCGACCTCAGGTTTATAACCTCTGGGCCTGATAACAGATTACAGAACACAATCGTCATAGGTAACTATGAACCTCTTACAGACAGTTGAATGCAGTGTTTGAATAATACATGTAATAAATGTAAATTGTACTTACCGAGAACAAGCCACTAAATCATATCCAGCCTGTCTTTTACCAACAGGAACGCCTGGTTGATTACAAATCTGCAAAAGCGATACATCATTGAAAGATTGTAGATGTACACGTGTACACTGTTTACATCCTAAATCATATTTGTCTTTAAATTTGAATTTTGCGTCCCGCTGATACGAGCTTAAACTGATTAATTTGTAAAATTAAAGGCAACAATGTTATCATCAATATTTAAAGCGCCATCAAAAGTCATAGCGACAGGAAAAATACAGTGAAACCTCGCTTAGCGACCAGTGTAATATTAAGACCACGTCATTTTAAGGAGTAATTAATTTCGGACCCACTTTCAATATTTTCTCACCTCATTATTAAATCCTGTGTTATTGTTTGCAAAGGGGATAATAATATGCAGGTTTTATTGATATAAACATTAGAAATGACTGGTGTTATATAAGAGGAGACGCAGTTGAAAAGTATACATAAAACATGTTGTTTGTGATATTGTGGGAACAATCAGCGGTATTAAAATACAGTGTCTTGGTGTATTCGCGCTCACTCCCAAAACTACGGTAAGACCCCGATAATGAGACCACATTCGGGACCCGAAAATCGGTCGTAATACTGAGGTGGTCTTATTATCAAGTTGAACTATAGAGGAGTTATTGGAAGCCCTGTTCTGAAATAAGTGGTTGTTATAAAAAGATGGTCGTACTATTGAGGTGGTCGCAATTTGAGGTTATACTGTAATTCAATATTTACATCTTTTGATCGACATCCTCCTTCATAAACAACAGACAGGTTCGATGTAATCAATTCATCCATATAACAGTCCTGGTTGAAAATAAAACAAATGTGGTTATTTATATGAGTTTATAAGAAATCATTAGTCAACTCTTTATTCATATATGATAGTCAAACATGACTTTTTAATACAGATCAATCGTGGGGAGTAACAAGCGTGCGTTATTCCGTTTTTTTTTGTTTTTACGACTTGTTTTCAACAGTATTTTAGTTTTGCATGCATTAAATCTACTTAGTGTTCCTGGATTCTTAACCAGTACTACTCATGATCTCCGCAAGTTGGACAGCTTTTTCGTCACTCACTCGAATCAGCGATGAAGGAAGATACCCATAGACAAAATCCTGATTAAAATCGTCCCTCGGAGACCATGTTTCGTGCCCAATGTTCGAACTCGCAAAGCCGAGGTCCGTAGATTAAACGTTTTCGCTATTGGGCTAAATGGTCGGGCTTGTGAATATCGTTTACTATTCATCCAATATGGGGACAACTAAACCAACACTTCGGAAAGATTGTTGACCCTATATGGAATATTTTTTTTAAATAGAATATATCATTGCTGCAGCAACACATTTCACATGAATATTAGTACAATTGATCATCAAATAACCCGAGCGTACCTTACCTCTAAACTGAGGTCACAGAGGACCAACTGTGAGCAGTCAGAAAGCTTAGATGCACGGTGACAGAGCCGGCATCTTAACGAATTATTTCCTATTTGACTATCAGCTGTTGAAACAAAAACTACAGGAATTTAGCAGAAATGATATAAACTGGTAAGGCTAAAAGTGTCTTTGTATTTCATCATAAACTGTGGTATTTTATCACATTTAGTAATAGCACTTTTCAATCAACGGCGATAATTCAACACCCACACTTAACTAAAACGAAAAAGTGATAACAAAAATTCTTTTCTCTAGCTTTATCACAATTGGTCAATAAATAGACATTCCTCCAATCTTGAATCTGATGGATAATTGCACAATTTCACCTTCCTATGCAAACCACTTAATTGAACGGGCATGGGTGTCGTTTCAAAAACGTCTGAACGAAGGTGGCGCCATCTCAAAGTTGATCAAAATAATATCCATTGTTTGTTAAGGAAACGGAACATTTGCTAGCAATTGTCCTTAAATCTTATTGAAAGTTGTTAAAAAGAAGTGTCTAAAACATATACAATATAATATATAATGTACTATTAACATAATATTTCTTTGAAAAAACTATATAAGGCTTATCATTATATGACACACTTTTATTGAGGTACACAGAAAACTAAAACGTACGCAAACAAACATATGTGCCCTGGATTCTGTACTAATACTAGTCTTCTTCTCCACAAGTGAGTGCCAACTTCTCCACATGAAGCACTCGAATCAGCAATGGGGGACAAGTGGCCTCAGACATATCGCCTTCAACAAAATGCGAGAACATGTGCGGCGTCCAGAGCTAGTGCTCAAGAACGCGAGAATGTAAATACTAGTATGGAACACCAAGCATACGAGTAGGCTGTAGCAACATACTCGAACACGGTGCACCTCAGCGAAACAGAGTGTACAAAACAAGAACATAAGAGCGACAGGAAAATATATGAATGAAAGAAAATGATGTCAAGAAATACAAACCACATATGATTAAAGAGAACAAAATGGAGAAGTAACGTGTCATCATTTTGTGTGTATCTACATACAGTATCGTTATGTTGCAAAATAATGTTGTAACTTTAATTTTCTGATAAAAAGATATAATAAATAGGTAACTAGGACAATTTGATAGCAGAATTATCCTGTTATTGGACGACGATGTTTGTTTACAGACATACAGACTTCTGTTATCTACTAGACAGAATTCCTGGGGGAAAACTGAAGTATTAGAAACTTTATAGACCACCTCGTCATAACGACCACTTATTCTTCTACTGGCTTTTATGATTTCATTTATGATTTTATTTTAACTGGATAATGTGATCACCTCAAGATTAGGACTAATTTGGCCTTACGGCAGAGAAATATTATTAGATTGAAAAGGGAAACCTTGAATTATTTTTAACGGAACTTGGGCTATATCCAAAACAACATTACGTAAAAAACACACAAGGGGGTGTGTTGGAGTGGTTACAGTCTCTGGGTAGTAATCACTAAACCCCGTCGGCGTGAATTC
Source organism: Lutraria rhynchaena (assembly GCA_008271625.1). Taxonomy (NCBI): domain Eukaryota; kingdom Metazoa; phylum Mollusca; class Bivalvia; order Venerida; family Mactridae; genus Lutraria; species Lutraria rhynchaena. The sequence goes on from VIBL01000039.1 coordinate 689,081, forward strand.
GATTCCGAATCAGACCAGAAAATATTCACATGTGAGGAAGCTGTCAAGCTAGTTTAATGAAGTGTTCCAGCCCCAGTGTACGCCCGGGGTTTTCCTCCACCGTTGAAACTGGAAAAGACACCAAATGACCTTGACCGTTGATGAGACGTGAAACGTTATTTAAAGTCCAATCAATGTTTCTTTAATAAACATTATATATACTTGTATTGGTATAGTCACTCAAATGTCTCTATGTGTGTTTGTTTGGAACCAAATTTATAGTACTTCAGCATATGTTACGTTCTGATTTAAATAAGGCACCTGTGAGCTATTACATGTTATATCTGAAATCAAAATAATCTAACATTCCAAGCTGGACAGCGTCGTCTCTCATAATTATGCGTTATTCGCAGTCAAACCGTTTTAATTAGGTGTACTTTCATATAACATCAATAGGCCTTTATTTCAGATATTGTGCCGAAGAACCCGAATAATAAAATAATGAGTAATGATTTACAGCTTTTATTTTCACTTCCCTCAAGCTAACCAACAAATAAAATGTAAAACGTTACAACGTATTAACAGTACACCAAAACATACAAATAAAAGGGCTATGATGATACATCGCTCACCTGAAAAACCTGATGAACTGAAAACTTTGTAAACAAACGACTCCAAAGGCTGAACCAATGTCGACACAGGAACATAATTTGATCGATATTAATAGAAATCCATTAGACAATATTAAGCATTGAATTTTTAAGCTCTTAGCCGTGCGCTTTTGGCTTAAAGCTTTTTGGTCGCTTTCCTTTGTAAGTTTATATAAAATATGAGACCCTTGGGCCAATTTTGACCTCAGGGGTATACATGTAATTTGCATAATAATTGTTATATAATATTTGTAGAGTAGAGGACCATCCAAGGATCATTCCTGTGAAGTTTGATTGAAATTGAATTTGCGGTTTCAGAGATTTTATTTGAAACAATAGATGATGATAAAGAACACACGTGACACGACGGATGACGGACAGGATGATCTTTATAGCTTGCAGCTTCTATTTATGTAAACAATATATTTCTTTATTAGCAACAAACAATCAAGTACAACTGTCAATGGCAATAACAGAAAATTGGTGACTGCAAAATGTAAAAAAATAAATAGAAAACAATTGAAATTTATTTGGGGAATACTTATTACAATGACATTACAACAGTGTACTTAGAATAAACAAAATGCAAACACACTTGAAACACGGAGACACCTGTCTTCAAACTGCCTCAAGCTTCATTATTAAGATAAGATAAGATTTATTTTGACATATAGAACATACATGGTAATAAAACAACATGTAGTGATACATAACATAACACAGCATGAGTATAAACACCATGACATGCATACCAGGGACAACACAAGAAAGGGTAAACCCTTATTTCCATAGTGGTCCCTTAGCAATGATGGCATGACTTTGAGAGGTAATGTTAGTACTTTTGCAATTATCACATATTAAACAAAGCAACAACAACGTCAAATGAAAAACAACACTAATCAACCTACATTTTGATATTCAATTACGTGGATTGAATGAATGAAATAAAACGGTTGTTTGTTTACATGTTGCATCCTTGAACTTTGAAAAAGAAAACAAAAACATAAAACAAGATATCTGACAGTATGTAATGCCATATAACATCGTAGGCACAAACGCAACGAAAAATGTTGAACACGGCCATGTAATTTATTAGTGTCTAAAACCTTCCCATTCCATTTTCATGTAATATCACTATGGGCAAATCTATATATTTAACAAAATCCATCTTACCAAAGCAGTGATCCATATTTATTGAGAGATGAGTCTTTATTCAACCTCATTGTACGTTCTTAACAAATGTCAAAAACATTCAGGAGTTTTTACCTGAACTTCGTACTGGACGTTTTGACGTTTTATTGGTGTTGTCTGTAGAAAAGACACTTTGACCGAGGACATCGCTTCTAAACATGTCTAATACACGTTTATTGAAGACAAGAGAAGACATCAGAAAAATACCTTGACCAGCATTAAATATAATGAATAAGTAAGAGAGTAAAATAATGTCAGTCCAGGAATAAATGAAACCAAAAATCCATGTTGCACCGGTAACGGTCGAGAGCTTGACAAATATCAACAAATCACTTCGTTCGTTTTTAACATTCCTCTGCACCGTGGGAGAACTTCTTATTTTATACACAACAATGAAATACATACAGATATTGGACAGTATGACCATTAGAACTGGAATACCGAAAGTGTAGACAATCATTTCTTGCGAAGAAATGTAGCAAGCGGTGACACCATACCCGTAGCGTTCTCCTTTAGCGAGTGACACGGTTATATTGATCATAATCGGAATCAATGAAAGTGTTACTGCGTACAAATGATACTTCACGAAACGAGACACACCCGACCCACTAGACGCAATTTTTGTTCTAGTAAGGACATGGAACATATGATACGTGCAAACATTCATCCACATGATTGAAAGAAGCCAAACAAAATGCAACAGAATTCCAACAACACCGCACTCCATGGTTCCAATGTCTAAACCACCAACACTACTAACCAGATACAAACACTGGGCACCAAGCAAAACGAACACAAGCGTTAAGTTAGTTTTACCTGGAAGCGATTTTCTAAGACGAGGCAAAACTAGAAATACTACAACTGTGAAAGACAACGATACGATGGACAAAGAAGAGCTGGCGATGGAAACCACGATCATTGGTGACACTCTGTTGGTCAGGGAAAGCATGAAATGTGACATGTATTCGACATATGCATCCACGCATACCATTACATTACCATTCGCATTGAAATAATAATCTGATTTTTTAACAATGAAATTTCCTTCAGTAAATACAATATCAACACCTGTAAGTTTCCAGGCAATTTGGCCATGCTCAATTAATAATTTGGGACATTTATTCAAGTATAATAAATTGACTTGTACGATTCCAAGATCCCTGCAGTCTCTTATGCCGTCTTTACGCTTTAAATGAAAAATATCTTGCCCTGTTCCATTTGGTGATGACATCGTAAAATTTTCTAATAGACTTTGCAATGGTAAAGGAGAATCGACGTCAGAGCCATAGCGAATTTCCCTCGGCAAGCTAGCAATAATATCAAACGGCATTGGGTCAAGATCAACGATATCAAAAGACACTTCGAAGACATTCGCCTTCTTAGTTTTGTAATCAAAATTTGGCATCTTATGAACTGATTTATCAAGCAAAATGTACTTCTCATAAACGTTGCTTGGAACATGAAAATATGCCACGTATATGTTAATCCTAGCTTTAAAATATTCTAGGATTATTTTGTCCGACTCGTTGGTAGAAATTCTATCGGCGTCACTATGAATATGATAAACTAATTCTGTCCCACACATGTAATACCCGAACATAGGTAAACTACTGATATAATTCAGGAGTATATCAGCCAGCGCATGTGCATTCTTTAATTCCGTAACCTCAAGTGGACTTATCTTTAGATACAATGTATATTGCACTGTTTCCACGTCAGTGAAGACATCTGAACATTGTCCATGACTGAGTGATGTGAAAGGCGGGCAGACAATATCACGACATGTCTCCTGAAACAAAAAGAAATACGGTAAAATCTCAATAATGAGACAACCTTTGGGACCTAAAAAATCGGTCGTAGTCATGAATTGGTCTCATTATTAAGTTGAATTATAGGGGAGTTATTGAAAGCCGGTCCGAAAGTGGTTATAACAAGGTGGTCGTAATATTGAGGTGGTCGTAATATGAGGGTTTTATTGTACTTTAAAAACTCTGTATCTAATGGTGGTGGTCCCAAATCAAGGAATAATATAGAGGGGACATTGAACATCGTCCCGAAAATTAGACGGTCGTACAATACACAAGTATTAAAAAACGTGACTATCTTTCATAGAGGGAACGATTCTCCAGTGCGTCGGTCATTAGACTGTATAAGACACGAACGTTTACAAGTCGTAACAAATAATTGACACATTGTACATTGACTATGGACTACACTGGTCTTTTTTCAGAAATAATGATTAAAAAGGAGAACGAAAATAAAACTTGTACTTACAAATATATGATCATGTATTTGATTTTCAGAGCAACTGGTGTCTCCATTGACATCCGCCTCAGTATAATCGTTTGTCTCCAGCTTCAACAGTCCAGAAAACGCAAATGGATTTGTGATGTCTGTTTTTCGTTCGCATGCCATTTCATCAACTTCAACACCATTACACCTCGCGCAGAATACATTTTTGTAGTACACTTTTGTTATTTGAATGGGAGCGCTATATGTTGCGCAAGCCTTTACAATATCAGGATCAAAACTTAACCACTCTCCAGTGATATTACACTCTGATATGGTGAGTGAATTGCAATAGTGAAACTGCATGTATTTTGAAGGCTGGAAGGCTAAATCACACACATTTCCTTCTAATGCTATCTTGATAATTTCATGCTCGGAACTCATTGGCAACTCCTCTGTGCATCTCAAATAGACGTTTGCTTTTTCTAGAATCTTGTCAGGTATCAGGTTACAATAGGCGCAGTATTTGTTTCTAAAGTTTTCGGCGTTCAAAATATTCATTACTGGAACGATGTCTTGATAAAAAAGTATTTTGGACGTATATTCTCTCGTGCAATTATAAGCTAGCTGTAGATCGGATCCTGGAGGGCAAGTAGCATGCATGAAAGCACCATCAACATCTGTGTGATTAACAACTTCGTTTTCTGCAAGATACAATGGAACACATGTTTTTTCAGGTACGTGAATTCGAACATCTGACACACCAGCTTTTGTATCTAAGTTCAGCATTAATGTATCCAAACAACACGTTCCAACATCCAAACATCTCGGAAAATCACAGCTACATTCTTCACAACATGAGGAAAATGTAGGCCATATATCATTCACTAAATTGAAAAAACAAAGACGTGAAATAGGACAACTTCTAAGCTGTTGATACACCAAGTTTCTTTGGAAACCTGACTTGAATAGTGACAAAAATGTTAACGTATCAGTGGCATTCATTCGGTCCTCAACATATTCCCAAGTTATTTCAGAATCGGATGAATCGTATAAGTAGTCGGGGAAATATCTAGTTGTATACTGGGTATCATTTTCTGTATGCTCATCCGTCAAAGTCATATATTCAAACTGCCAAATAATGCAAAGCAGAAGAGTAGCGCAATAAGAAAAGTCCATGATCCTTGCAATGTTTTTTCACGACCGACTTTAAATTTCATAAAGTCAGTCACAACATTTATTGTATTTATATTTAAACACTTAACATCGCTATCCGCTGGGATGTTTTATTCATTCTTTGACGTATCATCATCCATACAACTAGTGCCCACACACTGATGAGCGAAATATTCTGTTATTATTTCTTTCCAGTATTTATATGGTCATTATTGTAGCCTAACCTCGAACTAGCAATGAATATATTATGTTAAATATGTCCCACGGGATAATTGACAAACGGGTATAGGTAATAAAATTGAACGTTTGTTTGCGATATAAGTTCAGAGAGAGAGAGAGAGAGAGACGGAGAGGGTGGCTTTAAGCGTTTCAAGTTAATATCAATTAGTTTAATGATAATGTTTCATATAATTTCCCTGATGCTTTTTATGATATAGGCCGGAAGCGGTGTCCGCTATGGTTACCAATTGCTGCGTTCTGACCATCTGCGCACAGTTAATATTTCTAACATTCTCTATGGAGGATGAATATTGACACTCAAGGTTATGTGAACGACTGAGTATTAATATAATTCACATTAATATACTCGTACATTGATGCAAGACGAACTCAAATACTTAATATGTAATTCTAGAAATAATTGGACTTTTCAAGATGAACATTCGCTGTACAATAAATATTCTATTTTTATATCTCTTAATCTGACAGAGACATCGTAATCAAAGACTCTAGAATTATCATGAAACTCGGGGCTGTTTACATGACTCATATTGGCCAAGTGCCTGGATTCGTAACCGCTTAACTCCTTCGCACAAGTTTTTTTACGAAAGAAAGAATAGAATTAACAGCAGCGTCCTTGGTACAAGAAATTCTACATTGTGCTTTAAGTAAGGATTCTGCTACATATTCATCAGCCATCGGTGTAATAAATATGGTTCAGTGGTTTGATAATATCTATGTATGTCAATTTGTCACAAACTAAGCGTATGTTCATTCAAATTAGATTTTTATGTAACTAAAAGGCCGCGGCCGTGCGTGGTCCAGTGTTTAGTGCGCTGGACTTGTAACCCGGAGATCCGGGTTCGTATCCTGGTAGCGGCGGGTTATACCCTTCTATGAAAATTGAACAAAAATGTCGATTTTCCTCCATATGTGGAGAAGTTGCCGGCTCCTTGTAGAAGGATAAGTTAGTACTGGTTAGTATACAATCCAGGAAAACTGTTTAGGTGAACCGGTCGTCGTATATAACTGAAAAATTGTTAAAAACGGCATTAAACGGCATGGCAATCAGTCGCATAAAAACAAAAACAAACAAAACTGAAAGAGTAAAAGCATGTCGATTGAATTTTATATTCCAGTTAACTATGTTTTACCTTTTTAGGTATCAAATAATGGATGAAGCCTACAAAGTGAACTAATGTACAAAAATCTACATTCAAAGTAACGTTAGTAGGCTACTTAGTACCATACATTATAGTCTGTTTCATGAATTAACGCTGTTTCACAAATCTTTTTTACTACAATAGATCTGTGAGTGACCTTAGTGTTAATACTGATTCCTGTACTTCTGTCCGTGTGTATAGCTTGGAGGGCAACCGGGTCATCGATTTTGATTTATAATTAATTAAAACACGTCTGAAGGGAATCTTTATTTGACTTCTTCAGGTAATTGTTCATATCAATAAAGATGTCAGCAATGCTATTAATGTTCAATTACCGGCGCTATGTATTGTCCTTTACGATTGTATGTCGTCTTTTTCATTCATTACAGTTGGCACTATTTGTCTTGAATGTTCCCTTCCATTTGTTTAATCATTTCACTATTTTGAATATGTTTCGTGTTCATTTGATTTAATATTAATAGGTGCGCCGTAAAAGGTTTTACTTTTTTGTCAGTCTCGTAAGTATTCCTCTCAAAAATAACTATTCTCTATTTTTCTTTAGAATTAATGATTTATATGATTATTGCCAATCCTGCGATAATCTTAAATGATGTTTGAGAATTCGAATGGAGTTAACTCTTTCCACTGTAAAATTTTTGAGTTTTACTATAACCGTTATAAAGAAGCCTACGCCGATTTCAACCATTTGTAATTAATAAAAGCTATTTTGAGACACTGAAAATTTCATTATTAGAAATTTCGTGTCATAAAAGGCGTTTTAAGTACTTTTCAGTCCGTTTGTACTTTTATTTCAGGCTGTTTAAAACATTGCATTGATGTTTGACATAGCTCATCCGCGATGACAAATGTTAAAACAAAAAGTGTCCATTTGAAGAAATTTATCATAATTAAAATGACTAAAATACAGATAAATTTGTTGAAAAGTCATGAAAGAGTGATTAAAATGGAATTAAAATGAAACTTTAATGTTAAAATATCTAACTTAGAACTAAAAGGGATATTGAATCATTTTGATAAAAGATCTGAAAATCCACACTAACATAATAATCACTATAATTGTACTTTGATCGAAAAGATCAGGGGACACGATAAGTTTTCGTAGAGAAATACAAGGAGAGGCAAATAATTCATGAAATTTCACTTTTGTCCTTCAAAACTTCAATGGTCATAATCCAACCATAATGGCAGTTCAACGTAAACACATACAATGCACATTGCAGAACACATGCAGACGTGGCAAAAACACGCGAAACACATACCCACTGATATGACTCAATTCAACATCCACTCCAAAACTCACAAAAAGACTATCATCGTATAACCAAATGATAATAATAATAAATTTACACTATCCTCCGGTGGTAACGTCTTGAAACGTTCCCTAGTAAACACAACAGATGATTTAAACCGATTCAAGAGACCCAAACTTATTCCGTGGAATTGGGAACCCACCGTTTGATTGATATATCTAGTTTGAAATATTGAGACTGAATTATTTCCGTTTCTTGAATAAAATATACAGGGCATGTATTCATTTGAATTTTTCCAAGACTTTTGCTTGATTCATTTGTAAGGAACAGTAGTGCATCAGAAACATCAGAAACGGCACAGACATGATTCTTAAATAGGAATGAGATGATAGTGTTAAAAATTAATCCAGCCAAAAAGCCTCAATAAAACATCTTTGCAACAGACCCTACCAAACGGTTTCCTCCGCGTGACTGTGTTTTGTCCTCCATTTTTTTTGGATGGTCCTGTGTGAGTTATGGGTTTGGAGATTTGGGGGAGGGTAGTATTTTTGGGAGGAAGTTATGTTTCGTATGTTTTTTTCTCAAGGAATCCTGTTTTTATCTATAATAATATTTTCGGTCATATAAATTGGTTCAAATAAAACGATTTTAAGTAAGCACTTGATAATTTATAAATTATAATTCAAACTCACTGAATAATGGCATGAAAGCATTGCAGACACATAAAAACATAAATAGAAATATGTGACAATATTATGTTCCCTTTCAAGCAATTCGTGTTTATGATCGCCGACGAATGTTCATTATCTGATAACACACAGCAAGCTCATTTGGACACGAGTACGCTACCCCATTAACAAGTTCTGTCAAGAAATTATCTTAATTATGCTTATAACAGGCAGACAAAAGATCGTTACTGTGGAGACAAGAGACATTTTGGAATTTTGGTAACATATTTTTGTACTTAGCACGTGTTTAATAATCTCTTACTAAATTCTGAATGTAGGAGGTGGATATATATATAACAGTAAAAATGGGGAAAATGCAGCTGTACTAGACTTTCAGAATTAGACAGAGTAGGGTGAGCAGAAATATGTTCAACATCTGCATGCTGATAATTAGATGTTTGAAACACTGTTTTTAGATATTTATCTCCTAATGATTATTGTCCAGAATCATTTCGTCACTCACTATTTTTGTTTACATTTTCCCACCCACATTCTGTGTTTAATTTCCGTAGCATCTACTTTACCTACAGCTTCCCTTTCAAATATATTTCACAAATCATCACCCTACTCACCCACACCCTTGTGGTATTACAAAGTGTCTTGTTTAAGATTTTTCAATTATTGTAAATGCATGTACTATCTTTCTCTATTCTATTTACGGTTTTCCGATTTATGTCCCATCGACCCAATCCTCAATTTCTGAAACTTGACCATATGTATTGTTAAGCCGCATTTTGCTCAGTGCCCATTTATATTACGCCCAGGATCATGTGGGAGTGTGAGATGTATCAGTATTTTAGCCTGTTGGTGGTTTAAGTCCCTTTTTAAATAGTTATGTACTTGTACTGTGTAGTTGAGCTCGTGTTGAGTGTTGAAAGGTTGGTTTTGTAGCTATGCGGTATGTTGTATAACATCGGCATCGTTAACATGCACTGTTTCCATGGTATTTCTATCAAGTTACAACGTGCTTTCACACATTGGTGATGTTGTTTACAACAAACAAACAAACCAACAAAAACAACAATAAAATAAATCGAGAGAGCATCTGTTGCTATGCACAAATTTCAATATCAAAATTAAAGTAAAGACACAACGCAAACATTTCTCACATTAAAAGATCTCTGTAGAACAAAAAATAAAACTCAATAAAGAAGTGTAGGAAATGTCTCTTCAAAGAAGAGTAATAATTGTACATTACGCACAATCATTTCTCACATTAGTGTTTCACACATCTATAAATTGATATGAAAACATATAAAACATCAAACACTTTTATCAGGACCAAATTCATTTATAAAGTACATTTACAAGGATTGTTTATTCAAAAGTAACATAATGTTGCCCACATTTCCCCCATTATCACACTGTTCTTAACGATAAGACTGGAAAAGTGTTTCCAGAAATCTTATGATATATTCAAGGGATTGTCCTAGTTAATTGTGTCATCTATAAGACACATGTGTTACTTTGTCAATCCTTTGTGACATTTTGATGAGCCACACAGAGATTATTGTACTAGCGATAAATTGTCTAGCCCAGAAAACGTGAAATGAATTAGGCCAGAATGAATTCAGCTAATTTTTTATTCTGAATGTAACTTGCGCATATATTATTAAATAATATGTAATAATGATTTCAGTTCACGTGTATATTAATAAGTGATACAAAACGCAGTAAATGCAATAATTTACTCTGCACATAATTGTGTGTGAATTACATGCCAACACGGACGACGTCAACTTTCATCAACCCTGACAGAACAGCACAGTATAAAACTATCCGCACGACGCACACCCACATCCACACAGCGACGTACCGAGAAACCACTTTAACAGGAAATGAATGGCTAAATACAAACAGGAAAATACACAATATTCCGAGGGAATTATTAGAATCCAAACGTTTATTGGCGCACTTACCTCACGCTTACAACAGTATGTAATGACACGTGTTGAAGCAAAGACACGAACATTTTCCAATTATCTGGTAAAAAAGAAACGCATCAAATTCATTATTTGATATAATTGTAGTATGAGTGTCAGTATTGAGTGCTTGACAACCATGATTCGAACGAATTGCTGGTAATAACAATAATTTGACAAAAGCCTAGAACGATGCAAATGACACTAGCATTAGAGCTATGAAGTGATTTGAGAGATACTCGTATATTAGTTTGTAAATGAAGACATAAATAAAGAGTGCTATTGAATAATTCAAACAGAAGCCATGAAGTTTTCTGTGGGGTATGTAAGTGTATTGATTAAGAAATATCAGAGACACCTGTTAATTTGTGTTTACAAGTATAAGCAGTCTGCTACTTCACAAAGTATCTAATTATTGTGTTATTTGGAAAACTTCATATAAAATTATCATATAATGAGTTACAACAGGCATATTTGTATTCTCGATGACCTTTAAGTCCATATTGCAATAAACATAATAATTAAAATCGTAAAAAGATATAAGTAGCAATTAAACTTTCCGAACGACGAAGATTTCATTTAAAAGCAAATTTATTTATGAAAGGCGAAAACCCCACAAAACTAAATACTAAATAAAAACCTTATACATGTGCTGTACATTCATATGATGATTTAATATTGATAACCACATTATTAATACATACATAGGGGTATGCCAAGTTCCAAAGACTATGTTTTAATACATGGACATTGTTTAATATCTTTACCAGAAATATTTGGTTCAAAGCCTTGCGTTTGTTAAATTGCTAACAATAGTATGGGTCTTGACACACCCTATGACTACAAAGATAAGACAAACTTTAGGGAAAACTTACACTGTTAAAGAGTGTACTTTATCGCCCTATAGCACAAATTTAATCTAGCTGAGATAAATTGTATGATGTATTTTTGCTTCGAAATTGTAAAATTCAGGAAAACAAATCTGAAACACTGGGAAAAGGGCCAAGAAAAGGGCTTCCAAACCCCAGGTAGCGACCTTAAAAAGCAATGATAAGTTGTTCCGAGACTGTGAGTAACTGCTGTTTGACAAGTTTGTGAAGGTACGAACGTTTACAGTATTCAAAGTTACGTACAAGTAGCTGCCATACCAGATAGACTTCATGTTGTTTTTCGTTGAATGTTTATTCTATTTTACGTCAAGTTGAAACGGAGCAGAATCGTTCCGTTTTATTTGTTATGATAGATGCATCACACTAAACAACCACTTTTTTTCTGAATATTTCATTCTATTTATTTTATGCCTGTTTTAAAAGAGTTTTAGCTACATACCGGCAGGCAGGTACCAAATAAGTTTTCTTGGATTCATTTTGTAATAGTACTGAGCGTTGGGGGCAGAATACTCTCATACGCAATGCCCCCCAAGAAAATGTCACAATCATGTCCTTCGACCTCACCAACCAAAGACTGTACACCAAATGGTGTAACCATTAAGCTACTTTAGAAGAAACTACGGCAAACTGATTTGTGTTTGTGCGTGCGTGCGTGCGAGGGTGGGTGGGTGGGTGCGTGCGTGCGTGCGTGCGTGAACAATGCTTGACAAATGGAGCATAATGTCCGGTACGTCATTCACAGTGTTTCGTTGGTGTAATGATTTTGCGCTTCAACGAGCCAACCCCCTTTACTTTTCTGGGAATGAGAATTCGTGATATTTTTTCAAATCTTATTGCATTTAAAAATAAGTAAAATACTTTAACAACACGCGAACAATACATTACATTGTAAATGTTCGAGGGATAATTATTGTCATATCGTCAAACAAGACACAAAAAGCAACAATTGTATAAGAAATTCCGGCAAATATTTCTCCAGTCATGCATTTAAAATGTCATTTAGGAATTGTTGGCTGCAAGTGGGCAGATTAAATAATATTTATCCAACGAATCAAATTTACCAACAAATGCGTTCGTTTATACTTTGCCCGTTTTTTTAAAATAAACGGCATTGAGTTTATACTTCTGAAAATGTCATGATGATTAATTGTACAGAACGTTTCAAGCGAACAGAAGACTTCTATTTTCAACAGTCTGACACTGGAACATTAAATGTCTTAAACTGATACCGCGCTATGGATCAAAAACTGTTTTAATGGTTTATGAGGAACATTTCAGAAACTGAAAAGACACTCCTTAAATGACGGTTTTTGTCGGGGTTGTCAGACAATTTGACACACGCGGTAATCAAATGATTTTTCTTTAAATTTGCAGGCTATTATATCACTTGTTTGTCGGGGTCCTCATAGCTCATGTACGTATGAATTATGTAATAGTACATGTTTATAACATACCTAGTCTAAGATAATTACTATATTTTTACATAAATCTAAAATTTCATAGAAACCACTTAAAGCGGACACTACGGAAGAAGAGAATATTACACCTAGTTAAAAAAAAAGAATTACAGTGCAACCTCTCCAAGGCAACACCCTTTGAGAGAAGCAAAGCTATGTTGTTGTTGTTGTTGTTGAGAGGTTGTTGCTCTAGAGAGGTTAAATTAATAGTTAAATCGTACAGTGGGAAAAATTATGCTGTTGTTGAAGTGAGGTTGTTGCTCATGAGAAGGTCGCTCTGGAGAGGTTCCACTGTATGTTTTCGTTTCACTCTTTTGTGCAAACAGATTAATGGTCAATGAGGACCCTATATATGGAAATATTCTAATATATGCTACTTCAAAATTGATCACAAACGTTATTTGACATTAATTTCGACTACAGACAACAGAAAATATAGATTGTAATTTGCAATAAATAATGTAATACAAATGTACATCTCATCGGCTTATTTCTACAAATCCGTTTGTCATTTTTTGTCATTTTGAGAAAATCGCATTTGAAGTTTTGAACTGCAATAACTTTAAGTGAGTTACGGGTTTGTGGAATTGGGACTAACCAAATTTAGGATAGATCTACAAGCAGGTAAGTATGATCATTGTAAAAAGAAAAAATGATACCAAAATTTCAATATTGCCAAAATTTGAGCAAACGATCTGTCGAGTAGATTGCCTGTTTTTGATAGTAAAGTAGTTGTCCAACTTACATTATTTTGCGGAGTTTTCATGAAATGATACTTAAAATGGTCTCTCGTTCGATTTTGCTCTATAAATCGGACTTTTCAACGCGACTGGTCAAAATTGTTATTAAGGGACCATTTCAGCGACAAAAGACATTCGACGAAGTCGTTGTACATACCAACTCAATACGAATGACATCAAACGAGTTTGACCCACGACTTAATGACACCTGCAAATTGCTTGTATATAAACTCTTTTAACAGCAGTGCAATAAGTACACATTCATTTAAAAAATGTGAAAAGCATGCTTGTCCTATTTGTGGTGAATAAATTAATATTAATTAACAATCCAACCAATCACAAAGCAGTATTTTCAAGGATGTGGTTAAATGACACAAACCCGCTTATCAAAGCAACCGGGCAATTTGAGTGACTCCTAGACATTTAAAATTTAATCCTGACATCCCTTTTACAAAATCTTCAATGATTTATTAATAAGAACGTTAAAATTGTTATCTTTAGCTATGTCTATAAAGTAAAGCAAGAACTGTTGACTATTGAAGAGCGTGTACGTGATATTGAGATGTCATGGTATGATGTGGAATGTATTAACACTTTTTAATGGAATCATCTTAATGATATTAATCGTTATAAATGTTTGAATATAGTTATTTTATTAACGGCCTTGCACAGAACTGTTATTAATCTTGACATGAATTAGCTACGTTTTAATTGATAAGCTTAAACCGGCGGGCAGTTACTTTCACTATTGTTCCTGGATCTGGTACCCATTCTACCCTTGATCTCTGCGATCATATACCAACTTCTCCACGTGAAACAGTATAATCATTATTCGGTTGAAGATTATTGGAATCTGATGCGATGTTTGCGACCAGATCATCACCGAGAACATAAGTTCCGCTCAGGACTTAAATTTGTCATTCTTCAGCAACGTATATCTGGATACAACTGACAGGTAATTTATAAACAAGGGCCTGCTCACCAGATTGTGACAGTATCTAGAACATAAAAAATAAAGTTATAAACTCCTGAAGTTCTCTCGGATTTAATCCAATCAACTGTCTGTCATTATAACTAACAACTGTGTGGCTCTGCATACATTTTGGCGATATATGCATTAGCACAGAAATTACGTGTATACAAAATTAGTTGTGTCGACAATGCTTACGCATACTAATGTCATGACCATAATTATGAGCTTTAAGCTTAATCACGATAGGACTTCATCAGGTAAACAACGAACTTCAGTAAACTTTTCATTGCTCACCAGGGCTTAAATAAGTATGTTACCTATTTTCCATATACGAAAATCAAGTAACAAAACTGTGATGATAACGGTTATAGTATGTGTCGTCCATAGTGATGAACTTTTGTACATTGCGTGTTAGACTAATATGCCCTCTTTGTCGTCGTTCGTGTTGATAATTATCATTATGAACACACCACATGATTCACAAGGAACACGAGATAATGTAAGCTTGTAAGGTGACTAAGTACCATACCATATTATACAAATGGATAACAGGACAAAATTCAGTGGAATCTGTTACCTATTAGCATTAAATCATCCTTAAAAATATTCATGACCTTCTTTTGGTAAAAGTGGGGCTTCACTACAATTCTCAATGAATGGATATTATGTACTAACGGGCTGAAACCACAAAAATCTTTAAAAATACATTTTATGTGCCATTATTGCTTAACGCGGAAACTTTTTAAAAAGCTTTTGAGATATTGGAATATTGAAGTAATTGTTTTCTCAGCTCACTGTATATTTTTGGGCTTCAATGACAAAAATCAAATGAATAACTTAACTGTTTGTACTCAAAAGCGTAATACATGTACGTAGTTCAATGAGTTTGATATGTTACTATATTTTACAAAAATTGTCAATAATTAAACGTCTTATTCACAAACCTTTATGTATACGCTGGATGAAAAATATTAGTCTTGTGTTTGAACGTGTTTAACTATTATTTTTATATTTTTTTCAGACGGGATATTTTTCTTGGAATAAAATGTAGGATGCAATATTTACGTCATAAATGGTGGTTGCACATTTTTTCCATCGTTATGTCCCGAGCGTGCATATGAAAAATGCGTAAAATGTTCATATTGTACAATTATTGAATTGTTATAATCATATATATATTTAGGGAACCTAACCTAACCTAACATACCGAGGTGATACCTCATAATGTTCAGTATGGAGTGGGATATTCCTGATCCACATGTTCCCATTGGCGAGGAAAGTGAAAATTAAACAAAAAATACGTTTACGTTTCTATTAACTTCCTGTCTACAAAACCACATTCATGTCATAGTAATGTGGACGTAATGAGAAGGTGGTCTTTGTATTGAATTGCTCTGATGAAATGGAATTAGGCGAGGTTTTACTGTATATTCGTAATTATCATAATTTTCAAGATAAAACTGCAAAAACGTATGGCACAAACACATATTCGTTTTGTACTTGCCATTTTCTCATACTGAAATAATGTAATCTGAATTATTTATTTTACAGTGCGCACGTTCTTGTAAAAATACTTCATAATATTGCATTAACAAAATCTTATACAATTATAATGCCATTGAAAGGGGTCTTTGTAATATTATATAACGTTCCATTACCATATTTGTTTGTGGTAATGGTTTTTTACTAGAGATTTGTTTCCCATTAACCGAACACCATTATCAAATTACTTAACATCATGTGTAAAAAATATTTCTCAGGAAACAAGCTGTTCAACATTAGCTCGTCAGGCATACAGTAGAATGTCAGCAAACGACGTCATCTGTTATCAATAACTTCTTAATAATTTGTAGAAGGGACCTCCGTGCCCCAGTGGTCATGATCACTAAATAGTAATTATTAAACCCATCCCTACCGCTGTGAGTTTGAATCCTAAATACAGCGTCCGCTCCTCAATTCACCTAAACACAGTACCTACTCCTCAATTCACCTAAACACAGTACCTACTCCTCAATTCACCTGTATACAGTACCTACTCCTCAATTCACCTAAACACAGTACCTACTCCTCAATTCACCTAAATGCAACACCTACTCCTCAATTCACCTAAACACAGCACCTACTCCTCAATTCACCTAAACACAGTACCTACTCCTCAATTCACCTAAATACAGTACCTACTCCTCAATTCACCTAAATGCAACACCTACTCCTCAATTCACCTAAACACAGTACCTACTCCTAAATTCACCTAAACACAGTACATACTCATCAATTCACCTAAACACAGTACCTACTCCTCAATTCACCTAAACACAGTACCTACTCCTTAATTCACCTAAATACAGTACATACTCCTCAAATGGTGTCCGTGAAATATGATCATACAGATTGCATGTACAGTGCAACCCCTCCAAAGTAACACCCTTTGGAAGCAAACCAATATTCGAGCTCGTGAGTTTGAACCCCGGACAGTGCACATATTCTTAAGAACGATTTAGTTGATGACTCTGCGTCTAAGACCGTTCGTCCTCCAGCGGTGGCCAATCATGTTGATGAGGTGTCAGTTGCATGTAAAGAACAAGGTTAATTCTGGTACAAATTCCAGGAATACTGGTTAGATTAACTGCCTTCCGGCGAAGTGTTGTCGAAAACAGGTTAATTCCAAACCTGCGATCAAATTTCTGAATCTTGTCAATTTAATGCAGTTATTGTATTTAATTTCAGGACAATATGAAGTGCCATTGCAGAAACATAATTACGACCTAAATGTTATATTTCATGACGCTAATGCGACAGACTCTGCGTCCCTTCTTCAATTAATACTCAATTACCCTGTACACTGAAAGAAGTTTATAACATTTGTGTGAGGGATTGCATCAGACGCATTCCAGTCGTAAATTAGTTTATCAAGTTAATCAATACGGTCAGTTCTATTCTATTAATTTTCAACAACACCGCCTTTGTCCTTAAATGAAACGGCTTTTACGAAAGTACAATACAAAAATATAGATAAAATTTCAATTTCCATACGATGTATGGTTACCTGTCACGTATACGATGTATAAACAGTTAGCCAATATGTCTAATTTATATGTTTACAAGACATTTATTGACGGCGAAATCATTTTGTGCTGATTAGAAACCGCAATGTCACGCAATTTAACGAGACCCGCATGCAAGAAGAACGCCTACAAGTAGATTTTAACAACAGCCTAGAAGATATTGTGTGATATACCGGTAGATTAACCTTAGAGCTAATGTGTTTGCGCAAATCGTCTGGATTCGAGGCTTAAATACTTCATATATATATATAAGTTATATATTGTTTTGGTTTTACCCGGGTTAAGTGTGAAGCTGGGCTCTCAAAGCTACTTTAAACTCCTGTAACTTGGCTACACACCGTTCCCAGGCGGTACACTCAATGTGTTTTATCCTTCATATTTGTATGTCTTGTAGGTTTTGGGTTTGTTGGTTTTTGGGGAAGGTGATTTTTTTGTATGTGTTTTTATTATAAGAATCATTTTCATGTCTATGCACATATACCTACTAATTGATTAATGAACAGAATTTTGGCGTTGAATAATACAATCTATTAATGACAGTAAAACCCTTATAATGAGACCTTCGGGACCCGAAAAATCGGTCGAAATAATGAGTGGTCACATTATCAAGTAGAATAATATGGGAGTTATTAAAATAGGTCCGAAAATAAGCGGTCGTTATGACAAGGTGGACGTAATATTGAGGTGGTCGCTATTTGAATTTTACTGTACCTATTATTAATTTGAGAATACTTATTGAGCAGACTTGATATTTTGACTGGAAGGCCGATCTCATGCCTTATAAACTGTTTTTTTGAATGGGCTAAACTGGACAAACTGTACGTTTTTAGCAATAGCGACCCTTTCATTCGTTTGTTTTAATGATAATTACCACTAATGATCATGGTTTTATGTATGTCGTTATTTATACCTATCAAACAAACTAGTGTCAGTAATGTCATAACCTGAAATGAAGTTTGTACATATGTTAGGGGAGATTATGTTAAATACGGTGTTGTAAGCAGTTAATCATTTTTTAATGTTAAATGCATTGTATGATACAATCTTCTTGTATGAAAGCCACATACTGTCTTACTTTTATTTTCGCCCTATTAACATTCATCATCTTTTTGTCGCTATTCTTTCGCTAGTTGTTAAAGTCGCATCAACAGTCAATGTTATTATTGCGACTTTTCAAGCTTCAGCGGTGGATGTAGACTCACCTGGCACACCTGGATAGATCCGTCAAACTTCAGCTAGCTAGGTAGCTGGGGAAATTTGGTCCAGGGTGTAATTCGAACCCACGGCGGCGAGGTGTTACAATTCACTGATATCAAGTCAGAGGCCATTACTTCTCGACCACGGAGGTCCCTTCATTATTCTAACTTATAGTAAAAAGTTTTACTGCATCTGTTACTTGAACACATATTTTGTTTTCTCTCAAAGCTAGATATAACTTGCTAATGTAATATTAGTAACCTTGTGTTATTATTGTTTTGAAAATTTTTCCTGAGCGTTTTTGAGACTGAAAACCGATATTGATGCTCTGAATTCAAGACATTCTGTGAAGTAAATATTATCGAAATATCACAAAATACAGCCGCTCCCTTAAATTAAGAATAATTTCATATTCCTCATTGAACAAACCAGTGAGAGTGACATTTGACAAATAAACATCAATTGCATTGCAATAAAATCACAGTTGCGACCACTTCAATCTTAAGACCACTTCATTAACACATATTCGGGTTGCTCAATATTTCAGATATTTTTCAATATCAAAACAAATTTATCGACCCCAAAGTTAGCCTTAATATCGAAAGTATACCCTGTTTATCGATAACGTACATCCACAATCATTTCTACTATTTTTCTCTGGGGTTTAACATAGCACCATGCCAGGTTCATTCGGTGACTTTTTCAGCTTTATCGGTGGAGGGTACCCTTGGGTAAAACCGCCGACCTTCCGGAAGCTAGCTGGGCATCTTCTTCACATGTAAAATTTGGTCCCGGATGGGATTCGAGCTCACGATGGTGAGTGGCTAGTGCTTAGTAGTCGTGTGGTCAAATGGTGTCTGTGAAATATGATCATACAAATTGCATGTACAGTGCAACCTTTCCAAGGTAGCACCCTTTGGGAGAAACAAAATTATGTTGCTGTTGAAAGGCTGATGCTCTGGAGAGGTTAAATTAATTGCTAAATCTGACAGTGGGAAAAATCATGCTGTTGCTGAAGGAAGATTTTTGCTCAAAAGAGGGCCGTTATGGAGAGGTTGTACTGTACTAGAAATTATTGTACATCTCATGTATGACCGATCAGTGCTATAATACATCGCAGGATACTGCATGTTTGTGGCAGACATATCATATATTTAATCATCCCACAAGGGCATTGTATGGTTTACAGCGAACGAACGGCAGTACAGTGACTTACCCGTAATAGTAAATTAGCAACTTTGCACGTATGCAAAGTGACCGATCAAAAACTTCAAAGCCAGAGCTTAATCATAAATATTGATATATAACAGGTCTTTAACGACTGTTGCAAACACATTTTTCTCCCTATACGTTAAACGTCGCAATTTGACGTAATTATCGCTAGGCTACTGGTATTGTCAGATTATATGCCGTGAGCTATGAAGTTTCAGATTCTGTCTGACAGTATTTTAAGAGGATAAGTATGGTCCAGACATTGAAATGATGTTATAACAAAGCATCGATATTACGATCTCATTTGGAACCAAAATTCAGACTTTGTATTGAGTTGGTCCCATCCTCAACTTGATAGCTAGAAGTTGTGTTACAAAACCGTTGGTCGTTATAATGAGGTGGTCGATAAGTGATATTTTAAATGATATATAACCGTCATAAAGACTTAAGTGAACAGACGAATAAATGGTAATTTCATATCCGTCATATTGACGAACGATAAAGCTTATGGTACCTGTCATTTCACGATTTATTTACATTATATTACCCTGATGAAATACACTCTTCCATGGTGGTCGAGTGGTTATGATCTCTTATCTGTGTGAGTTCGAGACCCTTATTTGCGATGAGCTGTCCAGCTAGCCAACGGATGATTTGTGGTTCCACTCAGATGTACGCCTGGGGTCTTCCTTCACCACTAGAAAGCTGGAAAAGTCGCTAAATGACCCTGGCTGTTGGTGCGGCGATAAACTAGAAGAAAAACAAAGTTCATCTAAAGTATACTATGATGAAAGTACGTGTAATACCATGGAAAAAATAGCATCAAGTCAATTACAGAACCGCGATAATTAGGAGCGAATATACATCACTTGTATAGATTCCTCATGGTTTTCATGTGGTTTAAGGTATAATTAATCATTGACTGCAGATCATCACTCCAAGTATCCGAAACCCTCGGGGAATATTTGTTATTTTTAAGAACCTTTCCTGCTGTCAATGTTATTAATCTGTATTGGTAGACTACGTGGCAAGGTTGAAATATCTGCGTATCATAGGTGGCCGTTTATTATTCTCTTCACAGTCATTCGACTATACAGTATCCGAATATACTACAAATGTATAACGATAACAATAAAAGCCGTTGATTGTTCTTTGAATACTTATTAGCAATTGTCACATCAAATACGTTCTGATCATTAATATCTCATTTCAAGATATTTTCAGTACAATATAATGCAGACAATACAAAAACTGTTAAAAGTGTGTCACGTATTTTTTCGTTCAAACAATATCAGATCGCGCAATTTTGTTCAAATTTGACAGAGAACTTAATATCTCAGTTTCGGACATACCTGCAGTTGTTGCCTGTAAGAAGCGCAATTTCGGATAGTGCCAAATTTCGGATGGTTGACCAATATCTCGGTATTTATTTTCGTGGCGATGTGGTTCCGTGGACAACACTTAATAATACCAATGATAAGTCCCCAAAGAAAATTAGTGAAACCACAGTTTTCAGTAATTGTTTGCATGCTTTAGTCTACAGCTACTCTTAATGATAAGGTATCAATATGGTATCGTTAAGGCATCGTGTAGGTATCGTTAAGATATCATTAAGATATCAGAGGGCCAAACCTCGTATCTTGAATTTTAATACCTTTCAGATGAACGTTAATTTTGATTCTCAGGGTAGCCGGTACAAAATAACTTTGACTAAAACAACAGTTTATCATACACCAAAAGCAAGTAATGTACGAATATCGCCGAACTTATAATTCTGACATGCTTTTCTTTTTTTGTCAGATGTGACATTTTAGGTTTAAGTGAGTACTTACAGGAACTCTCTTCTCGGAGAAATGAACTTAATCCCTTGAACTATATGTAAATGTTATAAATTTAATCACTTCAATAATTCTTCGTCAGGTATATGATAAAATTATCATTTTAATCCACGCCAAAAGCTTGTATGTGGCTGCTTGAACGAAATTGAAAGTAAAATCAAATTCTCTCACCTAGAAACCAGCAAAAACGTACAGAATCCGGGGCAGGGCTTTCACATAAGGCCATTTTTTTATTAATTTGTTGAGCATTTATTCAGGTGCAATGTTTCATGATTAGATTCTACAAGACTGATGGCTGTGCAAATCATGTTTCTAGTGGACGTTTATTTTAAATTGAGATTTTTATAATTCCTAAATTGTTGATTGGTATTCTCGTGTAGAATACGGCGACTCGTAAAATCAGAATCAGGAGTGTTAGATTTCTATGATCTGTGTTTAATAATAGTTGAATATTGTTCTTTTTAATATGTTTAATATGATATTTCTGTAAAAGTCAAGAAATAATTGAGTAGTATTTTTTCAAAACGTGTGTTTTTGAATAGTAAGCTAGGTTTTACAAAACGAGGTCGTCGCGTAACAAAATACCAAAGTAAAAAAAACAAACTGAAAGACAGAGCATAATCATTGCGGCTTAGTATAACGTTTTATTAACGTTAGTATAACGGACATATCAGTACTATAGGTTTTACTTGAAACACAGTTTTACCTGTATCTACAAAACTCCTCTCCCATAGGTTAAATATCAATGATTCAGCCCCGAAATACTACATGTAACCGTTGAACTGGTTTCTAAATTTAATACTTTTCAAAAAATATTTCTGACTCCTCACCAAAATATTTTATCAAACAACAAAAAAAATATTATGAGATACGAGGTTTCACTGTGATCTGAAACCCACTAATTAGTATACTAGATTTTATCACAAGCTTATTTTCAGGAATCTAATTGGTTTAGGGATACGAGGTTTTAATTCGAAATCAGATTCCCGCTGTTTCAAAAAGACATTACGCGAAAACATAGTTACGAAGTTTAAAATCCCAATCGACGGTTTGGCAGACGCATTTCTTATTTAAATGTACAAGACGCAATTCCCCGTTTCATTCTTAGATAAGATGACAATCTCTAACTATACGAATTCTTGCTAACCAGTATATTAGTCAGCTGATTGTTTTGGAAATCCTTTCCGGTAGCTTTAAGCAAGCGGCTCTAAATACGCTGATGCCATTATTAATACAGTATACTTACAAGTAAAGGTAAGTCTATGAGACAATAGTTATTTGGCAGATTCAGTAAAATGTACATTCTTTTCCTGGCCGCCCATTGAACGCTTTGATACTAAACCATGCCATGACTGGTGGTGTGTTTACGTCATTGTTTCACAAATGTAACTGAAAAGATACTGTTTAGATTGTTGGAAGAAGATATACTAGGTTTAATGGTTCCCTAAGATACCCCAGAAATATATCCCCTCCCCCCGAAAACACAGACGACGAGCAGAAACCGCAAGAAACGTCAATTCTCTACACGAAAAACTCGAAACAATATTGGAAGATTTATGGCCTTCACACAATGACGTCAATTTGAACGTTTCATATCACATGTGCCGGGATTACGGTTTCATCTGAGGAACCCAAGACCCGAATACCC
Source organism: Lutraria rhynchaena (assembly GCA_008271625.1). Classification (NCBI taxonomy): domain Eukaryota; kingdom Metazoa; phylum Mollusca; class Bivalvia; order Venerida; family Mactridae; genus Lutraria; species Lutraria rhynchaena. The sequence goes on from VIBL01000039.1 coordinate 712,629, forward strand.
AACATTGTTTATTAAACTAAACGGACTATTTAACCGATAGTAAATCATTGTTCATACTCCGTCACAAACATCTCCAAAACGTGTAATATGGCTTGACTTTGACGGAAGCAATAGACAAACTGCTTTAGTTATTTTCAGAATATGAAACAAAACATCATTTTGTTATTTATTTCTATTATTTAGAAAACCTTCTTGCAAATTTATAACCTTTGCGAAAAACAAATCACACAAAAATCTATACAATTGTCAGGCTAACGACCTTTGCTAAAGAAAAAAAAATTACAGCCTTGCCATCATAAATTTCCTCCGACCAAGTCATTTTCAGTTTTTTATCAAGACATTTTAGCAAGATCGGAATGATAAATCATATGTAAACTGGTCCCATAAGCAGATTATTGCCTATGAAAGATTAGATATCGCATGAATTCCATTTTTTCGAGCACACTAGTCTGGTCTTAGACTTAATTGTACTGATGTTAAACATTTATGCAAGCTTCACTGATACTAGGCGACAGTCTTAATTGAAATGGTGAAACGTTTCCTTTCGGAGGTTTTTCAGTACCACGATATATTGCAGTACGTTCTCGGAGCTATATAAAACACGTATCGTATATCATCAGTGTACATCGGTGATTGTCGATAAGGTCATCCATGTTTCAAATTTATTTTTCGCCAAAATTAATAAATCAAAAAAGCTATAAATTCAAAGGAGACCATACTAATCGATCACGTTAAGGCGCTTATCATTTGAAAGTAACCGCTACTTAACTATCAGTGTTTGATAAATGTTTGATAAATGTTTTAATTTCGTTAATTAGCCCCAAGTCTTTTGCTGAACGAATGCATTAATAAAAGTTTGAAAGTTCTAATTCACATTAGTCAAAAGTAATTGGAGGATGTTTCTATTGAAATAGTGCACTTCTATACATGATGCTTATCAGTCTGTTAACTACAAATGCAAAAATGATAAACAGTTGAATGCACATTAAATTCGATGTGCTTGTTTATTGGCGATCCTAATACAGTTTACAAGAGTACATTTTACCTAGGATTTGAATTAGTTTAAGCACTGGTAAACCCGTCCGGAATATGGCCAAAGCACAGTTACTTGACACAAAACCAAATTTTAGCTCCAAAGGCTATTTATTCCTAATAAAAGGGAATGTATGCACCGTTAATTCCACAGACATGAGAAATACTCATGATGAACAGCAATAAAAAAGGCCAGATAACTATTTTCTTGCTGTGATTCACAGCTCGAAGGTTTTATCTTTGCGTTAAAACTTTTTATTTGACGAAAATCCACAAAGCAAACGAAAAACGGCCCAAATTTTCACCAAATCTACACTAATTTTGACACAGTCATGTAATGTTCGACGTCCTCAATTGATATACACTATAAAACAGTACCTGGTCGATTTTCATATCAAAACTCCATTTCTGAACGCAAACAGTGCTTACTTCAATAGATAAACACGTTTTTTTTTTGCTTTTCGACGGTCAGCGTTGATGCACGTACGCGATATGGCCTGAAACAACCAAAGGTTTCAAGCCTGCTCGATATTGTATCAGTATGCCACCCTTTCCCGATGCCAGTAAAACTACAACAATGTCATGAAGTAAAGAATCGTACATTAACGAATGAAATTTGTTGTTAGAGTAAACACATTTAAAACAATTCAAACTACAGATTGGTAAAACTCTCTTTAACATTTCATCGAAAATCAACAATACAATGTATAGATGATACACCGTGATACTCTGAGATTAAAGAATACCAGTATATATGGGTCATTTAGTGTCTTGAAAGTAACATAAAAATTCTTATCTCTCTGGTAATATCCTGAAATTGCATACTAACACCATTAACACAGAAAAATAATCCAAGTCTGTGTCTCAGTTGGACTTTAGTATCATTTTCCTCGTCAAAAAGAAGCCGAAACAAAGGAGAGATTGACCTATATATAAAGTGCACACAGTTGAAACGCATAAGGTCGAAATGGCAGTTGGCTTTCCGATGATGTACACTTGTCGCCGTTTACAAACTAATGCATCCTTCGTAAATATGCTGATTTTTGTTAAATAGAGGTCAAATGTCAAGCACCAACAGGTAATTATCAATGTTGACTGTTCATCATAAACCCATGTAGCTATGCGAGTATAAATATGTGTACAAATCGTTTGATTTTAAGGATTCAGTGACTTTTGGAAACTGATCGGGGGGTTAATTTTATGATAACAATCATTGGGTCATTTTATCATTTTCTTCGTATGTACAAATCAAATACAAATTCTGTTCTGTTGTGTTCTGATAATACAACAAGAAGCAACGTGTAATTAACATTAAAATACTTCATAGCATGACTGTCGGCAAGTCGCCCAGATTTAGTCCGCACCAATGTTCTTTGACAGTCACTGCATTGCATTTTATAGTTTTGAACTACCATTTGCATACCGTAAAACATTGATAACGTTTGGGTTAAAAATGTTTTTTTTATATCGAGGTAGTCTCAATGTCGAGTTATAAAAATATGGGATGCGTTAAAACTAATTTGAAAATGAGTGGTGTTGATATTAAAGTGATCTTATAAATGAAGTGGTCCCTAAGCAAGATGATACTGTATCTTCCCAGCGTGTATAGATGAAATAAATGTGAAGTTAGGTATGAATAAAACCCTGAAGCTGTGTGATCGTATAAATTTCATCTGCTTTCTAGAATTGTTTCAGCTTTACGGTCATAAACCTTTTAGAAACAGTTAACTCTCTGGATAAAATACCACTTAGTCAATTCAATCGTAATTTATATGAAATATCAGTTTTTTTATTACATTTGTTGAAGACAAAACAAAATGGAAATAACTGATAATAAAATATGTTTTGTGATTGTTATTAATGCAAAATACACCTGGAAGATATACATAATCGAGAAAATAATATCCTAGTTTAGGAAATAAAACACAGAAGTTCGAATGAGTTTAATAAATAAATGTTGTGAATTAAGTGTAAGTCAGACTTCTCCAGATGTTATTGCGAAAGTTCATGAATTGTTTTGTTACAGTTTAACCGGTGCTAACGGACACACATAAACAATGGTCACCTACCGACAACTGGTACTGTAATTCCTTCCGACGAAAAACGCTCTTAAAATGGCCGTATATGGGAGACACATGCCGTCTGTGGGCATTAAAACGTCTACAAGGGACACTTTTGTTTTTCCGCACGTTGGCCTTTGTACACAGGTTTGTCTGTATTTGACATTGTCGTTTAATGACTTTAGAGAATATATTGAAAAGAACTAGAGTTCAGACGAAGTATTGTTAGGTTACCTGCCTGAAGGTAAAGGTATATAACTGAAGATACTATTAAAACCAGGTGTAAAAGGTGAAATATTTTATTGCACTACATAAATCATGGTACATTGTAACGACCTCTTACTTTCAGATCCGTTTTTCAATATACAGACAAACCTGTGAACAAAGGCCACCCTTGGGAAAGACAAAATGTGATCTTTATTGACAGGTGGCCTGCATTTGGAGGTCAATTTGCTCTAGATAATCAGTGACGGTTTTTAAAGAATGGCCTTTTTTCACAGACCGGTTTTTATTCAGAGGTTTTTACTGTATAATAGGACCACCGAGTTACAAATATCGCTTCTTTTGGTCCTTTGGTAATTTGAATATCAATGTTAAACTGCATGTAATGCTGTCAGGATTTCATTGCGAACAGGTAATCTCATATCAAGGGGCCTCCGTGGTTGAGTGGTTATGGTCTCTGAATTGTAATCACTAGTCTCTCGCTGCTGTGAGTTCGAATCCCACCCGGGACGAAATTTCACACGTGAGAAAGCTGTCCAGCTGGACGGAAAGTCGATGGTTCTACCAGGGTATAAGCCAGAGGTCTTCCTCCACCGTTAAAGCTTGACAGTCGCCAAATTACCCTGGCTGTTGGTGCAAAGTTAAACTCCGATGAAAAAACCCATACCAGGTCTATACGTAACACAGCCTCTTAACAATATCCAATAACACACATTTCAACGTTCAGATTTACGTACAGTACAACCTCAAATAGCGACCAACTCAATATTGCGACTTCCTTGTTATAACGACCACTTATTTCAAGTATTATCAAGTATTTCGCTAAAATTCAATTTGACAATGAGACCACTCTATTATTACGACCGATTTTCGGGTCTCATTATTCAGGTTTTTCTGTACCTGTACTTTGTATTGTGCTTTATTTGGATCAAGACGATCCAAAAGACATCGTTTTAACGTATTAAAGTAAGGGCAAAGTTTCATGATTTCAGCTGAAAAACTAATTATGAAGTGTCTTGTTGTTCGAAAATAATAAAAAATATATAAGGGTCCTAAATCTCGTAACCAGACACATGGTTATGATAAAGATCTTATTTCCAATAACAACTTGATACTGCAAATATTCCTGCTTTATTCAGATTTCACGCCATCTGAGATACAAGTTTATGCGTAATTAACTTGTCACGTAGAAAATAAATATCATCATGTTCTGTAACGTGGCCAATATTGAACAGTGTACATTAAATCCATTCATATATTATTCTTCGATAAAACATAGCACTTCTTTTTTTACCCAGAGCAGTAATCAAAGAATCAACTTAAATTAGTTCTTGTCGTTTCCGGTAAAAATGCGCATAAATGCATTTACACGGGTGGTTTTAAGGGGGGGGGGTCGGTGTGCGCCCCCTCTAAAATTTGGCAAGAATAAGTAAAAAAAACATCAGTTATAATTATGCTGATTGTGTCAATATGCTACATAAACATTTGGACTTTGCGCGAACCTGTAGACACCTGTAGACACTACATGTTTTATTGTTCAAAATCCATTCAATTAATTTTAATCAGATTTCAGTTGTGATAGAAATACATATATTAGATGAATGTTTTTGTTTCTTGTAAGATGAAATAATACTGTATTCTTTGGAAAAACAAAAAAAAATCAATAAAATATCCAAGTAAAGCGATTTCTTTTCTTCCTTCGAAGACAACGTCTTATATTACTATTGTGAATAGATTGACGTAAATTATGAACTCTCTAATTATAATATAATGTACTAGTATTACATTTTAAACAAGAAATGCTGAGTATATGATTGAATGGTTTCATAACGATTCGTTCCTTGTAAAATTAAACACAGAGGTCTCTCACCGTTGTAAATTCGAATCCCACACAAGACCCTGGTTGTTGATGAGATTTTGATATTTAGTAAATAAATACAAAGCAGTATTGCAAAATCACATAGCGATAAAATTCATTATCAAGTCCACTTCATGATAACGAGAAATTTTGGACCATTTTTAAACATGTCCTCTGGTTTTCAACTCAATAATAACAGCATATAGATGTGGAGGATATTGTTTATTCAAAGTGCTGGTCTAATATAACGAAGATTAACGGAACTTAAGATCCCGTAATAATCAAGATTAATTAAAAATCTGAAGGTCTTGTGGACTTATCTACTCCCATTATGTTTTGATTAGCTTATTAATATGAGGATCTTTGAAGTACCTAGGCCTGTTTTTGCACCATCAGCCAGGGTCATTTGGTGACGTTTTCAGCTTTAACTGTGGAGGAAGCCCCAACGCATACACCTGGGTAGAACCACTAAACTATTAAGCAGTATATGATGACTCTGTATTATTTATCTTCTTTTCAGAACAAGCACTGAACGCACTAAGCATTAGTTACACATTAAGCTACAATTTGCTGACACTAACTTGCTTGGTGATTGGTAATACAAAAAATCAAACTACAACTGACCGGAATTCATTAGACATATAGGCAGATTTCCTACTTAAAATATCAAATGTATTGCTCGACCAACAAAAAAATACGTGATACTAGTCTGCAAGAACCCAATTATCATCGTAAGGGAGTGTATTAATGTCATTGACCACTATCAAATGGTATGTGTCCGATTGATACAATAATAATGTGCTTACTGCTCAATATCACCATTCATTGGAAATGATTTTTTTACTCAATACGTTTACGTAGTGCCTGCGTAGATAACACAAATAAATGATGAACTAATGCCAGTCTGCGATTGACAGGCGAAATGTTGTTTCTAAATAATTGACACAAGTGACGAGCTTATTATCGGGGTTTTCCTTTCTTTGTCAGCATCAGTTCATCGAAAGTGTGCCTATGTAATTACACCACGCTCCCTGTAGTACATTGTACAGTAAAACCCCTAAAACAGGATTCTCTAAAAACTAGAATTCTCTGAAGATCGGACGATTTTTCTCGTCTCATTTTTTTCTCATCGATAATCAATAGAACTCTGAGTATAGGAATTCTCAGAAAACCGGACTTTTGGCCTAGTCCGGAAAGGGATCCGGTTTTCGGTGGTTTATTGTATCAGTGTTCGGAAATTCGCTTACCTTTTCATTCACGCATTTTATATATTTTCTATCATATTTAATTTCTTATATACATGATTACGTTTTATATTTTATAAATGGAAACATTGTTGTCAATTATCTAGAAAAACTTTACATTTATAAGCACAATTTTTGAGAATCGGTTTAATTTCCTATTAATCTCCTATCAATCACGATTGAGAATAATGAATAATTTACTAATTCATTTTTGTATCATGTCCAGTGCGGGTTAATTATACTCATTCAGTGTCTACATATAAACGATTAAATAGTTACTGTTCAAGTAACAAGTTCAGACGACAAACGGACGAAAACAACGACAATAAAAACCGTAACTGTGTATCTGTAATTATCCATTATTTTAAATACACTCCGGGACAATTATGCTGACATCTACACCAAGATAATTCCTTGGTGGGGCGTTAAAACTCAGCCCGCTGAGTGGAAAAGCATTACATTCCGTCGGTGACGTCTCAATTAGTGTAGTTGTATAACTTCAATTAAGCACGTCAGCTACAAATTGGGATTCAATATGTAGTCAAATTACGAATGAATCGCCCGCCACCATATTTGGTCATTAAACATGATTACTTAACCAAGTAACATTGTATATAAAAACAATTGCTACTATAGCCGGTTGTAACGTTTGTTGATATTTCAAAGGGAATATAATGAAAGATTACAACACAACGCGAAAGTTTTTTACTTGAACTTTTATTCACCGAGGGGGGAGAGAGAGAGAGAAACTGTTCGTCCAAGGTATTTGGGACAATGATCAAAACAAGAGAGTAATGTAATCTGGTATGATAACACACATAAAACACCCGTTACAGCCAGCCAATACTTATTACATTCTAAACAACAGGTCTTGACTCCAAGTATATGAGCGTTTTTTTTTAAAACTTCATTTCATTTAGGCGGGAGCAACTAAAAAAGTAAAAACGCAATGTGTGTCTAGAATTCTATGATCCATTCACAACATCGGTTTGATTGTATAATAATTAGGCTCGTACGTCCTCATATCACTGATTTGCTGACGCACATTTTAATGCCAATGCGAAGACTGTGTCTTATTCTCCCGAAACATAATTTAATGATGTATCACTGTGAAAACAAAGCAGGAAGTTCTAGAATTGAGGCTAGAAGGGATTCTAGCACTTTAATATCAGGAAGAAGCGCACTTAAGTTAATCTATGGATCTGAAATTAACTTTATATTATGTGAATATCTCGGAAACTGGATGTAATTTGGAATTAGGACACTGTTGTGCAATTTACGTAAAAATGTAACAGCTAAGTGCAAACACATCGGAGATATTTGTTCCAATATTGCCTGGCTAGATTAGTAGAGATATATTTATCCGCGGCATTTAGGATGAAAATACAACATATTAAAGCAAACCCCTGAAAACCAGACTCCCTGAAAACCAGAATCCTCTGAAATTCGGCCGATTTTTCAATTCTTTGAAAACCGGACCTTTACCAAGTCTGGATGGGGTCCGATTTACAGGGTTTATACTGTACATATCTGTGTGAACAGTCATTACATACGATCGACCGCTTTCTCAGAATTAATCGAACATACACAGATGTCACGGTGTTAGAACAAAATACGACATTAAACACACGAAAAACGACCATCTGTCGTGCAAAATAACTGCTATTGTGACGTCTCTACCAATTCAAAAAAACGATTATTTGTGGTTTTCTGACATACAAGTACCGAATGTAGTTTCTTCTACTTGGACGTGTTCATCTTAACTAGCCGTTATACGAAGGTTTCTGGAAACCACGTATTATTAAAGAAACGACGAGTAACCTACAACCAAACGTATTTCTACTAATATTCTATGAACTACACGAAACAAAAGACTTCTACTTATTTATGTAAATTTGTTGGCTTTTTACTCGGAGGTAAGCGTAATGTTTGGCCTTTAAAACTAAGCTACAGACCGCTCGAAGGCGGTACCCTCCTGAAGACTGTGTTTGTCATTCTCTGTTTTGTACAGTGCTGTGTGTTGGATGAGTTTTGGGTTGGTGGATTCTGTTGGTGTGTTTGTTTTTATGTGACATTGTCAATGGGTTAAACCCAATTTTTAACAAAGCTTGCTTCAACCAATTAGTTTTCCTTGGCTGTATACTGACCAGTACTGACTTATCCTTCCACAAGGATCCGGCAACTTCTCCACATATGGAGGAAAATCGACTTTTTGTCAACTTTTCATAGAACGGTACAGCCTGCTTGACCGGAATTTGAATGCAGACCGCAGTGTTACAAGTCCAGTGCACTGACCACTGGACTACGGTCGCGGCGAATTATTTTGTGGAAGGTAATATTTGGGCTGGGTGGGATATGTGTATAAGTATTTTTATGAATCCTTTTCTTATCTATATTCAAAAAGTGTTAATGTTCAATCAAATTATTTTCAGCCATATTGCAAATATGCAAAATTTTGCCTTAAAAATGTCATGTGTACAATTGTGTAAAGTATTCGTAAGCTAGCGTTTAAAAATGCGCAAAATGTGAATGCGTATTATATTAAAGTTTTACATACTGTGTATTTGTTTCCATATCTAACAGCTTCCTCGCTAATATATGTATAAACTCGTCTTTTAACAGTCATAGAAATAATTACACTAGACCGGCGTTCGTTGCTGTTTTACGATCTATCATCCATGAGAAGAATATTATTTCCACGGATTTGCGCAAAACTGCAATAAGCGGTAAGTTGTAAAAACGTTCAATAATGCATACAATATGGCACCAAAACACTACCAGTATGACAATAAATTACAGGATCAAAATTTAAACATTTTCTAACAGTTATAGATACGCTCACGCAATCGGTAGAAGAAAATCCTATGGACCCACACGAGGAGAGAACCACGAAAATAGAAGACTAGGGCTTCCAATACTATACGGAAACAAAAATATATATTAGCCCATATTAATTCTATTTCAACTCAGAATGTATACTTAAAATCATGTACAAACAGAACAATATAAGAACTGCATATAAACAGTCATTTTAATACCGAAAACTGCGCAGTTTGTTAATAACATAATTCACAACACGATATGAAGCTACGTATAAATTGATTGTATTTCAATAATAATTCATGAAGAGTGAGGTCTCCCTCCACCATTAAAGCTGCAAAACCCGCCAAATGAATCTCAAGGACAGAAAAGTGCTGCCAGGTCTTACCAGATGCCCAGACATTACATTTCTTGACTTGTGGGTATATGTGCCAGAACAAGATTTGTGTGGGCGTGAACACTACAAGAAGCTCGGTGCTATTAAGTAACTTGTTAGTTTGATTTTCCATAAATAGGTTTGAATTCTCGTGAATGCCATAGTGTTTTAAGTTTAAAATAACAATAATAAGAAACGTATGTGGGCATAAAATTGCAATCCTCTTTAAGACAGTGATTGTAAAATAATAGCGTATTGCGGAACACAAGAACTGAACACTCGTAAAAGTTAGATTCTACGAGTTGATTGTATGATTCTATCTAATTACACACCAATTATTGCCTACTATTAAAACCGCAACACATCTATTACACTGAAAGCTAGCGCGGTCCAGTTACTAAAGTGATTGTTACGACAGAAATAAACGTATAATATTATCTGGCTATGCCTGATCGAAGCAGTTTTAGACCAATGTTGTATTCCTTGTACATACTATACCTTCACTGTACATTATACACAACGGATCTATACCATATAAAAATATTCAATTGATACGACGTGTATGAATGTGATAATAAAAGATCAGTGTCCGGAAAGGGTTCGGTAACGAAAGTAAACGAGTAATTAGTTTTTTTCATAGTGCTATTGGTCAAATCTTTGTTACAACTATAGTAATTATTTGAAATATAAGCCATTAAAGCCACATTCAAATCATAGCAACTTAACACATAGACTACATTAACACGAATCAACCGTTTGGACACGCATGTACACCTAAAACTTATAGAAATACGGAACCTGAAACACAAAAATGCAAAATAATCACATTCATCTCGCCCAAACACACAAACAAAACACTAAAAAATGAAAACAAGTAAGTATCATACAAATACCCTGACAATATCGTATACAAACCATTGGACTCCAACAATTAGCAGCTCAACCACGTACAGAAATCCGAAATTAACCAAAATAATTCAAAGAAGAATAAAAATTGTGTTAATCGTAAAACGATGTGACCAATTTCATTTATTGGAATAATTAGAAGGGTGGTAAATACCATTTCGAAACGGTTCCCGGTACAGCTCCCTTACACACGTGTACATTCATATTAAACCGAAGTTGATACAAACAGAGATAGGAACGGGATAAATAATGAAATCAAGACCACTGGCTTTGGAGTGACAAAATATAACTACTAGCACGAATCCACAGACAAAAGGTCAAGAAGTTAGTCTAATAGAAAATGAGAAAATGGATGAAAATCTGAAATAATAGGGGTAGGTAAATCTGCCAACCGCGCAGTAAGGAAAGTATAAAACAGAGGCATCTGAATAATAAGCGACATAAATATGGAATGAAACTATACTGTCAAACTTCGGACAGTTTCTATATACATTGCATAAGACCGTAAAACCAATCCCTGTGTCTATATCTCAATGGAATAATCATTGATCATAAATAATGTCCAATTATTCGTTTGTCTCCAGCTATGGCTATCATTTATTTCTGTATTTGATGATATAACTCGCATTGTTTGGAAAACATTTTACCAAATATAAACACAAAACAATTTAATAACATTGAATAAAGCAATAATGTGGATGGAAACAGTTACATGCTCTGGCTAATTCTTAAAATTGAGATAAAACACGGCTCAATATGGCGTTTTATTACAGTATATATCAATATGTTGAAACACATAATTGCGTTTCGTCAATAAGGTATTGATGACAAATATAAAGCAGTAGTGAATCATTTTGTGTTGTGTACGAACGCCATTAGATGTTTACTACAGTGTATATCATATTCATGGAGATTAAACGGTTTGTTTGCCAATCCTTGTCAGTATAATAATTAAACAATACATAACAGAGTGCCTTTATTTCCCATATGACTTCCGTACACTGCATGTGCTTTGTTTACTTGATATAAACCAACAAAGTTATCATTTTAGGAAGATTAACTGGCAATAAAAACATTGCTTAGTATGACTTTCTAATTATTTCGAACGCTTCGAATGGGGTGTACAAGGCTGATCGCAGACGAATAACTTGACACTAATATCTATTATTTTAGTTCGTCCATGAATTTAGTTTCGGGAAATCAAAACATACGATATGAGTATCCCCAGAAGAACCGAGGCTCGTATAGAATTCATTTTCAGATTGTACCTTTAGGAGTTTTTGGAATCACACAGGTTTGATATATTACCGCATGGTCAATAAAGTTCCAGATATGATACTTGTAAAACAAACCATCAATAATGGTCTATCTTGTCTGGATGTACAGTAATGGTTTGTACAATAGATAGAGTTTATTTAAAATGTACTGTTTAATATTCTTGTTCAAGGACATAAATATACAATTACGTTGAATATACACGTATGTACGAATGTATCAATTAATTCTATAGAATAATATACACGTATTGCATAAAACAAATGAAATATTTATGACTTATATCGTATTAAATTCAAATTAAATACAATGCGGGTCCCATTTTTTGCAAATCAACTTTAACAGCATTTTCCAGAAGTGAGATCTCGAGTAAAAGAACCATCATTTTATCTGTGGTATTTAAATTGTGCATCGGAGGAAACTTCTGTCATACTGCCGGTACAAAAATGTCCCTTGAAGGACAAGCAACCACATGTCAATATCTCCATACGCCGTGTGAAACAAAGTGTGGAGGCATATTACATTCCGTCAATTATCAAATTAAATGCCAGTAAAACTTACCCACCGTTAAATAATCATCTGTATGATAATATCCCAATATCCCTCGGGGATACAAACGACTTTTTATAAACTACCACATTGCAAAGGAGAAATGGTCGTCTTGCCCGTATATTTATGAGCCATTGAACAAGAATATTGGTCATTTCAAATTCCAAAAAATGCTTTAAAGTGTTGTACCACTCTGTTAAAAATGAAGCATACTCGTATTTACCGAATCTTCAACACTTTTTCTGGAAATGTTTCTGTCTTATTAATTACTAAAATGTAAACTTTTGTACGCATTATTATATTTGTAAAAACTATTTATTTGTTCAGCAATTTATAAAGAGACTTTATCCATATTTTGCTTTATAGTGCATTTGCATCATATTTTTAATTCTAATCTGGATATCCCGTTCTCATAATTGGATAACGGTGGTCTGTGATTGAATCCAAGTATCTTAGAGCCAGCTTCTATTTGATTCCATTAGAATGTTTGCGAGTGTCATCGACCTCATTAAAAAAGGAGCTATATACAGTATCGCCAGTAAATGTAAATTTTCAATTAATTTATTTATGAGTTCAATACAAAGAGCATGATATCAATGAAGACGATCTGTTTACTGTTAACGATATACATTGTATCTAGAGACACCATGATACAGTAAATATAACTTGAGAAATAGCAATTAATTCTACGAAAGTTTTACTTTCAACAGTTTCTACAACTGTTAATTTCCAGCAATTCCCATCTTGGTAATCATTAAACGCAATATGAGATACAATAACAAAGGCGCCAAGATGACAGCGTAAAAATGTAATAGATTGGACACCTAATTGGCTTGTTTTTAAGTCGATTTTATGCACGTAAATTGATATTTTTGCCTCGGAAGGTCGGATTTTGTATTTGTTTCTTCAAAATACGTTTTCTTGTATTTCTTTTTTATTTTCCGTTGAATGCGCATTTATAGACAATAAGGATTCCTAATAAAAAAAAAACATACGAAGCACCCTATCTTCTCAAAAGTTCTACTTGCACCCGAAGTCCCTAACCCAAGAAATACCCATCACAAAGGCCATACACATATGGAGGACTAAACACAGTCTCCCAAACTATTGTGTAAGAAGAAAATGGAACAGACCAATTAAGCATACCAGAGAGAAGGAAGGTAGAATTGGCGTTGGCGTATATGATTGTCATTAAATGCATAGCGTTGAATGTCAAGTTAAATGATAAAAAACAATTAAATAGAATTCAGTGTGGAAGGTTTACGTTAAGAGAAGCTAACAGAATAGTTATGGCTAAGATGTATTCATTAGTGGAGAATACCAACAGAACAATTATAATGATCATGATGGCTTAGACGCGACCTTGTTTTCATGTAGTGGATGTGAGACATGATTTCAGAGTTATATTTTATTGGCAAGTAATGACAATATGAGTATATTTTCACAAACCTGCGAATTATCTGGTTCATTTATACAACAGCGTGAGAAAACATAAAATATACTTCTTAATCAAATTTAAAGAAAGTCTACACAGTATAACGTGAAATATAACGCCACGTTTATGAAACCCTAATGCACTGAATTACGAAATGGCTCCACACATAAAATATATGGCTTCTAACCGAACGTCATATTATCAACAAACACGCGACTCTATCAGCATCGAAATAAAAACCAAGACCTGTTTTGCTAGCTTTTGAAGAACAACAGCCATGTTAGAACAATCTTGTCTGAAATATTTCCTGCATTACTAATATCTTATTTTTAATTAGCTTCATTTTGATCTTTTACTTCGTTCCGTTCGCCTGCCGTCTGTTTAGTCTCCTCATGCGGATAATTCCCATTTTCAACCCAGTAACTTTATGGACAAGTTCATGCTTTATGGAAAACCTTTCACCATTATTGGAGCAAGTATAACACGGAAAACCTTTTTCGGTGATCGTTTTGATAATTGTCTGACGATGAATATCTTTTTTATCATGAAATATGAATGTAAATGATTATATCGATCTATAAGGAGTGCAATTGTGAAAATAATCATTCCGGCGAAGTGTTCTGTAGTGTAATTCTGATTCGTAATGTTTTCTGTCCAATATTTCATGCAGACATTGAGATAATATAATTCTTATTGATGGTTAGCATTTTTGCCAATCATCAATTTCGTAATAAAAGCCTTCAAAAATAATTGCATTCTTCCGAGCTGCACACGAATTAAAGATAATTAACAGGCCATTCAATTTATCTAAATCATAAAACATCCTTGCTCTGTGTAACAACAGTTCCAAATAAACGCAATTCCTTCCTGGTAATTACTATTTTTTCCTTGGACAACTTGTATTAGAGGCTAAAAGCAATTATTAGCATTCAAAATGCCACAAAAATGTCCCTTTTCTAAAATGTATGCAAATCTCGTGTAAAGTAAATGAATTTTTTTTACAGTAAAACCTCAAAATTAGCGTTTTATTTTATTAGCTCAGTTAGTTTTCAAGCCATCTGAACGCAAATTTGATTGACTGCATATATGAATTACATGAAGTAGATACGAATTAATTAACTAAGTTAGTTAACGAATTCATCAAGACTAATATTTTGAAGCCTGAATCTTCGTCTAGATATATAGTAGAAAAAATATAAGAAGCCTTTGGAAATAATCTAACGATCTTTTAACACAATTAACGTTGACGTTAGAAGATATAACACAGACAATGAAAACTTACATTTTGCTTAAGAATAAATGAAATCTACTTGATTGTCAACATACATAATAATCATTATTACAAAACCAATGATAATAATACTAATACAATATCGCTAGATAATTGACTTTCTTGGAGGAAGATTATTTTCGATAAAAAGGAGATGAATACGGTATTATATGTCTCTTGGATTGGACTAACCTAATAGAATCTGCTTTGTATCATTTATGGAGAATATTATCACTAAATTAGCTCATCATCTTGCGGATTTCTTTATCAAAATTACCAAAATGACAAGAAATGTCTAGGATGTATATACTGATAAGAGAATCAATTCAGGCTGGTTGCATTTTAGCCCTTTGCCTCATAAGCATATTTTGGGATCTACCAAATTCAAAGCAAATATACAAAATATCAATTTATTAAAGAAAATTGAGTTATTTCTCTCTGACAGAGTGGAAAACATTATGGCAAAAAGCCATTGCTCATTACACGCACTGGCTCCTTTGCCATAATGTTTTCAAAAGTCGTCTGCTTCAGATGCGGGGAAATGCGGTATTACGAGCCATCTTGCATTTCTATGCAGTTAAGGTATTGAATAACAAATGAGTGGAAAGCCGTTTTAAATAATTCTAGAAGGCTTTTCCAAATTGTTTGCTCTATTATGTTGCAATTCATGCCAAGAATTTATATATCCAAAACCACAAACAATGCATACATCCACTAAATGCCTTCACGTACAATGCATGTCCTTTTGTTCTGTATTATAAAACAAGAGCGTTAGAATGAAACATTTCTGTATATTGGCTCATGATAACAAATGTATTAAACTGGTAAAACTACAAATAAATGCTGAATTGGCCCAGATTTAAAATTGCAGATAAAATATTCATGAATGAAATTGAATCGCGGTAATTTTTCCGAGCACAATTTATTTTCATGTCTGTTGCATGGCGTACTAAATTAATTGGTGAAAGGTGATTTGTTTGAATTGCCAGAAACATAATTGAATGTCTAATTAATGCGTCCTTTCGTGATAGAAGTGTCCTATCAATAATAACAAAAAAACGTGAAATGGGATAACACAAATATCTAAAATCGCCTGTAAGTGGATATTTTGATTATAGACGTAATTGGTAAATAAATGTACGTATAAAGAAATAACTGTAGTTACAGTAATTATTGTATGATAGAATAATAATTGTCTATTTTAATGTAGAGTAATTGTGGGATTATTTATAACATAAATGTAGGATTATATGTCAAATAAAAGGTTAGAATATCCTTTTGGTCTTAAAAGTCTTCAATAGCTACTTGACATTCACTTAGTGTCTACCAAATTGGTTGAAAAGCGTGTAGAAATCGAATCATAAGAGTGCCTGGTTCTGAGGAAGTACCTTTTTTGCTTCCCATTTCGAGCATATTAGTTAAAGATGTGGACTACAGCATGAATTATAAGTTCAATAGTCAATTTAGATTCATTTCTTTTGGACTAAGTTCAATGCAATTATCTGAATGCAATGAGTAAGGTAACGATATGCATGAATGGTACTCAGCAATCAGGGTAATAAGCATTTAACTAATTCGACTATCAGTGGGCATTTGAACTCAATAATAGTAGTTATAAATATTATAAACCCAGGGAATTTATGAACTAAACATTTAGACTTCATCGTAATACAATGTAACCTCACATTCAATAATACGACCAACTTGTCATAACGATCACTTATTTTCGGACCGGCTTTTAATAGCTCCCCTATAGATTCAACATGATAATGCGGCCATCTCATTATTACGACCGATTTTTGGTCCCGAAGATGGTCCCGTTATTGACGTTTTACTGTACATTACGATGACTAAGAACGATGTGCTATGGTGTGATAGTTTTGTTCCCTGAATATCATATGTTTGTTAATGTTTTCTACAGGACCCATGTCCGTAGGGTCGACTCCCTTGACATAGCATATTAGAAAGTGTATCCTTAGGGCTTTTTACCCGCCGCTACTTAAAATTCACGCAGAGAAGTTGACAGTGACTAGCTGAAAAAAGCATTGGAGTCAGGAAAAAATGACTGCCCTCTGGTTTATACCTGAAACACTCCTGCAAATAGGTGTTAAAACCCAAAAGAGATAAAAAAAAACATAGTGACTTTTCTCCTTGATTGACCATTTAATTGTGCGCTTTCATTAACCAAGTATAATACCTCAATGGCTTGTGATTCCGTTTTGCAATTATGTTTAGTCAAAGTCATTTGATTCTTGTATTCATGTATGCAGGCAATCCGAGGTACCTGTAACATTCCTTGAGTGCGTTCAAGTACTGAATAGTTCATTCTAGTTAATAACAAGCGCAAAACTTCATTATTGTCTCCTCATGTTCGTAAAAGTCTGGTACGATTCCTGGGGATAAACACAAATAAGTTTTTTTCTGTATCGTTTAATGCAATCTTACAAGAAATATAATTCACTTCAACACAATTTTGTTCTGTTTAAGAATTGATATAGTACTCCTGAGAGTTAATTTTACGCATGTTTTCAACACAGGGTTTCGCTTATATATCAGCGAGCGTTGAACCTAACCATTACTCCCGGATTCTTCACAAGTACTAACCTTGTCCTCTGCAAGAAACTGTCAACTTCTCCATCAACATCTGATGGCTTAATGAGGACGAATGCCTTCAGACACAATGTTGTCAAGCAGATCGGTACTGGGAACATGACGTAAGCTCGACAAATTGAGCTGATTAAGCACACTTGAATACCTTCGCTTCCTGTATAAAATCAAAATATAAATGGATGCAGTTTCAACGATTTGAGATATAAAACAGAAAGTCTGCTTTACGTCATAAATATCCTTATTGGCACGTTTCAATTTAATGTAGCTTACAGTATGATTAAAATATGTAAACCTTTTCTTTATCTGCTTATTATGAGGCATTATTTTCTGCCAATATAGAACATTGTTTCACGAACAATGTTTTTCAATAATTATGTAGAAAAGAAAACATCTATTCCTATTACATAATACCTTATTTTGAATTGATAAACGATTTTTAGTGTGATATGAGTGATGGGCCTTCTTTTCAAATATATCAAATATTGACTTTTGATATAGCTGAGAGTAGCGTTAGACTATCTTTTACTTAACGAGCAATATATTTTTTTTTGGGGGGGGGGTCGCACAAAACAATATCATTTGTGTATGTGAAATATAGTAGAAACCCTCTAAACTGGTTCCTCTATAAACCGGTTTCCCCTCTGAATTGCCAAATGTTCTGGTCCAGACTTCATTACTGTATAATCAAAAAATCCCCATAAACTAAACTGGCATCCCCTCTAAACCGGCCAAATGACCTGGTCCTGGCTCGGCTGGTTTAGAGGGGTTCCACTGTATAAAGCAAATTACATAAGTGATATATTACATTTCAGTGCTTTATGTCAACTTTTGTATTGCATAATTCTAAATGATTATGTTCAAACCACTTTTAAAAAATTAGTTTCAGAATATGTGTGATTCAATAAAAGTTCCTTTTATATGTAATTACGTATCCTATCACTTGCCCACTGACTTCCGATTACTTCTCTCACTTGAAATATGTTCTATCTCAGGAAATATGATTGCATTTTTGAGGCTTTAGTACCTGCTAGAAGATTTTCAATATGCAATTAAGCCTGTCTAGTGGTTCCCCACTATTATACAATGACATATTGGAATTTTATATAACAACAAAAGAGCATGCATTTTCCAGCATCACGGTTAAATAATGTCACATGTTTACACACGTGTATGAATGCAGAGCATATTGTGTTGAGAAGTTGCCCGCTCCTTGTGGAATAGTGAGTTGGTACTGGTTAGAATACAGTTCAGGAAAACTGGTTCTAAGGTGAATATAACAGAAAAATTGCCGAGAAACTACGTGAAACACAGTGAAAAGTCGAAATGAAGAAAGGTGAAATAGTAAAACTCGTTGTATCAGAGTTTATCATAGCCGAGTTTCACATATCTATGAAGGCTTCGAGACGAAGTCATATCCTTGTGACTCGCGTCTCGGGAGAAGACCCGATGAGAATTTTAATACATCATAATCCATATCAATTTATCGAAAGCGTAGATTCTCATACAAATCGTGTCTATAAAAATCGTAAATGTCTGAAGTATTTCCTGAAGATAAACATTAGTAATTCTTCTGTATCAATTTCCATAAAATTGATCTCATCTGCTTGGTTCAATGCACTTTAGCATTACGTAAAAATTGGTATAATTCAAACAACGAATGTGAAGAAGACATAGGTTCACATTAATGTGGAGGATAATAGTTTCTTCTTGATTTTGTTTTTATGCTTTGTGTTATGAGAAGAAAACAATTTATCGAGACTACCAAATGTCACGAAGCATAATGGAAATTTCAGGCGAATTTAACACATTTCAATAATGAATCTATAGAAAAGCGGCCTTGTTTGTTTGTTGTTTTTTTTTTTGAAAAAATAACGAACTGAACAACATAAAACAATGCTTACACTAGTTTCTGCAGATTTATATATATATAGCAGACATCTAGATAGGTACTACGGACTAGTTCACCTTGATAAGGCCATCAAAAATGGTTGAGATTACAGTTTCCCGTTTGTTATTGTTATTGTTTGTAAGATACATTAATAATATCTAACAATATAACCTGGAATCCGAGAGAACATAAATGGTTCAAGTTGATTTTACGATTAAAAGATCTATCATTCATCGCACTTTTATATTGTATATATGTTCTTATACAGTATAGGTCTTTGTAAAACACAAAAACACTTAAATAAAATAAATTATATAAAAAGGGTAAAACCATGTTAACTCTAAGCCTAAAAAGTGGTGCTTAGTGAACACAATTATTCCATAAATCAATAAAATAAAATAAAATAAATAATAAAAAAACATTTCTACAATATCGGCGGTGAGGTTTCTACTTTTAAGAAGATTTCACAAATCAGTCACTATTCATTTTTGAAATACAGGTAAGTCGGCCGTGGGTGTTAAATAAATACTAAACTACATATTTGCATAACAGTGTTACGAAGATAATTGTTCAATTTCCATGTTTTTTTAATCTATTTTTGAAATTACGCATCCATATGCATCCACCTAAAAAATGTGAGTCGCTCCGAGATCCCGCGCCAGAATTCTGTCCGGTTTTAGATCAAAATGAACCGATCAGCGTCCAGGAAATTTTAGGCCTTACCTGTTGTCTCTCTACAGACAGAGTCAACGGGGACCGTTTATATATACGCTGATTAGTAGTTGTTTCCCATGAAAATTGATCAGATACATGATAAGACTATTTCTTCCAGCCTAATGTGCTAAGGATCAAACGCATGAGTCGTAGTGACAGTGTAACAAAATAAATATTACGTATATATACGAATATGTTCCATGCAAAGCATTTTTCTTTCACTAAGATTTAACGTCGCATCAACGTTAGGGGTCAATTGGCGATTTCTTCAGCTTTATCGATGGAGGGTAACCTTAGGAGTACAACTGGGTAGAACCACCGACCTCCTGTATGCCAGCTTCCTTACATGTGACGCTTGTCAGGTCCCGGGTGGGATTCCAACTCCCGGCGGTGAGGGATTAGTGATTACTAGTCTGAGACCATAAGCACTCGACCACGGAGGTCCCCATGCAAACAAAAGCAGACATAGGTACATACAAACTTACAAAATGAGGAGCGACGTCGATAATCTATGAGTGCTTGTTCTGAGAACACAGCGAACAAACAGTAACAATTTCAATATAGGTTACGTTGTATGGCGACATGTCTGCGACACTTGATTGAAGTCCGAAATACCAGTTTATATAAACATATTGAATTGAATGAGAAATAAATACAGAAAGAGGTCTATATCAGTTTTCTTATATCGAAATATTTGTATCACTTAATGACACTTTTTGATACCATCATATAAATTTTAAGCACATTTTGCGGAAAGCAGTAATTTTATTTAGAATACACATTAAAATGTCTAGACTTGATCTCATAAAAGCGCCATTCTTTCCAACAACAACGATCAAGTAACATATTATATGCATTTAGATAACGTAAAACCGTCAATAGGTAGTCCTTGATTTTACTGTGCTCGTAAATAATAAGCGTTATCTTGTACCACATTTGTAAGGTCGCATAAAGGAGGATCGCAGTTCGCAGTTCGCGATTCAAATAGGAGTACTCTTTCGTATTACAACATTTATTTTGTCAACTTGATGATATAAAAAAAATATTTTGGCAAACATATCAACTATAATCTATGAATTAATCAGTCACCGATTCTTCTTATACCGTTCCACAAATTATTTCAAAAGTATGTTAACAAAAGTAACGAAAAATCCCGGTAATATCGTTCATTAATTTTGCAGCTAGCCAATGAAAATGGCGTTGAAAAACGGCCGTACTATACTATACTGCTGGCTTAGTCATATCGTACACAAACCCGTTGTTGATATGACTATAGTAGCACTGTGATGGACGCTAGAAGGGAAGAGGAATGAAGGTAGACGCAAGACAACATGGAGACGGACAATGACGAGACGGACGTAAAAAAGAAATGCGAGAATATTAACCTGAGAAATGGTAGAAATCGAGGTTCAGGATTGAGAGGAATAATTGTGATTTGTTCATGCCCTATGTGCCGCCAGGCATGGCAAGGGGTAACTAAGTAAGTTAGCACTGTACTGGCAAGTATAAACATTCATAAAAACGATTAAACGACAAACAAATGATAGATTGTGCGAAATGACATATATCCTGCCGTTCCTATATGATTTCTTGTCGTTTCAATATTGTAGGTAAAAAAACAACAGTAACACAGACATGATGCTAATGGGCTTGTCTATTTCGGTCTCTTTTGAATACAATATTATGATAAATTGTCAGGCAATAGAGTCATTAACGTAATGATTTCACATCAAAGTGCACAAGACATGAAATAAATTGTACTTAATAGAATAAAACCATGCAGAAAAAGTTTTCACTTCTCACAAAGAATGCTATCGTATTCATTAAGAACTCTTTGAAGGGTATTGTGTACAAATATGACCATTGTGTTTCCTCATTATATCATTTCAAACTATTGTGATTTGTATCATTCAGGGGTTGAATAAAAATAACTCTAATATAAACCAATATTTTAAAGAAAAACAAATGTATTTAAACATATGCGTAGGCATGCCAACTCAAAAGAATACAGCTATATTTAATTCAGAACTTGCAAATAAATGACTTATTTCAATTGTAAATATCTGCTTTAAAGTGATATTGACAAAATCATTGGATAATATTTATGAATGAAGTACCCAATAAACAAACACATTTCGAAAAAAGAACAAAATCTCTTCATTCGAGAGTTGAATAATTTTGTAGGAAATATTGTTCCCAACAAAATTGTTTCAGGATGTTAAAAACTGAGAAAAATACATGTAGTACTTAATTCTAGAGTTTATGGAAAGATACCAATAACGCAGAAATGGTTGCATATGTCATAAGAATAACTGAACATAAAAAACTCCATTACAGTCTTAAAACCAACTTTATATTCTTTATTTTATTTTTATTTTCACAGTCATCAAATTAACTATATATTATATACTAGTATATTATTTATTATCATTTTATTTACCCCTACGGATTTTGTATCAAATTTATAAACAGATTCAAATGAGTATCACATTCGTTATTTTATTGCATATCAGCCAGGAAATTCAAATATTTCCAATGATACTGAAAAATCTTGCCGTAAAGGCGGGAGTATTGTATGAGTTATTATGCCAATGACCGTGAAATTAGCTTGATACGTAAAATCACGTGCTACTATAGACAAAGAATGATATCAGGTATAAAAGTAAACTCAAAGAAATAAGAGGACTTTATGGACAGCCCAAGAAGTGTTCTATACATAAATAAGTAACTTGCCCGAATCCCGGGAAATTGAAGTAAAAATTATGATGGACAATCGTCCGTATGAGTTGAAAAAGTGACTAAATATAAGTTATTAGTCTTGTGTTAGATAGAACAGACTTTTGTAACTGATTAAAAAATATTAGTTTATTCCGTACAATTAGAGTCAGTTGGCAAACTGGGGAAAATAAATAACATTATCACAGCGTTCAGGTTGAAACAGATGTCATGCGAACATCAATAACAGTGAAGAATTACACGGCCTACTCTCATAACTTACAATGGCTGAAAAATGTTTAAGTGTATGCATAATTACTGCAAATGAAAGTAAACTTGCATACCATAGGGCTGTTATCTAAAACTGTACCCATGCAAATAAACATGTATACATAATATATTGATTTCATAGTTGTCCTAATATCTCCAATGCCACAATAGATCAATGTGTTCATGTGTTTGTGTATGCAATTGGAGTCACCCCTGCTATAATTTTTCATGCTTAATAAGTTATTATATTGGGTTAGCAGAATACCTGGTTATACCATTTTGTGTAGACATGTAAGAATATCTCATTTGTTGAAAAACGTTGACATTAAACGAATGAGAATACCTAACTTTGAACTATGAACCTCGAGTACTTGGTACTTTATCTGTACCTTCTGTAGTGAGATTAACCGTCCAAATAGGCGTAACGCAGACTTTATTACCGAAAATCATTTAATGCACAAATAATGAACAATTTCATAGCGTTTTCTTCTTATTCTTTAAAGTTTCCAACCATGATTAGCTCTATTCCCAATGCAATTATTGAAATGAAATAAACATTGCGTGTGTTGTTTAATTGAGAAAATTTCATTTTTTCATTCTTAATTTTCTTTTGTGGTTTGTGTAACCTTAATTGAACCAAGTTTAAAACAGTAAAAAGCTAATTTGTTTCAAGTGTAAATACAGTCTTATTGCCTTATATACACACAGATCCAATGAAAGTCTATTGAACAAGATTATAGGTGATGTTATATAAGGGCTTGGTATTTGCCTGGAGAAGATTAAAGGGTAACGTACGGGATATAACAAACAATGGCGTTTAAATTGAACACTTCAACAACATACCTACATGCAATAAAAATAACGAATACATTGGCTGCACTTCGTCAACAGCAATAAACTTATAAAACATGACATCATCAAAGCAAAAAAAAATATCTTAAGTTTTCTTGTGAGTAAAGTTTGTTTGAAACGTTCAATTCGAAACAAATTACTATAAAGAATACCAACCTATATGTAATATTGATAAACACCACTTGTAGCAATAGTGTGCATGAAGTGAATCATTAAGGTAGACGCTTGTTATGACTAAGACCTGATATTATTTGTATTTAATAATCCAAATCATATAAATATAAACAGTAAAAAATGTAATACAGTGCAGCACTTTTGTTTTCGATGACTCTAAATCTTATAAATTCTACAAAATTGAAAAAATAACTTTCCCAGGTCCATAATTTGCTTTTCCTGTGTTTTTAAAATACCAAAATATTTCAAACGAAGCAAAACGTGGAATTCGTCTTCAATTCTATCCTAGCAATATAAATCTCAACTACTACTTAAACCGAGTTTTTATGAAATATCTCTGATGTGTACTTTAATGGGGCGATTATTTTACTTATCCCACTGCCATTAGATCTGAGCAAACATTAATACATGTATATTGAAAGTAAACATAATGAGATTTACATCCAAATATAAAAAACCTGTTATACTTAAAACTAACGCATATATATTACTAGGGAGCGTCTTGATAGTTTGAGTGCACTGAATGTCATGCCTCCAAATCATGAAGCAAGAAGTAAGCGGTTCTACGTAGGGATTGGTCTTGACGCACTGAGGTAAGTTATAGCGGTTTATACAAGCATTTTGAATAAAATTTCTATTGACATGGAATTTCGTTTAGGTGCTCCACTTAATATTAAAGATGAATCGTCATTATTCAGTCTTGTAAGACCACATTCGTATCAGATCACATTCGCAACAAGCCTGGTCTGCGGAGAACGGGGACTTATACAGACTCCTTTAAATTGCGTGCGGACTACAGTCTGAAATTAGCACACACTAAAATAGATTACGACATGATAATAAACAGACCCATTCTAATAGATACCAATGGTGTTTAATAGTCATGGTGCAATCAAACAATCAGAACGATCCTTTAAATCGTAAAATTTCCGTGAATCTATTTATATCTGTACACGCGAACTGTAACTAAAACGGGAAGAGTTATTACTACCTAAGAGGTATTCATGAACAATACAACATCATTCTTCTAGGCTCCTAATTTTGTAATTTTATCACCATACACAATATCCTTTTGTTTGCCAAAAGCTTCACGTCGTTCAGCATCAGTACCTGATTACCTTTCGGTATTTCCGGTGCTAGACCCCCCCTCCCCCAATAAATACAACAAATTATCAAGTAAGTAAATACAATACAAAATGCTTTTATCAAAGTGACACAATCATAAAAAATGAAATATTAAATAATGTCTAAATAATAGACTAAAAATAATATGAAACATTCGCCTCGTTTAGACAAGATCAACAGGTCTATTCTCAAAATGGGAAGGATTTCAAAACAAAGACGATGTTAATTCCAATTATTTATGAAGAATTGTATTGGAAATATCACATGTTATTAAATGATTTTGAAATTCCATGGTGTTACTCAAATGTATTTTTACAGCAATAGTTCATTTAAATTACTGTCTTATACAGTAACTTTAACAAAAATGACAAGTTTCAAGGTCTATTGGAAGAATTGAACGACGCAACAGTTATCCTGGGGGTTTTGTCGATTGAAAACTTTAATTTGGAGACTGACTGTCTCTCTGAATACAGACATTTTACTCGAAATTAAAAAAAAATTGCAGATATCCATGACTAAGCTATACGAATGTACACATCAAGACGAGGTTAGATGTCAGGGTGTTGTAAGGAACATTTAAATATACATGATAAAACCTAAGGGTACGTAAATTATAAAGGCAGATGAAAAGAAATCCTGATTGGTGCATTGTATATAAATAAAGTACTGAACATTACAGACATTTTTGCTAAGATTTAATTCTCGTTTATGTGTCCGTTTAAACAGATTTAATCCAGCTTTTAAACAAAATAATCTTACCATTACATATTTTAAATAGAACGTTATTTTTTATTCCCACTTCCTATTTCGACCTCATGCTTAGAAATTACAGTGCAACCTCTCTAAAGCAACACCCTTTATGAAAAGCAAAATTGTATTGTTGTTGTTGATAGGTTGTTGCTCCAGAGAGGGCCGCTCTGGAGAGGTAGCACCGCATGTGTATAATGCACGACACGTTCGAAATAACATTTAGTGTGATTTAAATGAATTCTTCTTCTTTGTCACTTGTCATCCAATTAAATTCAGCCTAACGTAGTTACACTAGCAATTAATGAACAGACAAGAAAACCAAACGTGGGAGTATTTAAAATGCTCAATTTTCACCAGTTCTTTAAATTGCTCTTTTTTGCTTCTTTGCACCAAAGTTAATAACAATAACAACATGTTCATTTATAAAAGCATAATTAGAGGTTTCAGGCACTCGTATACAATTTCTTCGTAGTAGCACTCCCGTAGTAATTCTTTATGCTGGTGTTCATTAGGAGAAATATGCAGAATGGCGAATGATTTAAAATGTAGCACTTTCATCTTTTGAACATCATTAACGTAAAATACAACACTAAACACGTTCTAAACATGTATCGTCCTTCTCGTCGCTCCTTGTGATAATTATTTAAATAAAAAAAATAAATTAAAAGAGATTCCACGAAAATGCCACGTGCAAAACAATCCCACTTTCCTAACAATCTCCCGGAGTCACAAACTGTGATCAAGGCACATATCAGCCCATTTGCATACAAAAATAACACTTACGTGTGAACGTATGGACAGTGTGAACACCATTCGACACTAACACAATAACAACTTCATACAAATGAATCGCGTTTTGTTTGTGCACGTATCTTTGTATTTAGAGTAACGTCTTTCATTAATGTCATCGCAGTTCAAAACGGATCAGAGGTTAAACTAACCACTAAGTACGCCACCAATCCTAACCCATTGCTCCCCCGTCCGTTCCATAAGCCTCGATCTACCTTTCTATTTGATGTGTCAATTATTTTAGTATAATAAGTAAAAAATAATGACATTAGATGTTAGATCTGAAGTCCAGACATCATTTGATTCGGTGGAGGCCGATCTATCATTCATAAATTTTACCGACAGTACATAAAACAGTTTAAATGAACTTTATGAACTTGGAAATTTTAATGTTAATTATTGTGATATGAAGCGCAATGAAAGCCATATTTACAAAAAGCTAGGAATAATGCCTGCCCCGAGAAAACTTTGACATTTTGATACATCAACTTGGATTGACTAAGGTTTTATGAAGTGAAGCGCACACTTGTCGCGAAATGTCATGAGTGGTATTCAGTTACAATTTAATAACCATTTATGTAAGATTAGAAACACAACTGATAAATTATTCAGAAGAATCATGACTGCAATATGCTTAATGATACATGTGCATAAATAAACAAAACTATGTAGTGAATCAAGTGATATTATCTTAGTAAAATGATTAAATTCCGTGTCGTACCTTTCTTAAGTTTTTCTTTTTCTTTCTTATGTTTATGTGATCCACCAAAAAATACTAAAAATGCAAGTCGGCAATATTGCTTCTAAATATATTTCTTAGTTCGGAGTCATAGTTTAGTTGAAATTATTGGCAATGATTTTCACAGAAGTTTAACCTTGCACAAACAGCCACGTCATTAGAGGTTTTCTGTGCCTATCTTTGCAATGGCAATATAATACAATTAAGAAAAGTATATATAAGTTACATGCAACATGAAATACGTATGTATTTACTTGGCGGTGCTATAATGCAATTCACGATTGCAATTTATTCCGTCTCTTTCTCACCTTTGAATTTCAAAAGCATCTGGGTCTGCCTCCAGGAGAGATGATATATTATCAATGACAGACAACCACAGAACGACAAAAACACATAATTTTGTACTCCATACTAAAAATATAAAATATCCATTGATATATTTTACGGTTCATACACTTGCAAGATCATTATGTCATAAACATTCAGAAGTTTTAGAACAGTGTCTGTCTACGGTTTAGTCTTACTGCGAATTAATTTCTTGTTGCTTGTTACTGATTCCGGATAACTTAATATTAATAAGTCGTATATTAAGTCATACCAGTGTTTCCTTGAAAATAAATAGAACAATAAAGGAATGGCCTTCAACTTCAAGCTTGACGTCCTGCAACCTGTTATTTTCTCTATCTTTTATGGCCCTATGTTTTGGATGGGTTTTCTGGAAGGTAGTATTTGGAAAGTGGATGTTTTGTATGTGTTTTTTCTCGGAATCCTTTTCTTATTCAAAGGAGCATAAAAGCAGGAGGGGGTCACACGTAAACTTATCTACAATATACATACCAGCTGTCATTTGGAGAAGCAAAATTATTGTATATGGTTTATGACCACCATAAAAAACATTAACAAGTTCCGCTGTTTTAAGTTCTACCATATACTGTTTAAGATATATAAGGAAAGTTCAACGGCCTGTCAGGACAAAGAATTCTCCTTCAGACGTTTTTTGGCTCTAAAATGCTTACATTAACTCATTTGTCCTGAGATCTTTCGCATAACATTGTATTTGTTATGTAGACATAACAAACCTAAGTTGCATTTTATCCGTCTATCGACTGAAACACATTTAGAAATAAATCTATTCGAGTCGCTTGTTTATAGAATTGTTATAGTTGACGAGACGAGTTTCACCATAAGATCTGCCTAGCAATCATATTTCGTTTGAAATATTGATTTAGCTTTTGTTTTCAAGAAACGAGCGTCATTCACCATTCATATGGAGAATACATAATGATGCATTATTATACAAGTTAAGTTTAGGCCAGAAAAAATAGTTTAGGGTTACATGACCAAAACATTGAGTAGACAAGTCGAACATATTTTTTTCAAAATATATCTTTCCTGCGTAAGAGGTACGATTTGTCCCAAAACATTTTCGCACATTGAACGTAATTTTGCTGATAGAAACTTTAGTGTTGGCGCCAAAAAATGGGGTAACCTTAAAACGTCTATTTTGGCCTTATGTTTCACAAAAAACAGCGGTCGTTGACACAGGGATTAACTTTTTTAGTCTTCACATTTGTCCCCGAACAAGGACAAAAAAGATCCATTAACTGTCTCTTAAACTGCTAAAGATATTGTTATTCCGTTTTGTGTTGAAGATTGCCAATAACTTTAAAACCTACTTAAGAAATATCTCGAGTGTTGTAATCAACTTTTTATTCATGGATAATTACACATGAAGAGAACACATCAAAGGCTTCAGTGTTAGTTAAAGGCAATAATAGTCTAAGTGTAAAATGCCTTACATATAACAACTAGCATATTGCAAGACAATTTTGATATGAACTGCTGGATAATGGAACATAAGTGACAATATGAAATGATACACAGAAACGTATGCAGTATCACATGACCAATTTTATATATTATAGTACTAGAGTATTTCCAGGTCGATGAAAGTTCATCATTTTGTCATCAAGTTTTTTTTGTCCTTTTTTTGTAACAGTTGTGATATATATTATAATGCATTCATATTCAATCTTTATCAAATTTTAGTTCGGCCTCTGATATTTATAGTTCATTCCCGATGACATGATAAATATGATGCATACCTGAGTACTCTTGTATCAAAAAGTTTTATCTTTGTGAAATATAGTTATTATAATTCTTAACCCTACGTAGCTTTGCTACAGACCGTTCGAAAGCCGTACCCTCTTAGAAACTGTGTTTTGTCCTCTATTTTTGTATGGTCCTGTGTGTTTGGAGGGTTCTGGGTTGGGAGACGTAGGGAAATCAGTATTTTGGTGGAAGATGTATTGGATGTTTTGTACGTTTCTTTTTCGAGGAATCATTTTCTTAATTGCATTTATCACTACTGCAGTGGGATCCTAATAAATGAAAGAGAACCTTTAGAATGATAGAAAGTCGGGGTTGTTCATCGACAGACAAACTTAGAACATTGGAGTACAAAATAACAAACTGAAGTTAGGAACATGGTATAAATAAAACTTAGGAATCATCAGATAATATCTGTGTTAAAATTACTCTGAAATTACATAGCAATTGATATCTCGCCCTAAGAATTAAATGTTGTAACTGATAAATTTGCAACATTAGCAGATTAAATTCCAAACATCAATTTCATAAAAAAGATGGATGCTTATCTAAGAATCAACGTCTCTCGAAATGCTTTATTGAACTGGTAATATATACAGTGAAAATATAAAAAAAGTTAGATTCTAAGGAAAAATAGAAATATTGGTTTACAAATGCATATATATAAGCCTATTAAACGGAATTGACTATGATGATGACTTTTTTCATATCTTGATAACCCGGTTAGTGACTTTGAAATGGGTTATAAACCACTTCATCAGCTGTATTTTATTGAGATAATATTTGAAATAATTTGATATGGGGCACTACGTAAATATCTTTCTCATTAATTGCCTAGATTACCACATTCCATATATAAATAGTACATAACATGTTTCCTGATAACATACTATGTTCTTGTGAAGAATAATTGAATTTCTTTATCTGCAATCCCATTAAAACTAACATTATTCCCCATTAAACCGGGTAAATGATTTAAAAGTAAATGCTTACTTACGTGAAGCAAGTACTTTGATAATTTCGTACATACAACCCATACGAATTCTTAGATGTAACAAAATTTTAAATAATTAAAAGTATAAAATACTTAAATATTTAAATGTGCACTCTCATAGTCTCACATACATTTTTTGTGAAATACAATTGTTTTAACTAAAAATCGAGAATTCTACAATAAATATCTGTGTTGCCTGGAGATATGAATCAAAACATACAAAGCCATTTGGTGAAAAATGTTGGCTTCCTCCGGGCGTTGATTAACAAAAAACAAAACAAAAAAATGGCTGCACATTTTCAAAACAAATCATTCTTGTAAAACAAGTTAATTAAACACTTTCTAAATTTGTATCGTATTGAGTACGTGCGTTGAAAAAAGTGTGGATTTGCATTAGAAAAAATCTAACACAGACTTTAGTTTTATTGGTTTTCTCATTGTATTAACCGACCTTTCGGCTTTACAACTCTTTTATGTCAGTAAACCGGTCTGTTTTATCAATGTTTCGGACTTTGAAATAGTGGCATTTACTCATCTGATTCTTTACTTTAAGCCATAAATTTATTACCCTCGGCATTAAATGCATAATATGTTATTTGGTGCTTTATTTGGAGTTGTACTATTTACATTACATTTTATATCTTTAATATTTCCAAGCATAATGTTCCGCAAATAAAACAAATCATTCAACCCGCAATAACGATTTTGTTTCCATACGTGACAAATGACACAATTTCTATCCACAATTGGCATTGATATCGTATAATAATTTATGGAACAGCTACAAAACACAACTGAATATTAAACCAATAAATTAGAAGTACATGCCTAGGTTTTGTTGCAACTCTGGTACATGCTATATACGAGGTAATTACAGTTTCATAAACGCATAAATCATACTAAAGAAACCATCAAACATATGATCTGACACACATTAAAAACGCCTACGATGATAGTGATTCACGGTCATAAATCATAAAACACAATTTCGTAATTATCTACAGGTTTGGTGATGGTTTATGGCATCGCTTGCGTAATTACAAGCATTGTCATTATAGAATTGTTTGATATATAATATATGGATGTAGCTCTCAAAATATAAGTAATTATATCATACTGCAAGTTGCGTCTTGGAAAAAACAACCTTGCCCTTGACACTCCCAAGAATAAGACACAACTGTTGACCCCTTAGTCAATTAATTATTCAGTCAGATGGTTGCGCGTGTCAATACTGGTCACATGCTCTACACCACTTGTTTCATAACCTCGACTTTATTGTAATTAATGTTAGTATGTTTGAAATATTGATCCCCTGTTTAGTGCACTCGTATGAGGGTTGACAGTAGGTAGGTAGACTTTATTTTATGTAAGACTTCTAATTAATTGTTTTTTTTTTCTATATTTAACGTCGCACCAACAATCAGGGTCATTTGGTGACTTTTGCAACTTTAATGGTCGATTTGGACCTAGGTAGAACCACCGACCTTCCGTATGCCAGCTGGACAGCTTCCCCATATGAGACATTTCCCGGTTGGGATTCGAAATCACAGCAGCTAGGAGCTAATTATTAACAGTCAGAGGTCATTACTACTCAACCACGATGCCCTTCCCCCGCAAGTGAATTATTATTGTTCGATGGCTATGTTAAAGCAATACATATCATTCTATTGCGTTTGGTTTAACTAATATGTACAATTCGACCAGCTTAGCCTCTAGAATTTATTTTTAAAAAAAGGATTAACAGGAATTGTACGTAACTGTTCTTGCTGTAATGTTTAACTGGAAATTAAGTATTACTCGTCAAATCAGTGTTCTGACAACGAAACTAAATTTGCAAAAGAAATAAAACTTATTTATATAACATATTTGTATAAATGCTTCAGATGTTATATTACACATACATATATGTAGCAAATAAACGCAGCATCAATATTAAATAAAAAATCAGTTTATTAGCGATGTGTACGTCCTCAGCCCATTGCCCATTCATACAAAATAGTCTACAAGAACAGAACAATAGTCTATACATAAATGTCTTGCAGTGTATTAGATATCATGTCATATGTATATGTATGTAGTTCTCATAGGGGTAAAGCGTTACAGAACATCTAGTCTGGCCTTTTCCCTATAGCAAAATCTAATATAAGTTTCGTTTCTTGGAGGATAGAAGGGTGTGCAACTTGTTTTTTGAAGGATTAATCCAAATTTTATAGGAATGTACGCTTGTCCAATGTCTTGGGAAACCATACATTTTAGAAAAAATGACATTTTCTGCATCTTCGTTATTATTGCGTAATTTGCAAAGTCTGTCTGGTCTAGTTATACCTGTGTATCTTACAGTCTAGGTTGTGGGCACCAGTTCTAATTTGGGCATAGCAATTTCTAAATTTCCTTATAAATAAAAAATCGCAATTGGTCTCACGGTCACAGTAAGATTTGATACAATCATAGCCTGATTTTAAATCCTTAGTAAAGTGGGACAAAAATGCCTTTGTTCGAATTACGCAACATCGCGAGATATAATTAAGAAGCAATACAAATAACGAAACATCTTAGCCTAGAGATGAAAACAAACAACATGTACGGTGACCACGCACACTCCTCTGAGACATATTATCAGACATAAGCCGCGATCAATGGACGTGTTGTTTTTTTTCTTTTTGCAGAACCAAACAAAAAATAGCCGTAAAATCGAAAGGTATCCAAATTCGAAATTTGTATATGATACACACTTTTGATTTTTTCTAAATATTCTATCGGTATAGATCCTCCAAATGCACAGAACGTGGAAAAGAAGAACAGCACTCAACAGAACGAAATCGTGATTGATAGCTAAAATGCAAATGGTGATGCGCATGCGCACCGTACGTGGGTAGATTCCGGAATGCGCAGGTACGGCTTGAAACATGAATGACGAGTTATGGGATGAGGGAACGATGTGAATATGAAATGACTGAAAGACATATCCAAATTACAACACTACACTACAAATGACGATTACAATGCATAAATAAATGAATATACATAACCAACACATTCGATGGACCCTGTGACATTTATAATAGAAGCTGTCTGAAAATATACATTAGGTTAATGAAATATTCTCCGAAAAAATCAGTATTCTGATTCAGATGAATGGATGTTGTCATTTCAAAGAAAAAGCTGACGTTGACATTTGTATTGATAGAATAGCGACTTTGGTCATTACATTTCATCATGGACCAAAATAAACGTCAGTAATGTGGCTTCACTTGTTGCTGACGAAGAAAACATTTTTAGTGGGTGTTTGTTTTCCCTTGCCTATTGCTTTGATTGGTTATATTCAGCTCTTTTATAAATGTAACGCAGCACGTATTTCGGGCGTCAGTTCATGTCGTTTTCGCGGACAGGAATTCTACTGATTTGAATATGATGTCACTCCCATCCATCATACGTATTTAATCAGTTAATCATATATGTATGGTAACTGTAACACTTATGTAACGAAAAAAAACACGATAATAAGCGTATACTCAACCAAATACAGGAACAATTCTATATGACTGTCAATTGTATAGTTCGAGAATAACAATAATAAATTACGACAATGGCATTGTCAAGTGCATGTAAGTTAAACACCTATTACTGTATTCAGTGATAAACTGACTAAACAATTTGTTTATTGTTTTATGGTCAACGGCTGGCAAAGAAAACACATGAATGAGTATCACAATGTTTCGTTTATGTTTGAATAAAATGCCTATTTCGTACTGCATGCTGTTTGAAATGGCTTTGAAGAAGCAATTTCTAAACGATGTAAATTTCGTGTCAGTAAAATCTTAAATCAAATTGCCTTATAAACATATGTCGCGCCATGAGGTCGTACTTATGAACTCAAAGTCCGTAAAAGTAGCACTCTATCTACTGAGTTAAGAGGATGAGTCTTAAATTAGACACACATAATTCCGAGAGCATGATGTTACGTACTTGCTTTGATTCTAGTATAATCTAGAAGTCCTTAACATCTAACAGCAAAGTGTCAGAGCAAATGTACAGCTTTATCCGTGACAAGCAGTCGTAATGGTAAGCATATAACATAGTTTTAATTAATGATCAAATTAAACTTAAGACACAAGCACTGTCAGTAAAATGCATTAAGTTTAACGTGGCTAGTTTGTTAAAAAAAATACCCCCTGCAAGTAGCAGACAACTCGCTTTAGCGTGAGTATGCGGCATTATTTTACAATGAATGACAACCTCCAATAACAAACTCAGGAATTAACCATGCTCCAATCATGTTGTATGTACCTGTTTTATGTGGAGAACAGGAATATTGCCAACGTATAAATCATCGTACAAGTGCATAATTCAATTTTAAAGGAGTTCTCTGCAGTTTTTATAAAATTACATATTTTTGTGTAGCGCCTATCGTTCCGCCGGGAAGAAACTCTCCTTTTCTTTGTTGGTGTTCGAAACTTACAATGCGGCTTCCACCCAAACAGAGGACGCGTTTGTAGAATTAAGATTTGCTTGAATTATCGGAATTATTCGCTGAATGACTTTATCTCGTCTGCTAGGATCGGTTCGAACTAAACATGTCCTGCTTCATTTAAATAATTTATACTTGTGACATGCATAAAATAAATTAATTCAGATATTCAGGCAAAGGAAAATTTGGAAGTGCGCATTGACACGATAAAATGCGTCACCAAAGCAGTTGTCTTAAGGATTTTTACTTGAAAACTCACAATAAAAACATATACTGGATGTCAATTGTCCAAAACACTACTTTGTAATATATTGGCTTCCGCGTAAATCTTGTTTTGAAGTGTCAAAATCTCTTCATGGGTATTTTATAGGAATTATTGCCTTACATTGATTCGTCAATTGTCATTCTAACATTGAAAACCAATTTTGGTTTTCCTGTCAATTAGATTTTAGAACATTAACGTCATCTTAAAACGAAATACCGTCAGACAGATTTTTCACTAAATGGTTTTGCTTGCAAATAAATTTAGGTTTAACAACTCACTCTAGTCGGATACCTAATGTTTTGCATCTACTAATGTTCAAAGACACGAGTTTCGTTCATTGTAATGATGAAAAAATACACGAATCATCAGCCTGATCAATTTCAAACTCAGCGGTCATTGCCCAAGTAGTGCATATTTTAACCATCATAAAATTATTCAGACAATAAAAACATTAAACTTCTCTAAAACTAATAACAATCTTCATATTCTTAGATGATTAAGCTCAAGTTTAAAACTGAATGTCACTCAGGACAGAATGGGAGTTTACAATATCTAAGATATGACACAATCTTTTTGGATCTAAACACAATACTTTTTGGTGCACTTTGTATCAATATGATATATATGCAATCTTTGTCACAAAAACAAGACTCTGTCTAGGACCAACGGCTCCATGTTTACAAGTAACATCTCATCACGATAATTGTACTCCGGTATTCTTGTATTATTGTATTCTTAACTATTCTATGATCTATGATCAAGTAATTTTACAGTGCCGTTTATGAATAAATCATTTGCCCTGCGCATCTTTGTAGGTCTTCTTTCACTTTGATGGTCCTGTTTTGCTGGTGTATTGAACAGGAAAAAACAATATAAGTCTACAAGAAAAAAACTCATTTTGCATAGTATGCTTTTATTTCTTTTGTTTTTAGTTAGGGAGGACGAGAGCAGCCAACTTGTTATTATGTTTGCTGTTGGTTATGGTTCATTTTTTTGTATGTATCTATTATTTATTTATGCAATTTCTTTTCGTTTTGTAAGGTGGAGCATTTAAAACAAGTCTATCCCATCACCTGAGTGTTGGGTGGGTTTTGAGTTGGGGAAAAATTTGGGGAGGGCGGTATTTTATTGTATGTTTATTTTTTCGGAATCCTTTTCTTATCTATATTCATATTGAGGGGGGCCGTTTTTTCCACATTCGATTTAATGTTTATTGGCATTATTGCGGTATTTATACAAAGTCTAGTGTCCTCGATACAAGAAATACTGTCACAAAATATCATGATAAGAACTAACTACGTGCAAACTCACATACGAGCAGTGATGTCCATTACCTTCATTTTAGATCTATGACCAAA
Source organism: Lutraria rhynchaena (assembly GCA_008271625.1). Taxonomy (NCBI): domain Eukaryota; kingdom Metazoa; phylum Mollusca; class Bivalvia; order Venerida; family Mactridae; genus Lutraria; species Lutraria rhynchaena. The sequence continues at coordinate 749,496 of VIBL01000039.1, forward strand.
TATGGCATTTACCCAGACATTTAATGACATGGTTAAAGTAATTGCATGGAACACGATGTCACGCAACTTACATCTTATCTTACTTCAACCAACTACAGACGATTCAAATGTGGAACCTCTTTATATACCGTCCTCATTAGTTACAAAGTCCTGTTTGCTTGGTGGATTTTTGGGCTAGGGGGATTTGGAGATAGCACTATTTTCGGGAAGGTGAGATGTCTCGTGTGTGTTTTTTCTTTTCTAGAAAACCTTTTCTTATTCATTTTCAAAAGTAGTCGAATCTATCGCTAACACATTTTGTGTATTGTTACTAATATAAGAGTACAAGTGGATGGCTTGTCCGTAACCATGATGTTTTAATCAAACTTTGTATTACAAAAAGGAAAGGTTCAAATTGAATGGCTTGTGCTTTACTTTTTATCGGAATCAAAATTAATTAGTTCGTCATGCGTACATCAGGGGGGGGGGAGTAAAGTATAAACATATCTAAGAATCAGTTCAAGACAAATACAAGACATCACGCTAGGAACAGGAATGAATTGGAACAAAAATATATAATAGCAATAAATCTGAAGGTGCACCTCATAACAAACGCTATTATCATTAATCCATGTTACCATGGATTATACCGTTACACAGTAGAAAGAGACACCTCTATTCTTAACAGGAGATGCCATACTTGTAACCCGGTTCAAACCCCGATCAAGTCAGGTCATGCCCTTCTACGAAAATTCGACAAAATGTCGATTTTCCTCCTTATGTAGAGAAGTTGCCGGCTTCTTGTGGAAAGTTAAGTTAGTACTGGTTAGTATACAGTCCTGGAAAACTAGTGAACCGATGACCGTATATAACTGAAAAATTGTTGAAAAAAAAACGGCGTTAAACCCATTGAAACAAATACTACAATGGATTGGGCATGCGCGACAAGAAGGTATTTTGAAAGGTGACTTTTATTATTTTGTTATTTTTCGGCAGTCCTGATAATACTTTTAAAAGCATTAATTATGGTCAATATAAGATGATTTCAACCATATTTCATGAACTTCAATGAATGAAAATTATTTCACATTGGTACCCTTATATCTACACAACCAAAAACGCGTTCATGGATTTCAAAGTTCTGATCAGTTATATATTAGATTGCTGTGTGTATCAGACGATTGTACTTATATCAATGACTTTCATGTATTTTCTAAAAGATGAAGATTTGAAATGTATTTTTCAGTTTCTTGTGCGTATTTCAGACCACACCAACTGGCTTAGAACAATATTCGTACGCCTTTATTCTCCCATACACACGTCCGGAAACACAGGAATCTCGTGACAGAATTATACACGAGATCAACATGTAAATGTGTAGGAATGGCTTTTGAAGCTGTGCAAATGCATCAGCATTATTACAGTTATGTAAAGGCGAATCATTAATGACATTGAATACAGTCATTGACATTGAATGAGACTTGATTTTGTAGTTCTGGAGGATTTTTTTTACTTTTCACCAACAACAGTGTCATTATCCGGATCCATTTGATTATCTGACAAGTGATAGTTGCCTGGTTTGACACGGTTTCTCCGAGTATAAATGACAGTTATTAACAAGATGCGTGAATTGTCAAGTAGGTGCTAAACGACTGTGAATGTGATGCACAAATCTCTAATTGCTTTACAGAGAGCAGCAACAATAACAACTACAACAACAGTGACAACAACAGTAACAACAACAGTAACAACAACAACAACTGTAACAACAACAACAACAGTGACAACAACAACAACTGTAACAACTACAACAACAGTGACAACAACAGTGACAACAACAGTAACAACAACAGTAACAACAACAACAACAACAGTGACAACAACAACAACTGTAACAACTACAACAACAGTGACAACAACAGTAACAACAACAGTAACAACAACAGTAACAACTGTAACAACGACAACAACAGTAACAACAACAACAGTAACAACAACAGTAACAACAACAACAACTGTAACAACTACAACAACAGTGACAACAGCAACAACAACAACAGTAACAACAACAGTAACAACAACAGTAACAACAACAACAACTGTAACAACGACAACAACAGTAACAACAACAAGAACAACAGTAACAACGACAACAAAAGTAACAACAACAACAACACCGACCACGTGAGTATGCTATGTATACAAGTAACGGGTTTTATACTTTACAAAATAGATTTAACACACTAGTGTACAAGTACTTACCACTGAACGAAGAGATAAAAAGACTGGGTTTTATCAAATATCAACACATCGGTGAAATGTTGACTCAATGCACGCATAAGAAATTTTCAGATAAAATTAAAACATTTTACATCAATTAATTACATTTCTGCTGAATCAAGTAAGTTTTAAATCAAGTTCGTAAAATTCCATTTTCTTAATACCACGTGTCCGCTAATTATTATATATTAACAATATCCATACATGTCTCAGCTGTACAAGGATACCATTACTTTTGAATTAATATCCCTGGCTTGAACAAAATACTCATCGGAATATTAATTGAAAATTAATGAAAGTGGTTCAGGTGATTGCGGTATAACAAAGGTGCCCTTCATATTTCTAAGAATCAAGCTCCCTCCGAGGTTATAAAATTTGAGAACAGAGCTCAAAATCTCAATTCAATTCTCGAAATATTTCGTTTGGAAGGAGAAAAAGCTGCTTAACGTTAATATATATAGTAAGGTCGCTGCAAATTTGGAGACTGATCTCAAATTTGATAATCTTGATCCAAGATAAAAGGAGACCCCCATGGCCCAATGGTTAACGTACCTGACTAGTAATTACCAGCCCCTTACCACCAATCCCACTCGTAACAGATGGTTGATTGTTCTACGCATGGAGTTTTCCTCCGCCGTTAAAGCTGGAAAAGTCACATGACCCTGGTTGTTGGTGCGACGTTAAACTCCTGTATAAAAGGAGGAAAATAACCTAGATATCGATCAAGATTTATGTAACACTTCAATATCAGTCAGACGTTTTCAGTATATCATATCAATACTGCACTTTAGTCCCATCCTTGGCTATGTTGTGACACGTGCTGCAAACACGTGCGTTTGTTTGACGCAAATGGCATCAAAACATGACTGATTTAGCGTTGCAGAAATATTGACATTTTCGTATATCAGACAGAAACTGGGCTATCTTTATTCACGTGTTGTTTTCTTGAACAATGAATGATTTTTCAGTGTTTGTTCATTTACTGTAATACCTCGATCAGCCTTTCAGATCAGATATCAAATGTATGCAGAAATTTCACTAATGGAAAAACTATATTCTTCAGGCGATGCCTAATGGGAAACATGCATCATTTACAAGTTCTGTGCCCTTTAAGCTCAAACCTTCACGAAAACAAGACAAATTAACGTATATATCATTATGTTCGCTATATCTTGAAGCCATTAAAATACAACAGGAATGTACAGGATACGCTTTGATTTTACAATATTAATTTCCATTTCGAAATTAGTCGTGAGCCAATGGTCTAGTGTATTCTATCTAAAATTGAGAAAAGAGATAATTATCAATTTTGAACTTCATCACGTAAACCATGAGCCACCCGTATATTCAATTCAACAGCATACTAGCGAGGTGGTAAGATTTATGTATTGTCTTTACACGAAGTAAGCTACATAAAGAGATATACAGTAAAACCTCACATACCGACTATCTCAATATTACGACCACCTTGTTATAACGACCACTAATTTTCAGACCTACTTTCGATAAATGTCCTTTAATTCAACTTAGTATTGAGACCACCTCGTCATAACGACCGATTTTTCGTGTCCCGAAGAAGGTTTTATCGCCGGGGTTTTACTGTAATTAAGAATTATGATAGGGAAACTACAAACGATATCCATAGAAATGAAAACAAAACAAACTATGCAAGCAACTAAGCACAGTCCTTCGAAATATGATAGCGACAAACCCGACAATAAAATGAACCATATTTTTTGCAACTAGAAGAACATCAACGTTGGAAAGTCCTAAGGATTCCACTGTGCATTATAATCCACACTAATTTGAGACATGTGCGGATGATCAATGACGGAAAATAAATCTTATGATATAATTCTCTAAATACAGCATCTAGCATCAGATTACTGGATATTGTCTTCATTTTTGCGAAATAAATTACTGGTCGTAGCGTATGTCCAGAGAATAATTTGACATGAATTACAGACATACCATCAGTTAATGTCAGTGAACTACTTTTTTATACCTAAATTTACCGATATAACGATTTAAAATTTTCAAAAAAAATGTTACTAAAGCCTGCAATACCAATATAGGGACAGACAAATTCTGACTTTTTTACATTCATTTTTAATAAATATTTTAAAATTCAGACTCCCTTGAAACGCCACGCATCAACCATCCGACAAACAACAAATCACACTCAGCTACACTGAAATATCAAACCAAAGGACAGAACTAACATTCCCTCTTAGTTATGGATGGGTATACTTACGAGAGCTACAGTACGGTCTTATACCTGAAATCTGCCTTTGATATTTCAACCCCACAATTTATATTTTCTAATCCCACAATGCAAGAATTAACCCTACGATGGCGGTTTGTACGGATTGAACCTCATAATGTCATGAACCCGTTCATATACCTCTCGTTTGTGCGTCCGTCTGTCCGGACGGACGGGGGAAATAATTTGTATCTGCGAAATACAAAACGAAATTGATAAAATGCCCCGTCAGCCGTTAGAACATGTCAGATTTTATCATTTAGAATTATCTAATTAAAGCGTACAATTTTAACCAAATTTTTATTAATTTCAAATTTAGACGTTTAAATAGAAATACAAATGTTTAAAATGTTTTTTCATCCATTTTTTCAAATATTAATGGAATTAGCATTGTCAGTTAAATGCTGTGCTACGATTATAATTATCTAGCCATTATTTACAGTGACTGATTAATGATTTTATGTTTAAGGATTAATTTTCGCATCAATGTGAAACAGGATATAAGTTCACGTTTTGCATGTGTATCTGCCATTACAAAAACTGGTCAAGTCAAAGATTACTAAATATAATTATATAATAAGCAACGTCTAGACGTGAATCAAAGAATCGATCTTTGTGTGAAATATCATACATTATTTACAAAACTCGTATTTATTGTGTTAATTGAAGTTGCGTAACATCGTTACAAGGCATCGGTCTGGTATCCCTCTGCCTTTAAAATTAACATAGGACGTGGGAGGGAAGGTGGCTGAGACCGATCAGTACTGGATCTTTATCATAGGAACTCCCGTTTTGGTTTATACTATGGAACAGCCATGATCAAATGAAAAAAAATGACGAATGGCGCTTAACCTAACCAGGCAAACCCACCTCATCATTCATGTTTTCAGTGGCAACACAGGGTTCAATTCAGTGACATAATGTTCCATAAAGTAATAAGCGAGGTAAAAACAGAACTCCAAGTAATTTAAATTAGGCAAGAGCCAAAGATGAAGAAGCAATGAACTTCGTATGTGTTATGAAAACCTAGTTTCAAGTAATTTGATTTTCTCTCCACAGCGAAAGTCATCTAAAGACAGATAAACAATTATTTAACGCTTATTATACAAACATTTACTACACAAAGCTTTTAAGATTATGAGTTTTTAATGAAGATTCATAATATGTTTTCAAACCTTTTAGATCTATGTTCAAAATTTCAAATTATGATACATTAGGTTCCATGGATGAGGGGACAAATTGAAATTGGGGACAGATTAAAGAATTATGAAATACTAAGGGAACGGCAAAAAAGGGGTTTCGCGTCAAGGAAGAGTTATTATCAGAATGTGAACATACAATTTTCAATTCATGGATGTAGCACTACTCATTTATATTTTGGGGTTTCGTTTTAATATCAAATTTGTTTGTTTTGTTTTTATGTGGCATTATCACTGGGTTGATCAACAATGTTTCAGTTATATATGGCGACCGGTTCACCTAACCAGTTTTCCTGGACTGTATACTTACCAGTACTAACTTACCCTTCCACACGGAGCCGGCAACTTCTCCACATACGGAGGGAAATTGGCATTTTTGTTTAATTTTCACTGAACGGGATTCGAACCCGGATCGCCGTGTTAAAGTCAAGCGTACTAACCACTGGACCACGGTCGCGGCTTTTGATATCAAAATAATAGTGCACACAATGTCATGAACTAAGCTTAAATAGGTAGTGTATTTGTTCGGCGATACAGGTTTTGTTTTCTTTCTCTATATATCGGGAGACTTAAATAAATGTGTTTTCACCAACATCACAGTTAGTGCAAGGGATTTCTAGATTTTGATGGGGAAATAATGAAAAAAAGGTGGAATATCCCTTTCATTTAGAACAAAGCCGATAAAACCGTACAGTATTCCGTTTACAGAAATATCCGGCGATACGTCGAAACGCCATTCTTGATAAATAAAACATGATATGACCGTGTGGTCCAGTGATCGATAACTGACTCCTGGCGGGATTATTACTCGACTTTTGACGGTCGTACAAATCAGAATCGTGAAAGGAAACAATAAATCAATTACATCTTTGAGGATTTTATTGCGACATTGAATGACTGATATACGAATAAAACATAAGTGAGGAAAATAGCAGACAAGTTGACGTTCACAGCACGAAGCCGTAGATACAAAGTCCGAAACAAAAAAAAAATAGTGAGGAAATCACTCAATTCAACCCCTTAAGACTTTTCATTTCATAAGCCGTTGTTTTAGATGTTTTTGTGTATCTTATCATATTATGCCAACTGACTTCCATCTAATATACGACTCCTTCTCGTTTCTAAACAATGTCCCAGTCTAATGTGGTTTTCGAGAACACTTAGATAGTGTTCGATTGCATTTAGACCGGTACAAAAATATCAAAAATACAAACAAACTTTTCAAGTGTTTTCATTGTGTCAATAATAATATAAGATATGACAATTCTCTTTAACAGAGCTTGGACAAGTCCATACAAGTAAAATAAACATCTAACAGACAAGGTAGACTTTTCAACTGTCTATACCGTCTTAATGTAAGTCCTATGCGAAAAATCGTAAAATGAAATCAAGAACATGGATCCTGGACGAACTAACACGGACTGTTGATTAAAAGAGTGTTCTACTTAACTACTTCAAGTAACTGCGACATCATTTTTAATGGCATTCAATATTGCCACAAAGAACCAAACCACAGACCAATCTGCATTTGTTCCAAATTTCAATGAAATAAGACTTTGTAAGGAGCAGCATTTTAAATAAAAATGGTTACAGACACTGACAGACGGACAGACAAGTAAACAGACGGTAAATATTTCAATGATTAACCTCCTTGCTTGGACGAACTACAGTAATTTATTACATGCGTTAAAACGTATGAAGTCTTTCTAACATTGGAAATAGTTCTGGGGCCTACGTCTCCGAAGTGGTCATGGTATTTGCCTCGTAATCGCAAGCTCCTCACCGCTGTTTAAATCCCATGTGGAGTCTTCCTCCACTGTTAAAGCTGGGAAGTTGCCATATGATAGTGTTACATTAGACTCCGGTGTAAATATGCCAGATGGAAAAAGCCTTTGAGTATTTTAACGTGTCGTAAAGGACGTAGATTGATATTGTTATATCATACGAATTCTTTATTTTAATGCGAGTATAATTATTTATTCCTTATACTATCAGGAGCAGCAATGTTCAAATAAAAAAATAAAATAATTCAACAGTATTGATCAATGCAAATCACTAAACTCTTATGCTCGATGAATTCAATCTATTTAATATGTTTACTGTGCTGTCATTTTGATATGAAATGGATGTCAGCCTATTACTGATCAACTATGTATTTTTGCAAAATAGATATAATGACTTATAGATCATGCAAATAGCATGCATATTGTTCTATTCACTAGTAACAGTATTATTTCTACATTCACATATGTATAAAGTATAAGTTCTACATTCTGACCTCAGAACTATTGAAAATAATTTATTGTATCATGTTAGCACGCAGATGGTGACTGTGATTTCTTTATTCGGTTACTGTAAATTGTTACTGACTTGATTTTTCACACTTACATACATCATGTGACACTGTGCCTCCCTCTCCAGCGTACTATCATCCACATTATTACAAATGGATTTCATTCTCAATATCCATACATAAATGACAGTTTTAAGACTGACATTTTGATGTTAATAACTGAAGGATTCGCCGCCCGAGAGAGATTCATTGACGGGTCCCTCATGTAACATATATCCGAAGCTAATTGATTTAGTGTTCACGTATAAAAATGTTGTTTTTTTTGTAACCTACAAGCTTCATGGTCAATGCCTAAAGCGGCTCCAGTGTCGAGGTTAAATTTTGATGACTTCAGACTTTGATCTCGCGGGGGGCTTTTGATGTACTCATATGAAAGGGAATAAAAGTTGTACTACGTCTCAGAGGTATCTTCACAATTCGTATTTTTCGTTTGATTAAGCGACGTAATGTGTCTGTCTGCTACAATTAATGTCTTTGAGTTCTGACTTGCCGTTGCGTGTGTAATGTACGCCAAAGATTTAACAGTAACATCCATTCAGCCTAAAATCTAAGCAAAACAATTAGGTTTAGTTGTTTGTGTATTTTATTCAATCCACCACGGGGAAATAATGTATTTTCTAATATAAGCAATTATTACTCAATAGGATTTTTTTTATCTGAACACCATAATATATCTTTCACAATCAGAACGTAAACAAAAAGAGGTAGCGTATTTGAGTTGTATCGCTCTGTCTCTGGAGGCAATACTATCATCATTATGCTATTGGTGAGGAATCACTTTCATAACAGAACGAAGTTGAATAACAAAGGGTTTATTATGTTGACGAAGAAGCTTTTATTTGTATTTGTAATGTAATTCTTCCCATAAACCTTTACATAGGTCAAGCAAACCCAGTCATTAACGAAAGGTAAGTTCATATGCAAAAAAAATATTTGGACCAACATTATACGAAAATGACAGCTGATTAATGGATTACAAGCAAACAATACAACGACTACATTCGACATTCCACTGTATACTACGTTGAATTTACACGAGCAATAAAGAATACACAATATGTCACAAAAGACAAACTGGATAAAGTGGATTAATTATTTTACGCCGACCATTTCTTTCGATGTACATAATTGATATAGTGAAATGTGGATTATAATGAAGTAAGAATTTGGGCTAACAGGAAGTCTCTCTTCATTATCTACACTCTACAGTATTTCTCTATGAATCTTATCATCATAAATTCATGATGTATCAAGAAGGTTTGCGAGACAGCGCACATTAAAAATAAATCATCAGTTGAATTAAATGTCTTACATTTATAAAACAAAAGGATAAAAGATATCAAACAGTTTGTACGGAAACATAACATTTCGTGTTGTTGCAAATTCAGTTAATGTTACCAATCCACTAAATAGAGTCTTATTGATAAAATGTGCAACAATCTTTAAATAGGAACAATTTAAGAGCACCAAAGACATTAAGTACATATTAGACTTTTACGTTATTACAAGTTCTGAACGAGATTTCAGAAAATATTTATTGACATCAGTTTACCATTCTTCTAAAATCCAGACACGCTTAATTCTTTCTTTCAAATAACAAAATGTATAGCTTCCTTTATTTAATTCTTCTGTGGACTCAGTTCAGCTATTAATTAGATCATGTTCCCTCCATACACAAAATTAATGCCTGTTTAAGACATTGCCGTCCCTTTAGATTTCAATAATGTTACTTTTTTCCGGATAAGTGGGTTTAAATTTCGAAAAATATATTTAACACACTTGTCAATTTTTTGCAGGAATGTCTGAGAGCATTTTGCCCATTAGATAATTTTATATATATCTAATTGGACTCGAGCTGTTTTTATAAACACTCCCGACATGAGCATTATAACTACTGAATACCAGATCTTGCAAAAAAAGAAACCCGGCAACTTCTGAAAATGAACATGTCTCTTTGTCCCAATCCCCTCACTCATTTCTGAATACGGAAGTTCAAAAAACCGAGTCCCGGATATTTTCCATTCTTTTTTTTGGCTTCCGAAAACCAAACAATTCAATATAAAGTGCAACATATCATATGCATGTATACTGTGTGGATTTGAAGAATAAACGTAAACGCGCACGTATATAAAATAACAGAGACGGCTACAGGGCACGCAATACTGTAACAGATCTAACACATTAATCTTATCAAATTAAAGATGAGGCAGATAATGAATATGGACTGGTAAAAAATACCTCTTGCGATACACTCGACTTCCCTAGACACGCCATAACCAATATGGCTCGTAGTCAGAAAGATAAAATTGTCTGGTACCATACACGAGCCATTCTTTTCTATGTTTCGCGGAACAAAAAATGGATAATCGATTCAAGTGTCACAATTTCATTTCAACATCAGATTTGTGCAAACCATTTACAACTTTGAACAAGTTAGCCGACCAGTTCCACCAATATGGTAGTCATGTTAATAGGTGATGATTGTGCAAATAGGAATGTAAGTAAGACGAACTTGTAAAATCTGTCAACAGTCAACAACCAATAGTCTCCCGAGGCTGAGGAAAAAAGTAACAAAGACAATCTCGACGAAGGGTAACAGACAAAACGTTACTTAAAAGAACGATAATGACATAAACATATTTTAAACAGTGTATAGACATAACACTGACCAGAACCGTAACGCTATTAAAACATGTACAACTATAAAAGAGTCACGCAAGCAACATGGGATGAAAAGAGAAACTAGCATTTTACAATATGTGAAGAAACAAATAAAACGTGAAATTATTTAACAGTAAACAAAAAAACATATTTACACAATTAAACACCACTTATACGCTCCTAGTCTAACCTGCTGAGTGTATGATATAGGATTTCTCTGAAATGGAATCTTTTTAGTCGAATATTCTGCTTAAGCACTTTTGTTTAAAACGCCAAGATCCCTTAACTGGTAAAACAGCCGATACAACTTATAATTATGAATAAGTTGATTAATTGACTCCTTGTGTTGTAATCACTAATCATGTTGCAAAATGAGGCAAGCAGTACGTGAAGAAGATATACATGGTTTCTTAAAAAGCAAAAATGAGATAGTTCTAACAGTAAAAAAAAGAATTTACGTAAACTGGTAGACCCACGTCACGGAAATATTTTTTCGTAAAGGATATTAATCCAAATACGAAGTACAAACAAGCGAATGTCATATCAGCTTTGGAAAAACAAGCGTTAATGCACGGAACTAATACATGAGAAAAAATGTCGTTCAAAGTGAAATAATAAAGTTAATGTGTAGGCGAGTTAGAACACTAACAGAGAACTGCATGATTGCAAAACACGAGAACTACAAGGCGAACTTTGACAGAACAAGGTGTATGGTTGATTGGAAAGCAAATCGAAAAAAAGACTAAAATACATTAAACATCATGTTTGAACGAATTGCGTCAATTCACAATCAGTATTTATAACATTTTGAAAAAGGGCACAAGCTAATGTTTAAACAAAATGTCTCGCCTGAATGGCCTATAATAATATACAGGGATGATTTAAGTAAATGCTGTAGAAATCAAACCTTTTGTAATTACTGTTGACATTTACAATGTGATTGGTTTTGTTATACTGCTACAGTCGTAATATGCTAAGTAACTATGTCCGGTGTATCATTTGTTTACGTTGAAAAACGTTATATATTCATCCCTGTTGTTATAGATACTTGCGTGTTGTGTAGGCAGTGCGCAATTAGCGCAACGAAAAGTTATACGCCTTTCTACATATCATTTGATTATAGTCGTACTCAGTGACTTTTTTTCATTTACTAATAGGGTAATTTTGGACTAAAATTGGGTGTTTTTAATAGAATTTAGTGCAATTTTACTATCACAGGTCCTTTACTACTGCCTGTGGCCACAATATAAATTCACTCCATTTTAAGAATACGATAAAATGCTTGAGAATAACAATTTAAGTCTGGAAAACTTTGGAGATAACCTCTTATACGACAAATACATGTTAAATAATCTCTGACACTGTATCAACACAAATATAAGGTCATAAACAAGACAAGGTTCAACTGAATGTTTAAAGCACAGAAATCATGATTGGTACAACTATAGTTTTGGGAAACCGGGCGAGAATAATGCTGATTCGTAAACTACAGTCAAGTCCGCGATCCTCTAAACCGAACACGTCAGCTGGTCCCGGATTTTAATCATGTATTTAATGCTAAAAAACTTTGTAATCCGGAACCTATGTATTCCGAAAACCTCTTTAATCAGAACATTTTGTCTGTCCGAACAAGCTCGGATTAGAGAGGTTCGACTGTGTTCAGAAGTTGACAACTGCAAACAGAACTAGGTGACAAAAATTATGCATAATACTGGTAAGAATCCAGAGGATTTGGCAACATCATCTAAACATTGATAAACCATGTTAATATGTACACCAAATACAACAATATTAAATGATATATGACTGCATTGTATCAGCGTTCCAAAGTGTCACCAGGGACTGTCTACAGCGTATTTCAGAAATGATATATTCTATAACAGTATTTAATAATATTTTCACTGAGAATTACGAGTAAACACATTTAAAATTATACTAATGGGAATTACTACTTGGCAGTGTGTGCAACGTAATATGGTAAAAATGAGTTTTCCATGACCGAGATTATAATTGTCCATAATAGCCACATTAGTTAAGCCAAGTGGGTCGGCATGTAAGCATTCCCAATAAACATCATTGAATTTTTATTAGACTCGAGAAAGCCATGAAGAATCAAGCAGTGACGTCTGTATACTAATTTTGTTTACTCTATTAGTACTAACATGATTGAGTGTCACACGAAGCAATGGCGTGCCATTTTGCTTCTATTCCCGAATGTATTATCGACTTAAGTGTGTCACATTAATTTCATTCTTGTCAGTAACAAGACATAATTATTGTCACGTGAGAGATGCTTAGTGTCAATTGTGTATACTGATTTGATGATCACAGATTTTGAACTGGTCTGGGTATTTGGTGTTTGTATATGTGGAAATTTATTAGTTAATCAATCTGCGTGGTACCTTAGTAATGAATGATATTTCGTGTAATAAAGCTACACAAATGTGCCTGTTTTAATAAAGCTGTTTTGTTCAGGTTTGCTCCACTTGTTTGACGCTCTACTCCATTTTCTACTTTATTGACAGCGTTCGTGCCTCCCAGCAGTTAGACCAATGTACAAGCAATATCATGCGATTGCTTACATGTAATATTGATTCAATACACGGGACGATAAACATGTGTTAAGTTATAGAAAGTAAGACGTATTCTTGGGAATGTCCTTTTTAAAAGAAGAAATTGAGTTTAATGCCTGTTTCCAATGTACTGACTGAGTTAACTTAATCAGTGTTCCTGGAGTCTGTGCCAGCACCTATCTTGTTCTCCGCAAAAAATGCAACTAAAACGAATCTCTTGAATCGGAAGGGTGCAGGAAGAAAATCCTTAGCCATATTGTCTTCAACCAATTCATCAAAAAACACGTGTCTCACCCTGGGTTCAAACCCTTGAAACCAAGAAGTTACCTATGGAGGAACTAAATGGATGGGCGTTCAGAAAACGATTCACACAAGACATTCTATCTAAACGCAGATATTACATAGTTATAAATCAAGGAAAGAAACATAATAAATTATACTTAAGCACAAAGACACCAGTCCTATATGTTACACATTTCTCTCAAATTGCGCGACGCTCATATGACTCCAATTGATCATTTCATGAAGAACATGAGAGGACAAGATTCGCTTCTACGGATGCAGACTGAAAATGACGGTGTCTTAAGTTAATCAATTTAATGAAAACCAAGACTAGCTCTTTATAAGGCTTTACTATATGAAGAAAAAAGCGTAATAACATTTGACTTTATTACTTTGTATTAGTGTTTGCTCTACATGTACTTGTTTGTACTTTTGTCATGATGAAGTTTATATTAATTTACAAAAACCATAGGGAGTAGCACGTTGAAGGGATGGTGTATTATAGTGTATTGAGGCTTTAATTGGCCACACGGACCAAATACACATTTATCATGTATAGATACATATATATGCAAGGGTTACGATTTCTGAACCATGGTCATGTTAGTGTGCGTTCTCATTCCACTACCTGTTGTTCAAAGGTGTATTAAGTATGGTAATTCTGGTTGATTTGGTCTTGCGAGGTCGCGTTCGTCTAAACAAAATTGAGGATTTTTTTGTGGAAAAAGATGAAATATCTGCTTCATTGCTTTGAATTGGACACGGTGCTATTTGGTTATGTGTAGTATAATGTATTGGCTGTCTGTAAACACCATTTATTAGAATTTTGAGTGATTTCTAAAAATGCTTCGTAGCGTTAAACTTGTTACAAGAACTGTCATTTTGGAAGTCTAAACACTTGTATATGTATATGTAGCACGTTGAAGAGAACATTTAACACATAAATATATGTATGTTAATTGTGTTTTTTCTTTGGATCGTGTGGCCATTTTAAGCCTTAATAGACCATTGTGCTCCATCTCTTCAACGTGCTACCCGTATGACCAAAACAGTTCACGATTTAGCGATCTACTGACAGCCTTTAGCCCTACAGAATGAAAAGAATTCTTACAGGTTTACAGGGATTCAATTTTCATTCTTATTTGTTCGTTGAATTCTTACAATACATTGCATTCCCAAATGCTTCCAGCTTATGTCATAAAAACAGCCTGTTTAGTCTCACTAATTAAACCGACGGTCGTCTAGAGGCGTTTTAGACAATCTTAAAGCCGTCACTCTAAGATAACGAAGGTAAGATGACGGCCAACTCGAAAGGAATTCACTTACGTGGTGTTTTTACGTAAAAAAATATGCGTTGAGATTAAATGGTGTTATATTGGTGACGCATTGCGTAGTGTTTGTTCTGATAATTAGCGTATTATTAGTAAATCCAAATCTGTTTCATTGGAGAAATAAGGCAAGGAAAAGCTAATGAACTGTTCTGTTTCTGGAACAAAGACAAATCACAAGAAAGTAGTTTCATCCATGATATTTACCAGGAAATAAATGAATGACAGTAACCATTTGTACTGGAATTAACTATTTAATCACATATTTGATAACAACGACTAAGGTCTTTGTGACATGGTGATTTGGAAAGGCCATTTTGAATTTGTAATACAAGTTAAGAAGTGCAAGTATTTGTTTTTCATTGGGTTTAGCGTGTTAGCAACAGTCGGGAGTTCATTGGCAACTTTTCAAGCGGTTATTGTGGAAGAATCACCGACCTTCCGTAAGCTACATAGACAGCTTCCTGACATGTTGAAGTTTGTACCGGATAGGACACGAATTCACAGCTGTGAGGGGCTAGTACTTATTAGTCAGAGACCATACCTACTGGAACACAGAGGCTCCACACAACAACTGTAGAGCAAAAGGCTTCCTTGTTTGTTCCCTATAGTAAAATTTACCAGAACTGAGGTATTAACAGATGTATTTTTTCATTGTAAGATTTTGCCTGCCTGCTTTTCTGCCATCAGAGTTACATGCACATCAACATGTTTTCTCTTCCATGGAACTATAATTATGGCAAATAATCGGATTGCGTACAAAGCTGTAACGACAGCAAAAAATCATGATGTCATATCAAAAATATACTGGCACATGAATACATAAATGTGACACACACATATAATACATATGCATATTTAACTATCGCAAACTACTAACCTATGTTACAGAGTAAATATCAGCCGCCATTTAAACAATAGTCGATACTGAGTTTTTTTTTATTTCATGAATGTTATAGTTAAGTTTTATGCAACAATACTTACGATATACGTATTTATGATCTCACGAAAGAAATGGAAAATTAAGGGACAAGTGTTCTCCATACTTGATCGCTTTTAGTGTTACATATAAGAGCAATTATTTTATTTATTCAATACTTATCACAAATATACACACGGTTTGTTGTTTGTTTGTTGTTATGGTGTCAGTTATGTTGAAGCAATAGGTCAGATATAAATGATAAGAAATGTCTTAATGTAATTAATCGATTTAATACAACATTACATAAAAATCTCCTAAAATGACAAATCTGTAGAGACAGGAAACGAACGACAATAAAAATGCATTTTAATTACAGTAAATAACCGAACAGGCAACAGAACTGTCAATGGAGAAGTGCTGAATGATTAAATCAATTATTGGAATAAAGATTGTTATTTACCGTCATACCTTATTGGTAGAAGGCCACAAACTCTTTGAATGAGAAGTCTGAGACATTGCTAGGTATCTCGATAAATATTGGATATATCGAATGTCACACAGGCACTGGACTGTACCAGAAATGAATGTTTCGCTACTTTCAACTTCACGGTAAACTTCGGATTGGTTGTACATAATATTGATTCAGGCCTGCGGTTCTTTGATTCCAGTGCTCATAATGTTGTGAATTATGGACCGTTGTTGCCGCATTGTGCGATTGTAACATGCGGATATTTTAGTGCGCTGAATAACATTCGGAATTCTTTATAGAACAATTTATCCGTAAGGTAACACATTTTTTATTTCATAACTTACGGAAAAAAAGATTTATTTGATTCTAATATTTGATTCTTCGAATATTTTACGTCACAAATAATCAAGAGCTATTACTTGTCAAAAAAATCCGTGCAGTTTATTGGAAACGAAAAACAATTATATGGTACTACTGCGAAATATATTTATTAGATTTTAATAATGTGTACTATTATTATGTAATTCACAGTTTTTTGTGTTAAGTTTTATACAGAAAATGCATGGTGGTCATGATGCAATGAAGGAATTGGTTGTCAGAGCAAAAGTAAAATATTTCACTTTTATGTGTTTATCGTTAATGTAGTGATGCAAGCCATTTGTAAATATATTTGTAAAATGGTTATAGCGATATTGGTACATTTTTTATGTGTACATTTGAAATTCAACGCGCTCAACCAACTTTTCGCACGGGTTCTGATGAAATAACTAAGTTTGTAATTGAATATATTTTAGACATTGTTTTTTTTAATGTGAACACGATCTCCATCGTACGGACTGATTGATAATAGAAAAGTAAATGGACGCTTTACAAAAATGGAGCACAAAACACAGCCTCCTGGGGGTGTGGCATTGGAACGGTCTGTAGCAAAGCTGCGGGGAGGTAAGCTAGTCTTTGGGACCCAACCTCACAACTCTGGGGAAACAAAAATAAAGTTACACAAAACATTAATGGAAGCTTTACAAAAATAAAACTGAATCTATTGACACTTCAATTAATATCTAACTTAAAGTCGTTTAAATTGTCGGCGTATTTCACATTTTAACTTATAACAAAGTTGTACAAATTATACGTCAAAACGTATTTAAGCAATACTTGCACATCTCAGAAATTCTGTCGGAACGGTTACCACGAATTTTTACGGGTATTCAAAATAATAAAACGTCCAATGGTAATGATTATTGGGCTGTTCTAACAAACATGGGCACGCGTTCTATAACCGAAAATGATTTCCTGAATACAAATAAATTATAATTTTCAACTTATTTTAGGTGTTTAATAAATTTACAGTTTTGAATTTAAATACTCCTGAAAGGTAATTTATTGGGAATGTTTGGATTTGTTTTAAATGTGTGATACGATGAAGCTGGTATTTTTCACAGGATGTTTGGCAAATGGTATATAATTGGAATTTTATGAGCCGACAATTTTCACGTAGAATTTCTTGATAATTGCTTTCATAGACTCTCTGTCCAGTCTTGATTAAATATCCATCCCTCTCAATGCATTGGCAAATATGTCAGTATAACTAAATAGAGATGGTAATTAGAAAAGAGATAAAGTGAATGTACCTGTTATTGGAATAAACCCTGTTCCAGACTTTTTACAATAACAATCGAACAATGTAATTGATCGGCGAAAACTGAGAAAACTCATTACTGCATGGTAGTACTAATGTTTATCACAAATCGTTTCACGTTATCATCACGTTCGAAATACACAGATTAGACAAAACGAATAAATACCCAGTTTCACTTTGCATAACCCAAAAATACAGAATTTTCTTCAAATACATTTTCTTAGTTCAGAAGTGCAGCCAATATGAACAAGAAAATATTGGAAAGAAATAAATTGACCGAGACCGAAAAATGTCCAGGGTCGGCGGAAAAAATAGTCTGTGGGGATATCGGGAATCAGGACCTATTATAAGCCTAACTGGAACAGTACTTTATGTACCACTACGCCACTTACATTCCCCTTGAGTTATTTGCGAAAAACTGAAATGTCATAAACATCGTATTTATCGTTGATTTGTCATGGGTTTGGCCTTTCCATTGACAAAATGAGTTGACGACAAATTTTATTTCATAGAGTATAATAATAATGAGACTCGGCCACATTATGTCATCGTTTTCACTAATAATAATTTTATTATTATATTATTTGTCATCTATGTGCGTCCATTTGTGGTACAAAGTTTCTGATAATTTTATGTAATTGTCTAGTCACATTTTTTAAATTTGTTATTTTAAATCTTAGTTAGTGGTCTATTTCCTTTCATTTCAATTTTCTGATTTTATAACACACACACATACAAAAAAAACTCAGAAACTCATATATTTTCTTTGTATTGTGAATACGGCTTTTTAAATATGTTTTCAAGTAATGCTAATTCGACAAAATTACATTCTCCTAAAAAATGCATATTTTAACTGACCCACTTGAACATTTTATGACACTGTGGAAAGAATGTTACCATTTTTGTTTTTGAATATCAACGCACCAAATTGACGTCAAACCCGCTAATTGCTTGGATGTTGTACGGGTCGTTAAGACGACACGCAAAGAGAATCTTATTTTTAGAATTAATGTATCTTGAAGCTCCGTGACATTTTTTGATACGTCAGGAAGGTTTTTGGAGCTAGTCACGGAGAAATACGCGCTCATTTAGCTAAACTTATAAATGAGGTGGGTCTTAACTTTTTGTCTCATTCTACGGAAAACATAAATTCTCTTGTTCAGCTGTAGGGAGAAAATAATCGTTTATTGATACGATGCGTCTTCAGTTAAAGTTGTTAAATGGTTGCACTGTACATACTTGTGGTAAAGCATTAAAAAGGAGAGCTTTTATGGAGCATTTATTAAAAGGAAAGAATTTCTGTTTGGCGTCAGTCTGAAAATTTAGATAGCACTTCGATCATTTATGAAAATAAGAAAGGGATTCCTAGAATAAAAACCTACAGAATATCCCGCATACTCTCCCCTAAAATCCCCATTTCAAAACCCAGATAACACACGGGAAACTATAAAAATGTTGCAAATCTCAGAGTCTCCCGGAGGTATCGCCTTTGAACGATATATGTAGCAAAGCCACACGGAGGTTAAACTTGTATTGAAGCCCAACCATAATGTCAAATGTCTAACTGGCTTTAATCATAAAAGTACATAGGATTTTTGTTGTAATTTTAAATAGTAAATAAAGCAGACAGCTAAATTACAATGTTAATTTGCTATAGACACTCCGGGTCTGAAAAACTCTTTTGGGAAGCCCAACCATGGTGTCAAATGTATAACTGGCTTTAATTTTAAAAATACATAGGATTTGTGTTGTAACTTTAAATAGTAATTAAGAGCAGAGCTGAAGTACAATGTTAATTTGCTTAAAATACTCCAAGGATCTGAAAACCTGTCGAAAAGCACTATAAGTGTTAATTACTCGTATTCAAATAGTGTACACTTGGTTGACATGTGTACGTTTCATAGTGGTGATTAAAAGTTCCTTTGCAATGTCCCTCAAGAGATATTACACAATGTAAGGGAGTATTATATTTACTTACGTTATGATGTATTATACAAAAAGCTGTAAAATATTTTGCGAATATGGTCATGATGCAAGATTTTACTTTCTATATTTAAAATCGTCCTTACTGTTGTTCTCTTTTTTATTCTGCATTTTTCGACCAGTTCGAAGGGAAAAGAGAAAAGTTGAATGAAAAAGGCCCACCTTACGTTTTATCGTTCAGCAATTGCAAAGAAACTTTCGGTTTGAACACACATTTAAATGTTCATATCCGATGCATTTTTGGGGCAATTCTGGGTGGTGGGGAAATATGATGAAGCCACCAGATAAAGAAAGAAATATAGGTCCCATAAATTTTAAATGCCATAGGTTGTCCTAATGTTGTGAAGATTTTCTGATATTTTTAGAAAACTTCACCGAGTCGCTTTAGATATAATTTCACGGTTACGTTGTACTCATTTTCTCCAGTTTTGTTTTATATCTATATTGTCTGGGTATTCAGTTATATACAGTGGCCGGTTCGCCTAACCAGTTTACCTGGATTGTATACTAACCAGTTCTAACATACCCTTCCACGAGGAGCCGTGAACTTCTCCACACATGTAGGGAAATCGACATATTTGTCAAATTTTCATAGAATGGTATGACTTGCCCCGACCGGGATATGAACCCAGATCGCCGGGTTACAAGTCCAGCGCACTAACCACTGGATTACGGTCGCAGACCACCCACTCCAGTAACATCACTTCCATAGCCGCTGGATACTCTTAAACATATTTTAGTTGATATAAATACTAAATTAACAAGCACTAATTGTACCCATTGAGAACAATAGGTCCATGGGTAGACCCATTGGCACAGTTAAGATTTTGTAAATTACAATTAACATACTTCAAGCTGATTCGTTTCATTGATTCCAAAGTTCTAGAATTTCATCTGAATGGCAAGGAAGGTTAATAAAAATGATTGAACCTCCATTTAAATGGCAATGGAACAAATTGAACCGACAAGTAATCGCAAAGTTAGGCATGCAATTTTAACCGTAGCCATATACCGGTATGCTTAAATGTGTTTGAACACATTACTAAACCTTTACTTATAAATTGATTTATTTACAATTATCCGCTTTTATTATTTTCCGTTTTTTTTTATAATTAGATGATTGTGCAAGTCGTAATTGGCTCCCCATTATGTAACGATGTCAACTTTACAAATTAAGCTGCTTGTTATACGACGTAAAAAGGAGACTCATAAATATTGCATCTCTGTCACCTCATTAGTACATAGTTACGTTTAATGAGCGAATAATGTGTCTTATATAGTATCGCATTGTGAAAAATTGAGTAGTTTTAGGTTAGAGGCGTATTAATTTCTATATGGGCTCTGCAGCTGTTCGAGCGTTGCTACGAGACGTTTTTGGGAGTTCATCTTGAACATTGTGTTGTTAAGATGTTCTGTTTTGTAAGCTGGTGACTTTTAGTTCTGATTCAAGTTTTGTTGTTTTATTTCTTGCTGTTGTAGTTCGTGTGGAAGAACGATTTTCTTCGCACATGCCAATTCCGTGGAATCTATAATTTTCACTATTCATATGAGATTTTATTCAAACAACAGCATGCACATAACGACTAGACTGAGTGTCAGCATTTAGTTATTTGATCAATGTGAAAACGGAAAGCTGTCTTTGCTGTCATGATCAATTAGTTGTGTATGTTGCTATTCTTGCTCGCTTCAATATATAATCTAAATTTGGCTTACAACGTAACTTTAAAACTAATTACAATTGTAAAGGCATTGGAATAAATGCTCACAGCTAATCAAAATATTTCGTGGCTAAAACCGATTGGCTTTTCCCGACATCACAGGGCTAAAACACGTTCTTATTGATTACTGCCTAAAATAGTTAAAAGATTTGCTATTGGCATTCGCGTTTTAATGTATTATAACCGCGCTTGAACACTCGCATATTGTGCCATTTTCATATAGTTACACCAACCAAGAGATGATAATACAAATACTTAATTGAGACAATTTCGTGATAATTATGCACACACATATCGAATGTCATTTCTGAATGGAATTCATATTGGACGGTTTGGAACCTTTGTAAAACCATCATAAATTTACGGTTTGAAAGAATATGAGAAATCCAAGTAACCCTGTTTTAATGTAAGCCCAATCGCATGGGCTTGAAAAATAATTTTGTTCAATACCTTATTTGCTAAAGTAAAATTTGATTGTACTCTCTAGTCCAAGATTTCTTCATAGAAACGACTTATGGTGAAATATGGGCAAATGAAATACGAAGTTATTAATTTATGGATTAAATTGGGCTAATTACCTTTGACTTAATTGCCTCATTCAAGAAAATATTATATTATACAGGTTTTCTGTCAGCTAATCACGCTCTGTGTTATGCTATAAGTTTTCCCTGAATATATCTTGGAGTATCAATACTGAGAGGTAATAATGTTGATTATATGAGATAAAAATATCGACTTTACCTTATGACGAGGTCTTGAAGATAAAATGAATGTTTTAATACGTTATGTAGCGTGATTTTTCGGCGTGATATCATTAATCTACATCAAAATGAAATCCCAAGGGCTGACTTTAAATTTTAATTTTGATTGCATATTGAGTCAGTTTAGCTTCAATAAATCATATTTAAAATAATAGAACAGCTATTAAGTTCCCTAGATAGAAGCGATATCACCTGCAAAGTAATAACTATTTCGCGTTTTATGGTGTAATTTAGGAGAGATAAACAGATCAGATCAAAGTATTTTGTCAATCCAGAAGACATAGAAAATTGCAAATATACAGTATCAATGTCGTAAGGAAATGGAAGTTAAAATACTATTATTTTTATGTAGAATATAATTATATATTCGTGCAGAGCTCACGAGTCCAACGTCTTTGATCGACACTATTTTAGTTATGTACCACTCAAATATGTTGTATGGCTTCTACCGTAATAAACTTTGACTTCGTTTAATTTGTTAGCTTGTTATAATTAGGGAGAACGACGGTTCCAAAGACGGTTCCAAAGTACAATGGGAGACTATTTTTGTCCTTCATTCATCTATTGGGTATGTTTGGAGTATGTGGGTTTTGGGGAAGATAGTATTTTGTAAATGGTTGAATATTTGTATGTTTTTCCTAGGAATATTTCTCTAATCCATTTAAATAACTCATTTCATAAGGCAATGACTCCTTTTTAATTATATTTTCTTGTATGTTCATCTAATCTGTTACAAAGAAAGGTGTGTCACGTGAGCATCGCTAACGCTGGTCTCAATTTCAATAGGCCTTTGTGGCCGAGCGGTAAATGTCTCTGACAAGTAATTGTTTCTAATAAACAAAAATGATTTCAAAATTGCATTATATAACTCGTATATAAAATGTTACTAGCTTAATGTTTCGTAATTCGTGACATTCAATTTCACGCTTTCATGTAAATTTGCCAATCTTGTTCTTTTTGCTTTTAATTTATGGCTAAGTATACATTGAAAATGCATTAATTTGGTTGGGAGTTATAACATTTATTGAGCTCATTTAGTTATTGTTGTGAGAAAATTTTAATTTAAAGGCTTCCTGTCTTTCCACTGAAAATGCACAAAAACAGGAGAAAATGGGAAAAGGCTTAAAACACCATATTAAAGGCAGAATCTAAGGTTTCGTTTAAACAAACAAACAAACTAAATCTACTGCAATACATGCTTTATCGAATGTAATCATCCACCAGTTAGGACGCATGTTTTCGAATAAACACATCATGTCGAAAATGCATTATCGAAAATATGTCCTAGACATTTTCTGTTTCAATACACGACTTTTGGAAACGGTTAATCAAAGTCACTATTCATGATACAACCTGTTTTCTTGGGTGAAACGACGAACCAACAATCAGTGTCGGACAACGATAACAAATCGCCCAAGGAGTCTCCTCCCCTATACACCCTTAATAGAACATGCGGATTGAATTGAAATGCATGGTTAAGTCTCTATTAAATATGTCAGACAGATATGCATACAGATAATTATTTTGGAAGTTCCACTGCGCGAGAATTTAACCATTTATATCTAACATGAGTGATGTAAAGATTCACTGCCTAGATAAAGCCCATATTTTATGAAGTGATAAAACATGGCCCGGTATAAATTATTTGATTCTAACTACAAAAATGTATAAATCGTATTTACAAACTGTTTCATCCGGAAACGATAAGAAGTAGCTGAGTATCTTAGTTTGTTTTATAACTTAAAATTCAGGATCTGAATAGAACTTTATTTCGATGGCACATTTCCCTTTAAAACAGAAACAAAGAAATTCAAACACTGACATTTTTTTTTCGTAATCGTTTTTGTTATTTTCTGCCACTAAATAATAATTCAAAAACTATTTTGATAACATAAAACATCAACCATGATTACGGCTTCAAAATAGTCCATTATTAAACGCTTTCAGATGTAAAATTTCTTTGTTTCTAGAACAAAAACTCATTTCTTGGAATGTTTTGATTTTAATTAAGAGGAACTCCTAATGCGCTCTGATGTCATTCTGACAAACACGTTGTTTCAGCAGAACTTAGCATTATTAATGCGTTTAATTATTTGACAAATATAGCGTGTCAATTTTAACATTTCAGTTAATTCACATATAAGATAAATCATTCAGATCACGGCTGATGACATTGACTGAACATTTTAATTTTGCTTAACAAATATTCCATCTGCGCCGTGGAATGATTTTAATTCATGAACACGAAGGAAGGGATCATAAAATTTATTTTTGAATCCATAACGACCTACTGAACTTATGACTTAATAGACAATAATAGACGCCGTTGTTGACTGCGCTAATTTAACTCTACAATTACACAATGGGAAGTCTATACGCGTATTTTTTCTGCAATTATTTACTTAATAATTCCAAACGACTATTTGATTAACTGTATAGCAATTTCAAATTGTTTCTAAAAATACTATTATACGATTATCGTAAAATTTTCGCCTGTCCGCTTGACTCAGTAAGTAGAGTTTTAAGTTTACGGTCCCTATGATTGTGTGGTTGAAGCCTGTATGGGACACACGTTCTCTGTCACGGTTTGGTTAAAGACATCTAATTTCTAACACTGATCATTCGTACGAAGAAGTTGACAGAACTAGATTAGCACCGGTACAGAATCCAGGAAAACTGGTTTTGGGAGTGCAATTTGGGATGTAAATTAAATATAGGTTGTAACAGAAGTACAACAAGCAGAAAATAAAGCAATGAATATTTTGTAAAGGATATTCGTCTACATGTTTGAAATCGTTAGGATATTTAGATGCAACTTACCTGCTAAAATGGGGATACAGTTATATTTGTACAATAACGTAGATAAAATTAATAACAAGCTGCGGCGCAACCTCTCTAGAGCAGCTCTCTCTGGATCAACAACCCCCCTTCAATAACAACATGACTTTCATTCTCACTCTACGATTTAACTATTAATTTCACCTCTCTATAGCAACGACATCTCAATAATTACAACAATAACAACAAAAAAATTTTGCTTCTTCCAAAGGGCGTTGTTTTGGGCGGGTCGCACTGCACTTTAAAAGTTATTAGATTATAAGTGATACGGTTGTCCATATATACACATCGCAATAATCAATGTATTCGGATATTGCAAATTATCAGATATTGCCCGACTTATTCGTGTATTAGATCTCATCTGGTAGCATGCCAATGGTTGAAATGACCTGTCAGAAAACACGGCTTTTACATAAGCTGTGAGATTTTCTGATTCCATTACCGCAGTAATTATCGAGTGATTATTAAACAAAGATTATGTAAGACAGAAGAGACTGCGTCTGATATTATCTGTCAGATATTGTAGCAGCTGATTTGACCAGGACCATATCTAGAGATTCTTGGGAAAATGTATTAGAAGCATGGTACAGTATAACACCTGAAACCGGACCCCTCCGGACTGGGCTAAAAGTCAGGTTTTCTGAGAATTCCGGTTTTCAGAGAACTATTGAATAGAGTAGAGAAAAAATGGGACTTGAAAAATCGTCCCATTTTCAAAGAATTCCTGTTTTCAGGGAGTCCGGTTTTCAGGGGTTATAGACAATACTTTCCCTGAATCTTCCGAAGGCTTTATCCCGAGCTATGACTGGCTGTTATCAATATCACTAATAAATATGCTTTCAAAGTTTAGCTACATTCACACCAAACGTTCAAATATTTAATGCAAAGTTTGAATTTAAGAAAAGTAAGTGCAACGCTTTGAAAACAATCACTCCATTGTAATTTTAGAGAGATACGCAATTAAAAGAAATGAACCGTTCGTCCAAGTTGTTGAATATTTGTTGACAACTTGAGAGAAGCGACAACAAATACTCAAATGTAATTTGTTTAAGACAAAAGCCAGATGTGAAAATGTGGTTTTTATTCTTATGGTTATATTTAGTTTGTGCGTAGGAAATGGAAATGAAATCAGTCCATGTGTCTGTAAACAATAGCTTGGCTTGTTATCGTCAGGGTATTTTTGGTACAACAAGTATCATAGTAAGAGTACACCGTTATGAATACGTACCACGGTACGTCGTTACTATGCCCATTGTCATATGTGTTTTAAAATTTGCAATTTGCAATCAATGTTATCAATTGAGAAGTTGTTTGGAGCACTAACGTTTGACCTCGGAATATACCGAGCATCGGATAGTAAATTAATTTCAAACTAAAATACTCCAAAACTTTATTGTTTGGTGTTACATTCAGCGAAATTAATATTTTTTTTTCTTTTTTATTCTGGCATATTGTGAAAAATAATATTTTTTTTTTTATTCTGGCATATTGCGAATCACTCACATTGTTGAGTGCATCAATCGCTGTCGATAAAAACCAGATCGATACAACACAAGAATCTGAAACGGAACGTATCGCGATATATCGGTGTACCAACATCAGCCCAAAGCGAAGGCTTTTGAAGCGTAGTTGCAGAATTCAGTTTGAAGTCACAGGTTGAACCTGATGTAATTATTTTTGTTCGATTTTGTCCTAATTTCATTAACACGACCACTTTATTTCATTCAATGTCTTCATTCCTGGAAACAAATAGTTGTGGCCTGATTGCTTCACGACAAAACCATTAACTTGGGAATTCAAAAGTTCAGAAGTAATTAGCGTGTCCATACTCCACCCTGGAATATAATGTAATTATTTTCCTCTGACAAAATTATATTAACACATAAATAAAGTCTTTGTTCAATGATACGCAATTATGTCGGTCCACTTTTTAACGCAATAAAGGTCGGCATCAATTACTTAAATTAATGGAGGAAACTGATTATAATCATTTGATTCAATCTGTCTTTGAGAAGATTTTGACAGAAATTCAAAATATGTGATTTGCATCCGATTGCAAATGAAGTTGTCGTTTGGTAAAAATCTCAAACTGAAGCGCGATAGAAAAGTTACCAAAGGTTTTTTGGCACTTGCTAATGAACCACACGATTAGGAAATCGTTTTTATAACATTAAATACATACGCACTGAGAAGATTGTTTTCCTGTGTGGAAAAAGTGACGTTATAACATTGCGATAGATGAATGAAAAATGTTCCAGGGAGCCACCTATCGGTCACAACAATATTATTCAGGGGACGTTAATTATTGCGCTATGAATAGTTCAAACAATCGATCAGGTTAATATATCACTATTATAATAACAATAATAATGAACATTCAGATGGGATCATTCAATATTTGTTGGTTGATAAGTCACATAAGGAATTCGTACAATGTAATGTGAAGCAATCGGTTGCATAATCGTTCAATTACAAATTGTACATGTGCATGTTTTAAGATTAAAGTGCATCGGTTTTTAATACGTGTACAGTACAACCTCTCTTAGGGATCATCTCTGTATCAGAACAACTGGACACAGTGTTCTATATTACCTCTACAGTTCAACTCGATCAAGTGACCATCTTATTATAAAGACCAATTGATTAGGTCCCAAAAGGGGTCTTAAAGTCGAGGTTTTATTCCACATGTTGTTAAATTCAATTGTAATTGATTTATAAACTTTTAAATAACGCTCAGTTACCATCTAAGATATAGAGTCAAAGTTTACGGCGACAAAGTTGTAAATTAATTCCCGCAGATGTTACACTATCATTGAAATGGTTTACGTTTATCAATGTCGCTGAGGCGCTTGTAAATGCCTAAAAACAAATAAAACTCTATGAATTATTGAATAGAATTGAACCATGCATTATAATCAAAATCAATTTTCATGTCACGTCATCTCGTGCAAATAGTTTTATCCTCATAAATATGTCTTCAATCCGAAATCGGAAGACAAGTGAGACATTAATTTAGTTTAGAATAAAAAAAGTCAATGTTCATTTTGAAACGACAAAATGCAACGCGCAGAAAAAGCATTCAAGTCAAAAGCTCTTACAACAAGCATTATTGCAAATATTCTACGTTGAATGAGAATTAATTGCGTATTTCAATAATTCGGACTAGTGTGATAAAGATTTTATGCAAAAAGGCTTTCAAGATGAAACAAATCCAGATGTAAATCAGGCGTTACAAAAAAGCAATACATATCGGGAGGCGATCATGCATATGACGCTTTCAAGTGATCCTCAAAGAGTACATCAGATTTATTTTAGGATAATGATATATGCTAAATAAGGCAAGTCTTTATACCAAAATACTAAAAAAATCCAATATCACGGTTATTAAACTAAGGATTTATGTTGAGTTTTCAGCCTTTTTTTTGTAAGAACATTTAATGCTGTCTATTTGTAAGTCTTTTTAAAAATATCTGAAATACATTAATTTTGTGTTGCTTATTTTCAAGTAATATTTGTATACAGAATTACTAAACAGTGCGACAACGGACAGAAATGTATTTTTTATATATTATGTGAATGGTTACTTGCGATCAGAGGTGTGCATAAGTCAAATTTTAACAGTTATAAGGAGTAAAACGTCCCTGTATTTCTTCTAATTTCTCCTATATTGTTTTTTTTCACTGGAGTTTAACGCCACACCAACCATTAACCATTAACAAACATTAGTTAAAATCTCTGAATATCTTTTTAAAAAAAAATGAATCATGTTTAAACCGCTTACAAATATTAGTAAGCCAAACCAATAAACCGTTTACAAATATTTGTTAAATAACTTAATAAACCGTTTACAAATATTTCTTAAACAACTATATAAACCGATTACAAATATAACTTAGCTCAATTAGTAAACCGTGTACCAATATTAGTTAAATCACTCACTAATTGATTACAAATATAAGTTTAAACCCTTTTTAACGATTTTCATATTGTAGGTAAATCACTAGCCCACTAAATACTTGTCCCGGGTAATTTTACGTGTAGAGTCAAACCTGTGAACAAAGGCCACCCCTGGGAAAGATAAACTATGTCCATTATTGACGGATGACCTTTATTCGGAGGTCAGTTTGTTCTAAATAATCAGTTTTAAAGAATGGCTTTTATTCATACAGGGTGGTCTTTACTCAGAGATGGCGTCAAACACAGGTTTGACTGTACCTTACTCACTATAATTCCACATTCAGCATACAACTTCCCGGTATTATAATAGAATTTAAGTTGAAACACAATTGCATAAGATAATGCTTTAATGGTAAAAACATGATGCTGGTCTAGCCGCATACATTATGTAATTATTTCTCACCATTTTACTATAGATTTGTTCCGGGCGCATAGCAGTTTCTTTTCATCACATCCCTTTTAGACTAAGTACTAATGCTACACACAAATTGATCATTATTACGGAAGAATTAAGCTTCTAAGATGTTCATTTCTGACAACTATAAAACCATAAGACAATGATTTTTTGTCGACGTGAAGCTGATGCCGCCACTGTCCGTTGTGTGAGGAAACGAGTTCACCAGATTGTCCGTGACACGAGGGAGTTTAGGGTGTTGTCATCGCTGTTGTTGTTCGCGTAAGTAAAACACCATTAAACACACAGAGATGAATTTTAATTTACGAAATTGGACAAGACAAACAAAATACTCGTGTACAGACAAATTAGAAGAATTAATCATTGCAGTCGTTCCATTTTAAATGGCTATCATTTAGACCATTGAAACGCCTCTGCATTGAATATAATTTTTCTGAATCATTGCCCGATGTTTAATGGTAACTTTTACATCATTAGGGCCTGGTATGGGAGTATGCTTTGAAGAAATATCCCTTAGAACACGGCCATTTCGCTGATTTGGTGTAGTGTATGGTGAACAGGGAATTGGTATGGGTTACGTTGGCGAGCTGGTGTTTTAGCATGGTTTTGTGTTTCTTTGTACCGCTGAATGATTTTAAATAGGTGTTTACAATGATTGTTTGTCTGTTATTTTGTTGACTGAGTGGTTAGGCGCCACTTTGCATGAGGCAATTTCTTGAAATCCGTTTAACTTTCAAAGTTTCATTAGAAGCCTGTAAATCAAACGTCTGTTTGTTGTCCGATTTCAAAATCTAATTAGGCTGCCCACAGATATTCAGTTTAAGGAGAAATTAAAACAAACGCTGCCTCATAATTCATTGTGGTAATTTCACACCTTTTTGAAAACCGATTATTATTGACTGTTGGGTATATTTTATGACTAGGCAGTAATGGGGTGTGAATGATGAAAATCAGAACTGATGTATTATACTTATATTTTACGTATGTGCAAAGGTTCGATACACAGGAGAAATGGTATCAAATCTAAATGTCGCTAAAAGTTTGCCGAATGAACACTGCCTATGTGGAAAAAATACAAAAAAAACTCAAATATCATATTAACTTAGCCCAATAATTCCTTAACATCATTTTATTGATCAGTTGTTGCAATTCCATTAAGAAGAAAACTTGCAATGGTGAATTATCCATTAATGCGTTATCTAAGTAAGTTGTAAATGCCAGTGTTTAGTTTACTTACGAAATCTCATGACATATTAAATTACAAAAATGTTATTCGTTCATCTCCTTATGTGAATAGGTTTCTCTGTAATGAATGATTCTAACAAACGAATTAGATTAATCATGAAGATTTATGGCTTTATGGCAAAAGCAGTAACTGCTGTATTATGTTGTGCGAACGATTATACATATAATCAGTAACCTGTTTCATCACATTCAGCAATTATCTGACAACTTATCCACATATGAATGAATCGGAGGAAGAAGATAAATGCCGTAGTACGGTACAAACCCTCTAAACCGGTTCCTCTATAAACCAGTATCCCCTCTAAATCGGCCAAATGTTCTCACCCCGACTTTATTTCTATATAATTCAAAAATCCCCTCTAAACTGGCCTAATCACCTGGTCCGGGCTCGGCCAGTTTAGAGGCTTCCATTGTATATAACATTTTATTCATAGCATCACATGATCTTTTCTTCGTTTCTTTAGACTACACACCACTTATTCAACAGTTCTGACTGCGTTAACCTCGTCGGGCGAAACCGTTTACATAAACTAGAAATAATAAAATCAACCACCAGTTTAAGAATTCGATAAGAATTTTAATCATGTCTATATAAGGTTCATCGTCACGTAATTGTTTCATTATTACACGCGTGACTTTAAAATTGCGTGCGGAATATGTCATAAGAATACTTCAGCGAATTTCATTCAGGAAGTAATAGAATATTTTCCAGACTCTTATAGACCTTTATTAATGGGAATCAAATAAATTTCATAAAAACTTAATCGTAAATAGATAGAACCCATGTTATTCACACGTTAAAAATCCAAAATTAAGACCTTTGTATAGACAATAGACTAATATAAAATACATTTTTACAACGGTTTCTCCTAGGAAGGATTGGTAATTTGATTCATGAGATAGGCTTGTGATTTACATATTCACATCCTGAACCCAGACCGATCCTGCCAGTTATCTGAGAGGAATGCAATCGGAAACATTTCTTAAACTTGCTGGCGGTTCATCAAACGGCATAAGATAAAGTCTCAGAGTTTTTTTTATATATTCTACAGTCTGTTCAATGGGAGGATTAATTTACCTATTGGCCATATATTTCAGTATATTTCTAAATACTGTCGGAGCCAGAATTTACATTGCATAACAGCAGAAAAACGACTAGGCTAGTGTACGACCATTATAGAATAAACCATTACAATTATTTCCCAGAAATGAACTTACACGTAAAGAAAGACCTCTCTGTCAAATGACATTATTTTTGTTCTTCAAGTACAGTCGCTACAATGAAAGTACCAATGTATAATGGGGCAATGTCGTGTTACGGTAACGATCCTGTCAATATGTATACCTTACTTATATATCTGATTTGCTCTTCAGTCTGTGGCTCAGAGATAAATCCTACAGCGATATATTGACGTATTTCTACATTTTTACCACTGACTTCCGACTCTAATGAAAAACGTATTTTATTATTGACAACACATAATGCATCCATCAGACATCAGGACCATTTTTCATACAAATAGTTCTATTAAAGATGCGATAATATGCCAAGGAAAATAGCATATTGACAAATCCATCAGCGTTACCGTTCTATTGAAGTGACATGATGTTTCTTTACAACTGTTTGACCCATTTGCAACGTTATTTGTTTAAGCTATTTATTTTTTTGTGTGTTCTTTGCATCATTAAAATACTACCAAGAAGACAAGTAGAAAACAGCTGACCTCTGCCGATCCTCCGAGTGGATAAAGTTACTAGGGTGATGTTAAGATGTTCATTTTGAATTCGTCGCGAAATCACATGAAAACCTATAATGTATTATTGTTGTGTTTAATTTATCGGTTACAAATATTACAAACAGGATACAGGTTGATCCAAATCTAAGAACAAAAACGACATTGGTTGTAATAGACTATGGATCACGTTAATCAGCCACATTCTATGAACTACATGAATCAGTCACAACTATGGATTATATTAATCGGTCACTGTCAATGAATCACATTAATCGGTCACAACTATGGATTACATTAATCGGTCACAGCTATGGATTACATTAATCGGTCACAGTTTTGGATAATATTAATCAGCCACAGTCTATGGATCACATTGTTCAGCCACATACTATGGGTCACATTATTCAGCCACAGTCCATGGATTATATTAATCAGTAACAAAAAAATGTACCACATTAATCAGCAATAGACTATGAATCACGTTAATCAGCATCAGCCTTAAGATTGAAGCATTTATTTTCTACTTTTCTGACAAACAACATTCAATGAGGGGGGGTTTCTGTGATGGCTAGGATTAGTCTGTTCACCGGCTTTGTCATTTCCTCTTGTGTAAAATAATGCGTACTTATACTTTGTATTGAGTTAATATCTGCTGAGAATAATACTGCAAATAGATTCATGGATTTGAAACAAAGAGAGAAATGACACGTGACACGTATTCGATTGAATGAAGGTAAAGGGGGCTCCTTGGGTCGAGTGGTTATGGTCTCTGACGGTCAATCAGTAGCCTCTCACCGCTGTGAGTTCGAATCCCATCTGAGACAAAATCGCTGACATAAGGAAAGTGCCTGACATACGGAGGGCCGGTGGTTCTACCCAGGTGCACACCTATGGTATTCCTCCACCGTTAAGTCTGGAAAGTCACCATATGACCCCGGCTGTTGGTGCGACGATAAACCCTAGAATAAAGCAATTATAAAGAAACACGTGACCTTTTCAACATTATATTCGCAGTATTATGACCCAAAGTTGTAATTGACTGATCATTTTAGGAAAAGTAACAGTAACAAATCTTATACAAGTCATTTGAGTCCAGGAATAACAGGATTGTAAGATTTAACTAGAAAACAAAATGAGAACATTCGAATTCATTAGTTAAAATGTTCAGACATTTTGTATCGTGTCATTCTATTTCTAAAAGCATATTTGTAATTTGAAGCCAAAAATAGCAATACGGGTAAACCAGGGTCAACGTCGACCTGTGAATAAAGGCCGTCCTGTGAGCGTAGGCCATACTTCAGCACACATATATTAATAGGACGAGTAAGATGAATCGGGAATGATGTTTGACTACAAATATTCAAAAAAATAATTCTAAAATAAATGTTTATAAAATCTAAAAGGAATAATCATTAAAGCTCTAAAAGCCGTTCCGTAAGAAAAGTTTTTTTTCTAGTATTAGAGTGACCGCTATATGAAGTTATACTGTACTTTAAATATTGAAACAGTCATTCGTTAGAAGAAATGTTCAACCGACGAATAAAAAACATAAATACATCCTCATTCTTCTGATTGCCATTAGAAATCCCGTGACATTCTAAAAATTGAAGTTCCGTCTCCATTTCCAGTTACCCATTTTTTGAAATGACTTTTATCAGAAAATCCAATTTTTTCTTTGCTTGAAATCGGTAACTCTAAACTAGACTTTACGTCACCTATCGTCATAGGAATATAAAACGATTCCTTTCTTCCAGATACGCAGGTGCACTAACAGCCAAAATTGCTTGACATACTAAATGAAGCCACTTCACCAGCATTGTGTTGAATTTATCAACTGAATACCAATTCAATTCGGTTCGATTTGGAGGAAATCATTTCTGTTTGCTAACCTTATAAGAGCTATTTCAGCAACGCACATGTTTTACATTAGTTTGATCGTGTAAGAAAATCATGCATATACATAACAGTGCATTTATTTAGATCTTAACAGATGTGTGCATGTTTTAACGGAGGTTTAAACATGCCTACTGCGGTAAATATGTACTTTATGGGTATATGACAGTAAGAATAATTGTTACTGACCTTTGAAAGAAATGTTTAAAAAATAATTTTACGAAGGAATCGTAACTACATACGTCAAGCTGATCATAATTATATCATAATAATACCGTTGTCTGTATGGATACTTTACACAAGTTGCAGCATGTTATCAACAACAGAAGGAATCATTGTTCAATGTCGTGATGCACATATTTAGCATATCCCTGAATAGGGGTCAGAGTGTGGTTAGGTCTTAACTAATTAATCCCTTGTAGTTTTTGACTGCCTACGCTTACTGTGTGATTGTTCTAGGTAATTGTTTGGGATGATCTTTTTCATTATACGGTCGTGTTTGTTCGTATTATCATTGCTTATGTTTTTATGTACTATGTTTATGTGTAGGTTGCCAGAAAGGTAGCGTTACATGTTATCGTGTGGGCGGGGAGGCGTTTGAGCGTGGTCCTTTTTTTATGTAGTTATGAGTGGTAGGAGCCGTGGTGTCTGGTTTATGACCCTTTGTTTCCGTTGTAAGACGGAATATTTTCACACATAGCAATTCTTTAAGGTCTGTTTCACTGTTTTTACAACTTGAAAGGATACTGATAATTAAACTTACTCTATTTGAAATATACTTAAATTTCATTAATGTGAGGTTACTCGCACCATTATGAATTTATTATTATTTTTGTTACAAATTGCAAGATGTAATTCATAAGCAATGTTCTAACAATTGAATATATGACGATACAAATAATACACACTAGACACAAACTAGGGCCAGTCAACTGACAATTGACACAATCAAATTCTCCACTCAGCGGCGCAGTTGGAAAAGTTAATTAAAATTGCTTGAGTACTGAAAAAAAGAAGACGGTATGCAATAGCTGTTTTCGGTGTAATAAACGTGTGCTGCAGGGCGCGGTTCTCTGAACGCGACACATTTCTATTAGCCCACTAATAATGTGTTATCCAAAATGACACAAACATATTTTGCAGTCTTTGTTAAGGGCACACAAATATATCTAAAATTATACCTGTGGCTTAAACTCCAGTCAATACATAGATTATATTTTGCTTTTTATTTGAATTTCAATATTCCATTCACAAAATGACCATTAGTGGCCAATTGCGACTGAACTTACTACTTGATTTATGTTAATAGGTTGTACAACCATGTGGCCTTCTGGCTGAATATGAGAACAGATGAAATGTTTGTTTTTATCACAAAACTTAATGTAAACATTTAATAACACGTTCAAGTCTTCCAGCCGCTGCCGTGGTCCAATGGTAAGTGCGCTGAACTTGTAACACGGAGATCCGGGTTCGAATCCCGGTCGCGGCAGGTTATATCCTTCAATGAAAATTTGACAAAAATGTCGATTTTCCTCAATATGTGGAGAAGTTGCCGGCTCCTTGTGGAAGGGTAAGTTAGTACTGGCTAGTATACAGTCCAGGAAAACTGATTAGGTGAACAGGTCGACGTATATAACTGAAATATTGTTGAAAAACCGCGTTAAACCCCAGTGACAATATGTCACATAAAAACAATCAAAACAAAACAATCAAGGCTTCTGTCCGCATGTTTTGCCTCGTCAGTTTTAGATTTCCCTTGCACTCAAACACCCACCAGATATGGTACACGATGAAATTGCAGCAGCACAAACGTTTCGATTGCTTGTATAATGCGCTGAAACATTCAAGTATACAGCATTGCTAAGCGTGGTTCATTCTATTGAATATTTTCTACAGCACTGGTTATGTACAATATTTGATGACATAATGTGTTCTCTTCACTGGGGTTTAATGGCGCATCAACAGCCATGGCCATTTGGCTACTTTCCAACTTTAAGAGTGAAGGAAGACCCCCAAAGCTTACACCTGGGTAGAACCACCGACATTCCGTAACCTAGCTGGACAGCTTCTTCACATGTGAAATTTGGTCCTGGGTGGGATTTGAAATTACAGCGGTGATAGGCTAGCGATTACAAATCAGACATCATAACCACTCGAGCATAGAGACCCCAAAATGTGTTCCGCTTATGATATACCTATCCTATCTTGCTACCTAGGGCGATTTTTGTACGTAATGATAGAGAAACCCTGGTGTAAATTATATGAAGAGCTTTTTTTCTATTATATGGCTTGTCAGTTAACGAGTTCAAA
Organism: Lutraria rhynchaena; assembly: GCA_008271625.1. Classification (NCBI taxonomy): domain Eukaryota; kingdom Metazoa; phylum Mollusca; class Bivalvia; order Venerida; family Mactridae; genus Lutraria; species Lutraria rhynchaena. Next base: position 786,300 of record VIBL01000039.1, read on the forward strand.
TGTCATTTTGGTGACAACCAAATAAATCAAAGTTACTATTCGGTCTCTATTCTAATAAAACAGTTTTCTTTCTCACGAAACCGCGAATCCAATTTTGTGTCACGGTAAATTCCCCCTTTCTTCCAAGATATATTGACACCATAATGGGACAACTACGTTATAGTCCAGTCAATAAATTTTGTCTGAGTAATGTGTTTATCGCCTGATATTATGCGGTTTGTAAATTTACCTTTTACAGTTCCTCATGACGAGTTACAACTAAAACATTATAATTGCAATCACTACTTTCACATGACAAAACCGCTTTGATTCTATTATATTCGGCAAACCATTAACGCGAAATTCTTCGAAGAGGCTCCACGATCTATTTTGTCTCGGAAAATGATCTTCAAATATGTCATTGTCCCCAGGAGCTTGGCTAAAATTTTGTATTCGTATTAGCTTAATGAGCTACGGTTATAGCGTAGGCTGTGAGATATCTGTTGGATGTTCGTAAATATTCTCTTTTCCGTTCGTTAAAGGTATTGCCCGATACAAAAAAAAACATTAAACAAACAACACTATATGTTCCAACAACAATGCTACAAGGATATCATTGATATTATTTTAATGATGTTTACAAACAATTCGAACTATCTTTCTAGTTTCCATATCCAAAGCATAACTAATAGTTTAAATTTCATAAAATATTGATTAGAATGAACTCGATTCTAAATCACGTCAGACATTAATAAATTACAAACATTTTATGCCGTTCTTTCAACATTATTTCAATTGCATATTAGTGTGTCTGATTGATTGTCAAATTCTGGCGGCGGCAGGTCATACCCATGTATGATAATTTGACAAAATTGTCGATTTTCTCCCATATGTGGAGAAGGTGCCGGCTCCTTGTGGAAGTGTAAGTTAATACTGATTAGTATGCAGTCCAGGAAAACTGTTTAGGTGAACCAGCCGCCGTATGAAACTGAAAAATTGTTTAAAAACGGCGTTAAATCCCAGTGACAACAAATCTTGTAAAAACAAAACTCACTGGGCGAGACCGTTGACAAAAACTAGATAGCATAAAATCATTTACCAGTTCACCAGTTTAAGAAATCGACTATGATTTTAATCACGTCTATATAAGGTTCATTACCATATACTTGGTTCATTATTAAACTCGTGACTAATATTGCGTGCGTAATATCTCATTAGAATGATTTAGTGTATTTCATTCAGGAAGTAATAGAAGATTTTCCAGACTTTTATTGACCTTTATTAATGGGAATCAAATAAATTTCACAAAAACTACGTCGTAAATAGATAGAGATCCATGTTATTCACACGTTCAACAAATCCAAAATTAAGACCTTTTTATAGACAATAGACTAATATAAAATACAATTTATGTTAATCTATTGAGTCTAAAAATGAGTGTGTTGCTTCAAGGACACCGTATTTACTCTTAACATGGTCATTGATGATGTTACAGCACTATTCATGACATATGTATAAAGCTGCTTAATAGAAATATGAATTATTCATAACACTACTAATCGTTTACATTACTTTGGTGCTTTAAAAGCTTCGAAACACGTCAAGATATTTTACTAGTGAGATGTGACCACTTTGCATAATGACAATGCCACTGACTCATCGGATTTCCATTGATTTCATGCATATATTCAGCAGAGGGTTTTTGCTAGTACATGTTGCTTGTTGGTGATTTAACCGAAGCTTTAATTCATTTCACTTGTAAAATGTAATTTTAATCTATGACGGAGAGAGCCGAAGTTAGTTTTTTTACTGGTGGCTCGACCTTTTGCAATATATTGTAAATATTTGTACTATGTTATGTAAAATGTATTCGAAAACATAATAAATGTTTTAATAAATTAAAGTTTTTATCTTCCTTGAAACGACGAATCAATTTATAGGTTGTTTGTTAAATTGGGTCAAAGTCTAAATTGACATTAGAAATTCATATCACTGTCAACGTACAAAAATATTCATGAAGCCTTTGATATCATTTATAAATTCTAGTTCTGTTGATATTGATGTAACAAACGCTCATATGTGTTTTTTTACAAATCCGAACACCTGATCTAGCGATGAAGTAAATATACAGGCTATAAATTAATTTTTTACAGCCTGGTTTTAGCTTTTATTGTCATTTGCCTCTTAGCATAAACAAGAAATGTCTTTAATAAGACAAATGGCAAAGAAATGAAAAAAGTTTTTTATGTCCTTTACTCTGTTGAAACAAAAAGTACGATTATTGTTGTTCTACTGTCTTATCTTTATGACATTCCTGATGATATACATAACCAGACCATAAAAACGCGTTGTTGTTGCTTACAATCAATCGCAGTGCAATGAATGAAACAAAACGAGTTGTGCAAAAAGTTGCATCATTTCTTTCTTGCATAGCATTACTTCATGTTGTACGTATTATTTTGGAAAACAACACATCAGTATTGAATGATTAATGAGCTAAAATGTTCTTAAAAATCAGCAATTACATATGCATTGTAACGCGGATTAATAAATGTAAGCGGAACTATAATTCTTAGAACCCGGGCATACAAATTTACGACGTCGAGGCTTCTAATTTGTACTAAATACTTATTTCATTCTGTGAACGAATATCACATGCTGTTCACAGCACACAATGAGAAACAGAATTCATATCAAAGATCAAATGTACAATGTTTGTCAAAAACATGTGTATAACTTTATGCCGACCTCCCATTTTTACTTTACAGATTTTATGAAAGAGAAAATGTGCACATTAAATAATTGCAGACCCACTATAAGTTGGCGTGGCCTTAATTTTTCCACGCTAGTAGATTTCATCCAATAGAATGAAGGATTTCCTCTGAATCATCCACACGTCGTTTTCCGCGCTAATGAAATTATCCAATAGAATGAGGACCTTCGACTAAATCATAAACGCCGCACAGAGAAATATATTCAAAACTGATATTAGACAGCTACGTCGAAAAATACTAGTTGCACATAAACCATCAATCCGAGAACTTACTATATTAAATCTTAGCGCCATTATATAATTTCAGTAAACAAGACTCAAAGGGAAATTTACATAATCGATGCGCATGTTTCGTACCAATTGTAATTCGCACCCAGTCTATTACATTCAATGATTTTAGACTTCGTGGGGTAAAACTTTGTTTAGTTTGTACATTCGATATATTATTTGTATCTAAGATATTCCAAATTTACAAGACAACGAACGGATTAAATAAAAAAATGAGAGTGTGTCACCAAGGGTATTATCACACATGGTGCAAATATAGTATTATCAATTACAAACAAAACTTAAATATCAGCCGCAACTGTGGTCCAGTGGTTAGAGCGCTGGACTTGTAACCCGGGTTCAATTCTAGGTCGCGGCAGGTCGTACACTTCTAAGAAAAATTGACAAAAATGTCGATTTTCCTCCAGATGTGGAGAAGTTGCTCCTTATGGAAGGGCAAGTTAGTACTGTTAATATACAGTCCTGGAAAACTGGTTATGTGAGAACCGATATATCTGAAAAATTGTTGAAAAACGGCGCTAAAGCCAGTATAAAAAAATAAATGTCAACTCAGATCAGATACAGCTTCATGTCAATTTTTCATTTTTTTGTCATATTTTTACCTTTAAATGCCAACATTCGCACCCTTGTTACTGAAGAGGAAATTTTCTTTGCGCTGTCATGGTTACAAGTACATTGTTATTTTCTTTCCATTTCAGAATGGCACATTTTGATCGAGGTAATTTAACAACAACCGTTTCCTCAACACTAACGTCATCCAATGTGACCCATGCATACAGCGCTCATGTTCCGCACCCAATCACAGAATTTTTAGAGCAGTATATCATTCCGGTAATATGCGTATTCGGGATACTGGGAAATACACTTTCCTCTGTCGTTTTTCTTCAGAAGCCTTTACGGAAGAGTTCTTGTAGTATTTTCCTGACTGCCAGAGGATTTTCAGACAATGGAACATTGGCCACACTTCTCATCATTTGGATTTCACGTACATTTAAACTACAATTAGGAGCAGTTGAAGGGTCATGTCAGATAATAATATTTCTGACGTATGTGTGCGGATGTATATCAGTATGGCTGGTGGTTTTTGTGACATTGGAAAACTATGTTCGTATCTGCCGACCATTCATTGTAAATCGTGTATGCACTGTGACAATCGCTCAAATTGTGGTGTGTGTTTTATGCCTCATTGCCCTGTGTATATACAATTTCCCATTCTGGGCAATGAATCCGCAAGCTTGCCACGTGCATTTGCAACATCATAACATTGTCCAGGTGCTCATTTATGTCGACACTATAATAACATTAGTTGTTCCATTAATATGCATCATTTGTCTGATAACGGCCATTGTGTGTGACTTAATCAAATCATACAACAGAAGGAGCAGATTACGGGCACCCACGGCGACACGAGTCAAGAATCCAATGGCCAAGGTGACCAAAATGCTGTTCGCTGTGACTATATCGTTCTTTTGCCTCAATTTACCATCCCATATTAACAGACTTAGAGTAATGATATCGTCTTTAGTAAGCGAGGACAGGCGATCTAACGGATATTCATTGGATGAAGCGATCGGACAAATTACATTGATGATTTATTATTTATCGCTGTCTATAAATGTTGTCGTTTATATTTTGTTCGGCAGCCGTTTCCGCAAAGTACTTCGGCAGATGTTCTGTTGCATCAACGCTTGGAAATGGTCGCCAACACGAAGCAAAGCTCATGAAGGTGCAGAGGTGTCCAGCAGAGTAAATAAATCCCATCCCGAGGTTACAAAACAAACACTCGGAATAAAAATAGCTATGACGGTGACATGTAATGAAAAAGACTTACATGTGTCCGAAACGGCTCCGCTTAAGGAACCAGACATTTGAAAGAAAGAGTGATCATTTTCTCCAGCAAGACATTCTGCAATGCATGTGATAAAATGTGAATCACAGCATATCAAAATATTAACTTAACAAGTTCATAAACACAGCCCAGGTCTCTTAGATGTTCTTTCCGACCGAGTAGACGAATATTTAAAATGTTCATGCTTTCAAATTGTATTTTGAGTATTGTTTTGTATAAAAGTGTATTGTACTGGATGAATGTAGACTTGTACGTATCCTGGATGTTTTATTTCGTTATATGTTTGGACTGTTCATTATAATAAATTTAATAAACCTGAAGTAAAGAAGATGTTATTCTGGAGTCATAAGGTACAGTACTATGACGTTAGCCGCAGACGGAACAAATAATAGACACTGGGTTTACGAACAAAATTAGGCATCAAGAGACTAGAAACCAATTTTGTGTTTTCATTGAGAATCTAAAACTCCTCCCATTTGACGAGAATCTAAAACAATCCTCCCATTTGATGAGAAATTGAAACAAACTCCTCTCATTTGGCAATAATTATACGAAAATGATACAGCTAAGATGTGCCATGGATATAGGTACAACATGGCATTATTTTAAAAAAATGTAAGTTTAACTGTGTAGAATAACAAAAGAAACACGATAAGATCATAGGAAATACAAGTATACCATGGTTAAGCTAAACTTGAATTGTTCTTCGATTTCAGATTCGTAAAACTGTAAAGGTTTAAACATAATCCAATTCATAATGATGCATGTACAACACCCATAAAAGAACAGTTTATCATATGTTTTCATATTTCTGATTTTCTGTCGAGAATCTAGAATTGCAATAAAACCTCGATAAAAATATACATACATACACTGGAATTTTGATGGTTGACACGACTGAAATCAGTTGATTGCATCTGAATTTCAGTATTTATGTGATATTTTTTTACAAACGAATGTAAACATGTACAAGCACTTAATAGATCAGACATTCATCAAGCAACACTAATGTGCCGACGTTGTGAAACAACATTTCCTTGAACAACGTTTGCGGTAAAATCGAAGCTTGGTTTCACAGATAACAAATGCAACTAAAGATTACAGCTAATGTCGTGAGACTGACCAACAAATCAACATTACGACTATACTGAATCCATGAGTGAACACCCAGTTGAAATATGATCGGATAACATGTTTCTGAAAATTCGTCAAGATAATATCAAGGCTATGTTTGAAGTGAAGCAAAATGAACAGTGCTTTTAGTCATTTGATTTGCTTCTTTTGTGTCGCTTTTTTGTGTCTGGTGTAAAGCTGATCATTTTCAAGCAGCTTTTAGCGTGAAATAACCACAATTTCGTAGTCAAGACTGTATACAATATTTTCAAGTTTGATTGGAACTAGAGGAAGTTCTTTCACATTTGTACATTTTTGTTTTTAATAATCTTTAGTAACAAATAAATTTTTAGCATGCCACAATGTATAAATACATACACATTTTATCATTCATCAAAAACACAGTGCATGTATTACAAATTATTTGTATTTTTCTAAACAACATGTACAATGTTTACAGAGTAAGAAAACACAAATTCAAATGAAAATTATAATACAATTGTTTTTGGTATGATCTTTTATATGCATAATCATGTAATTGTAATCCCGGTCGCGGCAGGCCATACCCTTCTATGAAGATTTGAAACAAAATGTCGATTTTCCTCCATTTGTGGAGAAATTGCCGGCTCCTTGTGAAGAGTAAGTTAGTACTGGTTGGTGAACAGTCCAGGAAAACTTGTTTGGTGAACCGGTCGCCGTATATAACTGAAAAAATGTTGAAAAACGACGTTAAATCTCAGTGTCCGTGTCGCATAAAACAAGTAATTGTATTTTCATGTTGATGTAAAACTTATACCAAGAGATGATATTGGATAATTTATTTATATTTCAGAAATTTCGACAATTTAATAATGTGCGTCAACATATTTGTACAATTAACTCGAAGCTACACGTCACATACACTTTCCAAGATTGCATTTGTCCAATTGAGTTATGTCGAATGGGAGTAGAGGAAATAACCTTTCATATTATTACAGACAACAAAATCCATTTCGCACAAGTATGATTAAGCGTCTGATACAAGAGTGTTATTCATCATCAGTTCCATTTTTCCGCACAAATTACTAGAAAATCGGGACAATTATATTACTTTAAATGGATATCTATAAATAAGTACATACACGTTAAATGGGTTTTGATTTCTATTGGGGTTAAAGCCGTTCAATTGCAGTACTTCGGGTATATACAAAGAACAGTTGACCCGACAAAGGCCCAACTGATACTTACAAGTGCGAACATGTTCTGCACTAATATCCAAAGTACCTATCAACTGATTGTACAGTATACGGAAGAATTAGAGGAGAAGATGACTAAGTTAAAGGTCATTCACGTTTTTGTCATTTACAAACAAACCTGTGAACAAGAGCCACCTTTGGGAAAGACAAAATGTGGCCTTTATTGAAAGTGGCCTTTATTTGCAGGTCGGGTTTTTTTCTAAATAATCAGTGACGGTTTTTCAAAGGTCTTTATTCACAAGTCTTTATTCAGAGGTGGTCGCAAACACAGACTTGACTGTGTGTAAATACTGGTTTTATCTGACATACCAATCACGACCACCAGCTGGAAGGCATTCAGGCGGTTTTATAATGTTTAATTAACTTTTCTGTATCTCTTTGCATTGTAATAGCGCTGTTACTATGCTGTACTTGCAGAACTCCGTACAATTCACACTTGGCGATAATAGTTCAACACGGTTGCTAATTTGCCAACAGATGAGAGAGAACACTGTGAACTAATTGACCAATAAGCACACATATATCTCTTACATAAGTACAATGTATGTAATGTACCTTAAGCTCGTAATTAAGTATTTGCCAATCTAATTATTTCATCCTTAACACATGTGTAGAAACGTTTTATTCAAAAATACTTTTACATACAAAGATGGTTGGAAAAATATGAAGTTTTACGTCACAATCTATTATTTCTTCGATCATATCATAACACACCATTAACAACAGTTTGACAAATTCTATTGTAGTGAATATGTTTGATTTTGCGCCGGTTTTCAACGACATTTCAGGTATACATGACGTTTTTCGGCGACTGTTTACCTAACCCGAGTTCCTGGATTCTGTGCATAACTGCCAAAACTATCAAGTAACTGCCCGTTTATTTACGTGAATACATGTAATTCAAACCAACGATGAATGACGAATGGCCTTAAATGCAAACCGTCACAGAGAACATATGTCAAGCCCAGGGATCTAACTTACTAACCCTAGGTCGTAGTGCTATCGATCGCATTAGCAGGCTCAATAACAAACATTGGTTGTGTTGATTCATGTCTATTTCATCGTTCACTGTTGCTCAAAGTTTGCAAACAAATTAATAACAAAATATGTAATTGAGCTTAAATTTTATTCTGGTAAACATCTGTATTATATTATTATAAAGACTGATAAAACATGGTCATTTTCTCAATATGCTTAATAGGGATGTTCAGAGAATGATCATTTCAAGATAGTTTGATTACGGCAGTTAATTACAAAATCGGTTGGATAAAATAACATTGAGGGGTGTATTTTCTTGTATGCCATTATCACAAACCTGACCTGATTCTCTTAATGCGCATTGTATTTCCGATTTCTCATTCGTAATATCCTTCGATGTGATTAGCCATGAAACAGGATTGATCGTCATATGGTCGTTATTTCTGAAAATACGTCACATGTTTTATCAACACAATGAGTGATATTGTTCATTGCTACCAAGGTAGAACAAGGACAGCATTTCATATGTCGTTCAGTAAACGGTTTCTTTGAATTAATATAAAGTGGGAAATCCATATGTACGACTTATTCTGACTCTATCTACATCATTGCCAATACAAAACAAACTGGAAATGTCCCATTTACCCCACTCAATCGTAACTCAGCAATTGTAATGTTGAATGACGTCTCGGACCACTTGTTTCATAGCAAAGTACGATCTAAAAGCGGAAAGTAATTGTAAATCTTATCATTTTCACATAAAATAAAATAGAATACAAAAGGTTTTGGGGCTGGTACGAGCGACATATACTTCCAGCGCAATGAAACAGGTAATGCTTATGGCCACTTGAAAAAAGTTATTTGCGCACTGCAGTCCCTTTTGATGAAGACTTTGCTCTGGCCTGAAATAAACCGATACCATTATCACACATTCATATGATATTTGATGCATGCGACCCAGAAAGGTATTCGCATCTGTATTCTGGTTTCTATAAATAGATATTGATCCTAAAGCAATAAATTCGTCGGATGAACTTGAAGAGCCTTATGTAACTAATTTACGGTTTGCAGTCGAAATTTGAGACCGATTACCATTAATTAGTACGGTTTCAATAAAATATCACGGAAATCATTTATATGCGTTTAAAATCAATTGAAAGAGCACATGTGCTATATTCCAAAGTTTATTTACAAGACGATCAAGCGTATTTTTTTAAATTGCTGTGACTTGATGTCACCTACCGAATGCAACCTTTCGAAGGCGTATACTGATATCGACTTCAAGTGTGAAAGAGAAATGAAAGTCGAACGATTGTTAAATAATTAATTTCTCCTAAAATATATTTGACCAAATATAAAAAAAATCTTCTCGCTTTGTGACTTCAATTAATTAGAGTATTCTGCAGCCTGCTTAATGATAGAACGACACATTCGTTTAATCTGGATTCTTTGTCTTCCTCGCTGTGTAACTTGTACAAACATACTGTACTTCAGCTTCAAGGTGCGGAGATAAGTGATAGATATATTATTCTGTAACGACATTTTGTGAAGCGTCAATTAACTACAATAACTTTAGGGAGCCTGTCGCAGATGTAAGGGTGACTCAAGTTATAATTATATGCATCTCTTTTTAAAATTACCTCCATTTATTTCAAGAGACACAGCTGGTGTATGTACATCATCAACATAATTAATATCATTCGCAGTTCTCAACACTCCATCTCGACGATCTGATCCTAGTCCAAGGCTAATTACTTCACAGAAAAAGCTACAATTGAGATTCAGAAAAGCTTCTAATTGGTTTTGAAACGCCCAAAGAGATAAATACGCTTATACTACGCTAATCCAAACAACGAAACGCAATGAATTATTTATTGACCTTGGGCATCAGTGATTGTCCTTCATATTTGTTAGTAATTATTTGTTGCAAATGTTCATTTTCTGCATCATTGTACTTTGCATGTTTGTTGGCTGGTGAGTTTGTTTGTCTGGGAACAGGGACAGTAGTGTTTATAGCCATTATGACGATATTATTGTATAATGAGACTATAGTGTCGCTAATATATAGTTACATGTATGTATTAGTTGAGTTTCATCTAATGACCAGTCCGATAATACAACCGTCCCGCTAAAGTACCGACATTCCGTGTTGCAACCACTATACTAGATTCAATCTGTAAATTACTGTAGTTTAAAGTCCTGCTATAGCAACTATGAATATATTGGTGGTTATCTGGCTGCATATTTCTAACCTCATCGCAGGAATACGGTTGTTGTTGTTGCTGCTGACGTTTACCGTTGGGGTCTAGCACATTGATGGGATGCTGCATAATGAAGCATTAGGTCTAAAATTGCCACACGGACTAAAACACATACATGTATATCATATATTTACATGTACAAGAGTTACGACTGTCGAAATGACAGTTTCTACGCCAAGTTTGTTTAACACTACATAACATTTTTCAGAAATCGCTCAAATTTCTAATTACTGGTGTCCACAGATAGCCAATGCATTGTACTACACATAACCAATAAGCACTTTATCCAATTCAAAACAATTAAGCAGGTATTTCATCTTTTTCCTTCGAAAAAATTGTCAATTTCGTTTAGTGGAACGCGACCTTGCAACACCAAATCAACCTGAATTACCATACTAAATACACATTAAAACTAAGTACAATATACTTTCCTATATTTTTGTGATGTATCATTTTAGTATTTAGTGATATTTATGGTTAGTATGCGTTGTCATTACTGTACCTGTCGTAACCAGTGAACTTATTTTCTTTACGAATATATATTGGAGCAAAGTATTAGATTCAACAAAACTATCCAAAGATATGGTTTCATCCTTCAAGAATAAAATCAATTTGAACATCGTTCATTAGTAATTATTATTTGCTATCGGAAGTCATATCAAGGGATCATGACACTCGGTTGACCTAGATTGTTACAATATAGATGGCGATACGGCTTCTTCCCGAATTAGTTTCAAGTTTGCAAGCTTCACACAATGTCAATCACAATACATGTATTCAATACAGATTTAGGTCAAAATTACTGAGCACTATTTACAGCACAAAAAGGATCAGAAAACCATTTTTCTAAACACACAACTGTTATTGCTGAGAATATTGGTAATAGCGAGACCGAATGGGACGGTTAGGTGAGCGAAGGATTGCTTACTGAGAGGTCGTAAGTTCAATGCCATGGAGAGGCACGTGATTATCCATGGCAGTTGAAAGTGACTTGATTTGTGTCCAGTATCAGTCTCCTCCGACGTATAATGAACGGACAAGAATTGGTTAGTGTATGAAGGTATCACGAACGTTATTCCACACATCAATCGACCCGACGTCGATTGACATCATAGTTAAGTTGACGATGTCCCGCTAGTCTATGACATGGAGCTTGTGATAAATGTTGTGTAATTGTTTATCTATCAATAAATATGAAATTCGAAGAAATTATGTGGGCACACAAAACTAGTTTAAACCCTAGTAGCTTTGCTGCGGACCGTTACAAACGTTTGTTTGTTTGTTCTTATGCATGGGTAGGTTTTGGGTTGGTGAGTTTTGGGGAATGCAGTTCAAGTGTTTTTTGAAAGGAGGAATATTTTGAATGCTTTCTTTTTTTCAGGTATTCTTTCCTTATCCATAATCATGTGGCGTGTTTTTATTGTTATTCATTTCTTTTTCAGAACTTATAGACTATTCTGTTATTTCTTGATCATTCCTCGTACCTGCAACTACTACCACATCACCACAATATCTCCTCTGGACATGGACATTGTTGTACAATTGTTGTACAATGTCCTATCATATACACGCCAACATTAGATCAAATGAATTTATTTTTGAAGTTTATTGGTTTGATCGGCATACAATGCCATTGTCCATTTACAAACACTTTTGATGTCAAGATAGCCAAAACATATATACTAGTTTATATAAGAAATATGTACATAAGTACATAGAGAATATCAATACATTCAAAACAACAAACATGTGGTTGTTGCTATATGATTACACAGCGACAGAATTTAATACAAGCACACAATTATTAAGAAATACATGTGGTTACTCAATGAAGAATGTTAAAGTCTGTAAACGGCAATGTCTCATAACGAAAAAATGTTACTAGTAATAAAAGAAAGTCTGGTCCTGTTATAACAATGGATACATACAGAAGTCATACGCTAATCATTCCTTTATCGTTAACATCATCATTTAAAGCGACGCAGAAATGTGATAATTGCATACAATTACACTCAAAAACACTAATTATGTAATAATAATACAATGGCGCAGATTTAAGTGTAGATGTTGGAGAAACTCGTTGATTCGACCGTCTGGGAGACGTTAATTACCGCTTAAGTATAGAAATGGAAGTTTACACGATCAGAATAAAGTGCTTGATTAGAAAGTATCGATTTGATGGTGAGAAAAATCATGTAATTATATATACAAAAGAACGATTGTTGGTAAAATTGTCTTTCCTTCTTCCCATATTAAGTCATAAATATTTCTTCATTGTGCGGGTATTAATTTCATAAAAACATTTCTATTTTTTCGATAGTAAATAATTACATCTTCGAATTTCACGTCAGTTTTAAATGGTTTTCAACAGCTATTTTTTTAGAAAAAAAATGTCGACGTTTTAACGTCTCTGATAGTGAATCATATGAAATAACTCAATGTTATGTTTGAGAAAATGATTTACTGGTTACATGCGTCCCAGGTTCGTAATGTAGGAGTAGTCGTAAGACTAACTTGGAGCTCTCTTTGAACTCTCTCAGAATCTAGCGTTAATATAGACAATCAATATACATAGTATGTTACCATGGTTATATTCAGGTAAAAGAACTGACCAACGCACGGTCAGAAAAATATTAATAGAAAAATAGGCAATAGAAAAATAGGCAGGTAAGATGGATGTACATGTATACGTAGAAGACTAATCATGATCTTACATCTGCGACCTACCGGTAGTTGTTTTTTGTCGCAGTAATAATTATATTTTGGAATTTCGCATCAGTTTTCAACGGTTAGTTGGTGGTGCACCGGAAGACAGTTATTATTTTGTTTTGATGTTATGTAGCAGTACTTAACTTAATCTCCGCATTCATCTCCCATCTTCTCCACACGAATGATCAGCTGTGAAAAACGCAAGGCCTTAGATGCAACGTTATCAACAAAATCGTCCCAAAGAACCGCACCAAGGGTACCATGTAGAATCATATTCGCAAGAGATAAAATCAAAATCGGCATCGATGACATTAATCACAAATATGTTACATATGTGCTTGATTTCCGTCACATATGTGATCACATTTGTAACATCTATTGCATATATGATGACATTTGTAACATTTATTGCATATATGATCACATTTGTAACATCTGTTGCAAACGTGATCACATTTGTAACATCTATTACAAATGTGATCAGCTATCAATGTGGTCTTACAACGCGAACTACCTATTGAGCTAAGCTGGAACACATAAGTAAAAAAATACATGATCTATTCATTTGATTCATACTGAAATATAGTATAAACAAACATATTGACAAAATGGCTTCTGTTCAGTAGTTAGGGGACATGACTTAGGTTAAGTCGTATGAGGTATAATAATTTATTATCATTTGCTTTCGTGGAAATCCTGTAACTAACATTAGCTATTTCTGTTGACATTTGTTGAGCTGAAAATTTGATAGGGAAAATTTTTTGTATTTCCATATACACTAAACACTAAAAGTTGATTCATCGATAAAATAAATAAATACATCCAAATTGGCGACTGTTTTACTCAATTGATATAAATTGCTGACATTAAGGAATTAACAATTATTATCTATTGCTTTCGTTTAGCAAATGAGTTATTAGGATAATGGCTTCTGTTAAAACCAGACAATACATTATCAGTACGAGATCATAAACCATACGTTGTACAATAACAATATCATAATAATATCAATAATTATCTTAATGTACAGGCAATATTATATACATATAAATATTGATACAATATACCGAATAAGCATATAAATATAGGTCAATCGTGAAAAAAGGATATAGGCATTACCTTTCTTTTCTTAAACAGTCTACCAAACGCGCAAAAAGTTGCAAGTCCCCCCATCAGTGTCAATGTGTTTTGTCAACATGAATAATTCATTCTGTAAACATCTATGGTCTCGTTTATTCTGTATGTTCCACGTTTAAAACGACGGGTCAAGTAAGGTATACTATACGTTTAGGCAGCACATATAAATATATAACAGAAAACCAACGCCAAGACATATTGATTCATACCTAGTCCATTGAGAATTTCCGAGGTCCACCCAGGAACCCGCACCATTCAGGCGAAACAACTTACCAATGACATATCCACCACAACTGCTTTATGGATTGAGCTATGACAGCAACCACGCAAGGAGGGTTGCGGAAATTATCCGCCATAAAAATAGATTTTCATTGCTTCGTCCCGGTAACGGAGATATTCGTGTTACAGAACAGAATATTTATTATTTGACTTATCGTCATTATATATACCTTATATTGTATGAACATATAATTCTATACAAACTAATGCAAAAAGCAAATGACAAAATACAGTAGAGCAACTTTAAATCAGAATATAATATAGATTAAACAGGTCATGAACTCTTATATTACGCGGAACGGGAAAGCTTCCTACAGTAGCCACACCGTATACGTTACTGTTTTGAAACCTGCTATGTATTAATATGACATTTGTAATATTAAATAAATACTTTCTCTTATTGCCCTTCCATAGGAACATTATCACCATTCCAATAACCTCCAAATTTGATATAAAAATTGTATGTAACCACAGTCGAAACCCATCATAATGACATTGCTCAATTAAAAGTCCCGAAAATGACTCCGTGTAAACATGTTTTGACAACGACATTTTTCACTATGCTTTTGTTTATGTTTAAATCAATGTTACACCCATCCTCTGAAGTTGTTAATTGGCGGTGAATTGCGCAAGCGGTCTATTGTTACGCATATAGTAAATTTGTTTACCGATTGTAAATGCATTAATTTGTGTCATTCTGCGTATGATACAGACAAAAGACAACTGATGTTCATAGTTTGTACATATCAAATTCAGCAACTTTAATTTGTAGATAAAGTTTTATGAAAATTTGTTCGTTTTCTTAGTTTTTGCTTACGTTATACAACAAGTGTCACAAAAGAAGAAACACATGTCGAGATGAACGATGGGAGAAACAGACCATTATAAAATTAAAAAGAAATCGACATTAGTTAGGTGCACATTTAGTGCGACAATCAGATTTGACGACATTTTTCAGATCCCGCCGCTGTCATTATATCAGTATTTAGAGGCATATGGAAACACTTGTATCGACTTTTTCTGTGTCACATTTCTCCTCTGAAAATGGAGCAATTTGACGATGTACAAAATGTGACTAGTGTTTGTTCTTTTTTCTTGCGTGAAATTATTAAGAAAATTCTGCAGTCTCGAGTTCTGTGCGACATTTCTGAATAAACAATAGAACACGTATACTCGTACAATACAAAAGTCGGATAAACATAATACGTTACTGGAATAGACTTGAGTAACAACGAGTAACAACAGGTTGACCAAACAAGCATTCAACATAGTCTATTTTAGAGGTTTGAATAATCGGTCTAGTGACGTCAAGGATATCATGAGAAAACTACGACTGTTAGATAATTTTCACAACCAAACGGGTTTTAGTTTACCTACAGTGAAATGTCTTATCGTTGAATATTATAAACAAATATGGAAGATAAATGCTGTGAATGTTTCATGATTAAGACATTTCAGAACATTTAAATATTAATTTCAACAAGAAAAGTATATCATACTTAATCTAAAGAGAATGATCAGTTTTAGTTCAGTTTCCGTTACCCAAAAGATTGGAAACAGAGCTATATACTGATGAGACCCCAGAACAAAGAATTTGTATGTTCTGAACCTCGGGTAATATCGAATCTGAGAGACACATTTTGTTAAAATGTATTTTTACGCAGATTTGAAATGAGATTTTGGACAATCTTACTCCATTGCCAATTTTGATAGATTACACAACGTTGATACAAATAAATATTTGATCTTAAAGCTTCCAAGAAAATTAGCAAAATAACTAGTAACTGCATACACCGAGAGACAAAATAATATAAATATATTATAGAAATTAATTTGCATAAATATGCTCATATTTCATTTTTTCTTTGGATAGTGACAGTGTAGGACCACTGGGCCGGGTGCACTTATGTATTCATTTTTATTCGTAAAATATTTTTAACATGATTATTGCACATTTCACTCCACCTCCAGCTTTAACAGTGGAGAAAGTCCCAAGCCTTACACCTGAGTAGAATCACCGGCCTTCCATGAGCTGGCTGGACAGCTTCATCAAATGAGAAATTTGGTCCCGGGTGGGATTTAAACTCACAGCAGTGCGGGGCTAGCGATTACAAGCCATAGACAATAAAACTCGACCACGGAAGCCCCTACAATACGATTCTTTCGACTAGAAATGTATAAAGTTCATGAAGCCCTGTATTGGAATTTTGGAAGCCCTGTTACTATGTGTTTCCTATTTTAAGATACTTCACCAGCTTTATCGTCTTCACCCTGTATTGGACTGAAAACCGTCCAATGACCACAAGAAACCAGCTGACTACAATACGTTCAACTGCGAACAAAAGATTTCATTGAATTATTTATTGACAGAAAACGCAATGGATCCTCCTTTGTATTTGTAGTTTTTGTGGCAGGTGGCTGTCACTTTATTGTTTGTGTGTTGCGTGTTTGTCGGCTGGTTAGTATTATCATTATTGCTTGCTGTCATTCAACATTTCCACGGCATATCAAAGAGGTCAAACCTATCAAAGGGCTGATAAGTAAATTATGTACATTCCATACTACAATAATGCATTACAGAAATTAATGGATTTCTCTTCGGGACTGGCCTGAGAGATTCATTTTAGCACAACACATTTGAAACAATATTATTAATATAACGACCATAAACCATCATCCTGTATGAATAAACAATGGTTTTCGGGCTTTTTTTTTCGTAAGGTAACATTTGAAGCATGGCCGCCTACTTCCGAATACAAATTATTTGACAGCGTCAAAATCGCTACTGTTCCGGTTTATAAATAAGTCAATTTAAATATTCGTATGTAAAATTAAAAAAAAAAAGAAAAACTAGGCATGTTATATAGATCTATTGTTGCGCAAAGTTTTTTTTTTTACTTTATTGCTCTTTATTTCTCTTTTTTTGAAGTACAAAAATAAAAACTAGTGTTCACTAACTTCTTATTCACCTCTCTTGCAATATTTTGCAATGTTTCCAGACAAATGATCACTATCTTTTACATATGGTATGTCCTTCGAAGGTAATTTGCTAGATTTTAGACAGACAGACATAACAGATTATAATCTGAAGTGACAACCTTGAAACGTTGAAACAGAATCTCCGAAACAATAACTCAAACATGTGACACCACAGACTAAATATATATTGGATTATATTATCATTGTCTTCTAAGATAATCTTAATTACTTGAAAGTTCGCATGCCGTGAACCTTGTTCAAGATGAAGAATGATAACGGACATATGGTATATATGTAGCTTCATCCAGTTTGGTCCTTAAGACAACAAAGGTGCAAAAGTATCAGATTTAGCGCAATAGAAGCAACCAGGTTCTACATTACAGTCAGGCGACTGAGATAATGACAAATGATCAGGTCCCGGCCTCGGCCAGTTCAATTGTATACACGTGAGGGGTTCCACTGTATATACGTGTAGCCATTAGATCATAGATGGATGTTCAGGCTTAACTCTTTTTTATGCAACGATAAAATCGGATAAGAATTATCCAGCAAACTCGGAGTTCGTTTCTAGCTATTTGGTCGAGTCGTATCCGTTAGAGAAACCGCATCAGGTCTTTGATATAAGCTCGGATTACCGTAATTTAAACATGTCAAATAATGATTATTTAGCTGGCTCTGAATTCGTTATCTGGTCTAATAAAGATTAAGGCAATAGTTTGTGATTCGTTTGTTAGTCCCTATTTACAAAGAAAGTTATTTCGTAAAAGAACCTTGACCTAGCTCGAACTTTATATTGAATTTTGATTGACGGTTGCCTTGTTAATACCACACCACGTATTATGAAACTTTTTAAAACAACTTCCAAATAAATTGAACCGATTTACATCACCAAACCTATATTCATCATACAAAACAACACTACGTTGAGCTATGTTTTATTCTGCAGTGTTCTAAAATAAAATCATATTCCAAACCAATACAAAGGTGACCTATACGGTACACCACGTGATTTAAAATGCAATTTGAAATATATTCCAAAACAGTGTTATTGTACAGTACGCTTTACTTTGCGTGATGAAGTGACAATAATGCATGACACATGCGCTTAATTGCGATGTCTGGAATTTGACACATTAGCAAATTAATTTCTAAGTTTAGTGTTTGAACTAATAGTTTATGCTGCTTGAATTAAGGTCAATTATCAAGAGTCTTTCTGTCATATACATGAGAGAGAGTAGCCTAACTACCTTCCTTGAGTAATACTGACCCCGCCATATCTCCTGGGTTTACTATGTAACATGATCTGACCAGTTTTCCCATGTTGTCACACTGTATCATCAACAAACTGACTAGCCAGTACTAACCAGATGCTCCCTCGTTGCGTAACCTTACGGAATAATTTGGTTGCACGAAGCCTCGATTATAAGGCATAAATACATATCACCATACTGTCACACCTTGTAACCTTGATTAGTGCACAGAACCAATAAAAGTCACAGCTTGGTTAATATTGCATGTGCCAGATTAACAATAGTGTATTGGAACACAATTTTCATCAGTTACTTAAAAACACAAAGTTGAACGTTGATTAGATACTCAAAATAATTTGGTCCTAGATCATAAAATCAGGGTATGGCGTGGAGATCTATTGTTTAATGACTTTTTATTACATTGCACTCGAATGGCAGTGTTTGGGTACGCCGAACAGCCAATTAAGGTATTCATATTCACATGAACAGTCTTTGTGTAATTACGAGTCCACCAAATTTTCGTTCAAATCAAAAGGTTTATCGATTGATTACACAGCTACGGTTGTCACTATCAAATTAGCTGTAATTCAACAGTTCAAATGAAAAATCACAAAACACACATTTTGAAAATTAACTAAATACGTAAACACACATTCCCAGTATAAGTAGTTATAGCTCAAACGTATAATACACACATAGCAAGTTTATAGAATGACAACATAGCCTACCCAAATAGTGATAAATTTCCTATAAACTGATTTGTTCTTTCTATAAATCAATGTATAAATTCAAAAATGTACATACAAGAACATGTTTATTTTAATTGTATGTAAGCTTCACTGCTGCTCACTCCTCAAACAAAATCACGATTTTCCTCCACATGTGGAGAAGTTGTCGGCTCCTTGTGGAAGAGTAAGTTAGTACTGGTTAGTACATAGTCCAGAAAAACTGGTTAGGTACACTGGTCGCCATATATAACTGAAAAATGTTGAAAAAAACGGCATTAAACCTCGGTGACAAGAAAATCACATAAAAACAGAAACAAACATCAAACACAATCAATACACAAGCGAAGAAAACTATATTAAGAGGTTCATAATAACATCAGTAAATCATACAAAGAAAAACTTTATAAAAAGTTAAGCATGACTCTTACGACTAATTACTATAAAAGGAAAAGGTTTAACGTACCAAAATAAGTTATAAATCCGTAGTCTAGACACTTTAATTAGCATTTATTACAATATAAAATTATTACATATTATATACTATATATGGATGTATAAGCTATAACATTTGTTTTCCAACTGATATCACGCTACTTCTACTTGTTGTATAAATAAAATGTTACCGTCTGAAAATGGTTCAAATATATTTTAAAAGCTGTCAGAATTATATGCCGTAAGTATGCACCATTGGCTCAAATGCTTGGTGTTTTAAAAGCATTAATGTCATTAAAATATGTGCATGAAAAGCAAACCTTATGCAGTAAAACCTAAACCTAAACGGGACTGGAAAAGTCGGTCGTAATAATGAGCTTATCTCATTATCAAGTTGAAATATAGGGAAGTTATTGGAAGCTGGTCCAAAAAACTAGTTGTCGTTATATAACAAGGTGGTCGTAATGTTTAGGAGTCTCTGTGTACCAGAAATATTGAAAATAGAGAATAATATTTAAACATAATTATAATATACCCATAAAGTGGCTTTTTCATGCTACTTGCGGGGCCTCCGTGGTTGGATGGTTGTTGTCTCTGACTAGCAATCACTAGAACCTCACCGCTGTGAATTCAAATCCGACAGACCTATCCCAATTTAGCATGCTAGAAAGCTATCCGACAAACATATGAAAGGTCGGTGGTTCTACCCAGGTGTACGATTGGGGTCTTCCTCCACCATTAAAGCTGGGAAAGTCTCAAACAGATCCTGGCTGCCTGGTGCGACGTTCAAGCATATGAGAAAAAAAGTTATGTTGTAACACATTCTAAATTCTAATATTCTTGTAAAAATTAAAGATCGTTTTGAGAACTAACGAACGGATGGACAATTTGCATCTAATCATGTACGCAACAAATATTTCCTTGAACTTCATCTGAGAAATCTTCCCAAATGTCAAAAATATTGTTTATTTCATACAGTGATAAAGATCATTACTTCAAACTACCTCCAAAGGAATCAGAACTTTATTTTCTTCATATGAAATTAGTTGCTTTTAATGTGAAACAGACTCCTAAAGCATTTTATGCCGCATATCTTGTAGACAATTAAAATCCATGTTTTGGTAGCTTTGAGAGTAATAAAAAGCCTAAAGGAAAAATGAAAATAGTTTAGACGGTATTTAGTGTTATTATTTGACTACTAATTTAAATAACATGTAAGAATAACATAATACGACATAAAATGTGAACAAATGAGAGACATTGGGAAGGTCATGAAAAGCATTTCGTGTTGTACTTTACAATTTAGTAAAGCATTTGCGATTTTAGATGCACAAAAGAGAAACTTTTCTTTGTAGCTTCTTTCTTGTTTTCTAGTCATAGGGATTTTTGAGGTAATTTTTTGGAAACGATCTTTGTTGGATACAATCAATAAATAATTTGACGCAAATAAATGACATACGTTGAAAACAAGACTACAGCGGAACTGATAATATATCGGATATCGGGACTCCGTTGGAATTAATGATCAAACTCGGGTTTGGAGACAAAAAAAATGATGTTCGGCTCATTAAGTAGGATTAAATTTCAAAACGCTGTGGATTTCCTAATAGGAAGTCGACAGAGCCCTCTTGAATGGGGAAGATGACGTAAAATGAGGGAAATTTTATATGATAATTTATATTTCAACTTATAATGACAAAAAAGTCGGACCTTTTCCTCCTGGCGCAAATATATTATATGTAACATTTTACAACGCAGATCTAAATAAATTATTTATCACTCAATCGATGATATCTCTTGCAATAAAAAGTTGGTAGGATCAACACAAACTAAGAGAAACTGCTCCTTTGTAACACGTTTAGAATGAGATTGAAATGCAGACACATACAACGCCAATAAAAAAGAAATAAAATATGGAGATTTTTCAGCGGATAGGATAAAACGTGCTTTCGGGGTAGGAAATGGGGCTAACTTTGGCCCAGTATCAGTCTCCCAAGTAAAATACTGAAGAAGGTATTTCCAAGATTTGTATCTATCGCTTCGTGTTGTTTTGTCTAGTCTCGCCTTTCTTTGTTGATTATAAAACTGCTGTAGCCCGTGTTTGTTGCGTTGATAAATGAGATTATTTGCGTGGAAGGTTTTGTTCAATAACTTTTCATTTCTTTGAAATCCGTCTTTACATTCCATTTTATTGCATAACTCGCATGTCAGGTTAGTAAAGCCTTTATACTAGAACCATAATTATTACTTCTAATATACCTAATATTCACCTAATCACACTAGGTAATGATATTCATTTACTAAGAAACCTACTTATGTCGGCAGTAAAATGCAGTATACGACTCGGTTTTGGTGAACTTCAATTGGCTGTAAATATGAGTCATGAAATAAAGTGTAATAAAAATGATGCAGATTGTGTTTTATGCACAAACTAATTAAAGTGAAACCAGATGTTTCCTGCTATACCGCGGAGATTGAAGACACATCTAGACATCTTTTATACACTCGTATTTTTTGTGTACGTTTTTTTTTCTTTTAATCTTTTCCTCGTCTGTGTGGTAACCTTGATAGAATAAGAGGCTAATATACTGAAAGTCTGACATATTGTTAATCTCACATAATTCTTATAAATTACCTAACACAAGTATACTGAAAGAAAAACCAACAATGAATCACGTCTTTATATAATTAAAGACAAAAGTTATAAATTAGTATTACTATGCGGACCATACCACAAAATGACTGATTAGAGGGGGTCGTGTCAATGACTTGGTGGACTGTGTTGTGGTGTTGGAAGTAATCGGTGAAAACTATGGTTTTAATTCTGTGTTTCTTTTTAGCTATTTGTGGGTGTAAGCGCGTTGTTATTGTATGTTCGTAACATTGGAATCTGTAAGATGTTTTTTGCATGTGACGTTTTCTGAGAATCCCTTTTTTGCACTTTCCATTAATTATCCATTACTTTTCATTAAGCATTTCCTCAAATGACAGCATCTGTAATCCTAACGCAGCGAGATTTTGTCTCTTTTATTTTTTTTGCAGACTTAATACAATCAATGATAATTACGCATGAACTTTTTTTTCAAACGAAGCAAACATTTCTAGTTTAACGTGTGTTACTTAAGCAACATGGTCAAACTGTTAATTGCCCAACATGACATTCATTACTTTAATGTCCGCGTGAAAATTCATTCAGTAGCCTTTGTCGTTTCATTAGAGTTTAAAACACATGGTTTTAATTACATCTTGTTACTTGGTCTCAATAATAAATTAAAATGTTGTACCGAGGTAACGTCCGCATACTTCATGATCAGAAATAATTAATACGAAGTTATATCCAAAAAATGATACATGTTGTAAAATAAGATCAGTGTTATACATAATGCAATTTTTATGATTTGTTTCACTTTGCCATAAAAGTGTTTCATTATTTTCTATATAAACGCAGTACGTGTCAAACGATGTAAGCAATATACAAATATTTAATTCACATTCTTATGCTTCCTGTACGGATCATCTACAGAGCAACTGTCTTGAAATTGTAACTCTTGATAAGAAGACGTCACAAAATGCCAATGATATCTATCAATAATGTTCTACTAGACTCGCAGTTCATTTCATAGAAGATAAAAGTTAAAGAGAGACACTTAAAAAATCGAGTCTGAATATGTCTGCGATTAAACTTTCGGCCATCATCCTCTGCTTGTGTGGAATTTCCACTTTAAACTCAGAATACATTAATCCAAATGTGTCTGACACAAAGATAAATTCACTGGAAGGAAAACAAAACTCAGGTTAGCTTTCTTTTTTTTCTACGTCACAATGGTAAGTTATCAAGTCAAATGGACTTTTTCACAAACCAAACTGATTCAATGAATATGTTCCTATACCTATCATTTGTTCATTCACTTTTTGACAAGTTACAATCGGAATACAAAAAAGAGTGGCCGACCAAGTCCTCTCTTAGAATATTATATAGTAAACACAGATTATAGTGAACTCGGATATGTTGTAGGATCGGATATAGTGAAGCACTGTTTTCATCCCAAACACTGTGTATTTACTTCATTGATATGGCTACAGTAAACTATGGATATTGTGAAGAAACTGTTTAACTTCCAAGGGATCTACTACATCCGTATTCTGCTGTCATATGTTGGTTAATGTTCAATATATTTTTATTTGCAATGCTACAAACTTGTTAGAAGTTCAATTTAATATCCAAACTATTTTAGTTTTGCTGATAAGAATGTATATGTGTTTGAAACAGACACTGAACCAATGCTGCCGATCACAATCACGGAAATCAAAGAACTGAAAACAATTATCAAACATTTAACAGCTAAAGTGGACTACCTGATGCAAGAATGGACAAACATAGGTTGGTTTGAATTTTGTTTCCGAGCATATAAAAACTTGGCTTGATGCATAAAAGAAGCGCAAATTGACATTGAAATTAGGTTAATTCTTGACATTTGGATTGTGAAGTATTTTGACCATATTATGTTCAAATACCGCGCTTTTTTCAGATAAAGACCACCCAAAAACCCAAACGATAAAAAACAATATTAGACTCCAGAAGCACTATTTAATATGCTGGTATGGCTTAACCGTACGAGTCAATATGGTACATGCCAAAAATTCTATTGAACTGTTGAGATCTAAATCAAAACGTAGTAAATATTTATCACAAAATAGTTAAATATTCCAGATTAGCATACAAGCAGGTCAGTAAAAATATATTAACACTCTAGCCGGCACTCGTCTTCGATTTTCAATATCGCATACATTATCAGATGAAATTCAAACATTCAATTAGAATGAAATCAATTCAAAGGAAAATGCCAAAGTTATTTTAATTATGTAACAATCCCCTAAAACGGCTGATTGCAACCACATAAACAGATATATCACGGCAAGATACTTTACCAGTAATATAAATGTACTTTTTGCAATGTTTTCAGCAATGCCTTATTTGAAATCCGTTACACTTGTACTGTTGCAATCAAGAACGATTGGCTTCTGCGTATTTCAGATCGTATTACGTTTTAAATTAAATATTCTTTTACCTTCACAGACACTAGACATGTAAGCTGGTAGATATTAAAATCGAATATTGTGTATTGTTAGAACCTCCCCCCCCCCTCCTGACACTGATCATTGATGCAGTATCTTGAACGTTCAATTCCAAAATTCCAAATTTTTCTCTCTAATACCCTTTTCACTGTTACAAGATAATTTGTTGTAACACGATAACATGAACATATTCTGACAACGCTACTTTTACCTATGGTCGGAAAGGTGTTTCCAAACAAGGTATATATTTTTTTCTTGTCATTCTTATAACGTTGATGCGTTTTCATCAATTTATCTTTCTAGGGATTCAAATGTAATGCAGATGTTTGGCGTTGTGTCCGCCATACATAATTAATCATGCATGAATAGGATTTTCAATGGTTGTGTATGCGTCAATGACATTTCATGAATATCCTTGAAAACGAGAGTCGTACATGTTAATTCTTCACAAGATTTACGCAAAGTAATTACGTGTTTCTGATCCCGTAACTGTTATACGTTATACTATTATATGGTAAGACCACAATTAACGACCGTCTCAATATGACTACTAATTACATCACGAGACTCCCTCAGTAATTTGTTGGTCCAGACGTGGTCTTATTATTCAGGTTTTATTATAAATGACTTCCCATGTCTGTGTTTGTAGTGAATGAAGCTCGTCAGCGCCGTTGAAAATAAGAAATGTTTCGTTTTAGTGAACAAGGATTAGCTGGAACTGTTTTTGGACAGCATAACATGTTTTAATGATTGGGAAATGGTTGTTTTCTGTGACAAGATTAAATATCGAGTGTTTGATACGTAAAATGAATCTTTCCGCTATGATGGTAACTTGTGTAGACATACATATATATGTTAAAACACGTGTGATTTAAAAATTCCAATACTGTCTTCCATAAGGAGTCAAAAATGCAAATTATAGCTTCATAGAAAAAAAAATTAACACTTATTAAAACCATTTTAACCCTCCCTTTGCGTCTTAAGCAGATATTTTCTTACAGAATTCTTTGGAGATGACATGGTAGATTTGGAACGTACATTTTTCGGAATATTATTCCAAATTGTCGAAGACATAAATGATATTTATGTAATCTGGTAGTGACTTTTTTCAGTTCAGTTATATTTTATGCACCGTTGTTATCTTTTAAGTTGAATTATACGTTTGATGTTATGTAATTAAGGCCCATTTAATTGCCATATGCTGAAATAACAGTTTTATAAATGTTGCATGTGGTATACATATCAGGTATTAACTGACTATGGATCCCAAAAGAATCAATAGGATTTAAAACGTTTCATTTATAATGAGTTATAAGATTGTTAGGTTTAAAAACTACTATCATCTAACCTTAGATATATCTGAAACGACCTTTGCTGATGTTTACATCTATTATAAACCCTTAACAGTTGAAATTATCGCTGAGGTTTCGTCAGAATTCTACAAATGGGAGAACCGTACATGCTACGAATTCTGAAACAAAAAAAAATCGAATGATTTGCCTTCACTTTTAAAACAATTAAACCCACGTGACATTCAGGAACTCAAGTGTTGATTTAAATATCCTCAAATTTGTTCAGTCTACGTTTCATTCTGTTACATTTGTCTAAAGCGATTTCCATCAGTTGTCATATTGTAGACAATTAATCCCAGTTTCTTGAAATAGGTATGCACTACATAGCCTTTGAAATTGTATGATTTGATCTCAGTGAATGGGATGGTAGTTTTGTTTATGTAGGGAATACTAGTAGTAGCTGATTATTTAAAACAAAACGGGAATTATTAGCACATGTATGTGTTTTCTAATGCCTGAGTTCATGTGTCAGTGCTGCAGTATACTTTTATTTATTTAATGGTGTTTTATGGCGCAACTAATGGTCATGTAGCGTGCAGCAAAATGATAAAGATAATAATGATAGGTTACTTAATAAGTTCATGTAAATATAAGACAATGTAAAAATGAGAATGAAGGAGATATGCATGAGTTAAGAATCGGACTGTGGCAACGATAAGTATATTTCTAGATATTGATTTGACTGACTGTCTTGCATATACTTATGGTTAATTATATATGTTGATGTTGTTGCGGAATGAATGAAAACATATACAGTGCAACCTCTCAAGAGCGGCCCTCTCTTGAGCGACAACCTCTCTTCAACAACGCCATGCTTTTACACCTCTGTACGTTTTGACTATTTATTTAACCTCTATAGAGCGGTAACCTCTCAACAACGGCATAATTTTGCGTCTCCCAAAGGGTGTTGCTTTGGAGAGGTTGCACTGTATTGATATGTACTTCTATGTGATCTTCATCCATTTTTTGTCGCTGTTGTATTTGTTTGGATGACTATAAAGGCTTAAAAAAACCCAAATTTCTAGAAATTCTGAGAATACACGTATCATAATGATTTAACTTACCGACTTTTGATTTTATGGAGATACTTATTAAATTCACTTTCTGAGTACGTTACAAAGAAACAAGTACATTTACGTCCAGTATGTTGGGAACATTTTTAAGAAATTCATCATACAACTAATTTAGGCACTACATGATGAATTGGAACTTTTGTCTTGCACTGAAACTAATGTAAGACTTATAATACTGAATGTAATCAACTATTCATACAAACAAACTTTTGTTTCTTTATATTACTTCGTAACTACGGGAATGAATTCACCACAATTACGTCAACAGACTTCGTGAAAGCCAAAGCAAATTAAGGAACGGTCATTCTTTGAAATATCATGTAAACACGTATAAAGACATACGTTTGATCATTGTACTTCTGTGGGAAATACGTCATACGGTCAACATAAGATATGTAAGCATATATCTGTACTTATCCACATAGCAAATATTGTTCTATGCATTAAATAGCTGTTTAGAAGCCTTTCAAAATACCCCTGTAATTTCCTGAAGACAGACAACCAACTGTTAAATATTCATGTACGATGATTGTATGTATTGAATAGTACATAAATGATGATTTATCCGGACAGTACAAAGAAATCTGAATTACTTGCTTGAGAAATGTTGTGACAGTATCGAGAGATTGTCTCTGTTTCATTTTGTTATTCAGTTATTCATTGTAGATTACGTACAAAACGTATCAACCGCTGTTCATCGTTATTTGGAAGTGTGAATGGTACAGATGAATTGGTGGGAAATTCTCCGTCTCTGTACTGACTAAAGGCTGAAACTAATCAACCTGGCTCGAAATACAAGAATACTCTCAAGAAATATGATACACACATATTTTCTACATTATTTTTTGTTGGGTTTCAAGACGCACCAACAACCAGAATCATACGGCATTTTTTTTCAACATTTATCGGTGGACTCCAGACCTACACATGGGGTAGAACTGGTAGGTCAGCTTCCTCACATGGGAAACGTTTCCGGTCCAAGTTGGAAATCGAACTCTCAGAGATTCTCAATATGGCTTGTAATTACTAGTCAGACTTAAACCACTCGAACAATGAGGTTCCCAGCTCATGCATTTTGTTGTATTCTTACCAATTAGCACGAGGGTAACAAAGGATGTCGCAATATTAAGCAAAAAAAAGAAAGGGAATAATGATTAATACAATTGCGAAATGCTAAATAATTGAACGATATTTTCAGCATGTGTTGACAAAACAGATACGCTTTTCAAACGATATTGTATCGTATTACTTACTTCGCTTTCCATGTCATACTTTATACCTTTGCGGATTTTCTTGCAATATTAGTAAGATTATATGAGCGCATCTGACAATCCCATATTTGCCGCTATCTGCAAACTTTTAAGATGCTTCAAATTGAACCAATTTTTTGCTTCGTAACAGTGCGTTTGTTTGGAAATACAAATTTGAAGGATGGCGTTATATCACATCACGAAAACAGAAAAAATTGTGATATTAGCAAAATTATTGTTGCTATATGCATTGTCGTGAAAGAGGCACAAGTTTCTGAATAAAGTATTATGGCACATGCCTTATCATTCTTTGACTTTTTTGTACAGGAAGTTTGATAGGGTATCACGGAAGTTTCGAATAAAATATGGGCATCTAACGTTCCATCTGTACTTAAATGTTACGAGTATAAAAAGTGACGGCCAATGATTATGTGCGTAATTAAAATGAATTCTAATATGCTTTTATGGGCCTCTATGGTCGAACTGTTATGGACATTGACCGGTATCACAAGCCCCACATCGCTCTAGTGTCGAATCCATCAAAGAACAGGACACATTTTATATGTGAGGAAGCTGTCCAGATAGCTTACGGAAAGTCGGTAGTTCTGCCCAGCTGGAAAGACGTCAAATTTCACTGGCGGTTGGTGCGACGCTAAACCCTTATGAAAATTGTACTTTAAAATGCCTACAGAATCACGGTTTTAGTCTTTCTACGAAAATGGGTTGAATTCTTACGCTGGTCTCGACAGGCAATTGTGTTATTTTGGTCCGCTTAAATAAATGATATTTCTGTCATTTCAAGATTGATTAAAAGCTGGAGGAGACTGTGAACGAGTAGCAATCATGAAAAAATAGAAAGGATATTAAGTTCAAAGTCTACTTTTGTTTGTTCTTGTGTTTGAACACGGTTTGCAGTGAATGATGAATACCTTATGAGGAATTGTTTTGTGTTAAGTCACTGGAATATTTATGTGTTTTGTTAATCATTATATATAAGAAAGTTTCCATTGACTGTATCATTTGGGTTGCATGTCGTTTATCATCAATATGAGAGTCAAGTGTTTTATGTAGCGAAGTTGAGAATAAGTTAAGTAATTATAAACTGCCGCTTAATCAGAAACAGAGGTTAGGTTAACTGACCGCCAGTGCGTACGTGAAAACTCTGGAAGAATGGCGTGATATGCGTTGCTGTTCACGGACCGTACTGAATTTTTGTGCCATGTTGTGATGACATTCATTATTTTAGATAAACACGGCAATTTAACTTCTTTTCACTCTTCGGCTTTAACTATAGATGAGGAATCTAGGCTAACACCTGGGTAGAACCACCGACCTTCCATAAGCCAGCCGGACAGTTTTTTCACATGTGTTATTTTGGTTCTGGGTAGGATTCGAACTCACGGCGGTGAGGGGCTGGTGATTACACGTCAGAGACCATAACTACTTGACCACGAAGCCCCCCAGACGACTTTTCTACTAAATTATTTTGCAAAGAAGGGTTATGTTTGGTTTATGTTGATTTATGGACGCGCGGTTAATCCTCAATAATAAGTCTGTTTTAAGACCAAAACTACAGAACCCCTAAAGTGACATTATACACTCACATTGTGACTAGTAACATTCTTTTTCATTCCATAATTACGAATTAGTATTTCGTATTTACGAACAATATTCTCCTGCTGACATTACATGAACGCATCAAAATGAAAATACCATCAAATGAAAAGAAGAAGTCTCGCATACTTGCCCCCTGAGTGTAAAAATATGTTATCGACACCATTTTAAGCCGTACACGCGTACATACATTTTTATACAAATTTCCTCTGCGCGGTGTATACCATATAATTTTTCAATGGCAGAAATACTAAATTACTGAAAAATTGATACAAAATATCAATATTATGGCACAAGTCCACGAACTTCCTGAACGCCCCTCATATTTTGTTCGGTCGGAAGATGGCAATACGACACCAGACACAACTTATTGAATGCGAATAAAATATAAGCCAAAGTAATTAAGTTACAGCTTATATCATAATTTTCCCATGTGTTATCAGATGAATAGCATATTTCTTTTCCAAAATATAGTTTATTACCTGCAGACATCTTAATGCAAAGATGGGTGAAACACTATTTGTAATTGTATTACCATGAAAAGCTGAGTAAATTCTGTCATTTTTATGGAAATTTGTCATTTATTGCTCCTAATAATAAAATTAGTTCCTGGATAATGTGCGATATATGTTTTATTATACGTGTCATATAGTTTACTAACATTAATTACATACAGTATGATACTATGTTATTGATACAAAAAATATTGACTGAAAAGTCAAATCTAAACCAGTTGTTCCAAAAACAGCCAAAGGTACCAAACAGATGTATGCTCCACGTCCATTGGTAAGGTTATCTGTGAACACTCGATCCTATAAGTTTCTCAACACATAGTACCCTGATATCAGGGTCTACATAAGTGTTCTTCAAGTATATATGCAAATGACTAGAACTACTCCATCAGGTTGCTTTACTGAACATGAATTGAATATTGCAGCTGATGTATTTATGAACATCGTGATGTCGTATAAAATGAATAACATGATGTTAAATGTTGTTGTATCATTTTTACAGTGAAATGCACGTGTGATTTAAAATTTTTGATGTTCACTTTGGAAGGTAACATTCATTTAATTCTCATTTAATAAATAATAATTATATTATCTTTATTGTTAGCAACTACATAATTATGTATGTATACATATTTGTACGGCAGGTACTTCGTGTATATAAGACTTGGCGCTCACTCCTAATGATTTTTGTTTGTTACGTCAGTTTCCTCAGATGGCTATGAATTAGTCGTAAGATTCTCACTTTGGAGGACACAGCATTAGATGAATAATGATTGGACAATGTCTGACAAAATACATGCGAATGATACGCCTTAAATCACGAAAAGCTATGTCATGTGCGTCCTGTCCTGAACACTGAATGACAATTGCCCACTTAACTACAGCCCAAATCAAAACACTAGTGTTGATAAGACAAAGATTGAGTTCCATGGACGATTATCATTTAGAGTATCTCCCTGCTAAGCCGGCTAAATATGGAATTAAGGTTTGGATGAGGGCAAATCTTACTTACGGTAATACGATGATTTTCAAGTATACGCTGGACGTAAGCGGAGTAATGTGGAAATTAATCTTGGTGCTAGGCTCGTGAACGATTTGACTCGTATCATGTGAGGTTTTAACTACATTGTTTTTCACAACCTGAGCGTTGTTTGAAGATCTATTTGAACAGCAGACTTACTCAAAACCGTGTAAAGAAAAAACCAAATACAGAACAAAGAAACTCAGCTCTAAGTGCATAAATTTACACACTGCTTTTATCATCTACATACAAAATTTATGATAAAATTAGAACATAATACAAGTGCGTATATTTACGCAAGAAGAGGTGGCTGTAACTCTTCTTAATTATATTTATTTCTTTCGTACTGATGACTCACAATGGAATATATTTGTAAAAGCATCAGTGCGCAGCAAATTAAATCAGTTACATCATCTTAAAAATTCGTAAAGATTAACTTATAAATACAATAATTACATCTTTTTTTAAACGTATACACCATAAAACACAGCGATATACTACAGATTAGTGTCAGGGAGACAGTGCTGATAACATCAATAATCTATGTAGGAGATAGCTTATCAGTCATCTACGGAGCCCCTTAAAGTGACACTCTACACATATATTTTAACTTGTAGCACTTAGTATTTCGTAATTATGTATTAGTATTTCGTTTTAACGAATTATTATTTCGTAAAAGAATGCTACAAGTCAGAATATAAGTGTTGAATGTCACTTTAGTCATCTGTACGGACCAACTGGACAATTGCTATCAGGGCTCAGTGTCTTAGAAGTACAAACTGTTAAAGATAATAAAAAACTGATTGATATACGCGGTTTCTTAGTAACCATTAAGAGTGTCTTTGCTAAATAAAGTACAGTGTACATAGTTCCAAGAGATGAATATAGAAAAGAAATGGATTTATAAGATAAACACATACAAATCACTCCACCTTCTACAAAACTAGCCTGATGTTAGTAAACGCAAAGGGGTTTGTCACGTATATCAATTATAGCCCATATATAATAGAAGGGAAACAACTTCGACAATTGTATTTCCCAATGTATGTCATTATTGCCCTGGTTATCGCACCGCAGTTCAAAGCATTTTGCTCATTTATAGTTTCGCCTTATACATGCACATGTCACGGCTTTACGACTTCGTGTCCGACTTGTTAAATTTGGCGATTTTTTGTGTAGAAAATCTTAAATATCAAGTTTTACATACATTTAAAGAAAGTAAAAGTATATTTTTGGTTAGTGTGGGGGCGTATCTACATGTTGCACCATAAATGAGCAAAATGCTTTGGACTGCACCATCACTTCGACGTGTTAGCCCCTGTGGTATCACGTTTGATATACGAGACAACTATTGCCCTTGCTCTTTCTTTGCTAATAACTTCATATTTGGTTAGTGCAGTAATGAATTTTGAATCTGACTTGGCTTATGGCAGCAAAATATCAATTAGGCAGATTATAATTGAATAATGTGAGTGTTCAATATCTGTAATACATGCTTTATACCCAGATAAATATCATAGTCAATGGAGACTAGTTTTATTTTAATGTAAAATATAAAAATTGGTCAAAATTGTTTGTAGACCAAATAATACATCTTTAAAAACAGGTCTCATACAAGTTATTTGTGTATTAAACGATGTAATACACCAGTAATATTGATACTATATGTCAACCCGAATGGAAACTAGAAATGCAATAGAATGCATTGTTCTCGTAGAATATGCGCTACCGAGAAAGAGAAAGTAGACTCCATTTTGATCTAATAGCAGTTTTTTTTTTGGTGTCTGGTTCAATAGGATTGAGTCAACATTTGTCTGTTTGTCATATTCATTGTATAGTTCAGCACCGTAGATAAATTTATTATTTCTCACTTAAAATTAATCTGTAATCATGTGTCTTTTGTATGTATTTTCATGTTGTCTTGTGCTATAATGGTTCATTATCACTGTAAGAAATATAATGGCCACTAAGATCAAATTGTAGCCATGTTCTGATAATCCATGTTATATCACGTTTGATAATGTTACATTTACTTTGAAAATTCAGTGCTGAATAAACATACGTACTACTTACCTGTATGTATCAAACACAACGATAGAATAATACACACATGAACCTGTGATAACGTTGTTTTACTCCATGAACGGATTGAGCTACCAGGAACTTGTTACTTATACCCATTTGCCCAAGAACCCAAGTTAAAAGCATGATGTCAAAATTTGATAACTTAAATTTCTTCATTGCATCCCCTGAATAATTGATTTGTTGCTTCTTAACAAGAGCAGTTAGCTCAGCAGATATTAACAACTCCGCTTACTTTTTAAATCAATTGACCTTGGGACCTATAACATGTATAATTATGTGTCTAGTTCGTTCAGTGTACTACACATACCAGACACTTTCTTCAATTCTGTAAATGTCAGAGTTGATACAAAATTTCTATTTTCTGGAGACAAACCAACCTGCTGATGAAGTCAGCAATACTCTTTCTTGATATCGTTAGTTCAACTTGTAATAAAATGACCCTTGTGTAGTTATGGTGAGTCTAGTCTATCAAAATTTGGACATTGTCCAGTCAGACAGACGGAAAGAGTCAGAAACAATAAAAAGACAAATCAATCAAATATTACGGATTCTTGAACTATTCTATTCAGTTTTGAAAGGTTCTGTGTGTCTGCAGCGTTGTTTAAGACCATATCACTCAATCAACTTTCGTCCGAATAGCGTTTAAATTATGCATCCGCAGGGCAAAATATTGCTCAAGCAAAACACAGCATATAAAATCTCACGACACTAGACCTATTGCTTGTCTTTTATGCTAGGGATTCTACATTTCAAAGATACCCTGTTTATGCGTACTTCCCACTGAAAACCTACTCAATCTAATATGGTCACATAATAGATTTCCTCTTAAAGTGTTTCCTTGTTGACATATACTCGACCCCGTCTCTCCATTTTAATCTATTCAGCAGTCGACTTATTGTCGATTTGTGGCGATGGAAAAGTCAAGCAACGTCTCTTGCCGACATCCCAGCTGTAAGCATAGCGATGGCTCTTTCACGTTGCTCAAACGTCATTCCAGGCCGACGTCCCATCATTGATTTTCAAAGATTATTTTCCATTTTTATGTGTTTATGATAAGAAAGCTCTCGAACTATGTACTGTGACCCGCGGAGGATCATCCGATTTGCTTTGCACATACTGCACGCGATTTTCGTGAAAGTGACGTTTCACGATTACATAATGGTCTAGTGTACAAAAACAAGTGAAGTCATGCTGTCAATGAATGGGCACAATTGTTCAATACGGAAACGTTTTGGTGACATTGATTTATAGACGAAAACCAAAGTCGTAAAAAACTTGCAAAACTTTTTTCTGTCAGTATATTTTAGTTCGCTTATATGATCAAGTAATTATAAAACATTATTCTTAGGCAAAATAGTGCATATCTACAATCAATATTGTATAATAACATAAACAAACACTGCATTGGACGTATTTTGTTCGTAAATAAAAAAAGAATTTAAGTCGGTTTGGTGAATTTTGCTGTAAACCATAATATTATAGTGTTTTTAAATATTAGCGAAACCATGACCTGCAGTGTCTGGTGTTTGGTAATATTAGCTTTTTTTTTAAATTTGTAAAAGATATTGTACGCAGATGTTTTTCATTATTCGTCGTGTCAAATAACGTTTAACATCATTACAGTGGAACATGACACTTGATGACTTAAAGATTAAAGCGACTAACTCTCGGTAATGATACGGTGAAAAAAACAAATGGTATAGTCATATGAAAGCCTAACCGAATTATTTTGTTACATGCTAGTGTTATTGTAATTAAGACTATTCTATCGTTCATTAAAATGTCTGTAAAAATGTAACTTTAAGTATTAATTGTCAAAGTTTACGCCGTTTAGATATTGATTTTTTGAAAGAAATAAGCCACACCATCTGAAACACAGCCATACAAATATGAATAAATTTTAGATTTGATAAAAATAATAGTTTTGGAAAATTGTCTTTATGATATAGAAAAATACGTTTTGTCTTTGCGATGTTAACACATATATATAATACTAGGGTACTGTCTTTGTGTATTTAATTGTAAATTTTGTGAAATTCATGTATGTCCATATCGAGTAGATAACTATATTGAAGAAACACAAAGCTTTGTGTTCAATCCTCAGCATCAAGATCGACGATCATCAGCTACAGCAGAACTGAACAACATTTACCTACCACAATAGGTGACAGCATCACACCGCTACCACTAAACCCATTTTACGTGTATTTGTATATCTCAATAATACATCTCGTGACGGTTGCAAAATTGGCATATACTACTGGATTTTGGAGGAGACGTTGGGTAAAGCGATGCGGGCACGAGTTATGTATTGTGTTATCTACCCGCATTCATTCATGAGCGGCATTAAAAAAAATTAAGAAACAACAATCAAAGTAATGCATTTACCATTTTATTTATTTAAAGTATTGCATTTCTATGGACACTGGTTATAAAAAGGTGAACGTGGTATTAATCAAATAAACTTGAAATGTGCTACATTGATGCAAGTAACCAGTAAAATAAAAAAAATGTTATATAATCAACACTAAGTGAGAATGTTATGTTCAGTACAATATGATGCGTTATTGTCTGTGTTCAGTTCAATTTAATTTTACTACAAAACATTGTTTGGATACATCGTTTGTCTGCAACGCTACCGAACGCTTTTAAAGAAAATTCAAGACTTTTCGCTCCACTCTGATGTATCACAACTGTTTCTTCTTTAGCGATTGTCTGTAACAAAGCATTTTTAATAAATACCAATTATTGCATCAAAAAAGTACACATACGTAAATATAATCGACATGCTTATAATTATAGCAGTACCGTGTTAGAATAATCAAACGTTTGTCAAAAAATATCCGGCTCGAATGTTATCGGATGATCTACATCGAATCAACTAAAGTACATGTAATTCACTGTGGTTGTTAATATAGATAAATAATGCCACTCCTTTTTTGCTATTGGTAATGAGCCGCAGTATATTCGAATTGTGTTATGATACAGTATATAAATCTAACATACCGCTATTATCGTCGCCTATTGGGGTATGTTGACCGGTTCCGCTTTGCCCGTTTTGTGTTTGGCCGCCATTGTCTAGAACATAAAAGTCACATGATATTTTATGAAATGAACACATATCTTGTCACACAGTTACTATTCGTCTCATGTAATTCAAACGTCACGATATATTTTTTGCGAATAAGAAATCCGACATCTAAATATTTTAAATTAAACGTGGTTATATAAGAATCTATAAAACCACATACAAATAAACAACCATACAGTTGTGGCCATGACGTATCCCTTACTAATTACAGTACAAAGTATAGTTACAATTATATTTCCAGGGAGCCACCAAAAGTCATTAATGCGTCAATTTTTTTAACTTTGTCTATTGACCTTGTATATTTAACACCATTATTGATTTAAGATGTAAATGCTAACCAAATTGATGAAATAATTCATAATTTTATTTTTCGGTTGTTGTTTAAACTAGAAAACACAAGCCCGAATATAAATAGTTTAATCTATAATAAATATTATGTTAAACGAAATTATTTACGATCGTTTAAATCGTATTCTTAAATATAGATATCATACACATATGATTTAAGATAATATATTTTTATCGCTATAATACATAAAGTATATGCAAGCTCAATATTTTCTCAAATTTTCACCTTATATTTTAATGGTACAAATGAATTATCGTAGATGACATACATATACTATATATTTCGAGCGAGCGATAACGGACATCCTATGAAAGTGTTGATAGGAATGGTAACATCTAACTGAATATAGAAATTTTAAAATGCCGGCAAATAGCAAGCTTTTCTCACGTAATTAAGTATATAAATGAGCATTAAGCCCAACAATGTGTGTGTTTGCATTTTGTGCACATTTTCTTTATTGAAACACTCTATCTAATACTGATGGAACAAGCATTGTGATAGGTGAACGCAAGTCGTCCGTTTTTAAGAATGCATCGCACATATTCCGTGCATTGTAGAAAAAGCTTCATTCTGAATGAGACATAAAACGTTAACCAGAATGATTACCAGATACAACATCTGAGCGGAAACGTCTGTGACACTTTATAGCAATATTTGACGTCGGGGTTTGTTTTTTATCTAGATATCCATTTTCTTATCTATATACATCACGTAAGTAAGTAAGTAAGTAAGTAAGTAAGCTTCTGAATTAGGAGGAACAGATCTGTATAGTTAGTTGTAATCTTTCTAACGTTCGATCATGAACGACGTGAACCCCCCACTACCACCACCACCACTCCCTTCCCCCCGCAAAAAAACAGGTTACTAATATCACCATTGTATGCGTTTTTATTTCTATTGATGCTGGTTATAAGAATGAAAACGGGATGGGGAATTGAAATATTTGCATTTAGAATTAAACAATTTGCAAATCACAGCAAGTCATAAATAATAACACTTTAAAACCCAAAACGAGAATGTCACGTCCAGAGCAATATGTTATATTTTATCGGTGTATAATTTATTTTTGACTTCAATTCCATTTAAATTTCATTCAACTATAATAACATTGTAGTAGGTACATCGTGTAACTGATGGGACTTTGATAAATGGAATTATCACTCTGCTCCAATGCAACACGAATGTCTCTGGTTAGACCAATATCTATATAAAGCATTGTTATAATCACAAATGATTGCATAAAACATCACTGCATCGAAGTAAATATGATCGACTTACTTGTAATCATTGCAGTTCTGTGTTGCAATAATCAAACGTTTAAAACATATGACCAGCGTCAATATAATGTCGAACCATCGAATGATCAATATTGAATCAATGGAAATAATTTATGTTCGTTGTTAATACAAAGCAATAAAGCCACTCCTTTTTTTCTCAATGAATAATGAGTGCATGTGTGTGCCTTTTGTCGCAGTATATTCTAATTGCATTATAATGTAGTATATGAAATCTAACATACCGCTGTTTCCTTCGGAAGATGGGTTGTGTTGATCGTTTCCACTTTGTGGTTGTTCACCGTCTGAAGAACATAATATATTACATAATATTTTACGAAATGACCACATAGCTCGTGATACAGTTACAACTCGTCCAATGTAATTCAACGCATAATTCTAACTTGAAGATACGTTTTTGTAAATAAAAAAATTGAGATAAAAATACTTTAAATTAAACGTTGCTGTATAAGAATCTAAGAACCAACAGCCATACATGTGAGACCATTTCGTATACCTTACCAATTAATAAGTACGGTAGTAATTATTTCCATAGAGTCACCAAAAGAAATAGCAACGCGTATTTTTTTAACTTTGTCTATTGACTTCGTATATTTTAAAAAAAGTTTATTTCAGATGAAAAGCTAACCACATTCTAATGTGATGAAATAATTTACAATTATATTTATCTGTATTTGTTTAAACTATGCTGACAACCATAAAAACGCCCCACCTGCCTCTACACCGTCATATTTCATGAACTGAATATCGAATGTATGATATTCTGATTTGGAAACAAGCTTAAGGATTATTTTGCTATTTTCATCAGCTATGGCTAAAGAGAATGACTAATGCTTTTTAGACAACACGACCAAGTGTCGAGAAATGTTACGCTTCAGTAGATTAGGGAAGTGTTAATACATCAGAAAACATAAGGTGACATACATAGCTTGGGCACACACAAAAGTATTCCACTTATATTATGAGACGTGTTTATTGAACGTCAGTAAAAAAAAAACAAAAGCCTGAATGTAAATAGTGTAATCTACAATAAATATGATGTTTCGACCGACGGTTTTTGTATAACGAACGATTCAAGTCGTAGTATTGTTTGTTGCACAATTTAGCCTGTTTTTTTTGCAAATGAAGCTATGCACTACGTTTAAGTCGTATAATTAAATAAATATATCATTTACATATGATTTAAGATCATACATTTTTATCGTCAGAGTAGATATGTGCTTTCTCAATTTTCCACCTTACAATATAATCCTGCATATAACTAATATAATCCTGCATATAACTGACTGCAATTGACTTTCAAATACATGTACTAGTAAATTGGTCTATTTTTTATTTTACAAATGAATTATTGTGAATAATATGCATGTACAATGTATTGAAAAAGAATTATTAGTATGTAAGTGGAGGTAGGAAATAATGACGACAAATAGCAAACTGTTCACACATCATTACCGCTATTGTCACTATATTTGTCCCTATATTTGTATAAGTGTTTCAATTTTGACAAAAATGAAGTATTGCGTATCAGGAAATTAAAAGGTTCTGTTGGACAGGTTCATACCCAGGCCACATTGTTCTGAAGAGGCTTTCCTGTACTAGTGGTCTCAAGTAAAATATCACCTGTTATATAACACCATGTACATCCGTTGCGGACACTACAAGTAACAATTGTTATATGCAGACTGGTCACAAAATACAATCTGTATATTATAAATTTCTATGATTTTGAGCAACTACAATCAAAAGGATATATTTATCACACAAAAAATTTGCAAAGAAATTATTAACCAAATTTTAATGAGTCTTAACTTTATAAAAATGCACAAAAATATTGTCATCATCTTCACATTGCTTTTACAGCTTTACATCTGGGCCTGAGTAGAAATGTATCCAATTATATCAGACTACAAGGACTGTCAGTGAAAGTAAAAAGACTTTATGACGCCTGCTTATAGACATTTAGTGGCAAATTGTTATGCTTTACAACGTATGAATTTGTTGCGGACACTACATAGTTGCTCTTATAAGGTCTAGATAAAAAAGTTCAATAATTTTAAATTTGTAATAATGTTCATTTCAATCATTTATATTCCCATACTATAGGCCTTTTCAGAAAGTAGGTTATCTCCCTTGCAAAAGTTTGTCGCATTCGGATTCCTTCGGACACTGGGTAGTATTATTTTAATGGCGTCTTGAACAAAATCGATACCGACATTGACCATGTGCTGAAGAATCAAGATAATTGAAAATAATTGATAAACACATCAATCAACTTTAAAAAGAAGTGTTAAGATACTAATAATGGTTGTTGATTGAAGTAAAATTAATCCTGCTACCTTTGCTCATTGGTGTGTTTATGTAGAGCATTTGACAATGTCAAAAAATTCAAACATATATATTCGAGAGGTTAAATAGTTTTTTGCTTCCGTTTCGTTCCAATCAGAACTTCATGATAGGCTATCCATCGAACGCAGCAGTTGAGAATTGATTTGATAGTTTAAAATAATAATACTCTTATTTATACAAAATAAATTTGAGCAAATACAAGATCAAATAAACATAATGGAGCACATATTTACTAGAATTTATTTAATAAACGATGCATATATCACATCTGGGACCAATATAAGCATTGATCCCAGATGATTTTTTAAATGACAATACTATT
Source organism: Lutraria rhynchaena (assembly GCA_008271625.1). NCBI lineage: Eukaryota > Metazoa > Mollusca > Bivalvia > Venerida > Mactridae > Lutraria > Lutraria rhynchaena. Next base: position 827,679 of record VIBL01000039.1, read on the forward strand.
AAGCCGTAATAAATCAAAGAGCGGTTGAAATTTCTTATGAATTATCAAAGGATCGAAGTTTAAGATGACCATTTATTAAAAGCTATTTCGTTAAAAACATACTGAACCTTTCATTTTAATTTTATGTTTACGTTTCGCAACACACACTAACAAAAAAAAGTAAACATTGTAAGAATAATAATTAGAGGATGTCACATGCCTTGGCTGATTAAAAATAGAACATATTTGACCCCAGACAGCTGTAAAAACAATGTACACCCATAAACATTGGGTGGTATAAATATATATGATCGCATACTGTTTTTTCGGTTTAATTAATTGCTATCAGTAAGGATAATGTCACCCAGACAATGAATTTAACAACTTGCAGATTTTGCTAAGATATTAATAAAGAGGCAGTTCGCCGATTTTGTAAATTTGTGACAACAGCCATCGAGATAAATCATAGAGATAAACATTTTCATGTATTAAATTAAAATGCAAACCAGTGTATTTTTTCTACACGTAAACTTAACATAAACCTTAGCACACGAATTAGTTTTGGTAAAATGAAATTTAACACTTAGCCAGATGTGCGTCTTTTTACGTCATTGTATGTAAATGGATATATATGCGCATAAAGTATTGTTGCATATTTGATCATTTTTTTTGTTCTTTTGATGTAATGGAAGGAGGAAAACGGATGAACAAAAATTAATGCATTTTAGTAACTAATACAATCATCTTACCTCACATGTGTATCTTTTATCTATTATTTTTTTAATAAAATCCTTTTTCAACACACATTAAAGGTAATCTAAAACCTATACTGCGCGGTCATAACTGTTTTTCTTTTGCAAATGCAAAAATAAGCGAAGTATGAAATTTGTATTCAGATAGTAGAGTGGATCAATTTCACAGTCATATTTGAAATGAAATATTGTATACACTATCTTATGCGGACAATCAATTGAAAAAATAGTCCTTTGAAATACAACACGAGTTTGTTTGATCGCTATTTTCTAGAACACTTTAATTCTCCTATCAACTATTTTGGATCTTAAATATTTGATGCACCAAAAACACAATCGAAAAGACGATTTTATGCGAAAATTATTATTTATTGGTTGTTAAATATCAATTACGACTTAAGTGTTAAATGTAAGTGTAAAAATCCAAATACATGTAATTTGCCGCGAGTTTGCAGACTTTTTCAATCTCATCTGCTCTAGGGAACAACCTGGGAGGACTTTCCCTGTGTAGGTCCAAAACTGTCTTACAAAATGTTCTCTTCACAGCTTAGTAGATCATTGTTCTCAAAGACAAAGTTTGGCTGAGTCTTATTACGTCGCTGAATCCAGACCTTTCTTATTCGTAAATCAGCTGAAAATCGATGCAACAACATCTTTTTGTCAACTTGTCTCCTAACAAACTGTCTTCTTTCATACACAACAATAACATTGGTAAGATGACATAGCTATTTTTGTCTATTAAATCAGAATGTTCTAACAATTTGAATATTCAGTTTGATCACCCTTGCCTCCGGGACATTCCCAAGTAGTCGAACATTCACTATTTTTGACAGTTTAACTTCTTACACAATAAAATTTCGACTGTTCGACACAGTAAAAAGCTATCCCAATGAGTGTTTTACGTGTGTCTGTGTTTTTACCTGCTGTATATTGGATAACCCAACCTTATAAGCATATCCATAGCTTTTATAGCTTTCTAAAGTTCTTTTGATATTTTTCTGCTATAATACAGCTTGGATTAGAAACAACCATATTATTTGTTCTACATTAATTTAGACATTGGATACTAGTTTGATGTGCAGTTAATTAGGATAAGATATCTTTGAAGTGTTAAACATGATACTTCTTTGACGCGCAGTACTACCGGGAAATAGCAGGTGCGCGTTACTTATCTCCTACTTAAGAGCTATCAAGGACAGGTAAATCATGTTTCAGAAAAGGCCTATGATGCATCATGTGTATGGCAGATAACAAATGGCTCCTTTTTAAATGTACTAGTCAACTCTTGAAAGGTTTGTTTCATATGCATACTGTAAGGTATTTTTCCGCCCATACTATTTATACGCCTGCAAACGAAGTTTTCAGGGGTGTACTGGAAACACCTTGGTTGTTGATCGGTCGGTCGGTCATTCAGGCAGTGGGTCGGTCTGTCGGTTGGTTAGTCGCGCGGTCTGTCCCCAACTGAAATAGGAGCATGGGGTGAACATTTCTCTAACCTTTTTTGTGCGAACTTGTTCAAGTTCTGTATGTACATTGTGGTTGGATAGATTATTCATGCCAAAGGTCACATAATTATGTTGTAGAATTATGTCCCCTTGAAGGCTGGTCGGTCGCACAGACTGTCCCTAAATTGTGGAGAATATTTCTCTAACATTTTTTGAGAGAACTTTTTCAATTCTTTTATACACATCATGACTGGATAGAAGACTTGCATGGCATTATTATGTATGCCAAATGTCAAATGCAAAGTTAGTTGATCCCTTGGTCTGTCCCCAAATGGTATAGACGCTTGTGGTTAATATTTTTCTAACAATTTTTGTGGGAACTTTTTGTGGGAAGTTTTTTATCTCCTTCAATGTTTTTTAGTGGAAAACTTTCACCAATTTTTTTAGATGTATTGTATTTGCATGGAAGATGTGCATACTGTATCGAAGTTGCCATACTTTGCAGTTTTATGTTCCCTTCATGTTAGTCATTTATTTTGCCAGAAAAGAGGAACATTTGATTTCATTTTGATTTTTTCAGATTTTTAGTATGCATTGTAGTTGAATAGAAGATGTGCACAACATATTATTCTTGCAATACATTGCAGAATTATGTCTGTGTGACATTAGTTATTCATTACATTGTAAAAAATAGCATTTGAATTGATATGTGAGCTTGTATCATGTTTATTTATGTGCCTGCAAATGAATAGTAATTATGTATTGGCATATTATGGAACTGAATAAACTGTAATTGTTGTTTCTTTCAGAATTGTTCAAAGAAGTATTTTTTTAAACTGAACGAAACAACTTAAGCAATTGTTTTGTACACTCTGTTTAATTTGTCTTAATTAGTGCACAATATGCAATAAAAATGTATGTACCATTCCCTTAATATGACTTATTCTAGCCAACTATGTGCATGCCCTGTAGAAATGCTTTCTTGGACTTTGTCCACTAAATTGCATTATTTTATTTGGAAGGGGGTATTTAATCACAATTCAGTGATAGGTCTAGTTGTTGCTAAAATTAAACTTGATATTAACACATTAAACATAAATAAAACCCTGTAGTGTCCGCAACACAAAAAACCGAAACAAATATATGTTAATCATTTGTTTGATCTAAGAAAGGTCACATATGTTTTTTTTTCTTTACACATTTTTGAACAATTCTTCTTTTGAATTATATATTAAATTGTTAGAATATTTCAAATGTCCTTACAAGAACATGGGAAAGTATACTAATTTCATTGTTATGTCATTCTGGTCAGAAAAAAACATATAATACTGTGGTATTTCTTTAATATATTTTCATGACTCTAATCAAAACAAAGATATTAAGACAAAAAAGCATAAAAAATCTTGATGAATCTAAAAACTAGAGACCTATTTTATATATGTGTTGCGGACACTGCACTGTTGCGGCCAAAGTTTTTCACAATTTGTGATAAAACTAATAGACATATGAATAAAGCCTTTCATATGTGGAAACATGTGGCAAAGGCATGTTATATAGCAATAAAATTGGCTCTGTATCTCATGCTTGGTGGAGTGAGAGAGAATTTGTTGCGGACACTACGAAATATGACCCTTTTTAGTGACCCGAAATGACACAATAATACAAATTTCTAATGAAGTGCAGTTCAATGTATAACTTTTTTGTTTCAACAGCAAATAAATCTGCAACATAAGCTGTTGATTATGATTATTTTCAGTACTGCAAGTATTTTTAAATGCTGTTAAACATCAATTGGCAAAATTTGGCAAAATCTATAACAAGTCAGTACCTTTAGTTAAACCCATGCCATTTTTTTTATTTTTTGTAGAAAATTGATGAAATAAAAAACATATACAACTACAATAAATTGTCTTTGTAATTACATAGGTATATGAAGTGAAATGTCCATGCGAAGTATTCTATTTGGTTGTTCAAAATTAGTGATTTTTAAATGAAACAACATAACACTAAAAAGTACCATTTTTGGCACTTCGTTCAGGTATTACTTAAAAATAAAGCAACATCCTGCATGAACAAAAATTACTATTTTCCTTTAAATTGACTACATCAAACCTCTACAGGACTGTATAACATGGGCATTTTAAGAGGACAATATAGTAAAAATGGCGTATGTAAATAAAATTAAATTCTACAAAAAACATTACAAAATATTTTTTTGCATTTTTATACGCTATAATGCACTAACGCTACATTAAAGAGAGCGCTTACTGACATACAATGTAAGTGTAGGTAAGAAAGATAATATTCAACTAAATACCTGAATACAGAAATATAAAATAACGCGACTAACAACAAACTGTTCACGTGTAATTAAGCAAATGAAATCAAGTCTTACGAGCAAAGCATAATAAATTTATAATTCTTACGATGTTGCGACGATACTGTTCCTACAATGCAAAGAACAATAACCAAACACAACGCTGTGTATGTCTGCATTTTGTGAACTTAGTAAATTTTATTTATTAACAAACAATATCCAACACTGAAGCAATCAAGATTGTGAGAAGTGAATGCAAGTTGCTCTTTTATATGTGCATTGTAAAAAAGCTTCATTCTGCATGAAATATAAGATGAAAAAGGTCGAATAAATATATTGAATTACAGCTCGACATTCGTTTATCTTGAAATCCAAACTTGTACATTTGACATGCAATGCAGCTTCAAAATAAATGTTTAAACTTCAGTTTTTTGTATAGTAACACATTTTCATCTGCATCGAGCATGTATTACATAATAAATAAAATCAATTTACAACAGCCAACAGATGATTATTTACTACCAGCAATAGTAAAGCACATGTGATGAAAATAATTTTTATAAATTCTACTTAAAATACCCATCTCCAAAATACTTTGAATGAAAATAATTGAATACGACACCCCTCCATTCATATACTCGTGTATATATATATATATATACCATAAAAAGACGTACCACTTTCACAAAACGCAAAATTATAAATCCACACGAGCTTTCAATAGGGCTTGCAGGTGTTTAAGTTATACACACAAAATGAGACCAGGAAAAAGCTTCTACCCCAAACCGTTTCTGAGAAATCGAATTAGTACCGTTAGAATTTGACCCAATTTCTCTTTAAAACGACTACGAAATTGTCCGATTTCATATACTAATTAGTACAAGATTGTCAGTATATCATAGGTCGCACTGACTAATAATTCCTAAAAATAACAATTAAATATATTGAATAGTGATCTTTGCAAATAGCCACATAATTACTAATACTACATACAAGTTTACTATCACTAATTGTTATGTATTTTGGTTAATATTGTTAATAGAGACATGGCGGTGCACGACGACAGAATTCCCAACAATAAGAATTGTGATGTATTGCACGTGAAAAAGCCATTTAAATTGAACTCTTGCTGTGTTCAGTTCTAACTACGGTTTCAGTTGCAAAGAATAGGGTTCAACATTTTGAATGATTTAGTGCAAAGTGTATTTCTACAGTGGCTATCGAATTATTTAAGCGTTTTGAGGTGTTACGAAGCATTGTTTATCAGATTACAAAAACTCTGAATATAAATAATTCCAAAAACTAAGTTATTGGTGCTTTTACAAAAGCAGACAACATTTCTCACAATCAAAATAAAGCATGTTTGTTCCCAATCGGCTTTAGAGCGTTTTTTGGTCAATTTCTACTTGTCGATATTTTTATTTTCATATTAAATGCCCTAAAAATCTTTAAGAAAAATGTTCTGCCCGTCTATGGATCCTATATATTCCATTTAGTGAATGAATTATTTTGTATTAAAGGTCGTGCTTTACTTTACCATCATGACTCTTGATCATGTTCCATCACAACAATGTAAATGATATGTACTTAACACAATACGTACAGTTAGAAAGAAAAAAAATACATAATATTGTAAATAAGGTCGCCTTTTAGTCCGTCAGGTGTAATTGAATACCATGATGAACAATATCAATTGCAAAAACAATTGCAGAATGGGATATTTAACTGTAAGTGATGAAACGAATTGAGAAGATGTTACTTATGGTATAACCATGTGACAAGCTACTCGAATAACGTCAGTGGTTGCAAAGAACCCTTGCATCTGCCAACTCAGATACATATATATACCTGTATGCCTGATATTTCAGTCCAATATTGCATTATTTTACTAGACTACTACCTGATATGATACTATATACTACTATAAAGATGTATTGAGCGGAAACGTATGTAAGTGATACAGATAATACGTAATTTATAAATTCTCGCCCGTTTCTTTTTTTTGTTTTTTTGGGGGGGGGGGGTTTGTCCTGTTTACCTGTACACATCATGTAATTGGTAGTAAGTTAATAATTTTCTGAATTAGATCTAGAGAAGATCAGTGTATTATACATTAGTTAGTTTTATTCTACTCAACGTTCGTTCGTTAACTACGTTAAAACCCCTGAAAACAAAAAGTAATAAATCGCCATTTTATTCCGTTTTATTTCTATTGACGCTTGTTAAAAGAATGAAAAAGGGATGGGGAACTTAAAATGCTGCATCTAGAATAAAACAATTACCAAATAAAAACCTACAATATGTTAGCATCTTATATTCTTAAACGAAAATTTCAAGTCCAGTACAATATGGTATGCTTTGTCGATTTATAACTCATTTGTAGCATCTTTTCTCTTTAAACTTTCAACTGTAACATTTTATTAGATACATAGTGTATGTAGATACATAATTGCTGGGATTTTGCTAAATGGAGTTAAAGCTGAGTTTTTACAGAAAATTCAAGACATATCACTCCGCTCCGATGCAGCACGAATGTATCTTCTTCGACCAATTTCTGCAATAAAGCAGAGTACAAATAAGTTCATAAAAGTGAATGTAAGTAAATATAATGGACTGATTTATAGATATAGCAGTTTTGCGTCAGAACAATCAAACGTTTTAAACTAAATATGTCTGACTTGAATGTTACGCCAAACCATCGGACAATCTAAATTGAATCAAGGAAAGTAATTGATGTTCGTTGTTAATACATATCAAATATGCCACTCTTTTTTTCGCAGTGGATAATGAGTGTATGTCTGTGCCTTATCTCGCACTATGCTTGAATTGAAATAGAATTAAGTATTCATGCATATGAAATTTAACATACGTCTGTTTTCTCCGATAGATAAGCCGTTTTGAAAGTTTCTGCTATCCACCTTTGGTCTCCGACTATCATCATTGTCTGAAGAATGTTATTTGTTTAAATAATAAAACACAAGTCCAAATATAAATAGTGTAATTTATAAAAACCGACAACTGATTATGATCGTAATATTGTCTGTTATAGAATTTAACCTATTTTTCTTTTTGTTAATGAAGCTGTCGTTTTATTATTAATGATGCGTAACTGTTTAATTGGTGATACCTAGTTTCACCGATTTATAGTTTTAAAATGTAAACCTTAAGTATACATACAAATAAATTCTCTTATACAGTGTCCATTGCAAGTAATTTAATACAAATTTGTTATGCTTGGTCGGTGTTCTATAAACTAATATCGCATGTATTTTACATAATTTTGAACAACGATAACTATTCCGTATATAAAGATATATTACAACAATTCGCAATAAAGTAACATCCTTGTATTATGCAGGGGACCATGCCTCAGATTTTTGATAATGTCCACCATTCATTTGATATTTTGATTTTAGCCTGAAACCGGCTGACGATTATGTAATACGTCATTGATTAATAACGAAAACACTCGTCAAAATTTCTAATGCATATTTCCCTAGATAAGCATTTCTGTTACCGAAAGTAACGAAAACCGATTGGATTCGAAATACATTTTCAAATAAGGCAGCAATCTTTATGCATAAAGAAACCCATTCAATTTTGATAGCCAATAAAAATCTTTTATCGTTTATGGTTCAATCATGAAACCACTCCCATTTTTGATGTCAAGTAAATGATTACGAATCATTGTCAAAATAATATCATATTGTGAACAACACCCCAAATATCACACTAATAGAGAGGTTCTCATTGCCGATGGTAAAATCTTTTTCAAGAACTGCGTCATTAGTTAAATAAGTAGTAGCGATGTATTTGTTATAAAAAATACTTTAAATATTTCCCTAGATAAGCATTTCTGTTACCGAAAGTACCGAAAACCAATCTGATCCGAAATACATTTTCAAATAAGGCAGCAATCTTTATGCATAAAGAAACCCATTCAATTTTGATGGTCAATAAAAATCTTTTATCTTTTACGGTTTCTCTCACCTGAGTAAAAACCGCAACTTTTATTGTTTTCCTGTAATTTGACCTGGTGACCTAGATTTTGAGCCAAGATAACCAATCTTCGAACTTGTCCAAGATATTTTGCAGACAAACTTTCTGACAAGGTTTGGTGAAGATCCAGTCCAAATTATAACCTCTAGAGTGTTAACAAGGTTTTCCAGTGCTTTAACCTGGTGAACTAGTTTTTGACCTGAGATGACCCATTACAGCAGTTCCAGTGCATATGTGTGCCTTGTGTTGCGATATGACTTCACTGCATTAGATTATGGTTATTATGCATATGAAATTCATCATACCACTCTTTTCTCTAGTAGAAAACAAATTTGAATGTGATTTGATGAAATTTGATTGGCAACAATACTCAACCCTCATTTCGGTCTTATGAACATCATAGATTTACGAACCGAAAACTTAGCTTGTCATAAGTAGTTAAACTTGATGAGAGCAAATAGCCATTTGCGCTACCATGAACTTGCACATCTAGATCTGTTGACTCTCAAATATATAAGTTTTTTTTTATTTTAATTGTATGAACGAATTATTTTAAATGATATGCACACAATGTATTAAAATAGAATGGGATAACGGATGGATAATGCATAATGTAGAAGTAACAAATTCCATCAGGTCCTACTCAATATTTAAAGTAAATTAGATGTAACCACTTAAATCAAGTACTACTAAATATTACTAAATATTTGAAGCAAACAATTCTTACTACCTTGCGACGATACTGATCCCAAAAGGCAGAGAACAATAACCCAACACAATGCTGCGCGTGTCTGCATTTTGTTTAGTCAATTTCAATCACTGAAGCACATTAAGACTGTGAGAAACGAACGTACTGCGTCTTTGTGTATAAATGTATGCACCATACGTTATGCAAGCATTGTAAAGAAGTGAAAAGATGTAGGTCAAATAAAAATATCAAATGTACTTCGGCATTCATCTATCGCATCCAATTTGCACAAGTGTGACTTAAATTTATACAATGACAAACCATGCAGCTTCAAATTACATTTTAAGCTCAAGTCTTTGTTGTAAGGACTATTTCCATGATAAATCTATTCTTGGTCTACATGTAATTTGTCCGTGAGATATATTTATTATATAAAACTGAATGAAGTAATCTACTAGATGTATAATGACTTAAAAAACCTACGAAAGAAATTTCCAACGTACTATGTATTTTACATGACGCTGACTAGAAATAACAAAATACGCTCTAAATAGAAGGATCATTATAACAACAGCGACACTACATTAATACAGAGACAAGCGAGGTTTTACGCAAGCGTAAAATGGCTGCGAAGAAATCGTGTAGCTCATAGTGTCTCAATGGAAAGGGAAGAGAAACTGTTATTATTTCAGATGTGACTAAAAATTATTATTGGTAGTTTTAGGAATAAAGTTACGAAAGTAACACAGAAATTTGTCTTTGTGTTTTAATATCAACACTAATATGTACTTTCATGAACGTTTAAAAGAATATTGATAATATTGTAAACTTAAATAACAAAATGTTCGCATGGATTCTTCTTCAGCAACATTTCGTGAACAAGAGCCACCACAAGCGGGGACCGTGGTCGACTTGTGTCTTATTACCAATGAGGGTTTATATGGGCTAAGGCCATTTTTCATGAATTCCAGGCCATTATATGCAGTGTACCTAATAATGCTACCATGATGAAAATTACCAAATTAATGCCTTACCATTTTGACTATTTAGATTTGGGCAGTTGTGAAAATTGAAGTTAAAGGGGAAGCGTTACGGCACGTAAATTCAATTACGTCCTTACTAGCTTAAGGTCTTCAGTGTACTCATGTTATACTGTGATAGGACGGGTACATTGAAGTCAATGCCGTAGGAAAAGCTAACCAATAATCGTGCCAAGAATCTGACGCTACGGCTTTTATTATATCTGAAAATTGTTGAAAAACCCAGTGAAAAAAAAGAATTTATATTACAAGACAGACAACTCATAAGCACAATTTATTTCAGCATCCAAGTGTATTCTATTATACCCATCAATAGAAGAATCGGTGAAGTCGTGTTTGTTACCATAGGTATTGTTCTGTTTCTCAACCAATTTGAAATTTTGCCAATTTTTTGTCAGAAAATGGGTTTTTGCAAGTGGTGTTTGTTACCATGGCGATTGTTTATATTTTTACTAAACAAATTTCAAGTCACGAGAGAGTCTTAAAACTGAACATTATTCTGAGCGATATAAATAGTTCGTAATTTCAAGTATTTTCTTATGGGAATAATTGTTTCAGCATTTTTATTATTAACACAGAGCTTCTGGCTATTGTCATTATCGATTTATAGTGCGACAGGCTGTAAGAAAATTTGATTCAAATACCGATTGAATTGCAATGGCACACATTTTTTGTTTACGCCTTGAATTAGCTTTTTCTTTTGTCTTGAACAAACTGTTTGGACATGAAAGGAGTGTGCGCATTCCTGTTTCTTTTCGTTGTATTTTGATTTCATTGGTTTAATCAGATCTTCAAACGTTTGTTCTGACAATCGCTTAAAACGGATGTTCGGCTAGTTGTATGACTTTTAGCAATCGTTGCATTGAAGAGGCTTAACTATAAATGCGAGCACAGGGGTAAACATCTTTGATGTCATTGTGAATGCATATTGCTATTGTATTTATACACTTTATTTAAGTTACTATCGTTTCTGGTGGGACGTTTGGTAAATAAAACTGATAAAACTTGTACAAGGTCACTTCTATATAGCTTTTTACTAAATTTTGAAAACGCGTTTCGTGTTACTGCAATTTGATAGTAGCCTGCCTTTAAGATGCACTTTTGGATGGTCCCCCTTTGGCTCACCACACAGCAGACGACATATTAAACTGTTTCCCGTTGATTCTTTGTACTTTCGTACACTGCAACATGAAACGAGAACCACTTTAACGCTCTATCAAATGTACAGCATACGATCCGGGCCGTCCGTGAAATTCTATCCTATCTACCTTTGATGTTCACCGACTCCGGATTCAAGCAACTGACCTCGTTCTTTTGAAAGACCGACCATATATACACAGACATAATTTTGATCAAAATATGGGACACGAATTTTCCGTGATATTCAACTAATAATGATGGAGTGACAAAAAATCTAAAATGTCAGTTGCTGTATTTTAAAGATTTATATTGTGACGTATATACAGTACTCGCCTTGTTGGTGTATAAGACCCTGTTCTTTTTCAAGAAAAACGAGCCAGTGTCAGTGTTTTATCACGTGATCTGAAACTCTCCAATGTACCATTTGGTTTCAAAGCAAGATGAAGTTTTGTAAGTAAAACTTCATAAAATTACATTATTTGTAAAATATAACATATATTGTATCCGCAACAACATGTTAACTTCATACATGTTTGTTGTTGTTGTTGTTGTTGATGTTGTTGTTGTTGTTTTGCCGTGATTATCCTTTGAATCAAGTAACTACGGTGCTGGTCGTTTTGTATTCAATAAGTTTCCCACCTGATTTTTGTTGGCTGGCTTTAAGACAGCCGAACAATACATTTCTGTTTTACTGCAATTTGATTTTAATTAGCTTCCCTTTAATACATATGATAGGATTGTTTCCCTTTAATCGCATATTACAATAAACTTCAGAAAAACTTGTAATACTTCAACCCAACAACAGTCCTCTCAGTGCTTTGACTTAATGCGCTTCTTTGTACCAAGTATTCACATTTTGATTCAATGGTGATACTGCATCATGTTTAGTCATGGTTTTGATGTTTGTTATTTTATATTGAATTCGCATCCAAACAATATGTTTCTGTTTTACCTCAATTTTATATTCGCCTGTTTTCAATTCTCACCATTGGATTGTTTCCATTTAGTCGTTTACTAAACTTCAGGAAGAACTTGTATTACTGCGAATCAGTCCAAAAACAGTCCCCTTTGTACTTTGATTTTACGTGTTTCTTTAAACAAAGTCATTATTGTATATATTCACAGCATCGTGCTATAGTCACGGTTTCGGTGTCTGTCATTTTATAGATTGGGTGCCCAAATTATCGATCATTTAAATCAACAAAATCAAGAAGACTTCTTAAGCAAACGTGTATTTTAATCGCAAGAATGTAAACAGGGAAATATACAGAACATGTATACTATAATGTATATTGTTCGGATCTATTACAAATAAGATAAATATGGGAATTCAGACTGTTGCTGGCTTAATTAAACTCGTTAGTTTAAGAGAGCTGCCAAGAACGTCAAATATCACTTCTGTCCGCTGGAGTCTCCAGAGTCAGTACTTACATCTCTTTTTCTTCGAAACATTCCTGCAAAATTCAAATAATTTCAAAACGAAGTAAAAATGTGAAGTTCTTGAGGCATTACCTCAGGTAAAACCTCACATTACGACAACTTACGAGCACCTTGTCATAACTTATTTTCGGATCGACTTTCAATAACCCCCTGTAATTCAACTAGATAATGAGACCACCTCGTTATTAGTACCGATTTTTTGGTGTCTTAATATTGAGTTTTTACTATCATCGTGATTTTTAATCACCTTCCTTTAGGATTGAGCAGAAAAAATGCGTTTTAGCCGTCTCACTCGTCAACGCCAAAACTTAGCCAAAAGCATAGTCCCAAGAAAATCATCTAATGCAGTTAGTATAAAATGTGTAAATGTTTCTTTGAAAAAAATATTTGGAGTCAGTAAAATACACAAACATGTTGTATATGTACATGTATTTTATTTGAAAACTATTCAATAATTAAAAAATGAAAATTCTATATTTTGCGCTAATTTCAGTCTAGCCTTAATAACTTTAATTAAGACCTGTGCTTTTCAATAGCTGTAATAGCTCAATGGTAGAACGCTCGCTCAGGAATCTAGAGGTCCTGGGTTTGATTCTGGGACCTGCCTGGGACTTGTTTTTTTTTAATAATTAACTTTTTTATCCCCGTCATAGGTAGCATGAGGGTCAATTTCAAGTTTCAATTTCTAGGTCTGTTTCAGCCTCATCAATGTCAGCGAGTGTGGTTCGTTCTGGTCGATTTAGAGTGTTTTCAAAATAAATGCTCTTTCCACCTCATCAGTTTCGCCACTTCCTCTGTGATAACTGAACCGTCTTCTGTTTAGACAGGAAGGTCTTGGTTGGGACTATGATCACCTCTGAGTTTTATTGTTATCTGGTAAACAGTCTTCATGTATTTTTGGTCAGCGGCTATCTGTGCCTCTTCGGCTAGTTTTTTCAGTGTAGTGGCGTTTATCTCTCCTTGACGAGTTTTTTACCTACTCCATTTTTGGTGTTCCTCTTGTAGCCTAAAATTTCTGTTGCAGTTTCATTCAAGGCCTTGTGGAGTTGGTCAATAGTGGTATCCGTCTCATCTTGGAAAATACTGTATAGTTTTCTGAGCGAAATTTTAAATTCTTCTCTGACAGCTTTGTTCTTGAGTTTGGTAACATCATATCGCTTACTCTTGCTCGTTCCGTTCTTCGATTTTCTCAGATTAAGAGTTGTGTTAGCTATGAAAAGATTGTGGTCACTACCGACATCTGCATGGCGCATTACTCGTACGTCCTGCAGAAAATGTCTCCACTTATTGTTGATCATATGGTGATCTATCTGACTTCTGGTGTAATTTGTGAATTTGTTAAGGCGCGTTCAATTCAGACATGTGTTTAAAAAAGATTTGGACGTACCATGGATGTCTTTACTGTCTATTTCAGCAGCATTTATCTTATTAATACCTTCTCCACCTCCACTTCCTTGTCCACCAACTGAAAAAAAACCATTCGTATTCGTCCTTTACTATTCACGATGAATATCACTTAATTGTATAATGATGTTAATTATCATGTTTTTTTAAAAAAAGGTTATGTCAGGATACGTTTGATTTAAGAAACAAAGTATAACACTGGCGGCCAAGAGGGGCCTCAATGATCAACTGAAAATGGTTTCTGACTAGTAATTACTATGCCCTCACCGCTGTGAATTCTAATCCTACCCGAGACCAAATTTCACATTTGCGGAAGCTATCCAGCAAGCGTATCGAAGGTCGGTGGTTCTGCCCAAGTGTTCGCCTGTTTATCCCTCCACCGTTAAATCTGGAAAGTTGTCAAATGACCCTGGTTGTTGACGCGACGTTAAACCCCCGTGAAGATATACTGGCAGACGGCAAACCTAACTAGCATTTCTGGATTCTATCCAAGTATCTATTGTTAAAGCGGAAGACGAACGATTTTGCAGGTAATGTATTCAAGCAAATCAACGCAGAGAACTTAATGCATCGCCATGGAATCTACCTTAAGAATTCGAGGTTCGATGCCCTAATGCTCTACAAATTGGGTTAAGTGGACGGATCCGTGTATATTACTATATGATTCGCCCTGACCTCTAATTGTTCTACAAATTGGGCTAAGTGGACGGATCAGTGTATATTACTATATGATTCGCCCTGACCTCTAATGATTCTACAAATTGGTCTAAGTGGACGGATCCGTGTATATTACTATATGATTCGCCCTGACCTCTAATGATTCTACAAATTGGGCTAAGTGGACGGATCCGTGTATATTACTATATGATTCGCCCTGACCTCTAATGATTCTACAAATTGGTCTAAGTGGACGGATCCGTGTATATTACTATATGATTCGCCCTGACCTCTAATAATTCTACAAATTGGGCTAAGTGGACGGATCCGTGTATATTACTATATGATTCGCCCTGACCACTAATGATTCTACAAACCGGACTGGAAAAGTTGAAATACAGAAGCGGCAAATTTACGCTAATAACATTAATATTCTCTGATGCCAATGCACCAAAACGACTTTGGCCTCTGGATGAAAGCGATGGTTCAAAATTATCTTAAATGACGGGCATTCGAACTTGATACAGACTCAGCGACTCGAACACTTTGGACATTAATATTTATGACACCAATATCATGAGTGAAGATCAGGTTGGGGCAGTTACCGTGCTTTATACACAATGTATCAAAATTTAGTTCAGTTTTATATATTGGAAAGAATCATGCATTAATCTAGTTCTAAATTCTCTATAATTATATGTCTATTTATTTATTTAGATATTTATGTTAATAATCAGAATAACAATGAAATTAAATTGAATGAGTACTTACATTGACCTTTAGATACTCTTGCACCAATTACGCATAATATAAGAATCAAACAAAATATCGCACGATTGTTCATTTTTGCACCAAGTTCTTGTAGATAGTGAAACACTCTTGCACGACCGGTGAGTTATGAAATCGAATATATGTGCAATTCGATCATAATATAATAACTGATATGTACGGTAAAACCTTGATTATAAGACCAAAATAAAATGGATGCGGTTGAAATATAGAAGAAATGCAGAAAGTTGATCTGAAAGTGTTAAGTTCTGATAAAGATATAGTCTTAATATAGAGACGGTCGTTAAGTGAGGCGTAACTTTAAATTTTGATGGGTGAATGTTTCATTGTAGGTATTCGCTTTAAATGACAAGTTGATATTATCAACTATAAGAATAAAGATGCATTGGTTCTAATTGCATCATTCAAACATTCTGCGTTGAGTTTTCAGGTTTTAACTCATCATAATAATTGAGAATATCATACATGTTATCTTACAAACATAATGAAGTTTTACTCGATCTTTCGTGATCTACTCATCCCTGTTTTCACATTAAGAAAACACAAGACCAACCCTTAAATGTTTGTTCATTCACTTAGCGTTACGTTTGATTGTGCAAGTAGCGTTACGAAATGGTGTTAAAAGTTTTGTTAATGACATTAACAAAATGACGATTGGCTCGAGCATAGTTTTAGCTGTAGCGGTCGTCTGCTCCTCTGGAAAAACATCCGCATGTATATTTCAGGACGAAGTTCTTTACATTGTTGGACCCACTACAATTATTTTCCCTTCTCCTCGTCGATACTATTATCTTGTTGTAAGTATATCCTTATTTTTGAGAGCACGTCTTAAATTCTTGGCATCCAAGCAGTAAGCCAGTCACGTTATGGAAAATTCTGACAAAACCCAGGAAAAATTGGTACACAAATGAAATATGACCCGTTTGAAAGCAGTAACTGAGCTGGTTGTACTTTTCACTTAAATTAAGTACTAGTATTTGTCATTCAACCTCATTTGTTCGTATAAAACCATCCATTTGTTTTAAATCCAGTGTATCACCGTTAGGTTATTTATATAACCTTACTCCTCGTGCCTCCTCAGTCACTCTTGCTGTCCGCTCGAAAGAGGCAGGACCGATACTCATTAGCACGGAAGATCCGGCTCGAGTGCCTCAATGCGAAGATTCTGGGGCACATGCAAAGCCAAGCAACAATAAGGACCTGGCCTATGTGTGACGTGTCCAAAGACTAACTTTTTTGCAATCATTTCCATACAACTATAGCATTTATAGGACAGCTTTGGGTCAGTGTGGCATATTGAGTGGCAGCATGGTGACCAATGCACGAGACAAATAAACCTGTCCGGACGTTGTGACGTCACGCGCGGGCGCTCACACTTGGTACTCCAGCGACCCCCTTAGTTTGCCTTAGACGTCTAACAAGACGATCTATGTGCAACCATGGACACCGAAATGCCTGGCAACCTGTATTCACCCATGACCTTGTATCGCCAGACCCCTCTGAAATTCCGTTAGCTGTATCATTGTTGAATGCGACCAAAAACGATACAAAATATCAGAAAATGAAATGTCCCTATGAAGACTACTCAATGGTATAACGTGCTGTGAAAAGCAACTTTATAACACCGCTGTGTGCGAGTTTTCCGCTTGTCGTGCTCCTCCCGAAAGAGAGGGTTACGCAAACCCTTAATGCGACCTTTCATGTTTAATCGTTACAGATTTACTGCATTCATAGTAATACATCTTACAGTACTGTTTTACAGGTCATAAAGCAAAGCATATACTCGTACATTAGTTGCTTACGAAACAGGTCACTACTGTAAGATTACCTAGGAGCACTGTTAATGCTAATGGCAGTTCCTATGAGCAGAGAAGTGTCAATGAAAGCAAAATAGGTAGTATGTGTCTAATTGGATTTCTTTGTGATATAACACGCCAAAACACTCTGAAAAGTTATCAATATGACTTTCATACATTGTATGTGATGTATTTTTTGTGCTGATTAAGACAGCATAATGATGTTTTTAACTGTTCAGGTGACATATGCGTTTGTAATTATGTGGCCCTTTCAAACGATTTTTTTCATTTTATTATTTATTATTACATGTATTAACATATGTGCGCCAAAGTTATTTCAGCTATACATACAAGTAATGTTCTGCCTGAGTACTGGAAATATCAGAAAAAGCAAGAGACAAAATATTAATATAAAAATAAATATAGATAGTAATGTATGTTGCTACCAATACTCACTGCATCGTCTTTAAATTAATTATATGTGTGGTATTTGATATATACATGTAGATATAAATTCTTGTCTGCTCAACTAATAGAAATTGCGGGAATATGACTTTATTAGTCAATGTTTTTATTAGTGGTACCCCTATATCAAATATAAAGAATCATCGAAAACGTTTTATATTTATGTTAATGACCTTTTAAAACATTTCCTTGGTTGTCTCATGTGTTTTTGAACCTATTTGGTCATTAAAGAAATGAGGTTGACAGGTTTTGTATGATATAAGACTTTCAAAACTCCTATCTGACAGTCTTATGTTCATGGTACAATCGGCTTCTTCAATAATTGTGATTGAATTGCTGAGTGCGCTGACCTCTTCATTTGGACAAAAAAATGATAGGTTCTACCTTACTCTGACTCCTACAATTGTTAATGTGTTTTATTCATAAGATGCCTCTGGATACGATTTCGGTAAAACTTCGATTTTCAGGACCCAAAAAAATCGATCGTAATAATGAGGTGGTCTCATTATCAAGCTGAATAGCGGAGTTATAATAGGGGAGAATTTATCTTACCGAATGCCATTCCGTTTTAGCAAATTTTCTGCATCCGAATCAGTCGTCTGCCCGAAAAGGCCTTTAGCTTCAGCCATATTTGATTACAGTAGTTACTTCACTAAGACGCGAACTGAGGATGATTCGGCGAAAAGTTCAAGGTTTAACCCAGTTTTTCTTTCTTTTACTACATTTTCTTATTTTTGAACATCAAAATGTCATTTCAGCCATTTTTGTTTTGAAATTAATATTAATGACTGGATATGAATTGCTACTGACCTAATACGAGAAAATATTAGGTCAGCACGTGACCCAACTCAACCAATCAACGGCAAGTATTCTGTTCGAGGTAAGATAAAAAAAACAACAATATCTCACAACTACTCAAATTCCAGTGATACTACCCTGCAACGGTAACAGGTGGTAACAATGTTACGATTATCGTTATACAACCCGAAACCATTCCTCAGTTGATTCAATGAAAAAAGTTGCTTTGCATTTTACGGGTGAAGTCCGAGATCGGTGTATGTTAAATTATGATGTATTGACTGAATATAATACAGTAAACCTTCGTTAATGAGTCTACCTTTGGTACCCAAAAAGTCGTAATAATGAGGTAGTCTCAAGTTGAATTATAAGGGACTTATTGAATGATGGTGCTAAAATAAGTGGTCGTTGTAACAATGTGAGTGTGATATTGAACTGGTCTCTGTATAAGGTTTTACTGTAAATATTAAGTTTTAATTTCATTTGTCTTCCATCAATTTCTAACATTCACACATATGAGGAAATGCTGTCAGTTTCTTGAGGAATATATATCATTAAATTCAAGAGCATGTCAGGCAGATGTAACAAACAATATTTATCATAACGGCCTTAAAGGGTTGAAAGATGATCGCAATACATACATATACGAATCTATAATAAGATGGTGTGGTTAAGGTTTAGGGTTATGGGTGGTCAACTGTGAATGTACTTTAATTAAATACGAATAGGACAATCACTACAAAATAACACTTATCCACGTGACTCTTATCAGAGCCAATATCTGTGTGTTCAGGACAGCAAAACGGTTACACCTATCTTCTACATCATTCGCGAATAGAAATTATTTAGGGCAATGTTCTTTTCAGTGTTTGAACCATGCATCCCCTTTATTGGTTCTTTCAAATGGAATCGTCCAAACGTTACGATTTACACAATAAATTCGGACTATAGCGTATCACAACCTGTCACACTGTTTTGAGAAAATGCAGCCGCGTGCGATATTTAGTGTTGTTCTTGTTATTTGTTTATTTGGCGCCATTCTATCACAAAAACCACCAAGTAAGTACAATATATTCTATCTATTAAAATTATACCATGTTTTAATATGCGATTGGCGTTAATGAGATGTGCCTAATTTCGTAATATTTTACTTGAAATGTGGACATGGTAAAATTTTCGACCGACGATGTTTTTCTTATTTCCATTCACTTCCTTTATATAATTGTATTCACATTTATTTGGAATATTCTGTATATTTGTGTTATAGGTGATTAAATATCAGTTCTTCCTTTTTTTTATTGTGAAATAAAACTTAGCAAGTTACAATAATTAATAATTGAAATGCGCATAAAATATTTTAGAAATTTGCAACTTTCAAGTACAATGCAACCTCTCCAGATCGGCTCTCTCTCTTGAGCAACAACCTCCCTTCAACAACAGCATATTTTTTCCCACTGTACGATTATCTATTAATTTAACCTCTCTAGAGCAAGAACCTCTCAACAACAGCAAAATTTTGCTTCTTCCACAGGGTGTTGCTTTGGAGAGGTTGCACTGTATTAAATCAATGAAAATAATGTTGCGTAGCAAGTACTTTTTTTATTTACGACTGAATGTGAGTCAGATTGCAAAACATTTTTTTTATTTTTTTTAATAAAAAATAACGGTTAATGTTGCGAATAATGTAATATCTAATTGGACTTATTTTAATTCAAACGCGATTTTATACAGTACGCTGATAATCGATGTCATTAAATTATTCGAGTAATACATACGAGTATATACATTGGTCGAAAAACATGTTCGTATTTTAAAATCAGAAAGTACGATTTCATATCTGGTCTACATTTGTTCTGAAGATAGTATATACATGTTTTTTTCAGCGGGATCGGGAGGTGGTATGGGTGGATCTACTGGCATCAACGGCGAAATGCACAATAATGCGAACAACGGTATGTTTTAGTATACGCGACTTACATATTGATCATATTCCTGCCTTGTACCCATTTTACACGATACATGAATGATTATTGTACACGTAGCATTCGTGCTTTGATTGACATGAAGCAGTTTACTTTTAACCGTTTCTAATTGCAATCACAAATGTTTTGAAATGTGTTTTCTTAAAATTGAATAAAGATCCTTTCTGTCTTCTTTGACATACAAATGGCTCCGGTCGAAAAGATTGTTTTACGATAAAATGTAATTGTAGTTATTTTTGTCATATAATTATCTAGTTTGATTAAATCTGCGTTCCATCGTATAATTGAACCATCATCGTAAAACAAAGGAGGAAATACATTTGTCTGTTTGCCAACCTTCATGGATTGCTGCAACAGCTCCAATGGTGCAATGGTTGGATATGAAAAACGTTAGGTTCGGTCGCCATAGTGGTGTGGTAAGGCTCTGACACCCTAGTGGTGTGTTCGGTTCAGTCACCCTTGTGGTTTGGTTAGGTTATGTCACCCTAGTGGTGTGTTAGGTTCTTTCACCCTAATGGTGTGGTTAGGGTCTGACACCCTAGTGGTGTGTTCGGTTCAGTCACCCTTGTGGTTTGGTTAGGTTCTGTCAGCCTAGTGGTGTGTTAGGTTCAGTCACCCTTGTGGTTTGGTTAGGTTCTGTCACCCTAATGGTATGGTTAGGTTCAGTCACCCTTGTGGTATGGTAAGGTGCTGTCACCCTAGTGGTATGGTTAGGTTATGTCACCCTTGTGGTATGGTTAGGTTCAGTCACCCTAGTGGTATGGATAGGTTCAGTCACCCTAGTGGTATGGTTAGGTTCTGTCACCCTAGTGGTATGGTTAGGTACGGTCACCCTCGAGGTATGGTTAAGTTCTGACATCCTACTCGTGTGGTTAGGTTCTGACACCCTAGTAGTGTGTTAGGGTCTGACACCCTCGTGGTGTGGTTAGGGTCTGACACCCTCGTGATGTGTTAGGGTCTGACACCCACGTGGTGTGTTAGGGTCTGACACCCTCGTGGTGTGGTTAGGTTCTTTCACCCTAATGGTGTGGTTAGGGTCTGACACTCTAGCGGTGTGGTAGGATTTTTTGCTTTAGTTAACCCATTCGGAGCTCGATCTTATAAAGCTCATAACAAACACTGTCAACTTTATATATATCGAGATTTGGTAATTTTACATGTATCAACGATAAATCATTGCAATTGTATAGCAGCACATATTAAGTCTGCAAGAGCAAAAACAGCATCCATAAACTCTAAAATATAAATACCTTATACTGATACTCTGTATACGGATTTATTACAGAAATTCGCCAAAGAAGAGATACTGGTGAATCACAGAGAGCAACTCGAATAATGGTCGATGATTCAAAGTAGTTATAATAAATATATCTTGACCATGCTTCAAATAGTAACATTATAATCACAAAATACGTCATGTTTTTTTAAATATATATAGCATATGTTGTGGTTAAGTATCGCCGATCAGCGATACGATGAGTATAGTATTGTGTTCCATTGAAATTTAGATGCAAGACACAATTCCATCTTAATTTGGTCATTCATACTGCAGGCACCATGTATACATGTACACAGACTTCTTCTTACCTATTCGATGTTATGGTAAAGTTTTGATAGTAAAAAGTGTGTTATTCATCTATGATATTATTCATTTCATTATTTATTACTTATTCATATATTTGTATTGTATACATTTTGGCTTAGGATGCATTAAATTAATGATAAATAGTCAAAATTCTACTTCTCACCTGTCGATATTCTTTAAAATATTATATCAACACGTATCACAACACATATGCTTATCGGACAACCGTATCATGGCACTTCTAGCATCGCAGGTGACCAATGAATATACAGTCCAATAGTGACTAAAGACAACATAATGTTAAGTTTTAACCGCTTTTAAAAGCCAAGACGTTACGAGAAATGCGCCGATGGGCTCATGGCTTTTGGACAACAGTGTACAATAACAGCAACACTTTCGGTACAATAACAACACAACCCTGGTATAATAACAACTACATCTTAAGTATTATAACAATAATAACAACAACACCGTCGATAAATAACAATAACAACACTCTGTGTACAATGATAACAACAACATCACCGACACAATAACAACAACAACCTTGGTACAATAACAACGACCCTGGTACAATAACAACAACACCGGCACAATAAGAACAACAACCCTGGTACAATAACAACAACAACCCTGGCACAATAACAACAAACCCTGGTACAATAACAACATCCCCGGCACAATAACAACAACAACAACCCTGGTATAATAACAAAAACAACGGTACAATAACAACAACAACAGCCCTGGTACAATAACAAAAACAACCCTGGTACAATAACAACAACAACCCTGGTACAATAACAAAAACAACGGTACAATAACAACAACAATTACCCTGGTACAATAACAAAAACAACGGTACAATAACAACAACAACAGCCCTGGTACAATAACAACAACAACAGCCCTGGTACAATAACAACAACAACAACCCTGGTACAATAACAACAACAACAGCCCTGGTACAATAACAACAACAACCCTGGTACAATAACAACAACAACAGCCCTGGTACAATAACAAAAACAACCCTGGTACAATAACAACAACAACAGCCCTGGTACAATAACAACAACAACCCTGGTACAATAACAACAACAACAGCCCTGGTACAATAACAAAAACAACCCTGGTACAATAACAACAACAACAACCCTGGTACAATAACAACAACAACCCTGGTACAATAACAACAACAACAACCCTGGTACAATAACAAAAACAACCCTGGTACAATAACAACAACAACAACCCTGGTACAATAACAAAAACAACCCTGGTACAATAACAACAACAACCATGGTACAATAACAAAAACAACGGTACAATAACAACAACAACAGCCCTGGTACAATAACAACAACAACCCTGGTACAATAACAACAACAACAACCCTGGTACAATAACAACAACAACCCTGGTACAATAACAACAACAACCCTGGTACAATAACAACAACAACAGCCCTGGTACAATAACAAAAACAACCCTGGTACAATAACAACAACAACAGCCCTGGTACAATAACAAAAACAACCTCGGTACAATAAAAACATTCCCGGCATAATAACAACAACAAACCTGGTATAATAACAACAACAAACCTGGTACAATAACGACAACAACCTCGGTACAATAACAACAACATCCGAGACACAGTAACAACAACAACAACCCTTGTTACAATAACAGCAACAACCCTGGTACAATAACAACAACAACCCTGGTACAACAACAACATCCAAAGTATAATAATAATAACAATACCCTCGATAAATAACAATAACAACAACCACGGTGGAATAACAACAACAACCTCGGCTAAGATAACAATAATTCCTTCGGTACAATTGCTATCTGCTCGTCTCAGACAAGTGTTGGTTATGACCATTGAACCTTCTAAAACAAATAAGTCAAAATGCAAACCATTTCAAACTAGGGTGTTGCTAAATGATTGTTAGGGGAAAAGCTGACCTTTGTCAGTAGATGAATGACTTTTTTGAATCAGGTGACTTTACTTCATACCGTGATATATCAAATACATAAAAATATTGTTTATTGAATTCGCTTTGTGCGCATGAATACTTATGTTCCAGTGTTTGACCTCGTGTCCGGATAACGACCTTAGAGTTGTTTACCAGTCATGTGTATTTCGTATAAAATCTTAACTATTGACTCTTCAACAGCTAACTATTGTACATTCTGTGTTCAAACAGTCTCCATATGTTTAATTGTTGGTGGTATAACCATGAACTAACTATTAATTTGTATCAGAATATTCATCAATCAAAAATTCCTATGATACGAATTAAGTGCCGTATGGCCCATTCATATAAATGTTACATTCATTTTATATCATGTATACATGTATGTAACTCAACTCAATAAAAAGAATGCAATATGATGAAGATATCATTCCGTTAAAAGGTCAATAACAAATCGACAGTATATTGCCAGGTTATCAAGTAACATACGTGGCTTCTTTCAAAGCCAAAGGAGAAAAACAGTGGATTGTAGAATAGTTTTACCGAGTTTGAAATCAGTAATTATTTCGATGTTGCGAATTAATACTTCGTAAAACAATGAAACATTATTTCAAGAGCAGGAAACAATTTGGGAATTAGAAAGTGTAATATTTCAAACAAAAGCCGCCGTGGCCGGGGTCCAGTGGTTAGTGCGTTGGACTTGTAACCCTTAGATCCGAGTTCGAATCCCGGTCTCGGCAGGCCATACTCTTCTATGAACATTTTACAAAAATGTCGATTTTCCTCCATATGCGCAGAAATTGCCGGCTCCTTGTGGAAGGGTAAGCTAGTACTGGTTAGTATACAGTCCAGGAAAACTGGTTAGGTACATAACTGAAAAATTGTTGAAAAACGGCGTTAGACCCCGGTGACAATAAGTCACATAAAAACAAACATCAAACAAAAGCCACGAATGTCACTATATTGACCTTGTACATCACTCTTGTTATAGATCGTCAGAATTATGGCAGATGTTCAGAAAAAAAAGAAAAAATTAATACAGTACATGAAAAATAAAGCCAATCGAGTGATGTCCTGTTATCTTCAGATCAATCGGTATGTCTTATGTTGTGGACAACAATTATTGTACTTGTAATTAAAAAATGGAATTTGTTTTAGTTTTACGTGTGAATTTTGACAGATTTCAGTTATATATACTGGCGTGCATTATAAGAGGGGTGTTATCTATCATGAAACAGTTTTAAACACGGCTTAATCATTTACTCGCATACGTTTTATTGCAACCAATGCTCAATCTGCGATTTATGGCAATAGTAAATCATTCCGCACCTTGAAGGCCAGCTTTCTAAAGTCCGGATTATGCACGACTTCTCAAGTTTGTTTCATTCGTCCTTAAGAGCCTTTTTAAGACCAGCCACGGTAATGATCTTGCGTTTTGTGTATACTTCGGAATGCCCCCAATACCAAACTCCAAGGGAGCTGCGTCTGGGCTTTTTGGCATCTGTTCTGCAGGAGTTATATAATTTACTTTGTGATTCATGAGAAAATCAATGGTCATTTTGGCGGTGTGACTAGAAGCCGAGTTTTATCAAAGATGTACAGATTTGTTTAAATTAAAGGTTATGTTGAAATAAGATTGGTTAATTGATAAAGTCAATGAAACATCGAAACAAGGATATCCGTTTACTAAATTTTACAGCATTAATATATTGGCAATTTAATAATAATGTTGTAGTTCTATGAATTGTATATGAGTACAGTGTTTATCGTAATAAAATGCTATTTTGTGCGTTCGATTAGGTTTTTTGTTGCATGATATGAAAGTATATTATTCAATCATTGTAAATATATTGAACTATGTTTACATTTTTTACGTAATAAGGCACTTAGGCTACATTAAAAAGCAATGTATATGCATCCATAAATATATGTATAAATAATTTCCATTTTGCAATTCTTTTATGATTTCTCTGAAATGTCGACAAAGAAACTATATGATGTTCCGCCGAGATTGAAATTTGGTAGTGTGGACATATTTGGGGTGTTACTCGAAATAGCCACATTAGAACGGTAATATTCTCGTGCATTAATTTCATCATTATTAGTTGTACAGACCTTCCAGCAGGCTATGCCAAAAATAAAGGTTTTTATAAAGGCTGCAACTATGCCAAAATACAGGCTTTTTAGAAGTATTTTTTATGAAAATAAAGAGTAAGTAAAAGCTATTTTTTCGACCCATAGTACGGTGATAGAAAAAAGCATACCTTAATTCCTCGCGTAAAACATACCCATTTTCAACCAAAGATCACTGAACATCTTTCAATAGATATGAACTGGAGCTCCAGAATGCTGCATTTCACCAGACCATTAATGTAATCAAGCCCTGGTCTAAGTATGGAGGAACATATCAGCTGACTACCATCAATGGTTTGGTGATGAGACAGCATTCTGGAATACTCAAAATAACAGACTGAGTAGTATCTTAAGGACAAGTATAAAGCATACACTAAAATGGTGAGCGTTTCAATACACGACAAATTGAGTTAATAAATAATATAGATTTTCAGTGTTAATTAAAGGCAATTTATAGGTTCTCCAGAAAAAATAAAGGTTTTTTAAGTTTGAGCCAAAATTAAAGGTTTATACGGGTCCCGTATCCCATGTTCTGTTGAGCACTCATATTTTTGTTTCTTAATAACTCATTGTGTTAATTTATTAATCATTAACGACCTTTTTGTTTAGTTATAAAACCGTAGGTATTTATTACTCAAACTATGATTCTTTCAGTTTTGTATTAAGTGTTGTAATGCTGAAAGGGATATCGATATCATTTTTCATTGCTGCATGATTTGAACAATGTTCATCTGTGATTTAATTTTAATGTGAATCAAGGTTAAAGTTATCTTGAGTTGTTTTGTTAATATTTAGGTACTTGCTTCTTTATTTTCATTTACAAGTGAAAAATTTCTAAGATTAAAAATCAAGAAGTTTTATAAGTAATTCAGTAATAAAGTTTGTTTTAGAAATGAAAACGTGAAAGCAATTATTCAACTAATTCTAGCAATATTATTATGATGTAGGATCCGAGCCGAAGTTTCATCCGAAGAAATTTCGATTTGTCGCCTCCCTACTGATAAGCCACTATCATGTATGTAATTATCTCAAGGTGATGGAGGACTGAAGTTGCATATGATGAAGATTCTGCTAGCTGTGCATTAAGTTGTATAGCATTAAATTTTATATGATAGCAGATATACAAAATCGCAAAAACTTCAACCAACTCGAAAAACCTTCAATTTAACGAACTTGCATATTAAATATGTACATAATTATGTAGCATATTATACAATAGCTGTAAGAGGTCTCCGTGGTCGAGTGGTATGGTCTCTGACTAATAAACACTAGACCCACACTGCTGTGATTTCGAATCCCATCCGGAACCAAATTTCACATGGGCGGAAGCTGTCCAGCTAGGAGATGGATGGGTCTACCTAGCTGTGCGCATGGGGTTTTCCTTCACTGTTAAAGCTGGAAAAATTGTCTAATGACACTGGCTGCTGATTCGTCTGGGAGCAAAACGAAAGATACATTTCACTGTATCTAATATATATATATATATAAGCAAGGGATGATAAAACTGACTAAGATGAGTGAAGTTTAAATAAAAACATTTTATTAGATATATAATAGATTTATCTAATAGATATAGGTATCAGAAATAAGATTGATGGAATTCCTTGATCAGTTAGCAACGCCACCAAATAAGACAAAATATAATAACAAAATAAAAACAGCACACAGATCCTCTACTAAGATCATAATCAATAATAAGAAATTTCAACAAAACAATGTTAAGGATTCAGACAGTAAAGTAGACTTTTGCCAAAGTCTATTCCAATCTAATCAAATCAAACAGTAAAGAAATACTAAGTTACAAAACAGACTACTTGCAAATAATAAGTACACATAGTTATAACAACCACTTGTTTTGGATTGGCTTTTAATAACTTCCCTAAAATCAAATTTGCTAATGAGATCATCCCTTTATTACAATCAATGTTTCGGTCCTGAAGGTGGTCCAATCAACAAGGTTTTACTATACTACAGTAGTAAATAACTACAGTGATTCTACTCTGAATCTACTAAGATTGGGTTAACACGAACATGTAAAAGTGGTTTTGTAAAATCAGACAAAAATTACATGCAATTTAGCCCTTTACACATCTATGAAATATATAAACAATACTATACATAACAATACATATTTGATACGAAAGAACCAAATTTGTTTTATGACATAAGGAAAGAAAACATTTGAGGCAACAGATATATAAAATATAACAATAAGGTCTTATTGTTAAAAATTGTGTAAAATAAAATATAATTTTCGTTTGTTTGTTTGTTTTAATGTGACTAATTTTCACTGGGTTTAACGCCGTTTTTCAACAATTTTTCAGTTATATACGGCCACCAGTTCACCTAACCATGTTTTCCTGGACTGTATACAAACCAGTACTAACTTACCCTTCCACAAGGAGCCAGCAACTTCTTCACATATGGAGGAAAATTGACATTTTTGTAGAATTTTCGTAGAAGGGTATGACGTGCCTCGACCAGGATTCGAACCAGGACCCCAGGTTACAAGTCCAGCTCACTAACCACTGGACCATGGCTTAATAATTTTCCTAAATGCTATAACTGACAACATAGGAGTTTCTGAAGATATTATACACAATAATCTTATAGATAAAACCAATTCAATATCGGAATTAACTATTTTGAAAAAAAATTTTTTTTGGAAGTTTTCTTAGCTTAATTTTTCAAAGATCTCAAAGCCACATTATTATGGGACCCAACAAACAATTTAATACTAGTGTTCTTGTTAACATACAAAAATGGATGTTTCATAAACATTACATAACATTATAAACAAATATATAAAAAAAACAATGCAGTCATGCCATATATCATTTTGAAGGAGACAGAATGAACTTTTGTATGGTGTACAAAAATACAAGGGGGCCACGATGGCCCTGCATCACTCACCAGAATAAATGTTAATTAACTTGTTACTAAAAAGGTAATAAAGGTACACTTGTGGGCAAATAATGAGGAACAATAATAAACTCAATAAAGGACCATCAAAGGATACTACAAAGGAATATTTGTGATGACTGAATGATGCCACAGACCAAATTTGGTGATGATCCAACCAGTGGTTCAAGAAAACAAGTCATTTTCAGGTATTTCTATTTTTAGCTCTAGCGGCCCCTAAAAGGGGCCAACATTTTTATTTGAGCATACCTGATAGTTGAGCATACCTGATAGATGACATGTACGAATGTTACAAACCAAGTTTCATAATAATCCATCCTTTGTTTCATGAGAAAGTCATTTTAAGGTACTGGTATTTCTATTTTTAGCTCTAGCGGCCCCTAAAAGAGATGCCCAAATTTTTTTTGCAAACTTAACAGAGGACCATCTATGAATGATATAAACAAAGTTAAGGGATGATCCATCCATTGGTTCATGAGAAGACATTTTAAGGTATTTCTAGTTTTAATTCTAGTGGCCCCTAATAGGGGCCAACCAATTTCATTTTAGCAAATCTGATAGAACACTATCTATGGATGCTAAAAACCAAGTTTGGTAAAAATCCATCCATAGAATAGACTTCTAGACAGCAAATTTGAAGTAAATCTGACAATGCAAGTTTACAGAATAGTTAGAAGGCATTAGCAGTAAGGACCAGTTATTCATCAATACCATGGCAATTCAAATGCATGATATTGGTGACCATATCGTCCATAGTTCACCAGATATTGAGGGTGTGACACTCTAATGAACAATATATCATCGCGTTCTAATTCAAAGACAGCCCCCATTGTACTAGATTTCTCCATTTCCCGTTTAAATGTGTTATCATTCGTGCAAACTTCTTCTTCCTTTTCCATAACAACTTCATCTTTTCCATTTCTTTTTCGATGTAATGATACTTTAACGTGCATTGAGTCTTTGTACGTTTTAAAAAAGAGGTGGGAGGACACAAAATATAGCCCTTTCGCTTCCACCACCAAATATCCATCGTTTTCTTTATATGTAAGTTCCAGACGCTTCAAAGGGTGGTCAATTTTCCAATGCACGATGCCAACACCGTCTAAAAAGTAAAATTGTATAATATGCATTAATGTTGGAAACTAAGAAGTGTATATTAAATCAATTTGTATAGTCACATTTATATCTTTAATCATATCATATGTGCAGAAAGTGAACTAAAACAAGAGGGCCATTATAGCCCAGCAACACTCACCAGAATAAATGTGAATTAACTCATTATTAAAAAGTTAATGAAGGTACACTTCTGTGCAGATAAAGGGGAACAATAATAAACTTGATAAAGGACCATCAAAGGACACTACAAAGGAATATTCGTGATGACTAGAGTACACCACAGAACAAATTTGATCTTGATCCAACCACTGGTTCATGAAAAGAATGCATTCCTATTTTTAGCTCTGGTGGTCCCTAAAAGGGGCCTGCCAAATATATTTGAGCAAACTTAACAAAGGACTAACTAAGGATGCTACAAACCAACTTTAGTGATCCATTGCCATTTCAATTTTTAGTTCTACTTTATTTTTATGGGAGCAAATCTGATAAAAGACTACCTAAGAATGCTACAGATCAAGTTTGGTGATGATCCATTCATTAGTTGATGTTTAAAGGGGTCAACTGGTATAATATGAGAAAATTGCAGTTAGAACGTCAAAAGGATTCTACACAGCAGCAAAATCCAAGCAAATAGTAGTAGTTTCATAGAAGACCATTATTGACGCCGGAGCATTACCCTAGTCCATCCTAACAGCTCACCCTGAACCTTCAGCTCTGGTGAACTAATTACAGTGAAATGTTTGCAATCTACATTAAAAAAACTGAAAACTAATAGAAGACAAAAATGGATTCGGATAATAAAATTATCAAAAGTTTATTAAAAGTAAATTCAAAGTTTGAAGTAGGATAAGACACAGCTATTTAAGATATAATACCAGTCAAATAGTGTGTATGATATACAGCAAAACCTCATATTGCGACCATCTCAATCATATGACCACCTTGTTATAACGACCACTTATTTTCAAACTGGCTTTCAATAACTCCCATATCCTTCAACTTAATGATGAGACAACCTCATTATTGCAACCAACTTTTCAGGTCCCGAAGATGGTCTCATTATTGAGGTTTTACTGTATCTATCAATGAAGATTTAAATTAATGGTAAGTGTTAAATTTTTCCCTCAGTATACAGGACAGAAAACTGAAGAGAAACAAGATATTTTTACAATGTAAGAGGATTACTACTAGCAGTAAGTTGATATCATACGTTTTTTCCCTTTTGCTGGTTAATAAATTAACTAAGTTCTGACCACAAACATCATTTATAGATCTAAATAAAAATGGTTCTGTGAACAAAAACCATACCTGGTCTTATGTATTTCAATGAATCCCCATGCTTTAATAACAACTAACATTATCTTGATTGCAGCATACAATTATTTAAAAATACTACTCTTGGTTCTTCCACTTTCAGAAAGTGAGCAAAGCCAAAGTACCATAACAGAAATTCTATTTCATCAGGGGTGATCCAGAAGTTTCTATATAATTCTGATATTTCTCCATTAAATAGCTTATACAACAAGATACCGCAAACATCTGGAACACCCCTCATAAATGGCTACAACATCTACTTAATATTTCAACACTCAAATCACTATGTTTTTCAGCAAATACTGATTGATGCTTAACAATTACCAGGTTCCAATTACTATTTACTGGGAAGAGGAAACATTAGTGTTCACCTAACAAGCATACAGACCTTTGTTCCTATTATGAATATTTTCAAAAGAAAAGGAAATTTGTTTGTGTATATTTATACCTCCAAGTTTTCATTAATGGAAAACATTTACTTTCACATATATATCATGCAGTGTAGATATGTTAAAGTTTTACATATACATACCTTGCATTTTATCTAGATCTATATCTGTAAACTTTACAACTACCGGATTCTTGTCAGACACTTTGCAATTCTCTGGTATAATCTCATTGTAGGAGTTATAGCCTGTTATAAGAGTAGAAGCAGGTTCTATACATCATGAATTTAATCACAAATAAAGTTGCAGACATGTTTCCAGACCATGGAATAATTGTAATGAAATATCTTATTGAAACTAGAACATATGAACTATAAAAACACTTAGGTTTGATTATCAATGATTTGTGCAAAAAAATCAAGAATAGGTGTGCAACCTACCCTACCCCATTTTTTACCATGTAACAAGAAATACAATTATTCATTTTCTAGCCAAACACAAAGTTACCAAATTTCAATTCTGATACTGTCATTGTACAATCCAGTTAACAAAAGAGGTTCTTTTAATACATAAATACATCAAAGTACTTCTATAAACTTGTTCTGAAAACATCGCATCATCTCAGAGAAGAAAAACATTTTGTTTAGTTTAAAGGACAAAATATGTTCGATAAAATTAATGTAATGACTTACTAGGGTATCTTCCATCCTCCCAAAAAAATACCAGACACTGAAAGAAATACAAATGAATGCAATTTTGTACATGATATATTGGTTACATTGGTTATAACCTGGATAGTTACAGACATAAAAAAGCGCTATAATATACAGTAAAACCATAGTTAATACTAATTTATTTCAGCTTAATTGTTTAACAAGAAACCTAGCTTATTTCAATCACGCTCGAGTCTGCTTCCTGGACACTACACCAGTACTGTGTCCGAAAAATGGGACTGTGAATTTCATGAACAAAACTTATCGAAGCCAGGATTCGAACTCAGGACCTTTGGATCAGAGGTAGGACACTCTACCTCTAGAACATTATGCCTCCCGTCTAGAAGGAGGCACAGTAAACCCTTGCTACTGTGACCACCAGCGCCCAATGGTATAAACATTGGTTAACTTTAACCAAATGGTTAATTTAACCCAAGGTTAAATTTAACCATTTTGGTGTACTAACCATAAAAAAATCAGTTAAGCATTTAAAAAGGGCTGCCATTTTGGTACTGGTTACTGTTTATATTAAGATTTAACCAGCATCTTAAGACTTGGGTTGGATTTATTTGAGCTTTAACAAAAACAACATTCGGTTAAATTTAAACAAAATTTTCTACAACAGCTAACTGACAATTTAACCAAAATTTTAACCAAATCTCTGATTTAACTCAGTGGTTAAAGTTAACCAATGTTCATACAATTGGGTACAGAACAAATTGGTCGTAATAATGACGTGGTCTCATTATCAATTTGAATCATAGGGGAAATATTGAAAGCTAGTATGAAAATAAGTGGTCATTATAACAAGGTGGTCATAATATAGAGTTGGTGGCAATGTGAGGTTTTACTGAACACATACATACAATTCAACTGTGAAAGCCAGTAACATCCACACAAAAAAGCCACCCACAAAAAAAACCCCACTGAATTCAGGATTTGACTTCATATTCCCGCCAACAACATCAGTTATGAGACAAATTCTATAGTGATATTAATCTACACTGTTAAACATAAAGCTATAACACGATGAATTTCAAACTGAATATTTTCAAAATTTACCAATATATTTGAATGCCAACGTGGGATTGTCAAGCTATTATAATGGGCCACATGTTATATTCCGATCTATTACTCTAGTTATACCTCATATGACATGCAATTGTACTGAGTGTCTTAAAAATAATCTTGACGTTATATAAAATCAAGGGGACTAATCAAATGGACATAGTCCAGAATTTGTCCATATCGATACACAGAAAGAATATTCGAACATGAAATATTCATAATTTGATCAAAATATTTCTTTCTAAGTGGGAGCAAATTACCTTTTCAGCAAGCCATTTAATAACTTCAGTAGCATTTCCACAATATGTGGTCTCATCATCTACAGTTGTGTTTTTGATACCAGGTGGTACTGTGAAATTGGTACCCGGCTTATCCAGCTTACATACAGTAATGTCAGGAATACACATCACTGGATTTGTTGGCTCAAATTTCTGGTTGTGCTGATTTCTGATGTTATGCCAATGTATTAATAGAGCAACTACTATCACCATCCCTATCGGAGATGAAACCGTTAGAGCTTTGTTTACACGTCTAAAACGAGTGGCTGGGTTCTGTTAATAGAAAAAAATCATGTTTTGACAAGTTTTCTCAATTGAAAGTATGGTAAATATTTGTGAATATTCTAATCTGTTCATTTCTATATTTCCTATCACCTGTCCAAATGATATGATATGAGATTTTTCTTATGGATAAGGAACAGCTTTTCTTTCTGCAAGTTTCGCTACTATTTACTAATGACTTACAAAACTAATAACTGACAAATTTAAGATCTCTAAGGAGTTAGGCCAGTGTGGTTAGAGCAAAAAATGTGAAAATATCTCAATAGTACAACAAACTTAGAAAGCAAAGCCAAGTACTTTACCAAACGCAATAATAGTTCATGTTATTATTTATATTTTTACTGAAATGGAAAAATGAGAATACAAAGAATTATTCAGACTCTAATTTACAATTTTTCTTAATTACTTAATTAGAAGCACTTTTCATAAGAACTAAAAAGACACTTGTAACAAACAGGGTTTTCACAAGAAGTTGAGGGTCAAAAATTATCCATGGCTGATGAAAATTTGAAGTGTCAACAAAATTTCCTTCTGATTTTATAGAAAATTTGATCCTTTGGTACAAATTCTCAAGAGTCAGAAGCCATATTTTACATAACCCTTTTTTCGTAAAACATCCAAAATATCAAGACAAGCCACTGACAATTTTTAAGCCCAATTAATGAAAATGTGGCCTCTAGACTGTTCACAAGGTTTTTCTTCCATTTGACAAAGTGACCTACTTAATGACACCATGCAGCCCTTTTTCAAACTCGTCCCAGACATCATCAAGACTAAGCCACTGACCAAATTTCAAGACCCTTTGACCAAAATGTGACCTCTAGAGTGTTCACAAGGTTTTCCAGTGATTTGACCTACCGCCGGACACTGGACATAGACTCATCAATATAGCTCGCTCAGAGCACTTCGTGCTCAGGTGAGCTAAAAAATATTTGACCATATTGCTAACAATATGACTTACAGCTCTGGGTGTGGACGATGAATTTCTATTGGATTCCACATTAACTGAAAATATAAATACATTTTTGCACTTGCTAACTATAGTTAGGTTGTTTGTTACTCTTTGTTTATACATCAATAGTAAAATCACCTATACATGTATATCATGTAGGCCTTTGGTCATAATTATGATTATTAACAAAACTTTCTAACTTTTAACAATTGTTGTTCAAGTCGAATTTTAGTCCAGGATTTATCATGGATCATGTTCATGTATGCTTTTGATATATATATGCAAATCAATGAATGAAGTGGAGAAAGTCGGCCCAAAATTTAGGCCAATTTTGTCTCACTTTGGCACATGTCATTTTTTTATCTGGCATATGAGTTGACCTAGTGATTTTTGAGCCAACGTGAGTGCTGATATTGATCATTTCATTCTCACATAGTTTGCATCACAGCAAATATAAACATATAGGAAATTACCCATGTATAATTTAGCAATACGGGCAATTGTTTGGCTGCAGACCATAACACCACTCAGACTAGAAAAAGTGGTCATATTAAGGGCTATTTGACCAAAGCCAGATGCCCAAGGGCAACATGTTGAGCCCAATATTGCCAAGAGATGAAGAAAAAGTATTTAAATACTTCAAAATCATAACAAATAAGATCCCTGTCCATTGCTATGAGGTTAATACAAAGCTGTAAAATTCTTGGAGCACCCAACTACAATACAGAATGGCTAATCTTTGCCCTTAACCTTATTACCTTGACCATTGAGCTACAGACACAGGTGGAGATTTGTGCAAAGTTATTTTAAAATCTTTCCATGAATTAAAAAGTAATGGTCCAGACCAGCTGTTTGAGACCAATTTTGGAACTTTATCCATTGAGTCTGAGTTTGACCTTCAAGCTACCCACATGCTGCCTAATCAGGGTAAAGATTAGAGCCAAATATTTTAAAATCCTTCAACTAATGACTGCGCAATGATACCGACAAGCTGTTTTAGACCAATTGTAGAAATTTGATCTCTAAGTGTGACCCTGACCATAGAGCTACACACATGGTTCTTACTCGTAACACAACGTGTCATCATCTCAACATCAGTGCCAAGTTAATCCAAAATTCTATCTAATGATGATGAGTAATGTTTGGGACAAGCATAGTCTAGATCAAGAGGATGGTCAACGGACGCACATACTCTGAACCAACAGTCAATGTGGCAACCATGCTGAGCACATCGCAAGTGGGCTCAACAAAAAGAGTAGAAAGGTCAAAATGTTTGTCATCAAAACCTTTTTTCTAAGCAGAACTTTTGTGCGAATATAAGAAATAACCCGTCCACAAATATTTTTGTACATTGGATTTTACACGTATAAATTTAAAAGGTCAATGCCAAAAATAGTGTTAACTATTAAGGTAACTGTAAACTTGACATTTTTTCTGACTTACTGCTACCTCCATATTGTTTAATTCTCATACAGTCAAGTCCTGTCCATGCATTATCAGCTGGTACAATATAGGAACATATTTATTATTTATTATGCATTATGCAGATGATTTGTTACAAAGAAATTCTGTTGTGATATTAAATTCTCATAACATGAGAGCCTGCCAACCTAGTCCAATGGGCAAGCATTTGATAAACAGACCACAGGCTTGCAAGTCCAAACCATTGGTGCAGCACAAGTTCTCTGCGACGATTTGCATGAAAGTTCCTTCATCACTGATCCAAGTGATGAAAGCAGAATGTTGGGCATTAATTTGTGGAGGACAATCTTAGTGCTGGTACAGAACACAGGAAAACTAGTAAAGTTATCTGTCTGCATGTGTACAGTAGTAATACTGTTAAAAACATGAGTAAAATCAGAATTTTCTTTGACATTATTAGAGAAAAATTACCTCTTGAATTTTCAGATTCTTGCGGCACATCTAAAAGAATAGTAACAATGACATGAGTATATAAGATTTAATGACATGAGGACAAAGATTACAAAGTTTATCTACTGGTAAAAGTAACAGTATGTGGTAATAAGTGAGACAGTACAGTAAAACCCCAAATAGCAACCAACTCAATATTACAACTACCCTGTTATGTTGACCACTTATTTTTGGATTGGCTTACAACAACTCGCCTATAATTCAACTGATAAAGTCACCAACGAACTATTATGACCGATTTTTCTGGTCTTCTTTTTAAAACACTTCATTGAAGTTTCCTGGCTTGAGCAGTCTATTTTGACCATAGGTGATTCAGGTTGATATAATCAGTAAAGTTTTTATGGTTAATAGAACTTGTAGTATTATAGGTTTCTCTTAATGTAGAACGTCTTTTCTAACATGCAGACTTTTATTTGTGCAATAATTGTTGAAAAGTGGGTCCGGAATTTTTAATTTTGCGCTGACCGAGTCTTGACACACCTGAGCTGTTCTGGGACTGTTCCTTATCGGGGCTATAAATACGGGAATCCATGAGTAACTGGTTGTATTGTTATAAAAAAACTTCATGACACATATTCTCAAAACAAGACAGCCTGCCAACCTGGTCAAATGGCCAAGCGTTTGCTAAACAGGCCACATGCTTGCGAGTTCAAACCATTGGTGCAGCACAAGTTCTCTGCGACGATTTGCATAAAAGTTCTTTCGTCACTGATCCAAATGATGAAAGCAGAATGTTTGGCATTAATTTGTGGAGGACAATCTTAGTGCTGGTACAGAACACAGGAAAACTAGTAGGGTTATCTGTCTGTATGTGTACAGAAGTAATACTGTTAAAAACATGAGTAAAATCAGAATTTTCTTTGACATTATCAGAGAAAAATTACCTGTTAAATTTTCAGATTCTTGCGGCACATCTGAAAGAATAGTAACAATGACATGAGTATATAAGATTTAATGACATGAGGACAAAGATTACAAAGTTTATCTACTGGTAAAAGTAACAGTACGTGGTAATAAGTGAGACAGTACAGTAAAACCCCAAATAGCAACCAACTCAATATTACAACCACCCTGTTATGTTGACCACTCATTTTTGGATTGGCTAACAACAACTCGCCTATAATTCAACTGATAAAGTCACCAACCAATTATTATGACCGATTTTTCTGGTCTTCTTTTTAAAACACTTCATTGAAGTTTCCTGGCTTGAGCAGTCTATTTTGACCATAGGTGATTCAGGTTGATATAATCAGTAAAGTTTTTATGGTTAATAGAACTTGTAGTATTATAGGTTTCTCTTAATGTAAAACGTCTTTTCTAACATGCAGACTTTCATTTGTGCAATAATTCTTGAAAAGTGGATCCGGAATTTGTAATTTTGCGCTGACCGAGTCTTGACACACCTGAGCTGTTCTGGGACTGTTCCTTATCGGGGCTATAAATACGGGAATCCATGAGTAACTGGTTGTATTGTTATAAAAAAACTTCATGACACATATTCTCACAACAAGACAGCCTGCCAACCTGGTCAATAGCCAAGTGTTTGCTAAACAGGCCACATGCTTGTGAGTTCAAACCATTGGTGCAGCACAAGTTCTCTGCGACGATTTGCATAAAAGTTCTTTCGTCACTGATCCAAGTGATGAAAGCAGAATGTTTGGCATTAATTCGTGAAGAACAATCTTAGTGCTGGTACAGAACACAGGAAAACTAGTCTAGTTATCTGTCTGCATGTGTACAGTAGTAATACAGTTAAAAACATGAGTAAAATCAGAATTTTCTTTGACATTATTAGAGAAAATTACCTGATAAATTTTCAGATTCTTGCGGCACATCTGAAAGAATAGTAACAATGACATGAGTATATAAGATTTAATGACATGAAGACAAAGATTACAAAGTTTATCTACTGGTAAAAGTAACAGTACGTGGTAATAAGTGAGAAAGTACAGTAAAACCCCAAATAGCAACCAACTCAATATTACAACTACCCTGTTATGTAGACCACTTATTTTCGGATTGGCTTACAACAACTCGCCTATAATTCAACTGATAAAGTCACCAACAAACTATTATGACCGATTTTTCTGGTCTTCTTTTTAAAACACTTCATTGAAGTTTCCTGGCTTGAGCAGTCTATTTTGACCATAGGTGATTCAGGTTGATATAATCAGTAAAGTTTTTATGGTTAATAGAACTTGTAGTATTATAGGTTTCTCTTAATGTAAAACGTCTTTTCTAACATGCAGACTTTCATTTGTGCAATAATTCTTGAAAAGTGGATCCGGAATTTGTAATTTTGCGCTGACCGAGTCTTGACACACCTGAGCTGTTCTGGGACTGTTCCTTATCGGGGCTATAAATACGGGAATCCATGAGTAACTGGTTGTATTGTTATAAAAAAACTTCATGACACATATTCTCAAAACAAGACCGCCTGCCAACCTGGTCAAATGGCCAAGCGTTTGCTAAACAGGCCACATGCTTGTGAATTCAAACCATTGGTGCAGCACAAGTTCTCTGCGACGATTTGCATAAAAGTTCCTTCATCACTGATCCAAATGATGAAAGCAGAATGTTTGGCATTAATTTGTGGAGGACAATCTTAGTGCTGGTACAGAACACAGGAAAACTAGTAAAGTTATCTGTCTGCATGTGTACAGTAGTAATACTGTTAAAAACATGAGTAAAATCAGAATTTTCTTTGACATTATTAGAGAAAAATTACCTCTTGAATTTTCAGATTCTTGCGGCACATCTAAAAGAATAGTAACAATGACGTGAGTATATAAGATTTAATGACATGAGGACAAAGATTACTAAGTTTATCTACTGGTAAAAGTAACAGTACTTGGCAATAAGTGAGACAGTACAGTAAAACCCCAAATAGCAGCCAACTCAATATTACAACTACCCTGTTATGTTAACCACTTATTTTCGGATTGGCTTACAACAACTCGCCTATAATTCAACTGATAAAGTCACCAACAAACTATTATGACCGATTTTTCTGGTCTTCTTTTTAAAACAC
This sequence comes from Lutraria rhynchaena, assembly GCA_008271625.1. Taxonomy (NCBI): domain Eukaryota; kingdom Metazoa; phylum Mollusca; class Bivalvia; order Venerida; family Mactridae; genus Lutraria; species Lutraria rhynchaena. The sequence continues at coordinate 868,070 of VIBL01000039.1, forward strand.
TTCATTGAAGTTTCCTGGCTTGAGCAGTCTATTTTGACCATAGGTGATTCAGGTTGATATAATCAGTAAAGTTTTTATGGTTAATAGAACTTGTAGTATTATAGGTTTCTCTTAATGTAAAACGTCTTTTCTAACATGCAGACTTTCATTTGTGCAATAATTCTTGAAAAGTGGATCCGGAATTTGTAATTTTGCGCTGACCGAGTCTTGACACACCTGAGCTGTTCTGGGACTGTTCCTTATCGGGGCTATAAATACGGGAATCCATGAGTAACTGGTTGTACTGTTATAAAAAAACTTCATGACACATATTCTCACAACAAGACAGCCTGCCAACCTGGTCAATAGCCAAGTGTTTGCTAAACAGGCCACATGCTTGTGAGTTCAAACCATTGGTGCAGCACAAGTTCTCTGCGACGATTTGCATAAAAGTTCTTTCGTCACTGATCCAAGTGATGAAAGCAGAATGTTTGGCATTAATTCGTGAAGAACAATCTTAGTGCTGGTACAGAACACAGGAAAACTAGTCTAGTTATCTGTCTGCATGTGTACAGTAGTAATACAGTTAAAAACATGAGTAAAATCAGAATTTTCTTTGACATTATTAGAGAAAATTACCTGATAAATTTTCAGATTCTTGCGGCACATCTGAAAGAATAGTAACAATGACATGAGTATATAAGATTTAATGACATGAGGACAAAGATTACAAAGTTTATCTACTGGTAAAAGTAACAGTACGTGGTAATAAGTGAGAAAGTACAGTAAAACCCCAAATAGCAACCAACTCAATATTACAACTACCCTGTTATGTAGACCACTTATTTTCGGATTGGCTTACAACAACTCGCCTATAATTCAACTGATAAAGTCACCAACGAACTATTATGACCGATTTTTCTGGTCTTCTTTTTAAAACACTTCATTGAAGTTTCCTGGCTTGAGCAGTCTATTTTGACCATAGGTGATTCAGGTTGATATAATCAGTAAAGTTTTTATGGTTAATAGAACTTGTAGTATTATAGGTTTCTCTTAATGTAAAACGTCTTTTCTAACATGCAGACTTTCATTTGTGCAATAATTCTTGAAAAGTGGATCCGGAATTTGTAATTTTGCGCTGACCGAGTCTTGACACACCTGAGCTGTTCTGGGACTGTTCCTTATCGGGGCTATAAATACGGGAATCCATGAGTAACTGGTTGTATTGTTATAAAAAAACTTCATGACACATATTCTCAAAACAAGACCGCCTGCCAACCTGGTCAAATGGCCAAGCGTTTGCTAAACAGGCCACATGCTTGTGAATTCAAACCATTGGTGCAGCACAAGTTCTCTGCGACGATTTGCATAAAAGTTCTTTCGTCACTGATCCAAATGATGAAAGCAGAATGTTTGGCATTAATTTGTGGAGGACAATCTTAGTGCTGGTACAGAACACAGGAAAACAAGTAAAGTTATCTGTCTGCATGTGTACAGTAGTAATACTGTTAAAAACATGAGTAAAATCAGAATTTTCTTTGACATTATTAGAGAAAAATTACCTGATAAATTTCCAGATTCTTGCGACACATCTAAAAAAATAGTAACAATGACATGAGTATATAAGATTTAATGACATGAGGACAAAGATTACAAAGTTTATCTACTGGTAAAAGTAACAGTACATGGTAATAAGTGAGACAAAGGCTTATCTTTAAAGTACAGTAAAACCCCAAATAGCAACCAACTCAACGTTACAACTATCTTGTTAAGGTGACTCCTTATTTTTGGACTGGCTTTCAATAACTCCCCAATAATTCAATTTGATAATGAGACCACCTATCTATTACGACCGATTTTACAGGTCACGAAGGTGGTCATTATCAAGGTTTTACTGTACAACAAACTGAATATTCTTCAAGGTTATACTGTCTATGACCTTATATCCTTGCGATATCTGCAAATTTTTAACTCAGGATTTGCTCAACTGGCAATTAATTAAAATGCAACAGTTGAAACAGGTAATGCTATTAGAAGTGAATATCTCTTAATGTCACATCATTCAGTTAATTCATTTCTAAATGTACACAGGCAAGGATCATTTTAGATGAACAGACTTATAAAAACATATAGAATTTTCTTATAAAACTAAAATGTCATACCAGAGGGAACACAAGAATTGCGCGGAGGACAAGGCACTGAACTTCCCTGGCGTACTGTCCTGAAACAATTATGAAACAATATCATAATTTAAATGAATAGAATTATTTAACTTGGCCTTCACATACAAATCATAGCATGTGAATTTTATCCTCTGCAGTAGTTTTCTACCATCTATGTCTCACTATATACATACAAGCCATACCGTATGCTTGATTAGGCTAGAAAAAAATACTTGTGTTTCTAGTTACCTGACTTAGCACTATAAAGAAAACAACAAGAAAAAGATTTGCCATCTATCTACCCAGTTTTGGTCAAGTAACTGCAAACATGACTATTCTTTTCTAGCCGTATTGAGTTACTTAGTTACACAATTTCATTTCATTTCAAACTTCATGATTCACATCTCAATACCTATGATAATTTTCACCGTTTAGATTAGTTAATTATGAGTATTTCTATTTTCAGTCTTAACATCCAAAGATCAGGCAGTCTATCAATTTCCCATGATTTGTCTTTATTATATTTCCTAAACAATGTCCTTGCATCAATCATGCATTCTTAATAAATGTCTGATTACTTTAAGTATTCATTAATGTAATGAAACTAAATCCAACACAACATTTGTACTTGATCAGCTACCAGATTCGAAACCGAAAGTAGAAAATGAAAACAATCATTCTTAAACCGAAAGTGGCTATAATCGCTTTTTTATTACGTCAAATCATCAAAGTAATTTGTCATTACACTGTAAAGGTATAAATAAAACATGTGTTTTCAAATTTTAATAAAATATTACAAATTAAATTACCATTTTCTGACATTTCACTGCAAAAAGGCTATTTTCACAGTGGAGCTACAATTTTGGTAGTGACAATCATCCTGACTCCAAAGCTGACAATGGTTTATTGATGAATTTGATAGACAACTGAGGCTTTGCTGGTGGTGCACCAAGTTGACAGGCAGCATGTAATTGCAAGTATTTACTGTTAAAAATTGTTGCTTGTACGCAATATATTCGTCCACAAAATTTTCGTACTTTCGCTTTTTTGTGCCACATTTTTTTTGCGGTTAGAAACGTTAGGGTCGGCCCTAAAAATTAGGGTCGGTCGAGTAACCGTTAACAGGACTATTTTTTTCTGATCTAATGCCTAATGTACTGGTAAAGTTTCATAAACATCCAACAAGCACACACAAGATTTTGTCTACAACAAATAAAAAAGGGGCATAACTCCGTGAAAAAAATCCAAATAAATTTTTTATAATATGTGCAAGAAGACCTTTTGGAGAAGCACGCACAAGATTTCATCAACAGACGGGCGGACAGACAGACGGCCGAACGGACAGACAGACAACCTGAAACCAGTATACCCCTTTACAACTTTGTTGTGTGAGGGTATAATGAAAATCAATTAGTAATTACTTTTCAATGGAGAATTCTGTGCCCCCTCCTGTAGGTAACGCTGGTTCAGTTACTTTATCAGACATTTTTCTTTGCTGATATTACTAAGAACGAATCTGCAAAAATAAAAGCTGTGATTAAACAAGAGGGCCAAGATGGCCCTTTTTCGCACACCTGAGTAAAGATCGCACCTTCTATGGTTTTCCTGTGATTTGACATCAATTGACCCATGTTCAAAGCTGTTCATGATATCATTAATACAAACATTCTGACAAAGTTTGAGGATGATCCAATCAAAACTGTTGCCACTAGAGGGTTCACAAGGTATTCCATTGATTTGACCTGGTGACCTAGTTTTTGACCCAAGAAGACCCATGTTCGAACCTAACCAAGATATCATAAAGACAATCTTTTGGACAAGGTTTGGTGAAGATCCAATCAAAACTGTAACCTCTAGAGGGTTCACAAGGTTTTACAGTGATTTGACCTAGTGACCTAGCTTTTGACACCAGATTACCCATGTTGGCACTTAACCAACATATCATTGTAGCAATAATTCTGACAAGGTTTTAAGAACCTCCAATCAAAACTGCAACATCTAGAGGGTCAACAAGGTTTTCCAGTGATTTGACCTGGTGACCTAGTTTTTGACCCCAGATGACTTATGTTCGATCTTGTCCAAATTATCATTAAGAAAAGCATTTTGATAAGGTTTGGTGAAGATCCAATCAAAACTGTGACCCCTAGAGCATTAACGACAATTTTCTAGGATTTGACCTGGTGACCTAGTTTTTGACCCCAGATGATCCATGTTCAAACTTATTGAAGATATCCTTGAAAAAATCATGTTGACAAGGTTTGGTGAAGATCCAATCAAAACTGACCCTTGAGCGTTAAAAAAGTTTTTCAATGATTTGACCTGGTGACTTAGTTTTTGACCCCAGATGACCAATGTTCGAACTTGTCTAAGATATCATTGAGACAAACATTCTGACCATGTCTGATGAAGATTCACTCAAAAGTGTGGCCACTAAAGCAACAACAACCCCCAGGCGTGGACGACAGACACCAGACGGCGGACACCAAAGTAGACTTACTGATGACTATAGCTCACCAAGCACTACATGCTCGGGTGAGCTAATAAAAAGTCAAATGCCAAAGAAATAATTTGAAATATAACAATAATAATGCTGTCAAGAGATGAAGAAAACTGGGTCATATAACATCAAGGAACCAAAGCTTGTCATTTTCCACACCTTGTGTTTTTTCTTGGCTAATTTTCTAGAATGTTTTAGGGGGTTAGTATGATGAAGGGATGGTGTATAATCGTGTATTAGGCTTAAAATAACCATATGGACCAAAAACACATGTATCATATATATGCATATACAAGGGTTACAACTTCCAAAATGACAGTTTCTGCACCAAGTCTGTTTAACACTACATAACTTTTTCATAAATCACTCAAATTTCTAATAACTGGCGTCTTCAGATAGCTAATACATTATACTAGACATAATCAATGAGCACTTAGTGCAATTCCAAACAATGAAGCAATTATGTCATCTTTTTCCTCCAAAAAATATTCATTTTACACTATCCCTTCAACGCGCTAGCCCCCTACGTTTTAGAACCTTGTTTTAGGCCCCAGTACCTAAACTGGACTTCCTATACGGTTACAAACATAATATTAATGGAATAACTCAAAAAGTGTGCACAAAAATTGGACATTTTCAGGTTGAAAACTTTTATTTATATTATCTGCTAGGCCGTTGTTTTCCGTAAGTACAACAATATGTAATCTATGACATTAAAGACTGACCTAGTTTTTGCTTGAAAACAAATTTATTGACATGCTCCTGCGTTTTTTTTTCACATATATTACAGCCTTTGTTTCCCCTAGCCCCAAAAAGTTATATTTCCCCCTAAAAATACTACATAAACAATGGTGGCAGCAGTGTTTGACGAACTCATGCGGAGACATGGAGTATCAAACGGGAGAGCTGGTAAGCTCTAATAAGTAAAAGGGGGAGTAGTGTAGTGATTGTACGAATATGAGTCACTTTCAACAGCCTTGCTGTTGGGTTAATTCTTTAGCGACATGGTTGAGTGTCCGCCTACGGTGCTAGGGGTCCTGGGTTTGATCCCCAGATGGAACCATGGATTTTTCTCGCTCCCAATTTACTTCAGCAGTATAGAATCTGACTTACAGCCATATTGAACACAGGCCACACGCAGGGCTAGTCCAACTAAATAGACTGTTTGTGACCAGGAGACATTTTTTGATTCGGCCCCAACCCTCACAGTCTGAGAGGATGGCCCTTCCCAATTCATTTATGAAATCGGCCAACTGGAAAGCCGAATAAGTAAGGTTAGCGCAGTGCCATACAAGGTGACAGGGTCAACTCGTCCCCTAGTCAACTCGTCCCTGATTTGGTCAACTCGTCCTAAAAATTTGGTCAACTCGTCCCCCACTTGGACAACTCGTCCCCCATTTTAGTTGATATGCTTTACTGATTGTTTTTAATCATTCATAACATGAAATTAATAAATATTAAAAGTTGGTGATTATAAAATATGATTATATTATTACAATGCATAATGATTTATCTGAATACTGGAAATGATCATGAAATAAATCATATATTGTGTGGTGCTTTTTTTGTTTGTTTGTTTTTGTCCAAGGAATAGAATAAAGATGGAATTGTGCAATTAGTGAACTAATTCAATTAAATAATTGAACACAATGTTAAACAGCAATTAACAAGTTAAGTGTTTGTTTAATCAATTCCCATTAAGATAATCCAAGTTATAATTAGGGTAATTATACTACATTGCACATTTTGAAGATTTTAGACTTTGAAGTGTGTCCCTCACAGGAATATTAACACAATGCCCTTTTGATCTTATTAGCAATCAATTTAGAATAATGAACATTGTGTTTTTGTTTATATTTACTTTTCCTTTTCCATTGACAAATCATTCAAGCTCTATATTGAAATTATTCAGTTATTAGAAATCAAAACGATGTATATATTTACAAACAATAAACATTACATGTAAGTATAAAAATATATCAATAAAACACATAATGCCACTAATTATTGAGTAATAACACCACAAATTAATAAGGACAAGGACCAATATAAATAATTGTTAATCCAATCATCACTGATTAATGTGTACAGTCATTGGCAAGTCTATAGGTGTTATAATCCCATCACTGCTGATTAATGGGTTTAAGTATCAATGAAGGTGATAATCGATACCCTTTAAAAGATACATAGAAAAAAAAACAATAAATAAATTTACAGTGTATTATTAAGCATTTAACACATTGTGCGAATCATGGAAAATGCGATGTACCAGTATGTGTTCAAAATAAGCCCACTACATTTATTTTTCGAAAGTAACAGTTACACATGCAGTAATACAATAATATATATAAAAATAGATATTAAACATTTTCAATACATATTGTTCATATACACGAACTTATAACACTTAGATTAAACACACTTCCGCAAAAACACCTAAATATATCGGAATTATTACACTTTTTTGTAGCTACCAGTGAGCAAAATGTCACAAAATAACACTGAATCTAAAAATACTCTATCAAATAAAAAAATTACAACATATAATAAATGATTAAAAAATTTGGGGACGAGTTGACCAAGGGACGAGTTGACTGAAGGGCGAGTTGACCAAATCGGGGACGAGTTGACTAAAGGATCGCGTTGTTGGGTAATTTCGACGTAGGGGTATTTTCGACTGTGCACCGTTTAGCCCGATAAACAAATCATTCGTGCATGCTCCGCAGATGTCACGTGATTTTTACGCTGTATGTGGACATCGTTATATTGACTCTTTTCACTTAATCCCGAATTATGACTCTAAAAAAATCATTGCTTTTACGGTTTCTCAATGCTGTAACATTTTGACTGGTCTTCTGTTTATTTATTATTCTCCCAACATCAATGTCATGTGGTTTTTCATTCATAAAAGTATACTACGCACAAAAAAATACGACCCAAATTCTTTTCATCTCTTATCTCATAATTGAGAAAATTAGCGTCATCAGCACAAGTACATTTTAATTCCTTGTATGTAATTATAGGTTAAACCTACTTCTAGGGGTAATTACCGTAACTATGACTTAGCATACCTCACAGATGCTTATCATGCTGTTATTGATGAGGGTATTCCAGTAGAATGGGCAGCCAGAAAATATTCTGTACCCATCAGCACACTGAAGGACCGTGTTATAGGGAGAGTCAGTCTTGATACAGTTAGATCTGGTCCAAAAACTGTTTTTACCCAAGAGCAGGAAGCATTTTTAGCACAATACCTGCTTACTATGGGAGAAGTTTGCTTTGGGTATTCAAGACAGGAAACCCTGAATCTAGCATCTGATTATGCTTTTCATCTTGGAACTAAAGAAAGGGCTCGTCCTCTTGGATTTGATTGGTTCTATGGTTTTCTTTCTCGATGGCCTGACTTGAAAGTTATCAAACCCAGGAGTCTAGAAGCTGCTAGAGCCAAATGTGCCACTGAACACTGCCATTACCAACTATTTTAAAGAACTTGGGAACATACTAGAAAAATACAATCTGCTTAATAAACCCAACTGCATCTTTAATATAGATGAAAAGGGCCTAAGCTCTGAACACAAGCCACGTAAAATAGTGACTGGTAAAAATTACAAAGCCCAAGCTGTTACATCAGGTAAATAAAAAAATGTAACACTTATCGGCTGTGTCAATGATGTTGGACAGCAAATACCACCATTATGGTACTGTTTGTGCTCCCCCAACACTGTAGTCATATACTACAGCCACATGATGTCTGCTGTCATGGTCCACTTGAACAAGCTTGGAACTCAGCTTGTCATAGACACTTAAGGGAGTCAGGGGGAAATTAATCACCAGATATGAAGTGTGTGGTATAGCTTGTAAAGTGTACACTTCTAACTTAAATGCTGCTAATATTCAAGCTGCCTTCAAAAAATCTGGTGTGTTTCCTTTCAACCCCAGTAACATTAATCCAGTTTCTGTAGCACCTTCTGCGACTCTTCAACAACCAAGTCAGTCTGTGGTAAAATTATCTCTGTCAGCGGAGGCATTTGTTGAGGCCAAAGGAGGTGAGATTATGAAAAATGTACAATGATGTCATGCATTGCACTTGCAGTTGCACTGTCGAAAATATCCGGTGACAATGCATTCTTTATAAGAGTACTTTTATGTTTTTGACATGAAGTATTGAAGAATAACTGTTAATGAGAATAAAATAGTATCATGATTGCATACCATTACTATCATAAATGTTTGCCAAGTAAAAAAATGAGACTTACGGTAATACGAATACCGGCTTCTGAGGTTGTCGATTGCGGTGTTGTATTATTTACACTTTCGTGAAAATCAATGGTTATGGCTAGACGGTATGACTAAAGTACGCAATGGAGATTTTATGGCAAAATGGGCGAAAAGGGCGAAATGGAGATTACATCGGGGCAAAACGGAGATTTAAATCGGCAAAATGGAGATTTTGGGGAGCACTTCATTGAAATTTTGGTTTAATAACAATCTTGGCTTTGCAATGTTTACAAATTTAAGATATTTCTGGTTATGATCATATTTTTCCTACAGATATTCACCGACAAAATGGAGATTTCCATCGGAAAATTGGAGATTTCTTTTGGCAAAATTGAGATCTCCATCGACATATTGGTGAATTTTAGCACCACATCCGAAGATAATTTGTTGGGATGTTATTTCCTAGAAACGTACTGACATATTAGAATTAAACATTGTTGTATACATAATCACACAGGCTTGGCGAAATGGGGATTTAAGATGGCAAAATGGAGAATAAAATGGCAAAATGAAGACTTCCAATGGCGAAATGGAGATTTCTTGTGGAGCCCTAATAGAAAATTTTGATTTAGTAACAATGTTGTCATTTACGATGTTAACAATTAAAAATAATTATATATTATGATCATATTTGTCGTATAGATTTCCCTCGGTGAATTGAAGATTTATACACCCACATATATACTTACATTCACTTTAAATAATAAAATTATTTGATAAATTCAAAATAACTTGAAATATCACAAAAATACGTGCAATACATGCAAGTAAGTGAGTAACATAACATATGTTATTGTAGAAATGGTATGACATGGAATGATACGGATAATTTCCGGATAGTGGTACAGATAAACACTGACTAACATGCAAATATATCTATTAAATCAATGAGTTAGATATTGACTAGATAACGAAAAGAGGCTCTATTCGCGAAAATAACTTTCGGTCTACGAAAAGAGCCCATAAAAGTCATTTTAATGCATTATTTTGAAATTTAACTCGATAATTACGTGTGTCATGATGAAATACGCTTAATCTATGATTATTATTCGGATTATTTGAAAAATGTTGACTTTGTATCATTTTTTCTTTCAGATCGCGGCTGGCTTACGAAAAGAGCTACATTCGGTCTATGAAAAGAGCAGATCAAAATCATGTTAACGTTTTATTTTGGAATTTAACTCTATAATTACGTGTATTTTGATAAAATACGTTTAATAGATAGTTATAACTAGGAAAATCTAAAAAAATATGACTTTTTGTCATTTTTTCTTTCAGAATGTGGCTGGCTTACGAAAAGAGCTACATTAGGTCTACGGAAAGAGCCCATAAAAGTCATTTTAATGCATTATTTTGTAATTTAACTCGATAATTATGTGTGACATGATGAAATACTCGTAATTTATGATCATTATTCGGATTATTTGAAAAAACTTGACTTTGTATCATTGTTTTCTTTCATATTGTTACTGACTTACGAAAAGAGCTACATTCTGTCTACGAAAAGAGCCCATCAAAGTCGTGTTAACGTTTTATTTTGAAATTTAACTCGATAATTACGTGTATCTTGATGAAATACGCTGAACTGATAGTTGTGATTCGGATAATTTGAAAAATTATGACATTTTTTCTATTTCAGATCAAAGAAAGAGCGTTCAGTTACAGATGGATACAATTTGTATGTTTTCTTAATGATTTGAATTTGAGAAATAATTTTGAAACTCTAAAAATGGTTTGATATAACTTTGTACCCATCTGTATCCAGGCCACACCACGAGGAGGCGCTCTTATCATGGCCCATCCCTCCCTCTATTTGTTTTCGCGTATTTCAGCTAGAGTTATTTTCATACAGTCGGCGCGCATAGCGCTGCATCCCGTAGGTGACTACCGACAAAGTTATTACATGTATTTTCATCGCAGATTTTGTTTCCTTAAAATAAGTTTCTTGTTAAAGTTTAAAGCATTCTTTTTGAATTTGGCGTAGTCCTGGTTCTTTCAGCACGTTTTCTTTTTATCTGGTGTGGCTTTCTCCCGGCTGACGGTGTTCGTAGAACTGACCGATTTCCGTCTGTAAAGAACACAGTTTGCTGGTGATCTCTGCCAGAATCGGATAAGAATTTTTTTTATCTTTTTTCCGCGGCGTTCTTCGGATATATTTGACCAGTTGTCTATATCAATGGAATGATGGTGATACCGGCTAGAAAGACGGAAGTTTCCCATGTCCCTGATAGCTCGGCAACGCTCTTCTTGTTCTCCCCCGAACAATGCCGTACAAGGTGTTGATGAATTCAGTGAGATCCTGCATTTTCCAATGGACGGCAGACTTCAAAATGTGATTGGCACTTTCACAATTGTTGTTGGTCCATGTTTGGGAAATTTTGCCCTGTCTGACAGGTCCGATAATGTGTTCGTTCAACAGCGGAAGTAATTTATTCTCAAAATATGACATGAATTTTTTTTCTCCAACTGTGGTGTCCTTTTCGGGTTTTTTCTCTTTAAGTTTCTGAAGCCTAAAGGTAAATGTATCCGTGTCTGTAGGTTCTAATAGGCCATTCGAACGATAAATCGCCGATATAATGTCTTCGCGTTCTTTCTTTGGAAAGCCGATGATATTTTCCATGTGACGATCGGTGTTTTCCCGCTAGTGACGGGTACAAAACACATGTGTGCTTCCTGGCAAGCATCTCCTGATAGCGCTCTTAAATGCTAGTTCTTCGTCACTTCTGATTGTTAGGTGATTTATTTCTGTGTCAGTCAGATGGTCCGCGATGTCATGTAAAAAAGAGGAATACGCATTTGTTGTTGAACTTTGATGAATGAAAGTTGGCCCAAAGCATATTGGGTGGTCGCCGGTACTTCTTTTTATAACGGATGTGTCTTTGTAAACGGTCGGGGTAACGTGAAATTCGCCTAAATTGTAGGTCTTGTCCATACCAAGTACTGTTCCATGATCCTGACAACAGAAACGTTTGATGTCATTGATTTGCTGGTCAGTGAAGAGAGTCACCACTGGATATTGTAGGCCATTCATGTGTTTGACGGACCGAACAAAGTCATAGGTTTTAGTCATTTCTTCATTTCGAGCTTCATACATTAAAAAGCATGTCAATTATACAAATCGATAACCCAACAAAAACATGGCGGAAGATGTGCCCCCCTAGGAGACTCTTTTGAGTTTTCTTTTGTTCGCTATTTTTATCATTCTCCTTTCTGATTGACTTAGTAGAGGCGATGTAAGGGAAGAAATGGTCAAATCTAGTTAATTGTATATGTCGCCGTCCGTGATCGTCGACAAATAGATTGGTAGAGGAGATCAAGTTTAAACAAGTTCTTTCAGTTAACCAATATAAACATTGAAATAAATAAATATTTATTTACATACATTCAATGAAAATAGAGCGTTCAAATGTAGCGAAAACAGGAAGCAGAGCTAACTAGTTAATTTGAACTGTTGCCACTTATAAAACCTTTCTATGTCGTTGTATCGATAGTTGATGGTTTTATAAAAAATGCTATAAAGTCATACGTTTTTGCGGTATTTTCGATTTGAGCGAAGCGCGCTTTGATAATCAAAGCATTTACAACCAAGGCGTTCGTTACTTATTCATTTATTCAATATCTATTGAATATTTATTCAAGCGTAAGACTGGAAATCAAAAATTTCAAAAATTATCACAAATAAATTGTCGACATAAGATCTAGAACCCAGGTTAAATACTTTATTGAAAACTCGGACCTCATGTCATAGTAAGTACAATACAAAATGAAATCAATAAAATTGTACGTATTGCAATTTTGTGGATAATTTCTAGGCAATGTGTATCTATAAAATTACTGATATAAAGCGTAAGTCATGCCGTGGAAATACTAGTATACTGTAACCAGTCTGCGAAAAATGAGTATAGTCCGATCCCGAGGCTATAAAAATCTGGCCCGGACTATAAACTTTCGTTGTGAGTGTAGTCCGATCGGACTATAGATTTCCGGAAAATTGTAAAAATAGTTTTTTTCCATGTTACTATAAATATTCGCACGCAATGACGTTTGGGAAAATCATATCAGAATTTTAACCAATCAAAAAGCTGCTTTTTCGTAAGTGCACACATCTTGTCTTCCGTTTCCGCTAACATGCCATTAGGGTCATGTACTTGGAATCTGAGGACAATAGTCTTTCACATGACTCAGATTACGCGCCAGAGTCTGACTTAGATGATGGTGAAGAAGAATTAACTGAGACCTTTTTAGAAAAGTTCCGTCGCTTCACTGTTACCACAAAATAAATGCATAAACGTTCAAACCGCTGACGTCAAACGAGTACTGTTTCTCAGCTTTCTTCGCTAATAGACGTCGAAAGCGATATATTAAATGGGTACCAATATTGTTTTGGTTCCGTTTTTCTATTTCATGAATCGGTGCTATGTGTACACTCAGGTCACATGCGCTACTCACTTATTAATGTTAGCTAAGCACGATATTGACACAATCCACAATTTGTGACGTCATTCCCGCGTGTCAATCAGCTTGAGTGTAACTTTTTGAAATGAAATATAATCACTGATGACGTAACGCAAGGAATTAATGACGCCTTTCTTGGTCACATGACTACTATATTCTCACATGTCTCTCAGTACAGTTACTTGGCTTCCCAGAATTAATAGATTGGTCTACATGTGAAGGAGATTTTAATGTCCGGGTCATTTTTATTGCCTCTGGCTTGGACTATTGGTTTAAATTCGCAGACTTCAGTTTTATGAAAACGTTTCCTTGTTAAAGTTTTTGCGAAATCGATCTGTGTAGTGTTTATTGACCCTTTAATTGTACTTATTTCGGACATGAACTGAATTCGGATATGCTTTTTGTACAAGACTATATGTACAAAAATATGTTATCAGACATATTCTTATAATTCTGTTAATATAATAAAGACATATGTGTTACTCAGGTTAAATTTTGATGTTTCTTAAGAGTTTGGTTTATGTGAACTGTGCTTTTATGAACCAGGCTTGGTTTCTTTGCAATGTAAGTTATGATGAATCCGTTTGCTGCATATTTATATATCTGGGCTACCAGAAAAAAATGATAGCCACTGGTCTACTAGAAAAAAAATGGTAGCCCACTAGGTTACCACATGCTAAATAAATTTGTCGGACACTGAGCTTGAATGAACAACTAATTATAGAATGGAATCAGTAAATATTTGTCAGATATTATGAATTTTCTACGGTTTGTCGAAGTCGCAAAGCCTGGTAAATCTGTTAACATTAATATGAACAAAATTTATCAATATTGGGTTTTCTATCTGGGTGAGTAATTTTGTTTTCGGGCGAGTAACTTCTGTAAAGTCACTGGCCCGACTGGTGAGTAAATTCAAAATGCTTAATCCGAAGATTGCCAATTGGTATAAAACATTGTAATACATCTGAATTATTGAATTTGTTCCATTCTATGTAACAATCTTTTGTCATGTTTCACAAAGCTTAGAGAGTAGAATTTTGGTTTAATGCTGAAAAAAGAATTGACTTAAATGGCTAATTGTTAAAAAATGATATTAAATAGCATATTCTAGACATTCAAGACGAATACCAGGATAATGATTTAAGTAGGATAGATGTCATTAAATAATTTAGCAAATACTCTACGACATGATTCAAACAAGCTCGGACTATAAAAAATCTATGAGGACTATAACTTTTGTCGCTAGGTATAGTCCTGAGTACTATAGTAAAAAAATATTTACCGAGAAGACTGTGTAACTACAGTCAAACCTGTGTTTGCGGCCACCTTTGAATGAGGACCACCCTGTGAATAAAGGCAATTCTTTGAAAAAAACGTCGCTGATTATTATATCAAGTCCCGTTGAGTTGTCGCAATTCTGAACTATGGACGAATAATTTGACCACCGCGAAATAGTGGGTAACTATGGTATTATACGATCTTCGGCATAAAAGAAAATCTTGATATTAAACACTGAAACCAGAGAATATTTACTTTAGGTATGGCGGTCCTTTTTTACTATGAATTAGTTTATTGAAATATAGTTTATACTTGACGTATTCAAAACCATAGAGAATTGACCATAGCCTGACAAAATGCCCGTAGTTTAAACGATAAATGAATGGATGTCTTCGGATTTTAACAGTACAGTGTGTAAGTAAATTCTGTGTTATTTTCAATATTCTGAATTTAACAACATAAGTTTGTGCACTATTTTTAGTGTTAAGTTTTGAGATTTTCACACAAAAAAAACAGATTTTATGCATAACTTTCAAGTTTCAAACAATTTCAAATTAAATAGAATACTCTTTTTTAACAGTACAACACATATTAGACATTTTCTTTATTCCTTCAGCAACATTAAAGGATTCCTGGGCTTAACACTTAACATGGAGTTTGATGTTGTAAAAGCAATTCTCAGCAAGAAGGAGGACTTCCTGCGACGCCATCTTGTTTTATCTACTTCCGTTATAGACAAATTGCGTCAATATGACGTCATTGGGAATTACACAAAAGCACAAATGACGGTAAGGAAATTTTTCTACATTTTTGAACATTTGGCAGTGTGAAAATTGCAGTTGCTAGACTGAATAATTTTAAAATTTAGTAAATTTATGGATGACCTAATTTCTAATTTTATAGATGTCTAAAACATGAATATAAAGTATGCCTTAATATATAGCATTATTCATTACCAGAATGTGACTGTATTACAAATCTGCGTAGTTGCAAACCTGAGCAAGTGCTGCAGTTCAAATATAAACACAACACCTAAGTCCTTTATGCACATCCTAATATATATATATATCGATTGATACTAATACTATAAGTAAGAAGTTATGTCCCTTGAATTACAGTAATGTTAATACATGTACATGCATATTTTTTCTATTTTTAGTTTCATTTTTTGTTTATTTCAAGGGAAATATGAGAAACACGGATAGACAATTAACACACTTATTCGTCTGTCTTCGCACGCGTGGACTACCGGCATTTAACGGCTTCTTAAAAGTTCTTAGATTGACATTCCATGGATGGTTAGCCGACGACATTCTCGAAACAACGATAGAAACTGGAAAATATCCCGTTTCGTCCGTAGGGAGCATTGTTGCGTTTCGTGACGTCATAAATCATATGCATCAGTCTAAAATCGAACCAGTCCGGGAAGAAGTAGAGAAACCAAGCGTTCATTCTCAATCAAGAGGCATTATGGGTACACTACAAAATAAATGTTTTGGTTCGTCGTATGAGGGCGCCGATGAAGATGAAAATTTGATTAGAGATGAAGAGAGCGGACGTGTCTCGCCAGTCATGAAGATCCCAAGGAATCTGCGAGATTTGGAAAGAGTTTTTGAAAATGAGTCTACGTCGACTAGGACTTCATTAGCGACGCTGAGACAAGAGGAAATACGCATACGGGCGCTTCTGCAGCAAAATATACGAGAACAGCAAGACTTATTGTCAAAACAAGACGCTCTGATTGAAATTAAAGATAAAATGAAAGAAATAAGCAGATCAGCAACGCAGCTCTTCAGACCGGAACTAGCCACAGCGAGGCTGAAGAAGTTGGAGAGCATCAAATGGAAATCAAAGGACTAAAATCGTCAGTGGAGTTTTTATTTTAAACATTTTTTCCTACTTCGTAATTATTGAACATAATGTAAATTATGTGCATATTTATATACGAATACTCTAATCTGGAAATTACCTCAATTAGTCTATAGCGATTTTACATTAACTATCAATATAAAAATTTGGTGTATTTATGCCTCAAGATAAAATCTGGTCCGGAGAAGACTACCCTTTTGGTAGATGTGTGTATTTGGCGGATATCTTGCGGCCTTTGCGTTTACATGTGGATTTTTTAGAATAATTTTGTGTCTTTGTATAGTTTCAAAGATGAACTTCGTGACCTAATTGTGACATCTATTATAGTGCATCCTCTCCAGAGCGGCCCTCTTGTGCAACAAATCCTTTTCAATATCAGTATGATTTTTTTCCAACTGTACTATTAAGTTAACCTCTTTAGAGCAACAACCTCTCAACAACAATATAATTTTGCTTCTGCCTAAGGGTGTCGCTTTGGAGAGGTTACACTGTATACGTGTTATATCATTATTTTTATTACTCATTCAAAGTATAATAAACCTTGACATGTAGCCCGCATAGGGGTATAAAACAATTACTATCGTATTACAAGGCAAGGAAAACGACAATGATCACCCAACCATATTTTATTAAATGAACTTCATTCAAAAAAGCAATGTACGTCACCACAAAGAGAGGAACAAGTTCCCGTTATTCTATTCCGTTTGCCTATATTGTATCATCATCCTAAAATAAATTCAATAGTTGTTAAATAAACAAAACTTGTGTGTGTGTGTGTGTTTCCTTTGCATCCTCATTTTCAATGAACTTGAACGGTGCACAGAAGTGTTATGAATTGCCTTTTGATATTTTCTTGGAATAATGTTAATTAAATCGGGTAAAACCTGGTATATTACTTTCCAAGCTATAAAAAATATGGGCATTACTTTCAAATAAAGCACGGGAAACGGTGATTATGAAGCAGACATTTATTTACTCGTATATTTCATGACAGGAAGTAAAGCAGAAGTTCCTGTCATGAAACATACGAGCCAATCAATACCTGCCGTATCAGAAACTCGTGTATTACCTACCAATGAGGACCGAGTTTACAACATGTGTGCAATTATTATTACAGAAATCTTGTGTACAGCAATGGGAGCAGACAGGCACGTGTCTTTTTGTCTCTTGACACGCCTGAAACAAACAATAAATTATTGTTTTATTAAATTAGATAAGTTTAAACGTTTAACGTCAGTTTTTTATAGTATTTCATCAGCTCAACGTGCAGTTAACTAGACCAGGGTTCTTGGATTCTGCACCTGGCTCTCCATATGTAACTGCCAATTTCTCTACATGAATGATCAGCGTAGGATGCAGTATGTTCAATAAAATCGTCGCAGAGAATATTTGTCGATCTAAGGGTTGAACTCATGAACCCAAGGTCAGTAGACGTGACGATTATCATTTTGACCTAAACGGCGGGCTACACCGTAAACAGACAGGATTAGTTAAATTTTAATTCAGACTTAACTTTTGTGTCTCAAGTGCGCGTGATAATAAAGATTGTCAAAAAGTGATTTTGATATGCATTTTGTGAGAAAAAATCTTATCTCCTCACATATTGGGGCATAGTTAAATTCGGAATCATTTTTTTTCTTGAGATATGGATGAAGAGATTTTCATCAATTCCATCATTTATAAATTCTATAAGCTTTAAGAGACGTTTAACCAACAAACACAATTGTAGCGATCATATACATTTGTGATACACAAGTTTCAAGAATAGAATAACTAAAACGAAATAATTAGGCCCAAAAAATAACTGTCGTGTTAATCTGACAGACCATATTGTTTGACGCCTACCCTAAAGTTACTAACAATAAATTCCATAGTGCGAAAATATTTGGGGACGAATCGTACCTCGCAGGTGCGAAAGGTATGTGAAGAAAAAAAGACAAACAGATGTTCAACCTACCTACCATATGCTTTGTTCAGGTAATCCTAAATATGGCTATAAATCTTTCTAGCCTTATATGCGTATGTATATTTAATTAATATTTAGACTATCTTTAGGACCCAACAAAACGGTGTTAACATAGGGATGATCTCATTACCAAGTTGAGTTATTTGAAAAAATTATTGAAAGCAAACAAACTTACATTACGCTGAACACATCCCATTGCGTAATTGTAATCTCCAAGACCCCAGACGTTCTTTTCAATCATGCAAACCTTAAAAATAGAAGAAAACGTTTACAGTCAGACCTAAATAGGGGAATATTACCGAAACAGCTGAAAATGTTACAATTGAATATTCTTATAAAGACCTACTTTGGGGTCAGCACACAGGGGAGTAGCACGTTGAAGGGATAGAGTATAATGGCGTATATGACTTAAAATGGCCACATGGACCAAAAACACGTATATCATATATATAGTGTTAAACAAACTTGGTACAAAAGCTGTCATTTCGGAAGTTGTAACCCTTGTATATGTATACATGTAATATAGGTGTTTTTGGTCCGTGTGGCCATTTTAAGCCTAATACACCATTATACACAATCCTTTCAACGTGCTAGCTCCCTGTGTGTCAGCATATCGGTCATTATATTGATGAGATCCAGTTGTTATATTTAGATAAATAAACACATTTGGGTGTGTTTACGCTGGTTTTCAACACCATTTCAGTTATATACCGGAAGGCCGTGAAACTGACTAGTATTTCTGGACTCTGCGCCCTTTTCTTCAAAGTAACTGCCAGCTTCTCCACATGAATGATCAACTGTGGAGGCCTCGATCAAATCGTCACAGAGAACATATACCGCACTCAGAGCCCGAACAAATCAAATCGAAGTCCATATAGCTAACTCTCTCTACCAGTTATAGTAAGCGGGCGGGCTATGAAATATTGAAAACCTGTATTGTATAAGTGGTCGTTAAAATAAGATTGTCATATTATTATTATTATTATTATTATTATTGCAATGAAGACAGGGTGAAAGATTCAACAAATTCACCTGATCTCGTCCACAAACTTGTATCGAATTACACTCGTCTAAATCACCCACGTGATTACAGTCATAACAAATGGGGCCTCTTAATGTCACTCCTTGTATTCCTACAGAATATTCAGTCATTAAATCTCATATATATTGACATGCATATTAAGTATTTACCACTTGTTTACATCTATACATATAAACGCACGCGGTAGAACACAGTTACAGTGAACTCTTTGGGATCCGAAATTTTAGTTCGGTATGTCAAAGTTGTTCCATATCCATTACAATAAAACACTTGATGGGGATAAACTGAGTACATATGTACTTTACTGCATCCGTTTCTTCACAATATCCGAGTACACTATAACCGTGTTGTACTGCATTTGGAATGTTATCTATCTAAAAGCGTTAATCATGTAGTAGGATATGCTAGAATTAAGTTTGAATTTAGTTCATTAAACATAACAATATGTAACGTTTATCAATGACAAATGACCCTCAAAATAGGCCTAATCCTTTGTTGGATTTCTAAGGTAAACCTAGAGTTGGGACCCTTTAAATAAAACCACAACTCTTAGTTTTGATTTCTTGGAGGTCCTAAAATAGGTATTCAGTCTTAGAAAAAATCGTTTTTTGTGATAAAATGCCGTTTCGAAATAAATAAAGCTCGCTTCTAGTCAATACTTATTTTTTTTTAAAAAATCATCCAATCAAATTTAGAGAAATTACCTATATCCCCACATCCTTGACTGTTGCAGTAGTCCCCATTATCACAGCAATGAAGGCATTCCGAATCATTGTCAATAGGTAAACAAACCTGTAAAAGAATAGAAAATCAACACTTATGAAACACAGTTAAACCCGGTTATAGTGAATTATGATAGAGCAAGGAATCGGATCAGTAAAATGTGTATTTTCAAGGATAGCCTAATGTGAAATATTGATATATTTAAGTACTTAGTTGGATTCCCACAAACTTGTTCTACAGTACAGTCCAACTTGATTTAGCGAACATCTATGAATAACTACTACAGCAACAACAACAATGACCATTTTTAATACTCATTTATTTATATAATACTAGAAAGAAATGACTATGTTCACGATCACTCATCAAAAAAGTTATGGTAGGTCGCTAAAATTTCATTGTTCTATTTTTTTTCTGTTGCGCATACCTATAATTTTGGAGGTACGATCCGTCCCCGAGCAATTTCGTACTTTGGATTTTGTTGTTTGAAATTTTAGGATTGGCACGAAAAATTAGGGTCGGATGGATAATTGTAAACATGACTATTTTGTCTGTCCAAAAAGATAAAAACAACTGAAATCAGACCAACTATGCTTGAGGTTCATTTTTTTTCCTTTTATTAGTGACTTCTGATAGCATGTTGGTGGAACAGATAATCTGAACGCCATTAAACTTAAAATATTAATGCATTGTCTAAAAACAATCAAATGCAACACGAAATTTAAAAAAAAATATTTATTGTATGAATTTGATGTTTACGTACTGACAGATTTGTAAAAAAAAATAAAAATGCATTAAATATTTATTATTATTATTATTATATAAGATGGTATATGAAATTTACGAATTTATTATTTAGATTAAACCATATCAAAACATTAAATACACTGTATGATGGAAAAAGGGAATCCTTATTTCCATTGTGATCCTTGTAAAATTAATTTCTAAAAAGTATGACTAATGAAATTTTGGCATAATAATGAACAATTTTCAAATACTAAGTTGAAATACTTTGATAATATATACTACAAATTTTTCATTTAAAATGTGCCAGATTTGGAAAGCAATTTATCACAGTAACACATTTTTAATATTACAACTAGTATGAAATTATTGAAAGTGGCAATATTACAATAGAAAGTATTATTGTTAATAATGAATAATTGTATATTATACATAGAATAATAATTTGGAATGAAAAAGTAATAACATTAAAATATGGCCTCAGATCCCAGCTAGGAGATCAATTGAGGAGGTCGTTATATCGAGGTGGTCGTTATAATGATGTGGTCGTTATATTGAGGTGGTCGTTATAATGATGTGGTCGTTATATATTGAGGTGGTCATAAATTGATGTTTTACTGTATGTTAATTTTTACCTCTCTGTGCATACATCCTGACCGGTACAGTACTTCGCCATATAAGTTGGTATACTTTTCAACATAGCACATCTGAAATGAAGCAAAAGGTAACTAAATACTCGTGCGTGTACTTATACAGTAACACCTTCTAATAAGAACACCATCTTATATTGATCAGTATTGTTTAGGTGGTCTGATAGTCTAGTCGAAGAATAAAAAAACAAATACAAATGTATTGAAAAACAGTCTGAAATAAAGCGGTCGCTATAATGGGATGGTCGTAATACTAAAGAGGTCAAGAGGAGAGATTGTACTACACCCTTCCTTGTGTTGTTAACGGGTCGGTGAAAAATTGATGGTGGGGTTGGTTTTTGTGCTTTTATATAGTTTATGTTTGTCGATGTGAACCATACTGATTGCATGTGATATGTATTGTGATCTGGGGGTGGAAAAAGGTTGATGTGTGTCGTGTTTGTTAGTATGTGTGGAGGAAAGCTTTGTTATTTTTCTGATTATGCATATGAAATTTACGTACAGCTGTATACAAAACTACTGAGTTATTCGTACCATGGACTTATTCAATGCCTAAACCAATTTCGTTTAGAGTTGGATTCCATGGTGCACTTGCAGACAACTAAGACTTCATGATGTAACCATTTTCTATTGTAACTGTTTTACAACCCTAAACACTACAAAGGTATACCTCGTCAGCGGCACATGTTGTCAAATGATCACAATACTTCAAATGGGGGATGTCTCGGCAGTTATAACACCGCATGATGCCTTCAGGTCGACCTGAGAATAAGGCAATCAAAATGAGAAGAGTGATAAAGTGTTAATTATAAGTTGATCTCCACCAGAGGACGATTTGGATAATTACTCTTATCATGAACTCTCATCGGTGAATTCTCTGGATCTCGGCTTCAACAACCATTCCACTTGACTGGAACTCACTTTCAAGTCAGAGTAATATTCTCTACACTGAGTCAAATTTCTAAACGTCTACCTTTTAAAACTCAGTTCTTGTAAGAACACAAATAATTGATTTAGTTATTATGTTTTATAATACATGTATATTTGTACCTACAATCGGTCGGTACGAAGTTCAAAGTAAATGTAGGATTGAATATAATAAGAGCTCACCTGGTAATCAACGAAGAGTGTTCAAGATTTTCTCCCAATGCTATAAATTACTGAGATTAATATTGAGATCAGTGGTCGAAATTTTACTAGTATTTTAAAAGAAAAAAAATATACTTGGGACTGGAGTTCCCCAAAATGAAGTGGTTGGTCTTAAAGAAGTAGATGTCGTAGTTGGTTGTGTAGTTGTTGTAGTTGTTGTAGTTGTTGTAGTGGTGGTCGTGCTTGTTGTGGTTGTACTGTAACAAGCTTGAAGAATGCAAAGAAATCATTGATAGACTCGAAGCATGTGATGAAGCATCAAAATCTGCCAGTATTATTTTGTAAATAAATAGTATGAAATAGTTAACTTAGAGAAGGCAAAGAAATCATTGACAAAGTCAAAGTATCCGATACTAGTTTTGTAATGAAGTATCGAAATCTAGCTGACGAAATTATTTTGTAAATAAATCATGTAAAAAATACATGTAGTTAATTTGAACCCACAGAACAATGCCGTAATTTCATTGTGTTTCTGCACTTTATGCTCTCTGGAAATAGGAACTTGCATATGAATTTTACTTAGATTAAATGTACTAGTAGTATGTATTCCAGGAATACTAGTTTAAATGAATTTTATTTAAGCAAAACACAAGTGCATACAAACAGGTGGACATGAGGACTGACGGACGCACATACAAACTTCCTTGCGTCCGGACATACAGGCAGTCGGACGGACGTACAGACGGTCGGACAGACAGAAAGACGGACAAATGTAATGAGTTACCATCAGCTATAAGTTGGAATCCCAAAGGGTAGCCATATGCCACAGCCGTTCCCTCGAAACTGTATATCATAGCGCCGAATTTATGCCCATAAGGATGCCTGAGGTTATGACCCATGCCATAGTTGTATTTAGTGATGTTGTAAAATGCGATAGTATAATCATCATATGGTGGAGGTACTTGTGATTTAAATGCACCAGTAAGGAAAGTTTTGTTATCAAGCAAAATATCATTTATATCTGAAGTACGTGCTGTAACAGCCAAAGTTACTCTCCATTTCAAACTTGCAAATGGAATAAAATCTGTGACAAAATCATATCTAGATTGGTACTGTGACATAGCTTGAACTGTGGTCATAAAAGGATCGCCGGCCAGTCCGTCAGAATCATCGCCGTACTGCATTACACTAATTGCTTCCGGTGATGAAATCACCATCGGGACACCTTGTGTACCGTGAAGTTCAGCATATCGGTGACTCCGTGCCCTCACGGATGCGTTCGTACCGCCTGAATAAGCGCGCGCAGTAATATTCGCCTCATTGCTGAACATTCGAACGAAATATCCATTTCTTGGGTATAAATTCGGGACTATATATGTTCGTCCCCAGTACTTGGTTGGAACTAATTGCTCGACAATAAACTGAAAATCCCCAGTACCTACAGGAATTTTTACAGACTCAGTCCCCGAAATAACAGCGATTGGTTTATTACTGATTACGACGCTGTTGCTTAAATCTTTGTTAGACTGATATTGATACACGTCATACTGATCTAAATCAATAGAGTGTTCTGATGATCGTCCATTTATGTATGTAGTATATCTTACTATTGTACTGTTTTCCATTGCAACCAACAGAAACTCAGAGTAGCCCCTATATGGTACGTATGATGCTACCACGTATTTGGTAGAGAGAGCGGATACTGGCAGCACCATGAAACCTTCAACATTATCATTAGAATCATGAGGCAAGACAGATACACTGCATGGTTCATCCGATGTGATAATTATCGCCTTATTCGTTTTACCAGAATACTTATGTTCTATAGACGATGAAATATTGACATTTACAAAACGGTTGACCGCGTGTGTATTTCGTAAGCCCAAATATGGAACTTGAACTGTCACATTAGCTGTTCGTCTTGTTGATATATGGATTACAAATTTGTCCGCCGGTTCGTATAATTTTGGTATAGCAAATACAAATTTGGTCCCCATTGTGGCTGCAATAAATGAGCTGTTATTTAATAAGCATACAGTTTATTTAGAATACTCACAAACATTGGACAGGACAACAAATGGAAGAAAGAAATATTTTAGCACACTTTGAATTTATTCACTGATTTACTAAGTGCAATAAAGCCCATTTTAAGAACACTTCGATTTTAAAACCACTTCCTTTTAAGAGACCACTTATCGTTGGACCAGTTCTCAATAATTCCTTTATTTTCAACCTGTTAATGTTACTATCTCAATATTGAAACCGTTTTTATGTCTGCTTCATGGACACTACACCAGTACTGCGTCCGAAAATTGGGATTGTGAAGTTCATGAACGAAACGCGTCGTAGCCGGGATTCGAACTCGGGACCTTCGGATCAGAGGTCGGACGTTCTACCTCAAGATCACTATGCCTCTCAAAGGTGGTCTTAATGTCGAAGTGTAACAATATGCCAATAATAAGCAATGTTTATATACATGGAGGCCGATAAGTCTTGTTATATCCTATAAAGTCATATATGCACTATTGGCCGTTATGTCTAGATATACAGTAAAACTTCGTTATAACGAGCATCAATATCACCAGCACCCGACTTGAGTAATTTTCGAAGTCTCGTCAATTTTTCTTCTTTGTTGTATATGATTTCCAACCAACAAATTAATACATCGTTATTACGAGCACCACGATTATCTCGAGCATTTAGTCTATTCCGATTTCTCGAGGTTTTACTGTACTATATATACATGTAAGCCTATATACACTATTGGTCGTTATGTCTAGTTTTACTGTGTACATATGAGGAGGCCTATACAGGCCGTTATAGACTGAAATGGTTACAATATCTTACTTGTATTATCACATATCATGGAGTCGACTGCAACCACACAGCTTAGAACCATACTCAGTAGAACCTGAAAAAAAACAACTGCATTAGACATTCATTACAAATTTCAAGTTTGAACATATCTCAGACATAATTTATAAATACGTCTAACACTGTGTTACTCTAGGAGCGTTGTTCCTGTGGTAGAATGCCGAAATTTCTCGTGGAATGAGAAAACTCAGCTTGTGGAATGAGAGGAACCAGCTTGTAAGATAAGTGGAACCAGCTTGCGGAACTAGTTTGTAGAACGAGAACCAGGGACGCATTTGATTTAGCCGAAACTGAAACCGGATTCCGAAACAGCGTTTCAGCGATTTATTAGAACGAAAATTAATCATGATTTCGAAACAAACGAACCACTCCTCAAGTATGATTTGAAATGAAACAAAAACATTCATAATGGCGACCACGTTGTTTCAATGCGACGAACCCAACGATTATTTTTAAATAGCCAACATGCTGAACCTTGAAGGACTGGCATCATTGCAGTTGCTTTAGCGGATTTTAGAGTTTAGAGTTTAGACCGAATTCTGCAATTTTAAGAAATAAAACGCATCAGCTCCTATCATTGCAGATTTGTTTACTTTTCGGTGGCCAGTTTGGAACATAACCTAAGACATAGTGTTTGCAAACTGACCAAAACATGTTTCTGATTCGGCGAAACATAATACGTATATTATTCCCGGACCTGCTAAATCAAATGCGCCCCCAGTTTGTAGAACGAGAGCCAGCTTGTAGAATGAGTGGAACCAGTTTTTAGAATGAGTGGAATCAACTTGTGGAATGAGAGGAACCAGGTACATGAATATATGATTATCGGGAAACCACGATTATACCAAAATAAATTACTTAACAGAAGCAAAATGAATTCATAGGAAACGACATTTGCAAACAATTACAATGTATAAATATTATAAATGATCCTAATTTGACTAATCTGAACATTATGCTTCTATGTTACATCCGTTATAAGCAAAAGAAGCGAAACTTCACGGTAAATTTAAGGTAAGAGATTAACATGATGGACGTTTCATCAGCTTGTAGTGTTATATAACCCTGAACTAATCATGTAATAAAAACACAAAACTACATATACAGGCATATTCATTCATAAAACGTTTAAAAATAGATGATAACACTTGATTCTAAGTGATTACCTATCATGTTTCTAAGTGATTACCTATCATAATTCTAAGTGATTACCTATCATAATTGTAAGTGATTACCAATCATAATTCTAAATGATAACCTATAATAATTCTAAGTGATTACCTATCATAATTCTAATTGATTGCCTATCATAATTCTAAACGATTACCTATCATAATTCCAGGTGATTACCTATCATAATTCTAAGCGATAACTAGCAGTAATAAATAATAATTGTTGACATGCATGATTCACACAGCACACATTCAATAGGCTGTTTATGTGCAGCAACCAGAACTCACCAAAAAGCAACTTTGGTCACGTCGAACTTGTACACATTAAAGCATTTCATATGGTCTAAATGTCTATTTCTACCATACGACACGTTTGGTTACAATTTTGCCATTATAATCATTAAGATGTAATTATAAGCAAAATGTGCCAAGGCATTTACGCACGGGCGTACCGTGTTGACAAGTGCTTACAAAAGTAGGTGACCGAAAGTTGTGTCTTAAATATTATTTACTTCCAATTGAATATGTTACAACATGTTTTACTCCCTCAAATACATTGTACACGTGTTTAATATACACGTGTCAGTGTGTTAGAACCGTGGGTGCAGCATTTGTTCTCTATAACGATTTACTTGAAGACATTGGGCCTAAGGCCATTCGTAATCCGGTGGAAAAGTTGACTATTACCAGCTTATAAACAAGACTAATACTGGTTCAAACTACAAAACCCAAGAAGACAGGTTAGGTCGACTGTCTACGGGTAGACAACTGACAACTGACGTAAACCCCGATTTTAACGAAACATTTTCCGTTATTCACCAAACAAAATGTATTACACCATGAAATGTATTTCTTATCCATGTGTTTTAGACTTTAGACTAATTTTGGACGTCAAGGCAGGAACTAAGCTATTCCATAAGTTTGAACTTGACGGTGTACACCGATAGTGTTTCCTAAAATGTGAACGTTTTACATTACCTTGTCGCTTAAATTATACCAATTGAATAACAAATACATTTTGCATTACATTTCCACTAAAATTGCACGACAAAATGAAACAAAAGACCTTATACAACAAATAAACTGAAACAATTCTTGAGAACCGCCATTGCTCTTTCTTAATGTTTCAAAATGACGAAGATATCAAATGATTCGTATTTTGATAAAGCAACAAGACTACAATAACATTTTAATGGTGGTCAAAATGAAGCGATTTACGCGATATACATCTTTGTGAGTGCGCAATCATAATTTAATTTTGAACATTAAAGCGAACTCTTCGTCCTGTTGTTAAAAATGGACGCCAAAGCGAAAAAAAAACAGTATATTTTATCAGTTTGAACTTTAGTTTGCACAAATGATATTTCCCTAAAATATGAACATCTTACATTATTTAGTCCCTTAGTCGCTTAAATTATACGTGGTTAATAAAGAAAAAATGTAACATCATATTTCGACTCAAAATGCAAGACGAAATGAAAGAAAATTATTACAATAAAATTAATCGAGAAAAAAACTCACAAGAACAGCCATTGTTCTTTTTAAATTTTCCAAATATTGTTTCAAAATCCCTTTTCAAAATGACGAAGATAACAAATAGTTCGTATTTTGATAAGAAGCAAGATTACAATGACATTTAGAAATGTTCTAACTAATACGACAGATGAGATTATACATCTTTGTCATGATTGCGCAATCACAATTTTATTTGGAACACTTGAGTTCTGCACACGCCTTCTTCGTTCTGATAGTTACACAGCGAATTGTTGACGTGATATGGTACATACATAACTAGTAAATTTCGTACAGGGCGAGATAGTTTATATTATTTTTTGGTAAGGCAGAATAAAATGTGTATACATTTACCAGGCTTCCGTTAAAGCCCTACAATATATAGGATCGGTAGGTACGTTCGACACATCTCGGCTGATTCCGTACCTCCATCTAACCACGGATGTACTTAACAGGTTGGTACACGTCTACGCCTTATATTTTTGTTCGGCTGTTGAATCACTGCTACGGAAATGTTGTCGCTAAACAAACAAGTCCTTTTTGACGAAAACTGCCAAAAGTTTACAATGTAGAATTGACCTTCAAGCAATGGTCTTGTCCCTGAAGCAGCCGATGTTTGGCAGTATCGGCGGTTTTTTTTAGTTAGGAGAAATAGCTTTCATAAAATATCTCTAAAGCATCTTAATTTATTTGCCGATGGCAAATTGAGAAAAACAAATTTCTTGTCGCACTTCCTTAATTAGTCATAATGGACCTAAAGTAATGAAAATATCGGCAAGAAAAAAATCGACCGACACCGAAAAAGTCTAGGGTTTGCATTAAAAATTGAGCTGATTGGGTTAGTGGAAATCAGGAACTTTGTACGACTACACAATCCTAACAGTAACAATTTTTTTCAATTTGACTTTGCTCTTTTGAATTTGAATATAGCTATATGTTGATTTTTTTTTGTTTTTTTCACTGCCATTACCAAATTTGACACAAAGACCCACATTTTTATCGTTTTTTTTGTGGGGTGTTATTATTGTTTGTGTTGTTTATTTTTCTTGTGGTTGTGAATGTATTACAGAGATTATCAATGATTTAAGCTCGTTCAAATGCAACGAATTAGAACATGATACCTATAAATGGGTGCTGTAGCCATTTTTCATATTGTGACCTCCATTCACAAATGTTCATTAATTAAGGTTTGACCGATCGTAAGCAGTTGAGCAAATATGCCAGAGAGACCGGGTTTCAATCTATGACATTGAATCTAATGTCATTCATCCTCCATCAAAAATCCGAGTTTATTATGTAGAGAAGTTGGCAGTTAATTGCGGAGAACAAGGTAAGTACTGGGTCTGACTCCTGTAAAGCTGATCAGGTTTGACTTCCACAGCCAGTGCATTCTGAATTGCTTCGGATAATAAGAAAATAAAACCTGAAAAAATGTTTGCAACCATCGAAGATTAAAGGTTTACGAATTGTTTGTGGACCTGTTCTGTATAACATGGAAAATGAGGATAAAGACGTGGAGAGAAAACATGAACTTGTGATTATGGTACCATGAAATTGTAAAGGCATATTATATTTTATTGACATACATTTACATCAATAATTAGACAATGAAAATTAAAACAAGTGAGTTACACAATAAACTATTTACAAATAAAACTGCATAGCAAAAGTTTGCGCACCAAATATGAACAATACGTTGAAAACACATTGAATTCCAAAAGAAACAGGTCATTAATCGTATATGCATTTTCTCTTTTGCGAATACTTGGTCAGTGGTTT
This sequence comes from Lutraria rhynchaena, assembly GCA_008271625.1. Lineage (NCBI taxonomy): Eukaryota > Metazoa > Mollusca > Bivalvia > Venerida > Mactridae > Lutraria > Lutraria rhynchaena. The sequence goes on from VIBL01000039.1 coordinate 898,139, forward strand.
CAACGAACAAATGTTCAGACACCTAAATAATATAATGTATTAATGATGTTATCAGAATCATGATGTAAATACATTATGCAAACAATAAAAAAATACTATAACAAAGATTATTTAATATTCTTATTGACAAACACTTAATTTTTAAAGAACTAATCACTATGATTTTGATAGCTGGCATCTCGTCACGTGTTCCCTTCCTGATCACGTGAACTTCAAGTCACTAAGAAACCTCATCCAAGAAAAACATTTATGACAACATTCATGGCATTAGCTCATTTGCTTTTTTTTAATCAAGAAATGTTACAGTAATTGTCTGTCCGATAATTAGTCATATATCTCGGATTAACATGCCATTTGGACAGAATGCGGGGAAATGAGTTAGTTGTAGAAGGGACACGGGTTTGATATTCAAAACAGATAATTTTGCGCCCATTTTACACAAAGTCTGCTAAACGGAACAGAAAAATACAATTCATAAGCGGTTTTAACCCTTTGCCTCATAAGCATATTTTGAACTCTTCTAAATTCAAAGCAAGTAGGCCTACACAAAACATCTATTTATTTAAGAAAATTTTGTTATTCCTCTCTGACATAGAGGAAAGTATTGTGGCAAAAAAAGTCATTGCTAATTACAAGCTATGACTTCTTTTGCCACGATTTGGGGAAATGCGGTATTATGAGGTAAAGGGTTAAATAAAATGCAGAAATAGTACAACGCATATTGTCCATCTGACAGTTCTTGATTAAGACAGAAAATCGTGTAATAATTATGTCAATGTATTAGGATATCCTTAAAAAATATTGGTTTGAGGTTACGCGACCAAAGCGTTTTTGGGTAAACAGTATACGCTTTTACTGAAAACGAAAGGCTGGAATTAAGAACTAAAATATTTTTACCTAAAACTCTAAAGCAAATTTGGGGTCGCGGGACCTTTTCACTGAATTGGTCTTAATTCAAACCAACGATTTATAAGGATGACCTTATTATTACAATTAGATGAACCTCTTGCTGAGTAATGAATGTAAGTTCATTGATGAGTTTCACAAAGTCTATAGCACTGCTGATTACAATATAAACTTATTACACTGGTGTCTTCGCTCTTGACAGAGATTTGGTTTGGTGCATAACCGCGCCTAACAAATCCTAAAAAATAAAATAAATACAGTCAAATCTCGATATTGTGCCCACCATTCGGACCCGAAAAAAGTGGTCTTAATATTTCAGTGGTCTGATTATCAAGTTCAAATATAGAAGAAATATTGAAAACTGGTCCAAAATTGAATAGCAGTTTTATTGAGCTGGTCGTTATATTGAAGAGGTCGTAAATTTAGGCTTTACTGTAATGATACATGGTAAATTACAGTTCTATTCCCATACCGTGTTGAACAATTGATTGGCCGACCGAGTGCTATACATTAAGCAACGTATATTTAAAGACTGTACAAAATACAATAAAACCTTAATATTTAGTCCATCTGTGTTCAAAAATTTGTCTTAGTATTGAATTGGCCATGTGGAAATAGATAAACGACATATTTTCGGTCAGTATCCTCCTGATTTGAATCAAAAGTTGGTTAGAACCGTAAATAACAAAAACCTGGTAAGTATTAACGGTATTAAAATGCAGAGACAGACGGTCATTTAGACAGACAAAAAAAAGAAACTATATACCTTTTCTCCATTAAATGATCTCGTTCTACCATGTCCAATAGCTGTTTTTGGTGGCTCTAATAAAGAAGGGTTTGGAGACGATCCCCGACTTCTTTCAACCCAGCTATTTAACCCCGCCTCTATCTCTCTTATAACCCGCTCACTACTTTCCATGGCGGGTAGTCTCCCTTGCGTCGTCTTCGGGTTTATATCTAACATTTTAAGCATATTGTTCATTTCTTTAGCTTCTCTAGACCCGTGCTTCAGATCCTCTCTTCCGTGGCCGGTATCATGCAGCAGACCTTTTTTGTCTTCTCTCTCTCGACGCTTTGAACGTTTCAAATCGTCTACAGCATTATCATCGTCCAAAAGAAATGACAGGAATTTCAGAAATGGTGATTTCAGAGCGCTGTGAAGCATTTCTGCACGGTGTATGTACAAATACAATCTCATTTTCATGCGTTCTTTCAACTTTTGGACGGTACCGTGAGCATACTTCCGGTTGAAGAGTCGGTCGTAGTTCTCGAGTGACAACAAAAGAACTTCCGATTCTCGCGTTACCATGGCGTTATCGAGACATGTTGGTAACCGTAGTACAACTTCAAATGCACCTGCAAAAAGAAGTAACAAAACTGAACAGTTTGTGTCCATTAGACATAAAAAAACTATATCCAAATAAAGATACTGATAGATACCTTATATCCATATTAAGTTTTATATGAAATTCTCAAATTCAAGTGGGAATTTAATGTCCGAATGGTATATTTACTCATTCATTCGCTTGCTGTAATATAGATTTATTTAAATATTAACTTACTGTTCCATTCTATATTGCGATAACCATTTCTAAAACAATGGATAATAATATTCTATTCACATTGTCCGACTTCCGATGGAGCTGATTCCCCAATCTACAAAATTTCCAGTTTGAATTACCTCAGAGCAAACAGCATTGACCGAAGCTCATGAGAACACTCAATCGCACTTACCAACTATTTCATTGGATCCTAGCAGACACATCTGTACCATTTTGTGTTGTGCTTTCTTGCGCTTCATTCTTTCATGTGGTGTTTCATGATGTCCAAGTCGTCTGTCATTAAACAAACACATTGAAACAACAGATGATAATAGTAATCGTAAAACAAAAGCACTTTTCTTCCCTTAATTTATCAAGTAATATAAAAATGCACAATAAATGGAATTTGTCAGGACAAAAGTAAAGGATAGGGTTTGTGAATGGAAACTCTTTTGAATAGTAAACTACGTTTGTCCCAAATAATGAAAAAGGCTGAGGAATACATGGATGAAGAAGAAAATATGTTGGGAATAATCATTAAAAGGTGAAATACATGTATATTCTATTGTCAAAATATACCATCGCTTAGTATTCCACAAGTAACATTTTTGAGTAAGGTCAAAGGTAAAACTGATGTGGGTAATGTATGTGATCCTTTTCCTGCCGACTTATTCATCATTATTTGTGGTATAGAAAAATGCTGAGTCATCCACAGATAATAGATATACATTTGTACGCCATTGGCCTTTCAAAGCCAATGAGAATTTAACAGATGGCAAAACTATTTGATAAATAATCGTCACATACAAATTAAATACAATCCACTTGATTTCGGAAGATAATGTTCGCTCAACAAAACAGTTTTGAATATAATACAGCCAAACCCGCAAGTAAAGGAATCAGAAGTACACAGTTGTCACTTGGTGATCTGTTTTATCTATGTTTATCAGCAAAAGTGTGGCTATCGTAATAACCATAATGTCACACAGCAGATAAGAAAGGGATTGCCGGAAAGAGTCACATATAAAAATCCCATCTTCCCTAAAATAATACCAGACCCAAAGCCCACAAAGACGGAACCCACCCAAAACGCAGAAACATACAAAAATTGGGGTAAAAAACACAATATCCCTTTAGTGACACCGTCTTGAAACGGTCCGCAGCAAAGCCGCTGGTGGAGGGTTAACTGCTTGCCTTTATTCTCACGTGGTCATTAACTCGGTTCGACTGTACAATCAAATATGAACAAAATTGTATTTTGTTTTAAGATTTATCATAAAATCTTACCTTGGTAACAATCCCGGAAGTAGAGTTTCCATTTCGCGCCAAAGATCTTCGTATTGACCTCTGAACTGGCTCTGGTCACACGTGATTTCCATTTCCCCGCTTAAAATGTAAATATGCTATCCCATGTATTAATCATACGACATTTGTAATATCAAAGTTATTGTACTCACTACAAAGGAGTGCCACCTTTTGATAACTGGCCAATTCTAAAGTATCATAATTATGGGAGACATGAGCCTCGGCCGTGGCCCAGTGGTGAGTGGGCTGGACTTGGAACCGGGAGATCCTGGTCCGAATCCCGGCCGCGGCAGGTCATATCCTTCCATGAAAATTTGACAAAAATGTCGATTTTCCTCCACATATGGGGAAGTTGCCGGATCCTTTTTGGAAGGTATGGTAGTACTGGTTAGTATATAGTCCAGGAAAACTGGTTAGGTGAACCGGTCGCCGTATATAACTGAAAAATTGTTGAAAAACGGCGTTAAACCCCAGTGACAATAAGTCACATGAAAACAAAACAAAACGGGAGACATGAATAAGCATGTTGTATTATTGCTTGAATTTTATCAAAGTGCTTACTTCAGCATAAATATCAGATGTTCCGTAGGATTGCCTTGTCGAATCATATAGGATCCATATTTTGCGCTCTCTTTTTTCAGTGCAACTACCAATAATTTCTTCTGTTTTGTAGGCCATTGTCTGAAGAGAGAATTTTCTTCTACGAATTTGGTTTTAAGGTTATATTCTCGCTCCAAAACATCTCGGACGGATCTGTTATACAAATCTCTGTCAATTACGACTAAGTCTGTATCATTGTCAGCTACTACTGTTGCCGTACGTATACAATCTTCCTTGAGTAAAGCTACTTCTCCAAACGATTTTCCTTCCCCTGAAAAATAGAAACACGCCGAGTCATTGCTGTTGTTTTGCAGTCAGTAATGCTAGTTATGCAATATATACTTGTATTTTTCAATTTTGCCATGTGTTTTCGCGATATTTTGTTTTCTTAAATGCGGTCGTACAAAGCATTTACGTAAGCTAATAGTAACAAACTAAGATAATGATTGAATCTATGTATGTTCTGTTAGTACTACCGGGTATTTCACGTTCAATTATACACTTTGATTTAATGTTCATAAAATTCATCTATTTTATTTCAGCTTTCACTAAATAACCACGAATCAGATAAAATTCCCTCACCTCCGGACCATACGTACTGTCCGAGTTGTGACCGGTCGAAATCAGAGGCGGAACAAGCAGCATTCACTTGTTTTAGTACGTCTTGTGGACTATCTGACTGATCATGAATGACGTAGATAGAAACCTGTCCTCTTAGTATGATGTATAACCTGCAAGAAGAATATTATATCCTGCTGAAACGGCGATCTGAGTGTAATGGTTGTTTATACTACCATAAGATAAGGATAAAACTGTAGGAAATTCAATTTTAAAATAAATTTTATGAATTGTCTCCCTTGGTTGCGCGTTTTAATCACTGTCAACACTAATTCTTGAGAGTGATTGTCTAAAATCGATTATTTTGATTTTTTTTAATGTTTTAACTTATGTTGTGAGCAAAGTGTCAAACAATTTTACTATATGTCACATTTGTGCATCTAGATATACTCCAAAAACGAATTATCTCCCTTGACAGTATGATGTAACACAACTACAGAGGACCGAGATAATCGCTGCGAGAATGATTTAACTTTAAAAAAGAATAACCTCCCTTGGAGGTATGATGTATTAGCCATAAGGGAGACAATTCCTGTGAGATCGATTCAATTTGAAGTTATTCCCTTTGGAACTCCGAGTTTAAAAAATTCAAACAACATGATCAAACAAAATTAAAGCCTAGCTCAGGAGGGGTTGAATAATTATCTTTCCAGGTATCATAAAATACTTACATCACGATTCTTGTTAAAGAATACATAAATAGAATCCATTTGTTGACAAATTTGCATTCTAATATAACAAATGCATTATGGGTACAGCTTTGAAATTTAACTCCTGAATTCATTTCGGGATCTCATTGAAATACGTAATGATTTGCACGTTTATTTTGAACAACGTACTAAACGAAGAGGCTAATATATATTTTATCAGTTAGCTACCCAGGAATTCTGTCGACAAATGCAAATTGATTTCCATTCAGTTTGAGTTTCGTTTAAGAAATGCAGTATTTATGAGTGTCATTCGTAAACTCAGGTCTGTTTGATGTAATATATGAGTTTCGAGAATAACACTTTAGAGAAACCATGTATCGAAATTATTTCTGAAGGTAGTTTTAAAACAACGGCATTTCTGATATAAATGAGAGAAGCGAATTCTGTAATAAACACATCTCCACCTCTAATAAATTTGACGCCACGTGTAAAACCAATCACGTTACTATACGCGTAAATGTTTCGTCATTTTATTTTCGATTACGTCACAAATAACGTAAGCATTTCGTCATATTTTTTCACGAGTCACTTACTTATCTCCACTATCCCCTTGCTTAATAAGGACATCGTTTTTCACTTTTCTTTCAAAGTCACAGTGTCGTATTACGTCAGCAACAATCTCTGAAAATATAGTGGGCGGTAAAGATAAGATCTAGATCTAATAAAATATGAGGAATTGCTAAAAGTTCCTTTTTTCTGGGTCTAAACCTGCAACACCTTTGTCTTGCTGCCAGCACTACTTTGTGACATAATAATATGCGCGAAAAAATATTGTCAGTAATTCTTTTGAGAGGCCATTCTAAGTAATGAAGCCATTCTTAATTAATGGAATTATGACCTGTTATTATTACGAAAAATCATATCTTAGTGGAATAGTCCTTCTGATAATGAGGAAATCATAATCTAACAAAATCGACTTTATATTTAGATCTACACAACGTAAGTTATTTTGTGATACGAAATTCATATGGGGTTTAATTAAACCCATCAGAAAGTAAATATCAAGTTTTTCAGCTTTAATACAGTTATTTAGGCGCAAAAAAGTCTTGGTTTCGGATAACTCAAACTTTCATCCTCATACCCTAGACTTTTTATCGGTCACGATCTCGTTTTTTTTTGTTCTTTCCGATATTTTAATTTCATATGAACTATGTCTCTGAACAAAATATTTATTTGAATAAAAATGACCTGTCATCTTATCGACCCTATGTTTTTATGGTCTTAGCGGAATAGATATTTGGGGGGGATTGCTTTATCAGTGGTAGTATATGTTTTGTGCGGCGGGTTATTCAGCCAAACTAGGGCTCTCCTGCGTTACCTACCGATAAAGGGTAATTCGGCTTTATAATGCGTCGAAGGGAAAGAGGACAAATGACAAAATGCTAACATCATAGTAACTGGTAGAAGGAAGCGTATATCCGAATTTCGAACCAACGTCCCTCAAATCAGTATGAAAATGGCTTTACCTTTAGTTCATCTTAAGTATTTCAATTTAATATGATATGATATAATACATTCTTGCTCAAACGATCGATTAATCTATTCTATTGGGTTGTATGTTTAATTTGCGTACTTGGTGACATTTATTACCTTTTATACAAAAGTACTGTTTAAATTTGGCCAGATTTAATTTGATTGCGATTCTAAGATTTCCAGGATTGTTCACAAAAAAATAAAAAGGTCAGATTTTATGGTCAATGTTATTTTGTCAATATTGACTTTAATATGTGTACTTTAGCTATTCGCAAATTCGATTATCATGCCTTCAATAAATATTTCTTGAATTATACGAAAATAGCTTCTATTGTTCACGTATATTTACATATAATTGATTAAATGCCCTTTAGTTCACAAAATATTGTGATCTCATATTTAATAATAATTTAGAAAATAATTATGATTTATTTCATTGTAAGCGTTGGGTGAACGCCGAAGATTCAGTTATGCGTGGAATAGACACTTAATTACCCAGCATGTACCGTCACAGGCCACCCATTGGTAAAAAAAGGACACAGACCAGAAAAAAATAGTGGTACTTCCGGTTACCCGACCGATCCTGTTTTCTGGCACTGACCCTTAAGTTTCTAATAGCAAAATAAAACAAAATGTAACCAATCGTAGTATTACGAAAATATTTAGGAACGAATCGTGCGTCAAAAGTACGAAAGATATGCTTTTAAAATGAATAGGAAAGAAATGTTTTGAGACCTACCTACATTAATTGTTTGGACTATTAACCGGGCTGCCTTTTCTTGCCTTATGTACAACAAGATGAGCTAAATTGTGATATTTGTAAAAATATCGATGTTAACTTAGGTTTGACGGTACATTGTAATTTATAGAGCCATCATTAGATGCCTTCCTTCATAAGTTTGTAAAAATAGGTGAGTAGGTCATAACTTGTTATTGTAAGTTAGTAGGCATTCTGTTAATATTACATGCTTATAGTGGAAACGAAACGCTGTAATAAAGGACGAATGGAATTATTTTGTCAAAATCGCTAAAAAACTTTTAGGGTCGGGGAACGCTGGAATGAGTCTATCGTTTAACTGTGAACGAACAATTATGTAAGTTTAATCTTAGTTCAACTACGTATTCTAATATACTGAGTATTACATATAATTATGACTTTATACTATGTGATTAATGTTTAGCTGTCTGAAGACCAGTTTAAGTATTTAAATACTCGAACACAACACTTATATCATTTCTTTTAATTTCTAACATAGTTATCACAAAATAGAATATAACCCCTGAAAATCGGACCCTTTCCAGACTAGGCCAAAAATCCGGTTTTCTGAGAATTCCGGTTTTCAGAGAGTCCGGTTTTCAGGGGTTATACTGTTTACAGACTTCGAAGTAAAAATCAGACACCCAGAGCCTCGCTCCTTTAATGACATAGAATTGAATCGAATTACCTTCTGGTAAAGTCTGTAGAATGTGTGAGTGGTTTTTAAACCATGACACCATGTCCACACACTCAAACTCCTCTCTCTGATCCGGGCTTTTACGAACAACCCTCACAAAATTGTCGTGCATTTTTGTTCACTCGTTTCCCTCCACTCACAAGAATTAAATTTCTGTCTCCAGAAATAACGTTAAGTCGAAAACTTGTAATCTTTGAAAATGTCCTACCCAGTATTCTACGTAACAAATATATTGAACTAAACGATTAGGCTGTTATTTATTATGCATTTAGCCTTTTTGAATAGCATAAACGGAATTGAAAATATTGTTATTAATTCTAAATGTTTCTTTATACAATAAGCACCGTGAATGTATTCTCTCGTCCAATAAATTCAGCTTAATATGAGAATTCGGGTGTCTTTTATCCGAATTTTATTACATAAAACGCTAACTTCTATTTTTAATACCGTAGTTTAAAACTCAGGCATTTTTTTCTCTCATGATATTTAAATGAACACACAAACACGCTTATGATATACGACTTAAAGATTGCTTATGTTTCAGAAAACAAATAACACCAACAAACGGTCTGAAAACATCTGAAAATTAAACTCTACATCGATTAATCGATTAGTTTTATTTATAACAGGTCTTTAAAGCCGATGATCAATACGCTTTTAATGTCTTGCCAGTCCATTGTTACATGAGATTTTTATCAATGGTTTATTGTTGTATGTAGCCACAGAGTATACTTACAATAAATAGAATGAATTATATTCAATGCTATCCAAAATATCATAAAATATACACCAAAACAAATATTGGGATTGTAGCATTGTGAATTTGTTTGATTTTATAATTGGTTTTTGAAGTAGCCTGATTTAGTACCCTATCATTCAATCGTTAATCATGTTATGGCCATTTAAATTCAATGAAATCAGCTTTGGCGGAAACCCTGATTTTGATCATTATCATTGTTCATTGTATTTATTATAATGAATCATATGTATTATCATTTTTAATATTTTCAATATTTATCATTAATTTAATTAGTTATATGTCATTTGTTATGTTTATTTGTATAATTGTCATCAACAATTCGTTTTATTTATCTGCATTATTATGATTATTAATTGTAATATACGTAGTATCATATACAGTAGAACCCTATTATAAGGAAATTCCTGGGTTATACGAATAATTACTTCGTTTTATCCATATTTTAGTCTATCCATTGCTTTGAAGTAACGAAAGGCACGAACGACGAAAAATAATTAGAGCGCTTTATTCGACAGTTCACTTATCCGAGTTCAGTATAACCGTGTTTTATTGTAATATATTCTACGAACATAACGACGATGGTCGCTATCGAAAGAGTACGTAGATTCAGACTGGACCGTAGATACATATATTTTACAAATAACTAAAAGACAAAGTTGCGATCGAGAAATTTGCTGGAAACCCCCGTCTACACGAAGTTTTGTTCTAATCATTTTAAACATATCATCAGTCAATATGGAGTTCAATAAAACATCACTTAACGACTACTTCCCAATTCAGACCATCTCATGGAAACGATCGCTTAGTTTTTGGACTGAGTATGATTATTCCAGCGATACAGTTTCAATTTTTGAATTGATGAGACCACTTCAAAATTCAGACCAAAAGTGGTCGTAACACCGCGGTTTTACTGTTTTAATCAGCGATACGTCAAACATAAATAAAGCTGCATTAAGCTTTGTTTATCTATCATTATGTTGCGTTAATAACACGGCTGTACTTATGAACTAAATGCACTTTGCTACGTGTACTTTAAGTATTTGTTTATCATTAAATCCGATCTTAATACGAAAAAATCTAGCTACAAAAAGTATGTATTACGATACATAACTTTCATTCATATTTAATGTTTGTATGATTTATGACTTCATGGAAAACACTCCTTAGTGATAAAAAGAAAAAAATATATACAGAAATATGCATGTATAAGATATAAGAAAATAAAAAAAATGAATGTTGTGTAGTGTGATTCAGTTGGTATGGCCATGAAATGCGGTGGGGTACAATTGACGAAGAGTTGCGGCTCGGTGCGAGGCGATACAGGGCGCTACGTCGAATTACGTTGTAATTGTAATGCCCAGATATGCGTTTTTATGCTAAAAGTATCATAACGACACAAATTGTTTTAAAAATATTTCATTTTTAACGAAATCTATTCAAAATACATTCTTATTATCAATCATATTCGGCTTTGAAAAATATTTTCAACATTTTAACAATATTGGAGAAGTCAACAAACTAGAAACACGTGTAGACTCGTACACGTGACTCAAGGCCTTGCATACCAGTATTGTCCTGTTGTAGTGATAAGGAAAAGACTTCTCTTTCAGAACAAGTCGGGTCATAAACTATTTTCGATTAAACTTATGCATGTTGATCACAAATCACTTAAGCGATGAGTTGTATAATAAATTATTTCTATCGAACGCACGATTATTTTAAATCATGACAGTTAAGAAACACGATCATATACACGCTTTTAATCTATTCACATTATGGTGTACCGTAGGTTATCTGCAATATTTACATCCTAGTTAATATCTACTTCACAAATATGCTTTTAATCTGCATATGCAATTTTGTCGTGATATAAACATTTTTAATCAAATTTGATCCTGCGTTTGAAAACGCTTCTCCGCACTATACACTTTTAAATTATACTGATATGAGTTTTAGAGTTCGATTTGATTTTGATTTTCGATCACATGGCTTGGAACAACCTTTCAGACGTTGACAAAGGTGTATGTGAGCGATAAGGAACGACAACTCCGGAGAGAGAGTTAATGACATCATTAAACAATTGAGAACAGTTTTTTATAGTTTTTTTTTATTTCTAGATTTAAATGCGAGTTGCAAACAAAACAATCCAAAATCCTTAAATATCTGTTTAATCCACTGCGCAAATTCAAATATAAAAGCTCAAACACCTTTAATTTTATTGTCATCTCAATACCAATGTATGAGCAACTACGGTAATCTTGAGTCATGTTATAAAACGTTTAGTTTTAAATAGATAAAACGGTAAAATGTTATCTGTGGTAGGTTGTATTTGGATTCGATAGTGAATAATGCACTAATAGTATAAAGAAATAAAAACTAATATCTAACTTTTGAATTTTTGTTAACCGTCTCAAATGAGAGATTTTGCCAGAAATTTTAAATTGACTGAATTCCAATTTGGTAAAAGAAGAAAAACTAACTATTAAAATTTGTTTATAAAAAATTTACTAATAAAAACGTATTAATAAAAAATGCTCTAATAAGTATTTACGAAGTCACTTTAAGCTATCGGGTTATCTATAAATGAAAATTCTGTGGATTTTTAATAATTCATTATAATTGTCATTATTAATGTATACGAGATATTATTTATATGACGTACAGTACTAACTGAAAAATGCAAGTTTTTCTCCGCGTGTGTGGACTAAAGCTGGTATCCAGGTAATTAATCATCGCTTTGAAGTGCTTGATACACTCTGGATCCTATATTGATAATATTAATTGATACCAATTAAAAAAATATAAATTATTGATAGTCTCGTTAGTTCAAATCCAGACTTGATACAGAACAAGTAAACAAAGATTTGATAAAAAAATAAGGTTGAAAAAAAAATGGAATGATCTAAGAAACAAGTTTTGACGACAATTTACAATCATTCTATGTGAAAAAAATCATGCGAAATTCGTCATCAAATTAATTCGTACTATTTATTACAATTATTCGCAGCGACTAAAATACAGTATACGTACCTGGCTTTAGCTTTCTGAATAAATTCACTTGCGTTTGAAAAGTGGGGGCGGCTTTGTAGCATTCATTTTCCAGCCTCGATAATGGATTTTGTTCCAACAATCTTACAATATCAAACTCTTTCATTTTTTATATATATTCACCAAAACAATTATTTAAAATAATTTTGTCATCAACTGATCGTCGAAATTTTTTTCTAAACAGAAATTTCTCAGACCAGTCTGTACAGTCGCTAATCGTTGAATGGTCAAAGGGTAAACTCAATTTCGTAACACTGCATTTTTGTGCGTCATTTGTTTTTCTACAATGTCCGAATCAGGGGCGAAACTTTTTTTTCATTTTAAAGGTGAATGTCCGTTTTATAGCGAGTAATAATACAGCCACTTATTACTCGCAAATAAATTCTTAGCATTGCCGGTATTAATATACGCTTTTATAAACATTGTTTTGAAAATGCAAGAGCGCTTTTCAATAAGACAGCTGCGGGAATTTTGTTTATGAAATATTCACCAATTCCTAAAGAAACTGCCACTTTCCCAAAACATTAAAGCATTCAACTCTACGTCACTAAATGAACGAATATATACGATGATTTTGACATTTTATAGCGACTGTTATCAGTCATAAATTGACGGTAACGTAATATTCATCGCCAAATTCGATATTCATCGGGTCAAGGGGAAGAGAGCGGGACCCCTAGTATGGTTACAGTTTCGAATCTTGGTAAAAAGTAAGCTCGGAACGAGTGCTAGTATAATACCAATGAAGCAGTCTTCGATATAGGTTATAAGGGTTAAGTTTTATAATCAATGTAAAATATATACATTCATTCTCTTTCATTCATTCATACGAGTGTTCGTCCTTCCGTCCGTCCGTCCGAGTGTGTGATAGTTAAAATTGTATCTTTCACTCCAATTACGATATTCAATAGCTCATTTCAGTCGGTACGAACGTGTTAATTCTGTTGCTGGAGACCACTGGACTCCGAACTACAACTCGAAAAACTTCAAATCTGAGCTCGTAACTTTAAAAAGAAACTCCTGGCACTTATGTAAAATATTGACTTTTTAATCTTATAACTACATAATGACACTTAACTGAGCGTAACTTCATTTCAAAAGCCGATTTTTTATTAACACTAATCAGTATTAAAGTAAATGTTATGCCAATTAAAAGTCTCGCCCGAAAATTTGTTTACTGCAAAATTCACGCCAAGCCTCTTGTCCTGGTTCCAAGATTTAAAAACGGTAGGAGTAACGCTGGCGCCACCGCTTACACCATAATTTTAAATTTGTTTGTTATGACGTAGCCAGTAATCAGTTGATTCATGTTATGAAAAATTTTATGATTCATATATTGTCAAATTACGCAACAAAATGACATGAGATTTTATATATTCATGTACTGATATACAACTAGCAGTCTTTTTGTACGAACGGTGGTTTTTATTCGGACTAAACGGACCAAGTACGTGTTATTTACGACAAATCCGGTGTGAAGCACGTTCCCTTGTTTTACCTCAAACTAGTCCCCGTTCCATGTTGCAGTGCAGAGAAACGGGAACCAGTTTCTGTTGTACCTATGCAACCATCGTTACATTGTGTTATCGACAGCAAGATGGCGCTCACAAGTTTCCGTATCAAAGTGTCAACGTTCTGTACAGGAACTGGTCCTTGATTTCATAGACTGCATACCAGACAATAAACAAAAAATGTCGATCAAAATGTAAGGCTAAATCAGACAAAATCTTCCCAAATCTGATCGTTGCAGACGACTGTCTCAGTGCTGTGATTAAATCCTTTATAATGCTTAGCAGTTGTAATATAATAAATAAGGTTCAATGAGTATCGGTACGGTGAACGCCCTGTCAAAGAAATCTTGAAAAATATAGACAAACCTGTTTAAAACGATAGTCAAAGTGATGGAGCAAAACATATATTCTAAATTGTCTTTAAACTGTTAAAATAAACAAATGCTGTTAAAACATCACCAAGCGACCGCTTCAATATTAAGACCATCCCATCATAACGGCCTCGTATTTTCGTACTAATTTTCAGGATATTTTTTTTATTCAAGCTTGATAACAGAACCTCTTATTGGTAAAAAGGCCATCATTAAAAATGTTAGTTTGTAGGTATGTGACTGTCTCATCCAAAAATCCTCCGACCAAAAATTGTTTCATCACTTTTGAATTTTTCTCCATTTTTTATTCAAGTTTTTATTTTTCATTACGATTATATGAAGTTAATCAAAAATCGCATTCCAACCTACCCATTGTTAAAAATTCGGCTTGCGTAAACCAACATCTTTTAAGAAATGGCCTGAAGTCGAGATTTTACTGATTTTGCTGAACTTAACAAAATTAATAGTCCTTGTAGCTATGGAGATGTGGTCGCTGTATACGGGTGGTCTTTAGCAGAGGTCAAGCTGTATCATAAATCGCATCCAAAAAAAATGAAACTAAATTTAAAAAAAAATAAAAAGATTATATATGGAAGGCATACAACAGTCAAAATGTTAAGTGGAAAATGAATTTTAAATTTTTAATACTTTAATATCCTGCATTATTACAGTCAGTGATTTTTGATGTAAATAATCCTAATACTATTGAACAGTGCAAAGAATTAGTGAATTTCACGTGACCCGAAGATCGCAAGACAAAAAACTTAAACTGGCTTTAATTTACTTGTTTTCTTTAGAAACAAAATTTAAGGTCCATTGACCGGACAGTCAAAGGGGGTTTAAAATCGTTTTATGATAATTATCATTATTTATTACACCTAATTTATTATTATTACTATTATTATATTGTTATCATCATTATTATGAATATTGATATTCTTGCATCATGATAATAATCATCATTTTTCAGTACATATTCTTATAATATTACCCTACTTGTTAAATTATGTATTATAATTGTTATGATAATTATCATAATTATCATTTTATACTATTATCTTTCTTATCATTATTCATTCTAGTTATGATGCTGATTCATTTGTTCAATAACATTACGTTATTTTATTATCTTAATTTAATTCACTTCGCAACGACCTCGTTAAAATTCATGTTACTCTATTATTACATAGAATGATCGCAGTAGATAACTCTTGGATAACTAGACATTTCGTTGAAAAAAATATTGAAGTTGCCTCCCTTGAATATTCGAGGAGTTCATGCGAATAATCAATTGTATTTGCTTGTAAATATATATTTTCAACGAAATGTCTAGTTATCCAAGATGTGTAATGCATTAAGATGCCGTTTCGTGTGTGTATATATGTATATGCTCTCTTGACCTGCATATATATTTAATAATATTAGATACACAGAATTACATCAAATGTAAAAAAACAGCACAGAATTATAAATAAGCCTTGGCTTAATAAATGAAGAAATTTCTTCAGTATTTCGTTTGTTAAAAGAAGAAACGTGACTTGCTTCCATTTATGAGTAATAATTATTTTTCAAGGTGCTTAAAGAATATTTTAAAAATTGAGGTGCTTTATATGTGATATTTTGGGAGAATTTTCAAATGTTTTATGAAAAAATGCTACCAAGGCAAGCATACAGTAGAACACGGTAACAATGAAATCCTGGTGATCATAATAATTACTTCATTATACCCGTATCTCACTATATCAATTACTTTGAAATAAATGGTCTCCTTGATTCGATTTTTCACTATGTCCGAGTTTATTATTACTGGGTTTTACTGAATTTAATTGGGCTTAATTCACAAGTACATAAGTTCTGTTGCGTCAATAAATATCTGCTAAGGAGTGGTCGCTGATCACAGACGGTCGTTATATCGGGTGAGACTGTAGTTGTCATATTATTATTGTAAAGGCTTCTAATCAAAATTTAACAGAATAAGACAAATCCATTTTGTTTTTCACCATCCGGATCATTGCGAAGTTTGTCCGTAGCGAGTTTTGGCGGAAACTAACGGAAATTACCGGACATTCATATAATAACGCATTAATCAATGGCTTAAATATTTCTCCACATATTGACAAGCATTCATGTCGGATTTAAATGATTTCTTCGTCCATTTGTCCATATGTTTACAAACAACTTTTGCTAATAGGATAAAAAAAGTGGTCAGTGACCATTCATATATTGACATGAAGTACGTCCTTGACGCAGAGAACATAAAAAGAGGCATGGAGTGATCTCCCTTCAAAGAATTGATTTACATTTAAGGGGAGATAATTCAATACCAGTATGAAGATTTTAAACGCATCGTTCTGCCAACCTTGGTTAAATACGATACTCTCATTCTACACCATGGCTGAGATATATTCGTTCGCCTGGCAAAAACTTCGCCTGAAGGCGGCCGATCTACCGCTGCAGATGCAGTTCGTTTTCAAAACTTCGTTTGCTCGAAGAATGATGCCTAGTATTTGTAAAATTACGAAGACTAATTTTTCCTTGAATGAAATGATTGTATCAACTTCCAAAGAATCATTCTGCAGCACATGGTTCAATAAATATGAACAAATAGTACACTGAATAATTTATGATTATCGCATTTTAAGAAAACTATGGTCAAAATTAACGCCATTGCTTTTGATATGATCGGGAATGACATACCTGGTTTTAGGGTACTGAATAAAATCAACTTATTCCGGAACCACGGAACAATTTCCTGACATTCAAATTCCGTTCTACTTTCCGGCGTTTTCGTCAATGCAGAAAACAATGTTTTGTTTCTAATCCTCATGACGAAATTTCTACTTCGAATTCCTGGTAACTAAGCAATAATATTTTTTCTACAGTGGTTGACAAAGCAATATTTTACGTATATTTAATTTCGAGTATATTGTAGAATCATCGCTTATGGTACAAAGATGCAATAAACTGAAGCAAAGTCTCTTCGCACATGCGCACTGCATACAAAACATAATCACTTCCAGCTATCAAAACCACAATTCCGGTATAAATTTTCTATTCTATTCACTCAACAGATATTATGTTCTGCGCGTGAATATTGATAATTGTCTCTTAAAATCCAATCGTCTCAAATAATCATCTGATTGCAGTTAAGATATCACGTGACGCCAATACGAACTTCCGGCGGTAAATCTGCAACTTCTTCACGTATCGAGTTCCCAGCTCTATATCGACCAATTCTGAAAAATAAATATTAGAAGAAATTATAGCATGAATGTCAATATTGTTATCTAATAAATGACAGATTGGAAAAAATCCAAATTCAAATACAATACATGTATAGTAGTAGCAATGTTCTAAATGAGGCAAATAACAATAATAAAGACTACGCTCGGAAAGAACCAATCAAAAGATTGTATTGTTGACACAGACTTACAACCAGCCAATCAGAGCCATGGATTTTGAAACTGTGTTTAGAATATACCAACTAGACGTTGAATTTCGAAACTTTGTCCAGAAACCCTCACAAAAAAATGGAAACTCGCTCAATTTATATTCTTTTCGTCTCCATAACTCGTCATAGCTCCAAATTATCCCCCCTGGCACACTAAATTTACATTATAAATGGAGACAACCGCTTAGTAGATGGGATTATTGTAATCTAAGAAACCGGTCTCAAAACTCATGCCCTGATTGGCTGATACAACTCACTATTTCAAATTAACCAATGGAAAAGCTTCAATTTTAAACCAGTCACAAAACTCTGTTTAATGTAACCGAAACTTCAAAATCTAGTACCAATCTAAAATTAAAGCAGGAAATACTGAAATTACAACATTAATAAGAGACCGTAATACAAAATGGAATTTTTAGTAATGAACGAATGAATTACTCTTCCTTAATGGTGAATGGCAAAATTGTGCAAATTCCTAAAAATCGATGAAATCTACGAATCGTATTTTCATTGTGTGAGATGGTACGTCTGATGCCTGAAGAGCACAGAAATAGCTACAGAAGTCGAAATTAAACCGTATTAAAGAGAATTAAGCTTATATCAGCATGGGCACAAGACAAAAGAAATGCAATATGTCAACAATAGAATTAGTAGATGGTGTTTTTCAAACTTTTATAGTATGTTTCATTTCTACAAAACAGTCAGTGCTCCTGGGTTACTTATCAGTAGGTACCTGGTACCTCACACACGACTGACAAAATGTCCTTAATTTGTGATAATAGTTACTGTCAAATACATGTTAATTAGACTAACGATATCAAGATCACATTCAGAACCAAAACATAGTTGTTTGTGTAGCGATAGTCTCAATATCAAGTCGAGATAAGGTAAAAAGTTGTTGCTTTTTTAATAAAACGAAAATAAATGAAATAACAGTATACACGAAAAAATTGGTTCAAAGGCCAGTCATTACAATGTATAAAAGTATCGGTCATCATATTGAAGTGATAGCCAGGGGAGGTTTTATTACGCACAGTAGACAGAGCGTCGGGTTATTTCTACAAACCCGTATGTCATTTTTCTCCCATTTTGAGAAAATCGCAGTTGAAGTTTCAAACTGCAATAACTTTACTTGAGTTACGGGGGGGGGGCTTGGAATTAACCATATTTTGGATAGATCTACTAGCAGGTAAGTATGATCATTGTAAAGAGCTCATCGAGACGAAAAAAATGATTCCAAATTTCAATATTGCCAAAAATTGAGTTACGGGGTTGTAGAAATAAGCCGACGAGAGGCCTAATGGAAATGTTAACATGACACGGAACGCTGTATAACACTAGTAGCTCACCGCCATAAAATGCAATTAGATTTAATACTTTTCTTAAGTGTAGTTTTATTATAATTTTCAAATGAAAGCAACTTGATTCAAACCGCATTACGACTTCGCACACCCATTTGAATGCGTTTTTTTTTCTATATACAGTTAATACGAATTTATATTGGCAATTAAATATTAATTTGTTTGGAAAATGAATGAGCTTAATAAAAAGGTCGATTTGTAAAATCAAGCAAAAATCAATTTGCTCGCAGTATGCTTTCAATTCATGTTTAAGATACAATTAGAGCGGTTGTAAACATGACTAAACTGTGGGACAAAACATTCACTCTGACATTTATTGACATCTAAAATACGTCAGAAATGCTGCATTGAAACTTTAAGTGTTGTAGCATCACCATTGTAATTAGTAAATTAAATACATTGAATTTTAAAAGCATTTTTTTCGCTAGGATTTAACGTCGCACAAACAACAAAGGTCATTAGGAGACTTCCCAGCTTTAACGATAGAGGAGGGCCCATGCGTGTACCTGAATAGAACTACCGACCTTTGGTAAGCTGGCTGAATTAAAAAGAATGATGAAAGACTTTGACATATAAGTCATTGACAATTCTCTTCTATTCTCTTTCTATTTCAAGATGTTCAATCATGCAACAATTCGAGATGATTCGAATATACGCCGATCTCAGAACAGTCGAAACGTCCTGGTCTTTATGCTCAGCAATATACTTTACGAACGGTGCGAAAATGTTTGGAATTTTACGATTGTTAATTCAAATTATCATGAAACTTAATTCTTTATGTTATTACTTATATAACATAGTTCAGCCTTATAGAAAACATCAATGTATTGATATATTTTACTCATAACAGAGCCTCGTTTTTTTATTTTATGAGTTTATTTACAGTGCAAAGGTACGCGACAAGACACCTAATAATATCGTACCAGTCTAATATGTAATCCTTTATTACCATGAAAGAATAGTATTGAATTTCTGAATGAACTAAAAAAACCAACACAAGCGGCACCATTCTATCATTCAAGAATCATTTTTATTTGTTAGATCAGCACATTTTGAAAACGGTAAAACTGCGATATTAAGATCACGCTTTGGAAACGAAAAAAATAGTTAATTAATGAATTAATTGGTCTTACTATCAAGTTGAAACATAGAGGCAATGTTGAAAAACTGGTCCAATAATAAATAGCCATGATCTTAATATTGAATTGTCACAAAGTGAGGTTTTGATGTAGAAATAATTACATCTATGTAAAGAACACAAGTACAATGCTTATGAAATGTTTTAGTTTGTCTAATGAAGTAAGTAACTTTACATTATCCCTTTACGTGCAGTACCCATCGAGTATTTTCACGCATAATGTGATTGCTCTATAACTTTGCAAGTGACACTTAATCGTGAGTTCGAAACCTGGGCGCTGCACGTGTTTTCTTTAACTGTTTGGTTGAAAACATTGCGGCTAATGTCATACGTCTTTAAAAGTCTGAGCACTAGCATGAGTTATTCTGCGCATCCACTTTTTGACAATGAATATAGACTTAATTATCTTTGAATTTTACATTTAATATTACTGAGCGGGATTTTTATTGGAATTATTTTTTCTACAAATGCTCAGATTTACGGACAGAGCAGAATTGACCTTTTTGTGCCTGATACAAGGCTAACAAATAGTATTATGTTATGAATTGAAATATACAGAAAATGATATAATACAGTAACACATATTTAGTTTACTTAAAGTGAAACGTGCAATGTCAAGGAACGCTTGAATTTTCAATTAATTTGTAAGGTCATTAAAACGCTTGCATCGATTTGAACATTTTTTTTCACGTCAATCGTCTCACGTTTTTATTAAAAATTGTTTGGATGCAAAGTTATTGAATCTTTAAAGTCAAGAGGAATTAAATAAACACTCATATAAATTGAAAATGGGTAAAACTAATGTTATTTCAATCAATGAAGTGTCAATCGATCAACGAAAAGTACAGCGCTGTAGTGTCAATTGTCATGTGACAAAATTGCCAATGCTCTTACGACTGTTTGATTTTTTTATCGTTGTAGTCATGCCATGCTTATTCATTGTTTCTATTTTATCGAAGTTTTAAGTGATTCGTTATTACATAACCAATGCCATTCCGGGAGCCAGTTGCATTTTGTGGTATTGCAGTTTAAAATGGGTCTATGTTGAGGTTAAGGGGTTATCAGGATATTTAAAGAATTGGTAAAGGAGTATGCGTTACTTTAAAGGGCAATCGGTATGTTAAATGAGTTTCTGGCGGCGTTTTAATGGGGTCGCTGGTGTTTAAAATTGTCGTATGTCTTTGATGGAATCTCTTGAGTGAATGGGCTTTCTAGCATCTTAATGGAGTATTTGGTATTTTGATGGGGTGATTGGTATTTTAATGGGTTAATTGGTATTTTAATGGGGTTACTAGTGAACAAATGAGGCTTCTAATGTCTGAATGGGTCACTGGTGTTTTAAGAGGAAAACATGTGCCTCATGCTGAACACTTACGTGTTAAGGTGAATACTGTCATTTTAATGATATTATTAGTGATATATGGATGAGTGTCGTAAAATACGGACCATATAAAGGTCATGGAGGAAACAGTATTTTTCTTACATTAATTAATGTCTATATCTCAACGTAGTTTCTTTGTTTGTTCTGTATCTACCATAATTGCCTTTACTGATATCAATATTTATTATGCAAGAGATTGTAAAATGTATTTTTCCCGATGATGAGCTATAATGTTAAAATCGAAATAAATGATCTGTTACGTTCTGTTCTGTTCTAATCTGTTCAGTTCCGTTATTCATTAATTTAGTCGATTATCTGATATTTTTTATGGTTCTGATGAAGATGACATACCAGTGATGTTACAAGAAGCAGCTAATTTAGAACTAATTTTGCTAAATTAAAACTATTAAGTTGACATGACACAAATGAAGCTGACATGACACAAATGAAGCTGACATGGCACAAATGAAGTTGACATGACACAAATGAAGCTGACATGACACGAATGCAGTTGACATGACACAAATAAAGTTGACATCACACAAATGAAGCTGACATGACACAAATGAAGCTGACATGACACAAATGAAGTTGACATGACACATATGAAGTAATAAAGCTGACATGACACAAAAGTAGAAGACGTGGCACTGACCTACAAAGACGTGATACAAATGTAGGTATCATAAAATTAAATTAATAAAAAATCATTGGATATAGTATTAGTTTTAACATGTCCTTTCACTTGATACAAAAGATAGGGAGAATGTCGTTGCAAGTTTAAAACCCGTCACCAACCGTTCAGCAGTCCGGCGTTTCTAACATTGACATCTTTTACTCAAAACTAATTAACCGCTTTTGGAAACAATCGAAAATACACCGATATAAATGTTGTTCATTAATTGTAAAATAAAATGTTCTGAATTCGAAGTTAAACAATCTTATTTCTAAATTTCATTAGATATCAACACTTTAAGTTTTAAAATTCCTACCTTTTGTGAGAATCACGGATATTTTATAGAATTTTCTTCATCCACTGAAATACCTTGCAGTTTTATTCCATATAGTATATACAAGCTAGTACGTTAATACTCCGTAATTTTTATGTAAAAGTATATGTTGTCATTACACCAATCTAGTTTCTGCGGCAATATATAATTGACTGAAAAATCGTTCATCATCCAATTCTATAACCATGTCTTTATGTAGGTAGACACACTCGATATAAACCCGAATATCAGATGAAATTAGTCCCGACTTTAATGTAGGCTGGTTGTCAAATCGATAAATTGGACAAAAGATGAGCAGTCCCGGATCATGACTGGTACTTGTGACACTCAACACTCAAGTCCCCTGACCCGAAGCTATAGAACCGAGTTTATTACCCTAAAATCTTAGTTAAACACTTTTACCGCATCAAATTAATAATTTCATTATTATCAAACATTAACGCATAATTCTGGGTTTCGACTTAAATTCGAGGAACCGACATTCCGAAGACTCGTTTTTTTACCTATATTAATACTATACAAGTAGCACAAACAATCCTTTTACTAAATATTGGGAACTAAGCCAGTTTGGGAGGAGGGTATCCAGAATGCTTAGTTACGGTTATAAATACGGAATTATTTTTTTATTTATGGGGTATAATGATATCATTCGAAAATTTGCCCGAATCGTATTCAGCCGAACTACTTTCAGATCAATTTTTCTTTCTTATTCATGATAAAGAAGTTGTTCGTACTTAATGCTAGCCATGAATCAGGTGCTTACTACAAAATTCCACTGCCAAAATATGGGTGTTTTTTTCGTTCGCCCTGATCAACGATTTTATAGTACCGGTATTTCTTCAAGTGTTTATGCTCGAAGAGACGTTTTGATTTCACTTAACACGTCCATTAAGGAAGCGTGTAAAATATAACCAACTACAGTATTACATTTACTGACAAATTACTGCAATTTTAAAGCATACAAAAGAGTAGCGCGGATGAAAAAAGTATCCATGAATAAGTGTATCAATATTTCTCAGATTAAAGTTGAAAATAATTAAATATCTCTGCACGGTGAATGATTGGACTTGTTTGAATAATAGCAGCTTTCGTTGGTAAGTCTTGAATAAAAGACGCCGATTTTTAATGTAAACAATATTGTAATTACACATTTACGTCAAAAACTGCGTCCTTATATTACATTTTTTATTAATCATTTAAATAGTGTTTTTGGTTTCGTTTGCATAACATCAAATTCACACAGAAGTGTCAATCGTTTGTTACACGAAGCGATTGTAAGAACTAAATTGCAAATTTGATATCAAAAGCACAGCAAATTAGAGACTGTTGATATAATTTTTATGCCATTCAAATACTTCCAACAAAATCATATATTTTCGCGAGCATTTAAAAGCGCGGCTGCTAAACCTTAGTTTAAGGCCACAAAACATTTGTCTCGGATGAAACATTCCATTAGATTTAATTGAATTCAATTAAATTAAATGATGATACTAAACATGTAATAATTTAATGTCATGAAAATATTCATTGTATCAGATTAATAGTCATCTAAAAACAAAAAAACAATCACGTCGCGAAAATTTATGATATTACGTATCATGAAATACATAACCAAATCCTTGAAGGCAGAGATAAACTAATAGGTTGTATTGTAATCCAATGATGTTCATAGACCAGTGATATTGTAAACAGGTCTTTTATATTAATTTTGTAAAACGATGTCGACAGAGCGTAAACAAAACACCTAGTACACAAAGCATCGTTGTATTTGTTCAGTGACTTTACCATGTAAAGTTATAAAACGCTGGGAATGTCTAAAGTTCAATCGATTTTAATGCATCAAATATATTAATGAGCTCCGCGGAATGCCAATAAAATCATTGCATTATTTCTGTCTGAAACAAAGCCGTATAAAACTACGCATTCGGTCAATACAATGATAATTATATCATAGACTACTGTACGATACAAAGTAATTGACGAATGGATATTTTATTCGAAAGAATGACACAATTCATGCAAAATCTTAACGAACAATGCCAGGAAAGAATACATTGTACAGAATGAATCATATTCTGTACGAATAAAACAATATAAAAATAACTACGAGCGAAATCAACCCATTGTGAAAATCATATTTCGAAAGAACAAAACGCTATGAAAATTATGTTACGTAAGAACGGCACGTTATGAAAAATGATAACTAAAAGAATGGCACATTATGAAGACTACGATCCGTAAGAAGGACACGCCGAGAAAATGTATATCTCTAAGAGTAATAAGTTGTGGAAATTAACATTTGTAAGAATAGCACGTAGTGACAATTACTCTTCGAGAGAATAGCACATTATAAAATTACTATGCGGAAGAAAAGCACATCGTGAAAATTATCAGTAATTGTTTTGTCATCCTCGTTACAGTGGTGTTGCTGACCCTATTGTGTGCTTGTTTTTGTATTATGTTGTTGTTTATTTTCAAGTGTTGTCGTTGTTGCTTTGTTCAATATTGTAAATGGTGTAAGTAATCATTGTAATTATAAATAATTTCAATAAATATTACAGTTACTACCGGACTTCATTGTCTTGTAGGACAGTTAGTGGTTACGAAATTGGCACTTCTCGCACGTCCAGATGAACATAGATCGTTGTTTTCCGTTCATCAAATGAAGCCTTATGACTTCAACAAAAGAAAAAGAAAAAAACTTTTAAAAATTAAAACTGGCAGTGTAATTTATCCATAATCAGATGCAAATTCTATCCAGAGTTGTCGTTCGTTATTCATCACATATACGTATGGTAGTGATAACGAGCGTCAACTCTGGATAGAGATTGAATCAGATGCATACTACGGCAAAAATGCATTTTCATAACGAGAGTACATACCCTTATCTGCAAACCACTATTTCAATTTTTCGCCATGTGACTTTGTAGGAAGTTGAATTGTATTATCTGAATTAGCGGACATATGCAGTTTCTCTACATTGTTTTATATACACAGTAAAACCTATGAACAAAGGACACCAGGAGGAATTTGGACCTTAATGTACAGTTGTCCATCAAACTGAGGTTTATATGGTCTGTTATGTAAATAGACCTGTTTGTAAGAGTGGTCGTTGTCCACGTGTTAGCCTTCATATACAAGTAGAATCTCAGGTCTGACTGAACATATACACTGTATTACCTCATTTAGCGACCACCTCAATGTAACGAACTTATCATTAAAACGATCTTATTTCAGACATTTTTCAATATCCATTCAACTTCATAATGGAACCATATAATTATTACGACATCTTATTAACGGACCAGTTTTCAATATTTGTTCTACATTTTTACTTTATAATGAGACTGCCTCTTTATTACGACCTTTCAGTTGATCCCCAAGGTGGACTTTATATCAAGGTGCTAATGTAATTCCAGTTATTTACATTCTCTCACTGTAACTTCAGTGACTGATTAATTCTATCAAATCTTATATTCAAAGTGTGTCTATCATTTATAAGCTTTATTTGTTAAAATTATTCAAATAATGTTTTTTTATGAAGAATGCATTATTCGGAAGAAACCTTAGATTTAAATATTTAAACAGACCAATAAGAATTCGGATCAAAATGTAATAGTAAGCCATGTTAAATGGGCATTAAATTGACAATAAGCTGTCTAGCTAGAACTAAGTATGGATAATGATAAATATATTAGGCCTAGAAAAAAATAATTGTTTGTCCTAAAACAGTATAGCACCCCCCCCCCCTAAAAAATTAGAATATATTGGGTCAGACATTTTTAAAGGTAAATAGTTTTATTTCAAACAAATTAAAGTAAAACCTTAATTAGCATCCACTTTAATATTCAAACAACCTCATTAACAACTACTTAATAATGGAAACACGGTCATTTTTTTTAAAAAAAAATTGTCATGCCTTTCAAATCTGGTTCAAGAGACAAGAAACAAAGATCTTTTAATTTGAGATATCATTGGCCTTATTCGCATCAAACGATCAACAATTTAAATAAGGCTTCTCTGGTATGCTAAGCAATTAAAAAGCGATTAAAAATGTTGCTTTATTTGAATCTCGATTGAAATATAAGCCCCGAATAATTAAATCTTTTGACAAATTTTCATTAAGCTACCAAGGTACTGTGATCTGAAGATAAAATGGGTTAAAACACAAACTTCAGAATATAATACTAAATATTTTATGTCATTTACTCGAATAGAGAATAAAATTTTCAATAGTTTTTGTTAAAGTTTAATTATGCTACTCTTCCAGTTTCAGCATAGTCCAATGTTTTCTCTTTAAACATTTATGACGCTGTGCTCTTGGTCTGAATAGCAGTCTAGTCCTGATTAGTTTCGTTTTAACTGAGTAGTATCATTGGGATTTTTATAGTTTTATAGTTATGATGTTCCATCTTGTTTTTCCTTCATTGTTGTGTCGTCCAATCTTATTTTGTTCCTTTATTGCTCTGGAGAATTTATTTTGAATTGTTGGCCTCTGGCCCAAATTACACAATATAGTGCAACCTCTCCAGAGCGACCCTCTCTTGAGCAACAACCTCCCTTCAACAACAGCATGCTTTTTCCCCCACTGTACAATTTCACTATTTATTTAACCTCTCTTGAGCGGCAACCTCTCAACAACGACATAATTCTGCATCTCCGAAAGGGTGTTGCTTTGGAGAGGTTGCACTGTATATAAACTATATATTCACGGTCTATCCCAGCAACAAAGCAGTTGTTTTTTACCTATGTGGACAAACTTTTGACTTCTATTCACCTTCTTTTTAATCATAAACAGCAATCACTTGGCCCTATCTATTCCGTGTTCCTGCTTCACCTACTAGTTTTTACACTATTCTTCTCATTCACCATAAGCAACAATTATTTTCTGCAAACAACTAAATGACCACAGATGTGCAAATACATTGTTTGCCCTTAAATAGCCGGAGATTATGCGTAACATCTCAATTTCGAAACAGGGACCTTACACTGAAAATACCTTTGGTTTACAAATGGATTACGTTAATTAGGTCGAGTCATTACATATTCTGGGTGAGTCATAAGACAATTATTACTTACCCTGGGTGAGTCATAAGAGTTATTACAGACCATGAATGCATCATAAGATGGCTACGACAGACTATGGGTGTGCCATATGATGGTGTTTGTACAGAACATGGATGTGTCATATGGTGTCATATGATGGAGTTATAACACACCATGGGTGAACCAAATGGTGAAGTTATTACATACCATGGGTGTGTCTTATGGTAGAGTTATTACATACCATGGGTGTGTCATATGATAAAGTCATTACATACCATGGATATTTCATAAGATATTTATACCAGTCATGGATGTATCGTAATATGTTTTTACAGACAATGTATGTGTCATAAGGTTATTATAGACCATGGGTGTTTCATAAGACAATATTTTTAAAGATCATGAGTGTCATGAGGCAATTACTGCAGACCATGGGTGTGTCATAAGGCGATGTTATTCCATACGATGGGTGTGTCATAAGGCGATGTTATTCCACACTATGGGTGTGTCATAAGGCGATGTTATTCCACACTATGGGTGTGTTATAAACAAAAAAATATTTGTTGTGTTCATTCTTTATTTTCATTTTCTACCAAAAAAATGATAAAATGTTTTACGCAAGTTTAGTACATACATGTATAATGGGTTATGTTGCCATGACAGCAAAAAAGCATTATAAATAAAAAATGATTGTGTATAAAAACATTATGGCGATCATTTTCATTTTCAACAACAATTTCCAGCAATACACTGTAAATGTGTCCCCTTCTCCTAAACAGCAAAGAACAAATTAAACAAAAAATAATCCTTGACAAAACTGAAGAAAACAATTGATATTTTTTTTTGTATTTCTTAGTATACAGTCGAGTCTGTGCTAAAGACCACTTGTGAACAGGGACCATCTCTAAATGGAGGCCCAAGGAACTATTAGACCAGTGTCCCCCCCCCTGATTAAAGTGCTGATAGTCCAACTTAACCACAGAATACCAAGGTGACCTTTATTGAAAGACCTGACTGAAATATTTTTATCATCGTACAAGGTTGCAGCACAAAATATTCATATGAACAGATTATAATGATTTTTAAACAAATCATCTATTGAAACCTTTAGTTAAAAAAAAATTGGAAAAAAATGGCACGATTACCAAAATAATTTCAAATATGAGGGAAAATGATTACAATCATACACATGGCCTTTATGCAGGCATCTTAAACACTAATGATATCAAAGGCGTCATATTGATATATTTCATACAAAACCCAGTTGCATAACTTATTTCTTTAAAATAACATATTACAGCTTCACTGATTGGTCAGACTGGCAATTTTTGATAAGATATACTATCCAATCAACCAATCAAAACAATTTAACATTTAAGTTCAATATTTCACCCCAAAACAAGCATTTTCATTGAATGAATGATTTGTTACATATGATTTGATTGGCTGGTATAAAGTCATTCAACCAATCACAGCAAAGCTTGATTTACACAACACAATATTCAAGAATATCCAATCAGTTATTGAATTTAATGCATGATAACAAATTGTATGAAAAAAATACACAAATCACTAATAGCTTAAGCCTGGTACACTAATCATGCAGAGCTGTTTTAACTAGCACTAAGATTATTTCAAAACATGATATTGGTCCAACACAGGGGCTTCTATTTCACAGCAAACAGAACACGTTACAAGTTTCCACAATGACAAGATTATCAACAGATTATCAGTTTGAAGCCAACACGCTGACCCATATACTCCAAAATGATTTTAGCTCATCCAAGCAACATACAAACTATAATTTTTCTTCAAATACAACGTCACCTATTTCCATTGACTAAGCTATATACAACTCACAAAAACTATTCTGAGAAAATTTGAGAATAAACTTAATCTCATTGAGATCTGTCATACACGGCAGCGTATGTAAGAGAAAATAAGATCATTACTGAACCAGAGGCTGATAAACAAATATTACTGGCCAACAATACCTATTGACTTAAATATTCACTAACAATCAAAAGAATATTACAGCACATGTAGTCTCTATATTTTACTAGGCCTTTTACAAATATTTTTGCCTGAGAACTGAGGTCTACCAGTCTTTCCGATTGACTGAAGTATGTAGCATAGTGCCTGTAATATAAACATGCTTTTAATGATAGTCTTTCCAATTTGATTAAATACAATATATACTGTTAAAAGAGGTAAAATACCAAGGAAAAAAACACACTTCCCTCCCTCCATTCTAAAATACAAATGTATATAATCATTACAGGTATACAGGTAACTTACAAATTTCATCTGAAAAATTCATTTATACATCACATTTAATCTAGTAGACTGTAATTACACTTATATAATATATATTGAAAAAAAATTCTAAAAAGTAAATGTTTCTATGTTTCTCATAAAAACATTTTTTTAATGAATTTATTTTTCCAATATATTATGCCTTGCAACAATTCTATCAAATAAATTTCAAAAAAGCTGTTTTTTTCATAAAGAATGCAGTTGCACTCACAAATAATTAACAAAGTTTTGTGATATGGTATGAACGATATTTCAAATTCATTCAAAACATGTAAATGTTATAAAAAAGATGTACAAAATGGTATCAATATTTCTTCAAAAACATAGGCCAGTTTTTTATACAAAACGTACACGAAAAAATGCTCAGAGAAAAATATCAGTAAATATTAACATGGTTAAATTCCAAACAATCATGGGTGTAAACTCAGCCCAGCGATTGTCTCCCCTTGAATCTTACACCATACCACATGACGATGCCTATTAATATCAATTGCAATCACGTGGATCATTATATAGTCTTCTGACTCTTTTAGATATTTTTCATTCAACCAACTACACCAACCTCATTTTGATGAAATATAACCGAACCTAGTTGATACAGTATCAATGGTTTAATAAAAAAAAGGCCAAGAGTAGAAAATCTGCATGTAGCGGAAAATACCTTGTGGTTACCAGCACACACTACCAAGTGAGATCACTCACTGAGTATACTACAAGTTTATTAATCAAGGATGTGATAGTACAAACACTTGAGGAGAGGAGAATACTCCTTCCACTCAGCAAAAACATCATTTCAGAGCAGATCTGATGGGTTTAAGTATAGAGTGCCTGAAAAAGCCGACATCTGCTGAAAAGAGGAAAAATCACACCCTTGATTAATACATAATGCTTTAAGCTTTCACTGATAACTCTGACAAAATGTAAACAAATTGTACAATATAAACATGATATGCAGAAAATGCTGTGAAGTCTACTAAGCTGTTCATAAGGTGTTCAATGTTCATATACATGAAATGCATCTTAAATGTGGAGATACTGTCCACGAAAAAATCAGCATAAATGAAATAAGGAGGTTTGATCATCGATAGCACTAAATTTGATTCCTTCATTTTAACCAGGCAGGGGTAGGAGGTTTGTTGCCTGTGGTCCAATTCCACCTGAGAATCTGGTCCCTTTTGAGCCCCTAATTATTTTCTGGTCTTTCCTATGCAGAAACCAGTCTAAATGGGCTATGATCCAGAGTTCTAGACACAGTCTAACACATTGTATACAACAAATTATGTTACTAAAGAAACGACATCTCATACAACACAACAACACATTCATTAAAAACAGAATAAAAATATCAGCTACAAATATAATATCCTATAATACTTTAACAAATACGAAAAACAAATAGTGAGTTCAATCATATGAACACTTGACAATTCTTATTTAATTATCATTAACCTTATTTTATCAATAATCTTAGTCAATAATTTATTATTTGTGATAATACATGAATTTATTGACTTATAAAGAAATTATCATTTAATAACTTTTCTTCAGTAATTTAATAATACTTAATTATAATAAATGATAATAGATTATCAATCACTTCTTGATTTTTAATACAAATAAATATTTTATCCATTATTCACTTTTGATGAACAATTGTCTATAATGATAATCATTAAATTATGTTTACAACATAAATCAATTTTATAATCAATTAACTTTGAAAAAATCAGTTATTGATAATTATCAATGAATTATCATTTATTTCTAGTAACTGATATACATTTCATCAACTAAAATTCACTATTGAAGAAGACCGACTAGTGTGAATTCTTTCAGATAATTAAATGTTATACAATAAACCATCGAAAAATTATAATTCACCATCCAATGATAAAACATGTACAATTAAATCACACATGGTGACTACTATAATATTAAGACCATCTCACATTGACAATCACTTATTTTCATGATTGCAAAATAAAAACCTCAATATTTCAACTTTCTTATCAGACCACCTCATAATGACCACTACATATTTTAGACCAGTTCTAAATATTTCAACTTGATAATGAGACCATCTCGATATTAAGAACTGGTTCTTTTCAACCTAAAGGTGGCCTTAAAACTAAACTCATACCGTACAGTTTAAACAAGAGATCTTTCATACTGAGAACAATATAATACTGGACATCTACAAGCTGATATTGTTTTTCTAACATTCTTTTTAACTGGTCAAACACATCAGTTGAGTTTTTCATTGCATAGAGTAATATTAAGTGCACAAAAACTATCTTGAATATTTAGAGCCTCAAATTGGCAAGAACTGATCTCATACGGTCACACAAAACCAGATAATTCTCTACTAACCCATAGAAAGGAAGATCGGAAGAAACTTTGTCGATTTTATGATGAACAGAGGAAAGAAAAAAATCAGAAAAGTGCAATAATTCATAATAAGAAATGAGTGCATGAATTTATACCAACATACATTTAAAAAATATCCATTTGTCCTTACATTAACGTTTCATGGAAACAATCACACAAGTACATTTGAACAAAATTAGTTGGTTATGTAAGACAAATAGAAAATTTAAGGGTCTTAAAAGTAAAGGAAATTGGGCCTTTAAAGCAATTTTATTGCTTGTAAGTCTCAGCCCATATTATAACTCCATAAATCTATAATGAAGATAACTTTGGCATTTTTCTAACCTTAAAGTCAACACCATGCCAATCTTACCTTAAAAATACAGCCTAGTCCCCTTCTATAATAAGTCTCTTCATACTCCAAACAATCTTAAGCCCCTAACCTCTTTTAATTAGATTGTGCATTAATCTAATAAGCAAATTTCACACATGATACTGACTTGGTAAGACTAAAAACTGGACAAACGTAGAAAAATGTCCAAGCATTCTAATAAATTCAATGAACATTGACGCACAATTCAAGCAATCTAACAAGCTTACTAAATGATAATGAGTCATGTGACACAATTTTTATACAAAACGGAAAATATGAGCAAATATCACGGTTTGATTACAACAAACACGGAACAAAATCACAACAAGGAATTACTGACTAATTTGCAAGCATATTCAATAATGGGTGCAATATACAGATGTCTTAGTAAGGCCAAAGAAAGTAATTCGTCAAGACTTTCAACACAATTTTTAGCACAATTTAAAACGAAGAGTTTTCATGGGTAAAAGTTGAAAATTTTCAAAAAAAAACCGGAAATATTTAATTTGGTGCCACTGAAACAATAAAAACCAGTAGGGTCCGAACCTGCGAAAAACCGGAAGTTCTGGAAATTTCAGGAAAATTTTTAACCATGGATATTATCATTATCCTATTCTTGGAATTAGAAAGATCACTTTAAAAAGGATTGAAAGTGGACAATGTAACGTAACATTACTGAAAATCGTTAAAATATTGAGGGCAAAACACAGAGATTTCATGTTTTCCTTGTGGTTGGTTTCAGTATGG
Source organism: Lutraria rhynchaena (assembly GCA_008271625.1). Lineage (NCBI taxonomy): Eukaryota > Metazoa > Mollusca > Bivalvia > Venerida > Mactridae > Lutraria > Lutraria rhynchaena. The sequence goes on from VIBL01000039.1 coordinate 931,626, forward strand.
GTGGGGAAGAGAATCCAAAAACAACTTTCAATGGCCTTAAATGAAATTACTTCTAGCTTAGTTTTTTGGACATATTTTGTAAAAATCTAAAAGATAAAAAGTTCTATTCCATTTGAAGTCTTTTTATGGGCCTATACTCAAAGCATACTGACTTATGCCGCTTTTAGAATTTGAAAAATCTAAAGACATTTGACTAATCGCACAACAGTATTAATAATAATTGCACTGGAATAAATATTCCAAATTGCATTTATCTAGCTGGTACTCTGAAAAGTAGGTCCATGCTACGAGCAGAAGTTCCCAGAAGTATGGGATTTGAAAATAAGAAGCCCTTGTTTGACTTGACCATATTTTGTGTATCAAATAAGTGTACTTATATCATATAAAACATCAATAAAAATTAATCAAAGACGTCTTCAGATAAATACGACTTGCCTTGAATCAGTCACAAAAATAACACAAATATATCATTCAAATATCAGCAGTTTTCGCATAAATCATCGATTCACTCCTCTGTCTTGTATTCAGAATATTGTACTTTCTTCATCGAAATTTTTAATTAAAAATGTACACACAGTTTGTTCACAGTGTATTTCTCAGTAACTCATTTTTTATCTCCATCACAGGTATCAAATAATCATTGTCGCACAAGTGCAATATCATCACTTCCAAAAAAGGGAGAACATCTATTAATAGCACTAGTTGTAAAAGATCACTGTTCAGCCATCCAATTGGCTAATTCAACGTCACAAATATTATTCAACCATCTAGACTAATTACATGAAGATCGGAATCTCTACATAGAGATATATAAATTGTCTGAGGTTACAAATCGAAGATCTGAGAAAGATCTTAAAACGCAAACATTTGATTGGTCAGTTTCGGATTCAAGTCATAATACTGACCAATGGTAAAAATGTGGATTTAGATCTGTAATAAGTCCATATGTGATGAAAATACAAGCTTGTAAGATCATAGACGTATATACATCACTGTATCACATAAGACATTAATCTGAAATATAAAAATAAAAGAACAAGTAAAGCTTCACTTTTAGTGAAAGTTGGATGTTTTTTTCTGAGTTATTTTTGAAAAGAATATTCAGGCTCAACTCAAAGATTAATCTTCAAATTGTTTAACATAAATGTTGGTAATTGATAAACAAAATGCTTTAAGTCCACTTAACTTTTTTTTAATAATTTCTACTTTATCAAAATTGAATTAGCAACATAATGCACACTAAACTTTCAATAATCAAGGGAGGTAACTCACAATTACATAAATATTGAGATGAATAGTCAAGACAGAGTTAATGCCCTTTCTGTGATTCCTTGGAAGCCATTATTAGTGGTACCAAACTAGCAAGTGGCTTGGCCAGACGTAAAAATGGATGCTGAAATGAAAAGTCACTTTGTTGAAACAAAATTGAATTGAACAAAAGAGCCAAACAGTCGCATATTAAACCAGTCAAAAATACCTGGCAGAGATTGGATTAAATTTTTATTTTTGATAAAAACAATTCCTAATTCCAACAGCAAAAACACTTTTAAGTTCTATAAACACTTCCAACAACAAAATCCTTAGGCCAGAAAAAATTGGGTGTCTGGTTACCGGATCAACCCCTTTTTGAGGCCAATCCTAGAGTTTCTAACAGCAAAATCTAAAGTATAATAATATTTACGGACAAATCATGTCCCCACAGCATGAAAAGAATGTTTAAAAAAAACTAAAAAGAAAGTTTTCTGACCTACCTACCCAATTACTTTTGAGTACATAACCATAAACATTTAACTATTTTTTTTCTAGCCTTACCTTCAAAAGTTCTGAAGCTGCGGCTCTTTTCTCGACATCCACCTCTAAACATTTATCAAGAAAGTCTTGGAAGACAGGTGACAATGTATGCTTCTCTTTGATCTCTGGTTTACCATTGGTAGCAATCAAATACAAAGCCTGAAATTCAAGAAAAAATTATATGTACAGTAAAACTTAAAATAGCAATAACCATCTTATAATGACCACCCTGTTCAAACGATCACTTATTTTCAGACTGGCTTCCAATAACTCTTCTATAATTCAACTTGATAATGAGACCACCTCAATAGTATGATCTACTTTTCGAGTCCCAAAAGTGGTGTCATTATCAAGGTTTTACTGTATATAATAACTGATCTAGCAGACTAATTTTTTGATAGTGTTCCATTAATGCTGGTACTGTTTTATCAACTACAGGCCTAACAGTGACTTTAACAATTGATAAAAAAGAAAAATATAAAGAATTATTTCTTAATTACATCACACATTACTATAAATAACTAACTGACCCTAATTGGATTCTCATTGAGATATGGGGGTTCCCCTTCTATCATTTCTATACACATGATCCCTAAACTCCAAATATCCACTGTGGGGCCATACTGTTTCCTACAATACAAAAATTTAAAAATTAGACAAAGTTTCAATAGGTCAGAAAAAAATAAAATTAACGGCATTTCTATCCGATGTTCGAAAGAAATCTAATTGTTGGCTTCAATTTGGTAACAAGTTTATAAGAAATAAAGCTACTTTGTCCCTGATAAAGATTTTACATCTAGCATATAACTTTGAAAATGTAACATCACTTTATAACAAACATCTTCTTGCTATGCCAATATATATGCACATATAATACACATACACATAATTATAATATATACAACATACATGTAAGTTAGAAATTAAGGGTTAAATCCAGGTGTTTTCCATTAAATGAAACAAAAACATCCTTTTTGTCCTAATTGATTTTAGTTTCAAATACCTGGTCACGACTTCAGGGGCCATCCAATATGGTGTTCCTACCATCGTAGATCGTTTATCTTGTTCAGGAGAGAGTTGAGCACAAAAACCAAAATCAGCTGGAACAGAAAATTTACGTGACTGTGAAATCCTTAACAGATACTTAATAAACAAAACATAACCTTTGCAGTCCCAACACAATGCATCTAAATATTAAATGACTTTTGAGAAAAAAAAGAAAATTTCACCCCAAAATGTACATGTACATATGGAGGAAATTCAGCATTTTTGTCAAATCTTCATAGAGGGGTATGACCTGCTGCAACCGGGATTCGGACCCGGATCTCTGGGTAACAAGTCCAATGCACTAACCACTGGACCATGGCCGTGGCTCATATGGGGGTATTTTTTTTAATAAATGATGCAACACCAATTAAGGGTTAAATCAAGAGAACTGAAGACAAATAGTGCTGAAGACATTTAGTACAAGCTTGCCACAAAAAGTACCCTAACAATACGTACTTAGTTTGACACTTCCATCCATTCCCAGCAGTATATTATCACTCTTAATATCTCTGTGTATCACATTATTCTCATGTAGAAATTCTAAAGCTTGTAAACACTGAAATGAGGCAAGGATCAAATATTCAGCAATATTTATGATGCTTTAATGTCATCCAAAATGGTTGAACGAATATGACCTCTATGGCTGAGTGGTTATGGTCTCTGACTAGTAATCACAAGCCCCTCACTGCAGCCAGTTCGAATCCCACCCGGTCCCAGATAAATTTCACATGTGAGGAAGCTGTACAGCCTAGGTGTATACCTGGTACACCTCTCCACCATTGAAGCTGGAAAGTTGCCAAATGACCCTAGCAGTTAGTGGAACATTAAACTACAGTTAAAAAAATAAATCATTAAACTTTAAGTTATGTCATGGCTATGAATCACTAAGTGGTGGACAATAAATACAACATGCCAAATACTCCCTGATAAGTGCCCTTCACTTAATGACCCTCTATCTTTTTGAGAAAAATGAAAACCAAGGCTAGCATTAAATACTTAAATTAACGAACAATATATCCAAGGATTCTAAATATCATTCAAATATGATCGAAAAGTTGAAAAATTGATAGATGCAATGCCCCATGGGACATTTATTAGGTTATAATTGGTATAAATAAAACCAATTATGAATTAAGCACAATACCTCTCTTGCCACAGCAGCAATTTGTCCTTCGTCCATACATGTGTCTGTCACAACATCTGTGAGAGATCCACCAGCTAAATACTCCATTACAACCTGGAAGTGGAGACAGTGTGTTACTGGAGTCAGGTTAATTACTTATTTATGAACAGTTTTTAAGACAAGAGTGCTGAACTGTCACAAAAAACACCCATCAAAATGATCTAATGAAGATTGGATAGAAACTGTTAAAGAGCCTGTCAAAAGTCTGTCATATTTTTTCCTGGGGCTATAATTCAACAGGGGCAATTAATCGAACTTGCCCATATTATTTTATGCCAGGTTATGGGAGTTTAATGAATGAAATCTGTTACTTAATTCGCAAACTCTGAAAAGAAGATACAATGAGGTGCAGTTCACAAATAAAGTCTGGTTCATAAATTAAGTCTGGTTCAGTCGTAAAGTACGGTTCACCAGGCATGCTTCACTTACCCACAACTCCTCACCGACCAGGTAACTGTCCAAGAAGTTGACAATATTAGGGTTCTGGTGTTCTCTCATCACTAAGATTTCATTGATAATTAATTCCTTCTTTGGTTGTTGGGAGAGATTCATTGCTTTGATGGCCACCTCCCGACCTGTTGCCACTTCAATCGCTATGTACACAGTACCGGATGCACTGAAAGTGTTCGAAGGGATGGAGAATTGTTGATAATTTGTAAAGACTAAAGGGGTGAATATAAGATTTTATGTTTAGTAGTGTAAACACAGGCTTAAACCATGAATGAGAAATAATAAAAAAAAATGTTTGGGTGTTTTAACAGTATTTCAATTGCATACCTGCAGATAGTCAACCAATTTTCCTGGATTCTGTACCAGAACTAACCTTGTTCTCTGCAAATAACTGCAAACTTCTCCACATTAATGATCAGCAGTTGAGGGACAAAATGGCCTCAACTAAATTGTCACAAAGGTTGTTAGCCACACCGAAGCATTGAACCCAGGCTTCCCGAAAGTAGCCAGACCATCTGATATGTCAGACAAATGTCAAGCAGGTCCAGTTACTTTTTGTCGAGTTCCGGACCAGATGTCTGGCAGTAGGGCACGATTTACAGCATTTATCACTTATTTATAATAATTATATTCTGTCAGACAAATTTTCATTTGGTCAGAAATTCTAACTTAGCCTAACATTTGGCCCTTCAGCAGTTTCGAAAAGCCTGAGAACCCAACAATACTTTAACAATTGAACTCAGTGTGGTAGCCTGGCTTGGGCACAAACTCCACTCATACCCCTCCAAATCTGTCATTTAATGATTATGTTGTAAAACAGATAGAATTAAATACATATTTTCAGATCCTTGTTTCAATTTTAATGGTTTATTTCTTAAAATTTGACAGTCAAGGCTCTTCAATTTTGGAAGTCTTTTTCTACAAAAGGCTCAGACAAGCCGCAATACATAATTTACATTCAACAAATCTGTTTACTAACCCATCATTCATAAATAAACTCACCCCTGACCAATCTTTTCCATTTTAGTATATTTTCTATTCGGATCCCCGAGGGACACTATGGTGCGTAACTTCTCAATAATTTCCTCATCTGTCATTTTCTTTTTCTTTGGTCTTTCATTTTTGTTGGCATGCGTTCCATTTGGTTTTTCATCTTCAATTGGTTTTGTGTACTGAAGTACGGTAAAACACAGTTATATAGAACTCAATTCAGTGCAGAATTGGATACAGTCAAGTATTTACTTTCCCATAACATGCCCTATAATATCACTGTCATGGATGTAGTGAAATAGATATGATGAAATAATTATTCTGGTCCCCTTGAATTCACTATATTTGTGTTCCAAATATTTTTATTGGCCATCATAAGAATGTACCATCATAAAAATTCTTCTATTTCACCCTAATATACTGACCTTGAAATTTTAATGGTATACAGCAATTTTATGGTCAATAATGGACAACAATATGTTACACAAAACAGTAGTAATGGTTGGTTGGCTTACTCGTGGTGCACGTGCAGAATTGCTCTTTTTAGGAATAACTTTTATAAAATCAAATTTTATACCAACATCACTTATTGGTTACTTTCTTATGATGGCCAGTATATATAAAATACAATAAAATGAGAGTTAACAGCGCTATAGAATAACCAATCAGAAGGTAGAGACTTTCAACTGGTCACTGAACTTACTTATGTCTTCAAAAATCATTAGAAGAACATCAGATACATGAAGACTATAGGACTTACAATAGATTTGGTTTTATCTGGTCTAGCTGCAATAGGAGGGGGCGGGGCTTCATCTTCTTCTTCTTCGGGGGTCACGGGGCCGGAAGTCTCAATAGGTTTAGGGGGAACCTAAAAATGCAAAAGTATTCTTAATAAATAAGGAATAAATATATTCATTGCATGTAAAAATATTCATGAAAATAATCCATAATTTTAATATTAAACTATTCAGAAGTGTAAGTTAAAATTGGCAAATGGTATCCATTTGTTATACAAAAGATGAATACTCAGTTGGATTCGTCTCTTTAGAGATATTTGAACTTCTATACTTACAGGGGTAATTGATGTCAAGCTGTTTTGTGAGATAGTATCTGACAATGTTGGTCTTAAAGAGTTGGCACCTGAAAGAAATAATATATAACATAAAATTACAAGGAACAGCAGTCAACATTAAGTGAGAAAAGATAGTCATGTTTAGGTATACATGACGCCACAAAATAAACAGGTTTGTTGGAAAACTATTTTTTTTTCTCAACACTTTTCATGTGAATACAAGGTAGGATTCGTCACTAATTATATTCACACTGTAGATTTTGCACCAAAATATAGGGTCAGCCAACAAAAACTCAGGGTCTGCACCAAATATAGGGTGAGGCAGGCAACCTGAAACTAAGTTATTTTTTGGCCCTATTATCATAACATGTTTGATCTTAATGACATCGTGCAATTCTGGACGTTTGGACATGCATGCAAACACTGAGAAATGTTAAGAATGCAAAAAAGATGTAAAAAAATCAACAAATTACAGAAGTATGTGAGCTGCGAAAGTCTTGAATATTCATGAGTGAAAGTTGAAAATTTTTGTACACCGGAAATCTTAGAGATTTTGACTTAACTGCGGAAACAATAAAAACTGTCGAGTCCGGACCTGGGAAGAACCACAGGTTCCTGAAAATTCCAGAAAACTTTTAATCAATTTGATCAATTAGTGTTAATTACTAATGAAATAAATCTTATTAAAATCTTTATTTTATAAGCAAAGCAGGACCTCAATTTTACAAATACAGTAAATTCTGTTAAGTTTTGACCAAACATTTCAGAGAAGGGGAGACATAATAAGGGTTGAAATTAACAGTATAATTTTAGGTAAGACCATAAATTTAAGATTACCATATAATCAAGTTGAACTACAGACAAAATATTGAAAACAAATTTGAAAATAAGTGGTCATTGTAATAATGGGGTCTCATTAATTATCAAGTTGATATACAGAGGAATTATTGAAAATCACTCTAAAAATACATAGTTATCATAATAAGATGGCCTTCAATCTGAGATGAATGCAAAGCGAGGCTTTTCTCAACATATCGTTTTCGGCCACAAAAAACAAAACAATTCAATTTGAGTTGATAGATAGCATTAGCTTGACCACACAACAGTCCCTAGACATGACAATATGGTGATGATAAATAATCAAAATCAATAACCAATTACAGAGAAATGATTCTGCGGTTGTTAAGACAGCCATGACGTCAACAGAATCACTACAAGGTCTATATGACTCATTCCATGACTGTTCAATGTGCGAGTTGGTCCACTTTCATGCTGACTATTGATTTTGTCTGACATCATTCCATATTGATTAAGAAACTGGCAATCTATAATATAAGCAGCATGCACCCACTTTCATTAAACTTTCTCCATAATATCGGAATGGGCCTGTCCATTTTATTATGCATGTTTCTGAATAAAATTTGCAGAATATTCCATTTTAAAAGCACAGGGAGATAGGGGTTCATTGAAAGTATAACAAAGGGCATTCAAATCTCAAAGGAATAAATTCAGGAAGAAAATGAGGTCATGTGACCTATTGAAATTTGAAAAAATCTGATGGAACATTGCATTTATAAATTTATGGAGAATGGAGAATCCATGAGATTAATGGAGTCCAATGAAGGATTAGTCCATTCTAAAAAATGGACATCGCAGAACTTTGACCCCCCCCCATCCAAAAAAAAAAAATGCGGAAAAAAAATCTTTAAGTAAGAGAAAATCTAATTAGTAAATCTGCTTTAAAACCAACAAAGGAAATGAAAACTTTCACTTACTGGGTGGTTTAATATTGGTTAAAAATTTTTGCTTTGATTCCTCTTTTTCCTTTGTGGATGATTCGTAAAATTCGAGCACATCTAACACAGTCTGTGGATTCTTTTTCTGCTCCGATATGGAGATATTTGATTGAGATAATAACCTAGCCCATGACTCTGGCATACCCTGAAATAAAAAAAAAACACTCAATACTTAAGCAACAAAGTCGAACTATCACAAAATATGCCTATTAAAACTCATCTGGTGGACATTGGATGGGAAATGTACATCTTAGAAGGCAGACAAGGTCTATTCCATCTAGAGTCCAGGCTTCCTGAAAGTTGCCGTACTGCCGGGACATGTCAGGCAAATTTCGAGCAGGTCCAATAACTGGTCAGACAGAAATTCTTTCTTTACCAGACCAAATTTCAGGCAGTAACTAGAGCTTATCAGAGCAGCACCAACGCTCATCTGTGTACATATTGGCAGAGGGGACAACATTTGATATGTTGAGTTTTAAACACAATGATTAATAATTTTGACCAAAATTCTAAATTAAAAAGGGGCATATCTTCAAAAATATAGCTTTCAGAAAAAGTGCCCAATGTCTTGCAACTGTGCCTTGTCATGATAATCAAGTATTCCAATTGTCATGTTGATATCTTAATTTAAAGTGTTTGAGAAATGGGCAGGATCAAATATTTTGCTCAACAACGACAACAATTACTAGGCCAGCCAAGCAATCATAATAGCCCAACTTTTTCTTTGAAATAGAGCTAAAAATCATCATAATATACAATTTCATTTTTTTAGCAGTTGGTAAAAGATTGTTTGTAGTGAATCTATGTCCTGAATGTGTATAACACAAATATACAAAGCAGTGCACATATTGCAAATAGCTAAAACATGAAGTGTTCAAACAGACGGACTGACGCATAGGCACTTGTCATTTTCCAGGAAACAGGTTTAAGAGTGATGTAAGTGTAACTATTTTATCACAATAAAACTTGAATATTTTGCTCACTACAAAGCTGATAACAAGTTATGTTGTACAGTTAACATATTAGATGAAAAACTGTTTTCTGTGTGGTTTAAGGTCACACCAACACATAGGGTTATTTGGTGACCTTCTCCAGAAGAAATTACATTCTCTAACAGGTGCTGAACCTATTTTCTTCCTAACTATGGGCTCCAACATGACCCCTAAACAGCCACATTGGAATTTGTGTCCTAAATGTCAACCACTTCAATATGACCCCTAACCAGCCAAATTGAAATTTGTGTCCTATATGTCAACCGTTCAATATGACCCCTAACCAGCCAAATTGAAATTTGTGTCCTAAATGTCAACCAGTTCAATATGACCCCTAAACAGCCAAATTGAAATTTGTGTCCTAAATGTCAACAAGTTCAATATGACCCCTAACCAGCTGAATCGAAATCTGTGACATAAAATGCCAATCTAAGTGGGAGTTTTCAACCCAAACTGAATACATTTATTTTAAGACACAAAATATATTTTTCATGACTAAAACTCAGATTTTCCCAAACTTTGCACAAGAAAAATGGTTTTGTCAGTAATACAACTAAATTAGTTTCTCAGATGAATAGCCTGGTATTATAAACAAATTTTCAAGATGTAGAATGAAAAAATTAAGCAGCTTGACAGACGTTATGAGTCTCATCCAGAATATTAATTGATAATTAAAAAAATGCAGAAAAACAGGCTTTGTGCTAATTTCCATTTTCCATACAAAAGCAGAGTAATCCCGAAATCTTGATGTTACTAGAAACAAAGTGTTATCTTTTTTATGCAAAGTCGCTATCAGTGTTATGGTTATGTTATCAAGTAAAATTTCATTCACTCTCAACTTCATAATGTTCGTGGTTTACATTTAGTAGCGAAAATTAACTGAGGGGTCGTCTCAAAACAATTTCATATCTGATATGTACATCCGTAATTTTACGACGTAGTGCATACAGTAATGTAAAAATTAGTCATGCATTTTTCCACATGAAAATTCCCTTCCTACAACATAATCGTGGTTTTTAACCACTTAATAGATCATGACTTTAAGATTAAACATAAAATACATCCACCCAAATGCACCTTAACTTTTACGAGGCCGATTGTTATAAATCATGATTTCTCGATTTGTAAGCCAAACAAGATTTCTGATTCATTTCTTCAACTTAAATAATTAATTTATAAAATTTATAAAAATAGCTAAAATAGAATGGAGGAAATATTTATGTAAATACCTTATTTTCATGCATTAATTAGACAACAAACTGGTGTCTATATTTACTCAGGGCTCAGCCAAATTGATAATCTAACTTTTTTGTCAATGCCTCATTAAATTGATGGTTATTTATGTGAATAGTATATTTGTTAACCATTCGTTGCAAAGACTTTGTTATTTCTCTGAAAAATTTCACAATTTTAACCAGTTATACACAATACAGTGAAACCTCTCCAGAGCAGCCCTCTCTTGAGCAATAACCCTTCAACAACAGCATATTTTTTTCCCACTGTATGATTAAACTATTAATTTAACCTTTCTAGAGCAACAACCTCTCAACAAAAACATAATTTTGCTTTTCCCAAATGGCATTGCTTAGGAGAGCATGCGCTGTATGCACATTTACCAGAAAAACGATTTATATATACAAAGTAATCACCAGGAAGATGAAACAAAAATATGTACAAACCGGACAAAACCTTTAAAATGTAGTCTATGGATTAGAAGTAAATAGATCAGTAATCTTTTAATGCAGCATCTTCTATTTGGTTTCCATGGCAACTATTATATCATATTATACACATATAAATGAAAGAGGAAATATTCATACGAAACAGCATTTGCGGATGATTAATATAATAATATTATCAAATTGTTATTACAGTGCTTTCTTAACATCGGTAAACCAAAATATTCCCTAATTAATGAACAGAGGGACTTTTAACTTTACAGATATTCTTTCAATTAATCAAACTATTTTTTCAACATCAACATTACATCAACAGCCATGGTCATTAGACGATTTTTCCAGCTTCACAGGAAAAGACAGATGCCCATGGCATACACCTGTCTTCCATAAGCTAGCTGGACAGGTTCCTCATAAGTGAAATTACGTCCCAGGAGAGATTTGAACTCACTGCAGTAAGGGGCTAGTGATTACTAGTCAAGATACCACAACCACTTCACTTCAAACAATTGTGTTAAATGATTTTAAAATCATTTTTGGACACAATGGGTTTTTTTAACAACAAAATAGATCATGACTTTTAGACTAAACACAAAAAACCCAAATGCGCCTTAACTTTATGAGGCCAATAGTTACAAAATATTTTTTTTCTGCAGCATATTTTCTCTGAGTCATGAATTTTCAATTTCCTCAAAACGGGTGAGGCAGCGTTTATAATTGGAGGCGCTTATATTAGTATATACCATACTTAGCATGGATCTATGATTACAAACTCCTTATTCTGTAAATGGACACTTTCCCTAAGTTTGTGTCTCAAGTTTATTAAAAAATATAAAAAAATTGTAAAGTAAAACAATATGGACCAAAAATGCACTTTTTCAAGTTCTCAAACCAAGGACCATTTGATCAACAGTCCTGGCACTCAACCAACTGAGTTTATCAGGCAGACCTGGTTTTCATGGTATCAATTCTGCAAGCATAGACTTAAAAGCATACCAACTTCATTGTACCTTTGAAGACGTAAAAAAAAATGCACCAAAATACACTCCAGACAAGAAATTAAGCAAATCTTTGATCATAACTGAACACAAACATTTTCTCACAATCTAACCATTCATTAAACATTAAATTTAGGCCACACTTAAACAATTCTGAAAGGTCTTCAGTTTTCAAAGCCTAATTCAGTATGGAAATTAAGTTAATATAAAGTGAGCCATCATTGGAACCAAAACTATTCTAAAGAACAAACATTAAGATATAAGGCCAGGAAAAAACAGTTGTGTTCATAGTGACCAGACTGACCCTATTTTTTGGCACCTAAACCCTAATGTTTCCAACAGCAAAGTCCAAAGTAAGAAAATATCTAGGCACAAATCATACCTTAAAGAGATGACAAGTAGGGTAGTAGGGTAAGGGGAAAAGATAGAAAAAGGCAATTTTTTCAACCAACCTACCCATTTTTTTCTCTTTTTTTCTGGTCAAGTAGCAAGTGTATTCAATGACTTTTTTTAGCAGGTCTAACAATTTTCTCTAATTGGATTACCACAAAATGGAGCATTCCTGAATAGATATGTCTGTCATATATTCAGTCAGTTAGTCAGTTGAACAGACAAGCATAATTGCACAGCTCTGACCTCACATTACATGGTGTTAAATGCAATTACTGGTGCAAACCACAAAGACAGCATTTTTGGGGGAATTGATTTTGACACGACAAACCAGCTTGTATTTAATGTAGGCCTAGCATGAAATCCAGCAATCTTTAGATATCATTCTGACAGTAATGCCTCTATCTACATTTCACCCTAGGTGGGTTGCAAATATTGAAATTCCAGAAAAAAATTCCAAGTTGAAAACAAATTAGAGTTCACTGAGAGCTTTAGAGTTTCTTGTAAACCATAAAACATGCAACAAGTTAAAAGTTTTCCAAGAAAGCTTTTGTTCAGAACTTCAGTACAGGTCACATTTTTTTTGGAATTTCTATCTTTCATCTGTCTGATGTCCAGAATTTTTAATAAAACAATGAATTTCCATCTAAACATCTGAATCTTGTTTCATCATTTTTGTCCACCATTAACAATTTACTACAATTTTAGTAGAGGATTTAATAAAAAAAAAATTAACATTGTTTTTAATGTATCTAAATTTCAAAACAGTAAAATATGGTGTGAAGTGAAAGTTTGTTAACAATTGACCTACCAGAAGTACATACAGACCTGAGTTTATGGTCACTTGAGAATAAAGGCAACCATTCGGTCTTCATGAAAAATAAAGTTTATAATGAGGGGAACCAGACATACAGAAAAGTGACAGATTAATTAAGGTATTTGCTAGGAAACTTAATGACCTTCATTGGGAATAGGTGTGATAATATATTTTTCATGGGAATTGAAAGGTTCTTTTCCAATAACACAAAAACATTGATGAACAAGCATCCATTTTGTGTGGTAAAAACAATATTTTTCAAAAAGCATGAAATGCATTCTGGCATAAAAAGAATTTTTGACAGATATTCCAATATTTCTCCTTCCTCATTACTGATGGAAATAAAGTGTCTATTTATGGGGGGGCGGTACAGTAAGTTTTGACAGAAAGATTAATAGCAATTTCAAAGCATAGGCACTTGATTTCCGTAATTTATATACCCAAACATACCTAATTTTTAAATATAAACTCATCATACAAGGCAAGAAAAAAAACTTCATTTCACTACTCTGCATATCAGAAAAACTAAAAGGTAAGTCACTCTCCATTTTTTCGATTGATGGAAGTGAAGATTTCTAGCCAGGGCCCTGGCTTTCCTTCTGAAATGCACATGCTTTTTGGGAACCTCACTCTTGCTGTAGCAAGATTTGTCAGATTTGCATTGTTTGATGAGTCTGTTTGGGTATATAAATCATGGAAATCCAGTGCCTATGTTTCTAAGGCTACAATAATTTTTGATGGAAATAAAAAATAACTTCAGCAATGATACTTACAGTGAATTCTCCAGTCAAAGGATCAAATCCCACATGTACTGTATGTTCAAAATTCAATGGTTGTGATATCACTGGCTTGTCAGAATCTTTCAGTTTTGTTGTCTTATTGCCTGAAAAAAAAAAGATATTCATAAACGATGGTAACCCAAACAAATCAGATTATAACATAGCAGTTATGTCACAAAGAATTCAACATAAAATTGAGTCATTTTATGTTGAAGTACCCTTCTGAATTTGTACATTAACAAAAAATAACCTTTGAACCTGGTAGTAAATTTCAAGCCTCTGATTGGCTGTCTTAGAGCATGACCTAAAATTTGACCAATGAAAAGGCTGCATTGTGCTTCAATCTAAACAAAATCAAGTACAGTAAACCATGTCAAAAAAGGCTGCTTAAGTGTGAGAAAAAATATCTCTTCAGCAAGTCTATTATACAATTTGTTGCTTAAGCCAGTTTGTAAGTTAATTATAAGCACAATTTTATCAATTGTATACAAATGATACAGAAGTGCCTCAACAGCAGGTTTTTCCCCAGATGAAATATTTCTTTTATGTCTCAAACTATGAGATATGAATGTACATAATTATCATACAAATTTACCAATTATTCCCTAACAAATGCCCCACCCATAGTAGCATTACATTTACCCATTATTTTTTCACAGTGTTGGATACAATTTTAAGGTTTATCAGAACTTTTATGGCTTATTCAGCTTTTTTCTATTATATGGTAGTGGGGGCATTAAGTGGGACAGGGGCATTTATTAGGTGGCACACTTATTAAAGCAGGAGCATTTATTAGGGGGACATTTATTAAGGAATATTCAGAATATCATCACATTCCAGTGTGAGATATTACCATGAAAATATGATAAACTTGAAGGATTATCAAGATGACCTCTCAACTCATTTTGACTACAAACAGTTACTTATGACATAAGGGGGAAACTGGTTTGTTCTGGCAGTTAACTGTTCATCATATACTAATACAAACAGCATTATCAAAATACTGGTACTCAACATTATCGAAACCAATTCTGGTACCCAGCATCATTAAAAAACCAACTCTGGTATGAAACTTCATCTAAACAAGCACTGGTACCCCAAATCATTAATGCAAGCACTGGTACCCCACACCAAAACAAGCACTGGTACCACACATCATCAAAGCAAACACTGATATCAAACATCTTACAAACAAGCATTGGTACCCAACATCATTAAAACAAGTACAATTCCAAGCAGCATCAAACCAGTACTTGTACCCAACATGATAAAGGCAAGCCCATGTACATTGCACCATTGAAACAAGCAGCGGTAACCAGATTTGTGTTTTGAACCCTAGAATTACCAAAACTACCAAAAAGTAATGTGAAATGGTTGTTCCTTGAAATCCATTTTTCAACTGACCCCTTTATCCTCTGTAAAGACCTATTCATTATTTACAAAATGATGTTTTTATCAGTTTTTCTTACCACTGAGTCGCTTCCTATGGATGGAATTTGATAACCGGTTCCAAGTGCTCGTCATTGTATAATTCTTACACTTGTTTTTAATAATTTATACAACCACAATAATTTAGGTGGATATATTATGGATCACTTACACCACAGATAATAACAAGATATTATGAATTATTTCTCAAACTATTTTGAGTCATACATGACAGAGTTAGTCCAAATGTAGCTGGCCTTTCCAATCCAAATAAACATTTCCTTCTTGGTACACAGTTAAAATCCAAGTATTTTTACCAGACTGAAAAAGTATTTTATATTCAACAGCATACTACAACACCGGATATCTATACATACAAAACCGATTTTTTTGGGTCACATTAAGCATATTGTCCATTTTTCATATTCCCACACAGCAGCTGTCCAAACTGATTTAAATAACAGAATCAAAGTTAATTAAAATCAAATAAAACAATTGTCAATTTATCAATAAATTATATTAGTTTCATTTTAATTACTATAATCTAGTCACTGACTTGCACAGACATAAACTCATTAGTACAAACTAAAAACATTTAATAAGATCCAAAATCAATCTTATTTTTAAATCTACAAATATGAAAATATGAAAAATGCATAAAAGATCAGAACATCCAAATAACAGTCCACAGCATAAAGAATTAACACCTGACGTTTTTTCTTTTCATAGACTAAATCAGTAAACAAAAACATCATTGTTCAAAAGGAAAATATAGAAAAATAATTGTTCTTAATCTATTATGCAAATCATGACAAGTTTTCAAAATATATATAAAAAGATATTGCATTTTGTTTCCTTAGAGATCATTTAAAAACATCCTTAGAATTTTGACATTCAAACATAAATAAAAACATGTTTTAACCTACACATTCAGAAGTGAATTAGAACATGTTTTCTTGATAGATAGACAGATACATTTATTTTGGTTTTGAAATAGATAAATCATACAAGAAAACAATCTTTAAAATATCATTTGGAAATACAAGTACCATGCCATGTACACCAACACCAGTGTTAAGACAAAAAATAGGACACTTTTCTTTTTTTACACATTCAAACCTAAATAAAAAATGCTCCCAGAAGATCTATACTTCAAAACATGAATTAAACCTGATTTCCTAAATCCTCCAGTCATTCAGAAATGAATTAAAACAGATTTTCCTAAATTCTCGTCATTCAAAAATGAATTATTACAAGTTTCTCCTCACCCAAGACATTCGAACATGAACAAGAATATGTATCTTAAGATCTTTGCATTTAAACCCGAATAAAAACAAGTTTTCTTAAACATTGGACATTTAAACATCAATTAAAACAATAATCCAGATTTGAGCCAAGAATAGAATTTCTCTCTTCAAACATGCTTAATAAAATAGGATTAACAACTCCATAAAAAGAAACAGTATCTTAAATGTAAGTCACAATCATTTGTTATTCTATATATGAATGTTCCCATTTAGTTTGCCACATAAAAACAATATTAACTGTAAACACTTGACATCAAATATGGATGTTAAAACTGAATGACTCAGTTCCTTAATCACTTAAAAGACTGGCCAAGCTTTAAAAATTATTAAACTGACGTTACTGTGAGGACATCCAATCAAATTTTACTTCAACACCACAAAAGTTTGGTCTCAACAGAACCAAGTTTGTTTAATTGTACAAAAAGAACATTATTAAATATCTTATAAAAATTCTTGAAGTAATTTGGTTGAAAAGATAATCACATTTTAATGTTTAACAATGAGTTCTGATCTTTTTTACTGACTCAATGGTGTTTTAATGTCACACCAACAGCCAGGGTCATTTGACAGGTTTCTAGCTTTAACAATGGAGGAAGATTCCAGGTATGTACCTAAGTAGAACCATCAACTTTCCATAAGCTAGCTGGAGAGCTTCCTCACATGTGAAATTTGGTACCAAGTGAGATTCAAACTCACAGCAGCGAGAGGTATGTGTTTACTAGCCAGAGACCATAACCACTCGACCTTGGAGGCCCCCGACTCAAAGATGTTTGCTTTATATCATTTGGTTTAATCACCATAGTTAAAGACAAAATTTGAGATTTGAGCCTAACGAACGATCTCAACTTATCTTAACCATGGTCTTTGGGGAATTTTACATGAGAAATTGTTCCAGACAAGCTAGAAAGGCAGCCAGAAGTTTGAAGAAATATTGAACATTTTTTTTGCTGCCAACACTGTATTTTTAAACCACAAGATCAAGATTAATAGCATGGGAACCACACTTAAGTTAAAAGCATGACAAGGCCATAAAGGGAACCATTCTCCTGGGAAACTGGTCAAAACCACAATAAATCAACCAATGATTCCACTTGAGTGCAGAAGTGTTTGTCAGCATATTATCAAACAAAAACACAAGACAGTCAACAGTAAACAACACAACGAGGGAAAACAACGAAAAGTGACTAAAACAACAACCAGAAGTAAGCAAAACAATCAACAAGAGGGCTATGATGGCCCTTTTTTGCTCACCTAAGTAAAGATTGCAACTTCTAAGGTTTTCCTGTGACTTGACCTGGTGACCTAGTTTTTTAGCAGAATTGACCCAAAGTACAAAAACCACAAGAATTTTGAAAACAACATGATATACACCAATATGTTTATCTAAATACCAATATTAACATAATGACAAAAAATAAAACACAAACCAAGAAGGAAATACCGTTTTACCAATAACTAGCTGAAGACAATGTACATAATTTTAATGCTACAGGAGACAATATAATAATCAGATATCAACCCATTATCTTAATTCAACATTAATTGACATTAACTGAAAGATTAATATCTCATGGCAAATATGGAAACAATTTCAAACATTGAGAGAAGCAGACAAATTAGTTCACGTATAAAGTAGATGGAACTTAGAAGAATCAAGCATAAAAAAGTACAGACTTTTCAAGAAAATGCTACCTTTTACAAGGCAAAAAAAATTCCTTTTATGCACTGAACATATTGAGTTTCTTACTAGACTTTTACAAACAACTGTAGCATTGATAAGATAAAAATACTGAAATTTGAGGGGCCGGGGAACAAATTTACCATATACAAACCAGTAAGTAAGGCTACAAAAAGGAAAAAAATAATGTGGTCTGTAAAATTCTTCATACAAAATGACAGACAGCATCAATTACTTGGCATCCGTCTCTATCCATAATAAACAGTGTATGTAAACACTACACGATGTCTGGCATTGAACCATTGTCCAGGTTCAAACAACAGTTCAATCTATGTTATTTCAGAATTATACAACAATGAACAAGCAGTTAGGCCAAGGAAAAAAGTAAAACAATCAAGCCTGTAAACAAAGGATGGATGCTGGGTACCAGAGCAGGTTTAATTATGCAGGGTAACAGAGCTAGATTTGATGATGCTGGATACCAGAGCTGGCTTTGATGATACAGGGTACCAGAGCTGGTTAAATTATGCAGGGTACCAGAACTAGATTTGATGACGCTGGATACCAGAGCTGGTTTGATGATACAGGGTACCAGGCAAAGGTAATATGATAGTCAAGTTTGACATGGTTTTCAACAAAATTGATCACAATTCCAAGACTTGGCCTAGTAGCGACAGCTTTTACAATACAACTGATAGAATAGTATATTTCCTTCTTACAGTAGAATTTCCAGAAATTCTTTACTGCCAAGTATGAATTTTTTACCAGAAATGTCTTAAGCCCAGACACATTAGGTGAATCAGACTGAACTGTGGAATAAAAATGCCTCTTTCAAAATCTATGCTGCCACATTTTATTATGATCTTGTTTTTATGTCAAAAACAGAATTAGTTTCAACAACTACTTGTCTGCTTGTAGTAGCCTAACTTTATTTTCGGGAATAGGCCAAAGGATTGAAGTTTTTTTCCCATTTTCTTTATGGCACATTTAATAAAATATAATCAAAACAAGTGAGTCTGTATCAATTTTGTTTGCACAGCAAAACCTCACATAGTGACCACCTCAATATTACAACCACCTTATTATTACAATCACATATTTTCAGACTGGCTCTCAATAACTGCACTAAAATTTAACTTGGTAATAAGACCACCTCATTATAATGACCGATTTTTATTGTCTCAAGGATGGTCTCAATATCGAACTTTTGCTGTATACATATCTAAGGCACCATAAAATATCTATCTTGAACAACCAATAACCCTATTGTCTAATATATATATATAGTTCAATCCCTATTTATACATAAGGTACTGTTAAACTAACATCTTTTATGAACAGCCTTTTGTCTAATATTGATAGATTATTCCATGTTTATGTCTACTTAAGGGAAATATTATATGCAGCCATGAAATCAGATAATTTGATTTCCTGAATTCAATACATACATGTTTATACAGAATACATGCATCTCAATATTATATATTCAGTTGCCAGGAAGTTTTTCAACTTAGCATAAACTACAGTCAAACCAGCAAACAAAAGCTACAAAAAAAGGAAAAAAAATCTTAGTTTTATGACTATAGAAAAAGCAGTCAGCTTTTAACAGCCTGAAAAGTTCAATTCCTTCTTTGTTCATATTAAATTTCTGTTTTTACCAATCCTTATCATTTTTCATAGAGCAGGACAGGTGAAACAAGTTTTTTTGCATATGCTGGTTTTATCAGCATTTCAGTTATAAGCCAGGCACTTAACATAACCAGAACTTGTGGATTCTGTACTAGTATGAACCTTATTCTCCGCAAGTAACTATCAGCTTCATATTAAATGATCAAGGCTCAACAAATTTTTTTCAGGCCACTCGTCCTGCAGGACGACCAGCTAAGAATTTTAACAGTTTTAGTTCTACACAATTTCAACTCATCCTGAGTCAATTTACTGGTAATTACAAGGAGACAAGTGGATTTGTCAACCGATGGAGGATAAATGACCACAGACGTTATGTCTTCAACCAGTTAATCACAAAGAACATGCGCTGTGTACAGGGCTCAAACTGGAAAGGCTGAGGTCCATGGGCCTAATTCTCTCCCTCATTAGCCAAGCATGCAAGCTCAACCCACTAAAGGGAGAAAAGATATATGATCTTTATAAATATACTTCAACATTTTTTGGTTGAACCAAACCATTTCAAAACAGGCAAAAAAATGCATAAGAAAAACTCCATTGAAAGCAAAAAAAAAAATCATTTTTTTTCTCACAATAAAAAAGCTGCAAATGATTGATGACCAAAAATAAGTTATGCAACTTTAAAAAGGACCTGTTTCCCAACATGTGAGAATACCTCAGAAAAAAAACTGATTTCAAAGTCAAAAGAGCCTGATGCTGTAATATCATTAAGAGATCACACAGGGTCTTGTTGAAAACGACTCAATAATCACAGATACTCGCAATAAACATCTACTTACTCTGACAAATGCAAGACAAGTTTATTTGAGAATAAATTTCTCTTTGACGAATTCAAGATGTTTCAGAGGTAAAAAAATGTTATAACACATTCTAGTCAATTAAAGCTGCACAAAATTCCACAACATCAGGAGTGTAACCAAGCGTGATTTTGCCGGAGTAAATAAAACCAATGTAATGATGGAATTTTGTGTAATAGAGCAAAATTTAGCAAGAAAATAAAATATAATGAGGAAAATAAGGAATTAATGAATTTGTCACAAATATAACTTTGAATTTAACTGCTAACACTTGTATTAGTTAGATCTAACTTCTAAATATATTCTTATATCTACAATACTTTTAGACCGAAAGTTAAGAAAATTTGTTAATCTGCTTCCGTTAGGTAACAAGTAACAAACATCTCCCAATGCTTTTACAGAAGTCCATGAAAGTTGTACGCTATTGATCCCTCTAGTCTGAAAATGCACTATTACAGACTAATTGATTATTCAATAAACTGACATCGGCAGAAAAGATCAACTAAGCATGCTCCTCGTGTCTTCCGGGACAAAAACATGAAAATCTCTCAGGATCGGTAATCCGGGTTGTAAGCATTGATGCCGAGTCGGCGAATTTATGCGAGAAAATATTGCACAATATCAATAACAAGAACATGCTTACAGTGGATGCAGACTTCTAGAAATATAATTGAATATCTGAGAATCTTTATTACTGGCTGAAAAAACATGGCGTAAGATTAAGCTTAAGCATTGTGTTCATAGGCCACGCCTAAAAAAATTAACTCCAGACAAGTTTTTTTGTAAAATGAAATCTTACATTCACATTGCCAACTAATAACATTATCATGTTTTGTGTATAAAAAATCACCTTCAGACAAACCTGCCTTTTAATGACAAATCTGTTATAAAAAGCCTAGAAAAGGAAAGCATTTTGCCTGTAATTGAGAGCTTGACAACACAAAACAGAATTTAGCAGAAGACATCCATCCATCATATTAAGAATCAAAGTCCCAAAAAAAAAAAAACTGACTAAAATAATTCACCATAGTTTTTTTTCTTTTTAGGTATGAAAAGGATAAGGTCAATGTTTGTGGGTCATTTGGGGTCCGAGGAAAATGGTAATCTTAAATGAAAGGGTACAATGTCTCAACAGTGCTGAGGCCACTATGGTCAAGTACTTGTGGTCTCCGTCTGGTAATCACCAGCCCTTCACTGCTGAAAGTTCGAATCCCACCCAGGAACTGACAAATTTCACAAGTGAGGAAGTTTTCAGGCTAGCTTACAGAAGGTCAGTGGTTCTACTGAGGTGTACACATTGGGTCTTCCTCCATCAGTTAATCTGGAAAAGTCGCCAATTGACCCTGGTTGTTGGTGTGACATTAAAAACCCAAGTAAAAAGAAGTCTCAAAAAAGTTTTTCTAACAATTACCAGAGATTTTCTATGAGCTATCCACTACATTCTTAAGGACTAGATGGTCTGTTTAGCTCAAGAGTGTTATGTTTATGGATCTCAGGACAGTGAGTTCAAGCCCCGGACATAGAACTTGTTCACACAGACAATTTGGCTGAAGATATTAGGTATAAGGCTTTTCATCCTCCACTACCAATTCAATAGTTTCATGTGCAGTAGTTGACAGTACTTGCAGAGAACAAGGTTTTTTTGGGGTTTTTTTTTGTTTGTTTGTTTTTTTTGTAGCAGAGAACAAGGTTAGTAACCGTACTGACTCTAGGAATAATTGGGTTAAATGCCGCCTGATATATAACTGAAATAATGCCTGAAGCAGGTAAAACCTGAAAAAGAGCTAAACTGGTGTGTTTCCACAAGCCTAAAATTAACTTCACCCGTTCCTAAATATGAGCAATTGGGTTAACATGGAGATCAGATCAGCAGAGAAATCAAGATACAAGCATATTTGTTTAAGTAGATCTATGCTTCTAAACATTGAAAAACTGAAACACCTTTCTACAGCTCTCTATCATTTTGTTCATCAGACAAATTCGTCTGAATTTTATGTAGATATGATGTAAATACCAGATCAGTATATTAGAATCAGTTGATAACTCAACTTAATATCAATATACTTCTATCAGTCTAAAATCTATTGATGACTCAAATCTGAATTATAACTAACCATAGGTGCTTGCGTCAAAAGAAACTGTATCAAGAATATTGGCCACACAAACTACAGCCAAATCATAATTGGTCACTGCATACAAACTATAGCAACAAGAATATTGGCCACACCAACTATGGCAACAAGAATATTGACAACACAAACTATAGCTACAAGAAAATTGACTTTTCTAACAACAGCCACAAGAATATTGGCCATACATATTAATACCATAGAAATAATGAATGCATGCATGGCTGCAAGGATAATAGCCAAAAGAAAATTGACCATAAGATTATTGGCCAAAAAACAGCCCCAACAATGACTTTAAGAATAACGGCAACAAGAATAGTGACCACAAAAATTATCACAGCAGGTATAATAACCACTAGATAAATGACCACAAGAAATGACCACAAAAAATTGACCACAACAATGATGGTCATAATGGTTATCCAAAGCAAACTGACCGCATAAACAAGATGACCAGAATAAATTTTTTAAAAATACCTGGAAAACTACAAAGGTGTAAATTAGAGAATAGGAGAAAAATTCAAAATCTGGAATGAAAAAAGATCAGATACACACAATTTTACAGGAAAATCAGACACAAATCTAGAAATCCTTTTTTATCGCATAGCAGCCAAGAGGGATAACAGATAGTGTTAGAAACGAATTACTGGTAAGACCAACTCTTAATGATATGCCTCCAGCTGATAAGCCAAGCATTCTTTACATTGTAGAAACAACATTGAATGACTGGGAGAGCGAGTCTTAACATCTTAATACAAACATTCAGGCGCTCTGCAAAATCTATCAGTATTTTTATGAAGATCTACACATGTATTTGATTTACTCCCCCCCCCTTATATCAGTGTTTGGTAGAGGCCAGAAAAAAAATAATTTTGTTTCTGATTACCTGACCAACCCAATTTTTGGCACTGCCCTTAGGTTTTTTAACAACAAAATTAAAAGTATGAATATTTGGGAACCAAAGTAGCCTCTAGAGTACAAAGATGTGTTTAGAAAACATATTGATGTTTGGTGATTTTTTTCTTTGGACAGGTAAATGGAAACACAACATTTTTTTTTTGGCCTATCAGTTAACGCCAGTATATAGTTAGAAAGAAAATGTACTAAATACATGAAAGAAAAGAACTTTACCTGACCATTTTAGGGGCTACTATAAGGTCCAAAGCCTACAGTCTAGTTTAAGAAATATAAAAGAATGCAGTACCTACAAATTGACCATTTTTTCAGGGGAAGGGGGGGGAGCAAAAAGCTCCATGTCCATAGTTCTCAGAGCCATTTCAAAGACAAATCACAGCTAAGATTACAGTTTTTAAATGGAAGTTATCTACCCATTTTGTTCCCAAAGCAGCAAATACATTAAACTGCCATAACTATTTTACAACAATTACTTACATTGTTGAAATTCAATGACAATTATTAATTTTACATGCAGCACTTCATTGATAACTCAGACTGACCTTAACATAAACACTAACCAGACTTTTATTGGGCTTTCTTTATCTTTCAGACAATAATTATATTCCCACAAAAACAATTTTCTAACAAAAAAGTAACATATATTGTGATACTGAATCCCACCAGGTATGTAATATCATGATAGTTTTGCGTTAATAATTCCCCCCACGGCCTCCAGCCATACACAGACCTATAATTATTTCCACAATCCTCTATTCTAACTTTTATCTAAAATTGTCACTGAAATTTCCGATCATTGCAGCCAAGCCACGGGCATACAAACATATCTACAAAACTCAAATCATGCAATTCATTAATTTCCACAAGGATTGCAAAAAATTGGAGACAAAACATATGGCCCTTAAGCACATGTTGTTCCTTATAGACAAAGGCTCAGAATGTGTATTGAAGCATATTAAATAGCAGACAGGAATGTAAACTACATTTTAATCAAATACACACGAGGATTCAACTTTTTATTCATGCACATATTGAATTGGTAAATTAAGACTGTGCAATGAGGCAGTGAGCTTTTTTATCTAAAACATATCTGAGGCAAAATATGAAAATTAGCGATTCAGAGAAAATTTTTAGCTTTTTTCCCCATCAGTGTGTGTGAAATGTTATCTCCATCCTAATTACTATCATTTTTAAAATAGTTGGCACGAAGGCATTTAGCCGCATATGGCTGAAACTGATATTTTCAGGAGACTCAGAAATTTGTTGGTTGTTCTGTTTTCAAAAACACCACAGGAGAATTGTTAATTTGGTACCATAATTTACTGCATGAGATAAACTACAGCAACAGATAACGATAAATTTGCTGTGAAATTGAAACAAATAGAAATTTTATCCATCCCATATCATGCAGACATAAAATTTTCGACTACAGATCAATCCAATAAAAAGAATTGATATCTTTATTATTATGCGATTTTTTCCTTCTTTGTTTGGGTCCGGTAAGTGGACAATTCCCAATTGAAAATAAAGTAATTTTTTCCTCAATTCCCGACCTACAAATTCCCAATTTTGGCATCACATAGCGCAATTTTTCCCTAAAGGACCGCACCTGGACTCTTTCCCAAAATTGCAAAAAAATCATTGGCATTATGTGAGAGAAAATTTCTAAATTTTCATCCCCACCCACAGCTCAAAAAAATGGTAAGCCCTAATAATTTTTATTTATATGTATAAATCCTAGAAGGAAAGGCTGAGTTCAATTATTTTTTTGATGGGATTCACACTTTCAGAAAGTCTTTAAGAGGCTTGCTTAATTCTACAGTCTATCATTATCTGAAGCTTTTCACGACAATCGGCAGAAGAGTGAGCACAATATTGGTATACTAAGAATTAAAGATAAAAAATCTAATCATTCCTTTTCAAATTCTGGATAAGAAGCTAGATATTATGTTTCCATGGAACTATTGCCAGACATATTTATCTGAATACAAAATAAAAGGAACTAAAATGAGTCCCCGATGAATAATTCAATTGTTGGGTGTCAATAGCCAGAAAATTAGTCTGTATTTATAATTTAGACAATGACCAAATAACACCAAGCATTGACTAACTGGATTGACTATCCAAGGTGACTAACAAAGCCAACAAGTACATTACTGATAAACATTACTCATACAACACACAACAGTGTCTATTCCCATCATGTACAGCATTCAGCATTTTTTTATTTCCTCCCATCTGGAAACAGGTCTGATATCAAACAATTTTTTAGTACAAATACATAATAATTTGAAAAAATACAGTCCCCCCAGCATGTAAAAGACATAACAAAGCCAAGAACCATATTACTGTTAGTTGTAACTCATGTTCAAGACGTTATTTCTTCATTCATGCGAACTATAAATTTACACAAATAAATACATATAAATGAGGTAATAGAGAAGCAATATTAAGTACAATATGACTATTTTCACAGACAGTATCTTATAGTTAAATGATAGTAAAGTTGCGCACCATAAAGTCAATTCTGAAAAACAAGAATTTGGAAACAATTTTTTTTTATTCGGTCGTGTACACAGATCCTTTTACCAAACTTGTTACCATGGAGATAAAACACATC
Source organism: Lutraria rhynchaena (assembly GCA_008271625.1). NCBI lineage: Eukaryota > Metazoa > Mollusca > Bivalvia > Venerida > Mactridae > Lutraria > Lutraria rhynchaena. The sequence goes on from VIBL01000039.1 coordinate 958,167, forward strand.
AAATCTATATCTACAGACAAACTGGAAATTATTTAACAAGACTCCCATCCCCATTCGCTAGTGTCATAACTTGTATCAATTGAAATCAATCATAGACATACATCGTTGCATGGTCGATATGCAGAAACTAGAGAATTGCATACAATCATGTCATTAACAAAATCGACTGAACAAATCATTTGTAGTAAATGGTAGGAAACATAAAATTATGGGACTGAGGCAGAATCATCAATATTGTATAGAATCACACATATTATAAGATTCAGTGATAATTATACAGCCAACTAAGACTATCAGACCTCGATCCTCAGACAAAATATTTAGACAAAAAATTTAGATGAGAGCTGGTGAAATTTATAGAATTACTAGCCCTCATGTCCAGTAAAATTCCTTTGATACTGATATATTTAAGTCAATACTGTAGGCCAGTAATATTTTGGACCATGACCGTGGTCCAGTGGTTAGTGCGCTGGACTTGTAACCCGGTGATCCAAGATCAAATCCCAGTCGCAGTTGGTTATACCCTTCTATGAAAATTTGACACAAATGTCAAGTTTCCTTCATAAGTGGAGAAGTTGCCAACTCCTTGTGGAAGTGGAAGTTAATACTGGTAAGTATGCAGTGCAGACAAACTAGTTAGATGAACCAGCCACCTTGTAAAACTGAAAAATTGTTGAAAAATGGTATTAAACCCGATGAAAAAAAGTAATATTCTGTTCGACCCTATAAGTTTTCAAGTTTGTCAGTCCTCTGGTCCAATAATATTTCATTGATTTTCACATATTCTCAGGTTGCCAAATATTTCACTTAATACTTAAACATGAAAAAGGGCAATTTTATGTCTGACTGAGGCAAATTTTACTTATCCCAGACCAGAACTTTCATTCGAACCTTAAAACAGCATTTTAACTCTTGAAATCAGTAAAATAAAGCTTTTGACTTTTTAGAATTTATACCAAAGGGTCAAATTTATTATAAAATTAAAAGGAAATTCTGTTGACTTTTCAAATCATCATCAGTCAAGCGTCGTTCTTGACCCTCAACTTTTGAGGTCTAGTGAAAATCCTGCAGACATTGAAAAAAGTAGCATAAATCTAACCAAAATCATCAAAGACAATTTCTTCAGAACATGTTTCTACTATAAAGGTTAACCATAAAATTCTTTCCCCACAGCAAATCCAAATAAAAAAAATTAAACCTTTATGTAAATATACATTAAGTACGCCTCAAACAATCCATCCCAGTTTAAGTAAGGCCATTGTTAAAAAAAATGTTGGTTTGAAATTATGCAGATCAAATATTTAACAGTGGGTAAGTAGATAGGCATTTTTTTTGTTAATACCATATGCTTGTAAGGAAAACAAAGAGATTGTATAAAGAATGACAAAAATTTGATCAATTTCTAGGGTTGAGGAATTTTTCAAAGAGTTGGTTGAGTAACAGCAAATCAACAATTTTTTTCAAGGACGGCCTAATTATACGATTCAACGATTAATCAATGTTTGTTTTCAATGATTCATCACTCATTTCCATACAATGGTGAATTATCAATACTACAGTAATACAAATACAAACAGAGAGAGAGACAATAAAAAAAACCATAATTAATTGATATTCATAATACTGCAACAACAATTAGAAAGAACAATAATACAACTAGTATGGTTTTATAAGGGGAAGGTTGCTGACATGGAGTCAAATTCAGCTTCATTCCTCAGTCAGAAAAGCATGTTCTTTTCTTCCACTATCAGAAAAATTCCCTTCACTTGACTTCTATTTTCGGTAAAAAATATTGTTAAATTGACCTGCAGAATAGTATTACTCATGTCTGTAATGATCAAGGTTATCAGGGCTTTCCCTAAGATTTTTCACCAAAGGGTCCTCGGGACTCCCATCTTTAACATTCAAGGGGTGCCCTGGGATTTTTGGGGGTCCCACACAGAAAATGCCAAGGGCGAATTCCAAGACGGAAGGGGTCACTCTCAATGCAAGTCCCTCGGACGCAAGAAACCTGCGTCAAGGAAATCTCTCGTTATAACCTATAGGTAATTAATGTGTTTTCGAAAACAGAGATTTCAAGTTATACTCACTTTTAGGCGTTTTCATTCTTTTCTTGTCATCTGGTTCTTTTGGTAGTGGCTTATTCTCTTGTGGTAAATTGGCACTACAAGAAAAAACATTCAAATATATAAACCAAATAAAGAGATGGACTCTGACTTTTTGACATACAGTAACTGAGTTAGCCTTTTTCTTTCAGAAAAAATATTTTTTGTAATTTTTTGAGATTTATTGCCCATTTTCGGCAGTATTTCAGTGAATGAGTTATATACTGGCAGGCAATAATAAATTCAACGAACCAGTTTTCTGGGGATTCTTTACCATGACAAACCTTGCTCTCCACGAGTAACTGCAAACTATTAGTAATTTAATAATACACAGAAATCTCTCAGGTCAGTGATGGCTGGCCAGTGAAATATGACACAATATTTAATGGGCTTACTGCAGAGTATTTTTTTATAAAGTTTCCACAAATTCATTGTTTTGTATTGTTCAAGAGGGGAACAGAAAACAAAGACTTGTCATATGTCTGAGACAGGTAAAATTGCATCAGACAAACAAACAAAAAGTTGCTATTTTTACAATAAAAAGAAATAATTTAATAATTCGAATGACCACTTTCAAAAACTAATGCTGCACACATGCATAGAGAAAAAAAACAGAACACATGAAACAGCATCTGCAGTCAAACCTGTCAACAAAGGCCACACTTGGGAAAGAGAAAATGTTGCCTTAATTGACAGATGGCCTTTAATCAGAGGTCAGTTTGTTCTAAATCAGTGATGGTTCTTCAAAGAATGGCCTTTATTCACAGGGTGGCCTTTTTCAGAGGTGGCCGCAAACACAGGTTTGACTGTACACCAAAACATGAGTAATACATAAAAAGATCTACATGTACATAAGCCCAGACAAATAATTGTGTTTACAAATAACTGACCAAGCCTGTATTTTGGCACCCATCATAAATTTTCTAGCACAAACGTTGGATGTATGAAAACTGCTTGGGGACAAATTGTACCTTACATTCTCACAAAGGAATGTCTAGAAAAAAAATTAGTATTGTTTTCATCCTGCCTACCCTAATTTGTTTGGTTACATAACCCTAAACATGACTACCCAGGTTTTCCCTAAGATTTTTCACCAGAGGGTCCTCAGGACTCCCATCTCCAACATTTTAGGGGTCCCTTGGGATTTTTGGGGGTCCTACACAGAAAATGCCAAGGGCAAATTCCGAGTTGGATGGGGTCTTGAGGATGTGGTGGACACTCTCAATGCAAGTCCATCAGCTGAATATCGCGTCAGGGACGCAAGAAACCTGCATCAGGGAAATCCCTGATACTTTTTTCTAGCCAAGTAGAACATTCCAAGATCTGCATACAGAATATAGTTGATATACCAGTTAGTATACAATTTACATCTTTCAAAACAAAAACCAACACAAACACTTACAAAAACACAAGCCATATTAATTTAAAATTTAAATGAAAGAAAGAACAGGAAAATTCTGAACTCCACTCCACAATGTTCTACTTATTTTCCTCCTTAAATTTGATAATAAGAATCTACCATACACAAAGGCATCAAGTAGCATACATGTCAAGTATGCAACTATGTGCATGTTATGCCAGAAACTACTAAGTTGAAAAAAAAGAAATCTTGAAGAATTTTCATGTAAATGCAATTATCCAAAGCCAGATATATAAAATGACTCACACAAATGTTGAAAAATTTTAATTATTTAAATCCTCTACAAGACTAAATTCAATTTAAAACATGACACAAAAATAAATACAGACAAACAAAGAGGCCTATAACTTAACTGAAACAAAGAGAAAGGGTTCGTGGAAGCAAGAAATCATAATTATCTATTAGATGATTGTTAATTTACACATAACCATAAAAATGACAGGGTGTCACCTGTCAATCAAATTAATCGATCAATAATACAATAAATGTTTGTGTTTATTTTTTATTGTCTGAATTCAATGACTGCATTAACTGCGAAGTTTATGAAACATGATACTTGGTAGCGTGTATAATATTACATTTACAGTCTATGCAATAACCAAATCGACATAAAATCAAAAAATGTCTTTGGCTTAAATAATAAGGCGAAGTTTTGAAAGCATTCTAAAGAAAACAGCTGTCGTTGGTTTAAGACAGACCTTAAACACAGCCAAACAGAGGCACCAATTTCCAGTCTGAGAACTAAAACAATGTCAACAAGGACTGATGACGAAAATATAGCCTTAAGCTTAGTCTCATAATTTAGCATAATGATTGGTCGATTCTAGGAGTTATAACCAATCAGTGACTTGATAAATTTTGTATCACCTCAGGATAATATGTCCAAAAATGTAAAACATGTTTTTACTGTATTTGATGACAAAAATGCTATTCTATTGACAGTCCAAGATAATATTTATTTGTTTAGATGTCAGAAAAGTGACTCAAATTCAAAACACAGTCTGTCATCACAATGTCAGACATGGCTATCTGTATCATACATACCTTGTACTTGTGAGCCTTACAGGTGGCGCCGGTGGCTTGTCTGTCTCCTCAAACTCCGACATGTTTAATCTAGAAATAATGAATAATAAAATATTCAAAACATTGATATGACATTCTACAGTGACAAAAGATATCATAAAACAGTGAGACAGTCTTCTTCAAGTTCTAGCTAAATATACAAGTTACAACTAACCTTAAATTCATTACATCCATAAATTTATCATACACTAACACAGATCATAATAATTTAAAGCCAAATATACTCAGAAAATACTAAAACCGAAGTTGTCTCTGAATATTATTATGATTATTATATAGGAAATATGACACAAATGTCTTTCAACTGACAATCCCTAGGTGTAAGAGAAAAAATGGTAAGTAGACCAGTCATGTACCTAAAACAAAAATAATCCAGTAAATTCATAAAATTTTCTTCTGGTTCATCAGAAGTCAAGGAAAATATCAAAGATGGTTAACATTCCACTTACTGAAGTAATTCTACCTAATCATTACAATAACAGTTGATTAATTAATACAGATCAAGTTATATACCAGAAATTAAATTAGGCATTGTCATTACTTTATAGATAGCATCAATTTATTGACATGAAAGTAATGCTCTCACATATTTGATCAAAAGATTTGATCAAATTCGGAAAATAATAACCACAGTCACAGAATTATTTCAAGAAGTCCAGAAGTCAGTGGGTAATTTTAGACAAACAGATGTTTTCTCGTAATTTTTTCACACTAAATACTAGCTTCCTGGGCAAATATCGCATAAATTTTATACCAAATGACAAATATTATTGATTTCTGGCAAAAAACAAAGCTTATTCATAGAACATAAAAGAATGACTAATAACCCAGCCTCCTCAACTTTTCTCTCATAATTCAATAAGCGTCTGAAAGATCTTGATCAACGAGCAACTTTTTCTTTTATGCACGCTCGCCTGGTCGAAACGTCCGTCTTATACAAGTTCATGGTAACTCAGTCCGAATTTATAACATTAATTAAGTACTTACCAAATAAAACGGAAAACGTATCCGGAAATAACTTGAGATTCAACTTACACCTTCTTCATATCTACACTAAGTTTCCGCTATGATTGAAGTCTCGCGATATTTCACGCAGACTGGAACGAGACTAGTGCCGAGGGAGAGTCTCAAAACAATTTTTGTTTGGCACAATTCACCGCACAATATTTGGCGTCTTCTCGAGCGGCATGAGTAGAAGCCTAGGTGGATATGATCGTAGGCTCCACAAAATTTAAGTAGTATAGAGTCCTTGATACGATCTGAATTTTATTCCGGTTAATTATGAAATAAAATTATTTCCTTTCAGTTCATAATAGCACTCAGAATCGAAGCGTTTTCAAATCAAACAGATGCTCGCGCTAGAGGGACAATAGTTCCCATTAACATCTACGGGATTCTGCCGACAGAATGAATAAATAAACGAATAATTCAGAAAATCGGCTTAAATCAGGTCTGTATCGGAGCATTGAGAAAACTTGACTGCCCTTTGAAAGATAGGAATCGATATTCGGACACATAAAATGCATACTTGACATGTTTCTAAAAGTCTATTGACCACAAAAGTCCGTAAATTACTATTACAATGAACAGTATTGGTCTTTGCAGTGACCAGGGACTTTACATTATGTAATGTAGAGTCCGCGCAGTGACTGATATACATGTGTTTAAATAGATTTCTACGTTAAATGTCATTTTCAAAATGCAAAATGAGGTCATTTTTCATGTTAATTTGTGTTAATGTTTTGTTTTACTAAGTCAGTATAAAATAATATATTTATAATTTTTTTTTCATGCTTAGCTGTTACTAACTGTTAGTTTCACCATAGGGCTTTGTTAGTTTCTGGGTGGCATCAGTTCTAAGCACTCGGAAGATGCACCACGCCTCACTTTCCAATCCGATCATCGTCCTGTCTCTCAATAGGACATTGACAGCGAAGCGTCTTTTGAAAGGTTCGTATATCTAAAATAAGGTTATTTTCCCCAGTCTATGGTGAGAGCTTTGCAGAACCATATTCGGACAGAGTCCAGTTCTATATTTGGGCGTGTATGTCTATGGGAGAATAGTAGCCGATTTGGAATATACATGAACTAGTGTACGGACTTTCCTTACAGACAGGAGTAAAGGAACTTTGACGTAAAAACGTAACATTAAAATTGTTGAATTGGTGTGTTTTAAATCATTTTAATCTGGGACCAATATACACAGGGATTGGAAACGGACGATCAGTCCGAAATATGTTGTCGTCGGTTTTGCCGCGCATGCGCACTGACTTCGAATCCAATGCGCTTTTAGTAAAATCAGCGTCTTTTTTACATGCAATTATTGCTTACAACCAAGAATATAAAACTTGAATACTGACACAATCGCTTTTGACATATATAAACTTCAGATTTGTGCTTTAGTTGTTTTCGAATTTAACATTTGATGCGTAAAAAGGCTATAAAAGTTGATGCGTCGATGCGTACAGATGAGAGAAAATGTGTAATTCTCGTGTAGGTGACTTTAAAGTTCGCTTATAGAAATGCATTTAAATATACTTTATTTTAAAATCAATACAATCATCTTATAGCTAATGTGTGGATACGGGTTTTTGTCAAACTTTAACAAATGTATTTTGTAAAATTACCGGCCAAATTCTTTGTTGAAAAGGGGCGATATTCAGAAAAACTGTGAAATTACTGTACCAAATATCGTGTTAGTGGCTTTAAAGTTCGCTTATAGAAATGCACTCAAATTCGTTTTTACGTAAAAACAAAAGGATCATCTTATAGTTAAGATGTGTAGGCGAGTTTTTGTCAAACTTTAACAAATGTATTTTGTAAAATAATTGGCCAAATTCTCAGTTGAAAATTGGTGATATTCGGAAGAGATGTGTAAATATTGTACCCATTATTATGTTAGCGACTTTAAAAGTTTGCTTATAGAAATGCTCTCAAATATATTTTTATGTAAAAACAATACGATCATCTAATAATTTTGATGTGTACACAGGTTTTTGTCACACTTTTAAAAACATGTCTTGTAAAATAAGTGGCCAAATTACTTTTTAAATTAGTGATATTTGGAGAAAATGCAATGTAATTATTGTACCCAATTCCTTGTTGATGGCTTAAAAGTTCGCAAATAGATATACACGCTTGTGCATTTTTAACAATGAAATAATGTTATAGCCATGTTATAGATGTAGACACGGGATTATGTTCCATATTAAAACCAACTGCTACGTAAAACAGATGGACTAAATGACAATTGAAGTGTTAATATTACGCAAACTATTTTGAATAATGTGCTTAAAGTTAGCATACTGTACTTTCATAGACATGCGTATAGGTAAAAACACACATACTTAATATTTGTCCTTTTAAAGTCCTTTTACCCCTTGTGCACACACAGATATCACACGGCCATCGGAATCTTTATCGATTTTTTGGTGTCTAACTGCGGGTGGCACGTATATTTGCTGTCATCACCTAAAATGACGTTTAGAGACAGGAAGTAAATTGGTTTCCCACTGAGTCAGACAAAATAAAACTGATAAGGTGGTCTGATAACAGCTTGATATATAATCTAGGTAGTGCACATATGGCAATACTGTTTAGCGCATATTATTTTATAACAGGGTAAAATCAGAGTAACTTATAACTGATAAACTGCATAAATGTAACGCAGTTAATGGCCACAAGGCAAGGTGCAAATAGATACAATGAATATGTATCATCAAAATTTACAGAAAACTCATTAGTACGAAAAAAGATAACTTGTTTTTGAAATATTTAATAAAATTCGATGGTATTCGCTGACAAACAAAATCTTTTCAAAAATCATTGTAATAATACAATAATTTTACATTTTACCCGAATATCGTCAATTTTTAAACTGTGAATTTGGCCATGGATTTTACAAAAAGTTTTCAAAGTGTGACAAAAACCCGTATGCACATCATAAATAATAGATGATCGTATTGTGGTTTTGTTATAGATAAAAATGCTTCTGAAAGCATATCTATCAGTGAACATCAAAGCCACTATCATGATATTGGGTACAATAAATTTACATATTTTCTCCGAATATCACCAATTTTCATCTGAGAAGGTGGTCATTTATTTTACACGACATGTTTTTATAAGTGTGACAAAAACCCGCGTACACATCAAAATTATTAGATGATCGTATTGTATTTACATAAAAATATATTTGAGAGCATTTCTATAAGCAAACTTTTAAAGTCACTAACATAATAATGGGTACAATATTTACACATCTTTTCCAAATATCACCAATTTTCAACTGAGAATTTGGCCGTTTATTTTACAAAATATATTTATTAAAGTTGGACAAAAACCCGGGTACACATCTTAACTATAAGATGATCCTTTTGTTTTTACATAAAAACGAATTTGAGTGGATTTCTATAAGCGAACTTTAAAGCCACTAACACTATATTGGATACAATAATTTCACATTTTTTTCTGAATATCGCCCCTTTTCAACTGAGAATTTAGCCATTAATTTTACAAAATGTACTCTTTAAAGTGTAACAAAAACCCGTATCCACACTTTAGCTATAAGATGATTGTATTGATTTTAAAATAAAGCATATTTGAATGCATTTCTATAAGCGAACTTTAAAGCCACTAACACTATATTGGATACAATAATTTCACATTTTTTCTGAATATCGCCCCTTTTCAACTGAGAATTTAGCCATTCATTTTACAAAATGCACCTTTTAAAGTTTGACAAAAACCCGTATCCACACCTTAGCTATAAGATGATCGTATTAATTTCAAAATAAAGTATATTTAAATGCATTTCTATAAGCGAACTTTAAAGTCACCTACACGAGAATTACACATTTTCTCTAATCTGTACGCATCGACGCATTAACTTCTATAGCCTTTTTTACACATCAAATGTTAAAACTCGAAAACAACTAAAGCAAAAATCTGAAGTTTATATATGTCAAAAGCGATTGCGTCAGTATTCAAGTATGATATTATTGATTGTAAGCAATAATTGCGTGTAAAAAAGACGCTGATTTTATAAAAAGTGCATTGTATTCGAAGACAGTGCGCATGCGCGGCAAAACCGACGACAACATATTTCGGCGATTGTTGATCTTATCGCTGCCGTTTCCAATCCCTGTGTATATTGATCCCAGTTTTAATATACATGTACATTTTGTTTTACGTGCGTAACATAAATATTAATTAAATTTCTCAAAATTTTTTGGTGTGGGGAGAATGTTTTGTATAAATTGGGGTCTTTAAAATCATTCTGATGCCATATTTTACTATCATAATGTGACATTTGACACTGTCTTATGATTTATTTATTTATTTAACACGGCCTCATTTTGTGACATTAATTTATTTAAGACACTTTTTCATAGGGTTTTTCATAAGGTTTTTCATATCTATAGGTGTCTTTTAACCTTTCTCAATCACAAGTCCGTAGCTACTACCAGTTGACTGTTTTTACTGCCGAACGGAAGAGATTCGGGTGAAATGTGATACGTAGAATGTTTATAAATTAAAATCGTCGATTATAATGCATAACATCAAAACAATACAATATCTATCTATTATCGATATTTGCTATATGTAAAACGAGATATACGTATGACCAAAGTCCTACAATTACATGAGTATTACTATCTGTCTTTTGAAATACATGTATGTCGATTGCACAACTATCTGAAATGTAGTGTCTAATTAATTATTCACAGCCGCCTAGCTTACAAAAATACCTAATCATTATTTATGAATCAAAATTATTATAATATAATGGCGAAGTGTCCCATTTCGTTTAGATGTTTAAAATCTACAGAACAGAACAGAACGACTTATAGATTGGCCATGTTGCGTTGAATCTTAACAATGAGTGTCTATATAAGTACGTCATGTCTATTTTTAGACATGCTCCTACATATGACGATACCCGTATACATACTGTTCATTAAACTTGTGTCAGTCGATCTGGACACATCGTATTTTGTGTGTGTTCATATTTGGCTTAAACTTCGATATTATCGTAAGTACGATGTACACAGATATGTATGTCAATATGGAATAGAATTTAAATGACTATATATACTTGGATGTATAAAGAAATGTAAAAATATAATAAATTGAATTATATTGGCGGAGTTAAATAAAGTCACACGTCAATATAGTATTTATTACATAACTGTATGTATACATTTGTGTATTGTAATAAAATTGTATAATTCTAATAAACTGTACGTGTTTTTATTTTATCAAATATTTGCCTTGTTCAGCATTTTTGAGTCCCGATATGTATCTGTCATATCGACATGATAATATGATTGTGTGGTCAGAGATTTATTCCTTAACGTAATAAATAGAATGTGTTCTGATTGATAAGGGAATTACTTGATTTATCGATCGATCGATTGATGACATGTAGCTACTGTTAGAATAAACGATCGATTGATTGATTGATTAACCAATGGATTTTTGAGCTTTTCACCGATTGGAATCTCGTGTTTTATGTTTTAATTATTATTCATATTATCAACGCTAAAAGACACATGTATATGAAAATCAATGTCGTAAAGTGATATATAATCATGTATTAGAAATCGTGTATAGGCAAGTTTTATTAATTTCTTTTAGGGGAGATAAAACATGTTGATACACGGGAAACTACTCGTAACCGAGCATGGACTTATGTTGGACGAGGTTAAATCCCTTCTCCAGAAAGCGCTGAGGCGCAAGGAATATGACTTGGTTTTTAAAGCAACCAAAGAGTTGATGAGTGGCGGGAAAGATCAGCCGAAATTTCCCAACATTTTTATCTTCATGTTTGAAGATCACTGTTTAAATCACGTGACAATGTTTGAGCGCTTGTACAGATTGTACGAAAAGAAGGACAAACGAGCATGCGTGGAACTGATATCGAAATGCTACACGAGTAGAATGTCGGCCTGTTTACAGGTTGTGGCCATAAGTGACAAGTACAGACAGTACGAAAAATTCTGGTGCAATGATTTCTCTTCCGAGTCAGACCTGTGTGGTCTTGTTTCATCGAAAGTTCGCGGCGTCAACGTCGACCTTCTGTTGCAAAATTTAGTTAAATATTGGCGCGAAAAGAATAAAGATGCGCTTATCAGCCTGTTCGGATTGTTGAACATGACTGTTAAGGTAGAAGAGACACCTTTGACAAAGAAGGGACTGAGCGTCCTATTGGACAAAACAATTAAAAAGCCATCTTTGTATCACTTGGTACTCTCGGTATTGAAGAAAAACACAGATGATGACTACATGAAACGCGTTATTAACATCTGTTTCCGGTTTGCTACGATCCCTAACGTAAACGTAGGTCTGATTACAATAACAGTTTTGTCTCAGCTGTTGTACCAAGACTTGATAACCAGTCAACCTATTCCTACGGTGCAAAACTCGACAGTTGAATGGAAGAAAGTTGGAATCTTGGATTCGATGCCATCATGGGCAGTAGATAAACATACCTACAGAGGAAAGTTTGGAAATTCTTCAAAAGAACTCTTCAGAAAGAAGTACAAGGAAATAAAAATGTCGGAAGAGCAATTGGAAGAATTCCATGGTGAACGTCCAAAAGTAGATATCAAGCATTTCTTTGATGTTGGAACGTTATGCAAGAATGAAATTTTGCCAGGCAATCCTTACTGGGAGGACACAAAGTTGCAGTATTTGAAACAAACGAAGCAGATGCAGAAATGCGCCAAAATGACCGCGAAATATTACTACGATCTTCGGGACAGTAAATCCGTGGTTTTTGTAAACTCGGACAATAGTGATATGGAAGAACCGTCTGTATCGAAAAAACAGAAAGGGAAGAGAAAGGGTGATACGAAACCTGCGTCTGAAGAACCTAAAAAGAAGAAAGTGAAACTTGAGAAGAGTGAAGCTCTTGCAAAGGACAAGTCGCCCTCTACGTCGACTAGTTCTCAATCCGACTCTCAGGTAAAACCAGCTGGTCCGTTATTGCAGTTGCCAACCGGAAGTGGAAAGGTGTACACCATTTTAGAAGATGACACTATGAGGGTAGTGAAAGGGCCATACAAGATAAAGGAACGACAGAACTTGTGTTTATTCTACCACAAAGCAATGAGAGAAGTGTTTGGCGATTGTCACACGATGAAAGTTAAAGAAGAAGGGAAATACTTGGTATTTCCTTTACTGAAATCCGAAGGCGCATGCGTAACTGAAGTGTTTCGAGCTTTCTATGATTGCATTTCAAAAAGAAGCGTTAGTGAAGAGAATGGAAGATTTGTTGAGAGGTCTTCACTTGGACTCATCCAATTGCATAAACTAAAAGCGGAGACTATGAAGATATTGCCAGTCTCCATATGGGCCCATTTTGTATGGCGGTATGTTCTAAACATAGGAGATTCTGGGCTGTACAATGCCATAGCAACGGAAGATTTGAAATCGATATTTGGAATCGATATGGAAGAAAGGCGAGGTTCTGTGAAAGGCAATGACGTCATCAATATGATGTTTACCAAGCTACCAAGAAAAGATTTAGTGAAAGAAATCGAATCAGCAATTTTAGCAGATATTGAGAAATTCTATGAACTCATAAGCATAGATGTTGACTACGAGAAACTCAAACGCCTTTATGAACACTATGGGCTGAAAAGCGAACATGAAATGTGTAAGGAAAGAATTAGGACGATGCTCTCATGCTTAGACAGAATGTGTAGAAAGGAATGTGGTATCTGAATACGTAACAATAATGTGGAATGTTGAATACGTAAGAATAATATGGAATGTTTAACTGTGACGATCACACTGTGATGACAACATATAACTGTTCGGCATTTTAAACTTTAGACTTTAAAATTCGCTACATTTTCTTTTTCACTCAATATTTTGTACTCGATTGTACGTTTATTAGGAAACATAGGTTGAGCTTGTGTAAAAATGTTTGTCACTTTTAGATAATTTTATTGTCGTGTTGTGTCATTGTATGAAGTGCCTGTAGTTTAAAAACAAAATATACAATGTTTAATCTTTGTACTTCCTGTTTTCTTTTGGAATATAATTAAATGTATTATACACAAAAATTATTCCTTTCTGTCAAGTATATTGGTGAAAAAAGGAAGAGCAAAGTGTATTTCATAAGACCATTTTACGAGATTATTGTTTGTTGAGTTTGAATTTGTTTCTTTAAGATATCACTTATTGTTTATATACCGGTTACGTGGTAACTAATTTCTATTTCATGAATAACGAAAAGCTGGGACTCCTTGGATATCTAACTAAGAAAACAGCTTTATCATTTGAAAATATTTAGTCTTTGCTCAGGGTTGTATGGCTGTCATTTCGTTTTTAAATGCTTTAAATATTAGACAATTAAATTGACCCTTTATATTCATAACAAGGTCAGTAAATAATTAAAAAGAATATATAGTATTTTTGGGAAAGTTTGGATACTAGTATTTTGAATGCGTGTTTTAGGAATAATTTTCCTTCTGTATTATAAATACATGTATACAGCTTTTTCTTCTTTATTCTAATTTAGCGTGTGAAGTCGTTCTTTTTGTTTTATGTATATGTAAATATGTGTGGTTTCCATCTTCGGTACATGTCTATGTTTTTAACTTATGATTTTTTTTCATTAAAAAAAAAAAAAAAAAAAAAAGCAGTTTTGTCTCTGTCATTTTCGTGCCGTATATTGTGATTCCGATTGGGATGAATATTTTACAAACAGGCATTATCTATCAGTCTCTATCTGGGGTGGCCATTCAATCTACATTTCCAGGATACAGCACTACCACAGAAGGATCAATACAAATACATATTCCACAATATATAGTATAAAGAGTATAAATTCTCTGGTGAATCTGTCTTTGTCTGTTATCAGATAAATTTGAAGTTAAATGAATATTGGATTTCAACATGACTGAATATATGTAAATGGATTTCAATTGCTAAATGTTGATGTGGCTGCCGGTTACTTACTTAATACCCGAAACAATTTTTTAAACATAATATGTTGTCACTTGCGCATTACTACATCAAATTATGAAGACGATATCCTAATTACTTCATAAAGTTAATTGAATTAAATTAACTGTCAAGTCGTATGTTTTATATGCATAGCCTTAGAGGTAAAGGATTTGATTTCCTTTCGTTACTCGCTTCATTACCTCCCTCCTAAAAACACCTAAAACATTGCATTTGGGCAATATCACATTCTACATCTTTGTTTTATTTGAACTTTCAAGACGAAAGTGCCGTATATTAGGCATTGATCAGGGAGCTCGTAGTTCACTGAAGTTTTTATCAGGTATAAAGACAAGCATACACCGAATAAAGCATGTCTTATTTCCATCTAAACATACTCAATATGCTTAATTATAGAGTGGAAACAAAAAGAAATTTCGGAACAAAGAATGCTTACAAACGAGAATAATAAAACCAAAAGCAGTAAAGAAGAAAACACTTAAAGTGAGACACAAACAACAAATGAAACAGAAAAAAATGATAGAAGCGACCCTTACCCATCTATATTTTTTTCGATTCGGTTCTCTCACGATTTTTTTTCCAATTCAATTCTCTCATGATTTTTTTCAATTCAGTTCTCTCACGATTTTTTTTCAATTCAATTCTCTCACGATTTTTTTTTCAATTCAGTTTTCTCACGATTTTTTTTTTCAATTCAATTCGCTCACGAGTTTATTTTTGAATTCAGTTCTCTTACGATTTTTTTCAACTCAGTTCTCCCATGATTCTTTTTTCAATTCAATTCTATCACGATTTTTTTTCAATTAAGTTCTCTAATGAATTTTTTTGAGTAACTGTAATTTTAAAAATTCATTAAGATGCCTGTAATCATTGTGGGATGTGTCCGTGGACTAGTGATTATGTTTGTAGCGTTTGTTTACAGAAGATACAGGTATGGGAGCATTTCGTATAACTGAGTATATTTGCGAAAAGGGGAATTAAATGTATTTCCAAATAAAGGGTCGTATTTAAAAAAGGCAAGGTATTAAATGCTGTGCTTGTTAGAAAAAAGAACAACAAAATTTAACACAAATTGCATTTAAAATGTGCGGACGATAAAATATATAAAAATAAACGGACACATCGACATAAACAGTTTTAATTTCATTCATGGTAAATACTGCAGTTAAAATGTGTTAAAATACATTTGTCATACACTTCAAAAAATCTTTTTTGCCTGCAATTGTATGATTTTTGGGGGGTCGAAAGTAACAAAAATAGGTACTTAGGAATGCCACAAACATAAAAATAAGTTTCTCTTATTGACGACCATAGCCATAAACCAACCAACACAGCTTACATCAAACCATGCTCACGCCAGAATATCGCACCCCCCTCTAAAAAATGCTCGTCAACCAACACGGCTAGCATCAAGCCTCAAAGAGTAACAAGGTCTAAAAAGCACATATTGTGACGCCAGTAATTAATATTGATGCTTGTAAATCTTATTTCAGAACAAACTTATACAAACTTGAAACGCCAACTTATTTAACTAGGGAGACATTTAGAGAGACATCCAGAAGTAATCTAGGTATTTACCAAGCAGGTATTTCAGAGACAATTATTTGAACATTGACTGACAGAAAAATCTTTCACTTGCATTGTCATGAGCGTACATATCTTCAATATCTGAATGTTATACACGTATTTATTTCGTGTTTTTGTATTTAAATAATAAAGGGTTAATAAAAAATCGTGTGGAGTTTAGTTTTTCCTTCAAACTATTTTGCACAATGTATGTAACACTGGATGTTTTTTATGAATAGGGGGATGCATTCTGTATGATAAAGGTAATAAAAGTGGATACATTGCAACCTCTCCAGAGCGACCCTCTTGAGATGACCTTTAGAATGATCTTAGGTGTAATCTTCGAATCCCAATCGACAGAGAGGAGATAGCCAAATGGTTCCGATACTCACTATGCGTAGTGTAAGGAGCGGTTTCGTCAGGGGAGATAATACAATTAACTACGGGTGCTGTACTTTAGCATCTTCAGTGAATGGCGGCTTAACTGAACTGTCTATGTGGAAAGTGAATGAGGTTTTTACAGTAATGTGATGTTACAATTTGCAATTTTTCTATGTCTGAATGCTGTATAGTTATAATTTTATGTATGTTCATTGGTCGATTACGCAGCAGTAGTTGCCATTGCCTACGAGATGAAACTTCCAATTACGTAATAATTTGGCGCTGATTTCGGACAGTTTATTTCGTCTAATTAAGGTTTCGATAATGCGAGTTCAACGTCGGAAAATACCTGCTGACGTTGTTTAAGCTTGATACTTAATGAAAACAGTAATCATTGGTAGTAGATCAATTTTTAACTATTTCTTATTTGAACGCCATACGCTTACAGGCACTGAGGCATTTGAAGACTGACCTAAGAAGTTAGGTATTTTTTAGAAAGGATTAGAATTGTGAATTACAATGAGCTTGAATGATTTCAATGATCAAACTTCAGTTATGTTACAATGCTTAAGGATTTGGAATTTAAAAACAATCTAATATTTCATCTTCTGTTCATTTCAGATTTAAAGTTTCTTCCACAAAATTACCATACTTGTTTTCAAGAAAATCTGTCACACCACTTTGGTCTGCAGTCAGATTCATAATGTCTGATAATGACAAGAAAAGAAAACATGAGAGTAGTGATGAAAACACTGAACCTGTATCTAAGAAACCTCAAGTTGATTTCCTGACAAAAATTAAGCAATCAAGACTATCAGTTTGTAACTCTGTGGCAGAATTTAAGTTCAACAAGAAGCGAGTGCGAGTTTTGTCCAAAGCTCAGGACTTCCCTGATGATAGTAATGGTGTTGTATACTGGATGTCCAGGGATCAGAGAGTCCAAGGTAGAACTTATTATCTTATGTCAAGTGATTATTATAATCTCAAGTAACTTCTACTTTCTTTGGGGGGGACTCATCCAGTATTGGTATTTTTTTGCCAATTAAGGCCTATGGAGGAAAATTAGGCAGAAAATATGATAATTGGAAATGCAAGCTGTTGGCTGGTAAATTTGTTGTGCATGGCTATGGGACATTTTCTTAGAACTAATCAGTCATTAAGTTAATATCTAAGTCAGTGCTCTTCATTTTCAGTGTATATGTTTTCATTCTTTAACTCGATATGTAACCAATATCCAAATTCAAAGATTAGATGAGTTTTTACCAATTCTGTGTGTCTTACTCATTGTCTTCACTATTGCTTATTTGAATTGTTTTGTGTCTTGACTAAGATAACTTGACAGGCAAGAACAGACAATACAGGTCTTTATAATATTATTTGTAGTATCAAAGTCATCTGGTTGATTATTTCAGATAATTGGGCTTTCCTGTATGCCCAGAAACTGGCTCTCAAGTTAGAAGCTCCCCTACATGTGTGCTTTTGTCTTGTTCCAAAGTTTCTTGAGGCAACAATCCGACACTTTACCTTCATGCTTGATGGCCTGAAGGAAGTGGAAAAGGTAGGAAGATATTTTTTATTGACAGAATTAAAACATTGTTGGCTTATTATAATTTTGCAATAAAATTTTTTTTATTCGTTTTAGCTTGTATCATTTTAAGGTTCTTTACCCTTACTGTTCAAAATTATTATAACTGAGAATGGCATGCACAGATTTTGGGAACCTTTAATATCTCTTTTTTTCTATGAAAGAAAATGACTTACCCTGAGGTATTTAAGCACAATGACAATTCTTCAATGTAAGGTCCCTTTAAATTCGCATTGAAGTCTGTGGAGGAGTGAATTTTTCAAAGATTAAAAAAAAGAAGATACATTCTAATGATAGTTCATGTTAAAATGATGCTTTTTATTTACTGATCTACTTGATGTTAGCTTGTATAAGAATTAAATAAGTTTGTTTTTGTAGGAATGCACGGATCTTGGTATAAACTTCCATCTGTTGATTGGTCGTGCTAAAGATGTTTTGCCTACTTTCGTGGGAGACCATTCTATCGGAGGTGTTGTGACTGACTTTTGCCCACTGAGAGTTCCGTTGGCTTGGGTTGATGATGTCATTAAAGCATTACCAAAGAATATTCCAGTATGCCAGGTAGGTAGTGTTATTATTTTATCGACTTCTTCCCTTTTCATTTGCAACTTGAGTTGTATTTCAGAAATAAACTGGATATTCTATAGATCTTGGTATTGTAATTAAGACAAAAGAGCAAATAAATGAAAAGGCATTTTGTTAAAATTCAATGTGGAAACAGGGTTATAAGACCTAAAAACTCCTCAAGCTCGAATGTCAACAATGAATTTCGCCTTTAAAGATTCCACTGTTAAGTGTTTCATAACGCAGTCAGATCAACTATGCAGACAGAATAACACAAGATAAATATCCTCATTGTTCCATAATTTAGAGCATTTAAAGTCAGAATGAGCATGTAGACCAATCTGTTTTGTAAACTCGAGCTGTGATTATAAGCTTTGTTTGAAGCTCAAATTCATACATCTGAAGTGATTAGAAATCAAACTGAGGCAGCCACCATTGCAGCGTAGATTGTCTGACAAATATTTTTGCCTTTAATGAACCTTTCTGACTGTCTTTTAGGTTGATGCTCATAATTTGGTGCCTTGCTGGGAAGCTTCACCAAAACTTGAGTACGGTGCACGGACAATAAGAAACAAGATCCACAATCAACTATCTGGATTTCTTACCGAGTTTCCTCCAGTCTGTAAGCATAAATTCAAGGCCAAAACCTCTAATAAGGTATTGTGTAATATTTTCATGTAATTTTGAATATTTTTGTATTTTTGCTGTATTTTTTCTATGTAGCGTAATTCAATATTTCATCAAATTTTGCCTTTTGCTATGTGCAACTTATGATTTTAATTTTGTTGTCTGAAATTTTAAAATTCTGTCATTTTGAAATTTTGATGAATGTGGAAGCTAGCAATTCTTTTCACTTTCTTTGATTTTAGTTGTCCTAGACTTCAGGCAAATGACTGACTTTGTGAATGTCAAATATAATGTTTTGCTTATAATGCTAGGTATTTAAAGCAATTTTATGAGTTTTCACTTTCCATTTAATGGTTTGAAAACATTTCAGACTGTGGACTGGGATGCTGCGTACAAAAGTTTAGAAGTGGACCAGTCTGTACTTCCTGTGGACTGGGCCAAGCCGGGTACCAGTCATGGGTTACAAATGCTTGAGTCCTTCTGTAATGAGAGACTTAAATACTTCGGAAGTGACCGAAACAATCCAAATAAAAATGCACTTAGTAACCTGTCACCCTGGATACATTTTGGTATGTATTTTAGTCCACTTAAGTTTTTTTGTTATTATTTCATGATTATTTGTATATAAAATAGCTGAATTCTGCATAAGATAAAAATATGATTTTATTTTTTACTGATTATGTGAATTAAACTTGCCTGATTGATTCACAAATTATCTCAGACTAGAAATATATTTGTGTGAAATGTCTTTGGTGCATAAAGGATGCAACATCCTATCAATCAGTGAGAAAAACAGCAGTTTCTCTATACATGCATAAGATAATAATGGTGGGATGGGGTATTGAAAACTACCGGTACCATTTTGTCGAGATGGCTTTATAGTGTTGATATTTTTATCGTAGGTCAAATATCAGTGCAGCGATGTATTCTAATGGTACGTCCGTTCAGAAGTCGCCACAAGGAAGGAGTTGATGCATATATAGAAGAAGCTATCATAAGACGAGAGTTGTCTGATAATTTCTGTTACTACAACAAAAAATATGACAGTATTGAAGGTAAATATATATTTAATGTAGTTGAAAGAAATCAGTGGGAATCTAACCCACATCACCATAGCAACAGTGTATTGAGATTTTGCATTCTGTTCTGAAAATGACATTCCCTTGTTCTTGTTTGAGTCATTTTTTTATTAGCATCTGCATAGATTTCATAAACTTTAAAAATGTTCTCACAAAAAGCTGAGCAGGGTTTGGTATTCATTTTGTTTAATCGTCAGGTAACTTACAAAACATATACTGTATTCTCCTCTGTGTTATCGACCAAACTGTGAAAATTACTTCTGGTAATAATAACAAATTCAGCCCCAGTTTCTGTAGCTTTATAGACTGTAGCAAAATCATCCTTGGAGTGGACCCAAAATGAAAATTGTGTGAAAATTATTTTGAAATAAGAATATATTGTGTGTTACTTTATTCTAGGTGCATATGATTGGGCCAAAACCTCGTTGAAACTTCATGAAGATGATAAAAGAACACACGTGTATTCAAGGGAAAAATTGGAAACTGGCAAAACACATGACCCACTTTGGAATGCAGCCCAGGTATGTTAAGGCAAAAAATTAAGTACCTGGTTTCCACTCTTTAGCATTATAAATCTTCCTTTTGCTGAAGATTTTCCTATATGAAGTGGTAATTATTACCTACTTCTTGTATCTGATATTTCAAAGATATTCTAAAGAGCAACCAATATATGTTTATATAAATTAAGCTTTTTCTGTTTGATTATCAGTTTTTTAATTTTCTGGTGTTTAAATATTTGAATAATTAATCAATTAACCTGTTGACTGTGAGAATTTTCTACCCATTGGATGGTGTTGGAGGTCTTTCTTGTGAAACATGTAAATCCATTGACAAAATATGAGAGGATTTTGGCAGTAGAGCCCACTCTCCTTAATTGATTGTTGAACAAATTTTAATGCATCAAAATTGCCAGTCCACTTAAAACTTTCTGGTCATATTCCACTCTGCACAAACAATATTCTCTCACCTGATCAGCGATCAATTACGCTGATGTAAGTCCTGACATTCCATTTAATTATTGATGACTGAAAATGAATCATATTTTATTTCGTGACAGAATCAAATGGTAAACGAGGGTAAGATGCATGGATTTATGAGAATGTACTGGGCTAAGAAGATACTAGAATGGACGAGTAGTCCCAAGGAAGCTCTGGAGATTGCAATTTATCTAAATGATCGATACAGTCTGGATGGACGAGATCCTAACGGCTATGTTGGTATGTGTTTATTTTTATTCCACATCTTGAAGGATGTATTGTAGTTATGCTGGTGGACGTGCAGGCAGGTAGTGTCTGTAATAATTGCCCGCCCCCATACGATGAACAGTTCCCATTCAATCTTAGCAAACTTTGATATCTCCCCACTTGAGGATGTATTTTCTTCATTCTAATCGTCAATGCACCGTTCAACACTTTATTATGTTAAAAGTAACAAATTTTTTGGGAAATAACTTGTTTTTTTGTCATTTATTTGGTTTATCTTTGATATTTTCAAGAAATTTGACTTTTATACATAATTATTAACATGTACCTTTTTACATGGAAAAGTAATGCCGTAACATGGAAAATGAAAAATGATGTAAAACACTGGCTATGCTATTGCAGGATGTATGTGGTCAATTTGTGGTATACATGACCAGGGTTGGAAGGAACGACCCGTTTTTGGGAAGATTCGATACATGAACTATGAAGGATGTAAACGGAAGTTTGATGTTGGAAAATATGAGGCTAAGCATAGAAGACAGACTGCTGTGAAGTCTGATAAATGAAGGATGAAGAATGAGAAATCAAGCTAGATTTCATGACTTTTCAAGAAGAAAGTCAGTTGCCGCCATGATGAAATATTTGCTTTTTTGAAGGATGATTTGAAAGACTTGCTCTGTAAATAATTGTGTCAAATATTTCTTGTGGCCTCTTTGACAAATACAGTCAAACATGAGTTGATCACTTGTGAAGGTTATCACATTAAAAATGGCCATTGTGAAAAATGGCCACCCTGTGAATATGGCCACCCAGTGAAAAATGGCCGCCTTGTGAAAGATAGCCACCCTGTGAAAAATGGCCACCATGTGAAGTCCACTGTTTAATGTACAGTTTGGTGATGTTATGGCCTAAACTATGATCTGAATAGATAAATCTCATGTAACCTTTGTGAATTCTGTTAAACTGGTCCTTAGTTAAGCACTTGCTTTTAGCTAAAACTTAATCTTGCCATGGACTAAGTTAACATCAGAATAAATGTGTCGAGGTTGTGTTCATTCTCCTGTTGATCGACTTTGTTCTCAGGTTTGTCTGTACATCTGTTTTTGCTTATATTACACCAAATATTGTGTTCAAACTATGTATGCTTCAGGGCTTGACAAAGTTTTCAGGCTTCTCGTCCTGCAGGACAACCACCCAAGAATTTTAATTAGTTTTACAGCAATTTCAACTTGTTCTTAGTCAATTTCTACTCGTAATTACGAGCGGATGGGTGAATTTGTCAAGCCTTGCTCTTGCTTATTTAGGATTGCTTTTCACTGTTTTTTTAATCTCATATCTGTACAGTGTTTTGATATATAGTCTAGTTCTGTATTAAGACTCATTTATGGATTTGTTGACTGATGCACTCTCTGAAGTGTGCTCCGTGCATAGATTGATAGCACTGTAAAACCTTAAATAGCAACCACTTCAATAGTTTAACCACCTTGTTATTACAACCACTTATTTTTGGAGACCACCTCAGTGTTACGACCAAGTTTTTTGGTCCTGAAGATGTTCTCATTATCAAGGTTTAACTGTAATGTCATTTATTCAAGAAAGGCAATACTTATATGAAGAAACCTACACCGTATTTCTTCAAGATTTGATTTTATCTAAGTATAATTGATTTTTATGTGCTTGTCTTAACATAATGCATTATTGGAACACATGGTAGGTGGATTGGTGGGTGGTGCCCATAATAGTTGTCTTCTTTAAGTTGATCTGTTCCAATTTTATGTACTGATTCTTTTATCAGGGGTAGGAGACAATTGTCTAAATACTTTTTTCAACATTGATGATCTTTTTTTGATACCTAGTCACTTTTCTACAATTTTTGTTTAAAGATTTCAACAAGTGCATTTGATTTTGAACTTTTAATTTTAGACCAAACTTATCCATTGAGTCCAGAGACCAGTCTCAGAATTACGCTTCTCCATTGGTTAATTTAATGATTTCACTCAATATCCACCGATCAGCAGATTGATTTCATAACTAGTCTCTCAACTCTAGCTTTTCATGCTAGTATTTGTTTATATTGATTATGTTGTTCATTGTTGCATCAAAATTTACCTGCCTACCTCAGTGTTTTTAATTGATATTAACTCTCACATCTTAAATATTTTTCGACATTCTTTTTTATATTTTGTAATAAAATGTATTACAAATGATGTTTTTGTTATATCTAACATTTCTCCATCATACAGTTAGCAACAACTTCCCCTTATTAGGGGGGAATTGACCTGGGATGCCGTATCTGGAATTGTCTTGGATAAGCATACTTCATACTTCCATACCAGTCTCAAAGCCCAAGGCTATGAAACTTGAAAAATAGTCTCCAAGCTCAAATCTCAATTTCTCTCTCAAAAGTATGTCGGTTGAAAAGATAGTTAAACGTTTAATTACATATTTAACTCAACAGAATAACAGTCTATTGAAATCATAATCCATTTGTCCAAATTAATATAGAAACATGACTATGGAAAAATATGAGATTTATGCTGGAAGATCAATCAAAAACAACCTCTCAACACCAACAAGATTTTGCTTCTCCCAAAGGGTGTTGCGTTGGAGAAGTTGCACTGTACATTTACATAAATTTTGTTCTTGAAAAATCA
Source organism: Lutraria rhynchaena (assembly GCA_008271625.1). NCBI lineage: Eukaryota > Metazoa > Mollusca > Bivalvia > Venerida > Mactridae > Lutraria > Lutraria rhynchaena. The sequence goes on from VIBL01000039.1 coordinate 982,411, forward strand.
CAACAAAAAATTATATTTTGGTCTACAAGCTTCACCATTTATTAAATAGACATTGGTTACATAGTATATAAACAGTAAATAAGCGGTACACACAAAGAAGGCACTAATCATACATTAAACCAGGCCATACTTACAGTACAAAGAGTGAAATATACATGTATAAATCATTAAAAAAACAGTAAAAAACAACTTTGGCTCACCAGATAGATAGAAATTTGGCACCTTTACAATTTACACTGTGTAGTTTCATCCAAATTGATTAATTCATTGTTTTCTTGTTTTTGGTCAATTCATATTTTTGTGAGTATGATCAATGACACACATATCATCTTTCGTCAACTTCACCAGATAGATCCTAAACGAAGTTATTGAGTAAGTATTTGGATTTCCTCTTCTGTATATTCACAAAGAGCTTCCACCTAGACCAGGGTGCAAAAGACTCAGATTGGAAGTCGGGCATGGAAGCAGACATGACAAGAATACAAGGTATATACCTAATCTTACTGTCTGGATAATATTTTACTTCTGGTAAATACAATCTGATACATGTTGTAATCATGCATTCCATGCCAGTGTTTATGCTATCAGAAATAATGGATAATAAATACAGAACTATAAAGATCAAGAAAATAATGAAAGGTGATTATTGTTTCTATTTTTAGAACAAACCAAAATGAAAGGTGGTTCTTGTTTCTATTTTTAGAATGGAACAAAGATGCCTAGCAGTTATTGTTTCTATTTTTAGAACAAACCAAAATGTGACAAGTGGTTATTGGTTTCTATTTTTAGAACAGAACCAATATGACAAGCTGTTATTGTTGCTATTTTTAGAACAAAACAAAATGTGACAAGTGGTTATTGGTTTCTATTTTTAGAACAGAACCTAAATGACAAGCTGTTATTGTTTCCATGTTTAGAACAAACCAAAATGTGACAAGTGGTTATTGGTTTCTATTTTTAGAACAGAACCAATATGACAAGCAGTTATTGTTTCTATTTTTAGAACAGAACCAATATGACAAGCAGTTATAGTTTCTATTTTTAGAACAGAACAAAATGTGACAGACCAGTACTTTAACACAACATACACAGATACATAAGAATAAAATAAAATGCAAATATATACATATCACAGAAAAGTGTAAAGTTACATAAAATGTACCAAAAAAATTGTGGAAAATACATTGATTACACCAAGCAGCAAAGTTTGTAAACATAAAAGACTATTACATAAAATATGTACATCATAGCAAAAATAAACCTTAGAAAAACTAAAACAAAGAAATAAATAAAAAAACTATTTAAAAGTGATTGAGAATTATTTGTAGAAGGCACATATCTTTGCACAAAAATTCAACAGAAAATACTGATTAAAGTAAATAAAGCTGTAAAGAATTCTTTATGAATATTAATGTAAAGATGATAAATGTAACTTAATACAAATTCAGCAGAATATTTCATGTATATTCAGCATAGACATCGTCCAGTTCAATTGATCAGTCCAGATCTATTATTTTAATTGCTTAAAGTAATACACATCAACAGAAAATAATCATCCTATATTCAGTGTATGTAGATCTTAACAATTTTAATGTTTATAACTTGAGAAATTCAAACCACAATCCCAGTGACTACTTTAATGTCTTTTATATGCAGACATTAGTCACAAATTTTTGTGATATTAAGTGGATGAAAAAAAGGCCAAAGTGATCCATTTAATATATAAATAGTCTATAAGCTATTTCTATTTTAATGAAAAATTACAAATTTGAAGTAAAGAAACACATTACACTAGTACTACTGCACAGAAAACATGATAATTCATTCACATGGTAAGTTTAGTAATAAGAAATGGATGTACGAAGTTAATTAAACCATCTTTCTATAAAATAACCACAAACATAATCAGCTATGTAAACCACAGGGTCTTGACTCTAACTTATTGAATCCAGACCCTGTGGTGCAAGCACAAAAGCTTCAATGTCCACCAACTTTTCATCATTTTTAACAACTGCCCCTGGAATCCGAAATGTTCTTTTACACCATACCCTGGGCTTGAAATTTCACCCTGACCTTGCTAATTTTTGGGTATAATCATAGAGTTACCCTTAAATGAATCACTCAAAACTATAATTGTCTAAATATTTTCCATCTTCTGTTCTCAGTAGCGAGCCCTTTCCTCCAGGGCCAGTCCCCTTACGTGGCCCCTGCAAATATAGAATGATACAAAAGTTGAAATTTGTGTGGTTAGGTTGTTTGGTAAATTTTCACAACAGTTTAAAAAATATTAAATTTTTCCCAAAATTTAGTTCAGGTAAAAACTAAGCTACTAAGAGAGCCATGAACAAGGGCAAATATCTGCTCATATCAAGGATTAGGAGTTAATTAGAGATTAATTAGAGATTAATTAGAGATTAATTGGAGATTAATTGGAGATTATTTTTTGTTGAAGAATAAATTAAGATCCATTATGAATTCAACTAGATCTCTTAAATTTAAATTAACTTTACCAAAAAACGCAAGATAAGACATTAAAAAAAGCATCAGATTTTTTCGACTTTTTCATGAATATTTAACAAGAAGGTAAAGTGTGCATATGCTTTCATGTTAATGCTAAAAGAAGCAACAGAAAGGTCAACCAGCGATTTGACCTATACTTTTATTATGCTAAATATAAACATGTCTCCAAATATAAAGAAATAATGTTTTTATTATATTACTAATGTGCTGTTTATGCTTAATTAAAAATACTATGCACTGTATATATCATAAATATTATGATTAAAAAAGGCATATACAAGATATTATATAGATAGAAGGTAAAACAAAGCTATATATCATATTTTCTGAAAAATGTAGGAAAATAGGAAAACTGTACATCAGCTGTAAAACAATAAAGAAAACTGATGTTAATAAGCACACATTATTAGACACAGTGGTGTAGCTTGACATTAAATAACATCCCATAGTGTTTACAGGTGTGGCATGCTCCCATCTTTAAAAAATTGAAATTTTCAGTAATTTACAAAATTTAAAGATTGAAATTTTCAGTAACTTACAAAATTCAGATTTGGGGCATAATGGCAACTACACCTCTGAGAAAGCAAATTGCATTAAGCCAAAATAAATAAAATGTTTGTTTCCATTGATGCCTTTAACATAAACAGGACAAATTGAAATGTAAACATCAAAATGATGCAAAACTTTTTTTTGCATTGAAACATTTCATGTCGATAAAAAATTGGAAACATACATAAGACTAGAAAAAAACAGTCACAGATAGGGTTACTTGACCAAATAATTGGGGTAGGTAGATCATAAAACTCATTTTTCTATTTTTCCCTGAACATACCATTTGTTAGAATATGAGATATGATTCATCACAAACTGAACTTTTGATTTTACCATTAGAAACAGCGCTAAAAAAGATTTGGGTCAGTGAGGAAACCATACACATGACTATTTTTTTCTGGCCTAAATACAAGTATTATCATTTTGGCCTTATTAGGTCACTGCAATCAACATCAATAAATCATAAAAAAATGGAAAAAAAATAAAATCTAACATACATTAATATCATTATTACCAGTCATACTATTATTACAAGTAAAACTGTGCTACATACTCCCAAAGTTACCTAGAAATATGTTTGTTTATTACAGAAAAAACAAATTTAATTCATGACCATTAACCTTATCAAGTGACCTTGACTGAAAGGTCAAACACATAGTCTAACTTTCTAGAATTATTTTATAAGACATTGCTAGAGCTACTTTTCCATAGATACGAAACATAGATCTGCTTTCCTCTTTTACAAGAGTACTAACTCGACTGTTTCACTGTATATTTCGCAAAATTTTGGTACCAAAAACATGGGTTGAAAGAGGAATTTTTAAACAAAGAAAAAAAACGTCACGATTTCAGATTTGGCACCACTTTAGCTGTGTTTGTGAAAACAACTAGACAAGAGAATCATGGTAGAAGGGAAGTAATTACAAAAGTTAAAATAGTGATACACATATGAATTAGGTGTTTGATTTTAGGTCAAAACAAGTAAAAATATTCACGTTATCTGTAGTTTATGACAACAGTGAACAGTTTCTTTTTGGTTTTGTCAAAAAATACAGTTGTTATGTCTGAGAAATGAGCAATCAACCTTCAGTGGCCTAAATATGTATAAATATTTAATGATTACACAAAGGCCATATACAATAAACTGAACATCTTAACAATTAACTGAACATCTTAGTCATTTTATATTCTGCTGGGTATGGGTATGGTTCCTTATTCCAAACAGAAATTGATAAAAAATTAAAACTCACTTTATAGTATAAATCCATCCATGTAATAAGGCAATGGTTCATTTCATTCAAATTTTGTATGTCACCTCAAAGTACAACAATTAAAGACAACATGACAACAGATGGATTTTGTCACACACACACAAACAACAACAGAAACTACGGTCTGGAAACTTTTTTGAAACAAAACTACAAACACTAGAAAGGAACTGATACGAAGGCAAATGATCAGGTATACAAAGTAAATGGATATTTTTCCTCATTGGCTTCACATTTTAGTGTTGTAATAAATTTGTTTTCTACAAAAAATATACATAGGCTCATTCATACAAGAATCTCTTGCCCAAATAGGATAAAATTATCTTCATATATTTACTTAAAAAAACAGGACTCAAAATATCTGGTTTTTTTTGGCTGCAGACAATTATAAAACAATCATCTTTATTTACAGTAGAAATTCATTTCATCAAATTCCCATTTATTGAATATATACAAATAATATCAAATTAAATATAAAGTCTCAGATTTTGTTCTCCATTTCATACATAAGACACATGAATTTCAAATTTCAGAGGAGTTCTATATATTTTTTTATTACTCTTTATTTCATTTTTTTTTTTTGATAATGAGATCACCTCCATATTAAGACCACTTTTTCCAGTCACAAAGGTGGTTTTAATATCGAGTTTTCACTGTACATTAGCCTGTCTTGTAAATAGAAATACATCAGTATTTTCCGAGTATTTATTCTACATTTTGTACGTAAGCATTATATTTTTGTACATGTATTATTATACTTTATGAATATCCCATACATATTTCTGTGTATTTTTTTTTACATCAAAAACTATAGTTAACGCCGTGCAGTGCATTGCATGTTCAATAAGAAGGTTTTTATATGTACAAAGATTGTCTCTTTTATACTTGGCAATAAATCGTTCACACAATTTTTCTACAAGTGGATAAACATCACATGTTGGGTTTAGGAGATAAATTTTCTATAAATTTAGAAGAAAACATTCACAGTGAAAGCTAAATTTTGGGGGTGAAAGTTGGACTGTTGGGGGAGTGAAATTTTTTTGGAATAAATAGAACTTTGAAAAAAATTGGAGTAACAGTCTTGGATCAATTTTTGAAAAACTCAACAAATTTGCAGTAAAACGTTTGGATAAATACTAGCTCTAGGGACTGACCAATAATTGAAATAATACTAAATACAATAATTAATGATAAATAAATAAATATATGGTGTATTGTCTATATTTCTTTATGTCTCTTTATGTTAGAGAACATGGCGAACGATATCATTTTGCTAAGTTTTCTAGAGCGAAACAAAATCATTCACTGAGTACTAAAAATTTTCCTTCAATGATACCAAAAAGCAATGTTGCATGTAAGGAGGGAACCAACCGAGGTGAAAGAAATATCCAAGCCATTATACCAACTTAGTGAGCATGCAATGTTTTTTGCAAATACAAAATACAAATAGAAGGTGCATTAGATCAGAGTGAAAAAACTTTGGGATGGTTTGCATTCTTTTCACCTCTCCACTTTTTAAAGAAAAACTCCGCTCAGAGCCCCGGGAATACCCATGGCTTGACCTAGGGTAGCCAGAGGTTACCCAACTGGTTGCCGTTCTCCCAGAGGTCACACGACTCGACGGGGCATGAGCGGATGTTTCCCGGCTTCGATGAGCATTGTTCTGTCCCGATGGCAAATCGGACTGAAACCATAATTGTCAAATTAAAATACACGAGAATCATATCAAGTAATATTTATATCTGTATACATAAATTGACAAGCAAATACAATTAATGATCTTCTTCTTTGGACAATATCTGAAAAGGAACAATTAGCCCGTAATTTTTATCACCAAAGTTACCCATAATATCAAATATAATCCCTATTTCACATAAAGTTAGCAATAAGCATCTCAATATTCACACTAATTAATACAACTATCCTGCACTTTCACACCAGTTAATCATTGACATCTGAAATCTTCACACTTGTTAACGAGTTAATCAGTAAAATTCCCTATTTTCACACTAATTAATCAATAACATCCATTACTTTAACACAAGTAAATTATTGACATCTCCAATATCACACTTGTTAATTGAGAGCATAAATTTCAAAATAATTATTCACATTATTTAGATAACCTGTTAATTATACACTCTAATACCAAATGTTCACAACAGAAACGTTCAAACTAATTACTCAGAACAAATAATAATTTCACACATTTTTATACCGGTTTTATCAATATCAAATCCTAACTGTTCCAGCATTCCTCCAAGACTGCCCATGGCAGCATCATCATGCTATTGTAAAACAAAATTTGAATGTTACTAGCACTGTTGCTATGGCAACATATCAATCAATTAATTGCATTGTTGTTGCATACAATTACTGTTGCCATTTAACACAAAATTTGAATATTTCATCATTACTGTTGTTCAGCAACTCAAAGTTGATATTTAAGTTGTTGCTATGGCAACATTAAGAAATACATAAAGGTGGTTACTATGGGTACATAAATGTTTTGAAAACAAACAAAAAAAGAATATTATTTTAGGAAGTTTATTATACATCATATAACAATGTCAGAAAATTCCAAAACTTACTAAGTCTGTAATCAAAGAAACCAACTCATTAAATGAATAACTATGGCAACAATGCAAAAATGTTAACATAACGACTTGTAAAATAACTTAATTGTGGCTTAATAAAAAAAAAAATGAGAAAACCTTAGTAGTTTCTGAAAGTGTATGTAGACCATACAGCTTGGTCATGTGATATGTTGTGATGTGTTATTCAAGATCAAACAAAATTTCAACATTTTATAAATAAGCATCCAGAGTGCTGTGATAATATTGTGACATGTCCTGATGTTTGTTCATAAAGAGCAGAGCCAAGGCATCATTTCAATTCTGTTAATGAATCTTCCATCATTTCAAAGATCAAGAACTTGTGGACTGGTATGCAAATTTATCATATTTTGATACCAGACACTGCATTTAGAATTTTTGTTGAAAACCAGTCTTTGAAAAAAGTAAAATTTCATCCCATTGGTTGGTCCCGGGACAAATTTTCCAAACTGACCTATGGATTGGCAGCAAATTTAGACTGGTGTCATGTAAAGTACCAACATGCAGAAAATATTCAAAGGCAAACCAAAGAAATCACCCCAAAGGCTTAAATTGAAGAAAAGTCATTTCTGTTTACATGGGGTTTGAAAAAAGTTATGCAAAAAGCTTAAACACAATGAGTATCATAATGATATGCTTATAAGCATCTAAATGAAACAATATGAAACACAAAAAGAGTTGTGACCATGAAAACTTCAATACTCAGTGAAATAAAGAGTAAAATTTAAGTGTAGGGATTTGAACCTTTTCCTTTATTAAATGACCGCTACAAAATTAGAATTAGAATCATATAATACACATGGCTACATACTTGAAGCAAAGAAAAGAAAACTCATATTTGTTCATAATTATTAAGCTATTCTTGAAACCAAATTTTAAACAAAAGTACAAATTTCACAACACCCGAGTTAAAGCAATTTCTATAAAAATTTGATATTTATTAAACAAGCGTGCAAAAAACAACAACATTGTAACACAAATAATTGTACAAAAATTGTCCCCAGTTCATTATTGTCAATATGCTGTACAAATCAATGCATCAGCTAAGTCTTATGTACAGTTCTATTTTTGCTCTTCAAAATTGAAAAAAAAACATTTGAAACCATTTCTGAAGCAAGTTTAAGCAACGCAATTGAACAACTTTTGAGGATTGATGTTATTCTAAACCTCATATACATTGTATTGGCTGACATCCTCTTTTTGCATCCACTGACTAATATCTAGGAGGCATTCATTTTATTAATGTTTTTTGAAACTTATTTTTTAACAAATTCAATGAAAAACAAAGCACAAATCATCATAAGAATAATTAGAAAAGAATAATAATAAACCTTGATGAATCTTTCGTATAAAAAATCCTTTTAAGCTTTATACTACATTATGGCATATTATACTCACATGAAGTCCAGCCCGTACACCTTGCCTGTCTTTATTTAATTCTGCAACTGTTGTTTTCCTTCCTTTGTCAGGATTAGTGGTTGGCGTTGGACTATCGGCACGCTGTCTGGGACTTGGGCTTCTAGATCGACCTGGACATCAAACAATGGAGTGTCTAAATTATTTCTTTGTAAACAAAAGTAATGCGTCCTTTAAGACTTTCTCCTCTTCAATTGATGTCGAAATATTGCTCAGAACTGAACAGCATGGATCAATTATTCTACATTAGTTGGCATGAAATTTAGATAATGTCAATGTACATATCCACTAGTATTAATTAGCAAACTAACTCATTGTGTGTAAATGGAGCTAACTGCCCAATATACAGGCTTTCCTAAGTCAAAGCAAAATTAATAGAATATTAATACATTTCTTTATACAAAACTTTGTCTATTTACAAAACTAAGATGGAATTTGTTAAGATGATCAGCTATCCATGGCAATGACGATTGTAAGAAAGGGTGGAGCATGGGGGAGGAGCTTCTGCCCTGTACCACCCCCATATGAGAGAGATGGTTGGGTCACAGGGAGGAGTTTATGCTCCAACCCACCCCCTTGAACACTTACTAACAATTTATCATACAAACCTCCAATTCTTATACATTCATCCTTATGCCTTGAGTTCCAAGCTTTAAGTTTACATACTTTACTACAATAGTACACTTCCTTACATCGAGTACAAGCAGACAGACGTACAAACACTGATCGACCACACTGATAACAGTATTTAAACAATGGTTTTCTGTAAAAAAGCAGAAAAAAATCTTACTTTATCCAATCTAACAAGAAATACAACAATGCCAACAACCCAGGTTTTCAACGTTTTTTTAAACAGGCACCAGTCCCCTAATTTAAGAAATAATTACCCTAACACTGACCAAAGAACTCCCAAATACCACGCTAAACTATGTCTCCAAAACTATTTGCTCAATATATACCAAATATATACCAAATTTGGCAACAATAAGTCCATTTCAGCATTAAGTTATTGAATGGAGAACAATTGTTTGATGTCACTAATGTTGAAAACCTGGCTAAAAGCTAAATCTCAATCATTTACTTTCAATGAATCTAAAATACATCACAAGAATTAGAAAAAAATCTCCTCTTAATCATAATTAAAAATGGAATAAAAAATATTTCAATTAAACTACACTATTAATCTCAAAAACATTGAAACCACAATCTATGAAAATATCTTTATAAAATAGTTAATGAAAATTAAGACATTGTATTTACAAAGAATAGCATATTTATAAAGAACAAAGAAAATTAGGGATATGAATATATTTATATCCTTATGTGAAGTGTTTAGACACCTTGAACTGTGAACAAAATATTTTTATTGGGTATTGATGAAAAATCAATTAGAAATAATTAATATTTAAACATTAATGAGCAATTGCATCAATACTTAATACACAATATAAGTAAGTAAGTCTGTATGCTGAAATAAAATTATAAGAATTAAACCATGAAATATTTATACTATTTTTAAAAAACATCATAATAAAAAAATATATAATTTGAAAAGCTGGATCAACCGAAAAGAATTAAAACACAGAAAAATGTATAATGGTAAAAAGAATCACTTCCAAATAAGAAACTTTATTATGCCTATATACAGAAAAATCTCACTCAGTGATCACTTTAATGTCAAGACCACCTCAAAATTAAGACAACCTTATTATAACTACCACTTATTTTGGGACCTGTTTTCAATATTTCCTCAATATTTACATAATAACCTCAATATGGAGACCACTACCACTTATTTTTGGACCTGTTTTCAATATTTCCTCAATATTTACATAATAACCTCGATAACGAGACCACCTGAATATTAAGACCATTTGTCTTTGGTCCTACAGGTGGTCTTATTACTAAGGTTTTACAGTCAATGTTTTACTGAACCACACTGAGTGGCCACTTTAATATTAAGACCACCTCATTATATAAAGACAACTTACGTACACACCCATTGTTAGTAAGACTTGTCATCTTTGCTTTGCTTTTAATTTTGTTTTTATGTGACTTATTGTCACTGGGGTTTAACACCATTTTTCAACATTTTTTCAGTCATATACGGCGACCGGTTCACCTAACCAGTTTTCCTGGACTGTATACTAACCAGGACTAACTTACCCTTCCACAAGGAGCTGGCAACTTCTCCACATATGGAGAAAAATCGAGATTTTGGTCAAATTTTCATAGAAGGGTATGACCTGCCCCGACCGGGATTCGAACCCGGATCTCCAGGTTACAAGTCCAGCGCACTAACCAATGGACCACAGCCGCGGCCAAGACTTGTTATCAGTGTTTTGTATGTCAAATTTTATATAATTATCTTGATGATAAAACCACCTCATATCAAAGCTGTTTCTTCTGCAGGAGGAACCATGGTCAAAAGTAGAGCATCCTACCTCTGATCTGAAGGTCCTGAGTTTAAATCCGGGCTTTGGCGGGTTTGTTCATAAACTTCACAATCCCATTTTCGGACGCAGTACTAGTGTAGTGTCCAGAAAGTGGACTCAAACATGATTAACATAAGCAAAATTGCTTGTTTCACAATCGAGCTAAAATAAATTAGTATAAACTAAAACTGTTTCTTCTGGTCCTAAAAGTGGTCTTAATATTGAAGATTTATTGTAATTATAAACCTGCAATCTAGTATGGTTACATTAGGCTAAAAAAATCATGATTAGGGTTACGTGACCAAACAGTTAATGTAGATAGGTCGGAAACTTCTCTTTTACTTTTTTCCCTCAATCTACCTTTTGGGAGAATACAAGGTACAATTTGTCATCAAATATTTTCATATTTTAGATTGCGCTGTTAGACATGTTAGGGTCAGTACCAAAACAGAAGGTTGGTCAGGTAACCATAAACAGGACTATTTTTTGTCTGGCCTGAGACATGTATACATTGAAAAGAATCATACAATGGGATACATTTAATGGTTTAGAACAAAAATATTGTAACTCAGTTTTCATACAAAATCATCCATGCTACAATTATATAAATATACTTATTTAATTTTCATGTTTTTACGGCTGTTTTTAACATTATAATTTAAGTTGTATGCTGGTAGGCTGATTACTTATCAGCTTTCCTGGATACTGTACAAACCTTATCCTCCGCAAGTAACTGTCAACATTACAAGCTCAAATACCACCAGGGACCAGAAAAAAATTAACAGGTGAGTAAGCTGTTCAGCTAGATTATTGAAAGTCAGTGGGGTTTTTTAATGAGGTGTGTGCCTTGGGTCTTCCTGCACCATTAAAGTTGGAGAAGTGACCCTGGCTGTTGGTGTAACATTAAACCCCATGAAAAAAAAACATCAGCAAATCTGAATTACAGTAATTTTGAAATAAACCCAAATTTTATAACTGGAACGAATATGATCATGAAAGAGTTTCATTAAGAGGGAATTTTAATGACTATATGTATACAATAATGACACAATCATTTCTACGAGATGGAAAGTATGCAAAAGATTTTGTCAAAAATCTAAAATAGAACTACATTTATTTTCCAAGGATGGATAATATTTTTATAAGTAAAGAAAAATATAAAAAAACAACCACATTTATATTGAAAAGCAATGATTCTTACAATGCTTTAAGTGAACTAGAATTATGGAAAATTACATTCCTTTCTGTAGTTCGTTGTTTTAATAATCATTAAAAATAACACATAAGAAATTGACACCTTTTGTTCAAGGGCCGAAATAATACATATTTGTTAAATACTGGTTATTATACTGTTCAACGATAAGAGACCTACAAATTCTTGAAAAGGTTGCCAGACAAAACAAGTTTGTGAATAATATGTGACAAAATGTATGTACAATTCACAAAGTATGTGTCTTCTAAATTAACCAATGAAATCGCATGTAACAGTTTCTAACTCTTCAGTTGAAGTCACAAAAATACAAAGCATACATGAGCTTTAAAACTTTGATGTTAAAGACCATATCTTTTGTAGAATAAAATAAAATAATATAACACTCAATTGGCTCAAAAATACTTTTGACTTTAAGAAAGAAAATATAACTAAATACTACATATGACAGGTTAAGTATTTTTAGAGGGGGGAGGGGTAATATATGTATCTATCTATTGAGAACTGTTTACATGTAAACATAATAGAATTGTCTATACATAAATTACCTGAATGTTACCCTCTTTTTCCTATTTCTATATAAAAATCATTAAAAACAAATCTAGAAAAATTGAGAAAATAAACTATTTCTAGGGTTTGTTGTTAAAGTATTGTAATTCAAATTTTGAGAAAGGAGTAATTACAATAATTATGCATCAAACCCATAAATTTTACACTTAACATAACTACAAACTTGAGATTTGAGACTGAACCAATAGCACGGTGTGTAAACAAAATCACTGTACGAATCATGGCTTTGTTATATATTTCAACTTGTACTATTTATTGCGATCACAAGTACCTGCTACTTCCAATCACCAGAATTCGACTTGTTTATACACCGTGAATAGAAGAAAATGTAAGAATCAGTCTCAATAATTTGATCCTTCAATTCTGTACAGTTGCATCACCACAATGAATGTACAATAGAAACTCTCTAACCCCAGATGCGGAACCCTCAAGTTGGCATATACCACCTTAAACCAGATAAAGTTGTTGACCCTAATATATTTTTCAGTATCATTTGTAAACCATATTATTTGCATTTTTGTCTAGAAATGAAAACTTTCTAATCTGGAGACCATTTTAATCCAGACTCTTCACCCCAGGCCAGACATGTCCAGATAAGAGAGATTCCACTGTGTAATAATGTAAAATAATTAAAATTGCGACATTACTGTTACCATTTTTTTTATAATCCATAAAAAATATTGTTATTTTTTTTAACCTAACTATAAAAAAAGCATACAGGATTTTCTAATATTTTTTTTCTAATTCATAAAACCATTCATAAACCTGTACACTGAACTACAAAAAAGGCTAATATTGGTAGATTCTAATAATATTTTTCTAATTCATATTTAAGGTTAAACACCTTTTACTAAAGTACTGGAAAAAAAAATAAGCGTCAGAAATAACGCAACCAGCATAAAAGGAAAAAAAATGCTAATTTATAAAATTTGAATGTACTATTAGCTACATATGGAAGGAATTTGGAATGAAGTCAACTACATTTACCAAATACAAATAATTGTAATAAAACTGTGCACTACAGTAAATTTTGTGCTTTTCAAACCTTATTTGATATCGTCCGATTAAATCTTTTCCCTGCGACCTTGAAAATTTGACATGTCGCTTATACTGGGACATTGTCATGTGATAAACATTGCCTGCGCTAAAACATACAATATAAAATGTCTTCTAATCAATTGAGATATGACTGAGCCAAAATGTAAAGAAAAAAATGTCTTTCGATAAGTTCTGATCTTAAAGCTATGTAAGAGACCAGAACATTAGATAAGTTGATGGCCCCTAAACTAAAGGGGACCAATCCTGACCAATGTCACCATCATTCAGTATCAGAACTGAGTTTCAATAGGCTAATTAAACTCTTTTCAGATATTTTATAGGGTTATCTCAATGTTACAGCCAATATCTGACCAAGAAAAAATCAAGATTTTAATAAACTAAACTGAATGTCGTATCATTTATGTAACACAAAACTGTATCATGCATTGTCAAATTAATACTTGCAAACTCATTCCCTTACTAAATAATCAACAAACTCATAAAAGTAAGATTTTTTTACACACTTCAAACTTATTACAGCAAAACCTCACACAGCGACCGCCTCAATGTCACGACCACCTTGATATAATGACTACTTATTTTTGGATGGGCTTTCAATATTTCTTGAATATTTAAGTTCATAATGAAAGCGATTCAATATAAAGACTGATTTGTATAGTCCCAAAGATGGTCGTAATACAGAGGTTTTCCTGTACATGCTATTTATATCAATAAGTTACATCCATTAGCAGATGACAAATAAATTACCATAAAAAATATTTTATTTCAAATTCTAGATAAAAACACAAAAAAATTAAAATCACACAAAATCATGGCATTATTTTTAATTCTGCAAACAATTGCATACTATTAAATGGAAGCCATTTATTTATTCAGCAATAAACAATTATGCATTTAAGCCCACAGGCGTCTTCCCAGAATTCCATTCAATAATGGACAAATAAAGCAAAACCTCACTTAGCAACCACCTAAATATCATGGCCCCCTTGTTATAATGACCATCCCTTTTTTTTCAATATTTTCTCCAATGTGTTAACCCGATAATTAGACCACTTTAATATTAAGACCATTTTATGGGGTCCCAAATGTGGCCTTCATATCCAGGTTTAACAATAAATACAATACTGAAGGGTCATAGCTTTGGTAGGTAAAAATGTATATTATAAGAACTTTTCTTGTAATCCATTTTCATTCCATTTAGAGGACAGCTAACTTAATCAGTGTTGCAAGACTATCTTTCAGTACAAATTTTTGCCCCACTCTTCAATGCTCCTGGGTTACCTACCAGAACAAACCTGTTTCCCTAGCCATTCGTTAGGCCGTTACGAACAGTCAAACAATGAGAGCATGGCAAGAACAATGTGTGTATTCCCAGTAAACTAACACAATGCATGCATAACTCCAAACACTTGTCAAACTGCTACTTGAGGTTTGGACAAAATACAACAACAATTTATTAACTTCATGAAGCTTAGTCCTACAAAAACTTCTGGCATGCAGTATTTACCGTATAGGACAAAACAATGGTGGAACCACTTTAAGGTAAGGTATCGTCCAGCTTTTTAAAACAAACAATAATTAAGCAAATAAGTTCAAGTAGAGGAGCATATCTTTCTAAGTTTAAAGCAGCTAAATTTAAAAGGAAATGTTTGTTTGTGACAACATGGCTGACCCAAATGAACAATCCAAAGACTAATATATTATTTTTGACGTCATTTCTGTGCTGACTGTCATCATTTCATGACAACAAATGACAACAAATCCTAAAACCTTTGGATCTCTCATTGACATTTTGTTCACACACTTAGCTATTGTACGTTCAGCATGATGTGTTTCAACAAGTACAAAAGCTTCGTTTGATCTGAATTATATAAATAGTGCTTGTCCAGACAGTGGACAAAATGATGATACCACAAACTAACATTTCTTTATAAATGACCTTATAAAATAGTTACAAGCATCAAGTACTGTTGGTGAATTTGCTCTAAGGTTATAAACATATAATTGTAGATACATACATATAAGAATGCTTTACAACATACTGATACAGCAAGACACTTTATCCTCACCATTGCAAATGGCAAAATACAAAAGCATTTGCATACAAAATGACGGCCAGCATTTCTAAACTTGAGAGTTATAATGCCAGCTTGCTAAATTCCTATTGTACAATACACTAGAACAACAGTCTGGTATGTGGTGTTTGCGTGACATGAAATGGCTGAAACATGCCCTAGTCAACTTTATAGTGAGATCAATTTGTGGATCGCCATAAAACTGGACAATGTTCAAAGACAATCATACAAATATAACTCAAGCCCTGCAGGGTGCCAATGCTCATCTGTTTTACATCATTCTATTTGATAAGCAATTTTGATAAAAATTTTAAGTTAAAAAAAGACATAGCTCCAAAATTACAACTTTCAGATTAATGCCCTCGGTCTTGCAACTACGCCTTGTCATGATAATCAGTATTCCAAGTGTCGTATTGATATCTTTGTAAGTGTTTGAGTAATGGGCTACATTAAAGTTTTTGCACAACAACGACAATGATGACTACATTGACAACACAATGATCATAATAGCTCGACATTTTCTTTGAAACGGATGAGCTAAAAATAAAGCACTCAACCAAAGGTGTTAGTTCATCATTTTTAAAATTTACCATCACGTTCAAATGTTAAAGGAAGATTACAAAGTAAATACATCAATAGAATTGCAATGTCAAGAACATAAAATAGATAACTCAAATTGAAATACAACAAAATCTCAAGGTATGCCAAGCATGTCTACCAGGTATATGATACAGGCAGTACTTTTTAATACCAATCATTTAATAAAGACAAAAAACTTGGAACCTAGTTAAACTTTTGAACAAATATATAATAGAGAAAGTTTGGATTAAGCTTTCAATCTCAAATGTGTTCTGAAAAATATAGTTACTTGGTAATAATATAACTAACCAAATCAGTAAAGAAAAAAAATTGTGAACATATTTAAAACAGAGGAAATTGAAAACAATTATGGCATCAGGGACAGGCAGACATCTATTGGCAAACTCAGTAAAATGTGCTCCCAAAGCTAAATGCTGTGAAGATATAGAACAAACAATTTCACATGGCAACCTCCACCTAAGTGCACCAAATCATGTTTCTGCTCCTTTCAACATGAAATCACCCCTATACTAAAGAATGAATACTTTCTATTTATTAAAGACAAATACATCATAACATGGAAGAGCCCATTCAATACCATTATCATAGGGGTGAACTGTTGATAAAAGTAGACAAAGCTGTGGTGCAAGCAAAGAAGCCATTCTTTAAAATGCAAAAGATACATTGGATCAAAAAGCAAACAAAGTGGCACAAAGTATCAAAGCCCCCTCCACCACTGTTTGGATGGTGACTATTTGTCTGTAATTTAGATACTTAAGGTTCTTGTAACTTGTTTGATGTTGATCACTAAATAGATCAAGTTAGGAGTATACTGATTCTTCAGGGAAAAAAATAAACCAAACAATTAAACCTCAAGCCATTGAGGTTAAAAATGAGCTTAAACACCAGTTCAAAACTTTATTTATTGATTTGTTAATTCTGTTCAAATTGACCAATTGCAAAGCTGCAGTGCTTAAATCCAAAAATGACTATACTGCAGTTTTTAAACTGACCAATGGCAAGATAACAGCCTTCAGACTGACCAATAGAAAGGTTGCATTTTCAAACAAACCAATAGCACATCTTCAATTTTCCAAAAGACAAATAGCAAGAGTATGGTCATAATACTGGCCAATGGCAAGAGTATGGTCATTAAACTGGCCAATGGCAAGAGTATGGTCATTATACTGGCCAATGGCAAGAGTATGGTCATTAAACTGGCCAATAGCAAGAGTATGGTCATTAAACTGGCCAATGGCAAGAGTATGGTCATTAAACTGGCCAATGGCAAGGTTTCAGTCATTAACTTCATTGAAGGAAAGTACTGCACTCTTTATCTTGTTTCCAAACTAAAATTCATAATCTCTGAGTCTAATTTATATGCAGAGGCATGACTATGATGCACAAACAATACACAAGGATAATATAACATGTACATGAACGTGAAATTATCAAACAACAACGATGCAAAAAACAGATACATTTGTATGAAACAACACAGCAATAAGGTATTGACATATCCGCTCCCAAAAACACTTACTTTCCAAATACAGTGTCGTCATCATTAAATCTAACAATTGTAACGAATGTGAACTTAAACAATATAAACTTCAATATCTAGCAGGAAACAGAGCTGTTAAAGCATTTTTATTTGTTCAAAATGGCCATCTTTCAAAAATTAATTGCTTGCTGCAATTCAACCAAAGTTATTAAAAATAGGTCTGAAATTTGAGCAATCATTTTGTGGAAAAGTATTTTAATACATTAATCATTATTGATATTTTTCAAGAATTTGATTTTGCATAGTCTTTCATTAGTCATATTGAAGACAGCAAACAAATTTATTTTTAAATCTGGCCTTTGATTTACAAAGCAAATACACTTACAACTCAATACAATGAGGAATTTTGTGCATACAATAGCATACTGACAATGTGTGTGTTGCCATACTGCTAACCTGGCAGAATTCTTCCAAGAAAAATATTTCTATGGAGCTACAACTAGATGTTTAATACTCCAGCAATGACTGTGAAATGTTTGGTTTAATGCCGTTTATCAACATTGACTTAGCCTCATACAGTAGACATTCAATGGACATAACCTATTCTCCTGGGTTACCTACCAGTTCAAATCTGTCCCTTGCAATGCCCAGCTTCGAACCAGAGACCTCATCATAAGCAATATTTAGCTCTACTTATAGAGTTAACTAAAAAGGGGCACAAATACTGAAAATAGCTATGTACTACTTTTTGTCACTTTACAGTTGATTCATGAATGATGCCATTTAGCCCCTAACAAGCCCCACACCAAACTGACACCTAACAGACTTTATAGGAAAATAATATATCATGCTATAGAGTGCTAAAAATAAACAAAAAAGAATTCTACAAGTTGAATAAAAATCAATAAATTCTTCATTCTTCAAGAGTTTTACACTACACAACATGTTGCAGAATTATGACAGAAGTCACACAGTGTACTACAAGATAGTCAGCATTTTACCAATATATGTGGACATAAATACAACATTCTTGAAATGTATGATATTACTTTATAAATAAAGACAAAATACCTTGGGCCTTTAAGACTGTCTGTATCGTGGTAGTTATTAGGTGTTGATCCACTTTTTGGACCCTCAAACTTGACCATGGGACTATCCCCTGAGGCAAGTTGTTGATTACGTAGGAATTTGGGCTTCTTTGCATCAGGGGGAAGCTGGGCCCCAGCCCCTATGTAGACAAAACCACTACTAGGGCTCACACCTATAAAAGTAAAACTAAAGAAATTAGAAATATCACCAGATACACATTATGTCATCATCAGATATACATTATGACAGCTTCAGACACACACTATGTGATCATCAGATATACATTATGACAGCTTCAGACACACACTATTATGACATCATCAAATATGCATTGTGACATCATCAAATATGCATTGTGACATCATCAGATATACATAATGACATCATCAGACACATATTATGACATCATCTAATACCCATTATGACATCATCAGATATACATAATGACATCATCAGACACACATTATGTCATCAGATAAACAAATAGACTCAACCTAAAGAATGGAGTGAGCAGAATGCAAAAATAACCTAAGAAATCATGCACAGAATGCAGCAAAGCATAAGCTACACAATGTCATGGTATAGCATTCGAATTATGTAAAAAAGTAAGCGATTGGTCGAAAATGAACTTACTTCTAACACCTTCCCTTTGTTCATCATCCAATCGTCTTTTCTCTCTATCAACAGCTTTGGTTCGCAATATGTCACCAATGTGTTCAAGCAATTTACGTCTGTTTATGAAAGTCTCACGCTCTGAGTGAGTAAGGGCATGATAAGGGGTTTTGGCAATGTGCGTATCCTAGAATTAAACAAAACATGGCAATAATTACATGAAGATAAAGAAATCTCCTTAATTTGGACCCTACACAGCATTTGGCACAAATTAAGGATTTCCAGAGTAGTAGTGATCCGTAAATAACAGGGACTTAGGTTACAAAACTTGAGATTGGTCTCAATACCCAAATCTCATTTTTATTCTCAACCTATTTCATACCAATATGTATGCAATATATTTGCAATATGTGTAAGTAATCATTTTAATCAATATTGACTTGTGTACAGAAGAGAAATACAATTTATCAAATTTAACCCTAGAAAATTAAAAACACAAAATTAAATTTGAACTGGCAGATGAATCTTAAGTTTTATAACCTCGGGCTCAGTCCCCACTTGAGAAATCGATAAATATTTCAAATGAGATCAGGCTAAAACATAATCATTCCAGAAGTACATATATAATTTAAAGTTTAAGAAATAACAGACTATAATCCAAATACAGTTATACATAAATATGCATATCAATGACAATGGTTAGTTGGTCCGATGAATAAAATTATAACACGTAAAATAATAGTTTGTTTGAGTTAAAACTCAATTGTTAAAGTTTTGTGATATTGGTAACTGGTATAGCCATAATCTGTGTAAACAGTCAAAAATGCTGGATTTTTCATACTGACGATTCTTCAGGACAAAATGTGACGTTTTGGAAAACATTCAACATAAGGGGGACCTTCAACCTTGGTTGAGTGGTTAAAGTCACCAACTAGGAATCACCAGCCACTCACTGCTGTGAGTTAGAATCCCACTGGGGAACAAATTTTACATGTAAGGAAGCTGTCTATCTTGCTAACAGAAAGTCACTGGTTCTACACATGTATTCTGCCAGAAAGTCACCAAGTGAACCTGGCTGTTGGTGCAACGTTATACTCCTGTGAAAAATACAACTGTAGCTGAAAACTAATCCTATGAACACATGAAGTAATACAGCACCCACATGCTGGATTTTCATAGACTCCTGAGGCTGTAGATACAACACTTATGATCATGCGATACTTAGTATCACTCCATGCATGTCATGTGATTACACATTTTGTGGTATTACCGAGAAAAATTAAGTTTTATCAAAATTGGCTCATCGGAGCTTTTTTGGGTAAGAGGAACTCAAAAATAGGTTGTAGTTGTACTTGAAACTTGAAAGCTACATCGAGTGTCTCGGGCTTATGTATGGGTATGTGAGTGTTTCACAATTTTTATCTACATACACAGGAAAAATAGTTCCAAGTGGAATAGTATAACACAAAGCCAGGGTCTCCATGATCAAGTGCTTATAGTCTCTGACTAGGAATCACAAGCTATATCAACCATTGGTTTGATTATATCTCTACTGAATTTGACAGACATTTGCATCATTAGATGTATTCACATTTGAATTTGAAATTTCTCTTGTGTGCGTACAAAAAGTAGCAGCCTCTGTGGTTGCGTGGTTAATGTCTTTGACTAGTAATCACTAGCCCATCACCACAAAGAGTTTGAATCCTATCCAAGATCAAATTTCACACGAGAGGAGGCTGTCCAGCTAGCTTACAGAAGGTCGGTGGTTCTACACCTGCTTACTACTGGGGTTTTCCACCATTGTTAAAGCTTGAAGGACACCAAATGGCTCTGATTGTTGGTATGACATTAACCTCAGTGAAAAAAACTTACACAAAGCTATTGTAATTCTGTTGGGATGAATAAGTGGGGCTAAACATTCAATACATTACAAACAAATCAATATCTACTTTCATCACATATCACACCACAATATGTAACAATTAGTGAGAAGATGGAACAAGTGAAAGAGAAAATCATTACAATATACAAAAAATAATAACTAGTTTACCTGATGTTGATTAACATAGTCTGACAAAAATATCATAGTTTGAAAAATATTAAAAATACAGTCATTTTTGCAATACAAAGCACCTTTTTACAACAATAACAGACTCAAATCAGTTAGGTTAACCCCTGCATAACTAACTGCTGCATTAAATTATGAAGAGTTGAAGGTTAAATAATATACTTTACTCAGAGATCAATGAGATATAACCTTTTCTAGGGTATCAGTAATATTTACACAATGTGAAATTCACTTTTGTGTTCAACAACCTCTGCTAGGGCATCAGTATTATCTACAGTGTGAAATTCACTTCTGTTTGTTTTTTCTAAGTGTGTGTTTCTTGATAACAAACAATAAATTTGATGTATTATCATGTACACATGTTTCTACATTGTTTGAAGTTTTAACTATATGGTGTTGAAGAACATAATGTGCTTACCTGATGAAACATATAATAAGCGTAATCTACAACAGTTCCCATGTTCCTTTTGGGCCCAATAGGAATGGGTGCCAGCACATTTGCACATGCCCGAACCAGTTTGTCAATCTAAGGAAAAACACAATATTAACATATTCATAAGCTTTTAACAATTCTTCATTGAACAATTTTGTGAATTTTTAATCATTATAATTTTTAGTTTGTTCTTTAAGTCTTTTAAACAAATTTTTACTTCCCTACAAGAAATCTAACCAATTTCATCAGCTATCATGTCAGTCTTTATGATCCCCAAATTCAAAAAAGGCAAATTGTCCATGGTCCATAAGATAGATGAAAGAAACCAAATCTTCAAACCATTCTATAAGCATGGATATGGAGTGAAAATGTTCTGATTTGCACAGAAAAAAATCCACAATACGTTAATTACAATGTAATGACATTAATTAAATAAAAACTGCACACAAGAACACTGCAATAGGAGTTAACACTCATTTAGGATAACAGCAATTATCTTCCCACATAAATTATGCTATGCCATCCCACAAGTTAGTCCCATACAGTAGTAAAAGCCAACTTAGAAATTAAATAATAAAATGCTACAATCAGACTTTGATAGGCAAGCACTTACTAGATTTATTCTCCCAGCTATTGGGCGTCTATATTCGTACTCTGTGTTCGTTGCTGCACACAGGGCACTGCCAACTCCATGTGTTAATGGTAAACTTACGTCATTACCATAAACTAACAATTCATCTATAGACTGTAAGAAATATTTAGAAGAATATTTAAATAAAACGAAGGACTATCATATTTTATTTTCTTGTAATTTCACACTTAAAACATATAACCATGTTTTTAAAACAAATACAATCACATATTTAGATAACAGTATTACCAGTTTTTCATACATGTATGTTTTTCAAATAGTATTATTTCACTTTTTTTCTTTATGCTTTTCATATACAGTAAAACTTCTCACAGTATCCACTTCAAAATACAGCCACTACATCCACTTATTTTCAAACAGGCCTCATCTATACTTTAACCTGTTAATGAGACCACCTCAAAATTGGGACCATTTATTCTGGTCCATAAATTGGTGTAATTTGGAAGTGTTACAGTAGTATAATTAAGATGCAGTTCTAATAAGGCAAAAAGAAAAAAATGGTCATATTTCTTACCATATCATTTCCACTTGCTATACATAATGCTAAGGCAGAGAACCCATTGCAGAGTAAATTGGAGTTTGCACCATGTTCCAGTAGCAGACGGACAACTCTTGTGATATTCTGAAATCAGATAATAAGTTGAAAAAGAATAAAAATTGGTAAAGGCAAAACTTTTGAATATCTGTCAGAAGTCAGACAACTCACGTAATGTTTCGAAATTGTTTTTAAGAGATAGTGTTTATGGGAGTAGAATTTTATGAGGCTCTTCACATAAAAGTCTACACCCTTTAACACTATCTCAGAACAAGGGAGGGAATTTGTAAGATGAGTGAACTTTTATAAGGGGAATGGACTTTTATAAGGGGAATGGACTTTTATAAGGGGAATGGACTTTTATAAGGGGAATGGACTTTTATATGGGGAATGGACTTTTATAAGGGGAATGGACTTTTATAAGG
This sequence comes from Lutraria rhynchaena, assembly GCA_008271625.1. Taxonomy (NCBI): domain Eukaryota; kingdom Metazoa; phylum Mollusca; class Bivalvia; order Venerida; family Mactridae; genus Lutraria; species Lutraria rhynchaena. The sequence goes on from VIBL01000039.1 coordinate 1,006,025, forward strand.
GGAATGGACTTTTATAAATGGACTTTTATAAGGGGAATGGACTTTTATAAGGGGAATGGACTTTTATAAGGGGAATGGACTTTTATAAGGGGAATGGACTTTTATAAATGGACTTTTATAAGGGGAATGGACTTTTATAAGGGGAATGGACTTTTATAAGGGGAATGGACTTTTATAAGGGGAATGGGGAATGGACTTTTATAAGGGGAATGGACTTTTATATGGGGAATGGACTTTTATAAGGGGAATGGACTTTTATAAGGGGAATGGAATTTTATAAGGGGAATGGACTTTTATAAGGGGAATGGACTTTTATGAGGGGAATGGACTTTTATAAGGGGAATGGACTTTTATGAGGGGAATGGACTTTTATAAGGGGAATGGACTTTTATGAGGGGAGTCTTTTGTAAAGAGAGGGACTTTTATAAAGGGAGTGGACTTTTATGAGGAGAATGGACTTTTATGAGGGGCGTCTTTTGTAAGGAGAGGGACTTTTATAAAGGGAGTGGACTTTTATGAAGGGAGGGATTTTTATTAGGAAATATTTGGGGGCAGGGTTCAATATAATATCGATATATTTTTTTTGTACGTGAAAAATTACAACATCTTATAATCACTGAGATTTTTAGTTACCAGTATCAAAGTAGAGATTAAGAAATGTCTTGCAATACCTTATAATTATCGTCCCGAGCACATGCGATATGTAATGGTGATCGTCCTCCAAGAAGTTCTTGACTGTCTGGATGTATTGGGTCCTTGATCCATTCATCCATCTGTAAGAGAATAATGATTAATTTCAAACAGTTGGTGTTTGATCTTGGAAACTGCCATTCAAGACCACTTCCTGGGTTGCTAAACATTTCTTGCACCTAACACTAGAATTATGAGAACAAGCTAAGGCCTAAAAAAAGAAAAGGTTCGTTTCCGGTTACCCGACTGACCCAATATTTTACCTGCCGAATCCTAAGTTTTTATGGCATCAAAATTGTAGTCCTATATTGTAATTTTCACACCTCATTAATATTACGGCGTTCATTACTGCCATTCAAACAACTAAACTCACCAGAGTTCTATTAAGGAACAAATCATCTTCAACATCAGAACCATAATTCAAGATGGTCAGTGGCAGTCTCGCTGCTTATCAAACTTGGCCAAGATATTACATGTATTTCTAAAAGCATTTTCACCATAGAAGATTGCTTGTGAACTGTGCAACATAGAGAAAAGACAACTATGTGGACAGTTCCTGCACACTGCAGGTGTTTTCATGAATTTTCAATATGAGACAATCACTTAAAAGAATAGAACTTCATAGAGAATTGTTCGAAAACCAGGGATCTGAAAGTAAGTACCGAGACATATTTTTTGGCAACAAATCCATCGATGATATTTGCTAAACTTACCAGGGTTCTATTCAAGAACGAATCATCTTCAACTGCTCTGACGTCAGGGTCTGCACCAGCTTCAAGGAGTAACTCGGTTATTAAGACACCTTCCTCTCCGGGTATGGCACTGGCTATATGCAATGGAGCCAGACCTCCTTTCTGTAAAGGAAAAAAATCCCAAATTTTCATTTAGAAGTACTTTTAATTGAAATATCACTGAAAACTGGCACACCCCCTCCCCCCTCAGAACAAACAAGAGCTCCATAGAGCGGCAACAACGCTTTCTGTTTTACAGCATTCTGTTTAATAAGCAATTTTGACCAAAATAAATAAAAGGGGTATAACTCCCAAAAAATAGCTTTAAGAATAAAGCCCCTTGTCTCGAACTATGCTCTATCATGATAATCAAGTAATCCTGTTGTGTTGATATCTTTGAAAGCGTTTGAGCAATGGGCTACATTAAAGTTTTTGCACAACAATAACAACAACAATTATGCCACAAAGATTATAATAGCTCGACTTTTTCTTCGAAACAGACAAGAAAAAAACAATAAAATTTTTTCAATCCCATTTTCTTTCACTTTTTTTCTTGATGATAATCATTTTTCTTACCTCTTTTGGAAGAGTAATATCAGTGGAAGCTTCTTTTGCCAATAGGGACTTGACCATTTCAACGTCAGCAGCCTTTATAGCAAAGAACAACACCGGCATTGGTACACCAGAGGAATTAGGGTCCGCACCCCGACGTAACAAAAGGTCTAATGTAGCTTTCATTCTTTCTCTCCTATAAAGTTAACAACATGAATCTAAAAATCCTTTTAGTGAATAAGTCAACTCACAAATAAGAATTGTTGCATTTTCTAAACAACAGATATGATCAGACATACTTTCAAATGATTCAAAATAGCTTGAAATACCAAGAATAAATAATTTTATTACAGAAATCCAAGCATACCTCAAGAGCATATAACTTCTTTTAAATGAACAATTCTATCAAAACTGCCATTTTTGTCAAATTTGTGCTAATTTTTGTTGAATACATAAATTTTCAGACTTTAAAAAGCAGGAAATTATTAGATTAAATGATTGCAATCTTACTCAATTATATAAAAGATGAGTCAGTTCGGTAACCGGAAACAACCCTAATTTTTTTACACCTAATGTAAACAAAAAATGATTACCTACCAACAGTTAAAAGTTTGAGTCATGTAACCACAAACCCAACATTTTTTTAAAAATAGCCCAAAGAGAAAAATGCTCATACTTACTCATTCTTAATAACGGCAAGATGTCGAACAGTTCCTAAATCGGCACTGTTATGACTTCGTCTTCCTGCCACAACTTTTTCATTCATACTAAGTTGAGTTGCACATCTTTCAATAAGTTGGTCAGATACTTCTATTTCATAATATTTTAAACTCAAGTTTGAATCAAATTCCTCAGTATCATGATCATCAGCTGCAACTTTTTCAACAGGTGGATTATTTAATTTGTCCTCTATACGTACTTGTTGCTTCACATTTTGAATATTTTTCATATTTTTCTCAGAGTCACCTTGACCGGAACTTTCACCTTGACCTTCAGTTTGAAGGTCAGATGTTTGAGAATTTTTCACTTTACCCGTCTGCTTTTTGCTAAGAATACTTTTTGGAGTTACTTGCCCCTGACTAGACTGGTTGACTTGCTGATTGTTTTGCTGATTCTGGGCTGGTTTTGATTTTTTGTCATCCTTTTGCTTAGTATTTAAGTCATTAGGTTCTTCAAGGTATCTTTCTGCTATATTAAATCTAAAACTTTCCATTGGGTAAAAAAATATACACCCAGCAGACAATGCTGAGCATCCTTCATCAGAAAGTTTGTTTACGTCTGCCCCATGGTTCAGCAAGCAATTTATAACATCAATATGCCAATTTACCTGAATAAACAAACGGAAAAACAATGCACTTATGACATCATAAATTTGAAGAGTCTAGGTACTGTTTTGAAACACTCCTGTATAACAACCCAAACCTAGAACACAGTCTCTGTTGAAGTACAAGTAATTTCACACTTGCTTTCCAAGGATCATGGATACTAAATAATTGGTTAATTATAGCCAAAAAAACAAAACCTAGCATTATTCTGTTTCCTGGTAACAATAATTTGTTCCTAAAATTCCAAAAGTCAAACTGAGAATAGAGAAGAGCCTAAAATTGTTTTGTTTGGGTTCAGATAATAAAAAAACTATACCTTTGTATTGGTGCTAGTTTAATACTGCAGATATAACAGTTGTGAGACTAAAGCCTGTACATGCTAGGCTTGGCTTATCAGCATGAATATCATAGTATCCAAAGAATGGCAGAGTTATATATGCAACACAGGTACCAATTTATCAAAATACTTGTCCATTAATTAAGTACGTACATTGAAGGACTTAAGAAAAAATATAATAACGTTTTTAATGAAGCTCAAATCCAACAAAGAAAGATGGACTCATTGGACTGTTGACTTATTATTGGAATATTAAATTTCTCAGAAGTATTTCAGTAATATACCAGCAGTCAGTGAAAACCTAACCAGTTTCCCAGGATTCTATACCAGTACTGACCTAGTCCTCCACACATTACTGGCAACTTCTCAACATGAATCACAAAGAATAGCAGTGGAGGAAAAATGGTGATAAACAAAATGAATGTCTTCCACTATAGAACATGCGCTATACCAAAGGTTCAAACTCATTAAGCTGAGGTCCATAGACCTCATTTCTTCAGAAATTATCCTATTTCCTAATCCTCAATTCATTCAAATTGCAGTATGCATGATCAAATCTTTATTTTCATCTCTACATCGGACACCAAAATTTCGTCCTCTTTGATATGCAGGTTTACACAAATCAGTGAATTTAATCATTCAGAAAGATTTCATGCAAACTTAAGATTCATTCAACCAATAATCTCCCTCTATCCCAAAATACATAGCTTAAACTTTCCCATTTATCATCATCGACAGGGCAAATTATCAATAAATTATGTGCAGATTAATATCTATATATATATATATGTGATTTAAATACGAAACCTGAATTAAATGAACTTTAATCATTATTCTCTGTCGTAAGTTGCAATTGATATATTATATAAAGCATACAGGTTTCATCCAGTAAAAAAAGAAGAAAATTCAGTTTATTTTTCTTGTTAAAAAAAATGAAACATTTTGCTTTGTGATTTTAAACTGGCAATAAAGATACAAGGTTTGGTATTAAATAATTTTGTCAGCCTCTGACTTTAAAATTTTTCAGTAAAAAAACTTACTGTAGCAGCAATAAGCGCAGTGTGACCATTGATATCTGCTACATCAGGCGAAACTTTCCCAGAACTCAATAAATCTTCAACTTTATTAACATTCCCTTCAGTGGCTGCTTTGATCAGCTCTTCCGATGCAATCTCCATTGGTCCCTTACCCTTAAACTCATTCCTGTTCCCAGATAAGACCTTTTCAATATCAAATGATAAAGATTTCACACCATATTTATGTTTCTCAAAGTGTTTCTGCATTGAAATCAAAGATGGCGTTTTATTCCACACAACCACTTTTTCAGTGTCTTGTTTAAAGTCTTCAGGATAAAATTCTCTGTCAAATGCCTGCTTATTAACAGCTAAACTTCTTGGATCTAAAGCAATATTAAATATACCACTGACTTTTTCTGTAACTTTATTATCTGGAGCATACAAAATTTCTGGTTCTCGGAGAAGGTTTTCATATTTTTCTTGTCCACTTGGTTCAGTTAAGGGCAAATAGTGAACATGTTCATTTGGATTATAGTCAAACTCGGTATGGTTCTTCATTGCAAATGCCTCTGGAATCGCTGAACCAATTTTAATTAATTTTTCTCCATGCCATAAGCCAACATCCTGTGTACCGTCGGGGTAGGTCATGACTCCTGGACCCTCTCGTTCATCCTCTTCATACAAGCCCTGAAAGGAATAACTTAAATATAACAAAACTTGCAATCATTTTTCTATACCGGTAATTATATAACAATACCAGTACATTTCAGCTTCTGATCTGAAAAAAAATCTTGATTTGGCTTTTCCATGGTAGTTTTATCTGTTTCCATTCCGCAGAGTTACAGGTGATTTATCTACAGTATTTTTAGTGACGTGCAGAATTCAGTTGCTAAAATCGGTTTCCCTCTGTTTCCAGTTAAAACAAACCTTTACTTTACCAACAACAGACAAAGTACTGATTTAAAGTAGGAAGCAGAAAAAATAGACAAAAGACACTTGGAAGTAACAAACATTGTAACAGTCTCTCACAAAGGTTTCTTCCCACTAACCTTCAGGGCAAGAAAAAGGAAAAGAAAAACCTTTGCCACAAATCTTATCAAATAGTAACAGAAAACATCTGCCAAGTCCAAATTTCTAATCTTCAACTTCCAAACTAGCGGTATGTGCGAGGATAGGATCACTTGCAAAGAGAGAGAGATGCATCCCGCATGATCTTTAAGACTTCAATTCAAAATTAATAAAAATCTAGCTGATGACTATAAAGTTTGTGCCGTGTCACAAATGCGCTTCCATTTGAAAAGCGAACAATTATGGTAACTGCATGCGTATACCTCTTTTCATGAGGAAGGGCATAAAAAACATAGGAAAACTTTCTGTGACATGAAAGTGATGGAAGACAATAAAATGTGTGTTTACAACTACCACACAAACATTTGAATATGCACATGGTTGCGTTGCTAGGACCGGAAAAAAATAGTCACGTTTATGGTAACATGACCTTTTAAAAAAAAATAAAGTAGGTAAGACACAAAACTTTTTTATCTTTTTTCTAAGCATATATACTTTGTACTCTTGAGGCATGAATCCTCCAAACAGATTTTGCTGTTAGAAAATTTAGAGTTGGCACCAAAAAACATGGCCAGTCTGGTAACTAGAAACACAACTGCTTTTTTCATCTGGCTTAATCAGTGTCTAGATCATGTTTAGTGATACATATTCTACATAAGAAATGCATGAATTTCTATATGATTACTATGACAGACAAAAGTTCTATAAATTATTTCTCCGTAAATTGAAGCAAAGGTTGTCTGTACTATAACTGTGAAAGAGATACTGCATCATGTAGAAACATCAAAATCTAAACATTGACCTTCGAACGACCTTGAATTCAGATTCAAATTATAAATAAGTAGTCTATAGCAGTATGAAACAAATTATTTGTTACTTTTACCATAGAAATCTAAGTAGACTTTCAAGCCCACATACTTTACTGAATAAATGACCTTGATAACCTTGATAACCTTGAACTTTGACATCATATCAGTATTTTAAAGAAATATAATTCAAAATAGCTACTTATCAAATACATTAATATTCAGTTCTCAGATCAATTGAGCACCTGATCAAGCCAAAATCTTACAACAGAGAATTATAAATTATAAAACTGAGCCTCAAGATCAATTGAAAATCACAGTCTGATTGGTTGTCCCTGAGTTCAGATATTTGAAATTAACCAATGACAAGACACCATTCTGAGACTCAGTTTTATAATCTCAGGCACAGATCTAAATAAACTTACCTCACTGGACATAATGGGCTGCAAAATTGACTGAGTTTTATCATATGCAGACAATATCTCAATTGTTCATCAAATATCATAAATTTATTTATAGCAAGTTTTATTTCATTTTATTTGCACATCTTGCAAACATTTACAGCATTAGCATTACCTAAATAGTAGGCATGGCTTATCAACCTAACAATTGATAAAAAAAATATATTTGCACTTTTATCAATTAGTTTCTCACTTTATACTCAAACTTCAATTAAATTTTGAATCTGCTCCAAAATTTCAAATTTACTTGTGTCAAGTCCACAATTTAAATAAAGTTGCCCTCAATAACATTCCTTTACTGATACAAAGCAGCTAACAGAATGCTGACTGAAGCTAAAACTGTGTGTAAAGTCTTTATTTTATCATTTCTCAGGATGACTCTTGTGTCTAAGTTTGACTAAGATTTGAAAAAAAAAACAGTTTTGCTATACCTACCATCACATTAAACTAACATTTATTTTCCACGCAACAAAATTTGGATTCTTATAAAATTTTAAATCAAAGTTAAGGGCTGTTTTGATGACCAATATTCGGTCATGTTCCCAATGGCAAAAAGTATGTTTTTTCACAATTGCAAGGCGAAAATTCCCAATTCAATGAGAAAAAACAACAAAACAAAAAAATTAATTTATAGCAGTAAAAATGTTATTGAATTCCTAAACCATTCAAATAACAAAGTTATCTATATCTAAATACAGAAATAAACAAAATATTTGTTATTTTTAGTTATATTTGATTATTTTAATTTATTTTTATACAGTAGGACTCTTTCCCAATTTGTTCAAAATGCTGCGAAAGTTCCCAATATGGGGGGTTGGGTCATGTTTCCAAAATGCTGAGAAAAAAATCTGAAAGCAAATAACACATCAGACATGTCCATAAGTCAGACAGATTTGGTAAACTCTGGCATAGTGCATGTTTCTACATTAACAACACCACAAATCGCATGTCAAAACAATAAATTCCAATAGGGTTTTTATATATACTTTTTCAAAATTATGTTTAATATAGCCATTCTATACTTCTTGTTTCATTTCGATATTTTGACATGAAAAAAGCCTAAAAAAATAAGAAGGATTTTATTTCCTGTTAATTCAGGTACCTGAAACAAACATCTCATTTCAATGGCCTATATAGATTCAAAATCAAATCTTGAACGATCATTACAATTCTCGTACCTCGTATTTACTCCCATTAGCAAACTCAAACGTTCCGTAGCCCTCCTTCCTGTCCATGTAAAAAGTCCCCGAAAATTTTGAACCATCCCACCATGTGTATGTTCCAAAACCATGGCGACGATCTTGAAAAAATTTGCCTTTATATGTCTGAAAAAAATTCATACAAAATTATAATACACCATTCATCAATAGCATTTTGATATGACTGATATGGTTTGGAGCATCTAAATACTGTTTAATATATCACACTATTCAGTTTCATTTTTATAAAAATGGGTCATCAGGCCCTATGCATCTCCATGCAGTGACCTTGACACTATACAAAAAATAAGTGATAGAAAATATGAAGAAATCAGCATTCATGCACAGAAGTCATTTACATCAATGAATTTAATGTGTTAGATGATAGATTTTTAAAAATCGTGACAATACATAAATTTCATGGATCTGATTGGATGATTTGGAGTGTTAGATTTGGCCAATGGCTAGTCACTTCATACATTTTGAGACTGGTTTCATAAAAATGTGAAAAAAAAAATGTAAAATTGAGACAACATAATCTCCAAACTAATTCCATAACAGAGGTTAATGTGACATTCCTTGTAATACTGAGTATTCAGCTTGTGACCCGGGCCTTTAATAGAGAAACTGCACTAAGATAATGTAGACTCAGGTATAAAGCATAAAAATTGATTACTTAATCAATCTTGCTACTGTATGTATTAGATATGCCAATGATTTTTAAAAGAATGAGCAAAAACTGTATTTACGAAATGTATACGTATTTGCACTTGATATAACAGTTTGCTAGTCATATCGAGATAGCAAATCATAGATAAATGACATTTTTATTCCATGAAATAATAAATAACCCTTTGTTATCAATACAAGGATCTGTTGTACTAAGCTGAATACTTCAAAAATTATTAATTAAACATGTATAAAACATCTAAGGCCACCATCAACTAATTATTTCTTCATGGTCCCCCAAAACCGTGTTTTATAAAGCAGAACATTAAGATTTAAATATTTTGATTTTGAAACAGGCATGAGTAAAATTGATCCGCCAAACAGGCCAACAGAATCCTCCAAGTATTGGCATCTTTATAGGGTTGATCCAAACATTTTTTCAAGGTGACCTAAAACAGATTTTTTTTCAACTTCAGCATAAGGCCACTGTTTTTCCTCTCAGAATTTCGATACAAAAAATCAGGAAGGAGGGAAAAATGAAAAATAAAACAAGCAAACAGTAAATCAGTTAAGAACTATTCCCTTCCTATCATTTTTTCTAAACTTTCTGTTGCTTTTTCTTAAAACTTTCTGATGATGATTCTCAAATTTTCTGTCATTTTTTTCTTAAATTTTCTGTTGCTTTTTCTTGAACTTTCTGTTGTTTTTTCTTAAATTTTCTGTTGTTTTTTCTTAAACTTTCTGTCGTTTTTTTCTTAAATTTTCTGTTGTTTTTTCTTAAACTTTCTGTCGTTTTTTTCTTAAACTTCCTGTCATTTTTTCTTAATCTTTCAGTTTTTTTTTTAACTTTCAGATCTGGGCATTAATTAGAGGTGTGGCAATTATAGGAATATACATGTAGTTGTTAATTGGATCAAATCTTAATTTTCATTCATAATTAAGTTATGTAAGGGACTAAGTTGACCTTACCAGTGCTCTGAGGTTGCCATTCTTTACAAGACTTCACCATGTCAGACCTGGCAACTGTCATAACTAGTTAAGCATTGAAGTGCATAGTTATGCAACCGGATTAAAGAGAGGGGGGAATTACATTCATAATCGTCTTAAATCTTATAAATGTTATTCATAAGCAGATCTAGTTATGCTAGATTATGTTATGTTCCTTAAAACCATTACTTTTCTAGGGTCGGTGCCAAAATCTTGATAAATAATTGTTTGAATGAATTTATTTGTCACTATGTTCAATGCTATACATAGATGAAAAACATAATTCTCTGTGACTGTTCTTTTGTAAAAGGTTTTAATGGCCAACAATTTTTTAGTTATACGGAAATTAAAACAAACCAGTATTACTGGGTTTCCAACTAGTACAAAACACTCCCATATTCTTAAATGTGGAGATGAAGGCGGGAGACAAATGATGTTCAACACAACATCTTTAATCAAATTGTAACTGAAAAACATGTTTTTTTCTATGTTCTTGAACCCACATTTTTTTGTAGTGGGGTTTTATGTCACAACAACAGCCAGGGTCATTTGGTGATTTTCCAGCTTTGGGGTGAAGGAAGACCCCAGGTGCACACCGGGGTAGAAGCACTGACCCTCTGTAAGCTAGCTGGTCTGCTCCCTCACTTGTAAAATTCATCTGGCTCCAGTGTGATTCAAACTCACAAAAGTGAGGAACTAGTGATTACAAGTCATCAACTATGACCACTGGACCATGGAGGTCCCTTGAAACCAAAATTAATTTTCCAAACCATTGAGCTCTACCGAATGAGCTGCTATAAAGGATCATCGTGGAATTAAAAGGCACAAAAAAAACAGAAACAGTGTCTGTCTCTTTAACAAAAATAAATTTTAGAATTAATCAGTTTTGCTGCATAAAAGAACTGAAAGACTTATGTATTATTGTCAGCAGGTCAGCAGATTTAAAAGGCCCACATTTTTTTGGGTTCGATAACAATCATAAATAAGAAAATACACAATGGGCTAAATGGCACTAAATCACAAACTCTAACAATTTATATGGAGTACACCTAAAAGCACTTAGCAAATGGACGATCAAGATAAATAAAGCATTCAAAGTGAAACTATCCATACTTCTCCCCTCTTTATGCATTCAGTTTTATTAAATAGCTTTCAAACAGGATATTAAACCAATTAATGAACTAATTGACTATACAGACCATTGGTCTGCCATTTTCATCAAATACGTTTTGAATTTTCATTCAGAGATAGTGGAATAATTGAAAAATGAAAGAAAATTTACATAAAGCACAGTAATTGTCGGCATAAATTCTTGATCCGCAATAAATTTTTATAAGTAAAGACAGCCATAAATTTTATTAACTAGACTTCCATATACACTGTGTCACAAAAGAAACAACCTATCTTAGACTCTCTGGGGCTTAAAGTCACACCAACAACTCATGGAAACTTTTCCAGCTTTAATGGTGAAGGAAGACCCAAGGCGTGCACTAGGACAGAACCATTGACCTTCTGTAAGCCGGTTGGGTAGATTCCATACATGTGAATTTTTTTGGTCCCAGGTGGGAGTCAAACTCGCAGCAGTAAATGGCTAGTGATTATTATACAGATACCAAAACCACTCGACCCCCCCCCCCCCTAATCTTAGAATTACCAATGTTTTGTCAAATTTTAAACTTTCTTCAAAATCTAAATATTTTATTTATTACTGGCAAGTAGAAATAATTTATCACTGGTTTGTTTGATGTTCGTTTATGAGTATTTCAATAATCTATGTTCATTCTGATGTTCAGTCTGCAAATGTCCAAACTTCCACATCCTTGAAGCAGTTAAACCTTTATGTATACATATATTTACTATTTATTTGCTTTGCCAACCACTTTGACCTCACAAGTTTACACCCAAAAGTTTTAATTGCAATTTTGAAGGCTGTCTTGTAATTGAACATTACGACTGCTAACTGCATGAATAGGGTATTTTTGTAGACACTCAACTACAAATATTGAACAATTCAAATTTATGCTTATATCTGATATTTGTATGTAGGTTAACCATTTAAAATAAATCTTTATACACTAAAGCTAACAGAAATATTATACATAGCAGATAATCCCAAGGCTTTTTCACATGTAGGAAAAGGGGCCTCTTTCTTAAATTTTTGGAAAAGTAACACAGTGTTTTTGCAAAAGGGGAAGAAAAAATTTGACGTCAAGTAAATTTTAAGGAGAAAACTGCATGATTATAAAGTTTTTTTCTAGAGGGGAAGACGCCTATGAACGGCCCCTGCTATGGAAGGAAAAAACCTCCAAATACATACACATAAATTACATGAATGGTAAAACTTCACCTCAACATTACAACGACCTAAGTATAACAACAACTTATTTTTGGACTGGTTTTCAGTAAAACCTCAGTGAGCGATCACCCAGTTTTGGACTGGTATTCAGTACTTCTTCTAAATTTCAACTTGATAAAGAGTACATCTAAAGATTAAGACTATTTTCTTATGGTTCCAAAGGTGGCCTTAATATCAGGGTCTAACTGTATACGGTATGATAAATATGGTATATTGATCCAAAAAATGTTACTCAACACTATGACCTCCAATACAAATTAATATTTGCAGAAAAATAAAATTATAATTTAAAACCTATTAATTCAATTTTCTATTCACATATTACATTTTAATGTAATACAGCAAACAGACTTATAGACTATTTTCATTTCTTTACTGAAGAGTCAATTCACTTTACACCAATAAGAAATGTGATACAAAAATATAGAGTTTCAAGTACATTGCATTTAGAAAAAAAAATCAATTTCACAATGAGTAATCATAAATACTCTTATTGAAAATTTTAGATTGATCTAAAATAAAGCGACTTTATCTAGCATGAAAAACTGCCATTTTTTAGTTAAAAGTTAGATAATTAAAAACCTTGATTTTACACATGTCATGCCAAATAAACTACATGAAGTGTAAGATTTTAGTTTTGCTGTGTCCCAGCTATTGAGTACAAATAATTGTTTAATAATTTAATTTCTTAAATTTACTTAAATGTCCACATAAATTTTAAGCCTCTCAGGCATATAGGAACCCAAGATTATAAAAATCAAAATTTTGAGAAAATCTCAAGTCTTGACAATCTAATTTGTTAATTCTGAGTACAATCTTATAATCAACCAATCACAATATCATATATCTTAGACCGGGCTTTAATCACAAGTTTCATAATCATCACTCTAGTGTCCACATTTCTAATGCATTTTGTATATCCAGATACTATAAACAATTGGCTTTTTTCTATTCTTATACATTATGAAAAAAAACAGGGGTACAAAAAAGTACCAAGTAATTGAAATGCCTTTTAATAATGACCTTTCATCTGATAATTTTTATACATCCAGATATCCAAGCTAGAAAAAAATCCCTAGAACCTGCAGAGTTTATCTTGTGAATTTTGAACAGGGGTCAATCATCTATTACCTTTACAAGAATTTTGTAGGACACTTTTTCAAATTAGTTCATCACTTCAGTCTTACAAAGCATTAATACATAATACAATGAATTGTTCCAAATTAGGAACTAACTAAAATCTAAACTTCTCAGATCAAAAATAATTATACCAAGATTTTAAAAAACAGGCTTTCTGTTAAATTTTCTAATTAATTTCTGGTCACTTTTTTGTTACTCACTCATATCTGTTTTGAAAGACACAAAGGAAAATTAGGGACTTAAATGGTTGCTTGTTACGTCCAATCAAAACGTGAAAACAAAAACCTTGTTCATTCAAACTAGTAAGTCTCCAGAAATGTTTTATAAAAATCGAATGCCTAAAATCTGAATATATTGCACTGAAATATTAGATTAAATTCTTCAGCGTCATCAAAAGCGTCTCGTCATGTATTAAAGCTCCGACTATTTTGCAATCCTTCATACAAACTAGGACCAAATAATCTTATCACGTCTCACTAGATATTCCAATAAACATAAACATGCAAAGATCTCCACTGATACGATTAATTCAATAATGAAATTTTATTACAATATTTATTAAACATTGAATTTCAGAAGAATACAAAACAGATAAGAGTAGATAAACACTTAATTTTTTTCTCTGGAGTTTAACGTCACACCAACAGCCAGAGTCATTTGGTGACTTTTCCAGTTTCGAGAAATGCATGTATAAAATAAAGAAAGTATCCCTACCTCTTTATTGGCCCACAAGTGTTCACCCTCGCCATGTCGTAAGTCATTATGAAATTCACCTTCATAGCGACTGCCGTCTGCCCATAATTGTATACCTGAAAACATGGTCACAAAAAATTGATCACACTCAAACATATCAGTAAAGGCCATTCATGGATGTGAGAATAGTAAACTTGAGGTTGGATTCTGGTTTCAAATATTTTTTTTTTCTAAACCATGCGCATAGTCTCAAGAAAATCTTGAGCTTATATAGAGATTAGTTATAGCATTATAGTTGTAAAACAGTTTGCCTGAAATTTAACTAAAATATATAACTAAGGTATATATATTCAACTAAAATGAAGTGAGAATATTTAACATATTTAAAATTTTATTATCTTGAACCCTGGACAAAGTCTGAGTAATTAAATCCCAGTGTTGAGATCTATAAAAAATCTCAAGCTTCTGATTGGTTGTTTCTTGCACATTAGGAGCATAGCACAGCATGCAACTTTATACAAAGGAGGTCATGATTAAATAGGACTGCTAAAATTATCAAAAGTCAATTTTTAATGTATTTCTTTTTCACATTTGATTGAAAATTTTAAATGGATACCATTTATAAATACATCTTTACATACACCACAATACCTTCTTACAGATGTCTTAAAATTGTTTAAGTTTAAAAAGATTTTCACAAAAATCAATTTCTGACACATAGCTGAAATTCATTATTCATATAAAGTCTTAATTTAAACACTTTGGTGCTAATCAATTTTAACAATCACCGATTACAGCTTTGGTACTACTTCTATATCCAAACATCAGACCCTAAATATAGAAAAGTTTTTACACCGAACTTATATACTCAAGATCTTTTTTGTTAAGAATAAACAAACTAGGCCTGCATACATCCATTACATTTCCTAATATATGGAGTGTGTACATGTTTGAATTATTTGACTAATTTGCAATTTTCATGCACACAAACTGCCATGGAATACTTGCTGTAAATATGGTGGAGCAAACATTGGAATATCATGTCACATGATAAAACAACAAATCTAATTAAGCTTGTGATGAGCTGACCAATCATGTAACTTCTCTCACATGACACATTGTTACATCCAATTAGAAATAACCTGACAGTGGACTGACCAATAGCAGAACAACATCCAATCATACTTAAACTGACATTGAGTTGACCAATCACAGAATAGCTCTTAAAGTAACTGCATGGTTGAGCATAGGCAAGAAGCGTTTGTTCAAACTGGGCAAAATGCAAGTCCAAAGCAAAAAATCACTAAAACAAAAACAGGATGTATGAATTTCCTATACGTAAATTATACACATTCAAGTACAGGCTAAAAGCATTCAAACGGAGTTAAGTGCTTTTAAACTCTTACACATTTTGTTTGATGAATTTTTCAAAACAGCTTGAAGTATCAGACGGTATTTGCAAACAAGTAAAATAAAGTGGTCTTAAATACTCAGCTTTATCAGTTAAAGCCCCAGTAGGTAAATAATGATATGTCTATACGTAAAGTTACCTGGAGTATCATAAGATATTTTAAAATTAATGAAATCATTCAACTAGTTCAATACAAATTAAGAAAATATATTCCTTTAATGATCACAGATAATAGAAATATGCATGGGCGAAAGTTAAAAAAAAAAGAAATCTTAACCATGGTGCCATGGAAACAATAAAAACCAGTAGGGTACTGACATGGGAAAAACTGGAGGTTCCGGAAAATTCCGGAAAACTTTTAAAAATGAATATAGCCAATCATATTGTCTGAATGCCAGTGACATGCATATGTTTTAGATTCATGAGTGTCTTAAAATTTAAAAGGTGCGAAGCCCTAATTTGACCCTAAATGGGTATTGAAATCATTCCATTTGCCAGGAAAATGGTCTATTTCCTTAAGTACAAAATATTCCAATTAAAGGAACATCAAATTTGATAATCTTTTTTCTGAATTTAAATGAGTTTTCTATGGTAGATACAGCAAATGCAAATAGGTTAAATATTTGAAACATATTTTTAAAACCAACTTAAATGACGCATATATACATTCACATAAGTGCAAGAATTTTTTTTTCTAAAATTTCAAGTTTTGAGTAAAATGTCATACTTCCACTTTTAATCTTTACCAATCTGTCAGTATTGAACTAATCTAGCTGTATTTGTTGGAGCACCAGGCAGTTGATCAAGAAGTTGTGGGTTTAAGATTTCAGCAAGGCACAGTTTCTCGAGGCACAATTTGAATTCAGAGGTTACATCATTACATCTAAGGCTTCATTTCTCAGAGACACACTTCATGCAGGAAATAAGCGGTTGCCAACAGAATGATGGGGGATGGGTTAGCATTGGACCCAGGAGCACTTTAAAAGCACACTATCTGCTCTAAATGCTAGCAAAATGTTGATTTACCAAATTAAAATAACAACAACACATTAGAATCAAATTTATATATGATTTACCACATGATAACTTTTTGCAATGAAATATTTTTGCATAAAAATTTGCACAAAAAATACCATTACCTGATCCTTCACGATTATTGTCCAAATATTCTCCTTCGTATCTAGCCCCATTAGGCCAAGTGAATATACCACGACCTATTTTCTTATGTCCTTGAACCTGTCCCTTAAAACTGGCCCCACTTTTATAGTTAAGTTCCACATTGCCATCCCCTGACAGAGGCTCAAATGTAGCACTCTGTAGTCGAGGAAAATCGCTAGCTCTGTTCATCTTTCTGAAAGCCAAAGTTTTAAGAAAATGCAAAAACATTATATTGTCTGGAAAATAGTTTTAGCAGCGAACAGCGAACAAAAAAACTGTGCAGTTGTCCAACTTTTTACTGATATTTTAGACAAATAGCATGGTAGCATTAAAACATGTTTACAAATTCAAGTTGAGTAGGCTGGAAAATGTAGACATCTTCACTGTTACTTGACCAGAAAAACAAAAAATAGGATATGTAAGTCCTAAAACTTTTTTCTATTTTTTTCCAAATATACTTTTTGTACTTTGGAGGTACAATTAGTCCCAAATAGATTTTGGTACTTTGGATTTCGCTGAAGAAACTTTGGAGTCAATGCCAAAAAACAGGGTAGGTCATGTTACTGGCTTAAACATATAAGTGGGTGATATCAACACTACTTATATCAGCCCTTGTTTTCAGTCTTCTTTTCTCACCAAAATAATTATTACACAGAATGACATGGTAGTACAGTGTAGTGAATTCCTGGGAATCTTAATAATGACAATGAAATAAAGATGTTCTATCAGGCTTCCTGATAGTTGCTATATCGTTGGACATGTCAGGCAAATTTCAAGCAGGTCCAATAACTTTTCGGTGAGTATCAGACCAGATGTCCAGCAGTCAGACTCGATTTTCATTTGGTCAGACAGAAATTCTTTCTTTGCCAGACCAAATGTCAGGCAAGTATTCCTGCAGTTTCAAGAAGCCTGTTGTATGATATTTAGGACTAAGATTCATGATTCTATAAAAAACTAGAAACAGCTAATATTGGTCAAAGTTACCACAAGTATGGAGAACAAGCTATAGATTTAACTCTCTGGAGTTCAATATAATGGTTGTGGCAGAAGAACCTCAGCCAGTAAGGAAATAGTCTGTATTTTACGATTAACCAAAATTATACAACCAACTTATTAAACCACTCAAAAAATTGCCTCAAGTTATACAAGATTACAAGGATCAAATTAATGGTCAACATTACATCAAAATGATAACACCGAAAGGACCAGGTAGTGAAAAGAAATTAAATTAGTCGAAGAAGAATAAAGAACCATAGGGGCGAAAGGGAGTGGGTACGAATCAGCCTGCTAAATATTTGAGGTTAATTTTACGAGTAGCATTTTTACTGAATAAACTTCAGTCGGAAATGGGAGTTAATCGATATTTAGTAGTAATCAAATGTAAGTAAGTTACCTTTTAATTCTGATAGAATTATTAGTCCGATGTTTAATTAAACTCCATTAATCCGCATCACTGTTTACATTAAGTGAACTTCCGGTGATGTCACGTGGGAAGCTCGCGTCTTATTGCTATGCAACAAGGGAAACTAATCGTACAGCATCGAGAATATTTTTGTACGAGTTACCTCGCTTGTACCAAATTACAAGCAAACTAGAAAAATATGAAAAAAAGTATATTTACAAACTTTTTTAGAAAATTTATTCTATAAAACACATATCAGGTAATAATATAACTATATCAAAGCAACATTTAGTTGGAAGCTTATGAAATAATGTAATATTTTGGTAAAAAGACACATATTGTATTTTAATGATGTAAATAAATGCATTTTGACAGTTATGAGTCAAGTTTTTACTATGTCAAGTATCGGTTTCATGCTTTTTGGGTGAATTGGGTATAATCTGAATATCATTACATATCACATATTTCTTTTCTACAAAAGAATTACAGTAGGGTAATTAGTACAGAAGAGATATTAATTAGCGTGTAAATTCAATTGTAACAGTGTTTTATTATATAATATATGTGTTTATAGCAGTTTGTATGCCTGTCTGCCCGATTAGCTCAGTTGGTAGAGCAGCTGACTTGCAAGCAAAAGGTTGCGAGTTCGAGCCCCGCATCGGGAACTTTATTTTCTGCCTCCTATTACACAATAATGAGATCTATTATTCAAGACATATATGTGTATAATGGTCTCAGATTATTCTTAAACAGAAATCAAAACCAAATTCTCCGAGACCATTTTGATACACAGTGGGCATAGATCACTAGAATCACAACAATAAATAATTATATGTGTCTATAGGTTAATATATATGCATATGAGTTACGCTAAACTCTAACAGCTACAAGTAATTGGTTTGTAATATGACCTTCAGTTTTATCTTCTTACAGAACTGCCAGGCGATAAATACCTGCACTTTTCTGGCCTTTTTAATGGTAAACAAATGAAGTGTTTAATTGCTATTCAAGTATTATTCATAGCACTGATTTTCAAACCTTTTTCAGTCAGACTTACTTACCCTAAATGATGACTGGTCAGTTTTCAAGTGAGGGGTAGATTTAATCACAGTGTCTACATTGACTGACCATGGTCCAATTTCATACATATCTAGTCATGAGATCAGATGTATATATTCCACAATTGTTACACCAGTATATTTTCCTTATTTATCACATACATATTTAATCATGAGATCAGAAATATATATTCCACAAATTGTTACACCAGTATATTTTCCTTATTTATCACATACATATTTAATCATGAGATCAGATGTATATATTCCACAAATTGTTACACCTGCATATTTTCCTTATTTATCACATACATATTTAATCATGAGATCAGATATATATATTCCACAAATTTTTACACCTGCATATTTTCCTTATTTATCACATACATATTTAATCATGAGATCAGATGTATATATTCCACAAATTGTTACACTTGCATATTTTCCTTATTTATCACATACATATTTAATCATGAGATCAGATATATATATATTCCCATAAAATTATTATACCTGCATATTTTCCCTATTTTCTTTCCAATTTTAATTTTACTTATTTTTCATATAACAAAGACATGTTTATTTTATTACATCTTTGACAATGTATCAGTATATTGACTGAAAGTAACAAGACTACCAAGAACACAAACAAATTATGTATTTAATAGTAACTAGTTGTACTAAGTATTCACATACTTAAATTTCTATTTCATAAACTTTTGAATACCAAATATAAATATATATTTATTGTCAATATTTAAATGCACTACAAAGATATACAGATACTACTTCAATGTCAAATCAAAGAAAATTCTTTCTACTGTTGTTTTGTATAAACATATTAGTATATTGTATATCAAGTTATCATATATGTTAATTCATGTGCCAAAGGGATTATTATCTTGAAAATAAAAGATGGAAAAGTATTCTATTTAATATATTTATAGAAATATGTATTAGACAAGCATTTGATATTCATGAGCATATAGAAAGAAGAATATATACATGCCATTAAAATGATTTAATATTTGTAATCGCGTTTGAATTAATTCTTGTAACAGCCCTTTTGTATCATTAGGCTATGTAAATACATTGTATGTACAAGTCTCCGGAATCACAATCGAAATATAAATACCTTTCAACTGCTAAAACAGTTCAATAAATACAAGAAAATGTAATACTAAAAATACATATATTTTATTCCTTTATAATTTTGTACAGGGGTGTAAAATCCATTGTAATGTATTTACACTTAGAAGTAGTAAATATGTATAATGTCAAACACAAAAAAAATATGTGACACAAGATTATACAAATACAAATTATCTACACCATAAAACTTGACACAATAATTTCTTTAAAGGTTCAGAACTCATCTCTTTCTATTGCATGAAACTTATGCACATGAACATTAATATTAATTTTCTGAAAATTTGTCTCAGAGACCATTTGAGAAACTTTTAGAGTTTTTAAAGTTTTTGAAGAATTTTGGGGAGTTTTGTTCGATGTTTTCAAAAGAAAGGCTATTTTTGGTTGAAAACTCATCTAAAACAACACATACCTGAAGTCATTCTGAAATATTAATTCATTTTGGGTGGCCTAAGACCTTAAGAAAACCTCCAGCAAAAGGTTGGGAATAAGTTCTGCATCTTTAAAGAAGATCAAATACAAAATTATATCAGTAAGAATTTTTTTTATCTTATTTTTAAAGTTGCATGAAAAAAATGAGACTTTTTGGTCAACATTTTGACACCTTAATTCCATGGAACAGAGGAATACCGTATTTTGTGCTAAACTATAAGAAATTCCTTGATTCTTCAAAATCATAAAAAAGATAAGTAGATGTCATGATTTTAGGACGGACAGACAGACAGAGTTTGAGACAGAGAGATATAATTGATTATGGTTGTCTTGGTGTAGACCAGTGCTTTGTAGTATCTTACTGAAGTCGTATCTAAATATCATACTTTGAGCCTGCACAGGCAGCCAGCAATACCATCGAATATTTTTCAAATTTATTTTACATCAAAAATTTTTTAAAAAACAATTTAATGACAATAAATATTCATATTTTTTTCAGCATATTTCATTGTGAGAATATTTCACTAGCAAGGGCTTGGTACATGTTTTTATTAAGTAAAGTAGGTTCCAAAACTATCAATTAATCAGAATTCTTTGACTATAGAGATTCAAAGTTCTAACACATCTCTATAAATAGTCATTGAATGCATTTTTTTTGAAATGGGGTGCCTTCTCACTAGAACTGTGCCATTGTAACAAATGCAAGGGTGACACACAGTTCAATAGTTAAAACAGTTAAAATGCATTTTGATGATACACAATTTAACACTATGTCTTTGAAAATAAATAATTTAAAGTTTTTACATCATAATGACAGCTGTTAAAAACAACAGAAAAAATTCCTTTGCTATGCAAAAACAATTATAAAATATGGTAATATATAACGATGTAAAACTGAAATATTAATGAAGTATGTCAAAATATATATAAAATAAAGGCAATTTCAACCAATACCAAATAAATTTAACAAACTGTGAATGGATTCTGTGATCTAGAAAAAAACTTAAGATCAGATACAGTAAACTTAGAGGCTACTTTAGTTTTCTACAAATTTTCTACGTTTTAAGGCCATAATGAGACCGCCTTAATGTATAGATTGGATTCCTTCAATGTAAAGACAACTCATTTTAGACTGGTTTTCTACAAATTTTCTACATTTTAAGGCCATAATGAGACCGCCTTAATGTATAGACTGGATTCCTTCAATGTAAAGACAGCTCATTATAAGACTGGTTTTCTACAAATTTTCCACATTTTAAGGCCATAATGAGACCACTTTAATGTTTAGACTGGATTCCTTGGGTCCCAAAGGCGGTCTTAATATTGAGGTTTCATTAAAATATACAAATGTATTAAACAAGTAAAACTAAAGACAAAAAATGTCATTTTTGCTAATAAATCACATCAAGATACAGTCAAATTGGAATTAACTGACACCTGTGAATACCGGCCATCCTGTGAACAACAGCCACTCATGTACACAGACAACTCAATGATGCATAAATAAAGCCAGACCAAATAAACCTGAGCGGAAAGGCCAAATTTCATCTCTCCCTCTGTGGTGGCATTTGTTCGCAGACATAACCCATATTTCAGAGAGAAAAAAATCAAATAATGTCAATCATGTGTAATGTCTATAAATATTAATATGAAACAACTTTCTTAACTTGGCAGCCTATTGCTACAAAGCATAATAAAATACGAAAATACTTGTACAAGGATTTCAAAAAATAAAACTAAGGAAGTATAATAAACGTCTGATTCTAACAACCACAAAAAATATATGACAAAATAAAACAAATATTTTGAAAACAATTGATCATGGATCATTTGAAAAACTTCATATCAAAATAGAGCAAAAGTGTCTTTTAATACTAGACACAAAATGTCAACTACCAAACAATATAAAACAGATTAAACAGATTTCAAAGAGTCACAAACTTAAGTTTTTTAACAATGATGTATGAAGATGCTACATAGACATAAACTAAGAAATTTAATAGAAAAAACTTAATGTCAACAATATTAACTGTTTACACTAGTTTAGCAAACCCTAAAAATCCATTTCCAAGTCAAAATTTTTATCAAGAAGAGAAATCACATAAAATAAGTAAATTTTCTGCTATTTTGAGCACTTGGGTTAAATTTCATCTTTGTGGAAAATAGGTCATAAAATTCAAAGTGAAATGGATGCACAATGTAAAACATTATAATCATACAGTAAAACACATTTTTAGTGAAATATCTGGAAACTGAAAATTTACTTCATTATACAGTAGCATACAGATATACTGAATTCCCCAGAAACAAATATTTACTTCATTACAAGTGAAACAGTACTGTATGTAGTATTTAGGTAAAATAAATTGTTTGTGACAGTACCAGCCAAATTAGCTTAATTAGTAG
The DNA here is from genome assembly GCA_008271625.1 of Lutraria rhynchaena. Taxonomy (NCBI): domain Eukaryota; kingdom Metazoa; phylum Mollusca; class Bivalvia; order Venerida; family Mactridae; genus Lutraria; species Lutraria rhynchaena. The sequence continues at coordinate 1,029,071 of VIBL01000039.1, forward strand.
AGCATCTGACCTGCAAGTAAGATTTCACGGGTTCGAGCCCCGCATCGGGTACTTTGCCTTTCCCCTTCCTGTTACATAAGTGTATCACTATAACCAAAAGCACGTTCTGGGAAGAATTCAATAAACATACTTCACTGTACATATCTGAGTTCACTATAACCATGTTTTACTGTATTTGTACTAAATGAGTAAAAATAGATGTAACATAGTTTATTTAAGTTGGAAAATCCCTTATTACAGAATTAATACAAACTAGAACACCAACCATTTTCTTTTTTCCTGTAGTTCAAACAGTTTTTTTAGGGCAAATACAAAATCATTCTCAAACAAAATGTAAAACAGGAAAGATACACAACACTTTTAAAATCATACATAAATAATTAATAAACATCTCCTTTCTCATTTTGATAGCACCATAAAATATTTGTACAACCCTAAAAAAATCTGTCAAAAACGGGTTAAAACAGACCATAATTATAAACCCTGGTCCTTGATTGGTTGGTACCAAAATAAGCACTAAAACTGACCAATGGAAAGGCTGCAACAGCAAACCAGGAACTTGGTACTGATCTTAAAATGCAAGCCTCTGATTGGTTGAGTCTGAGCTCTGTCATAAAATTAACCAATCACAAGATTTGTATTATAAATTCAAAAATTTTTGCACATCAGATTTGTTCATTTTGTTTCTCGGTAGCTTCAAGCATTTCCTTAAATTTAGATTTAGCACTAGCCATTAAATCTTTGGGTCTGCCATATTCAACAACCTGAAAGAGAAACAAAAAAAATAAAAGCAATAAAAATAAAATCAATATTATCACTTTCATTATTACAATTATCATCATTTTAAGACTAGAAAAATAGTCACGTTTTGGTTCAGTAAACCAAAAAAATTTGATAGGTTAGTCGAAAAACTTTTTGTTTCTTTTTTTCCCTAAACATACCTTTTGTAAGAATATGTGGATGATTCATCTCCAAATATTTTCATATTATGGATTTGCCTTGGATACTTTAGGATCAGCAGCCCAAAAGAAGGGTTGATTGGTCAACCATAATAGTTATGACAGTAACATAACGATTTCTTTTTAGCCTTACAATAATGAAGATACATTTGTAAAAACAAGAAATGGATAAATGCCAACAAATAAAACCAGGTTTTCAACAGTTTACAGAGCAGACACAGTTTCCCCTTTTTCAATACTAAGTGACCTTGACCCCATGATCCCCAACAACTATTCCAATCAAAGTCTCAATCTGTCACAAAATATGCCCATTAAAAATATTAACTGTTGCACATAGGGTGTAAAGTGTTATACTTAGAGAATGGACAAGGTCTGTTTCATCATTTTTTTGCACAACAAGGGCCATAATTCTAGCGTGCTTGGGGTCAATTTAGCTGGTTATTGAACTTTATGCACATAAATATCTTGACAAAGCTAGATGAAGATTGAACATGAACTGTGCAATTTAGATAACAGACAACTATTGCAGATACTCCCACCACCCAAAGGCATTCCCATTATGCCTTTGTCTCATAAGCATATTTTGGACTCTTCCAAATTCAAAGCTAATATACAAAACATCAATTCATTTGAGGAAATTGGGTTATTTATCTCTGACAGAGTGGAAAACATTGTGGCTAAAGAAGCCATTACTCATTACAAGCAATGGCTTCTTTTGCCACAATGTTTTCAAAAGTTGTCTGCTTCAGATGCGGGGAGATGCGGTATTATGAGGCAATGGGTTATGCTTCCTGTCAAGGCCAGTGCATAAAAAGGAATGAATTCCAAGGTCTAAATCAAACACTATGACTCAAGAGGTTAACTCACCAGTCCATCTTCCATGACTAGTATTCTATCACAACCTAAGACTGTATTCAATCTATGAGCAATGATAAGCATTGTACATTCTGAGAATGCTTCCTTTATTGTTTGTTGAACAAGAGCATCAGTTTCTGTGTCTATAGCTGCCGTCGCTTCATCTAACATCAAGATCTGAAAATATGTGGACATGAGTTGAATAGCAATAGAAAGGAAATTTTTGTTAAATATACTTAACTTTATGGGAAAAATATTTCAGTTCAGGAATTTTAATGTTCATACTGGATGAAATATCTTGAATAAAAATTGATTTGGGAGTATTTTACAGTTCATTTAAGGGACAACAATCCCAGGTACTAACTGGGTATTGAACCCTGGACCACTAGCACTGTAGGCAGACATGTTGCCAAAGAGTTAACCTGACAGAATGGCTGTTGGATGTGGCTCAGACTCCTAAAATCACTGCACAATTTAAACTTAAAGGTAACCATTAAAACAGAGGAAAGTAATAGCAAACATTAACTACAAATGGTAACTAACAAGATAACAAATGACAAATACAATCTGAGAGATGGTTATATTTTCATATCACAATTTCAGTGACAATAAACAGGAATCCCTCACTTAGATACCATCTCATTAAGAGGACAAATTATTTTCAGAACGATTTTCCACATTTCCCTCCATATATAAACTTAATTATGAGACCATCTAAATATTGAGGTCACTTTGACTCAAACATATCCTGAACATCGAGGTTTAACTGTATACATACAAAATAAGGTCTAACTGTACCTTGCTATTTCTTAATAAAGCCCTCGCCATGCACAATAATTGTCTTTCTCCGACTGAGAAATTTTCTCCATTTTCAACCACCATATGGTCAAGTTTTTTCTCTAAGGATGAAATCTGAAACATAGCATAAATGTAATAATTTAGTAACATTTCAGATGAAAAAATTCCATCACTTTTCACAAAACTTCCTCCTAAATACAGTAAAACCACACATATGTTTTATGTACATTCAGAGGCCTACATGGAAGATTGGGAAAATAAATAAAGCCATTAGTATCATTAGAAATGAAAAATATGTTTGAAAACCCAAATCAAAATACATCATTGCAGCAATAAATTTTCTAAAGAATACAACATCAGACATAGGGTTGAAGGTGAAAAAAAGGAAAGATAGATATTAAATTCAGAAGCACACTGAGCTTTTCCAATCCCCCCTTGCACTCCGACCCCAGTTCCCTAAATGTATCCACTTACAGCATCTTTCACATGACACTTTGCAAGGGCTTCCCATAATTCATCATCATTATGTCTTGAAAATGGGTCTATATTGTACCTGAAGATCAGAAAACAATACATTAAGAGGTATTTCTAACATTAATGCATGATATGTATTTGCACATCAAAGCCAAAAAAAAAACAATAAGTGAAATACAATGACAAAAATATTTGAATGCATTTACTTTAACACAGGTTTTTCAGACTAACATTATTGAAGGCTTTTGTTTTTGTTAACCTACCTGACCGTTCCCACAAATAAAACAGGATCTTGAGGTATAATAGCTAGCCTGGATCGTAAATCTTCTAAACCAATCTCTGTTATGTCCACATCATCAATTAGTATTGTTCCTGATGCTGGTTCTACGAGACGAAACAATGCCACACCAAGTGAAGACTTTCCTAAAATTAATTGAACGATAAATTAATTAATCACTCTGTTGATAAATCAATTAATCAATCAATCAATTAGTTAAGTACATAATTATAGCTTTGTTATTTGAAATTACAAACCTCCACAAAAAACATTCTAACATCAAGTCATCAATAAATAGATCGATTGGTTTATTCTAAACTACTTTGGAACCATTCAATTTCACTGGCACAAAGTTTCATACAAACGTTAAAAAACAACATTTTAGCAGAGTCATAAACATATACATTTTCCTATACCTGATCCAGATCGTCCCACAATGCCGATCTTCTCTTTGGGTCGAATCGTAAATCCAACACCTTTCAATGCCAAAGGGAGATTATCCCTGTATCTCATTTTGTATTTTTTGAACTTTATCTCCCCTAGTTTTGGCCAATCAGCTGGTGGTCTCTTGTCCTTAATGATAGCTGGGGCTTCTGACTCTACATCCTGTGAAAATATTAGGAACTTTTAGAGCAACTCACCTAAGGGTCAAATTATTAATTTGTAACTTCAAGGGCCTGTTTTATAGACATATCCTAGGTGATAGAGTCGTTTTTAAACTTAAAAATCTCAATATCTCTTGTTTGTTAAGTACAGAGGACTCAATTTGACTGGAACTCAGTATATTCAAACACTACGAAAAATCACAGCTCTATTTCATGGAGTAAAATGTTCGACTTCAGATGGCTAGAACAGCTACTGAGTGCACTGTATCCCATTGATAGTATTGGGGTTCTATTGCCAGCTGTAAAAGGTAAATATTCAAATTATTTTTAACTGGGGTTTAAGGCCCCCTACAGGTAAATAAGGAAAAGTTAATGATTCAGGTTTACCTGGGAATAGTACTGAAGACGTTGTACAGCTATGAACTTTGATTCACTCTCAATGGCCTGTCGTATAGTAAACTGGAACAAACCAGTCATCTGCAATAGTATAATAATGTCATTTTTAGCCATTGTAACATTCCTCAGTGATACATTCAAAATTCATTTTTCATGTTGTTATACTGAGAAATATCCTAGGCAACCAATATGGGCAAAAGTCATACCTAACAAAAAAAAAGTGTATACTAGCCCCTTGGTTATTATTGGCCATAATAAAATCAGAAAAAATATTGTAGACATGAAAGTCCAACAGCAACTAACCTGTATAGCAAATGACAGAGCTAACCCCGCAAGGGCTGGTGTTAAACTGTCATACGTTAGCACAATGCACAACCCGGTGATTCCAACAACACAACTACTCATCAGGTCCAGTCTGAATGCCAACCAACGATTTGAACAATAAAACAGGTAAAAATAGGTGGAGTTTTTATCCAGTAAATTGTTGAACCTGAAGTTAGAGAAGTTTATATAACAGAAATTAAAAAGAATTGTTCATATATTATAAGAATATCATTATATACCCTTGAACAGTCAAAAGACAGAATGTATCAAATAAAATTTAAAGGGCCATAACTGCACCTTTAACCATAGATGTTGTCCTTTATTTCATTTAAAAGTGTTGTTTCGAAATAGTATTCATTAAAACAAAATATAAAGGGCTATAACTCCTTCAAAACACATAGTAAAGGTAAAACATGGAAATTTCACCAGTACCAGTAAGAGTAATATAATCAACAATAAACAAAAATCATTTTTTAATAAAAATCATCTTAAAAACAAACATTTCATGTATGAATAACGGATACAGTCCAATTATCAAACGAAACTATGAAACAGTAACTTAGAGAGTCTAGTATGTAATGAATACAAAGGAATGGGGAAAAATCTCTCTACTTACTTGTCTAAAAATTGGTCAGTCTTATTGTATGCGTAAATAGTACTAATACCCTGAACTGTGGCAGTCACATGACTTATAACCGGGGATTTTGTAATAGCATTCATCCGCATCAATTCTCTTACCTTAAAAAAAGCAAGGTAGGTTACCGACTATGAAGAAAGGCTGAACTACACAAAGAATACTACTCATTGTGATTAACATACACTTTTAAATAAGATTGTTTTTTAATGTTGCAAAAAACATCTAACACATTTTTTTATTTAAGAATGAATTTCCACAAATAACAGAAGTCTTCTTAATTGAAGACAAATGATCATTTTCGAAAATGTCAAAACTGGTACTAATTCACAGATCAGGCCTGCAGAAGCCAGTGTTAAAACGTCCTGGTCGTAAGAATAACATTTTTTTAACATTTCCAAGTTTAAGCTAGCTAACACTGACTTAATCAACTGTCTGAGACGTTCATATGACTGACAGGGCAAGATGAGATTTTTTTTTCTCATTAATGAATTCATTTGTTTACATCTGTTTTCAACAGTATTTCAGTTATATACAAGAGAACAGTTAACCTAACAAGCACTCCTGGATTTTATACCAGTACTGACCTAGTTCTCCACAAGTGACTGTGAACTTCTCTACATGAATCCAAGATCAAAGTTGGAATAGCTCTAAATTAAATGCTTTCAACCAAATCTTCACAGAACTTGTGGCATGCCCAAGGTTCAAACCCATGAAACCAAGGTCCGAAGACCATACATCTTACCAATTGAGCTGAACGAGCAGGCTTTTTCTGTTCATAGATTATCTTAGATCTACTTACCCCCGATGTAAAGATGACATTCAAGACCAGGAAACAAATGACTAATGGAATGAGGGCAAGCAGAAAGTACGGCGACACATACGCAATCATACCCAATGCAAACAGTATCATAAATATATTCTGTAAGAACATCTCGCTGGTAGCAGGCAGACGTGAATCAACTGTAAAGCAAAAATTAGTAAGATAATAAAGGCATCCGGGAGGCAGTGATGGTCCTTGTGGTTTGTTTTTACACATAAACCAAGATTTGCGGCAGGTGTCATTTAATGCCATCTATTTAAGTTTAGTGAATACATTAAAACCTCAATTTACGACCACTTAAAATAACAACCACTTCATTATAATGACCACTCAATATTGAACCATTTTTCTGTATTTTTTCTATATTTGAACTTGATGATTAGACCACTTCACTCAGGTCCAAATAGTGATCTTGATATAAATATTTTATTGTATACAAATTGTGTAAAAATGCAAATAATGTAAATATAAAAATCTAATGAATATTCATGTTCAGTTAATATTCATATTAAATGAACATTTAAATATCTAAAAATAATGAATATTCATGCAGAACAATCTTATAAGATTTAAGAATATTCATATTGGGTCAATATTTAGTTAAATGGTCTGACATCAATTTTAGTACTTCCATACCTTAGTATTTAAGGACGTTTGGATATGAAAAAGATTTTGAATTTCTGTATCAGTTTTTCGCCTGCAAAAAAGCAGCATATATACACCATGCAGAAAGAGTAACAAGATACCTAACATAAACATACTGAATGGTACTTACTTTCATCTAAATCTGATGAAAATCTATTTATAATTCTCCCAACAGGTGTTGTATCAAAGAATTTCATTGGTGAAGACAACATTTTCTTAAAAATATCATTGTGCATGTTGCTGGATGCCTTTAGAGTAACCTGCAATAGATAACAAGGTGCATGTACTTATTTTACATCATATTCCACAACAATCCATTAAAATTGCTAATTGGTATATTCCTGAATTGCAGAACTGGCCATACTAGCAAAGACACAACTTTTTAGCCTTGTACAACAAGATTGTTTCAATAATTTCTTTTTGCTTGAGGTACAATGTAAAGTTTTGACAAGGGAACCACAACAAATAAATTATTTTACCATACAAAGTATTGACAATACATTTAGAAGCAAAAAAAAACTCCATATGGGGTTGAGCTAAATCAAAATTAGATACCTGTATACTAATATGTATTTTCAAAACATTTAATACCAGTATGGTAATTTCACTTAAGTGATTGAAATAAAGTCCTTGAACCAAGTAAGGCAAATGATATTCACAAACAATCTTGTGGGTTCTTGTATTAAAAGTTCCACCCTTAGACATTATTGCAAAGCTTTAGGTTCAAATCACTTCCTAGAACCCAATGATTTCTCCTTTGGGTTAAAAAGAAATATGAGTAGTTTTCGGATACATTCTAAATTTCGGATGATCTGCTCCATAAATTCCTGAAGCATGTATAAACCAGCAAAAATAAAATTATTTCTATGGCAAAAACAATTGCAAAGAAGAAAGAAATTCCGTCAACCATCAAAATGCAAAAAAAAGCTAGTGGAAAATGAAAATACAACATATATTTACCTTCATAAAAATAAAAGCTCTAAATATAGTGAGCAGCACCATCACTCCAAGACTGACACCATACACCATCAAGTAGAAATCTAAATCTGGATTATCTGATACACTTTTACTAACTACAGTCACATTGCCGATGGTAATATTCGTATTCTGCAGAAAATAAGAAGTAAGTATTATAAATAAAAATACAAAAAATCATGATATAGTCTACTAGGGGTAATGTGATGCATTCAATATTCTGACAGCTAAAAATGTGTTGAGCCTCTTTATAATTGATTGGTTACTAAAAGACAAACCAAAACGCATAAAATAGTTCCATCTTCACTTACCCCACTACCCTGATTCAACCAATGAGATAGCCACCAGCTGGAGAAGGACTGGCCAGCTATGGCGATGGCAAATACAAAAATGACCAGTGATGATAAGATGTAACCTCCGGCTGATTTCATATACATACTGTACGTCTTCCAACCCACTTTACCGTCTTTCTTTTCTTCCGAAACAATTAATTTACCTCCTGAAAAAGAATAATAATTTACTTTAAACATGTATTTTACATTAAACATGAGTAATTTAATACATCATAGAAAAATCACTCCAAATGACCGTTACCTAAGCCAGTTAAACAAGAACATGGATCGCATTTAGAAAAAAGAGGTTGAGTTCATTTAAATAGTTTAAACCCCAGCATCTCTGCTGCAGACCGTTCATTGGAGAAACTGTGTTTTGCCCTTCAATAATGGAAAGTTTCTGTGCATTGGGTTAGTGAGTTTTGGGCGAGGTGGTAGTTTCAGAAAGGAGGAATTTCTTGCATGCGACATTTTCTGAGAAAGCTTTTTGTACACATAAGGTTTGGAAAGACTGCAAAAAAAATTCCTGCCGATGCAAAGATTTGAGTTCTCAACTTTGAAAAACAGAAATTAGGCACTCTTCCCTCAGAGTTAGAAACCTCAATGACTGGAAAATGAATGTCAGAGTAAGAGACAATTTCTCAAGGAGCAGATTTTTTCTAGCAATATTCATAAAGTGGCAGATTTTGAGAAAGACAATAGTAAATAGAAGAGTCAAAATGCGACTCAAAAAAACCCTCAGAATCATTTACCAGAAATAATTATAAAAATTACAGCTATAGCCACGTTAAATCTTCTCTTCATCAGATTGAGCAGAATAATGATTAATTGATGAATAGATACAATGATGAATAGATCTAATAATCAATCAGCCACTTAAACAATCACTCAATTAATCAATCAATCATTCATTCAATAAATAATACATCAGTTAGATCATACATTAATGAATCAATCATAAATAAATTAAATCAATCTATTTATCATAAACTAAATTGATCGATTAATCAATTAATTAATTTGTTCACCTGTGTTTTCAGGTACATCCTCTTCAACACTCATTCCTCTCGTCATCACACTCATCTGATGGATCAATTCCCGGCGCATTTTTGGCGAGCCCATAGCGGCCGTTGGAGAAGCTGGGACATCGTCATGGGAACTCTTTGAGCCCCTAGACAAGGTTCTCTGTCTCATTAAACTAGGACCATCAATGGAAAATTGTTTGTGTATGGACTTTGGTTTCCCTGTTAATTATAAGATAAAATTATGGGGCGATATCCATTATAAACCATTCTCTATTAAATGCACCAAGAGGTATATCAATAATAGCATAGTACACATCTTCAAATACTCATTTAAGTTTTGGATATAATCTGAAATACTAATACAGCATTATAGTGTATCACTTTTTTGTTCTTTTTTTAAATGGGTGGGACTATTTATAAAGGAAGCACCTATATTAGGAAATATTGGGTAAATGAGAAATTTTGCTTTTTTTTATTTCTATTAGAGGCATACAAGGTATTCATATAAATCCATGACTGTAATAATGTGAAATGTTAAAACTATATGTGAATCAGATAAATGAACTCATTATCAAAATACAGTCAAACTTGTGTTTGGTTAAGGATGGTTCTATGTGATAAGACCAAAGAAGAAATAGTCATGTAACAGTTACACAACAGACCCTAATATTTGGTTAAGTCCCTAAAGTTTCTAAAAGCAAGCTCAAAAGTATGAAAATATTAAGGGATGAATCATACCTTGAATTTTCACAAAATGTATTTTTAAATTAACATTGGAAAGATATTTTTTTTGACCTACCTAACATATTTCTTCAGTCAAGTAAACCCTAAACATGACATATTTTTACCTAGCCAGAACACTATACTCACCCCCAATGCTATCAAGACTCGTTTCTCTCTCCTTTTCTTTTGTGTAATACATTTTAATGAGATTAGCGTATTCAGTATCGCCAGCCATCAGATCACTGTGAGTACCTGTGTCTGTTATCATACCATCTCTTATGAACATCACTTGATCACATTTGCTTAAATACTGGAAAAATAAACAAAAATATTGCAATAAGATAGACATTTTGGCCCGAAGTCACAAAACTTGAGATCAGTCTCCAACCTACTAAAATTTTGGCCTGGGCCCAAGTCATAAAACTTGAGATCAGACTACAATCTCAAATCTCATGTTTGATCTCAACCTTTTTCCGACCCGTTTGTATGTTTGTAATAATTACAAATAAATATTTTGGCCAACAGGCTTTTAAGCATATCATTGCTTGAAAAGTGACAAAATCCTATTAAGGACTTTCCAATATTAAAAACACAAAATTAATATTTGAACTTTTAGAGATCAATCTTATATATTGTTTTATAAACTTGGGCCTTGTCAGAACACCATGACCCCAACATTCTTTGTGTATTCTAAGTCAATGACTTATCCAAACAAATCTATCATTACCAGTCACATTATACGCAATTGATTGTTTGTGACATAAAATATAGATTATATTCAGTTCAACACATTAGACAAGGCTCTAAGATTCAAAAACATAAGATTGGACCTTGAGCTCAAATCTCGATTTCGTTCTGAAACTATTTCAGATAAATTTGTAAATACATACTCAAATACTCAAATTAATTTTGCTGACTGAATCATACATGATTGAATATCATCATTGACTCAGCATTTTTTTCCAGACTGTATTAAAAATATATCTAGTCAAATAATAATTCAATAATGATTCAATAGTTTTACAGTCATTTTGTAAAGGTTTCATATTTTATAATGTGTCGAATTCTATTAAACTTACCTGAAGTTGGTGTGTTACAAACAGAACAGTTTTTCCCTGCAATTCTTTCATGATACATTCAGAGAAAATGTGATGGCCCACATGTACATCAACAGCTGAGAGAGGGTCGTCCAGTAAGTAAATATCTTTATTACTGTAAACAGCCCGTGCCAGACTGATTCTCTGTTTTTGACCTCCACTAAGATTAATACCTCTTTCACCAATCTGAAAGTAAAAGTTAGAGACACACTCAAACCAGAGTTGATGGCTACTTGTGAATAAAGGTCACTCTTTAGCAGACATTAAATACAATAGACTAAGCAAACCTCTTAACAAAAGCCAACTGTGCATAAAGGCCTGACCTTGTGTGTCCCTTTGGTAACCATTGTACACGGGTTTGACTTTAATTTTGTTCTTTAACCAAACATCAATGAATGAAACTGACTACGACCAACGCTCAAAATTGTGAGAGTGTCTGATTCCTGACATAGACGATATGAACCAAAAGTAGACTTTGGATAATCTACACAACACATTAATCAGGGCAAAATACTGTTTAAAAAAGTAAAGAAATCACCACTATCAGTACATGTGTAAATATAACAAGAAACAATTTAACTATTTATACAAAATGCATGAATAAATAAACTGACAGAATTACGTACTTCAGTTAAATCTCCATCAACAAAGTCAGAAAAATCTTCAGCTAAAGCACATGCCTCAACCACAGATTTATACCTGAAAAATTGAGAAATATATTCTTCCATTTATACTTCCACACAATAAACACTGAGTGTTGCACTTTAAACTTAATTACAGCTAAAATAAGCTATTGTTTTGGATGGTAAGTTAAATAGAATTGATTGCTAACAGGGTTTTTTGGGGGCCGTTTTGACGACCGATATTCAGTCTGGTTCCCAATGGCAAAAAGCATGTTTTTTTCCCAATTGCAAGGCAAAAATTCCCAATTCAAATGAGAAAGAAAAATGAAAAAACAAAATTTAATTTATAGCAGTTCAAATGTTTATTGAATGTTTAAATCATTCAAATAACATAGTTAGCAATATTTAAAAACAAAAATAAACATAATTTTAGTTCTATTTGATTATTTTTAGTTATTTTATACAGTGTGACTTTTTCCCAATTTGTCCAAAATGTCGCGAAAATTCCCAATTCTGGGGGTCGGGTCATGTTCCCAAAATGCTGAGAAAAAACCCTGGCTAAGCATTGGATGGCCAATGCCTGGAAATGCAATAAAGATTAATTCCACTGTATTCTACACTTACCTAACTGGATTATAAGGCTCACCAAACAGAATATTATCTCTAACAGACACATTCATAATCCACGCCTGCTGAGTGACATATGCTAAACTTCCTTGAATAGCTATTTTCCCAGACACGTGGATCATCTGTTAAAATAGAATTAAAACAATCAATATCTTGGCTATAGAAACCAGTCTACAATTATGGATACATAAAACCAGTCTATAAATTCAGCAGAATGAAACCAGGCTATATCATAATATATAAAACCGGACAAAAATTAATTTCAATGAGATCATTCTATTTTTATAATACATAAAACTAGTTTAATAATTTTGACTACACAAACAAGTCTATACTTTTGACAAATAATGAAAAAAATTGACTGTTTTTGACCGTGAACAGGAAGATATAGTCAAACTGTTACTAAGATTAATCATCACTTACCCGGCCTAGTAAAGCTGAGAGTAAAGACGATTTACCACTTCCAACACTTCCACAAATACCAATCAGTTTACCCTGAAATAAAATACAGTTTTACTATAAGCTTTGATAAATCTAACCTGAGACATTACTATACAGTTTCTGAACTCCTTAGCTGATCTCTGACCTATGTCAAAATTTAACCAAACATTTAGTGTCGTTTAAGTAACAATTAGTACCCACTACTTTTTATAGGTGCTGATTATTTTGTCTAGTAATACCATATTTAATTTTGAACAAGTTAGTCTAGTAACTCAATCAATTAACTAACTGACTGACCAACAATCTAATCAATTGACCAGTCAATTGACCTGTCAACCAACTGACCAGTGAACCAACCGACTAAGCAACCAACCAACAAATCAATCAATCAATCAATCAATCAATCATTTAGTCATCCACACAATCTATCAATTAATTAACAAACCTTCTCTGCAGTTAGTGTTATTTGCTGCAATGTTGGAGTGTCAACAAATGGTACATCACCATTAGTATTGTCAGCACTCCTCAAAGCCTGTAGCTCTTCTTTGTTGTAGAAAGAATTTTTCTTTGCTCCCTTGCCTAAAATAGAAAGAGTTTGGTTTTAATATCAAGATTTTACTGAAACCACTTTTTTTCTATTTCTATCAGTCTCTTGAATGAAGAGTTATAATCTTATTTGCCAAAGGAACAGTATGATCAGAAGTTTTGTTTGTTTTGTATAACCAGTCACAAACCACAACCGTGGACCAGTTGTTAGTGCACTGAAATTGTAACTCGTCATACTCATTGTCATACTCTTCTATGAAAATCTGACAAAAATGTTGATTTTTCTCCATTTGTGGAGAAGATGCTTGCTTCTTGTGGAAGGGTAAGTTAATAATGGTTACAATATAAAATAACATGTTTGAAGCATTAAAGACGAAAAAATCAGAGAATCGATTTGATTAAAAATTGGACACAAGATAATTCCGCAAAAGTTTAATTTTTATCTGTTAGGCATGTTTCAAATAAATCATAATTTGTATCTTCCTGTTTAATGAGGCTAATATGTATGTTATCACCTTTCTTTGATTTCTTGCCGGAATCGTCACCACTTTTGGATCCACCCTCTTTATCCCATCTGAACGTACATCTATTTAGAACTAATGCATATTTATCATTGAACACGAGCCATGGATGTGGTTCCATCTCTGGCATTAATAAAATGCTCTGAAAAAATGTGCGACATTAATAAAAAATCATGAACTTCTATAGAAAATATGAATAGTTCAAGCAAAAAAATGAAGAATTTCAGGTCCAAAGGAAAAATGTACATTTGTAATAAAAATCCTGTTTCAAAGGGCAATAACTCCAGAAAATCTGAGGCTTCCTCTTAGTCTTTAAACTTCATACATCCTTTATATTCATGAACACTTTGAACAAGTTTGGTGCTGTTTGCATAACAATAACTTATGTTATAGAGAGTTGATTTTCTTTAATTTTCAAGGGCAATAACTCTAAAATCTAAACATTAATGAATATTAATGGATATTATGACTAAGTTTGATAAAGATTGGATAACAATACTAAACAGAGGACAACTTAGTGTATTTGGGTCATTTCAGGTGTTCATATGATAAAATTTTATTTTCCATAAATTCCTCTGTTTCATCAACTCATTTTTACCAATTCATGTGACTTGACTTTGTTCACATTTTCATGCATTAAAAAAGTAGAATTGTCAATATATGCAGTATAAGTCTCACTTGAAAAATAGTAAAAGAAATGTTGTTAATCATAATATTATATACCTTGTATCTTTTGAAGGAGACATAGGCATCAGCCAAAGCTTTCACAGCAAATGGAAGAACACCAAGTGAAAATCTCAAAGAATTCAACACAGCAATAATTGTAAATGCCTAAAAATACAAATAAAACATAAAAAAAATATATAAATTTGCAAAAATTCATTAATCAGTCAATTTTCAATTAATCTTTATATAAACTAATCAATCAATTCATCAACAATTAAGAACTTAAGTATAATATGAAATGTGATGTTTTCCTTAAAGGGACTTATCCCCATATTTACACAGATTATTTTTCAATTAATGATAAAATATGAAAATTAAGTTCAAGGTTACACATATGAAATAAGGAATGATAAGAGTAGAACATCAACTCACTATGACGGGGGTAAGCTCATTGCCGCTACGTACATAAGCCACAAATGTAAAAACTGAAGCCATGACAGGTACCAGAGGAGCTGTAGCAGTGCTGATACTTTGAACGTACGCCCCTTTCTCCAGGGTTGCCCGTTCCTTAGCACGTATTACTGAAAAAAGACAAGACAAGAATGATTCTATTTGAATTCTCAACTAACATACTTGCTTAAGTTTTGCTATTTTCTTGGCTAAAAACATTGTTTAATTCACAATTGGGCAGTCCAACAATAATCTCCCTGAGAAACCAATACATGTATCTATCTTTATGGTGAATTGTTTTCAGGGAAGAGCTTTTTTAAACATTGCCTTGTATACTAGCATTATCACATACCAGTAGTTTTTGTCATACAGACAATAAAACAAGAGCTCTGCAGAGTGGCACCAACCCTCATCTGTTTTACATCATTCTGTTTAACAAGCAATTTTGATAAAAATTCTAAGTTGAAACGGGGCAAAACTCCATAAATGTAGCTTTCAGAATAATGCCCCTAGTATTGCAACTGTGCCTCACCTTGACAATCAAGTATTCCAAGTGTCATGTTGATATCTTTAAAAGTGTTTGAGTAATGGGACACACTAAAGTTTTTGCATAACAACAACACTGCCTCCATAGCGATCATAATAGCTCGACTTCTCCGAAACAGATGAGTTAAAAATTACTACCAATCAGTCCAACAAATTATCTGCTAACACACTATGGCCCAACCAATGGGGCATATTTTTCTTGACCTTAGCCCCAATATATACATTTCAATTTAAGTAAAATGGTCCAATCTATTCACCTAACCAATTGTGGCCTGTATACAAAGTATTCTTACCTGCAATTGCTTTAGCGAATGATTTTTCCCAGGCATACATCTTGATCAACTTAATACAAGTCAACAACTCATTCATCATACGAACCTGCATGAGAGAAAATCATCAAAAATTACTGTATCAATCAAAACCTTGACCTGATAGCCCTTTTTCGCTCACTTGAGTAAAGACTGCAACTTTGACAGCTTTCCTGTGATTTGATCTGGTGACCTAGTTTTTCACCCAAGTTGACCTATGTTCAAACCTGTTCACGATATCATTAATACAAACATTCGGACTAGGTCTGGGGAAGACCCAACTAAAACTTCTAGAGGGTTTACAAAGTTTTTCAATGATTTGACCAAGGGACCTCATTTTTTACCCCAGATGACCCATGTTCAAACTTGACCATGTTATTATTAAGGCAAACATCTGACAATGTTTGGTGAAGGTTCAATCAAAATTGTGATCACTAGAGTGTTAACAAGGTTTTCCTGTGTGGTGACCTAGTTTTTGACCAGGGATGACCCATATTCATGCAATTTTAAGATATCATTATTACAAACATTCTGACAAAGTTTGATGAAGATCCAATCAAAAGTGTGACCTCTAAAGGGTTAACAAAGTTTTTCAATGATTTGACCAGATGACCTAGTTTTTTACCCTAGATTACCCATGTTTGAACTTGACCAAGATATTATTAAGATAAACATTCTGACAACATGCTCAGGTGAGCTAAACATGGAAAATAAAGAGAAAGAAGATAACAAAGGACAAAAACTGACAAAATTGGCTTCACTTCATTTAAAAGGACACGTAAAAGAAAGACAATAAAAATCTCAAACAATTTATAATCGTACTCTGTTATCTGTTACTCGAATGCACTTCCTTCTGTAGTAATTAGTGAGCTTTGAAATTAGTAACTGAAAAAGAAAGAAAACATTAAATCTGACAGCATAACAGATAAGTTCGAGTTTATTTTATTTTGCTAAGAAAATACGATTTGAAGTCGCTGCATAGAAATGTATAAGTGTAAAAAAAACTCCATCTTTTTTTGTTTGGGGTTTACATTTGCACCAACAGTCAGGGTAGTTTAGTCACTTATCCAGTTTTTAATGAGGCGGAAGACCCTAGACGTACGACTGGGTAGAACTACCTATCTGTATTACTAAGTTCAACAAATCCTACACATATGAAATTTGGTCTCAAGTGGGAAATAAACTCACAGCAGTGAGGGGCTGGTGATTTCTGGTCAGAGGCCATAACCGCTCAATCATAGAGGCCCAATGACCTACCATCATTTCACACAAGAATACATGAGATCAATCAGACATTAGTTCCTTCATAAAAATTTCCAAATGGATAACAAGGTAAAAACAGAACAAACATACCAAAAATGGATAAAATGCCAAGAATGTTCCCATGGTAATAAGGGCCCAAGGCCCTATCAGGTATATCATGTAAATAAAGCCCATAACAAGGGCCACAGGGCCTGGGAACATTAAGGGGCCAATAGCTGCACTCTCAAAGATTCTCTGTCCATCGTTACTAAGAAGGTTCACTAGCTGAAAGATGAAATAAAATCTATTGAAATAAACACCAATGAAATGAAACAAAGTAAAAACATGAAATTATAACATTCAAAATTTCAAACAGTACCAAGAAATGAATTACACTTTGATATCCACTTGATGTGTTGGAATACATTATTCTCATCGGTCAATTTGAATTGGTACCAAGAATTAATCAACCAATAAGAGGCTTGTTAATCTAAGACGGGTGGGTAGAAATAATATATGCTTTAGAATAACAAGCTAATCAATATACTATACAAATGAGTTGCTGGGCAACAGCTCCAAGACCAATGTTATCACACATTGTTTTTCAAACAAAAAAAAAACATTTATTCAGTGAGTACTTGACACACACAGCTTAAAATTATAAGAGAGTCAGTGGAAATGTATGTAACCAGCTGAAACAATGAGATCAAAGAAAGAATGCCAGCATGATCACAATATCAGAGATAAATATTTGAAGCAGACATAACCCTCAGAGTATTGAAATACAAGAATACAATACCTCTCCAACTGTCTTGTCTTCAAGACTTCGTAATTTCAAAATCTTTCTAAACAACAGTCCTTGCGTAGCGGCCCTAACTCGTACACCTAAATGGAAACGTATCATTCATACAATGAAATACAAGTAGTAAATGAATCAAGGTTACAGCCATCCAGAGGTTCCCTGGTCTGCGCATCAGTGGCATTAATGTTTTGAAGACATTGGTTCCATTACTACACTTTAAACATACATGTACATTCCATGCATCCAGCAACTTCTATTATTTTTGCACATCTGCATAAATTGTACTACATATATTCTTTTTACGTCTCTACAAAAAAGTAGTTCTACATTTAACATTTTTCTTTTTCTGCCAATAAAAGTAGTTCCACAATTATTATTCTGTTTTTTCTGCCTTAAAAGTGGTTCTACAATTATTATTCTTGTGTTTCTGCCTTAGGGTATTTCAACACTTATTTTAACTATAAAATCTTGCTACCCTTGTTTGAAAATATAAAGCTATTGATTGTTTTGGGGATGCCAGTTGTGGAAGCAATTGTCATCAGTGAGATTTTAAGTTTAAAAGCTGCTTTCTCAGCTAAGATGTGTCTATGAAACAGGCTCCAGTGCTCCTCCAGAAAATTGTACAATATCAAAATGTTCTATTACCTGTCGTGTAGTTCAAGTGCCAAGACAAGGCAAAAAATAAAGACCGACAAAGTTCAGTAGCTGATAAGCCCAGCACAAAGGCGATTCCAATACCAACGTTGATGTTGCCAGAATTCAGGTAAGACAATAAAGAGTGTAACACAAAGGCCTGAAAAGAAACTAGACAGTTAAAATTACTTAATACCTTCAGAATCTTAGTCATACATAGTTCATGATTTTAAGTTTGTAAGGAATAAACTTTACAAAAATAATCTTACATATTTTATGATAAATTAAAGATTTCTGTGTTTAAAACTTTAAGACAATATTCTACAATAACAGGAAATGTGTTATTAAATTACTATATTTAAATGATCAACATGAAATATGCAACTGTATCAGAGCAGACATTTTACATAAGCCCAGTCAAACCTGTGTTTGCAGCCATCACCAAATAGAGGCCACCCTGTGAATGAAGGCCATTCTTTGAAAATGGTTATTGATCATTTAGAATAAACTGACCTCTGAATAAAGCCCATCTGTCAATAAAGGCCACATTTGTCTTTCTCAAGGGTTGCCTTTGTTCACAGGATTGACTGTACATGTATTATGAACATATTTGCATTTCATAACCACAGTGATACAAGCAATACAAAAGCTTCAATTTTCATTCAATAACTAAAGAGTTTGATATAATGAGTTTCTCTTCTTTCCTCATGGTACCTTGACGTACAGCAAAGTATTCTAGAAGTAAGGCTAAAGCTTTAGGAAAATATAAAATGAAATTATTATTCAATGCCTGAGTCAGAAAATTGAGATTTTAACCCAAGAGTTTAAGAGTTAGCATATGTTTTTTCACTCCATTCAATGTCTCACAGAGGTCATAATCCTGACATCTGTTAGATGTGATGGTTATTTAGAAAAGTCAGCAGGTGAAGCAGGATTAGCATTGCCCAAATGAAGGGACAAAATTTATAATTGTAGGTAAACAGACACACAATTTACTAGCAATATACACTTGCACATGAATACGTAAATGTAATTCACTATTGTTACATTACAGCCAGGCATACAAATAAAGACCATATTTGGGAAAATCGGATAACAGTCTTTTCTTATGATAGTATTTATGAGAATTAATGGTAAAATGAAAAAAACTTCTATCAAAAATGATATTACATGTCTTTATAGCCAGTTGATCTCATTTACTGGTGGTTGTGTGCATAAGGTTGACTTGAATGTGCCTTAGTATAATGAAATATTTTGTCAAGCTTTGGAACAGAAAAGAGATTGCTGAAAAAGAAGGCATGGTAAAAGATGGAGGTAAGATATATTGATAGATTACAATTCTGTTTATAAAACAGAAATGAAGGATAAGCAGATTTGTCACTTTACAAAGAAATGGGAGAGAAAGAAGGTTTGTTACTTACAGGAGTAGAAAAAGAGAATAATACACTAATTGTAACAAAAACCGTTACACAACAAATTCTCGTAAACACAAATCGTAGAATTGTTCGAAGAAATGATGCCTTTTTCGGACCACGTGTCCGAAGCTCCTCCAGCCATAATCGCTCTAATCTAAAAATAAGTGGAAAACAGCCATAACAAACAAAACAAAAATCTCCATTTTTGACGAGCGCATATTCACATTCAGTGAATTTATTGCCACCTGAAAGAAAAGGGTTATGTTTGCAAACCAGTCCAACAATGCAGCCATGTCATTGGCTTACATTTTGTCATAGTTCTGAAATGACTAATCAAAACAGTGATATTCATGACTGGTGTAAAACTCACAGAATTATTTTCAGAATTGGTCATATGAATCTCAAAACACTTTCAGCAGCCAAAATCATTAAAATGTGTACGGAAGTTTTTCGCGCAGGACATACACAAACAAAGAGTCAAAGCATTACCAAGAGAATAACAATTTTTCAAAACATAAAAACCAAGTTTCAGAAAAAAGAAAAATAGTTTTTGCACAAGACAGCCACTTCATATAAGACACAAAAAAACCTGCTTAGGGAAATAGGATGTAGATTATGCCTGTAGATACACAAAGAAATAAAATCCATTTGAGTCATATTCCCTTCAATTCATTTATATTTCAACAAATCGACAGCAGTTTGACCAAACACAAAGATAGAGAAAAAAAATTAAACTCAGCTGTAATAATGATGGGCAATGTAACTAAAACAAAAGAGACTCATATTTGTGGCTTCAAATATTATTTGTAACCAATAAATTCCCATTACCTTAGTGCAAACAAGTTTTACCCCGAATTTATACCTTACGAACAAACTAGGATATTACAACCATGTCACAAAGATGGTAGATCAACATATGACAAAAAATATAAATATGAGCTTGGAGCCCAGGAATTGAGCATTTTCATTGGTCAATTTTAAATTATCTTTTAAAATAACCAATTAGATGCTTGTGTTTTGAAACTGATCTATAAAATATGGTACTTTAACCATAGAACAATTTCTTAACATATCAAATTTAGGTCACCCAGAAATATCAAGTATAAAATCTTGTAATTAAATTAGTTCAAACACTAAACTGGTTCCCATACTAAGAATCCTAAGAACCAAAATTCAAATCATAGTGACAGACAGCAGAAACCAGTCTAGTTACACAGGAATACAGTTAGACAGTTTTATGAAAATGAATTTAGGCATATGCACTGCTTTGTCAGCTCTAAGTTAGGAAAATTGTGGTTAGCAAAAACAGCTATTCGGGTGCTTATAGCTTTGCTAAAAACAATCAAAACTACGAAAACACTAAACATGCAACTAGAAATACAGTTGTAATTATCAAGTCATAATAAAAGACACAATAAACACAATAAAAAAACCAGCACATATTAATAAAAGGTACTTTTCTTTTTACTTTGTCAAGATGCATAAACAGTTAGTACTTAGTGAAATATAAGAGGCATTCATGTATGTTCACTATTCTATCACTAGTTGTGACTGATAAATCATATTCTGTACTGCTGTATAAATGTATGTAAATATTTTGTTATCGATTTGTAAAATGCAAAACATGCACATTTTATGTATGTGTATAAGCCTGTGGCCTTTTTTTATCACAAATGCAGATTCAAAAGTTTCCACGCATATGAACAAACTAGATCTCTTTAATTGTTACAGAGGATTTCTCAAACGTTTTCTACCGCAAAATTTTTAACTAGCCAAATTTTAACCGAACAATCATAGCATTCACTTTTACTGAGTAAAATAACAGTAGTTTTCATCAACATTTACAAGTTCACAAAATTTTATACCCTCCCCCCCAAAAAATCATAGTGAAAATTGTCACATTCTTTTTTTTTATCTGCAAAATGATGGTGCTTTGAAAATTTTAAGTGAACTGTATTTTGAATGTGTCCAAAATCTTTACTAAACATTTTTGAAAGGTATATGAGTACATGTATTTAGATTTTAGTACAAAATAAGATTCAAACAAACAGAATATTATAAAATACATACAACAAAGTTAGTATGGGTGTTAACTATTGACATTTAAGTTGAGAGGATTTTGATAAAATGCAAGTAAATTTTAGTGTCCTCTTTTCCTTAATTATTTTTCTTTTGGTTTATTTTTTCTCAAACCCACCATTTTTATTTCAACTATATTTTAGATTTTAGTAAATAAATGAAGACAGCATTGTGGACATGTACAAATGTTGCTTATTGTTGTAATCTATAAATCCATTCTTGGTATATTTTATTATTTTACCATTTTTTTCTTTTGTGTCCTATGACACATTAACAGCTCTAAATTGTATAAAAAATACAAATATCTTATAATTCATTTAATTTCAAACAACTCACTGGATTTCATTGTATATTATCTTATTTCAATTCCTCTCAACTAAATTCTGTTACAGTAAGTTTTAGCTACAAAAGATATGGGCTGCAACAACTACACACGTGCAGATTAACTTACGGGCCCTAGAAACTGACAAACAATCGTCAAAATCAAAAGAAACCAGGTCATTGCCAAGCGCGTTTTCATAAACGAATACATAGCACGAGCAAACGATGCTTTCTTTGGGCCATGCTTCCTGACTTCTTCCTCCCAAATTCGTTCTAATCTGTAAGCAAACTTGGAATGTAGGGGAAAATATACACAAAGCAACACGGATGTTTTTATTGCAGGGACTAGATCCATAATTTATTTTTTTAAATCTGGAAACTCCTTTCATTTGAAAGTAACATAAATTTCAGGCGTCAATTTAGAGATGAGTCTAATTAAAGGTTGATACAAATGAAGGAGTTAATAGACTGCAAAAAAGAATGAATTATTAATTTGAAGTCTAGTCCCCTTAAAAATGTATGCTACAGAGATGTCCTGATCTTAGTGACCAAAGACGAGTGCATGTATACACACACAAAGAACTATGCAGACAAATTACTTAAACTTCAAACTATCTTTATGATTGCTTGAAAAAAATAAAATTTTAACAATTTTTTTCACATCTTATGCCTGTTTTCGGTTATATATCAGTTGGCAGTTACCAAACAAGTGTTCATGGAGTCTTTACCAGTACTAACCTAATTCTCTGCAAGAAACAGTCAACTTCTCAACATAGACAACTTAAATCAGCCACAGGAATGAATGGCTTAACCCTTTCCCTATTAAGCATATTTTGGACTCTTCCGAATTCAAATCTAATATACGAAACATCAATTTATTTAAGAAAATTGGGTTATTTTACTCTGAAAGAGTGGAAAACATAGTGGCAAAAGAAGCCAATATTCATTACAAGCAATGGTTTCTTTTGCCACAATGTTTTCAAAAGTCGTCTGCTTCAGATGCAAAGAAATATGGTACTATGAGGCAAAGGGTTAAGACATAATGTTTTTAACTAAATCATCACAAGGACTATGTAGGGGGCTCCGTGGTTGAGTGGTTATGGTCTCTGACTGGTAACCCCTTACCAATGAGAGTTAAAATCCCATCTGGTACCAGAGAAACTTCACATGTGAGGAAGCTGCCCAGTGGTTCTACCTAGGTATACACCCGGGATCTTCCTGCACCATTGAAGCTGGAAAGGCAGCTAAAATGTCCCTAGCTGTTTGTGTGACGTTTAACCCCTCCCCCACCAAAAAAAGAAGACAATGTGCCACTATCAACTTAAGGCAGGAACGCAAACCAGAGGTCTTTACACATAATGCTCTCCCTATAAAGCTGGGCAGGCTGACAACAATTATTCATCTTTGTCAGCTGTCAAGAGATAGAAAGTTCCAGGTGCGTGGCTTTTTAAAGCTGGGGGCCGCAGGGCCTGAATTCTCCCAAAATATTGGTATTTAAAGACTTTTCAGAGAGATTCCTGGTAGCTAGTGATAAGGCTTACAACATTCCAATGGGTATGTAAAATCACTTATAAATGAAAAATATCATTTTCAGCAGATATTGGAAATTGCATCATAGAAACTTAAGCATGTGAGCATGGTTCTCACTGACAATGTATGTGACCTATATACAATGCATATAACTAAACAGATATAATTGTGTATTAACTGCAATGTCTTTATTAAAACAGTAATAAATGGCAGACAATGCGATTACAGGAATTTGAAAAATGAAGATTGACTGCAAATGTAGTCTTAAATTTAATGCAGTTCATACCACAAAGATCAGATGTAAAAAGGGGCTAGCCCCTTAAATTCAATACCTGTCAGCATTTGGTTTACATTGTTCAGTCTCGCTGACTCTTAAATTAGCAATGGTGTCAATCCCTTTCCTGTAAATGTTCCACATCATTGAACTTTGCCAACTGAACGTTGTCAGTGACATGCAACCAGCTCTGGCTGCTGGAAATTCTTCCTTTGGTCTTAAATAAAGATAGAAAAGCTTCATGAAACATCGAAAATGAATTTATCCACTTTTTTACAACTCTGAACATTTTAACATATGAAATTCTGAGGTTTTAAAGACTTGTCATTATTTGATAAGTAACTTTTTTATCAGTTTTTTTTTTGCTGAATTTTGGAGTATTAGAAATAAAAAGACAAATAATAAAAGATTGGAACTGAAGATATCTGTGAAGTCAATCATGCCCTGTGTGGACAGATAAACATACCAAAACAGACAGACAAACGTCACAAAAAACATGACTCCTCCCATTAAAAGCATAATTATTATACAGAGCTGGGTTGAAGATGGGAATAGATACTATTATACTGACCCCTTTTCAAATCTTAATGGTAGAACTCCTTTCAAAGCCTGTTTATAACGTCCAAACTGTTTACGGTGTGTGCTCCCTTCAGGAGACATTTCCGCCCCATCAAGGGCCAACAAACTGAAAAAAGAGAAAATAAAAAAACCCATTGTAATAGTGCACATTTTAAAAATTGAACAGTATATTTTATATCCATTCTAAGAGTGTCTAATTTTGCAAACCAGTCTATAAACACAAGCTTCTGATTGGTTGGACCAATTTTGCTCCAAAAGTTGACCAATGGGAAGTTTGCATTTGTGACTGGGCTTCATACACAGCTTCATAACCTTAATTTGATCCAGACTGGTTGAGATAGAGAGATGAGTTAATATTATGGGTTTGTTTCAGTAATGTGCAAACAAGTTTGTAAGGAACAGACAGTGCACTTAAAATAAGAAATAAACACATTCTTTCACATAACTGTTAACTGGAACCTTTGCATTAATTTACAATACCAAATTATATATTCATTCCACCTTTTATACTAGATAACAGATCAAAATAAAACTGAATTTGGGCCAAGCTTGTTTGAGATCTTTGAAAGTAGACCAGTCTAAGCATACAGTCTGGCCAATGCTCCATAATTTTTGTGTTAAACATATTATATTTATGATCAATAGACTGGTTTACATCTACACAACTTTGATAAAATGCATTCAATATGCATTACAGCACAGGTTTAATCATGATGGAAATGTCGAAAACATGATTTACATTTGAACCAGATAAGGGTGGTTTCCAAACAATTTAGGGAAGATCCTATCAAAACTGTGACTTCAAGAGTGTTAACAAGATTATAAAGTGCTTTGACCTAGTGACCTAGTTTTTGACCCCAAATGACCCAAGTTCAAAATTGTCCAAGATATCATTGAGACAAACATTCTTACAAGGTTTGATGAAAATTTAATCTGAAGTGTGACCTCTAGAGTGTTAACAACCCTCAGGTGTGGACGACGGACGACAGACGATGGACATCGGAGACTGACAGATCACTATAGCTCTCTGAGCACTACATGCTCAGGTGAGCTAAAAAGGAGGTCAAATAAAAGGAGACTTTACCAGCCTTGGTTTTAGTTATAGGTTAAATTACATAAATATCATAAAAGCTGAATATTTTACTAGTTGATGTAAACCATATTAGAGGATTTAATTCAATCAAGCATTGTGAAGAACATTATTATGTATAGTATGCTTATCCTAATTAAATGAAATTAAGTTTATACCAACTTAAAAGAGCAACGCTACAGCTGAGTTCAGCAATTGTGTCTGACTCATTCAGACACATCGAAATAAACAGAATTTTACAACAAATAAATGAAGGTAGTACTTATTTCAGTCAGATAAAAGCAGGTTAATTTGTCATAATCAGCTATGGTGTAAGCTTACCTTCTGGTCATATCATCAACTCTGCTGTCTTCATTATCAACATTATCAACAAAAACTTCAGCATCGACCACATCTTCTTCATCAGAACTGGTATTAGAATCATCAGCAAGCATAACTGTCTTTTCAGTCACTTCTCTTTCATTTGTGTCTTCAGTATCTGCTGCCTTAGAATTTTTATTTGTGTCTAGTTCAGTTTTGTCAGCATCCAAAGCATGAACATTAGCCTCAGGTTTTTCATCCTGATGAGACTCTGATTTATCATCACTTTTGTTACTATCTTCAGTTGTCATGGAGATATTCTGGTTGTCATGGGACAATTCTAACAAGGTTTTCTCATCTGATTCCATTTTGTTCAGTGTATGATAATAAGATATTCAGATGATCATTCCTATCTTCACTTTGAAGATTAATTACATGAGCTAACTACACTTTCGACCTCCAGTTGAAGAGTTTAAACCTATGAATAGTAGATTCCAATCACGTTTTCTTATTTGAAAATACAAAATATCAATGACTATTTCTTCCTTTTAGCTGAAGAGCTTTTAACACTAGATTCCAATCACGTTTTCTTATTTGAAAGCACTAAATATACATGACTATTTCTTCCTTTTAGCTGAAGAATTATTAATGAATTTCTAGCATTTATTTCCCTATTATGTCATTCTTCATAAGGTAATTAAAAAAATGCTTACAGTCAAGTCATTGTACAACCATTTTGTACATCAGTCTGAAAAGTAAGACAGATTGAGATAAAGTCATCCAAAAAAAAAAACAAATTGTAATACATTTATATGTAAATTCTATTGTAATGTATCCTATGTGCATGAGGCCCCAACAAAACTTGTTGGCCATGATAAATTTATTACTTCTACATTACTAAAGGTTCAACTATCTTCATAAAAATTGTGAAGAAGCTTCCATGGCCTAGTGGTTACGGTCTCTGATTAGTAATCACTAGCCTGTCACTGCAGTGAGTTCGAATCTCAACTGGAACCAAAATTGAACATGTAAGAAAGCTGCTCACAGAAGGTCAGTGGTTCTACTCAGGTGTACGCCAGAGGTCTTCCTCCACTGCTAAAGTCGAAAAAGTAGCCGAATGACCCTGGTTATAGGTGTTACCTTAAGCCTCAGAGAAAAAAAACAACATTTAAATGCAATGACTAGACAGACATCTTCACTATCAGTTTCTTTTAAATAATTTCAGTAGATTCTTATGAAACTTTACAAGCTAAGGATGATGGGAAAATATGAAGAACCCTTGATTCAGATCGTGGTTCAGTGATATAGAACTTGAGATCAGTTTATAAGCTCACATTTCGTAATTGTCCTCATAATCTTTTTCAAACCAGTTAGTATGTGATATTTGTAAGTAAATAATTTAATCAATTGACTTATATACAGAGTAGTGCTTGAAAAATAAATAATCAGTTTATAATTAACTTGAAAGTATTGAAAACATTAACTTGAGAATTGAGCTGGGAGGTCAGTCTCAAGCATTTTAACCTTGGACCCAGGGACTGGTTTCGCAATGCTAACTAAACCTTTAAATTAAGCAGGTGGTTTTTCACTAGTTTTCTGTCGTATACTAAAAAAAGATATTAAAAACAATAACAATGGTTATTTTAATATAATGCATGGGAAACTGCACATTGGGCTCCAGAGTTCTTACGTTTTTTCCAAACCTAAAAAGACATGCTCAAAAAAAAAACTTAAAAACTAAGGAAATTTTTTCCTAAAAGGTTCTTGAAAAGGACCCTGTACTAGCTGTCATCATCAAAGATGCGCTGGTCATGTCACTTCAAGTTGTTTCATACTACAAATAATCTTCATGATACATGTACACCGACACATACACATGCATTCTTTTCCATTTTTTGTAACATGCCACAAAGGAAAAAATATCATTTTTCACTATTGTTTATCCAATACAATGTGGAAGGAAAAAAAGTGGAAGTTGAATCACAGATTGATAAAAAGTCCCTACTTTTTACAAGACATTTTATTTAGGATTGTGTGCAATATTTAACAACAAGGGAACAATCACAACCAGAGAATCTCACAGCATTGAAGTTCAGGCATTATCTTACTACTAATGACTGTACATGTATATAACAATGACATAAAAATATTTTAAGTTCAAAGATATTCCACATTAACTCTGCTGGGTGCTCCACAAACAAATTTATTATATAGTCAGCAGGGAAGCTATAACATTTCATAGACAGACTGACAGGCAGACAAACCTTTAAACAGAATAACTAAGAGGCGGGCGGGTGGGTGGGCGGGCAGGCAGGCAGGCAGGCATGTGATCACGTAATCCAGGACCACTGTCAGATCAACAGTCTGCTAAACTGGCTGTGGTCCAGTGGTTAGTGTGCTGGACTTGTAACCCGGAGATCCAGGTTCGAATCCTGGCCGTGGCAGGTCATACCCTTCTATGAAAATTTGACAAAAATGTTGATTTTCCTCCATATGTGGAGAAGTTGCCAGTTCCTTGTGGAAGGGTAAGTTAGTACTGGTTAGTATACAGTCCAAGAAAACTTGTTAGGCAAACTGGTTGCTGTATATAACTGAAAAATTGTTGAAAAACTATCTTAAACTCCAGTGACAGTAAGTCACATAAAAACAAACAAAGCACCAACAGCCACGGTCATTTGACAAGACACTATAGATCACTGATCAAAGACCATAATCACTAGACCACAGAGACCCGCATTTAGTGTAAATACTTTTCATGAGCAACATTTTTAAACTGAATAAAAACAATCACAGATCGCATCTAATGCATAAATTAAAGTGACTCACCAATCCAGACAGAATGAATTAACATTAACTAGACAAAAAACGATCAGAATGAAATACAACACAAATGACAATTACTCATACAAGTACAACCTCGATATTAAAACCACCTTTGGGACAAAATATGGTCATAATATTGAGGTGGTTTCCTTATCAAGTAAAATTAAGAGGAAATATTGAAATTCAGTCCAAAAAGTGGTCAATTTAATGAAGTGGTTGTAATACTGAGGTGGTCTCTATGAGAGGTTTTACTGTACATTTAAATTAACAAAAACTGTCAAAAAAGTCAAGAAATATGACTTATACACACAGGTGGCCAATATTCAGAGAATTACTTGATAAATCTTATCACTAAATGAGCGCTGACAAATCACCATTGTTCACAGGTGGCTATAAACACGAGCTTAACAGTAACAGTACCAATATTATGAACAGCTAGGGCCTCCCCTGTCCCCCCCCCCAAAAAATATACAAAATTCATCAACACTTTTCCCATATGATTAACATAAATTAGTAAATTCATCAGAGTTAAGTAAATGATGAGATCACTTCCTTAAAAATTCCTTTTAACCACGCAAGAAGTAAATAGTTCAATTGTGTTTATCCTACAGTACAACCTCAAACCAAAATGTTTTATTAATTTTCTACAATTTAGTGACATTAACCACAAGCATATGTATGAAATAACAATGAACTGTCATTTATACATACCGGTAGGTAACAAAATTATCAGATTTTTCTGAACACTTTTACCCTCGAACATTTTTCAGGTTTTGTGGATAAAGACCTCACAGAATTTATCAAATCAAATTTATAACAGTTTATAATAAAAGAAAATGTTTAAAGAGTATACTTCACAGTCAATTCTATAACACCAGATAATCATATACAGTCATGTGCTAGTTTCAACCAAATAATGATGTGCTATAAACACAGTATTTGACCCCAATTAAACAGGAGTACATTTGTTGTATTAACGAGGATGGGCAGTACGTTCAGTAATTGCAAGTTACAGTAATTATGACACATCCTAACACAATCAGTAACTAGATAGGTCCTGAATTTATATACCAACTTATATGTATTTATATATCAACTTTTTTATGGGTTTTGAAGTCACAAAATTTCTAAAATTGAGATTTTCTCAAATCATTTTTTCTCGCAATTTACATGGATCGTGTGTTAAATATATTCTATATTTTATGCTCCCAAAAAGGACGAACTGAGTTGATTTTATTTTTTTTCATTCGAGACTGAAATTTCATTTTTATTTCCCCTGCCTAACCATGTCTGGACATTTATTGCCTGAGAAACAAAAGGTATAAAATCCTGGCCTAAAGCAGCTTTGCATCAAAACAATCCTTTGCATTGTTTTATAAAGCCATGATTATACTATTATTTTTTCCAGTATTTTGATTTTTTTATGTGACATTGACCAGTTCACATAATCAGTTTTCCTGGACAGAGTACCAACCAGTGATAACTTACCCTTCTACAAGGAGCTGACAAGTTCTGCACATATGGAGGAAAATCGTCATTTTTGTCAAATTTTCATGGTAGGGTATGACTTGCCACGACCAGGATTTGAACCTGGATCTCCAGGTTACAAGTCGAGTGCAATAACCATTGGACCATGGTCACAGCCCTCAGTATTTTGAATAAAAGTACAAAATTTTTATAAGGCAATATTTTTCTACAGTGGTTTGTAAACTGGGGGCCTCCATGGTTGAATGGTTATGGTCTGTGTCTAATAATCACTAGACCTCCCAACTGTGAGTTCAAATCTCACCCAGGCCCAAATTTCACAAGAGTATTTCAACACATATAGAAGAAAATCTTCATTTTTGTCAAATTTTCATAGAAAGGTATGACCTGCCATGACCTTATCACCAGGTTACAAGTCCAGCGCACTAACAACAAGACCACAGGACCTCAGTTGCAGCCGAAAAGTAAAATATAACAACACTGGTGGCATTAATGTAGAAATAATTAGCAGAACATGAGTATACAAATTCTATACAAGTTAATTATATTATGCAAATTATCACAAACTCAACAACACAGATATTCATTAATATTTGTCAGATAGTAAAAATACATAAAATCTAATACATTCAATTTACTGGAGCAGAATGATTAGAATATCTCTGATCCAGACTTGTTTGAACAAATGAAAAAAGTACAGATTAGGCCGTCCCACCAAAAAAAATCAGTCATCTTAACTCCTTTAAAAATCCCAGGACCACCAAAGTTATTTTAGCATTTTTGAAAAAAAAAGTTCCTAATTCTAGCTTTTTATTTCCAGTGCAGGCATAATTATGTTGACAAAAATATAATAAATGTATGCATCAACTTGCTCACTGTTAAAAGTTTGGGTCACAAAACTGCCAACCAACATTTTTTAAGGATGGGTATTAAATAAACGAATGATTATCAAAATTTTTGTCTTGATTTAATGTGATTTCAAGGTAAGGTGCGTCCAGATTAGATGGGTCAATATCAGTGGGGCCTAGATTTGAGGGGTTTCACTGTATGTCGTTTAAGCAATAAACCTCACAAATATAAACTAAGTCAGAGATAAAGTAACGACCTTGACCAAGAAAGTACAGACGGGCAACTAAAAAATGTATGCATACAGCATGCTTTCTTATTATGCTGGACATATAAGTCGAGTTTCATCATAATGCGTTCAAAATTTCAAACAGTAATGGCTGACTTGTTTGTTTGTTTGTTTCACTGGGTTTAACGCCATTTTTCAACAATTTTTCAGTTATATACAGCAACCGGTTCACCTAACCAGTTTTCCTGGACTATATACCAACCAGTACTAACTTACCCTTCCACAAGGAGCCGGCAACTTCTCCACATGTGGAGGAAAATTTTAGTAATGGCTGACACATATACATCAAAAGCTTCATGAATTCATAAAGACAGAAAGACGGACAGAAAAACAACAGACAGACAAATAGACAAACAAACAGAAGAGCTAAATAGAACTAAAATACAGTGTGGTAATACAAAAATACATGTATATCCATCATGGAAAAATTACAGGTGCAAGATATGCACATTAAGTACACCATCACATAAACAAATCTTACAACAAATAATATAATTATACAGACAATCCTGGGTCTACAGCCACTCGCGAGATACAGACCCTCATGTGAATAATGACCCCTGCTAAGGCATAAAAGACGTTCCAGTTTTCCACAAACCTGACCAACCCTAAGTTCCTTTCCGTAAAGAAGCTACACCTATCTGGTTTGACAGTATTATTAGGGAAAATTAATGTTTGTATGTAATAATAGCTGTATATTATGAAATATACATAAATAAATCATGCCATATTTTCTAGAAACATTAAAATACTCAGATACTAAAAGGTAATATACCTAAATAACACAGTTATCCATTAAACATATCTCACAATTTTGAATATATCCATTATAATTTACAAGTACATATCAATTAATTTCTTACCTACTTTCAGTTTATATGTATTTAATACATAAACATTTATTACTAGACAAACAATAATCTACTCAAAGCTGATGATAACAGCAGAGTTTTCCACTATACTAACTAACTTCCTATTATGAAGCGTTCTCATACGTATCTGTCACAAAACACTCACTTCAGTGGTTTTACATGGAAGCAGTAAGAATTACTCATATGTAACATGTTCTAGATTTTTTGAGATCCAATTCGTAATAAATTAACTAGAATCCTCAGTTCTGCTGTAATAACATCCTAATTATTAACTATCAAAACCCTCCTCAGTTTTGAACTCTTCACAATCATTTGTTTAAACAAATATACAGAATCAACTCAAGACTGGCATTTCAATTTTTTCACTGGGGTATAAAACATGGCACCAATAGCCAGAGTCATTCGACAACTTTTAGTTTTAATGATGGAGGAAGCCCAGGCGTACACCTGGATAGAAGTACTGACCTTCCGTATGCAAGACCAGACAGCTTCCTCACATGTTAATTTGTCTGGTCCTCGGTCAGAAAATTATATATTAATGACAATATAGAAAATGTAACACTAAGGGATTAATATCATTCTTAAAATGATCAAGACAAATTCATCATATGGTCCTGGTTTAACTGACAGTAGTAGAATTTTTCACAAAAATTCGATCTCTAAATACTCGTATAAAGTAAAGCTCAATCTACCTCAAGCAAAACGAAAAATGCAGCAGCCATGTTTGTTTACCTTTACATGTACTTCTTTCTAGGGTTAAATATTTATGTGATTCTTTGCATGTAAAATGCAGTATTTCACAATACTGTGAGTACACTCGAAAGTGGGTTGCAGCAGTCACAAAGTTATGGTAGTTTTGCGCCTACTATTTTCTTAAGTGTTTTTGTGAAAAGGAGCCTTATCACAATTTTTTGTCCAGTCAGTTGTAAGATTTTTTTGTGAAAAGGGCTTCAGATCCCTTAATCAAAAAAGTCTCAATAATACACACAGCTTCTTATACACAAAATCTTCAGCAATAAAACAAAGTGAATAAAAAAACAGCAAAATATAAAAAAGCAACTTACAATCACTTGAAAGAAATAGTAAAGATAATAGTTATTCCTTTATCGTATCATCAACTATTCAAAAAGACGTATAAACTTACTATACCACAACTTCGTTACACGCTCCAATAAACGTTACATCATGAATACTATAAATGTACTACGGTAGTACATCAACCATATGTTCAAATAATTTTATCTCACTGAAATTTGAAATTTGATAAAATTTCGTCTTATACGCATAAGATGACCATTAAGTAAATATAACCCAGCTTAACCACCAATTTTTCCACCAATGATGACACTTAAAATGCAGGATTGCGTTGTAAAGAGTGGGTTAAAATATGGGACAAATATGTAGAAAAGTCGTCTCCAGGACAAAAGATATAAATGCGTGTCCTATTCATAACTACAAATGTATTGTAAAATATCTTGTGAAAGTGTCGCCGTAAAAAATACCAGAAAAAAAAACAAAAGGATCATAATGACTATGATAATTAGACTCTTCCTACTTAAAACATAAAAACTAACTAATCTCTATCTACTTAATCTCAATGGTTTGATCTAGACAAAAAACTGACCATACTATTAATTTTCCTAATGTCACAAATACTGACACTTGTACCAGATTTCAAATTGTCCCCACAAAGACAATTTAATTAAATCTTATTTTAAGTTGAACATTGTCACATGAAGACCACATTAAATGTGTAACTCATCCTATGATTGTAAATTTTTATCGACGTTTGTCAGATAACACACTCCTTTATGAGAATATTTCAATTCAGGATGTAGCGTAAAATGACCCAAGTATTAATGCAACTTTACTACAATCAAATATGTACTTCAAACCACCTTTGATTAGCGACCATCTGACTTTCACAAACTGATGAATCATTTCTAACTTTAAAAGGAGAAGTTTTTTCAGCCTGTAAATAAAGACCGCCTAAATTAAGACCACTTTAAACCAAAGATGGTCAAATTTGTAGGTTTGAATATGTATTCTTTCCTATAAGAGCTACACATGTTGGATGCTATCAAACATGTGATCATTCTCCCAGTTCTAAATTTTCAAAATTTCAAATAGATTTTTGATAAGGTGTCAAATAAATTGTTTTTTTCTGGTTACGTGTTCATTAAAAATAGGGTAATAGGGAAATTTTTTAATAATTTTTTTATTTTTCCTGAATGCAACAGTTGTTCAGATTATTTCTGTGCTGTAAGGTAAAAAGTGGAAGTACCACTCCTCAAGCCTAATAAAAAGTTGAGGGTCACAGGGGAAAAATCAGGGTAGGTTGGGTAACCAGAAACAAAAAAATTTTATGCTTAAAACGCTACATATTTTTCAAAGAGCATTCTGTATACGAGTCAGTTGATCGAATTACACATTTAGCAAACACATAAAGTTGGTCTGATGTAAGTTAAGGATATTCATAAACAAGATTTGAGCTTCCTCAAGACCAATCTCAAATTTTAAAACCTAAGGCCTGCTTTCCCTGAGTTACAGAATTCGTTACCCACACCGCCCGTGCACAGTCTTTTATCTCACCCTTATGCCCAATTAACCGTTGACAGCTATGTGAGATCTGTGTAGAATCTTTATCCATCTATAATTTCAAACTTATTAAATTTGTCTAAATCTGTCTTACCTGACAAAACAATACCATCAGAAAACATTCCGGGAAGTTACAGGTGTACGTATAGGTGTATGAGATCACCGTCAAATCTTAATCCATGCATCAATAATATTAAATTCACGATATTTTGTGACATCCTTCTTACCTTACACAACAATGAACAATACAGTCATGTTTCATGAAAGTTTTAAACTTTAATGAAATAGATACCCATATATATTTTACTACTATTTTATCGTACATTAAATCTAAGGCTAAGCTCAAATTAATAGCAAACTATGCTTATGGTAAAAACAGCCAAAATTATTTTGAGATGGTCCCTTGTATATCTCATTTGTCTCCCTCAGATCTAAATGTCACATGCATAAAATAGTTTCAACAACAAAATATCTTGGAAATGCATCGCATATCAAAAAAAAAAAATGCAGCAATAATAAAAATAAAGTAAAAAGGTATACTATTACAGCTGTAGAGCCTATAAAGGAAAATTTTCCAAGAGTTTATTTTGTCTTCATTTTATTAAAAAACCACTACAAACAAATTTCATGAAAATTAACTGCTGGCTCTTTATCATATTATCCTTGGTATAGGAATACATGTCATGGTATTTTGCTCACATTGTGTAGATATTACTATTTATACAAGCCTGTATGTTTAAAAAGAGTTTTAAAAACCTTTTTTTTCACTGGGGTTTGAGATTGCACCAACAACCAAGAGTCATTTAGAAACTTTTCCATCTTTTAATGGTAGAGGAAGACCACTAGATAGCTTAATGCCTCACATGTGAAATTTGTCTGGTCCCATATGATATTTGAACTCATGGCATAAGAGGGGCTATTGATTACTAGAATAGTAAATTATTGCCTCTATTACTAGACAAGGCGGAGACCAAAACAGCAGAGGCCCCCTTTTGCAAATCAAAAGTAGCTAAGGGATCTTTTTCCCAATATTGCGCAAAAAGTTCAGCATTCATAGAATTTTTAAACCAAAAATTTGTTTCTTTCTAAGAATGGTGTAAATCTGTTAAAGCGATAAAATAGATCCATTGGTACTGATGGTTAAGTGTATATAAAGCAAATAAAAAATATGTGTAAAATACTAAACAAAAAAGTTGGTTCCTTTCATTTCTGTTTTCTCATAAAGACCTCTTTCCAAAATCTTCAGATAATGGAGAGAGAAAATTGCAAAAGTAACATTTATGAACAACACAAAACCAAAAATGTGACATTTTTGTAAGTTTTCATAATAACACATCTTGTCCATGTAACTTGATAGGAAGTGTTAAGCGTTTAGACCTCAGGGTCCTGAGTTCAAACCCTAGGCTCGGCAAATGTCCTGATGATTTGGTGGAAGACTTTACTTGTCCTCCACCGCTGACCATTCATATGGATAAGTTGGCTGTTAGTTGCCTGGTATAGAATCCAGGAAAACTGGTATGAATAAATTACGGCCAGTACATCACTGAAATACCACTGAAAGCAGGTGTAAACCCAAAAATATAGGTTATTTCATATTCTGTCCCTTTAAATACAGTCTGAATGTTATAATATCCAGAAATACAGTAAAATTAAATAAATACATCCTGAAACATAATTTTTTCTAATGCATATCATGTGAACACATAAATAAAACACATTAATTAATTTCAAGTTCATATATACACCTAGTACAAGAAACACATTAAACTTGATGACTCACTTCATGTTGTACAAATCTAAATTAAAACATTTGATAGATAGATGACTTTAAAATTCAATTTGAAGTTCAAATGAAATCGTTTGTTTGTATGTGACTTATTGTCATTGGGATTTAATGCCATTTTTCAACAATTTTTCACTTATTTAAGGCAACCGGTTCACCTAACCAGTTTTACAGGACTGTAAATTTACCAGTACTAACGTACCCTTCCACAAGGGACTAGCAACTTTTCCACATATGCAAAGCTGTCAAGGATTAACTGGGCATGAGAGTGAGATAAAAGACTGTACGGGGGGGGTCTAGGTGGCGGAGCCCCCCCCCCCCAGGCGCTGAACAAATTCTGTTTTATAGATATGAACCCTCGAAGTAATATTTAGCCATAAGTATTATGACCGTGCTGAAATTTCATTGGTTATGCAATGTTTACATCAATCTGCACTTGATTTATGCAAGTCAATCGATTGCACAGCGTGGAATTTTGACAAGATAAAAACCAAAAATTCCGTTAGATGTGTTATGAGTGTATTTTGAGTTTCAAAAGCATGACTCTCACGCTGAAAGCATGAGACTTGACAGCTATGCAATAATTATGGAGGAAAAACGACGTTTTTTGTCCAATTTTTATAGAAGGGTATGATCTGGTGAGACTGGGATTCGAACCCAGATCTCCAGGTTACAAGTCCAGAGCACTAACCATACGTTCAAATGAGTTAAAGGGTACTCGAAGCAAGACTTATAAAATTCTCTCAAAAAAAGACCTTTGACATGTTAGTTCATACAATAAAAAGTAAGCTGGTCAAGGTATACATTCACAGCAACAATCACTTAGGTCTTCAGATCTATATTAAAGTAAATACAGTAAAACCTCAATATTATGACCACCTTGCTATACTGACCACTTATCTTTGGACTGGCTCCTAAAAACTTCCCTACAATTCAACTTGATAATGAGACGATCTCATTATAACAGCCAATTTTCAGGTCCAAAAGGTGGTCCCATTATTGAGATTTTACTGTATAAATGGTACTTCTTTCATTAGACATTCATTCAAATGTTCTATATTATAGTTCGACATTAAGCTGAGTTTTGTTATAATAATCATAGAAGGAAAAACAAACAAAAAAATAATAAACATAAATTTTATTAATATCATAAAGTGACTTATTGTAAATTATCATTTGTTTTGATTTTCTGATGTAAGATAGCGAAATTTTTTGAAACACTTTTGGTTTATCACTTCGAACCATTGTAGAAATGGTAATTATAATTACCAACTTCACTAAAATAAACTTGTTCTAGGTTTTGAACTTTGTGTGTTTAATAATAGGAAAGTCAGTGTTCCACTTTTTCACCTTGTAGTAGTAATAGTGAAGTATTTCCCATGGTATGTTACAGACTGAAAACCACAGGGTTATTTACATGCGTTAAGATCTAGACATTTGTGTGAAATACTCTTGGCTTTGACCCTAATGGATTTAGTGGCAGCGGTGTGGTGCAGTCACCTATTTGTGAATAATAAAGTTGCTTAGTTCTGCTTGATGAAGATTGTTGATCCTGGTGTTAAAGCTTGAACACTAAGTTCTATGTTTCTTCAATATTATTTATTCACTAAATGACAGATATAATTTTGTACTCACAAAGTTTAAATTTAAATACACAAAGTAAAAGTTAAAGTCCAATATATTGCAATAAACACAAAGTTAAGTAAATGTCACATAAACAGTATTCAAGTATATCAAATTAACATCACAAAGACAAAATGTTCTAGCTGCTGTGTGTCACAAAGATAATTCCCAAAAACTATTAACTTTAATATTCTATCTTAAATTATATTATTCTCCTTTTTAAAGCTAAATTACCTCATATTTATAGGGACTTTCTGTGGAGGGTATGACTTATTTGTAGACACAAAATATAATTGTTCAATAACTAAATCACGCATTTTCATCATACAAACAACTGAACAACTTAAATATTTAGAATAACAAACGAAGTCTTAGCCACCAAGGGGAGAACATTTTAACAAGTATTTTACTTATCAATGGGCTGATCAAACAAAGAAAATTAATGAATCACCTTCAAAAATACAAACAGCTTGGACATTTATTACTTAAAGGAGGTCGCAGCAACTTAAGTGCTTAAAATTACAGCAACATTTAACTGAGCAAAAGACTTCCATACTGAAAAGCCAACTTATTAATTAGACAAAACATTCAACAATAATTTCTAAAAAATTAGCTTCCCACATTTCATGAGATTAACATTTATAATTAATTTCCTATGACAAAAAACATAACACTCAACACACAAATATTCCTGTTCTTAGATACATTATAACTAACTCCTATAATAGTCTGTTAAACAGAGCCAGCTTTTCATGCCAGAATCAAATGACTATAAATGTACTGTTTGTAGTCTACATTCTGGTAACTGGTCGCCACTTTTTTTCTGTTACCATACAAAACGAGTTTTGTTTTTCAGGCTCTACAAGGAAAATACACTCTACTCTAGGCCTGAATATAGTCAACTTGGTGGTTTATATTTTCAAAATATCATGAATTAACAACTGGGATAGATCAGTCAATAAAACTGCTTTCAAAAATAAGACATCATCAATATGGCTTGATTTAAGAAGCAAGAAAGAGGTTTATAAATCAAGTATAAAAAATCAAGCATAAATCCAAGCAACCCTACTTTTTTGTCATCAATCAAAGTCAATTTTTTCTTGCAAATATTTTCGTTTTCTTGTATCGTTGAATTTACAAAGCATATTTGAAAAAATTCAACTGAGAATCTATATTTTGAAGATGGTAGCAGAAGTAAGTTGAATTCTTTGGGCCTAGGACTATAACCCATGCTTAAAATATCAAGGTACAGTTAAGGCTCACATGGGCTAGCAACCTAATTACAATGACCACATGATTTTCAACCAGTTTCAAATATTTCCTCAATTATTCAACTTAGTAATGAGACCACCTCAACATTAACAATCACACATCAAATTCAAAGGGTAGTCATAATATTAAGGTTTAATTGTATTTTTTTTAAATCTCAAATCATAAAACTATAAACATTTTTATAATCATATGTACAGACCAACCTGTAGTTATATATACCTGTATTTAAGAATATTCTGTGTATAATGATCTTGTACACTTGTAGTGTGGATCAAGATTATGATGTTTAAGAATATGTATAATAAAAAAATTGAGCAATAAAATGAAGACTAGACACTGGATAACTTTTCATAAGCCTTAGGCCTAAACAAAAAAAGGTTTGTTTCCAGGTACATGCCCCCCCACCCCCCAAAAAATATGGGTCGGTAGGTAGGGATTTTTTATGGTTTTTTTTACATGTATCGGCAACACTGTTGTGAAAATTACAATATGGCACTAAGACTTGGATGCCTTAAAAACTTATGAGTTGGCAGGTAAAAGATGGGTTGGTCGGGTAACCGGAAACAAACCTTTTTTGAGGCCTTGTGTAGCCTACTTTGTCCATATTTATTCTATATTGACTTAAACGCCTGTTACGTAATTTAACGTTCCAGTTCTATTTGACAATATTGCAGCGCAGAGTAAACAAAACAAATATGCAATAATTGAAAAGAATACTTGAATTATAATATGGTTAAGTTGCATGTTAATCAGTTGCGCATCCCTTGCTGCTCATCAATTTGGGGTTATTAATTAGGACACAAGAACAAAACGCGTAATATGAAACAAAAAGTGCATACTGCCAATGCATACAACATTCAGTCATAGAATTCGTAAGTTTTCTTTATCATTGCAGCTCATACCTGTTAAGCAATAAGAAAATATTCACTTTAGTCAGGACTCAGATGTCAGTAGTCATGGACGCTGCCATGTTGTAAATCACGTGACAGCGGGAAATAGAGTAAAATCCAACTAAGACCGTCCTAAAATATGCTCACGAAATGTCTTACCTGGTAAGCGGTGGTCTAATTTTACCAAGAGGAACAAATTGGGAGATATAAGATGATGAGATGAAAGATGGTAGCTTCAGACTTATTGCTAATCCGCGACATAGGCAATCGATTTCCGTGATTTAGTTTTTATGGCACGCAAAGTAGCGAAATGACGTTTTCTTTTCTTGGCTGATTTGCGTTGTTTGATGAGTTTAGATTAAAACACTAGGTCTGTTCGGGTATATAAATCACGGAAATCGAGTGCCTATGATCCGCGATGGGCGTATTTAAGATTAATGCTTGTCCAGATGCATGTACACATATAATGGATCATGTGCGTATGTACATACCAGGTAAGTCCCTCTCCTACATGACAGTGCGAAATGGTCGGCGCGGAGCTACCTTTACACTGAATCTGGTACCCATCCACTTCAAGATTGGAGTACTTTTTATATCATGATTGATAATTTTATGTTATCCTTTAACATAACATAATTTATACTCTGTAGTAATTAAGGTAATGTCTGAGACCATTATACCCATTATCATCATTATGTGTATAATTTTCTCAGGTATAGTGTATACATCCCTAATACTATACTTGATGTATCTGCTCAGTGGTACTCAAAAATGTTAACATTGCATTAATAGCATAGACAAGTATTTTTTTAAAAAAATTACTTTAGATATTTCATTTTATTTTATGACACATTTTGGACATTTTGTTAGAGTTTTTGCCCTTGTTGAAGATAGAAAAAAATTCTGTATATATTTCATGATGACCTATATGTTTCTTTATCGAATTAGATTGATATTGTGTTTTTAACCATTTGTACCATGAATTTTCATTGAAATGGATTTTCTTTTTTTCTTAAATCTTTCAAAATGGCCGATCCAATAGATTTTAATGCAAATTGAAAGGGACAATTATAACTAAAAGGATTGTTATTGTTTTTGAAAAGTTTCACATTAAAGAATTTTCTATCATGGAAACCGATAAATATTATGAACAGTAATAAAATCTGTCTGTTCTGTTAACGAGATATTAATTTTGAACCCTATATGTTAGTGGGATGTTAGTTGAAACATGTTTTTTTCTGCCTTATCGAAACTTTACTAAAACAGTTTGTATCTTCGGTATATAAATGCATGAATAGAGCAAATGCCGATTTCATATCGCAACCGTTGATTTCTGTCTAAACCATTTCTAATAATCAACTCAGCAAGATCATTGAGATTCTTTGAATAAAGATATTCCTAAAAAATATCGCAGTGTCTTTTCCGTATTTCCGCGTGTAACATTAGACTCCGCAAGTAAACAATGTGAGTGGTGTGAGCCAAATTTTATCCTGAGGTGTTTCAAACCATGAATATTCAGAATATACCAAACTGGTTTGCCTATAGCCGTATAGATGAGTAAAAAATAACATTTTCTTGAATGCAAGTGCTTCCAATATTGAATAATTGCTGTTTAAAGTATGCCCAATAATCCTTTTAAAATCACAACAAATTCAGTTGTGAGTTAAGCAGAAAGTTTGTGCAACATGAAACATTTGGTCACATATTATCATTTTGCTCATAGTTCAATAGAATATATGAAGGATTTTAGTTCAAAGCTTTTTTTGTTATGTTTATTATATGAAGGTGTGATAGAACTATACGGTATGAAGTTCTGTGTAAAGTGTGCGTTTACCTCTGGGTCATAAATATTACTATAATTACAGATGTAAAATAATGAATAAGTTTATGGATATGCGCTTATATGTATTAAATAGTTAAGTCATCTGTTACTCAAATAATAAGGTACCATGCATAATTCATCATCAATAAGCTCAATGCATTGCAGGTACATGTAATACTAACATTAATGCTGATTTATTAGACACATTTTAAGTATATACGATTACAGATTTTAAAGTCATTTTCAAGCATTATCACATTCTTATGTAATGTGAACTTAAAATAATTGTTAATATTGAATTACCAGATGAATAGCGACTCTCTTAGTATACATATACGTCCTGGTCTAAATACCAAACAGTTGTTATACAGTGTAAATACAAGTTGGGGTTTTAAATTATGATGTAACGTACGCGCACACAACAGCCCTCGTTAGTAAATGGCTGCTTGCGGATTTTGACGCGTACCCATATTGAAAATGAAGTACAGCCTTTGGTGCATTGCAATTTGGAACGGAAACCAGTTCCATATCGCTTGTTTAACTGGTTCCCGTTCCACCTCGCTGTGCAACAGGAACCACTTAAGCTAAACTGGTTAAGTGCCATGTTGCAGA
Source organism: Lutraria rhynchaena (assembly GCA_008271625.1). Classification (NCBI taxonomy): domain Eukaryota; kingdom Metazoa; phylum Mollusca; class Bivalvia; order Venerida; family Mactridae; genus Lutraria; species Lutraria rhynchaena. Next base: position 1,071,921 of record VIBL01000039.1, read on the forward strand.
GCACCAAAGGTACAGACAGAGTCATCGGGAACCACTATACATTCACTCCCAGAATTGTCGTTCCTGCTCACACAGTTAAGTCGGTGGCGTAGGTTTAAAAAATACGTAACAGACGTTTCGTAAAGAACACATTTTTTTGGCTCAAATGTGCGCCGTTCTGTCTACGCTGGTCGTAATTTATAATATATTGATTAATTTACTTCACTTACAAGAAAACATATTGTATCTAAGTTGGTTAAACAAAATCAGATATTTTATGTAGCTCATTGCTAATGTTATCATCGTACTTGTCACATTGTCAAGCACATATGTTAGAGATTATTTTCATATATATAGATAGTAAAAAGGCTTCAGACGGTGACTTCTCCCCCGGTTTTTGTATGTTCCCATATGTTGGGTCGTTCTTGGGAAGGAAGTATTTTGGGAAATGTGGCCTTTTTGTATTCTTTATTTTTTTAATCCTTATCTATATCAAGATTGCAATTTTTGAAATTTACCCTTAAAGAGTGACCTTTATTATAGGTTTTGTATATTTCATGCTAATTAAATACAACAAATCTATCACCTAAATGGAAATTTTTATGAATGCTACAACCACTAAACCGACATTTTGTGTATCTTATAATGTTATTATGATTTACTTTTGTTAATCTAGATCTGAGCCCCCTTCAGAACGAAGAAATGAGCCCATATAAATGATATTTTCCACTTATACACTTCATACGCCGTAAGACCTCGATATCAAGACTACCTTTGGGACTCAATTAATCGTTCTTACAATGGCAGTCTTAAATGACAATTAATTATCAAGTTGATGATACAGAGGAAAAATTGATTGGTTTGACTGGTTTGAACGCATGTGGTCGTTATGTTGAGGCGGTGTACGTACTGAAGCAATTGCTACGTGAGATTTTACTGTACCAGGTATTATAATTTTATAACATATTGTGGTTTAGATTAATCGCATTAAGAACTTAAATCACACAGCATGTTTTTAATCGTCTATAAGGGTATAGCTCAAGGTTCTTAAAAGTGACCTGAAATGGTAGTCAGTATTATATATTGCTGTTCTGTTCTGAAATCCTGATTGACAAATCGACAGTACGTTGACAAAAAAGTCGAAAAGAAAGTCTCCTTCTGCCGATTAAGGCTTATAAAGCGAACTTGCATCAGTGGCTGCAGCTGTGATTTTAAACCTGACAAAATAAACAAATGAAACCTCAATGGTATCACCGCTAATCCGCACATAAAATGTCACCGTGCTATAAAGTATTTAATTCATTAAGCACTTGTATTAAAATGGATTAGTGTATAAACTCTCAATAAAAGATAAAACTGAAGTTACGATTTAGTGCGAACATATTTTATTACTGCGTGAGAAAAACATTCACTGTATAATTTATAGCTATTGGATACCTCAAATAAAGATAAGGACGTCATAATTCTTTAAACAAACATACAAAAGACATATAGATTCCAAATAAAAATCTTTGAATATGTCCAATAAGTACAATTAAAACGAAGCTTAGCTCTCACACCTCTCACAGCTCTTACTACAAATCATTGATCGCTGACCACATAATGCAAACGTCTCATGCACGTTTATGTGACGTTACAAAAACAATATGTTTTGAACTGTAAGTTTCACCAATTGGACAAAGGTCGGTATATAGTGGCCGTCGCAAGAACGACATTTGGAATGCATTTGGAACTTAAATTATGAAAATACCATTACCAAGGTATACAAACGGTCAGTGGTAGTCGTTGCCTAACTACGTAATAGAGTTTTATTGTGCTTTCCAGTCACAGCAAAAGTGATAAGTAATAAAGAAAGTATTTGTTCAGGTAATGGACAAGCATTGTAACTAATTTGGACGACAATGTAATGTATGGTCCTTGGAACTTTGAAGTCACCGTGAAATACAATGAAAAGCATGTCGTAATGTATCTCTATTATTGAACTGAATCGACCGCTGTACAAATCAAAATGATTATAAAAATGTGTTTTATTCTCGTGATTCGATACAAATAGCATCTAAGTACTAAGAATGAAACCATCTTAGAACATACATGTAAATAAGTCTTGCGCCAAATCTATATATTCCGGATTTATTTGACTGTATGTGTTGACATAAAATTGATTTGATGTACCACACAGGCGTTTAAAACAATCTTGCCGTTAAAATACTTTATAGCAATCACTCACGTCGCAGAAGTTTTAGCATAAATGATATACACAACAAAATTAACAATATTCATAAAAATGAACGTAAATAAAGCTAGCCAGTCACACATGTAACTGATTCTCTTCCAAGTGATCGGCAAACCATCAGACATGATTTCATGCATATCATTTAAACGAGTCTTATCCTCAATATGGGACCCATCCATGTTTTGTGGTTGCTGTTTATCACCTGGTTTATTCTTTAGCGGCTGAACTTTAGTAAATCTGCCAGAATAACATGATAACTTACGGAACAAACTTTGCAACCAGTTCGGCACTGGACAGTCCTCATCTCTGTGATAAAGACTGAGATTAAGAATTGTACAAAGAACAATTAACACACAAATAAGCAAATCCACAAAAAGTTTGTAAGAAATTAACGGAATAGGATCTGGATTTTGAGGTAACATGTCACTCACGATTGTCATATACACGGCAATAGCCAACAGAGTAGTGATGCAGAATCCGATCCGCTCTCCAGACTCGGGAGACAGAAGGAAAACGAAAACGTTAACAACACTCAATAAGAGAATTGGCATAAGAAGGTTCATTACAACAAGTGCAGACTTTCTCTTTAGATGAATAGTGAAAACCATCTCTGACTTGCCATCTGAACCCAACGCATTGGTCGTGATGTCAGAACCAGTTAGATCCCACAAAGCATTCGGTGAATAAACGTCCAATTTGATTTTCAATTCCAATGGCGTCAGCAAGACTTCTGTTTTTATATATCCAACTGACGCAAATGTAATTGAACAAGATTGATCATCAAAGGGATATTTATGCATATTAACTGAGCATGTACTTTCAATCAATCCTGCGGGCATCCATTCCACAGCGCCGGTACTGTCAATTCTAACCCTGTCTGATGAACTCCCAATAGTTGAAACCTTGTCTGAAGGACTTGATAAAATGAGCTCAGGTGCCCAGACTTCATTGCGTGACACCGTGATAGATGACGTTCCGTTATAGTCAGACGAGTTCCAATTTAACTTCTCGTCCATCCAGGATATACGTATTGCGGCAACAAAAGAAAATTTCTCATTTACTTCATCAAAGCTTTGTATAGTCTTAATGAACATAAGAACCTCTGCGTTTAGCGCAGAATCTTGGTCAACAATCGGTCGGACATTCTTGTTGTAATTAGCGAATAGATTAGAATGTAAGGCGTAAACGTCGTCCATGGTTGCACCCGCGAACACAGAGTTCACTGACAGACACATAACACACGCTATCTTCAATAACAGCGCGAATACCTCTCGATAATCCATGCTTTTGATCGGTTATCAATTGTGTTCCACAAATGCCGATTTAATGGCCTATCAAGAATGTCAATTTCTCACAAATAGTGATTGAATTATCGCTCGCATTGAGTATGTTCCACTATTGGAGATTTTTTTATAAAGAATAGCCAAAATGTATCATATGAATGTTGTTTGAATTCACTCATCAAAAGTTATAAATGAACTGCTTCCGTTGATAACATTCAACAGTCTCGTGAACACCAGCTCGTAAAATTTACGGAAACTCGATGAAACGAAGTTTCAGACACTGAATGTACACTGCAGTCTGGTGTACAAACAAAATTTCATTTGATAATGGGCTGTTCTCATATTCACGACCCTTTAACACTGGCGGTTTACTGAATGGCGACAAAGTTGATATCACGTGATTACTAATAATGCGTTTAATTTGCCTCTTCTAAATCGAAGTATCCAATGAAAGGTAAACACGTTTTAAGTTCAATTAAATTCTTTTGACGAGGTGATTAACGATTTAAAATAAGCAATAAGTACCAGGTATCGCCTGACATATTAACTAAATCGATATTGTATCACTTTAATGGCCACTTGTCGTCGACAATAATTATTCTTTGGAAACAGTATTTTATCGACGTTCTTCAATATGATCCTGTCGGTAAATTTTAGAAAAAGTTCCAATGTTGGTAATGATGCATAAATTGTAATGAAAATTAGCATGTGCATACTTTTTATGGTGTTATTAAGATTTGGACTAAAATTAGCGTCTTTCAATCATCTGCCTTGGTAAGAAATCACTTACGTCCCTGTAGAATAATATGTAAATTTGGAGATCGTTTTCATAAACAATCTTTAAGAAAAAAGGTTTTTAAAAATAAATTTGCGCAAGTGGGCCACGATGGCCCCGCATCACTTACCAGAAGTGATCACAATTGCTCAAAAGAGTATTATTATGCTAAAAATGAAACAATATTATTATAAATACAACAGGCTATCAAAATACATATTCAAAATGTACAGAAAAAGAACAGGGTGAAATTAATATTCTTAATACTTGTGGCTCACTATATCAGTTAAGTTCAAAAATATCTTTTCTAGTCTTTAAACAAACCAGTTAATGTCTAGACACAATGGCATTACATTGTAATAGTATGTCAAACTTTACTTTCAAGGACGAAAAAAAAACTGTCCACTTTTTGTCTCTTCTTGATAACTTTTGTTTTATAATGTCGAACATTTTTTGTTCCATGCATTTTGCACATGTATAGAGCAAATGTAATTTTTAAAGTTCTAGTAATTCCAGCAACAAATATGCGATAACTTGAGCATGATTTGAAGATAATGTATGCAGTCTGCTTTGCAATGCTAAAGCGGTGTCCTAAGTCAATAAGGTTCAGCTTTAGCCTTAACTCACACCATAACTGGTACTTATTCTATCGGCTTATTCTATCGGACATACTGGGTCATTTGGAATTTGAATATTGTAAGAACAATATGCTTTGAAAACCCAGAGTAATACTTCATCTACAAGAATATCATTCAAGCTGAATGCTGCTTTGTGACCTCCTGTTGTCCAGTTTTTAAGGAGTATGTTCTCTTTAATTCCAAGGATGTCTTTGCTACTGACAGGTTCAGCTGGTGATTCTTTGCAGATAGAGTCATTAAGTCCAAAGTTTCTACCCATTTAACTGAAAAGAAAAATAGATGGGAACTCCCAGTCTGAATAGGTTTTCAGTTATATTGTTTCAAATCTACATTATGTTACAGCTGTAATAAGTACATGTATTACATTTCTGTCTCGCATATGGATAGATAAACCAGAATATATATTTATTTTATTTCCTTCACAAGTATTTTCTTGGCAGGCGAAGTTCTTCAACACCTCTCTACCTCCTCCGGTCATTACCAACTGCGGAGATGTGAAATTCCATAAGAAAAGCTAAGTGGATTTTCAGCGTGTGAATACACTCCTAATCGACATGGAGAAGTGTGGTCTCATCCAGGAATCCACAAAGGAGCAATTGGATAATCCAATGTGGTATGAAGAAAGAAAGAAACGAATTACTGCATCACATTTAGAACAGGTTGTATAAAGGAAGACAGTGACAGAAAAGTTTGTACCTTCCTTGAAGAATCCCAAGCCATTTACTTCTGTGAAGACTTGCTACGGAAAAGAAAATGAGTGTAAGGCAGTGAACCTATACAAGAAGAGACAAGGACCATTGCGTTCCATGTCAGGGTGTAATAATTTACGGGAGAAATCAAAACTGATTATTCCATATTTCATCAATAAGAATCAAATTTTACCCTTACCTACAAAGTTGACCAACATTATTATCAAATGTAGATGTCACAAATGCGACAACCTTAAAATGTTTATCAAGTACATCAGCAATTAGGGTAATTTTAAATTGTCAGCGATGCGATAGTACAACACATTAAAAATAAAACTTCATGTCTATTTTTTAATTTGTTTTAGGGACCTTTTGGTAAAAAAAATATTTAATGGTTATCAAAGAGAAACGGCTAATAAAGAAAAAAATAGGCAAACGATTTTAATCAATTTTGTCTTATTAATATTTCATCCACAACTCATAGAAACAAACGTGATGAATCTATAATTATTGCTAAGGTCGCTATTTAAGAAATACTTGTACATATAAAATAGTTCAATACCATTTCTGGCCCACTGGCCATGTGAAAAACACCGCTTTTACTTACATAGGAGCAGCGATGTCTAGCCTACAGCCGCGGGTCATTTCACTGGCTGCTTCATATACTATATATGCAAGTAGCCAATGCATGTTTGATAAAATTAAATTTTACATTCAACTTGAATGAAACCATTGAAACAATCAATGCTATTGGTGTATTGCAGTGTGCAAGTAGTTTTAAAGTCTTTGAAATGCAAGTGGAAAGTGCGACGTGCATCATGCTGGAGTCAGCAATAAGGATTTTTGAAATGACCGACAAGCAACGATATTTGACACTTTAAGGTTATTTTTCAATTACATGTTTGGTAATAATTAACTGTTTTTCGAATTTTCCCATGGTTTAAAACATATCCACCGACATGGACGTCAAAACCACAAACTCATCGTCATGGTTAACACCCACTCCTCCTGATGGAGACTTTGCTAATAAGAACATGGTTGTGGCAATGACTATTTGCAGCTCATACAAGTTTTACATTTTGTCTCATTAGTCATTATCCTAAGCTAATTAAAAATAGAGAAGGATTCTTCATAAAATCCAGGGTACAACAATTTTGCTTGTTTCAATGCTGAACGATTTGTTGCTTGCGATTTCTTTATCATCTTGTTGCAAATTGCAAAGTTTCTAACAACGAATTTGTGATACAGTACTTGAAATAAAGTACAACATGAGCAATCGAAGCAGTCAGCCGTGCATAACTGAATATTATTGACAGAAACCCGACTAAAATGCATTCATTTCCTTTTGTCACGTTAAGTGGCTTTTTTTACTAATATTAATGATATGATGATAATCACACTGTTTTCATTATGATTGTGTCGGCATTATTCAAAATGTGACAAACACGCCAATGGTAATGGCTGATATTGGTCGCTTGTCTGATGAAACTGATTATCTACTTTACACTCATTGAATATTTATTTTCAATTTGAGTTTAGTACAAACCTTTTGGAAAAGATGGAAAATATTCTATAGGACATGTATTTCACTGTCAACAAATGTGAACGAGAAAACAAACAGTAAAACAGTGTATGCCCTGTAAGCTCAACAAGCAGAATGCCGGAACATTAATCGAGTCATTGGTTCTAGCTCTACGGGACACGAGTTTCTCCGGAACAATGTTAATAATAGGCTGGTATTGAACCTTTGGTTGTTCGAAACTTAACTTGTCTGATTCTGAATTGTACGTTAGTAGGGAGGGAAATGACTTCGTATAAATAGGATGAAATAATTATTAGTACATAATTATGTTTTTATTCATATTGTTCCAATGTGGATCAGTGCGCAGATAAATGTTAATGTCCATTTATGTTGTTCTTTGACACTTCATTTGTAATATAATCGGTGTACGTAATGCCAAGGACTTGGTGATTTGCAATATTACTGAAATACTGGTACGAAACCCGAAGACTATGGAACATTGATTTACTTAAGTCAAAAAGGGAACTATTTAATTATCTTGGTCCAAAAAGGAGCACTTTATTTTCTACCAATGTCCCAACGTTAGAACGACCTTATTCAGCCAGAAAATGTTCATCAACGGAATGCAAGAACAAATTATATTACACAAGAGTAAAGACAAAGGTTGATGAAAAGCGTGTAATATTGAAATTGATAAAATTAGATACTGTTTTATACGATTAGCTGATCTAATTATGTTGTGGTTTGACAGTGTGTTTCTTAGTTACAGGTTAGTATTTATTATTAGTGTCAGTAACTGATTCAGCTAGAAAAGTAGTCTTGTCTTGGATTATTTGACCAAACGAAGTAGGGTTGGTATAGGTCAAAAAAGTTTTCTTCTCTAATTTTCTTCTAAACACCTATTTTGACAATACGAGGTGTGATATTTTACAAATTAAGATATTGTTGTTGTTGTTATGTTGTTGGTGTTCAGTAGTTTCATTGTGTTGTGTTTGTAATCTTGCTGGGGATGCTACTGTTATGATGGTGGCAGTCGCTAAACTTTTGTTGTAATATAATAACGATATAAGTTGTAGAAGTTATATTGATATATTGAAGATAATATTGAAGAAAGTGCGGCCGTATTTGCGATAACGTTTGATTGCTATTCTATTTTGTTTTTAACGATGTTGTGTCGTTTCGGCTTAGCTCAGACATAATAAATGTATTTAATTGAATGCATTGCAAGTGTTGAGTCGCCATTGTCGTCTGCAGTTGTTTAAGATTTCTTCTCTTCAGTCATGAAGTGTATGGTGATATTTTACAGGAAGCATTGCTTAAATGACCTCTATAAACGTTTATAAGTAATGCCCCTGGGATAAAGTTCGGGGGGTCACATAAACTAACATAGAAAAAACGCATTTTAATCTTCTTTTGTGGAACCACATGACCCTGAGCTTAGATATTTGGCATGTAGCATTGTCTATTGGACCTCGGCAAAGGTCTTATAAATCATGTCCTAAGGATCAAATTTAGCCCCGCACTGGGGTCCACCTTCCATGATCAAAATGATGACCTAGGGACCAAGCATTTTAGTTCTGCAGGATTTGATAAGACAAGCTTACATGTTTTGCAATAATGATCTCTTATGTGATCTAAATTGTTGATCTCAAGTTATGTTATTAAATATTTTTTTTAACTATCATATTTTACTTGAATCTTTAACATGGTTCCGTTTACCGAAGAATTCCATTACTTGACACTGTAAACCTGTGGAGAAAGACATTGAGACATTGTTTTGTCATGTGCAGTTTTCATGTCAGCTCTTGCAGCAACCGTAACCTAGCTACTTGAAATTTGGTTTCAAGTTCTGGAATTTTCATGTCAGCCTTGCAGCAACTGTAACCTAGCCACCTGAAATTTAGTTGCAAGTTCTGGAGATTTCATGTCAGCCTTGTAGCAACTGTAACCTAGCTACTTGAAATTTGGTTGCAAGTTCTGGTCAAAAAGAGATATCATTATACCTGATGAGGTGCTGCTTATATATATTAACTGCAAGACATTTGATTTGATTTGATTGATTGGTGTTTTACGGTGCTTTTAACGCTAACTAACTGCAAGACAAAAATGCCCATAAAGAGGGTGGACATTCGTTTGGAATTAATGGATAACTATCCAGGTTATTCTTACCTTGGTTTTATGATTCTTGTCAAAGTAATAGTAATTACTATGTCCTTGTCTGAAAAGCCTAGGTTATACTGCTTTGCACATGGCCATGAAGTGTTTAACCCGAAAACGAGAAAACTTTTTTCTGCAAACATTTATTCGGCAAAATACAGTTTTTCCGTTTTCGGGCTAAAACTGTCCATTTATCAAAAAACATTACATTGCCCTTGCAGTTCACACTCATGGTCTTAGACTCCACTTTATTTGGTTATACTAGTATTTGATAAAGAAGTAAAGAACTTACGTGATGCTGAGGATTTCGAATCTAGCGGTTTGTTGATAGACTTTGTTTGTCATATTAATAAAAAAGTCACGATATATGTGCATATGAGCACACTGGATATAAAAGTGTAATATTTTACTTAAAATACGTTTTACCTTTTTCACGTAAAAAGCACTTACGCTCACTTAAGACCTTAAATCACACGGCAAGTTTTTAATCTTCTATCAGACTATCGCTCAAGGTTTTTAAAATTGACTTGAAATGGTAGTCAGTATTATTTATTGTTATTCTGTTCCAATAAATGTTGTGGTATGTTTAAAGTTATTAATGTACCGATATTCCATAGGAAATGAAATCATAGTACACATCTACAGGGTGTCATCTGAACTTCGGCGTGTTTATTTCCAATCTAGCCACGATGCTCGAAATTACAATACTAAAAAGTCTGAAGTACGTAGACAAAGAAATTCGAAAATAAGTTTTTCTCTGCCGTTAAAAGCTTGGAAAATCGACTTACGTCCTTGGCTGTTGGTGCGATATTAAACCTATCAAAAATTAAACAGGATAAAACTTGGTGGTATTAATGATACCCTGTACACGAAATTCACCATGCTAAATAATTCCGAGTAATATCTAAAAAAGCGAGGTGTTAAGAATGGATTAGTGCATACATTCTCAGTAAAAGATAAAAGTGAAGTAACGATTAATTACGAACATATTTTATTTCATTATAAGGAAGAACATTCATTATATGTCGCCATTGGAAACCACCAAACATAAACAAATACGACGTAATTCTGCAACAATAAATATTTACATAAACTTACAAAAAGACTGATAAACTGACAAAGTCCAAATAAAAATATTTGATATTATCATTTGTTATAATTACAATGAGACCTAGCGGTGACATTACAAAAATAACAACATGTTTGCACTGAAAGTTTCACCAATTAATCAGAGGTCGGTGAATAGCAGCTGTCGCAATAAACAACATTGCATGCATTTGGAGCTTTCAGTATAATATACGTTTGTAATTCAATGTTATACCATTACCAAAGTACACAAATCTGTCAAAGGTAGTAGGTAGTTAACAGTACAAAATGGAATTTTATTGCGCTCTCTTGTCATAAAATCTCACTACATTTGTAAGTAATATGTTAAAGTGTTATGACTGACTGGGACTATACATGTAATGCATGACCCCTGGAACTTTGCAGTCACCGTAAAGTACACTGAAAAGCGTGTCGTTATGTATAATTGAAATGAATTGACTGTTATACAAAGAAAATGATTATACAAGTGGTGTTTTATGCACCTGATTCGAAACAACTAGCATTAGAGTGCGAATAATGACTTGTCTTTAACTATGATAAACAAGTACAATCTTGTGCCAAATCCATTCATTCCCGATGTTTTTACTGAATGCGTTGACAAAAAATTGATTTAATACATAAAAAAGACTTCAAACAATCTTTACACTAAAATTTATCCCAACACTCTACAGCAATCACTCAAGAGGTTTTAGCATTGATGATATACACAAGAAAGTTAATAATATTCATGAAAATGAACGTAAATAAAGCTAGCCAGTCACACATGTAACTGATTCTCCTCCAAGTGATCGGCAAACCATCAGACATGATTTCATGCATATCATTTGAACGAGTCTTATCCTCAATGTCCTGGGACACATCCGTGTTTTGTGGTTGCTGTTTATCACCTGGTTTATTCTTTAGCGGCTGAACTTTAGTAAAACTACAAGAATAACGTGATAACTTACGGAACAAACTTTGCAACCAGTTCGGCACTGGACAGTCCACATCTCTATGATAAAGACTGAGATTAAGAATTGTACAAAGAACAATTAATGCACAAATAAGTAAATCCACAAAAAGTTTGTAAGAAATTAACGGAATAGGATCTGGATTTTGAGGTAACATGTCACTCACGATTGTCATATATACGGCAATAGCTAACAAAGTAGTAACACAGAATCCAATCCGCCCCCCAGACTCGGGAGACAAAACGAAAACGAAAACGTTAACAACACTTAACAGCAGAATTGGCATAAGAAGGTTGATTACAACAAGTGCAGACTTTCTCTTTATATGAATGGTGAAAACCATCTCTGAATTACCACTTGAACCCAAAGCATTGGTCGTAATGTCAGAACCGGTTAGGTCCCATAAAGCATTAGGCATATAAATGTCCAAATTGATTTTCAACTCCAATGGAGACAACAATACTTCTGTCTTTATATACCCAACTGACGCAAACTTAACTGAACAAGATTGCCTATCAAAAGGGTAATTACGCATATTAACTGAGCATGTGCTTTCTATCAACCCCGTGGGAGTCCATTCCACTGAGCCGGTATTCTCAATTCTAATCCTGTCTGATGAACTCCCTATAGTAGAAACCTTGTCTGAAGGACTTGATAAAATGAGCTCTGGTACCCAGACTTCATTGCGTGAGACCGTGATAGATGAGGTTCCGTTATAGTCAGACGAGTTCCACTTTAATTTTTCGTCCGTCCAAGATATTTGTATTGCAGCAACAAAGGAAAATTTCTCATTTACTTCATCAAAATTTTGTAAAGACTTTATTAACATAACAACGCCTGCGTTTATTGCAGAATCTTGGTCAACAATCGGTCGGACATTCTTGTTGTAATTAGCGAATAGATTAGAATGTAAGGCGTAAACGTCGTCCATGCTTGCACCTGCAAACACTAAGTTCACTGACAGACACATAACACACGCTATCTTCAATAACAGCGCGAATACCTCTCGGTAATCCATGCTTTTGATCAGTTATCAGTCGTGTTTCACAAATGCCGATTTAATGGCGTAATATGAATGTCGGTTTCTAATAAATTGCGATTGAACTACCCCTCACTGTTGAAGATTTTTAACGAAGAGTGAAAAAAAGGTTTTCTACGAATGTTATTTCAAATTCATCAAAAGTATTGAAAACTTTCAAAACAAAGTCTCGTAAACACTAACTGGTAATTACGGAAATTTCGTGAACGAATTCATATACGATGCCACAAGTTCCTGATTTTTTTTTTCAGACACGGAATGTACACTGTAATCTGGTGTACAAAATATTATTTGATAATGCTGTTTTCTTATTCACGACACTTTAACAATGGCGATTTATTGGATAGCGACAAAGTAGACGTTTAATAGGCCTCTTCTTAATCGAATTATTCAATGAAAGGTAAACGCGGTTTAAGGTCGATTAAATTCTTCTGATGAAGTGATCAACGCTTGGAAGTAAGCAATATGTGCTATATACCACCTGACCTGTAAATTAAATCGATATCGTATTAAAATAAAAAATCATCGTCGACAATAATCATCCTTTGGTAACAGTATATACTAGGTTTGATTAAAAAAGTTAAAGTAAAACTTAACTTTAAGGCCACTCTACTATTAAGACCATTCTTCTACACTAAAACTTTAGGACAGTCTCCGAACTCGAATCTCAATTCCATTCTCAAAGGATGTTGGTTCAAAATATATATCTGTTCAATGTTTAAATACGTACGTATGTCAGATCATTAATATCGTCATTATTTTATGACAATTCCTTTTAATAGAAACATTTTGGCTTTACACTGAAAGCTCAGACACGCAATACAACTATTTTGTTTGTTTTATTTTGCCTGTTTGCGGCAGTATTTCATTTTATATCGGCGGGCAGTAAACCTAAAAAGTGTTCCTGGATTCTATACTTGTGCTTATCATGTCATACGTAAGTAAACATCAACTTCACCGCAAGAATGATCAGCAGTGTACGACAAAATTCCTAAGACAAGAAGTTTTCAACTGAATTATCAGGTATCAGGATCCTGAGGTCTAACACTCTGTCTATTGAGCTATGTGGGCGGATGTCATTTAGGGCTCACTGTTGTTGTTTTTTTTTCGCTCATAATACTAGTACATGACTGCTTACAGTTGCGTACAGGTGTTTTTACTTTCGCTATTTTTTGGCGAATTGATTACATCGCGAATTTATCAATCCGCGTAAATTTACTTCCATTGAATACACGAATATCCCATTTCTTTTTGATGAACTTTGTATGATGGTGTAACAAGCTTACGTGGTATTAACAAAACATTGCCTTATTTTATGCAAAGTTTTCGTTATTTCTTGGTATTTTGCAAATAATCATCATTGACATTCATTATAATAAAAATCTCATCTGTTTTGTAAAACAAAATTCCCTCCAATACTGTCATTTGAGCGTTTTAAGTTTACTAGATCAACGGTGTAGACGTAATGATGTTTTCGTGGGTGGCCTCAAACTACCCCAAATTTACTGCTATTACTCAATTATTTTTTAGTTTTAATACATGCTTACCTTGATATGTTTTGAACAGTCCCCTGGACAAGGAACCAGTAGATAGCTCCACCTATCTACTGAATATTCGGTACACAATCAAAAGCGTTGCATAAGAATAAGAATTCACTGAACAATTAAAAGTGTCTGAACTACGCTGTCACAAAAATACAAAATTAGTTTATAATAACTTGTTCGTAGTGTATTATTGGCAAAGCTAACAAAACTATCATATGATCTGTCGACAAATTTTCTGTAAAAATGCGCATGCGCAAACATAAAATACCAAGACAACTCATCATACCACGAAAACCTGTTACTCGACTGTATACGTCGAACAATCAGGGCGGTAATTACAAAATTTAAGACGTCAGTTATCAATAAATGTACTTGTGAATTTTATCATTACTCTTATCTGTCAAAGCGTGACCTGTTGCAAGGAGTTCCTTGAGCATGTATCATTTTAAAATCCCTTATCAACGTAGCTAAAACAGAAAATAATCGTCTTGGGGAAACACATTGGTGACTAAAATGTTTGTTGGACAATATAAATTTTTGTGTGTAATTGCTTTATTTATAGCTAAGTGCGCTGGAAATGAAAATGGTCGGCATGCGAGGATTCTTTTGGACGATAATTATTATTCCATAGTCAGCAGACTGGACAATCTTGAACACGAAGTGCAAGCCCTGAAAACTGAAAATGCAGATCTGACCCAGAGACTTCAGTCTACACAGAGTAAATTATTATTATATTATGTCTGGTATTTGTGATCTTCAGTCGAGTTAACTGGTACAAGAACTATCCCGTCTACCATCGTGTGGGTGCATATTTGGTTACAGTTGGGACCAAAAAAACATTGTGTACATTGGTCCCAGGTTAATGTGGACACATCTGATGTCGTTCGTTATTCCTCTCATAGCTCTCTGTCAACGTCTCAGCTTTTACAAGATTCAGATGATACTATTTTTATGACTAAGCGAATTATTTTCTTTTGTACTATACATGCTGATAACAGATGTTATAATTAACAAGAAAATCACAGGAAATGTTTCATTTATCAGGCGCACTATTTCTAAACGGAGAGTGTTCGTTCATTTTTGGTAATTAGGCTTCGAAGTTCATTCACTTTTAATGGAAAACGCAGAAATTCACAACAAGTGCACATTATGAGAAAAACAAAAGCTAGCATTTGAGTATCAAATCTAAACCAAAGGAGACTCGGTCACATGTTTTAAACTACTTTTCAGTCGATGACAGAGTTGTATGTATGGGATAATGAACAAATACTCTTGATAGAGGTTGTTCTGTTGCGTGACCACATTACACACCAGTGTCAGAAGGGTTTTTAATTAACGTTGATCATGCTGACAGTATGTATGTTATGGATAGGAAAAGGACTCATCTATAGAGCCTTAAAGCTAGTTTAAACCCCCGAAGCTTTGCTATAGACCGTCCTATTTAGGAACACCCAGTTTCTGCTATAGAGACACCCAGTTTTGGCCTTCTTTTTGTATGGTCCTGTGTGTTGGTGGGTCTGGGTTAGGGATTTGGGGAAAGATAGTATTTTGGGGAAAGAGGGATATTTTCTATGTGTTTTTTTTCTCTATGTATCCTTTTCCTATCCACAGTCTTTCCGTAACATACATTAATATACATATATAATAATCATGGTGTTCATTGTTACGCGGGTTGCTTGTTGTAGGATTGCTACTCATGTGCATTTTTGAGTAATTTTGATTTGATAGTTATATGAAAAGAAAAAAAAACATTTTTACGGGATTTTAATGCGCAATTAATACGCCTTAAGTTCTGATTTGGAAGGGTATAATTCATACTTTACGTCCTCATTTTAATTACAATCTACAATTTCAGACGTAGCTTTCCAAGCTTCATTATCTCATTCAATTAGCGGAAGTCAGAACCAAGTTATCCTTTTCGACACCGTGGAGCTGAATATTGGAAATGCTTATAATGTTCACCATGGTAACATGATAGCACCAGTGAATGGCACGTATCTGTTCTCTATGACCGCATGCAGTGGAGGCAACCACGCCATTGTTTTTGATCTGGTCAAAAACGGCGCGACAATCGGTCGTCTGCTTGCTGGTGATGACCAGTACACAGCTTGTTCTTCTAAGACATTTGTGACCCAGTTAAAGAAAGGAGACGATGTTTACGTGACTGAAGGGACGTACGGGGATCAAATATATTCGATTCCTGCATATGGTCGTCCACACTTCATGGGCATTCTTTTGTATTCGAATTAATGATTGTCAGACTTTTCTCTACTTTGTCCTATTCGAAATACAACTTGAAAGTAGTTTGCCTTATTTTGATGTTTCTGATGAATGGATTTCTGTATTGTTATTTTTTTAGCTGATTGAATAAAAAGCAATTTATATACATGTTCGTGTATATGCATTGAATTGAATCACTGCTTTATTCACTGGATATGAACACGGGTGAATACTTTCTCTAAACTGCTCCCACCATTAGCTGGAGTCAAAAGTAAATTGCAAAAACAACAACAGTTTATAAACTGTTCCATTGTCGTGTTGTGTTTTCGTTTTTTACATTATCATGCTTTGAGTTAATTTTTTTTGTCTTGTATATAATCAATAATAACTGGTTTGATTTTGTAAACAGGAAGACCCAACAAAACTTTGATTTGCATCATGTTAAAACTCCACTAGAAAAGGAAATTGTAGGTGTCACGTAAGGATACATAATAAATGTCCCTACACAACTGATACATGAAATGGGCTGATATTTTTCATATTTTCGAAAACCTTCAGTTAGAAATATTTTGTATTAATCAAAAGTACAACTATAGTTGATGTACTTTGATATTTCTTTTCATTATTAGTGTAAACATTCATATACTTCAACGATGTCACAAGAACGTGTCACGTAAAATACATGAATTCTGTGCCAGCGAAACCAATAAAAATAAAAAATTAAATGCCTTAAGTCTGTGATACTCTATCATTACTCACGCTATATTGAACAACTTTTGTCGAAACTCCGGCACGAATTTATAAAGAGTAACTGCAAACCATATACGAAGGGATAAATGTTTAAGATGATCTATCTTGCTTGTGATCATAGACTAGGGTCCTTATTTCAGCGGAATAATTAAAGTTAATGAATATGATGGGACGTTTTTTGTAAAATAATTAATAAAAAAGATATAAAACAAAATGATCAGTACTCCTTTTATATTCTATAGCGCCGATTTAAGCGTAAAGCGCTGATCTGATAAGCATGGAATAAAGAATACTCAACAAATAAACGAACGAACGAGCGAATTACAATATATATAAATCACTACTCTTGTTACTCTCAAATTACAGAGCACAAACAGAGCCATTTAATCAAACCAAACAAGTTTATGTAGGACGAGTTTGATCGTTTATTTGAAGGACCGCAGAATATATATTGTATATCCGCTGTTGACACAAACGCGAGCGTGATTTAGCGAGATCTGTCGCTAGGGTAAGCAAACAAGTGCGCGTTCCTATCCTAGCAGGTATGCATTCATAAACTTTGGTGATATTTGCTAGTAATATTTTGTTTTAAGTACATAATTTATATATTTGTATAGTAATGAACTAAAAGGGCTGAAAATGTTTCATTATAGTGCACGATAAGTTAGTTTTCTCGCTTGCTGGACTCCTGTTTGGATTCGTCCTAAATAATTTCGACCCACAATAGATGAATACGTATCAAAATAAATAACAAAGCAAGGACTTAACTGATTTTATGCCTTATTCCTTTTTTAAGATTTTACTTTAGTATCTTACCATTTTGAATGTATTTTTAAACATGTTGTGTTTTGTATAATAAAATGATATCACCCATTTAATTTCCATCAACACAGTGACTGACTCACATTCAGTCAAGATTTCTATAAGTGGTGTTTTCCTTACTATCTGATTTCTTTATATACAATTGTCTTAAACCTGAGTGTTAGTTGATGCGGATCCATTTCAATGTAAGTGATAAAGGCAAGTTAGCTGGCATCTTCGATTCCAACCTGGAAAATTGGGCGTAGACCATTGAAGAGGAATTCTAATTACCCAATTCTTTGAGCTTAGGGATTTTTTGCCTATCTGTTATATGTATTACTTGCTATTAAATTTAGTTGACCAGTATTCAGACTTAAGACTGTTTGGCTAATAAAGGTCCATCATTCATGTGATTTTCATTATAAATAATCATGACAAATTAAAATGATTTTCATTCTTAACATTTTGCACTTGCAGATAATGATATTCTAAGGCAATAATGTCTGATAAAGGCTCAAGAACGGGAACCCCAAAGGGTTCTGTTAAGGGGTCAAAAGCTGGCACCCCAAGAAGCTCTAAAGCTAATACTCCGAAGGGATCTAAAAGCAACACTCCACTGCCTGATGCTGCTACGAATGAAAATGGAGAACAAGAACCACAAGGTTTGTGAAAATTATCAATTTCTACAGTGAAACATTGTGTCAAATTCTGTATCAACAAAATTTCAGAGATTAACAAATACGTCTGACCATCTGAATGTCTTGGAAAAAATTATTGTATGTTGTAAAGATTCCAGGGTGCTACTTTGAGCAATGCAAATGTCTGTAAAGGTCTTTAAGCTGAACTTCATACTTAACCAGATGACAGGAGCTGGAATCTTTGATTACTTGAAGTTTGATATTTTTGATAATCCAAGAACCACAAGGTTCGTGAAAATTATCAATTTCTACAGTGAAACATTGTGTCAAATTCTCTGTCAACATAAGTTCACTTAGGTTGAAAGATGACAGTAATTGTATGTTAAACTGGAATGGTCACAAACCATAACAACATGTTTGAATTTCATTCAAATGTGTGAAATCAATCTAAACTTTGAAATTAAGTTTATGAACAACTAGACTGAGATCAGTAGCGTAATTATTTTGTTGACTTCTTAAACTTATTTCTATACTCTTGCAGCAATTACTGCTGAAGGCACAGATGCTGTTGAACCTCCAATTGTTGCTGATGGTGGAGAGGGTGACACACCAGGAGGAGAACTGGAACAAGAAGAGGAGAAAGAACCTGAAGAATTTAAACCAAGTGTGGTAAGTGTGGCTAATGGAAGGGGTCAGACAAAGGGGTCAGCATTAGCTGAAGCTTGCTGAAAGAGTCCATGCAAAAAAACCCTTAAAATATGATAATTAATGGACTGACACACTGTACAGAAGATGTTGATATGCATACCTTTTTTTGGCAGTCAGTCCTGGTTGGCACTAAATTCAAATGATTCTTGTTTTTATAGTTAAACATTTAAATGAGTATTAAACAAATCCAAATGCCTTTTCAAACAGATTATCAAAATTTAGTATTTATAAGCATAATGCCAAATTACCCACAAAATCAGGAATACTTGATTCACTTACTTTTTTGGAGTGATTGAGTGGGGAAATATGGCAGTTTGAAAAGATTTTTGGTTTTATTAAAATGAATAATAGCCATATTTTCCCTTCTCTATCATAGATTGACATGATAAAAAATAGAGCATCAGTTGCCAACCTAAAGGAAGAAGAATGGACAGAAGCCCATGAAGAAATGATTAAAAAATTTGTTGAAGATCCCACATTCAAACTGCTCATTGCTTACCACGATCAGTACAAGGGCTTCGTTATTGATCAAATTGTGCCTCCACATCTTGTAGACCAGTTGACTTATTTCATAAAGAAAGAAAATGTGGATGAAGTTACTGCTGACAATCTCTTGGAGGTAAGTGGAGAACTCAATAAAAAAATACCTGAGTTAACTTGAAAGAATTCTTCAATGTTTATTTTATATCTAGTCTGCAACTTAATCGCTTGTCAGACTTTCAGGACTAGTAAAACTTATGGTAGATTGTCATAAAATCGCATTTTTGACTTTAAGTTTATTATAAAAAATTTATGCAACTGGTATCGAACATTTACGTCAGTTCCTGTTAATCTCCAGCACCCAATTGTATAAACATTGGTTAACTTTAACCACTGGGTTAAATCAGAGTTTTGGTTAAAATTTTGGTTAAATTGTCAGCTAGCTGTTGTAGAAAATTTTGTTTAAATTTAACCAAATTTTGTTTTTGTTAAAGCTCAAATAAATCTAACCCAAGTCTAAGATGCTGGTCAAATCTTAACATAAACGGTAATCAGTACCAAAATGGCAGCCCTTTTTAAATGTTTTAATGATTTTTTTATTGGTTAGCAAACCAAAATGGTTAAATTTAACCTTGGGTTTTTTGTTATATTTTTGTTATACTTTGATCACATTGAGCAATATTGATAACCTTAAACCTTACTTCATTCAGATATCATTGTAAACTTGGTATATAAATGAATTATGCACTATACACATTTTTGCTTTTATCTTTACTTGGTAGAATGCCAAATCAAAATACCCTTATTTTATATCCACAATATGAGTAATCTTTGTGTTTTTCAAAATCTCTTAAGTTTAAAATGCTTTGTCATTCCAAAGATTATATTATGCATTTGAAATGTATGTACAGTATTTATAAGTATCTTAATTCTTTAACTGATGACAAGTCTGTTAAGTACACCAAATAGTTGGACTGCAGGACTTTGATTTAGGGCTTGTGGATTTGAGACTCACATTAAGCTTGAGTTTCTCTACAACAATCTTATGCTGTCCTAAGAGGCCAATGTGGTTAAGTGGTTATGGTCTCCCACTTGTAATCACTAGCCCCTTATCACTGTGAGTTTGAATCCCTGCTTGGGCCAAATTTCACTTGTGAGGAGGTTGTCCAACTAGCTTATGGAAGGTCAGTGATTTTATCCAGGTATATGCATGGGGTCTTCCTCCACTGGTAAAGCTGGAAAGTTGCCAAATGACTGGGTGTTAGTGCAATGTTAAACCATTGTGAAAAAAAGTGCAGATGTTCTGTTTTGATTATCTGTTGTCACCAGAGTTGGTAATTTATCTGACTATGACTCACAATAAAACCTTGTTATATAGACCACATATAAGTGGTCATTATAATGATATTGTTTTAATAATGAGATAATCACTAAATGAGGCTTTACTGTATTGTGGTCATTATAATGATATTGTTTTAATAATGAGATAATCACTAAATGAGGCTTTACTGTATTGAGTAAAAAAAATTGATCTGGAAAAATAGCAGAAAATTTTGCTTTTGTAAAAAAGAAATTTTTTGGCATTGTAGTCTTTCACTATTCTGCAAACATTGGGAAACTACTTCCACTTGTTCACCAAATTTATCTGACTCTGTGGCATATTAGGTAAAATAATCATATTAAAGAATAAACAGTTCTAAAACTTAGACCTGAACATAGACATAGAAAGAAAACAATTTTACTGGTTAATGCATTTGATTCTGAAGATAGCTCTTTTTTTAAAGATGGGTCTAATTAAAAATTAGTATGATATTAATTTATAAACCTCCACCAGTCCAATCTAATCAGGCCTGGGGGAAAACACTGTATATTTCTTTTCTTAATTATAGACTGTACAGTATGGATCATTGAAAGGAATGCATATTGAAAGTTTGCTTCGTGTCATGATGGGAATATATGCACCAATCTTCTTTGAGAACACATCATGGCCAGACAGCATTAAGAATGATTTCTCAGCTCAGTTGCATAAATTCTTAGCTACGCTGACAGACACCCGATGGAAATTGGAGGGAAAAACAGTTCTGTACATTCCTTCTGAGGGAACAAAAATACCAACAGAAGAAGCTGCGAAGAACAAAGATCTAGTCCAAAGACTTGAAAGTAAGTAAGATGTCCCTGCCAGACACAGCCAAAAAAATAGGCTTAGGTTTAAAATGTTAAAACTTTACACTGTAAATGCAAATCATGCTAAAGATTGTCAGACCTCAGTCATCCAGAAAAATTGTGGTCATATTTTGAGAATTATTGACCTTCAGTCCCATAAAATTTGTTATTGAAGATTTAAGTCAGTATAATACATGTATTGTGGGTCAGTAGTATTTTGTCCAAGCTATTAATGTTGTTTTTTTTTAATATCAGTCTTTGAGTCCAATAAAAGTTGTCTTTTGCATACACTGTTAATAAACAAGGCCTTGTGTTTCTCTTCCACATTTAGAATATCCACTTTAATAATGAACAAATGTACCTTTCCGTAAAGACTATGATTGAATTAAAAAATTTGTCTTATAATTATGAAGTTGAAACTAACTGCAAAATGTTGTTTGCGTTTTAAAATGACGCTACTAGTCTACAGCCTGGTGGTCTTTGTACACATTTGTTCCTTAGCACTTATATGACTGTATGTTTGGATTTAAATGAAGGTATGTTTCAAAAACATATTTGGTTTATTTAGCTGCCATGATCCACTGGGCAAGACAAATCAAAGAGGTTTTAAACACCCAGGATGCTTTTGAAATGGCTGAGTCCTCGGGACCACTTGATGAGATTGAATTTTGGAAAAATCGATGCCAGGATTTGTCTGGTATTAGCATGCAGCTTGACAAACAGGGTGTGAAGAAAATTGAACAAATTCTTGAGACAGCCAAGTCCTCATATGTTGGACCTTTCCGTAAACTTGCAAGTCAGATAAAGGTTTGTAAAACAATCAAATTTTAATTGGATTCTAATCTTATTGCTTTAATTTTATCATAAGGATTAAGCCACATATGTATTGTAATGATTTGACTTTATATATTATTTACATGCTTGAAGGCTCAGAGCAAGCCTTGAGCAAACAATTCTTTACACATCTTTCTACATTTTATTGAATTATCTATTTTCACATGCAGGAGGGCTCAAGACAGGCTGAGAGCAATTTGAAGTTTTTGATGGTATTAAAAGACCCATGTTATGAACTCGCTGATGGAAAGCCAGCTAAAATACCAGCCATGATCCCAAAGATTCTCAACTTGATCAGAATGATCTGGGTCAACTCTGAATTCTACAAGACAAGGGAAAGACTAACTGGTATTCTGAAAAAGGTAGGTATTGTTAAAACTGATTTGGAAAAATAAAAGGAATAACTTGTTCAGGCTATATGACTTATCAACAACATTTTAATTGTATCCCAGTAGGCTGTTAATCTACCCAGTTTTCTTAGATTCTGGACCAGTTCTTATTTTGTTCTCTGCAAGTAACCATCAACCCTCCTCATGATCACTAACAGAAAGGATGACAGGTCTTCAACTTGATCATCACAGAAACTACTACTAAGTTCAGGGCTCAAATTCATTAGCCTGAGGTCCGTTGACCAAACACTCTACCTATTGTGTTAAGCTGGCTGGCTGAAAAAACTGACATGGAATTTATTTTCCTTTTCAAAGTATTTGTCAAAATGATCATACTTTAGGAATGTTGTGGCATAGTGTGAGGTATCAATTTGAAAACTCAGAGAGTTTTTAGATTTATAGCTGACTGAAGTATTTGTTAGGGCTGTGTAAAAATAGGGCATAAAAAGTGATACATAATAATCATGATATGGACAGATGAATGTATAATATGTGTCTCTGGATATTACATTTAAATGTATTTTCAGTCACATGTTGCTTTGTAAACAAATTATTTATTTATTTATTTCAGTTAAGTAACGAGATTATAAGACGTTGCTGCTGTGAGATCAACTTGGACAAGATTTTTGATGGACATGTCCAGAGTGGTATAAAATCACTCAATGAATGCATTGACTGTTGTGAACAGTGGAAAGAAATCTACAACAAGGTAAGGAATGACCAACTTTCCATGTTCTGAGTCCTGAGTCCAAGGTTATAAAACATGAGATTTCACAGGTCAAATCTCTGTTTTAAGTTTTCAATTTTATAAAGTTAAATCTCAGCTGAACACATGTATTATCTTTACAGATTTCAGACAGAAGAACAATGATTCATGACTTTTTTTCACATTTCAGACTTCTAAGCTTCACCACAAATTCTCACCAGTAGGATGGGTACTGGATAAAAGCAGTATATTTGCTCAAATTGATGCTTTTGTACAGAGATGTAAGGACTTGATTGAGGTAAGTATAGACTGGTTTGACATGAAATTAAAATTTCAGGATCAGGAACTTTTAAAATGTTAAGATTCTAAATTTCCAAGAATTAGTATTTTTGGCCTAAGAATAGCTGTAAAAAGACTATTGTATTTAAGTATTCATGCAAACTGTATGGGTTACCCACTATATTTCAATTGTTTTTTTCCATTGTATTAAAAAAGGGTTGATTAACATCATAGGGAAAAAGGAATTATTAATACAGTGTGGTAAAAAGGGAAAAATTGATATCATAGGAATTTGTTTTAATCAATTACAGGTGTGTCAGGCTCAGATTCATTTTGCTCGTCGTCAGGAAGGTGATAAAACAGAAATGCCACATTTTGCGGGGCAAAAGGGACCAGAAATTGTTAGGGGTCTGACTGAGATTGAAAACACTTTTGAGAAGAATCTCTCGCTATTGAGAGGCGTGAAGAAAACAATCCTAGATGTAAAAGCTACATCTTGGCACGATGATTATAACAGGTAAGTTATTTTCTGCAGTCTTGAGTGAGCGAGTGTCTTAGAGTGTCTGTTAGTGTTTTTTTTCTTCGTTAAGATTCTTCCACATATTTTCAGTACATTCGATATGGTGTCTTCTTTACTGTTGGTCAAATCTGAACTTTATTGCAGAATATGGGGGAACAGGTAAGTATTGGTTTTAAACTTCAGAACTTTGTTAAGGTTTGCTGACTGCTGTTCATAATTGGAATCTATTGATGGATTGTCTAAGATATACCACAATCAGATCCAGTTATGGGTTAGGAGCATTCTTTATATGATGTACATTTTCTTTAATTGATAGAACATTCATTCCAGATTCCGTGCTGGCATAAAAGACTTAGAAGTGATGATGCAGAATGTGATTACGTCAGCCTTTGAGACAATTACTACTGTTGAAGGAGGCGTAGAACTGCTTGATATCTTCATGCATCTATCAGGCAGAGAGGTAATCATGCAATCATGTTTGTCATATTATTTATATTGTGCCAATATTTCCATCATTGGAGCTGTTATTTATTGTTTTTGCTTCTCTCTTTTGTCCATCAGCTGAAAAACTTGTCCAATCTTTTCATCCCAAACTGCTGTTTGAATATGAGTCAAACTAAGTGGAAAGCAGTGATATTCTACATAGGTTGACAGACTTTTCATCTGTTTGTGATTTTGTAATTTTTAGTTGAGTGTTGGCAGGTTGAATTTCTACAAATGTAACAGTATTTAAAATGATATCATTTTATTTAAAACTGCTCTCAGAATCTACAAATCAGATTCTTTTGTTTTGACCTTGGCCTCAAAAATTAGATCTTTAATCTCCATCAGTGATTTCTCTTAATTTAAATGATTTACAATAAAAACTTGATAGTGAGACAACCTTTGGGACCAATGAAAATGGTCTTAATATTGAGATGGTAAGTTGAAAATTAGAGGAAATATTGAAAATCAGTCTGAAAATGAGTAGTTATTCTAATGAGGTGGTCTTAATCAGAGTGGTAGAGGTTTACCATATCATCCTTAATGTTATTAAATTTTTAGGCTATCAAGAGAACCATTGACAAGAAGACTGTAGAGGTTTATTCTATGTTTAATGAGGAATTGAATGCTGTGAAGAAAGAACTTACGCAGAAATCTATTCCTCAATCTTCATCTCATCCTAAGTTTGCTGGCCAGGCCTTGTGGGCGAGACAACTGAAGAGGCGTATTGAACGCAGCATGATGGTAAGTGAGAACCATATCATAGGTTTGTTTCATTGTAAATCTTGTCTGGGTTTGTGCAAGTAATTTTGTTTTTCACTGAATGAGTTACAACGGTTTGTTCTGTTCCAAATTCCCTTGATGTGGATCAAAGTCATTTGGCTAAATTTGATGTGTTTTTTTTTTTCTGAATAATTCAATTCTTTAATGTTCAGGCACTCGGTAGAGCATTTTTTAAAATCTGATGTCTTTGTTTTTTCAAGTCCTGGGCAAAGCTTTTTGTACAAGTTTTTGTAGCGTGATTATTTGGACCTGGATGGTGCATTTGTTCAATTTTAAGTTATCTTTGATTTACTGGCCCTGGAAGGTGCATATTTCATACTCTTGCATTCATTTGATCTCTTTCTGATTTTCAGTCCTTGGATCGGGCATTTTTCTTGCCTGTCATTGGATCTGGTAAAGAAGTTATGACTCAGTACCAACAACTGTGTATGGCACTGGATGAGTACATCAGAAAAACTTTCCATGAATGGACTCTTACCATTGACAAGGTAAGGAAGAATGTTACATTCATTTTGAAAATACTGTTTTCAATCTATTTAATCACTTTGGCCCTGGAACAAGCATTTTTACATTTTCCATCTTTTTCTTCATTCTCTTGCCCTGGAAAGAGCATTTGTTATTGTAAAATTCTGTGTATTCTTAATAACTGTGATACTAAAAATCTTTGTTTCGTACTTGAATCTCACTTCAATTTTATGGTTTGTATTTTTTTAAATAACTAAAATGATTAAGTAAAATTTTTTAGCTATCAAGCTTATGCTCTGTGCTTTTACAGACGTACAAACAAAATGCCATGGTGATGGCACAACTAGATGTTGATGATGAAAATAAGAATCTGAGTGTAAACAAATATTTGTGTGCAATAAAACTTTATTTTGTTGATCACTGAGTAAAAATTTTATTTCGCCAAACACGAAATGTAGTATTTGTCTTAGAAATTTATTTTTCAGTTTTTGCTTTGTCGCTTTGTATTTAGTAGATTCATCTGCCATTATTTTTTTATTCATTTACATTGTGAAGATAATAAATTAACAAACTACCAAGTTTCTAGTCTCGTTCCAAATATAGCCTTAACGTTGGTAAATTTTTAGACTACGAGCAGAATCATCAAATCATCAGCTTGTGTTCAAATTCAGATTTATAACCTCTTACCATAGTTTTTTGTGTTTATTACTGCTTATTGATTGGATATTTTGTTAAAATGAAATATTTCTTTGTTTATATGCATATATTTTTTGTGTCTTTTTAACTTTTAAGTTTAAATTTGATTTTTTTAGCATTTTTGGGTTGTGTAGAAATTATTGTAGAAAATTCTTTACTTGCTATTGGTATGGTATTTTGTTGAATATGGTGTTCCGATTACTAGTGCTGTAAATGAGTTTGTTGGGTAATATTCAAGTTAAATAAAAGATTTGTTTGTTCATCTGTAATACACATTATACAATGTACAGATTTTCTTCAAATTCATGGAGTTCCGGTTTAATTAATTTTTGGACACATTAAATATAATATGAAGGATTTTGAAAGCATTAATATCGTGTTATAATGTTTTCATTTTCCTGAAATAGACTGAGGGGCATTAATTTAAGAAAAAATGTTTTGAATTTCTTGTTAATAAGCATCAAAGTAAAAGGCTCAAGTGAAAATATTTTGAGATACTTCCTTAGCTTACAAACTGATAAAACTTGTTATAATTTTGCGGCATTTGTAATAACAGGAACCAATGAAACAACTGGAAGTACCTCTGATGTGTAGAAGCACAGAGAGACCACCCATGTTGGACATCAACTTTAACAGGTATGGAATTATTTCGTAGCCTTTTTTTCTTAAAGCTGTCATGGCCTGTACTTAACTGGGATATGCTTGAAGCAATATTTTGCAGATAATCAGTGCCGTCCAGAGATAATGTAAAATGTAAAATTTCCTGAAGGTTTTAATTGGTTTATACTTTAATGTGATTGGCCTTCTGGTGGGCATTGATCTGTTTATTCCAAGGTCAAGGATGTTTTGCTGATGATTCTGTGGTATATATTACTGATGCAATTTTATCAACTAACCTGGTGCTCACAAAAATAGATAGTGCATACTGTTACATTCAAACTTGGATATATATCAACTCAATTGTTTGTTATATTCCTTAACAATCGGACGTTTCCTCTATTATTTGAGATTTCTCCAAATTACTAATTTGGTATAAGAGATTTTATGAATATGGATTTTAGTGAGAGAAAAGTCAGGTTCGGTAGGCAGGCTTTGTGAGATGTCTGCTTTCACTAATGCCAAAACAATCGCAGTCAGGATGTTCAGTTTAAAAGAGGAAGTGCAAATATGAATTCATTAGCTTTGTCTCTTGTTGTATTTTGTCTGATTTTATTAAATTTTTCAGAGAACTCCTAAAGATGTTCCAGGAGATTCATTACTGGGAAAGACTCATGTTTGAAACTCCGCATTATGCTGTTGACGTGTACAATAAGAGAGAAGATTTACGTAGTCTTCGAGAACACGTCATGTTGGTGGTTAGAGATTATAACAGGTGAGTTGGTACATTATTAACTCTGAATATTCCTTTATAAATACCTTTCTTGAGAGAAATGAAAAGTCATGACATGTTTTTGTCATAAATGTTTTAATGATTCTTCAAATTATACCATTTTGTTGAAGCCATTGTGTCTAAGGCTGTTCTTTGTCTTCCACTGCCGTTCATTCATATGAAAAAGTTACTTGTGGAGTACTGGTATGGGATCCATGAAAACTGATTTGGTGAACAGCCATCTGTATATAACTTAAACCAAAGACTCTTATGTTGATTCCAAACTGATAGTACATTTGTCTGACCCACTCAAATACATCATTTATTTGATAGTACATTTGTCTGACCCGCTCAAATACATCATTTATTTGATAGTACATTTATCTGACCCACTCAAATACATCATTTATTTGATAGTACATTTGTCTGACCCACTCAAATACATCATTTATTTGATAGTACATTTGTCTGACCCACTCAAATACATCATTTATTTGATAGTACATTTATCTGACCCACTCAAATACATCGT
Organism: Lutraria rhynchaena; assembly: GCA_008271625.1. Taxonomy (NCBI): domain Eukaryota; kingdom Metazoa; phylum Mollusca; class Bivalvia; order Venerida; family Mactridae; genus Lutraria; species Lutraria rhynchaena. Next base: position 1,100,653 of record VIBL01000039.1, read on the forward strand.
TTATTAACAATGTTATAGCTACTGGAGAAAAATGCCAAAACTTTGACTGCAGGTCCACAGTTATTAACATTAAATTGAGATCAGTTATGTTCCCAATACCCAAATTCAAATCTGTTTTCTTATATACTCATGTGCAATTTTTTTTTCACAGAATCATAGCTGCATTGTCTCCAGAAGAACGAGGATTGTTTAGAGAAAGAATTAGATTCCTCGACAAGAAGATACATCCAGGTTTGACAAAACTCACGTGGGCATCGAAGGGTATCTCAGACTTCTTTGTGACAGAATGCCGTCTTCATTCCAGCAAAATACAGAGCATTGTTGATGATTATAAGGTGAGTTTTAGGCACTTGAGATTGGTCACCAATCTCAATTCTCAATTTAAGAGCATAAAATATTCTGAAGATAATTTTTGTTACAGCTTATATATTAAAGTAGTGCTGTGTTTACATACCAAATTGTAAATTTTCATTAAAACATTAAAAATTATGTATTTGACTTGAGTAAGTTTAAAAAATTTCTTTGAGTATCGAGATTTCCTAAGTTTTATAATGTAAATCATCCAGGTGCTCAGTGTTTGGTTAAAAAATGTTTGAATAAGTAAATAATGAATTAAAATCATATTATAAAATGCTTTTGTTTATTAATTCTTATGTTTTAGATTTTTTTGGTTTTAATTGTATACTTAAAAGTTATAAATACAAATATTTAAGTATCAAATTTTAGTCTTAAACTTTTTTCAATTCATTTTCAGAATATCTAATTGAATTATCTTTTCATAATTTTTTATTGTTATTTATTATAGGGAGCTAACATGGATATCTCCACAAAATGTGTGAATATTAGTGAAATGTTATTAGTGAAAATTGACAGTCGTAAAGTTTATGAAAATATGGAATTTGACGAAGCTCAGGCGAGTCATAGAGGAATCGTACAGAAGAGGCTGAAACAATTTCATGATGAGATTATTGCAACAATGAGAAGAACTTATGAAGTATTTAAAAGTGATGGTGCCGAGGTAAATACTGCACAGTCTTTTCTATTGCAGTTTTTACTAAGGGCTGATCTTGGTCTCCTAATGTGCCATATTTTTGGGTCATATTTAATATTAGGGGCATTTGGTGCACAGGAACCATTTTTAGTCCTAAACTCTTTTGTCTGAAAACTTTCTGATCAGACCTCTGAAGTTGACCTTATCTTTTTTAGTACGCTACTGATGAGATAAAAAAAAATTGCAGTTGAATTTATATCTGCTCTTCCAGGCTTGTTGATCTTCCTGCTAAAACTCTAAAACTGAGTCAATGAAAAAAGTGGCCATAACGTTCGATAGGATGTTACATGAACGAGGAAAACAAATTCAGCAATACATGGAATTTCGCTCTAAGTCTTTAAGGAAATTTTTTTGTCTTTGTGCATTCTTAAATTATTTCTTCACCATACAGGTCCAGTCACACTGGCATAGATACACAGAGAAACAAGACAAAATGGTGGAAGAAGCCTTTAGGCTGAATGTGAAATGGTCGTTACAAGAATTATCCAAAGCCATCAATGGTGATGGAAAATCTGCACCAAATCCCTTATTCAGGGTCAAAGTCTGTCTGGAAGGGGACAAGGTAGGAAATTGCTGTAACAAAGGGGCCCAGAGTGTAACTTATATTTACTTCTAACAACTGACACTTTCAATTTGACATGAGAAAATTGTTAGGTGCAATTTTTCTCTGATTTGTGAATTTCCCTAGATTGGATGATCAGATTGTTAAGAATACTTCCTGTCCCCTACTATTCTCACTTTGAAAACATAGTTCCTTGCTGACACCCTGTTTGTAGTATAATTAATTTGGGGGCTACAATTTAAGTGCATTGTGGGACCTTTTGACTGAGTTAAGGACCAAAAATGAATATTTTCATTTATGGTTGCTGTATCAAACTTATTTTTTTTAACTAAATTTAGGAAAATTACTCTGATATTTTAGTTCATTGGTTTCAGCTTAATATTTTGGTCTTGTCATTTAATGCTATTTTGTATTGTCATGATTACAGGTTGAGTTTGCACCAACATTGAAACAATTGGCTACCATCGTTGGTAGTATTGGATCTCATCTTACCAACTCCATCTCAGACATACCAAGGTTACCCACTGTTCTAACAAAGAAGAAATCCACCAGAGATGTAAGTAAAAATTCTGTTAAAAGAACTCAACTCCAGGTTGTCATAAAAAATTAGTTTTAAATACAGTAAAACCTTATTATCTCGAGGAGTCATCAGAATTGTGTGAAGGCTTGAGATAAATGTGGTGCTTGTAATAGTAAAGTATTTGTTTGTTGATTGAAAATTTTACACGACTAAGAACAAATATTGACAAGACTAAAAACTCCTCGATATAATTTGGGTGCTCATGATATCAATGCTCGTAATAACGAAGTTTTGCTGTACTTTTCTAAACGTAATGTCCTACTAATACTCCCGTAAACTTTCTCTGTTCCAAAAACTAAGGACCTTGTGACTTTGTCTTTTCTTCTTAAAGGTGTATGAATACCTAGATCTAATAATACTGAAGGACATTGCAGTTATTATGATTTCATTCATGCAGGCAAATGGATTATTTAGAACACTTCAAAGTCTGTCCACAACAGTTCTCTCAGCGCTTTGATTTATTTCAGCCGGTTCATCAAGTTATCGCTCGTGATGAAGAAACGAAGAAGATACAGGGAGTTATTGGTGCTGGAATGCAAAGCAATGCCCAAAATCTACAAAACTACCTTAGTACTTGGGACAATTACAGAGAAATTTGGGAGATCCACAAAGATGCTTTCATTAGAAGATATCAGAGACTTAACCCACAAGTGTCATCTTTTGATGCTGATATTGCTAGGTGACTATTTATTCCTTACCAATTTTAATGAGCTATCATGCACTATCATGTTAATGGAATGGATTTATTATAAAAAAAATAGAATTAATTCTAATCTAGAGTGTTAAAGTCTAACAGGAGAAGAGTTTGTTGTGAAAGTGCTTTGTCACCCATTAGACTGTCAAATACAGTAAAATGCAGTTATAGTGAATTCCCTGAATTATTGCTTCATTTGATCCACATTTCCCTATATCTGTAACAGTGTAATGAAGAAGGGTATTTTGGAGGAAAATCAATGCTTCACTGTTCTTGATTTTTCAATACATCCATATTCAACATTTATGTAACTGTGTTTTACTGTATTTTAAAGATACTTTAAACAGCATAATTCTGCCTGTCTGAATTCTTTTTTGTCAGTCATGACTATAGGGCTGACAGTTTTCATGTATGTAGAGGGAGGTATTTGTGATTTTTACATGGCATAATTTCAAATTTACAATTTTTTTCAAATTTTCAGATACACTGAAGTTGCCAACAATGTTCAGACGCAGGAGACAATTTTGAACATACAGTTTGTACTGCTAGATTGCTCTCCCTTGAAATACTCGATTCTCTCACATTGCACAGAATGGCAGAATAAATTCACAACTCTACTCAGCGAGATTGCTACCAGTAGACTAAAGGAGTTGAATGAATTCTTGAAGGATAATGCTGAAAAGTGAGTTTTCTTAATTTTTTTGCCGTATGTCTATTGCATGTTTACCCATATTTGTGATGCAACATGTAAAATATTTTAATATACACTGATGCATGATTGACAAGATTTTTAAATATTTCTTTGTATTTTTCACATATTTCTTTTATCTATTCATTTTAGTTTCTTCATAAAATTTTGCTGAAAAGACTTTTAGTTTTGCTTTAAAGACTATCAATCATTCTCTACCAGTTGGATAAAATTCATATCCCTGTAGATACTAAATTTTCAAAGATACTAAATGAGAATTAGGTTTGAAGTATTACCGATTTTTTTACCGTATCTCTAGTTTTCACACTTATATGTGAGGCCTAGGGACCAGGCAGCTGAAGTTCCAAAATAGACACATCTAAAAATTGACATATAGTTATTATTTGTTCGTTTCCAATGCATTTCTTATTTTCCAATCACCAGGGTGAGCAAACCACCGCAGACTTTAGATGAATTAGGCACGAGCTTGGAACTCTGGGATTCATTAAACAATGGGCTTCCAACAACAGAAGCCAAGTTCCCTCCTTTGCACGATCAATTCGGAATTTTGGAGAAATATGAAGTGAGCATACCAGAAGAAGTGAAGCAGATGTTGAATGACTTGAGTGGTGAGTGGGTAACATTCCAGGAGAAATTGATAGAAGCGGAAGGAATGCTAAAGAAACACAAGGTTAGTGAGGAGAAACTTTTCGATATCTGGAATATGAATGTGCGGTAGTCTTAATTAAAAGGTTTTAATTAAAACCAGTCTAGAAAGATGAAGTCTGGTTTAAGCCAGTCTTAAAGTTATTCAAGCCTCGTATTGGTTGTTTTTGAATATTGTCTACAAATTTTAATTGACCAGTTACAGGAGATTTGATACAAAATATTTATGAAATTCTTAGAATCAATTAGATATAAATATGAAATAATAGTGTGGTTTCACTAATTTTTGTTGGAGATTTAATTTTATGGATTTGGCGGGTCAGTTGATCCATGAAATCTAATCCTCATGAATATAAATGCTGTGTTAATTGTCAACCATCCGAAATTTGGCGATAAAATAAATGATACCATAGTAAGTCTTTTAGAACAGATGAGAATTCTCATTTAACATAAAAGTCTTAGATTCTGTGAAATTTATAGGAAAGAAAAGTGATTTATAAAATCTGTAAGTCTGAATTATAATTTATTTTTTGTGTTTTACATATTAAATTCTTCATTATGAATTATTTTAATATTGTTTCTCTTAATTGTGCTTATAGGAAAAATTCAAGAGCAACTTGCTTGGCCAATCAGAAGAATTCAAGAAACAGGTCCACAATCTCTTGGACGAATTCACCACGAAAGGTCCCTTTACAAGTTCTATTCAAACCCCAGAAGCCCTTGAGAACATCGCCCATATTAGGGCCCAGATGGAAGCCCTTAAGAAACAGGAAGCTGACATCAGACGTGGACTTAACATCTTCAAGATTGATCAGCCACCATCTAAAGAAATTGCCACACTTGATAAGGTAAGAGCTGATTACAAGCAGGTTTGTATTGTAACATAATTAAATTAAGCTGGATAAAAATTTTGATTTATTTTGAATTAATATCATTTTTTAATGAAAATCTTACATTTTGTCACATGGAATTTTTTTTACAGTCTGTTTTTGATCAAATCTATGTTTAAAACATTGGTTTTAAAAATGTATTCTGATGTTTTGATTAAAACTAGTATCATATTGATTGATATTTTGACTTATCATTGATGATTGGTGAAATTTATTGACTTTAGGTATGCGTTATCATTCAGATAGTCAGTGGTTCTACTCAGGTGTATGCCTGATGCTGGGGTCTTTCTCTACTGTTAAACTGGAGTCCCACCATGACCATGTTAACACCTGAGAAAATATATATAAAATGTTTTTTATTGTAGGACCTTGAGCTGATTGAGACGATATGGAACTTGAACAAAGAATGGGAAGGCTTATGGGCTAGCTGGAAAGATGGCAAGTTTGTGCAACTCCAGACAGACAGTATGGAAACTCAGTGTGTTTCAATATACAAGAAGTTGAACAAATACAGCAGAGAACTAAAGGTAAAGTTAAATCTCGTGATTTACCTCCCTTGATGATTCAAGTTGAGTTGCAGTTATCTCATTTGATAATGTGCAATTATGATTATCTCCTAATGAAGTTTTGCCAATGATTTGTCTCTGTTTGAAATTATGTTTTCATGATTTGTCTCCCTTGATATTTATTTTATGATAATTTGTCTCTCTGTGAAGTTTTACTTTTTATTTATAATGTGTTTCTCCCTTTGTTACTGGCAATTCTTGCTTGAACATTTTTTTACACATTTTTTATTATAGTTTACACATGACCTATAATAAAAACTATTACAAATTGTTTACTATCTAATCCGCGTTAAATGCTACTTGTGAGCAAAAGCCAGCCTGTGAACATAAGACACATTTAATCATATAACTGACCAAACAAACCTTAGAATATAAACCAACTGTGCATAATGTCCATATTTTTATCCATATTGTGGTGGCACACAGGTTTGACTGTATTGCATGTATTGAATTATGTGTCATTTTTCTATTTATTTGGAAGACTGTGTTTTTCCTCCAATTTTTGTGTGGTTCTGTGTAGTTTGGGGAAGGTGGGGTATTTTTTTAATGAATCCTTTTCTGATCTTTATTGAATGAAAGAACTTTGTCTTATCAGGACAAGAATTGGGAAGTGGTTGATACAAGCAAAAATCGTGTGGATCAATTCAAGAGAACTATGCCATTGATTCAGGATATGAAGAACAAAGCTATGAGACCGAGACATTGGGACAAAATACAGGTATGTAACTTACATTAAATGTTCCATAGAAATTATTGTATTTTAGGATGGAGAGAAATACTCTTAATACAGAATGCATTGTCTAGTCTGAAATTCTACCACATCACCTGAAATTCTTAAAATGAAATGCTATTGATTGCTTGGAAGCATTTTATTTCAGAGTGACTAATATGACATGTAATACCTTAATAGATAATGGATTAATAAAGTAACTTTGGAAAGACTGAACATTTTCAAATTGCAAAGAATCATTTGGGTATTTTTTTATATCCAAATTTAGTGTGATTCAGTTTTGGTCTCAAATTACTTAAAAAAATCTCTGACATAAAATTATCTTTTTTTCAGAACAAGATGCAGAGACAATTCAATCACGAAGCTGATGATTTCACTTTGGAGAAAATCATTGAATATGGGTTTGATCAGTATGCTGAATCTATCAATGAAGTCTCAGGGGCTGCCACAAAGGAGTTGGCCATTGAATTGGTAAGAGGCACTTGTAAATCTATCGTTATTCATTATGTTTTAATTAAAATCAGTGTTTACTTTTGGAATTTTTTGTTAGGGGGTCACTATTTTATGTCACTTTTTATCAGTGTTAGTTGCAAATGAAAAGTTGCATGTCTGTTTTCAGACGTTTAATATAGAGCTTGCAATTCTTTCAAGATTTTTTTCAAACTCATTTGTCATTAATTGCATCCTTGTCAGATATTATCATGTAATCAAGAATCGGCTGTAAAGAGTTAATATTTTTATCAGAACAATAGAGAAGAATGTTAAATTTTGTGATTCAGAAATTTTTCTTCATAGAATAAAAGAAAAAATTTACATTTAACGAGGCAATGAAATAGTGAGATAAAACTGTTTTGCACCTTTGTAAGTTCTATTATTTGTTTATGTATGTTTCATTTATTTTAGGCCCTGGATGCTATCACACAAACTTGGAATGTTACTGAACTTGATATTGCGCCGTACAAAGGTTGCTTCAAAGTCAGGTAAATGATTGCTTCCTGTTTAGGGGATAGTTTCTTGGGTATTATTTCATTTTTAGCTCATCTGTTTCAAAGAAAAAGTGGAGGTATTTTGATTACTGTGGCTTTCTCATCATGCAAAAACTTTAATGTAGCCCATTACTCAAGCACTTTTAAGGATATCAACACAACACTTGGAACACTTGAATACTTGGCGCCGCTCTGCAGAGCTCTTGTTATTATTTGTTTTTGGTTGAGTTTTGCCACCACATACAAGTGTCATATGGCAACATTTCCAGCTTTTTTATGGTGGAGGAAAACCCAAGGTATACACCTGGGTAGAACCAGAATCACTAACCTTCCTTAAGCCATATGGACAGTTTCCTCATAAATGATAATTTTACTATTCCTTGGATGGGATTTGAACTCACAGCAGTGAAGGGCTAGTGATTACTAGTCAGAGACCATAACTACTCAACCACGGAGGCCCCTGATGACAACTTTAAGATTGTCATAGAGAAACTTGTGCTTTAACTACTTAGCTTTGTTACACTTAAAAAAAATCTTGCCTCTCTTTGTTTGAAAGTAATGATTCATTAAATTTGATTCTTAATAATTATTATCATTGCTTACTTGTAGGAGTACTGATGAAGTGTTTGCAGCTCTTGAAGATAATCAAGTACAATTATCCACCATGAAAGCTTCAAGATTTGTGAAAGCATTTGAACAAGATGTTGATAAGTGGGAGAGAACTCTGTCTCACATTCTGGAAGTTGTAGAAATGTTGTTGACTGTGCAGAGACAGTGGATGTACTTGGAGGTAATTTTTTAACATTTTTCAATTCTACTCTGAATTTTATTCCTATCTGAAGTTCCTGCAAGTCTGGCATTTAGCCTGGTCTGGAATGCTCTTTAACTTAGGCTGTATTCTGTTCTATACTAGAATGGAATTTTAGCTTCTAGCTAGTCTTGAATTCGGGCTTCACATCTGTATTGATGGTTCTGGAATTCTGGGCTTCCTATCACAGACATATCTTGGCTAAGTTCAATTTTTTTTAACTTAAAAATTCTGCCAATGGCATACATTTCAGTCATCTACCTTTAACACCTGACTAAAGTCACCAAAACAAGTAATAAGATAAAAGAATGCATAGTTTGCACTTATGTACTTAAAATGATTAAGTTAGTTCAGAAAATTGTAACTTTTCAACTTTTCAATGAAAAATGCCTGTGGTATTGTAGTGATTTAAAATGTCTCATTTTATTTTTTTCAGAACATTTTCCTTGGTGAAGACATCCGTAAACAGTTGCCACGTGAGTCGGCTGAGTTTGATGACGTTAATTCTAAATGGAAGGTGATCATGACTCGTCTTAACAAAGAAAGAAATGCTCTTCGAGGAACACATCATGAAGGTATGAAAGTTGTACAAAGCCCGTCTACTTCTGGCTCATTGTCTTCTGTTTGACATTACTTTGTTTTCATATCCACCAATACTTAACAAAAGTGATATTTACAAAGGACATTAAACTCTTAAATTGACTTATGTAAACTTTCTATGATTTTGTGATGTCAATTAACAGTCAAATGCCTTTAAGAATACTTTATTAGGAATTCATGCATTTTGAGATTTTCATATTAGTTGAGTTGATTTTTTTCTATATCATTTGTCTCAGAACAAATTCAGTGTCATTAAAACTTGTAAATAGAGATAAAAGTCTTAGCACTTATTTGAAACATTCTTGACAAATTTAAGAATTTCAAGATGCACCTTTATCTATCTTATGCGTTATTTCAGGCATGTTGGAGCAATTGAATAACATGAATGTCAAACTTGAAGAGATCCAGAAATCATTGGATATGTATCTGGAGACAAAGAGACAAATTTTCCCGCGATTCTACTTCCTGTCCAATGACGACTTGCTTGAGATTCTTGGGCAATCCAAAAACCCAGAGGCTGTACAGCCACATCTTAAGAAATGTTTTGATAACATCAAGTCACTCAAGATGGCTAAGGTATTAACACTTACTTCATTAGATTTCTAAATATTTATTGCATTGAAAAACTAGGTTTGCATCAGTTACGGTCTAAATTTGTGTAAGAATTCCTTGTTGTGACATTTTTTGTCATTTTATTTCATATGGGAATTTAAGTTTGATCAACATTGAATTCGTTTGAACCCTTTGGGGTTGTTATAACCTTTTAGCATGAAAAAAGATTATCTTTATAAAAGAACATTGATTTCATCCTTGCTGCGCTAATGTGCCAAATTTCGTTGCATGAGGGTTTTTGTATATAATGCACATATTGTATCCATATTTCAGAATAGAATTGAAACTACAATGGTATAAATTGTTGATTTTGTTAAAAAATATAAGCTGTCACTGACATTTGAGCATTTGTTATCAGTGTCAAACATGAGTTTGAGGCTAAAAATTGAGTCTTGAGGCTGGTCTCAGTCCTTTGTTTCTGATTGGTTGATTCTGTTAACCATTTTAAAATTAACCAATGAAGCATTAGCATTCCTGGACTGGTTTTCAAGCTCATTCTTCATGCCTTAGCAATTACTGAACATGTTGTCAAGACACAGTCTAATTTCATTGCATTGGATATAGACATGAAATTCCATAGTACATCAGATTTTACACGGCCCCGTATGAAATATTGAATGAAGTTAATGACAAATCATTTAGGACTGATAGAATGTATTTTAATAAACTGCAAGCACTCTTGTAAATTTGCTCAAATGTCTATGAGAACTTATTAGGTTTGAGAATAGAGATTTTTCTCAAAGTTTTATAAAACAACCAATATACTATTGGTTTTTATCATTCATAAGTTGGATGAACACAAATATTCTGTACAGTTTTTTCATTCCATGTTAATGTTATGATCAGATTTCGGACCATGGGAAGGTAAAGGAAGATTATGTGATAGAAAAAGAATGGCTTGAACTCTCTTTCTGCACAGCCATCAGTGATTTTGCTTAAATTCTTTGACAAAGTGTGAAAGCTGTCTTTCCATTTTCAGTTTTAGTGCTGTTTGACCACAAATTTTCCTGTTATATTTTATTTTTAGTGCTGTGTAGCCTTGACTTATGTCTTCACTTTAATGCTATTCAGATTAAGAATTCTGTTTTTGTTTTTAAAAAATCCCTTAAAATCTGCTATACTTCTCATAAATTTCATTTTTTTTCATATCTGTATTTCATGTTCTAAATTGTACATGGTTTTGAAAATAACACAATGTAGAAAGCTTCATGTTTCAACTACAAAAATTCTACTTGAGGCTTTTTTTATATCATTTTGAGTTTACTTTTTGATACTGCTGTAGCGAGATGATTTTTCAGTATGATAATCAGTTTAAAATCATAGTTTGGGACCCAGTTTGAAAATGCATACTTTTCATTGGTTAATTTCATGACCATATTTGAAATCATCCAATCAAATTAGATTTTTGACTGGTTCCAATTTTTGATTTATAACTGCAGATCTTGACAATTCAGTATTTTGTTGATTTGTTAATTCTGTGGAGCGTGCATTATTTATTTTTATGTTTTATGAAAATCTCTCTAGTGTGTTAGTTTTTTGCACAAAACATCAATAAATAAGACATTGATGCAAAACTGTTGCAACTGTATCTTTGAAATAAGATGAGTTACATTATTTTTGGATTGAAACTTTGTAGTGTATGGGAACTGCAGTTAAAATTTATTGTTTTATTACCATAGTGATATTGTTGACTGTGTTACTCATGTATAGCAGTGACTGCTGCCTCTTTCATCAAAAAATAATGAAAAACAAGGAATTGATATCAGCTTTTTTTCTAATACGAAATATCTTAAGAAAAGTAAAATAAATTGTTTGAACTTTCTTACACCCAAAATTGTAAGTAGATGTTCTGCAAAATTTGTTAGGATTTGTACGTGATAAAAAGCACATGTTTTTTTGAAACAAGAACAAGTTTACGGTATTGTTTTATGTACCATGTACTTTGGCAAAAATGTCATTGGAAACTAATCAACCAGGCATAGCCTTGCTGGACTGGAACTAGTATTCACCTTATCAGTTTGAAACAGTGGAAAAACTAAGCTTATTACAAACCCATCATATATTTGTTTATTTATATACATCCCAACTTTATTATAGAACCTATGATTTCGGGCCATCTACTGGAACAGAGAAAAAGACTAATTTCAGTCTTTATTCACACATCGTTCTCATGTGATTAATTTATGTTCTATCTTATGTATATTACAATGACTTAAAGTGGCCTCTTTTTACTCATAGACCTTTATTTGAAGGTTACTCTTACTGAAGAGTTGTTTATGAACTCAGGGTTGATCTGTATTTTCCTGTTTACAGCAAGGTATGAACATGAAGTGGGAAGCTGCTGGCATGTCTTCCACGGAGGGTGAATATGTTGAATTCATCAAGGTCGTCACCTTAGATGGGCCCGTTGAAGCTTGGCTCTGTGATGTTGAGAAAAACATGAGATTTACTTTGAAAAAGAGACTTCCAGAGTGCAGAAATGCTTTGAAGAAGAGCTTGACAAAGAGAGACAAGTGGGTGAAGGAATGGCCAGGACAGGTATTGGAATATTTGAAAATTTTCTTGAGATTTTGAAAAAGAATTGTGTAATGATCATTAATGTATTATAATGATGTTTCAACTCAAAGACCAACCAATAAAGTAGGATGAAGTTAAGTTGATATGCTATAGAATAGTCCAACAAATAATTTATGTAGGACTGGAAATGTTTGGTCTTTGAGATTGAAAATGAGCCGTTGTAAACTTCATGGGAACTTTTTTGTGAAACACGTAAATTTGTTGAGAAAAGCTAAAGGGGTATGATAAGCCCATTCATTTCAAATTGTCATTGAACAAATATTGTTTCATCAGTAAAATTACCAGTACTCATTTCTGTGTAATGATTTTATTTTTGAAATACCTTTCTTGTTGTATTCCACTTTTTGACAAAAAAATATCCTCACCACGGATCAGCAACCGATTACCCGACTGGTTTTGTATCGTGTATGTTACTGTATGTGTGATATCTATTTCAGTTATGTATCACCGCTAGTCAGATACAATGGACACAGGATGTCACACGAGCTCTGGCCACTACAAAGGAGAGAGGTGACAAGAGAGCTTTGAAGACCATGAAAAAGAAACAGGTACCTTTATGTATTTCTCTCCCTTTTGTCAATCTTCAGAATACAAAATAACGCGACATGAACATTATTTTAATGTTATTTTCAGTGATCCAGGTAAGTCTTTTGTTTCAGTTTTGAATTTTTTGTGATCGTTGTGATTTTGTTGACACCCTTTCATTTGCGTACATGTTATACCAGTAGTTGTTAAAGTATTGAACTATATGCTTTTAAAAACATTACAGTCAAACCTGTGACCATAGGTGGCTTAAGAGAAAGAGAAAATAAGGTCGTCTGAACTTATATTTGGGATATATTAAGTTATCATATTAATGATTTATATGCTTAAGAGTGGTCATTATTCGAATTGCAGCCTTTATTCATAGACAGTTATTGGAATCTTGTTAAAAGTTAAACACATGGTTTGTCTGGACTACATTCCATGACCCTTGATTTATATTTTGCTTGACTTATGTTTCATTTTATAAAATACTGAATTTGTGATTTCTTCAGAGTTATTTCAAGTCTCTAATGTGTGTGCAGTCACCATTCAGATCATTTGTCTGGGTCGTTAATAACACACTATTACCGATTCTCATTCCAGATCTCTATGTTGAACAAATTCTCTGAAGCCATCCGTGGAAATTTGACCAAGATCCAACGTCTCAAGGTTGTCGCTTTGGTGACCATTGAAGTTCATGCCCGTGACATTATTGACAAGCTTATCAAGGGTGGTTGCTCTGACCAGTATGCTTTTGATTGGTTGAGTCAACTTAGATTTTACTGGGAAAAGGTATGTTTTTAAGAGGTGATTTATTCTGTTAATGATGGTGAATGTAACAATGGATGTATTGGAAATATTGTGTACCATTAAATTCTGGGTTATAGGCTCAATGGTGAAGATTTAGCCATAGATGTATTAAGGATGGTAATGTTTTGTCTTAAAAATAATGATTTAAAATTGTGAAAAAGTGTTCATAACATCCTCCTTGTAGAAATATTATTAATAGTGTGAACCATAAAAAAATCTGTGTTATAAGGTCAGATGTGAAGTTTAGCCTTTAATGCATTTAATCCTTTGTTTAACATATAAAAATTACTTGTAGCTCCCTTTCAAATGTTCAACACATTAAGGGTAGTGTTGTGCCATACTAGTCTTTAGTGTTTATATCATGCCTGTTGCAAGTTAAGATTTGTCGCAACAACATGAAGTAGACAGAAGAAATGAATTTTAGGCCAAATTCCTTACACATACATTTAACTTTAGTAGAAAAAATCCTAGACTCACCATTTTGATATCATGTTTGTTTTATTTACAGGACATTGATGACTGTGTCGTCAAACAGACCAATACACAGTTCCAGTATGGTTACGAATACTTGGGTAACTCTGGACGTCTTGTCATCACACCTTTAACAGACAGATGTTACATGACTCTTACCACTGCCCTTCATTTACACAGAGGCGGCAGTCCAAAGGGACCAGCTGGTAATTGGAATAAGAATTAATGATTTGTCCTCTATTGAATAAAATAACTCTCTTGTTCAATTGCTTCTCCCTTTGCCTAATTGTGTTACTTGAAGTCTTTGCCTGATATACACAATGCCCAAATTTCAGTTACGAAAATTTCACTGCTTTGAGTATGAAGGTGATAACATAAGCTTGAAAATTGCTGACTTCATGGACTTAAGCTTGAAATTACTGACTTCATGGACTTAATACCAAATATTCCTTTATCAACGGTTTTGGAGTCCTTACTCTGAAATTGGTACTCAGGGTGTAACCTTTAAGACATTGATTCACAATACAGTAAAGTTATTGTAAAATCCAGGGCTTTTAGCCAAAATTTGCCTTTATTGAGATGTTTATTTGGGCTTTTTTATCTGTACATATACATTGAAAAATGGCCATTATTCACATGGTGGTAGACTTCACAGGAGGCAGTTAATACATATTTCACTTGAGTTTTTAAAAGCAGTCCTTTCTACTCATTCTCATAAGTAAATTAGCATTTTCTTTAGTATAACTCCCACCGTGGTTCAAATTTGTCCCAAAATTCTACAAAATAAGCATTTTGTGATCTGTGAATGTTTCAGGTACTGGTAAAACAGAAACTGTTAAGGATTTAGGAAAAGGTCTTGGAATGTATGTTATTGTTGTCAACTGTTCTGAAGGTCTTGATTACAAATCTATGGGTAGAATGTTCTCAGGTCTTGCTCAGGTATAATTCACTTTATGTTAATCAGCACTTTATATTTTGATAAAATGAATTGAAATTATAATTTTAAATTTTGACACACTTTCGTAACCTAGAAATATATGCGAATTTTTTGTGTTGACTTGCCATAGAACTCAACTCAATTCATCAAATTTTGATGAAGTATTCAGTTAAATATTTTATAATTGATTTAAAATTTTCTATTAGTGTTTTGCTTGTAATTGGAATATATGATCTGCTACCAAGCATTAACATCAAGTGAAAAGAGTTTACTGATTTTGAACAATAAATCATAAATCTGTTGTCTAGTCTCTTTAATTAAATCCATATCTGGAGTCTAGTCCCTTTAATGTGTATTATTGTAATTTTTGACTACAGACAGGAGCCTGGGGATGTTTCGATGAGTTCAACAGAATCAACATTGAAGTGTTGTCTGTGGTTGCCCAACAGATTCTGTCTATTCTTAGTGCCTTAGCTGCTGGTTCTGAGAGATTCGTGTTTGAGGGACGTGAAATCACGCTTGTCTGGTCATGTGGTATCTTTATTACCATGAATCCTGGTAAGTCTATACTAGACATTAAAATATTTTCAACTATTTTACATATTTTTATCTATATTTTGACTGGCTCTTAAATGCTTGTCATATAGATTAAAATAACGACTCCATGTTATTAAATATGACCTTATCTCCATACAGGTACTTAATTAAGGCTAATATTTGAAATAATTAGTACAAATTAATTAATTAACCTACCATTCATTCCAATCATCTCTAAATAGTCTTAAAATTCCAAACTTTTTCATTGAGTTTGTCTTAAGAAATAATGTTGAAAAAGGGTTCCTACACAAACTGATTTGTTAGGCTATTCCTCTGACTAAGTTGGTACCTAATAAATAGAATTATCTGAACTTAATATATTAACCAAATATGGCTTTTAAACTTTTTTTGCTTTATTCAATGACAGTGAGACCAGCACATATATACCGTAGGTCTTTTTTGAATGTTGTCATTTTTTGTCAAAGATTGACACAAGTGTTTTTATGTTTTTATATATTTGTGGGATAAGTTTTGATTTTGTCCTGTTTGTCTGTCCTTATGTCTGTCTGTCTTTCACATAGTTAATGTGAACTATTTGTCCAATGCCACTGGTTGTATACAAAAAAGCTTGTTTTAAAATATCAGCATATTTAAACATTTCATCACATAATGTCAACTTTTTACCATTGATTCATTTCATGGCCTTAAAATATATTAATGGATGTATTTTGTTCGATCTTTGCATAGAGACAAAAAAAGTTGTTTCTATGATAATAATCATTCATAAAAATTGTTCAATCAGTTCTTTTTATAACCATACTCCCTGTTAGGGTGTATACATGTATACAGTATAACCATATACGAGTATAGTAATTTTTGAGTCATTGTATATTTACCTTATTTTGGATTTTGATTCTATTTAACGTATATTTAATTTTTAGAAAATCATCATATTTTGACAAGCACCAGCACCTGTATTGATTGTACCTGCTACATAAAAGGATTCAAATCCCCATTAAACGTATCTACACCAATGATAGCTATTCACATCCTCATTTTAGTCATTTTTGCATATTGAAGATTCATTGCCCCATTAAAAAGAATGTAGAACACTTCCCCACTATAACATTTTCCCATTAAAATCAGGTCATCCTATTGATGTAGTTCATCTCCCCATTAAAACTGCCCCATTAAAATCAAATCATCTGTATTGATGTAATTCACCTCCCCATTAAAATCACTTTAAATGCCACATTAAAATTACTTTGCCACTGAAGACAATTTTCTTTAAAAACGTTTCATTAAATTAGTGACATTTCCATTAAGATTACCACCTCATAGAAATTACTTACCTCATTAAAATAGCTTACCTCATTAAAACTATTAAAATCCATTGAATTTCTGATCCCATTAAAATTTAAAGCATTGGAGTGGTTGTGTGCAGTAATATTGTTGTATTGCACAGAATATTTTGATAACCATGAATTGGTTCAAAATTCATTGTCCATAATTTTTGACACACAGCTTCTATGATTGCTTTTTTGTTTTGCTGCCTTTTTAATAAAAAGCAACTTTGGATCTTTTTTACATTTTTGGACCTGATTTGGTTCTCCTACATTTTAGCATAATTGTCTTATTTGGTGATGATAGTATTTCCATCCCATCTTTCTGTATAACAATGGTGACACATACAAAGAAATTGTGTGAAAAAAGTACTGGTTAGCAGCCCAGGAATACATGTTTCACTAGAACTTAATTCTGTTGTAATTAAATCTGGAAATTCGTGCTTACTGTCTTCATGCATATACTTTCACCTGTTGTACTTTCATTTCTTGACTCCAAAAATTGATTGATAAGATCAGTTCCATGCTGGTATAACTATCACAAGTTGGTCAAGAACTGTTGGCCAAAAGGGACAATTAAACAAAGGGAGGTAATTCTCCCTAGTTTTGACACAGACACTGAGATTCATTTTGTTCTATTTTACTTCTTTCTAGGTTATGCTGGACGTACTGAACTTCCTGACAACTTGAAATCTATGTTCAGACCAATTGCTATGGTCGTACCAGACTCCAATCTTATCGCTGAAATCATTCTCTTTGGTGAAGGATTTGGAAACACAAAGGTTTGTCAATCGATCGATCAATCAATCAATCAATCAGCCAGTCAGTCAGTCAGTAAGTCAGCCAGTCAGTTAGTCATTCAATCAATCCAGTCTATCTGTAGGTCGGTCAGTCAGGAAGTCAGTTATTCGAAATATCGGTCAATAGGTAGATTATAATTTTTTTTTATCAAAAGGATATGGAAAACATGTGTTTATTATCCAGTTTATAAATGAATGAATGAATCAATCAATCTATAAATTTGTCACTCTCCTAACTGATCTGTCACTGAATTAGTTTTTCAACAATGCTTTGATAAGTGGTAAAAATTTAAGAAATTTGTTAATTTATTTTACCTTAATGAAAAATTCAAGATATAATCAATGTCTGCTTCCTTTCTCCATATTCACGAGTACTCCAGGTTATAAATTCTCAATATTTAATTCATTCATCTTTTTATATTTCAGATACTGGCTAAGAAAGTGTTTACACTATACACACTGGCTACCCAGCAGTTATCAAAACAAGATCATTATGACTTCGGTCTTCGTGCTCTTGTGTCTGTGTTGAGATACGCTGGACGAAAGAAGAGAGCTAATCCTAACATGCCTGATGAAGAGGTGAGTTTGGTGTTTAATCTCATATATCAACTTTGAGATTTCACCAGAACCTCAACAGAATAATTTAAAGGGATGTTTTGACTGCTATAATCTTTTTATGTTCTTGGTGTATTCTTTTTTTTAAAAAAAAACAATACTCACTTGTATTTTTTCAGATCTTGTTACTGTCAATGAAGGACATGAATATAGCCAAGTTGACATCAGTTGATCTTCCATTGTTCAATGGTATCATGTCTGACTTGTTCCCGGGTATTGAGACTCCAGTAATGGATTACTCTAAGGTAAGATAGTGTAAAATGAGATCTCCCAATCTCAAAACAATGATGTCTTAACTCCAATCGGTGCATAACTGAAATGTTTAGGTATATCAGACTCCAGTTGCATAAAATTCTTAATTTGTAATGATTTTTTATGTGAAATGTTTTCCTTTGGTGAAAATTTTCTTTTAAAATGAGAATTCTATAACCTATAAGTTCACCATTTGTGCTAATGCTACACATGCATTATAGATAAATCCAGTATAACTATCATCTCTGAGTTTTATTACTCAAATTCTTGAAGTCCTTGAAAATATAACTGATCTTAATGCTGATCAGGTACAGAGAAATCTCATATGGTTGCTGTTGTATCTAAATATCCCCCCATAAAAGCCTAATTCATCACCATCTCTGCATAAGCGTAAAATGTTTAATAAAGCAGGTAAACTCATCTTAAAAAATGGCTGTAAAACAGGAGTGTGATCTTTTCCCCCTTTCAGAGAATGGCCACTATTTCAACTTGATATATTTTTAATGCAAGAGTTCTGAGCCAGTCAGTTATGCTCAAAAATGACGTTTTTACTTCATAGATGCAGTGTTTTCCTTTGCTCAAATGTTTGTGCCATCATACCCCTGGTAAAAGTAAGATTTTTTATCATTTTTTTAACTCCTGCCATTTATTTTTTCAGCTGAAGAATGCAATTATCACAGAAATGAAGAATATGAATCTTATGATAAATGATCATTCAATTACTAAAGTAATTCAACTTTATGAAACCAAGACATCTCGTCACTCCGTCATGATAGTCGGCGGCACGCAGTCAGCAAAGTCCACTACATGGCGTCTCCTACAAGCCTCTATGACAGCTTTGAACAAGATTCCTGAGTCCAGTGCTCAATACCAACCTGTCAAGGTAAGTTAGTCATCCAGAATTGAACTGAACTGAAGTTTTATTCATACACATAGTCTGTAAGTGTACATTTTAGAAGTATATGTTAAGAAGCATTCATTTTAGGTGTATGCTATTATTCATTGAATTATTATCATATTTGTTAAACTAGCCTATTATTTTTTGAGCATCAGTTGAAGACAAAAGAATATCTGAAACACTTTGTGTCCTACATTGTAATTTTCTAAAAAAGGGAAAATTTAACAGGGTTTCATTTTGGATACGAAGCCTGACATACTGTGTCCACTACATACAAGACAGAAAGAATGGATCCAAATTACTTACATGAATTATCATCATTTTGAAGGTTCTAAATCAAGCAGAGAAATATACTATTAATAAAACAAAAGGGATTTAAGATCTAAGATCTATCGAGAAGTCAATCAAGCTTCAATCTAAGCTGTAACGTTTCAGGATTTCCCTCTCAATCCAAAAGCATTGTCACTCGGTGAACTGTACGGAGAGTTTGATTTGAACACTAATGAATGGACAGATGGTGTTTTGTCAAGTGTGATGAGACAGACCTGTGCAGGTAAGAGTTATTCCCCTTTTTAAGTTAGCTGAATTCTATGCCTTCCTGTGTTAGCAGAGTTACGTCCCTTTTCATGTATGCTGAGTTAGCCCCTTAGTTTGTGTTAGCAGTAATTCCCGTTGACCATTTTAACTGAGTAACTTACTTTATTTTGATTGTAGTTACTTCTCTTTTGTACCCATAGAGTTACCTTTGAAAAATTAACCTATTGTACTTTGCAGATTCCCATATGCATGATAGGAAAGAATGTTTCAATATCTTGTGTCTGTGGATTGATTGTAATTGTTGATTGATCACTAAACTTAGATATTTGAGTGTTCAACTGGGAATATCTCAGTTTGACTTGAAATTTAATCCTTAGCGGAGTGTATGAATGATTTTCATACAATATATTCTTTTAAAGAGTCAGTCACTGGACAGAAAAATACGTAGAAGATGCTAAAATTAGGCATGATAGTGCCTTCTTAAGTTCTTTTTGTCAGTCTGGATTGAAGAACTGACAGCTTTCACACAGTCTGTAGTGACAAATTTCTGAAGATCTTTCAATACAATCATAAAATTTTTATACCTGTTTGATAATTCTTCAATTTGCTCTTTCCTTATTCAGACGAAAAATTGGATGAGAAATGGATTATATTTGATGGACCAGTCGACACATTGTGGATTGAAAGTATGAACTCTGTGATGGACGACAACAAGATTTTAACATTGATCAACGGTGAACGTATCTCAATGCCTGAACAAGTGTCCTTGTTGTTCGAGGTGTGTATTCTTTGTATTTGTTTTATTGTGGTCTTAATTTCACAGAATGAACGATTATACAGTAAAATCTTATTATTAAGATCCCTGAATTATTGCCCTTGCTATAAGTTAAATCCTGTTATTTGATCAGCACACCGTCTACAGTTGCACAATCTTATGCTGATTGATTAGAGTTTGAATTAATTAAAAAAATTGCTATTTCTGATGTATTGAAAGTAACAGTAAAGCTTTCATATTAAGACCACCTTGCTGCCAAGAAGTCTATGTATTTAGGTGGTCTCATCGTCCATGGAAAATACTGAAATCAGGTTGGAATTTGAAAGTGGATTGATGCCCCCTTTATAGCCTTTGTTGAACAAATGATTGTTTTTCTTGTTCTTTTTGAGGTTTACAAATATTCATGATATCACCCATGAACAGTATTTTGTGATTTCAATTTTTAAGAATTTACTTACTTGTAAACCATGATAAAAATGCATTATACAATATTACTAAAATAGTTTACGATTGCATAGGTTGGTGACTTGGCTGTGGCGTCCCCAGCTACTGTGTCTAGATGTGGTATGGTGTACAGTGACTACGTTGATTGGGGATGGAAACCGTACATTGAAAGCTGGTTACAGAAGAAAACTTCAAAGGTTGATTAACTGTCGTATTGAAGTCAGATAACTCATATCAAAGTGCATTCTGCAAATAAGTTGATCATAAATATATAGACAAGTTTGAAACATTTTGATTGTTTGCAAATATTTCTGTTTCTTGGGAATAATTTAAATCGATCAGCTTTTTGTTTTTTTATAATTATTTTAAGCATACAGTCAAATCTAGACAATGGAGGCCCATTTCATATCTCTGCCTTATATTTTTGGTATTTCTTTGTAGAATCTTGTTGAAGAACTTAGACGTATGTTGGATAAATACTTGGACAAAATCCTGACATTCAAGAATAAGAACTGTGAAGAACTCGTACCTGCTGCAGAACTGAACATAGTTGCCTCCCTTACCCGATTATTTGATGCTTTAGCTACAGAAGAAAATGGGGTAAAAATTTAAACTATAAAAAATGTTCATGTATTTATTATTCATGTCTCCGCAAAATTATTTGTATCATAATTATATTGTTTTGGTAATGTTTGTCTGTCTGCCCGCCCACCTGCCCGCCTGCCTGCCTGCCAGTTTAAAGCCAAGGTCTTACAAAGGTTATCTATCAAAGGTTGTAACATAAGTCCAATTCACTGAGCTGTGATTTCATGTTGTTTAGGTAAAAATAAGAAGATGCAGTAAAACTTGTGTATTAAGGACACCCTGTGGAAGACCCCACAGTGTTCTTTGTAGACAGGTGTCATTTAATATTAATTTGTATTGTCATTATTATCCAGTGCCAATTTTAAATCTCATGATTAGTTCCATATTTCTACAGGTTGATGAAAATGACACTGAAAATTTCACCCGCATGGTTGAGCTCTGGTTCCAGTTCTGTATGATATGGTCTGTATGTTGTACAGTAGATGAAGATGGACGCAAGAAGATTGACACCTACATCCGTGAAATGGAGGGAACCTTCCCCAACAAAGACTCTGTATATGAATATTTTGTTGACCCGAAGGGTAAAACATGGGTCCACTTTGAAGAGAAGTTGAAACATGGCTGGAAATACAATCCAAGGTATGTTTTTCTTCTTTCAGGTAAATTTAAAGATGAGAAATATTTAATTCATAGAATATGACACCATATTGTTTGACTGAGAATGACTTTTGTATCATACTGTTTACCCATAAGTTCAAAGTCATTGCCACAACATACAATCTGTCTTGTAAATTTTCAGCTTGCCATTCTTCAAATTGATGGTACCCACTGTGGATACAGTTAGATATCAATATCTTACACAGTCCTTGATTAAGCATCTTTGTCCAGTCATGCTTGTTGGACCCGTCGGAACAGGAAAAACCTCTGTTGCTGAGAACACCCTGTCCAAACTTGATGCTAAAGCATACAGTGTACTCACAGTGAACATGTCTGCCCAGGTTTGTTGTTTTATTCAAAATGGTGGAGTTACTGTCCTTTGTTGATTTAAACTGTATTTTTTTCTTTTTTTTCATGGTTTGTGATGGTATAGGTTCTTAATAAGAAGCCCAGTCATACAATGCTCATACAATAAGCACCTCTGCTCAGATTTTCTATTTTGTTATTTTTTTGAAATGAGTTATTGTCCTTTGATGATACTGGTTATAAGAACTTTCATAAGTAATATCGTTTCTTGATGCAAAATAATGTCCTTTAAATGTTGCTTCAAACCATCTATTTGTTTGTCTCCAGTCAAGCAGTTTTTGTTTAGTTTCAACAAAGATATACGATTTTATGCATAAATATTTGGCTATTTGTATTTGTAGACAACTTCAAACAATGTACAAGATATTATTGAGAGTCGTGTTGAGAAGAGAACTAAGGGAGTGTATGTTCCAATCGGCGGCAAGAAATTACTGACATTCTTGGATGACTTCAATATGCCTGCAAAGGACACATTCGGTTCTCAACCACCTTTGGAGTTGATCAAGTTATGGCTAGACTATGGATTCTGGTATGACAGACTAAAACAGACCCAGAAATATATCAAGGTAAGATATAAACTGTTAAGAGCGAACTTTGGCTACACTTAAATAGTAACAACATAGTTTTACTTTATATGTGTGCATTATGAATTAATGTAAAAAATCAATGTCATGCAGTAAATATTGGTACATGAAATTTGTTCAGTGTAACTTATGAATATTGAACCCTCTGGAAACTGGAAACTTTCAAAAATCACACAAGTTTCTTGGTCCCAATTTTTTCCCTCTAATTTCTATACTGTGTGTACTTCTGAATACCAGAACTCCCATGGGTGTTTGGTATTCAGAATTTACACTGTACATTCAATTTATGAAAAGGGTACCCTGACACTTTAAAAAGGCCCTACTACATATGTATGTGTACATTCTCAAGGGAGTTGGTGTGATAGATTAGGGCTCAGGTGTTGATCCCTGTTTGGTAAAATTCAGACTCAGTATTTACAAATTACTGGGTCAGAATATAGGTTGGAAACTTGGAACCAGTCCACTAGCTAGATTTCAAGGAAAAATTACTTTTTCTTTTTACTTCTAACATATTAATATGAGATAATATTTATACTCTTTAGGACATGTTCTTGGTGGCAGCCATGGGTCCACCAGGTGGTGGCAGACAGAAGATCTCACCTCGTCTGCAGAGCAAGTTCAACCTCATCAATATGACCTTCCCTCATGTAAGTTATATATAATAGTGACCACCTCAATATTTAGACCACCTTATTATAATGACCACTTATTTTTGGACTAGAATTTTCTCCATATTACAACTCGATAATGACACCACCTTAGTATTAAGACGGACATTTTTGGACACATAGGTGGTTTTAACATAGTTTTACTGTACTTTTATTTTATATTTATACGATATCATTAATTTTAACGTTATTAATGATGCAGAAATCATAGTTATGTCAAGGTTGAATTGCGTCCGTGTTTTCATTTTTCTGTCTTTTGCTTATTCCTCTATCTGATTATAATTGTATGTATAATCTTATGATGTATGGTGTGTTTTAGGATACCCAAATCAAGAGAATCTTTGGCAGCATGATTAATCAGAAACTCCAGAACTTTGAGGAAGAAGTGAAACCCATTGGTGACATCATGACACAAGCAACAATTGAGTTGTACCAGGCTGTTGTCTCAAAATTCCTCCCTACCCCAACAAAGATCCACTACCTATTCAACTTGAGAGATATCTCCAGAGTAAGTTTTGTTAAAATGATTATGTTGGAGAGCTAGTCTATAAAGTCTAGCTTCTGATTGGTTAGTTTTGAACACTGGTTTGAATTTGACCAATGGGATAGCTGCACTATTGGACTGGGTACTCTCTGATCTTTTGTGTCATCAACATGATTTATCAGTATATTCTTATTTTCACCATATGTAATCTTATTCAATGTAATTCATATTCAAATTAAAATCAGCCAATCAAAGTAAAACTGGATTGGTCTGCTGCCAATTGAAACCACCATCTTATTTGTGCTTTAGAAACCTTCAACATTGATGGAAGCAGCCAATTAAATGCTTTGGTATACTTCAACATTGGTAGATAGATGTTGACTTTGCATTTTTATATTGTATATTTTAGTTGTTCCAAGGTTTACTAAGAGCAGACAAAGATTTCCATGATACAAGACATGCTATGACTAGATTATGGATCCATGAATCTTTCAGGTAAATTATTATATATTGTGTTCTAGTTATCGATCAGATATGCATATTATACTTAATTTCTGAAAATAAACAACACTTATCCCTTATTAGTGGTTATCTCTGTGGAATTCACTTTTTGTAGAAGTAACAGAAATTATCCCTAAAAAATCAAGTACTTAAATCATACAGATACAGTACCCCAGTTAGCGACCACCTCATTGTAACTACATATTTTTTGGACAGGTTTTAATATTACGTCCAAATTTTGACATTTCAATATTAATGTGGCGGGTTTTTTGCATATTTTTTTACAATTTGTTGACTAATCAAATATTTTTATACAAGGAGAACATATTTCATATCAAACACAATTTTTATGGTACATTCTGTGGTGCTGTATCAAATTAATGTTAAAAAATAGAGATAGTTCCCTTACTTATAAAATCCCAAAGATGGTTTTGATATTGAGGTTTTATTGTGTATTTACTTTTGAATTCTGCCTTAATACGTTTTTTTCTTTATTTCAGAGTATTTTCTGATCGTTTGATTGATGATGCAGACAAGGAAAACTTTGTTTTGTTGATTACAGAAAAATTAGGAGTCTTGTTTGATCAGACTTACCATAATATCTGTCCCAACAGACAACCTCCCATATTTGGTATGTACATTTATATCTCCGCCCCTTCTTTCTGGCCGCACCCCCATTTTAATCTAGCCCCTCCCATTTAAATTACAATGAGTTGCATTGATCAGTTTTGGGTTCAGACATTATTTTAAGAATGTCTAAATAATGTAAAACATATTTAAATTTCTTTGTATTCAGTGGCAACATTTGTGGGACATATAATTAAACAATTTTCATTGTTAACAAAATATAAAATTTTTTGAAGTAGAATAATATTGCATTGCGAAGTTTTATAAAGTTTCTTCACAGAAACTTATGTAGATTAGTGAGAATTTGTCAAACATGAAAAATTCTTTCATATATAAAAATGTGAAAAATGTGAAATTTGAAAATTAAGGACTATAATTCCTATGGTTGCATTTATAGCCATTAAACTGCAGTTTGATTGCATTTATATAATCTTACACATACATTTGTTTTCTTTAACAGGTGATTATTATGGAACAAATAATGTGTATGAGGATATAACGGATATTGTAGCATTAAAAAAACTCATGCAGGAGAAACTGGAAGACTATAATGAAACTCCTGGTGTAGTACATATGGATCTTGTACTATTTAGAGATGCTATTGAACACAGTAAGTATCTGTGTGTTCTTCTGATTCATCTGTTTGTTTGTATGTATGTCTATCTTGTTCATCATTCTGTCTGTCCATTTGTCCGTCTGTATAAATTAGTCTGTCAGGTTATGATTTTAGTGTTTGATTATATATATGTCTTTTATGTTGTACTGTTACAACTCATTAGGAACCAT
Organism: Lutraria rhynchaena; assembly: GCA_008271625.1. Lineage (NCBI taxonomy): Eukaryota > Metazoa > Mollusca > Bivalvia > Venerida > Mactridae > Lutraria > Lutraria rhynchaena. The sequence continues at coordinate 1,126,865 of VIBL01000039.1, forward strand.
TTTAGGGGTCAACTATGACTGTTAGGCTTAGGCATTAAGTCTGAAATCCTTGGCCCCTTTCTCTTTTTACTTTTCACCCTACAGAAAGAGTCTGTTTGTCTGTCAAAGACTTGCATTACTTAAAAAATTCAAAATTTATAAGTCTTCTAAACAAATGAATTAATACTTAATTATTATTTAATAAAAACATAATTACTAAGGATAAAGTTTTTAATAATCATTAATTAATGATAAAATATTATTATTTAAGTATTTATTGTGAAGGCAGCACATGGATAAATAATTGAAGGACCTTTCACGATAAAAAAATATTTTTCCATGCATTGAATTAAAACTTTTCTTTCTACAGTTTCCAAGATTGTGCGAGTAATCAGACAGCCAAGAGGTAACATGTTACTGGTTGGTATTGGTGGGTCTGGACGTCAGAGTTTGACACGACTTTCTGCCAGCATTTGTGAATACACAACATTCCAGATTGAGGTGACGAAACATTACAGAAAAACAGAATTCAGAGATGGTGAATTTTTTAAGCTATTAACCTACTTGATAGTGTTTTATAATCTTATGTTAAAATGTTTTTTGCCTCGATTCACCTTTATGCTGATGGTTTTCATTCAACAACAATTAATGCAAAATGTTATTATTATAACATGATTACTGATGTTATATATATTTATGGATTATGAAATCCAGAGTCTTTAGATGAAGTCAATGAGTTTTGAAACCAACCTCAAATCATCTCTAATTGGTTGGGTTTTTTTTTCCATGTGAAATCTTAAGTTTGCCGATGGCATGGCTGCATTGTAAGATCCTTTGATTACTTTCTTAACTCTGTTCTTTGAACATAAGACCTAGAGGACCTTTACAGGATTTTTTTGGAAACATTTTCAAACTTCATGTCATAAATGTGCTTATTTCTTTCTATTTGATCAGATTTGAAGAAGTTGTATTGGCAAGCTGGTGTTGAGAATAAACCTACAGTTTTCTTGTTTAATGACATTCAAGTTGTTGAAGAAGGTTTTCTGGAAGACATCAATAACATTCTAAGTAGTGGTGAAGTCCCTAATCTTTACAAAGCTGATGAATTTGAAGAGGTTGGTAAACTTGTGATGATCATGATAGATCATTGTAGCAACCATTTACAAATAGTTAAATAGTTGTTAATAAACCAATGTTATACCCACTTTTGTTGTGATTGATTGGTAAGGCAGATCTCAGATCCAGAATAATTTTTTGCATTCAAACATCATTAACTTATCACATCATAATTTGGATTGCCTGGTTATAACAATCTTTTATTTTCTTACAGATTTTAAATATTCTAGTTTCAAAAAAATGGAAAGACCTCTTTAATATTAAGTGTAACTTTTATGGTTCCAAATGTGGTTTCATTGTCATGACTTAACAATCTAATTTTGAAAAAGGATGTATTTTGACATATTATTTAATTGTTGTCTTATTTTCAAAGGTTCGTAATGCATTAAGTGACACAGCTAAGAAGGAAGGTATTGATGACTCACCACAGAGTATATTTGCATTCTTGATTGAACGAGTACGCAGTAACCTTCATGTTGTCTTGTGTATGAGCCCCGTTGGGGAGCCATTCAGGTAAATTTAAACTTCTGTGTTGTAAAATTTCTTCTGAATATGACGAAAAAATAGAGATACAGGTATATGGTAAACTTTGTCCAACATCATTGTGTGACTTCAGCTTTTGACCTTGGTTATCAGAAATTGTTCTTCTCCATTATTTTATTTTCTACTGAAAGTGTAAAATTTTGTGCTCCTTTGCTGTATTTTTAATTCAATTTAAACGGGCATGTGACCTATGCCGCAGACTACAATATTGTTTTTAATTTACTTGGAATTCCACCATCATTCCCTCAAGTAGTTGTGGTTGCTGAATACTGCTGTCTGATTGGTTGCTTAAGATCTTGTTTTTTTTAAATTGACAAATGGCATGGCTGCATTCTTGAAATGGTCTTCAGGCATAGTTTTAATTGCTCGAACCCATTTGTATGGCATTTTAATTTGTATATCTGCATTGATTTGATGATTTCCTTTTATGATAATACAGTCAAACTTTCCCAGAAGACACTTTATTTCATTCTAGTTTGTGTTCTTGCTGTACTAATTTTGTTCTGCTCTCCCCTTGAGTGACCTCTGAATATGATTGCATTGTAAATACTTAAGGGTTTATTTTATTCTATTTCACACAGGAATCGTATTCGTATGTACCCTGCATTTGTCAACTGCACTACCATTGATTGGTTCAGTGAATGGCCTCTTGATGCCTTATTGGAAGTCGCTGATAAATACTTACAGGAAGATTCTCTAGGTAGTGAAGAAGAGGTAAGTTTTTAGACTGTGTCACAATTTATACTTTTATTGAAAGAATAGATTTTGGACTGGTTCACCATTTATACTTGCTACCTCTGATTTCCAGAGAAAAACATCGAATATTTTTTTATTTGGGGAAATGGTATAAAACTTGCCATTGAAAAATGGCTGGTACTTAATGAAATCATGTGCCAGAAGTTCTAAGTCTGATGTTACTTGTCTTTTGGAAGGCTTTTGATTTCAATACCTCATCAAATTTTAATTATTTCCAAATAGTTCATCTTGATAGCTGTATGAAATTATCAGTCAAGATTCTTCACCTGAGATTTTCATTTTTATTCCTTGAAACTGTTAACAAAAAATTACAGTTAAGCTTTGAAATTCAGATTGTTTATAACTGTTAAAAACGTTAAGTATCTGATAGTATTATTTCATCAGATTTCCTTGCACAACTTGAAGTGCTTTCAAAAAAAATGGCTGAAAACAAAATATTTTACTAATGCATCATATCGATATCTGTATTTACCAGAAAGAAAGAAACGTCAAAGTCGGATTGATATTCGCAACTATGCATAAATCTGTCGTCCTATTTTCTAACAAAATGTTACTTGAATTAAGACGACATAATTATGTCACACCCATGAACTACCTTGAACTTGTGACTGGCTATCGGAAGTAAGATAAAGTTATGAAAAAATGTTGAATTATGTTAACATTATGTTTTATCTGGTTTTGTTTGTCCTCCGTTTCGTGGATATAGTTGAACTGAGTTTAAATAATGTCATTTTATGCAATGGATCTTAGGTTTAGCTTAATCCTTTGCATTTTGGACTCTTCCTAATTCAAAGCTAATATACAAAACATCAATTTATTGTAAAAATTGGGTTAGTTCTCTTTGATAGAGTGGAAAACATTGTGGCAAAGATGCTATTACTCATTACAAGCAATGGCTTCTATCGCCACAATGTTTTCAAAAGTCGTCTGCTTCAGATGCGGGAAAATGAGGTATTATGAGGCATGTTTACATGTTTAGTAACACGAGTTATTTTGAACTGATTATCCTTTGTACAAAAATTGTTTTTGTTAAGATGATAATGTGCTCCATTATCCATTTCTGAAACATTATGCTTTTTCATGTTCTGTTATTCTGTTTATCTGTACAGTTTGATGCTTATGTAAATCATTTACATTAGAAATCAGTTCAAAGTTTCAAGTGCTAAAATTCCTTATTATTCTGTGTCCTATTTTCTCAGTCGAACTAAAAACCATGTTACTTGCAAATGAGTGTTAACAGTTGTATTGTATATTGTTACATAAATTTTGCTGTTAAATTTTTATGAATGTATCTACATTTTGTACAAAACTCTTGTAAGGGCTGTTACAAAAGTTTTGCATCAAAACGTTTGAAAAGTAAACATCAGTGACTGTGGTTTACTGTGAATACTTTGTAATGAAATGCTGAATTTCTGCAGAAGCCATGGTTATTGATTTTATGGGCTGTCATGTGTCTCATCTCATGTTTGAAGAAAATAAGAACATATTTTGAATTCGAGTTTTTGTTTGACCCAATCTTATTCAAACTTTGTCAGAATATATGTCTTTGTTTTCTTCAGGTAAAGTTCTTAATCTGTGACATTAAAGTTAAGAATTTAGCCTCTTAAATTTGTCTTGTCAAAAAAAACATGAACCTAGTTTGAAGTGCAGTTCAAAAACTGGCTGTTGGCTGGTTATAAAAGTTGGCCGAAAGGTACCCTGGCAAATTGTGGTGGTCACATGACAGCCTGTTCAGTTATTTAGTTTCACATTTTGTTTTGTTTCTTTGTTAATTCATTTGTTCGTTTTTTTTCTTCTTTTTTTGTTATACAGGATAAACACAAAAGCAATCTGTCAAAAATATTCTCAATTATGCACAAATCAGTGTTCGACATGTCAGGTAAAATGTACGCTGAAATGAAGAGACATAATTATGTTACACCAACAAACTATCTTGAGCTTGTGTCCGGATATAAGAAGTAAGTACAGTATTAAAAACACAGAATTCTAGATTTAAGATACTGAAGGCTCAGGATTTCAGATTTATGATAATAAAACTGACAGAATTTGGAATTTGTTGTTATATGGATACAACTCTAGCTTTATAATAATAACGAGTCCCTCTAATGCATTAATTGATATATAGCAAAGCGAATGACTTACTTGATATAGGTCAACTGTGGTTTTAAGGCTATAGTTTGTCTTTCTCTCAACTGGGCTTTTTTTGTCAGGGTGTGACTGTATTCTTATTATTTTTATTTTACTAGGTTATTGTTTGGAAAGAAGAAAGAACTTGGAGATGCTGCCAACAAACTTAGAAATGGTCTAAGTAAAATTGATGACACTCGTGAAAAGGTTGAAAAGATGTCTATTGAACTGGAAGATGCTAAGACCAAAGTGGCTCAGTTCCAGAAGCAGTGTGAGGAATATTTGGTGGTCATTGTTGGTCAGAAACGAGAAGCTGATGAACAACAGAAGGTGAGAATAATCTCACTTTTGAGATTGTCACTCTGACTCTGATTTCATTTTTTTGTGTTTGAATTTTCTCAACTAAGTTTAGATATGATTTAAATGTAATGATATAATTTCTTTTTTGGTAGTTAGGGGTTTCATGCCAGTACCAACAGAATTTCAGGCATAATGCTACTGTTTAGTTAATCTAACCAGTGTTCTTTGGTTATGTACTGTTACTAACCTTGTTCTCTGCAACTTCCAACTTGATTAATTATCTCTGAAATCGTCAGTCGATGACTAATGACCTTATTACCCTCAGATGTAAGTTTGAGTGAATATACAGTATAACTCAAATATTTGTACTTCTACAATGCAGTCTGTAGCGCAGAAAAGTGAGAGAATTGCAGATGAAGAGGCAAAATGTCAACATATGGCTGATCTTGCCCAGAGTGATCTTAATGAGGCTTTGCCTGCACTGGAAGAAGCTATCCAGGTAAGTTACCATAGCAACCAGATTTTGAAAATTTCCCTTATAAGAAAGGGGGCTATGTTGAATGAAGCTATTAATTGATGGTAAGGTTATTTTGATGAGCATTATTTTATATAAAATGATATCCTAAAAATTTTGAATAGGTCCCATTTTTTAAAATCAATGTTTGATACGTTTTCTGGTAACGCAATTTTACAATGAAATGAAATTAAACTGTATGATGTCATCAATGTATATGTATAATGATATTATTTAATTTTGTTCACAGAATATGTGTCAAGTTTGAATGCTGTATTTTGTATGATTATTGTAGCGTTGATGTTTATGAATGAAGCATTTTAATAATTTTTTAGAATGCTTTTTTACAATATTCTGTAAGCTCTGTGAAATTTTCAGTTTATTTTTAAACTATATGAACGTAAAAAAAAAATGTACATAAATTATGTATCACATAATAACTGAGTCTTGCTTTCATAGGCTTTAGAATCATTGAACAAGAAAGATATGACTGAAATTAAGTCATATGCCAAGCCACCAACCCTAGTTGAGAAAGTAATGGAGGCCGTCATGATCCTTAGGGGTCAAGAGCCTACGTGGGCGGAGTCAAAACGACAGCTTGGTAATAATCCAGTGTCATTGTTTTCTGACATGAGTTGTCCCCCTTTTCACATTTTAAACCCAGATTTTTTATTGTTGTTCTAATATTGTATGACAAGTAAGAATGAAATAATGTTTTGAGCAGTGATTGTTGAAATTTGTGACAGTGGAAATATGGCTACCCAGCGCCTGAGTAATGCCTTCCAAAAAATTGTTTTATTTATTTTGTTGAAAATTTTGTTGTATGGAAATTACATGCATAAATAAGTTCACAGCTCACAACATTATGCTGAAAAATATGTAGAAAATGCAGATTTCTGAATGAAGTGCCATCTTTTATTTGACTAAAATGACCAGTTGTCAGAAGTCCGGCTGAAGGCTTAAAGCTCTGATATTTTTTAGTGATTTTCTGTGACTTACTTATCATCCAGCAGACTGTATTTCTTGGTGTGGATTATTTGTCTTACTGGTTCAAAGGTTATAAATCAGAGTTTGAAAACCAGTCTCAAAATGCATGCATCTGATTGGTTGTTACAGAGCACAGTCATAAAACTGACCAATGGCATTGCTGTATTCTGAGACTGGTCTGCAAACTTTTGTTTCATAACCTTTAACTATGATTTTGTGATTTTGTCTCTTGCAAATAAATTTGAGTGATAATTCAGGTTAAACTACTGGTTAAGTTGCCTGATATTGGTCTGAAAAACTTGAAAGTATATGTCATACTGAAAGGAAATCTGTCTCACTGAAGACCAATTTGTAAAAAAACCTCTGACATGCTTCACACTTGTGAATTTTCCGACTCCAAGATACTTAACTCATCTGTGAAATATGGTTTTGTGATTTGAAATAAGAAATAATTAACAATTAATAAAAAAGTTAGTAAAATTATGAAAAGGCAACAAAATCACAAATATTAACTAAGATCCCTTGCCTATTTTTGCTTAATAATCAGATAATTGCAGGTGTATTTGGTTTTAAATTTTAATGGTGTTTTATTTTCTTTGCAGAATAAACTAACATTTCTAATAATATGCAAGCTTTTCCATTTTTTGTGCATTGCTAAAGTCAATAATTTTATTAAATATGCTACATGCACAAGCATAAATACGAATCCAATTTTTTGCTTCAAAAATTAAAGTGGGTCAAAGGTCAAGTTCACATTTTGATTATAATTTAAAATGAGTTGAAGGTCAAGGTGACAGAAAAGGACATTCACATTTAAGGGGACATTTGTCATGTGAATTACAGTTGCATCCCTCTGTTTTTGATGCTTAAATATTGATGGTGTTTTTTAAATCAAGGTTTTTCATTTTATTCAATTTTGCTTATAAATGGAATAACTTGCATTCTTTATATGGGTACAGTGGAACCTCTCCTGCACTGACACTTTTAATCTGGAAATCCTCTAAATCTGGACTAAATTGTCAATATCAATTTTTATTTAGCATGTTCTGTATAAAATCTATGCATTTTGATTTTAGTCATCAAATAAAAATCTTTCTTGTGAAAGCCTTCAAATTCTTAACTAGTCCAGCTTACAGAGAGGTTCCACAGTTTGAGCTATGCTTTACAGAACTGTATGTGTATTTTTAGTGTGTGATGGTATGCCCACATTGCGCAGAAATGATATTAAAACCTGTTTGCAAGAACTTATATTGTAATCATGAAATAGACTAGTTTTAAAACAAAGGCATCTGATTGGACGTTTCTGAGCAATCTCAAAATTGACCAATGGCAGAGATGTATTAAAATGTCATTGTAATATATGGATTGGTTTCTGATATGTATGAATTTTACAGACCTTGTTAGAATAAAAGGTCCTTCTGATAGTATTTCAAGTGAATAGAGCCATCCTTAAAACATGGTTGGTTTGTAGTTGAGTAACTGGCTCATGATATAGAGGTATTTACCAAATGATATTGCTCAATCTTTATATTGGCTTATCTGCCTTTTTACTGTTAAATGTTTGTGTCATGTAAATGCGAACCAACATTTTTTAAAGATGTCTTAGATGAAATCCTTCGTATGTAGCTCCATTTTTATTTTCTCTAAAGTGAAGATTGTAACTTTAAATTCAATGATCATTCCTGCACAATGTGGCTTTGTATTGTCAACCTTGGATATTTTGGTTTGTTGTGGTTTTAACACAGAATTCCCCCTTTTTTACTTCACTTTCATCATGTTTTATCAAATTTTGCTTATATGATTTTCTGTCAATCAAAATAGGCCAAAGAATTATGATGATGTATTTTTCGTGTTGAGCTTTAAACCTGGGCACTTAACTCAATCACTAGATCATCTTATATTTATAGAGATGTAGTTGTAATTTCTAGGTGAATTTCTTTGTGAATTAGAATTTCTATTAAACTGAAAATATAGAGAAAATTTTAAAGAAAAATTAATTATTGCTTATTAATGGGCTTCCAATTTCTTTGGCCTCGATTGTTTGGCAGTAAATGTTTTATCTTAGTGTGGCAAACTTCAGCTTTTCATGCTGTAAATAGGACAGCACATAGGGGCTGGGAAACCTTTTAACTTTCAGTGGTCATTGTTTTTGCATAATAACAAATTTTGCTTTGTTATTTAGCTTTCTAAAACAACTATGGACTTAATCAATCCTGGATCCAAAGCACTGGAGTATAAGGTCACCTTTGTGACCTTGACATTTAAACGACCTTGACCCTTTTTAGAAAAGCATCAATTTCATTCTTGATTCTTAATGTTACCCCCAGGCTTTGGAATCCCTTAACAAGAAAGATATGACTGAAATTAAGTCATATGCCAAACCGCCAGCTTTGGTTGAGAAGGTTTTGGAAGCGGTAATGATCTTGCGAGGCCAGGAGCCAACCTGGGCAGAGGCTAAAAGACAGCTTAGTATGAGCTCTTTTATATGTTCATTGATTTTAAACTTCATGCAAATTCAATTCATTAGTTCATTTATCTCAAATTTCATTTTGTCATTATTTCAAAGGCTTAAAGCAAGCCTTGTTCTTAAATTTTATATCAAACACTTGACTTAGCATCAATTTTTCTCAGTTATGGTGCAATTTGATGTGTTGTTTTTTTTTGTAAAGTTACATTATAAATAGGAATGCATGGTTGTTTGTGTTTAACTACTGGTGTGTTAAATTTACTTGTCTTGTTTTTTCCCTATCCATTTAACACTGCTTAACTTACCTTATGTTGTTTCTATTGTGTTACACACAAAAAGCATTGCACTTAACATTGCCTAGTTTAATACTTTTTTGTTTTCTTGGTGACAGTTAAATTATCTGAAGCTACATTCATACAGGATGCGCCTTTTATAGAATTTTTTTTGAAGAAATTGACTGGGTTCATCTTGCGATCTGTTTGTCTGTCTGTTTGTGGCAAATTTTTTCTGGACTCTTCTTTGTTAGATTTCTGGCAGATTTGGGGAAAAAAGGCCCCATTATTAAGCTCAAGCTCAATTTTTGTCTTTTGATATTTTTTTATAAATGCTTATATAAGTGCTATGGTATGGAAAAGTATTCATGACTCTATTTGCAGAAATTTTGATAACATTGGTTAAAGTAGTGTTGTGTTACACAAAATTACTATATGACATATAAACATCCTGGTAAAATCAATTTGAACAACAAAATTCATTCTCATAAAAACAATCAAAAATGGTTTGGTAAATTAATCAACCAATCAGCAGGCTTTTTCATATTTGAATTAACCAATTAAAGAATCATATCAATGAAATAGCTCCGTTTGTATCTTCCAAAAATTTTGACCAATCAAACATCTTTATTTCCAATCAGGTGACCAGAACTTCTTGAAACAGCTGTTTGAATTCGATAAGGACAATATTTCTGACAGAGTGCTCAAAAAAATTGGACAATATGTTGCACAAACTGATTTCCAGCCTGACATTATTGGACGTGTATCGTCAGCTGCTAAGTCGTTGTGTATGTGGGTCAGAGCCATGGAAGTCTATGGTCGTATTTACAGGGTTGTGGAGCCTAAGAAACAGAGATTGAATGCTGCGATGAGTCAACTGAAAGAAAAGCAGGAATCCTTGAGAGAAGCTAAGGCCAAGCTTGCTGAGGTATAGAAATTACATGTTTACAAACTTATGTTTAGATGTTGAGCTCATTTAAGTAATTATAACTGGAAGAAGTAATCATATGAATAAATGGAATGTAACAAAAAGCTGCATGCCGTCTTTTTCCTAAATATTAAAAAATGTGTTTAAAAAATGTCTTCATGTATGTGTAACATATGGGTTTCAAACTCATAAGCACGAGATCTGTCGAGCTAACAATCCTGTTGAGCTAAGGAGGTGGCTGATAGGATTATTAGTTCAATGACATATTTAGAATTCCACTGAGTTCTGTGTCTACATTTTATTTCTTTCCTTACATAGGTTGAAGCTAAGATGGAGGAATTGCAGAGACAGTATCAAGATAAACTAAACCAGAAAGAAGAGTTGAAGAGGAAAGCTGAACATACAGAACTCATGTTGGATAGAGCTGCCAAACTTGTATCAGGTAAAGATGAGATTTTTCAGTTTTATCAAAAAAAAATAGAAGAGCTTAGGTACAAGTATGTAATGGTTAAGTGTTTGTTGTCCATCTATCTGTTTGTTAACAAATTTTTATTATGTTTTAGCTGATCGTGTCTGTTGAGAGTGCTCAGAAAAATAGATGTCAGTTGAAAGACTTCATTTGGCCCCTTAATTTAATGACCCCTTTTGTATTTGCCGTCTAGGTTTGGCTGGTGAAAGGATCAGATGGGAGGAGACAGTACGTGACCTTGAGGAGAGAATGGGATTCTTAATTGGTGATTGTCTCATAGCTGCTGCCTTTATGTCATACATTGGTCCATTCTTATCTAACTACAGAGATGAGCTTGTGCAGAAAGTTTGGCTTGCTGAGGTATGTAAAATAAGATACTTTTTGTAGGCAAAGGTGTATAAAACTGAAATGAAATATGGTCCTTAATGTTAGTAAAAGCAGTCTAAGGGAAACATGAAATATGACCTTTGTGTGCAGTTTGCTTGTATGCCAGAGTTTTATAAATATGTTTAAAATGTGTCGAAGAATTGGATTTGAGTTTGGTTTAAGGAGTTCCATTTTACTTGGCCTTTTAGATTATACAAAACTGGTGTTTGTATAAAAATTGTGTGAATCTTTTACAGGTCAAAAAGCTTGGAGTTCCCTGTGATCCTTTGTTTGATTTCTGCAAATTTATGGCAAAACCAACAAATGTCCGAGACTGGAATATTCAAGGGTTGCCTAGCGACAGTTTCTCAACAGAAAACGGTGTCATTGTAACCAGTGCTAGCAGATGGCCCCTTATGGTGGATCCCCAGGGACAGGCAATCAAATGGATCAAGAACATGGAGGCTTCCAAGGTATTTTTTTTTACTACATAGTTTTGTAGATTTCAAAATTTGTATTTTGATTAGGTCATTTTGGGCAAATTTGTCATTTCTCTGTTTTTATCAAGTGCTTATCAAATGCATAGCCTATGATTTAAGTACTCAAAGAACTATGAAGGCAGCAAAATCCCTGGATTGAACTTTTTTTTATAAGCATTCAAATTTGTAAAGTTAAACTACGCCTCTTTTTTTATCAAGCTTTACACTCACAGTTTTGGTTTTACTAAGGACCAACATGTTTCACCTAGGATATCAAGTAACTTTTTATTTTTTTTTTAAATTTGTTTGAATATGAATAAGTTGACTGCCTCAATCACAACTCATGTTTTGTTGATAAAAACTCCATTTAATGTCAAAGACTTTTAGTCATTCTTTTTTTAATTTCGCATGAAGCTAAGTAAAAAAAACTAACTTTTTATTTTATCTTAAAATAAATGTAAAAATTAAGTTTTTTTGAACAGTTAGCAGGTTTTGATGGAAATCCATTTGATGTAAGAATATAGGTATTCATGTTTATAGATATTGTATCCGTAACTTCATTTTAAGCTTCTGTGATGCAAAAAACTGCTTCATTACCTACACTTGAACTCCATGTAGTGAATTATCTCCCCTTACATTATGATAAAACTTCTGCTACATTAAGTTCCTATAGGATTTTGTAAAGCAGATATTTTTGCTGTTCAATTCCATTAATACAATATTGACCATAGTCTGGTTATATTTTACAAGAATATGAGTTAAGTAGATTGATAAATGAAAAAACCGAATTTAACAAGTATTATAAGACCATAGCTTACCTTTTATTTAAATATCCATTGCTCCTTGGTATGGATGCTGTAATTAATGTATTGCTAGGGAAATAATGGTATGTGAGACATTTAGCAACTGAGTCATATCAGTTCCCCCTACAAACCTTCAACACAAGGGGACTGATTTTGTTTCCATAAAGCAGCAGATGTCAAAGCCAGGCAGAAAATAAATTAAAGCATTAGTGACATTATCTATGTTTATGTTTTAATCTGATGAGATATTGCTCAGAGGTCAAATTCTTTCCTGACATGATGTTTCAATTGTTCTTCACTCTAATCCAATGCTGTTATAGATGAAATCATTATGATAAACTGCACATATCATGTATTTATTGTCCATAATTGATGCAAAAATCACAATAGTGTTTGTGTAGATTATTCATAGAAAGATTTTTCTGTTGTAATGTTACTATGAGTTTGAATGTTATATTTTGTCTACCAATAATGTCGATAGAGCTCTTGCATATTGTTAAATGGGCAGTATTTATGCCCCCTGTTTTCAGTAATGTGTCCATGGTTTGTCTCAGAAATGGTTTAATTTCAATATATCGCTACAGTTATATCACTAAAACATAGAATATACTGAGACTATTCCGGATGTAGATATTTTTACTGTTTGCTTACTCTTTTCAAAGATGGAATTGCAATATTCTTGTGAAAATACCACGTTATTGAAATATTAAAACCTTTCATGTATTAGTTTGAAGTGTCTTCTGTTACATATAGTTTGGAAACTTTATTTCAGTCTTATTTCAAACTTATATCAGTCATATTTCAATATGATTGCGGTCTTATTTCAAAATGATTTCAATCTTATTCTAGTGATTCTGTACTGTAGTCTCCTTTTTAGTTTCATTTCAGTTTTATATCTTGAACTATAAATCATAATTAACTTTTTTAGGGTCTGAAAGTGATTGATTTACAACAATCAGACTACATGAGGACCCTTGAAGGGGCCATTCAGTTTGGTCTCCCAGTATTGCTACAGAATGTGCAAGAGAGTCTGGACCCTTCACTTGACCCTGTTCTAAATAGGTCACTGATAAAGATTGGTAAGTTTTTGCTATGTGATGAAATCAGTATTTGGTACTATTAACATATACTGACATATTCCTGAATTTTAGTTAATTATACCCTAAACCTAATAACAATAATACAATACTCAGAAAAAATAGTTATAAATACTTGGGAGTATGAATACATAACATTGACTACTATGTTGCACTGTTTCAAAAAATTTAATTGTTATTACCTTTCATCTCTAATTGCATGAAATTTCATGTAGATTTTTTGATTCCTGAAAGGTTTTGTAGTTTAGACTTTGAGTGTTTATAAATTGCCACATTTTGGGATGTATATACTTTTCAAAATTAATTAATGGTGAATGATTACTTATTACTTAACGGCAAGTAGTTAATTGATTAATTAATTGATTTTCATCAATTCAGGTGGTGCTTACATGATTCGTATTGGTGACAAGGAGATTGAATATAATCCGGATTTCCGATTCTACATCACAACAAAACTCAGCAATCCACATTATACACCTGAAATTTCAACGAAAACCACAATTGTGAACTTCGCTGTCAAGGAACAAGGTATGGTTTTGATTTATTCAAAATGATGAAATGTATTTAAATTCTTGTTTGCTTACCTCGCCTAGTAAGGATGGTAATACAAATGGATGCAGAGAAAAGTCCCAATTAGTGTACTTTGTGGATTAGAAAGGTTCCCACTTTTAGACAAATAATATTACATACAATGGTGTGTTAGCAGATATTTGATAAAAACTGGGAGCGACCTATTTGTCTGGATTAAGGTAGTGTTTGGACAAGAGGGTTCTCATTAGAGCTATTCCACTATATTCTCGTTGATGTAGAACCCTCTCCCCCACTTTCATTTAGCTCGCATCTGGGTTTTTTTCACAATGTTTATAATATGATGATTCTATCTCAGGTCTGGAGGCTCAGCTATTGGGTATTGTTGTAAGAAAGGAAAGACCGGACTTGGAAGAAAAGAAAGACAGTCTTGTACGAAGTATTGCTGAAGGCAAGAAAAAGCTTGTGGAACTTGAAGATGAGATCTTGAGGTAAGAAATGGATTATATGAATTACGAAAAGAAAATCTTATTTCATGTACTTTTAGCTGAATTATTGCCCTTTGATTGTCATGGAAATTTTGCTTTTTCAGTTTTACTTAGAATGACTTGAGTCAAATGCATTAAATACACCATAAACCCAATCTGCTTTGAGTGTAACCCAATATTTTGAAGTGATAACAGCCTTAGTGTGTCTTTTGATGATATTGGCATACTAGAAAAGCTATTGGTTGTCAAGGGTCATGTGACCATTGTATGAATAAACAACAGTGCAAATTTGTAAAATTGTTACTATATTTAGTAACATGCGATAAATGACTGCTAATTCATTTGATAGATTACTGAACGAGACTAAGGGATCATTGCTAGATGATGAACAACTTGTGAACACACTGCAGACTTCTAAAGTCACATCACAAGAAGTGTCAGAACAACTGCAAGTCTCAGAACAGACTGAAGTCAAGATTGATGCTGCAAGAGAGGTAAATGCAGACTTATTTGATAAGATTACATACAAGGACATAATCCAAAACATTTGCCCAGGTTTTAATTACTGTATTCCAGGTTGAAATCAGAAAATTATTATAATCTATGATGAGTTCTTTCAGTAGAATTTTGCCAATTGGATGATCATTGGGGGGGTCATATTTGGGAAATTGTGAATCTGTTGAGAATATCTTGGGGTGTAGGGGAATGGGTAAACCTTTTCTCCTGATCTCATCATTGTTGAACAATAATAAAGACTTATACCAAGTGATTATTAAAGAGTTCTATAGCGTTTATGAATATTAATTTGCTTGATCAGTTATTTAATGTATAAGAAAATTACAGTAAAAACCTAAATTAGTTCATATAACAATGTAACTGCTTTATATGTGTTACAAATGGGCACCTCGATTGTGTAAGTGAAAAATAGTTTGACATTATAAGAAACAAAAATGTTTTAATTATTACAACAGGGATACAGACCAGCTGCGGAGAGAGCATCCATTTTGTTCTTTGTTCTTAATGATATGGGAAGAATCGATCCTATGTACCAGTTCTCACTGGACGCTTACATTGATCTGTTCACGATGTCTATTGACAAATCACAGAGAAGTGCTAAACTTGAAGAAAGAATTCAACACATGAACGAATATCATACATATGCTGTATACAGGTAAATACTGAATAAGGCATTGAATTCTATTGTGGGTTTCATTATTGTAAGGTTACTAAGATTTATATCCAAGGAAATGACAAAGTACAATGAAGTTGGAATTTGTTTGGTGTCAATATACCTTATTTCATACTGCTCAATCAAGGCCTGATACAGAGAATTTTGTTTCAATCAAGGAAAATCAAATCTCATAAAATTGGTTTATAAATTTTCAACAGTAATTGCCTTTGAATAGAGAATATGATGGTGGCTCTATGTTCAACTTAATATGGTCTCTGACTTATAATCACTAGCCTCTCACCACTTTTGAGTTTGAATCTCACGAGGGACCAAATTTCACATGTGAGGAAGCTGCCCAGCTAGCTTACAGAAGGTTGATGGTTCTACTCAGGTGTATGCCTTGAGTCATCCTCTACCATTTCAGCTGGAAAAGTTACCAAATGACCCTGGTTGGTCGAGCAACATTAAATACCATGGAAAATAGAGAAAAAAGAATTTAATAGAATGTATTTACTCATCAGTTCCAAAGGGTATTTTCTTAAAGTAATCGCCAGCCATTTTTTACTGATATTTTTCATTGCTGTTTCAATTCAGATTTACCTGCCGTGGTCTGTTTGAGAGACACAAGTTGCTGTTTTCTTTCCAAATGTGCGCCAAGATCTTGGAACATGCTGGTAAACTCAACATGGATGAGTACAACTTCTTCCTACGAGGTGGTGTTGTAAGTACACAGTACTCAAAAATTGTAGGAATATATATTATTGTTCCCAATGGAGATAATCACAGTTCTTCTGTTCGTCTATCCATCTGTCCACAACAAGTAGCTATAGCCTACTAAATCTCATTACAAATTCCTCAGAAATTTCAAAATAATTATGGGGACTCTGGAAATTTGATTTCTAGTGACATATGCTATTATATAATTGAATTTTGAATTAAGTTGAAGGTATTTCTAACAAAAAATTGTGTTATTTTTTGGAATGCAGTCAGCTACACACTTACAATTTAATTCCTTTGCAACCAAACTCTGCCCATAATTTATTGTTATAACATGGGAACACATTCATCATTTCTGAGTTCAATACATTATAGGTGTTAGACAGAGAAAACCAGATGGACAATCCATGTTCTGGCTGGTTATCTGATGTTGCTTGGGATAATATCACAGAACTTGAAAAACTCACCAACTTCCATGGAATTATAACATCATTTGAACAATATCCCCGTGACTGGAACATCTGGTATACTGCTAATGAGCCAGAAAATACTGCATTACCAGGTATGAAAATCCTTTATTTATTGCATGATTATTTTTTATATACAAGATCCATATTTTGGTTTATGATATTACAGTAAAGCCTTACTAAATGATCACCTAAGTATGAGGACCATCTATTGTAATATATAACAACCACTTAATTTAGATTGGTTTTCAATATTTTCTATATTTGAACTTATATTGACGTCACTTCAATATTAAGACTAATTTTTTATCTTAAAGGTTTATACTAAACAAATTACTCTTGTTTAGAAACATTTCGAATGAAATTTTAGTGATTATTGCTAGGAAAATATCCATACAAGCCTATGCATTATGATAATCCCTAATAATTTTAGGTGAATGGGATAATGCTTGCAACGAGCTACAAAAAATGTTGATAATCAGATCTCTACGTCCTGACAGAGTGTCATTCTGTGCCACATCTTTTATTACTAACAATCTCGGCTCCAAATTTGTGGAACCGCCTGTGCTAGATATGCAGCATGTTGTACTAGATTCATCTACCAAGACTCCTCTTATCTTTGTGCTGTCCCCTGGTGTGGTGAGTGACTTTCATTTATGTTAGTAAAATCATTACCCTGAATTCTTGTAAATGTTTGTAAGTAAGTCTGCTTCAGTCATATGCATAGTAAAAACAAATCACTTTGAAATTACCCTGAAATCTTGTAAATGTTTGTAAGTTTACTTCAGTCATATGTGTAGTAAAACCAAACAGCTTTAAAAATGGCGCTGAAAATCATCGCTCTGATTAAAAAAGAATGTAAATTTTACTATGATCAATGGAGGAAATGAAATTTGATCTGATTAAAACTGACTAAATACTACTAAATAATGACTTCGTTTAATTCATGACATTGCTTAACAATTTTATTCTATGTTCCTTTGCAGGATCCAACAAGTGCCTTATTACAGTTAGCTGAACAGAGTGGAATGGCTCAAAGATTCCATGCCTTGTCTCTAGGTCAAGGTCAGGCTCCTATTGCTACCAGAATGATCAAAGAAGGTGTTAGAGAGGTATGTGCCTTGACTCTGTTTGGTTCCCATGTGAATTTTATTTTTCACTGAAGGTTATAGTCACACTAACAGCCAGGGTGACTTTTCCAGCTTGAATGAAGGAAGAAGACCTCAGGCGTACACCTGGGTAGAATTAGTGACCTTCCATAAGCAAGCTGAATTGCTTCCTAGCTTGTGAAATTTGATTCAAACTCCTAGCTGTGAAGGGCTAGTGCATACTAGTCAGAGTGAATAGTGAATAGAATTATAGATAGATTTCTGGGAAATATTCCCATTTTTGGTCCATGTAGATGTTCTGGTTCCTTGCATTACAAAGAAAACTCATCACCACAGAATAGAAAAAAAATACTTAACTTGATAAATATATTTCTGCATGCTCATTCCACTTTACACATGCTATAAAGTAAACGATAGTCAAAGTCTCATACTGTAAGCATCTGTTTTTCTAAGCTCAGCCATAGAATTGACCAATGGCTTGCCCTCATTTGGAGACTAACCTCGTGTTAGATTTAAGACCATTGATCCAAATCTTGATCAAAATAATGATGTAGAATATACTTAAGACATCTTAATACCTAAAATCTGAATTATATAAATTTATTTCTATATTTCTCCATTTGAGGAAATAATGTAATATTTTTGTATTTCAGGGTAACTGGGTATTTTTGGCTAACTGCCATTTATCTCTGAGTTGGATGCCACAGTTAGATAAACTTGTAGAACAATTACAAGTTGAGGAGCCCCATCCAGAATTCAGACTTTGGCTTAGTTCCAGTCCACATCCAGAATTCCCCATTGCCATTCTACAGACTGGTATCAAGATGACAACTGAACCTCCAAAGGTAATAAATTATTCATAATATTGATTTTTATCTTTTTCATCGTTTTATCCCAGGGCTCAACAAATTCACTAGTCCACTCCTAATTGTAAGTAGATATGAATTCAGGATGAGTTGAAATTGTAATAAAACTAGTTAAAATTCTTAACTGGTTGTCCTGCAGGACATGTAGTCTGAAAAAAAAATTTGAGCCCTGTACCTATTTTCCCCCAATGCACATTGTAAGAATATGCATTCATGACTTTCAGGGCATGTCTTAAGTTCTCCTCTTAGAACTTACACATATGAATGTGCTGATTGATTTAACCAGCACTAGCTAAATGATAGTGTAATGAAAGACCAGGATTTTATAGTCCTGCTAAATCTGTTTACACCATTCCACTTAACAGATAAGGTTTCAAATTGTTTTACTGTAAAACTGTTTTTATTTCTCTTTATTCTGATTTTTGTTTCGTAAACTTCCAGGGTTTAAAAGCCAACTTGAAACGTCTGTACAATCTTGTGACAGAACAGCAGTTTGCTCGGTGCCATAAACAAGACAAATATAAGAAATTATTATTCTGTCTTTGCTACTTCCATTCTGTATTGTTAGAAAGAAAGAAGTTCTTAATGTTAGGATGGAACATAGCTTATGAGTTCAACGACTCAGATTTTGAGGTGAGCGTCTTTGATTATCTTACAGAAATTTGTTGAAATGTTAGAATATCCAAGCTCCCTGTTAAATCCACTTTTAGAAGGTAATAGAGAAAGTCTACATTAACAGCTCCCAGCAGTGTTTTAGAGATGGTCTGATTGTTAACAAACCTTCTGTAAACTGGTATCTGTTTATGGGTGGTCTGTATTGTGAGTTGGTGTATGTTGACTGATACTTATTAGCAAGTGATCCTCTTTACAAGTTTCTGTTGACAAGAGATGTACGATAATGTTATGTCAGCAAGCAGTCTATGTTGACAAGTCGCTTATGTTGACAAGCAGTCTAATTTGATATGTTACTTATGTTGAAAGGATGTGTTTGTTAAGATTATTATGTTTACAAACCGTCTACTTTGACAAGGGGTGAAAGTTGACAATGTATTGTTAACAAATTTTCCACGTTGTCATGTTGCCATGATGACTGGTAATGCTTTTTCCAGCTTTTGAACAAAGATCACCAATATCCAGTTTAGTACCTTCAAGATTTAATAAAAATATTCATTTTGCTCGCTTTTTTGGCAGGTATCAGAAAACTTGCTCAGCATTTATTTGGATGACTATGATGAATCTCCATGGGAGGCTTTGAAGTATCTGATAGCCGGTATCAACTACGGAGGTCATGTGACAGATGACTGGGATCGAAGATTACTCATGACATATATTAGCGACTATTTCAATGATAACGCTTTGAACACAGCTTTCTTTAAGTAAGCTTGCTTTTCTCAAAATTATTTTGAAATGATTTTACTAACAAATGAGTTCTTTTATATGCTACATAATTTGTTCAACAGTCAAAATATAGTTGGTTTTACAAACTTGATTTTTTTTAATCAATTCAAATATTTTTATTTCTTGAAAAAATGAAAAATACATGATTAATATACTCATATTTGATGGAGTTGCTGTAATTACTACTTATGTTGTAAATTACTTGTAATTATCATCTATTTTGATTGACGTTCTGTTATATTTATAACTCGAAATACACCATCCTCAAAATTTGAGTTCAAAACTGACATCAACTTAGATTGTTTTTTTGAATTAGTGACGGTTGAATGTAAATCTTCTATATAACTTCTAAACAATGGGTTAAATTTGTGGTAAAAAATGAATTATTCAATTATTTTTTTATGTAATATGTCTGACAAATTGATGCTTCTTTCAGAGTATCCATTTTACCAACATACTATGTACCTAAGGATGGACCACTGTCTTCGTACAAGGAGTATGTAAGCATGTTACCAAATATAGACCACCCAGAAGCCTTTGGTCAGCATCCTAACGCTGATATTCAGTCACAAATTCAAGAGACGAGGCTGATGTTCGATACCTTACTGTCATTACAGCCACAGATTAGCTCTGCTGCGGGCGAGTCTAGAGAAGACAAGGTAAAATGTTAACATCATGAATACTCACATATTGGTCACACCTATGTATAAGACATGGGTAAAAAAATCAGTGGAAATCCTGGGAAAAAAATATTCCTGTGTTAAACAAAATAATTATTTTAGCCAAGAAAATTACCAAAAACGGAACAAAAAAATGGGAAAAAACCTGTGCTGTTTTGTTGGTTTTTGTGTTATGTAAGTATTACGAAAACGTGATAATGACTTGTAGTAAAACACCACTTAATTTCTGAACCGGTCTACATGTGAACCTTGAGGTTCTTATAATTCATTAAGTTTTCATTTTATTGCTCTAATAATTTTGTTTTAATTTTTTATGTATTTTATTATTTTATCTATAGGAGTGATAACCTCAATATTTTAGTAACTAGTCAGCAATATTGTTTAATCATTTTTATTGATTATTTTCACAGGTGCTCGAGTTAGCTGCAAACATATTCAAGCAGGTGCCAGAGAACATAGATTATGATAATACAGTTAAGATCCTGTCTGTTGATCCATCACCACTCAACGTTGTATTGCTACAAGAGGTAAGATTTGTTCATATATCTCATCCACTGGGTTGACTGCATTTAATATGATGTTCTGTTTTATTTTCAATAATTTGTCTCTCAAGATTAGTAGGTTTGTACTTTTTGAGCTTTAGTATTCAATTCTTTGCCCCAATCTACTCCAAAGAAAAATCCTAGTTTCCACTAACATCCCTAAAATATATAGGGTCTTTAGGTTGGCAGTTATGGTTCATATGAAATTAAGATATATTGGCTGTAAGACTGCAATAATGTCTAGGGTGCACAAACTATAGGGTTGGTCAGGTTAGTGGAAACCAGGATGTACTTTTACATGTTATTGAGACAATCTCTTAATGTTGATGAATATTAGACGCTACATACTGAACTAACTAATCAGGGGCTTATGTATCCAAGTATGTCTGATATAGTTTGTGCATAAATGCACTTGAGCTAACCAAATGGTGAAGTTAGGTCCATTAAACCTGTTTAAATCCTCTGTGGCTTTGCTGCTGACCATTCCATGGCAGATAGTATCCCTCAGGGCGATAGTTTGTCCCCACTTTTTGTATGATTCTGTGCTCAGTGGATTATGGGTTTGACAGTGCGTAGGAAAGGTGTGATTTTTTTGTATATAGATGTTTCCGGGAATCCTTTTCCTGTCTATATTCTATAAATTTGCATATGATTTTTCATTTTATTAGGATTAACTTATAATTATTTAATGTTTTCTAATTACAGATCCAACGCTACAATCTCTTGTTGAATGAGATTCGTAAATCTTTGACTGACCTTGAAATGGGTATTCAGGGTATGGTTGTCATGACAGTGGAACTGGAGAGTATTTTCCTTTGTATATTTGATGGTCGAGTACCTCCATCATGGCTTAAGGTAAAAGGAAATTGTATTTTTATCTGGATTTTTCCAATTAAAGAATAGCGTTTTTTTCTCCAGTTATTAGACATTTTTTTCCAAATTTAGGAACATCAAATGTTTTAAATTTCAAAGACATAGGGTTTCCCAAATTTTGTTTAACTCCTATCTGTCACATGGTTTTCTAGACTTATTAAACTACTAGTTCATATTTTCATTTGAAAGCAAGGGAAATTTTTCAGGGCAAGGCATAGTTAGGCATATCTCATGTAATTTTTCATTTGATAATTTCTTGCCCTGAGAATTTTTTATCAAAAAACAATTATGAGTTTTTTCTTGATCTAATTGCCATATTTTTGTGATTATATTGATAAAAAATGTGTAATTGAAATTTGTTGTTCTTTAGGCATATCCATCTTTGAAACCTCTGGCAGCTTGGACTCGTGATCTCGTGCAACGTGTAGACCAGCTTGAGAAATGGGCTACCACTGCTCATCCTCCAACGATATTCTGGATGTCAGGCTTTACATTCCCGACAGGATTCCTGACAGCTGTATTACAGACATCAGCCAGATTGAATAACGTATCTGTCGACAGTTTATCCTGGGAATTTAGTGTCATGACAGTTGATGATTCAAATATTACTGGACCACCAAAGGTAAATTATAGATATGTGGAAAACATTGCAGAACTAAGTATGGGCCAGTCTCATAATGTGTAAATGCTACCAACCAGATGCTTGAATTTTCCATAGGTTTTAAAACTTAGATTTATGACGTAAAAACATGGAATTGTGTGAAAAATTTGCAAACATTTTGTTGAATTGATGCTGTTCTGTGGAACAGTTTGTTCTGATTACTCCCGAACTCCTCTACAATCACACTTGATGAAGTGATCAGCAGCCTGGGTTTGGTTGTTAAAAGCCTTTTACTTCACAGTGATTACAGCACTGTGATTTTTCTGATAAATATAAAATTCTACTCAGTAAGCAAATGTTTGTTTGTCAATAGAATCAACTTTTACTGAAGGGCAATTTCTGGATTTCAATGCACAGACGCGATTTCCTTTGACGAAATGCTGATATTTATGTCGCATAGCTTAACAATTTATTCATTGCAACACATTTCAGGATGGTGTCTACATCAAGGGATTATATCTTCAAGGTGCTGGCTGGGATAAAAAGAATCAGTGTCTTATTGAAGCAATACCAATGCAGCTTGTCTGCCAGATACCCACAATACATTTCAAACCAGTGGAAAATAAGAAGAAAGTCACCAAGGGTAAGTACAAGCAAAAACTTGATGTAGTTTGTAAATTTAGTGCTTTTATGCCTGTTAATTTAGGGGTTTTATGCCTGTTTTCATGAATAATTATTTCAATTACATATTAATGGTCATCTAAGCTAATCAGTATTCCTGGATTCTATACTTGTGCTAACCTTGTTCTCCACATGTAACTGCCAACTGCTGCTTGTGAATCGTTAGAATCATCAGTGGAAGACTGGTGGTATTCGACATAATGTCTTCAACTGATCATCACAGGGAAACCCAGGTTTTCAAACTTTAAATTCAGAGGTTTATTGCTATATTTATTGAAAATAATTCATATTTGGAAAAATAAACTACAAAAGCTGGAGTTTAGTCCGTTGGGTGAAAAGCATATTGTTTTATACCTAACTAACATCTATTTTTATTCTATTTCAGGTATCTACACATGTCCTTGTTACTATTTCCCAAATCGTGCAGGCAGTATGGGCCGTCCATCATTTGTTGTAGCGGTGGAATTGAAATCTGGTGAAAAGAATGCTGACCACTGGGCAAAGAGAGGAACAGCCCTTCTGATGAGTTTGGACTATTAAACATTCAAGTGGTCTATAATGAAATTGTATCAGAACTTTTTTGCAATCTACGACATTATTCTAGTTTTATTTCAAATGTGATCAATTGTATAAACTTTTCTCTATCTAGAAGAAATTTCCAGGTCTTGGCTTTGACTGTGAGTGATATTATAAAGTATATTAACAAGAATACCTATCAAAGAAGTGTAGTGAATTCTGTGTGTGTTTTGGTTGCATGTTATATTTAAAAATATTTGTGTTTGGAATTCGTTCATGTGAAAGTCCTATATTTGATGTTAGATTCTGAATACTAACAAGAAGACTTTTGTTTACATTCTTATGAATATTGGACTAGTTAACAACAAATTTACTGCCGCAGAATTTGTCAATATTTTTTTTCTAACTCAAGTTTTCCTGTTCAGTTGTTAATTTGCATTTGTGTATAAGAATACTAAGACCATGTATTAAAATGATATGTATTAAATATTTTATAGTTTTTTGAAGATGTTTGCATTTTTTCTTCATCAATTCTTTGATTGTTGTATTTTTTTTGAAATTATCAAAATCTGAGTCCGTCCAAAAATTTGTGAAAGATTTTATGTAAAATTCATTGGGATAATTTCATTACATGTTTATATTCATAGTAAATAATTACATTTGAATATATTGTTTTGCATATAGTTTTCATAATTTTGCCTTTAATTTGCATATCATTTGCATATCATTTACATAAACATGTAATAAATTAACTGATTTTCTTCCCTTTCTTTGACAAATGTTTATAAATTTATTTGCTGTTTAAGTTATTTTACCAGCAATAAATTCATAGAAATGAATTCCAAATTGACAGTGATATACAAAATGTTTCACAGCATTTTTTTTTTGCTGAAGAAGATCTCATTTTACTATTTAAGGGGTTCTTAAATTACTTATACTGCTGAAACATTTATGATTCTGTCCGTCCATACTACATTTTATATTTTTTATATTTCATTTCCTGTGATAATTTGACATTCCATCACAAGTGCTCAATACTTATATATGTTTAGATATATGTAAAAGATTTTCTATATGAAATCATATATGCAATTGGTTTCTTTAAGTTAAAATACAAAGTATTATGATTATTATTTACAGAATTGTATAATTATTTATGATATTTCAGTATTTATTCCAACAAAAATGCACTTGTAAAATATCTATAACTGGTATAAAAAATGTTGAATGTATTTTGTTATTGTTAAAGATAAAAAATTAAAGTGTTCGATCAAAACTAACTGTGTGTAATTTTACTTCACCCGGGTGCAAACAGCCTGCTTTCTTGGCTCTTTAAGTATGAGATTAGTTTGAATGCATGCTATTGCTTTTGGGTTACCAGCCAGTGTTCGTTGGGTACAAACAGTGTTCATGGGTTACAAACCAGTGTTCATGGGCTGCATACCGGTGTTCATGGGCTGCATACCAGTGTTCATGGGTTACAAACCAGTGTTCATTGGTTAGAAGCCAGTGTTCATGGGCTGCATACCAGTGTTCATGGGTTACAAACCAGTGTTCATTAGTTACATACCAGTGTTCACGGGTTACAAGCATTGTTTATATACTAAAACCAGTGCTCATGGGCTACCATCCCGTGCTTCAGGCTTGGCAGCCAGTGCTTCTGGATACCAACCATTGTTGAATTAGACATTCGCAGCATAGATCAAAGAAGAAAGCTGGTTATGCATAATACAATTAACAAAATGATACAGTGCAACCTCTCCAGAGTGGTCCTCTCTTGAGCGACAACCTCCCTTCAACAACAGCATGCTTTTTCCCCACTGTACGATTTGACTATTAATTTTACCTCTCTGGAGCAGCAACCTCTCAACAACAACATAATTTTGTGTCTCCTAAAGGGTGTTGCTTTGGAGTGGTTGCACTGTACTAAATGCAATAACAGAGACATCAATTTAAATATTTTTTCAATTAATAATGACATTTTACACATAGAAAATGCAATATATTAAACAATAATCTGCAATATAAATTCTTTGCTAAAAAACAACCAATTAGACATCAGGCACATACTGATAATTTGTAGGAATATACTTCTTGAGAACTAATGAGAGTGACGAGATTTCACCAGTAGCCAGTTTGTAAAAGAAATTGGAAAACGTGAATGGTCGTTATTGATAAGTTATAAGCTTTACAATTTTTAAAGGGACATGGAAACAGAAAAATATATCAAAATGAAATAACATATAAAAGCACTTGAAAGATAGAGTCACTTTAAAACTTACTTATAGCATATTCTAAACATTACAAATGCTAGATTTTTGTCAGCTAGGGCCTCTGTGGTCTAGTGGTTATGGTCTCTGACTAGCAATCACTAGCCACTCACTGCTGTGAGTTCGAGTCCCACTTGGTACCAAATTTCAAATGAATGGAAACTGCCCAGCTGGCTTAAGGAAGATCGGTGGTTCCACCCGTGTATATGTCTGGGCTATAGCTTACTCTACCTTTAAAGCTGGAAAGTCAACAAATGACCCTGGCTGTTGATGCAATGTTAAAACCAAGTGAAAAAAAGATTTTTCTTTACATGTCAGGAAACTTGAATTAGACATTTTGAAAATAAACTCAATACATACATAAGATACAAACAATACTAATAAGTTTCACTGTTTGATGATATAATTAATAATAAATGTAAGGAATTTCTAGATTTTAAAAACACAAAGGTTGCATAGAGTCCCTTTATGAAACAATTAAACTACAAATAATATTAAAAATGATCATAGTACATTATGAAAAGGCTTTGGCAAAACAATATTGTAAATGCATTTTCACAATAACGGCACTACAAAAGTTCTGTTACAAAGTTTACAAATATACATGTAATATACAAATAATTAAAAGCCACAGAATATTTGGCTCTCTTATATGGCTAAATATGGATTTTCCATAATTTCTTTAGAAAAAAATCTATCCAATGAAACCATTTTTATATTGTAAAAATCAATTTGTTTTTAAAAAAATACAAGTCTTTTGTCATAAAAATCTTTAGCACTTAATTGGAGCTTTCTGTTCAATGAATTTATCAATTATATTCACTTGAATACTGACATCTACAGCACACTTGACAGAAGTTAGTTTTAGAAGTGAAATTCATTTTTGTTGGCTAGAAAGCATACTAAATCCGCAGTGAAAGTAGATAATAAGTTGGTTGACAAAAGTATAAGGCCCTTTCTGGGTACCACAGCAACCCCTTCTTTCATTTCCAGACTCATACATATAACACAATACACATAGCATATGTATATTTTAAAAAAAAACCAGTGACTGTTATTACAAGAGCAGTATAAGATATAAGCACATACAATCAAGCGACTAGAGTTATCACAAAAAAATAAACATCATAGAAAGCTGTATAATAAATAAATATAAGGCTTTATACATGTTCATAAATATACACATACTAATCGTAATGGACAACAACATTACACTAGACCATCCTTTATGAATCTAAATCTTAATATTTCTCTGAAACCAAGCCGGGACTCTGTATCACATGTTATGTATAGTTCCTGGTCCAAGGTCATAAACATGATACACAATCTTCGATGGTGGAGTTGCTAAAAAGGCACAAAGACAATATTTCATCACCAAGGACATACACTCGAAACAAACTTCTTTGCAAATATGCTAATTGCCCAAAAAACACATTACCCCATTCCAACTAATTAGTCCACAGAATAAAAACACATGCTAAAATATCTAACTTACTAATAAGATTGTATTTTAAACCATAAACACAGTGAATTCTTTGGCACAAATAACAACAATTGTGTCATTCAAAGTAATTTACACATGAATAATAATACTCATAAATAATAAAACTGTACACTAAGTAATGTGGTATCCGAAAATATGTCGTGTCCGAAATAACAGTCACTTAATATAAGCGCCATGTAAATATTAGAGTAAAAAACATGTAAATCATCAAAGACAGGCGCTTTTTTACCCTTACTTCACAGCAAAAGGGTTAATGTTTTTAATTGCAGGGAGAACTGTCTTTTCAGTTTTCAAATGTTGTAAACTGCTCTTTGAGTCATTTCGAGGAGTATCAACTTGACTTGGTCTACGTACTGATTTAGCATCCTGAAATTTAGAAAAGATAAGACTATTTAGAATAATTGTTATTTATTCTTTCAGCTCAGGAGTTACATATGTATCGTTTTGGTTTTTAGGTGTTATAACTTGAGATCAGTTTACATGCTTAATCCTCAGTTTTGACACGAAAAATAAGATTGGCCAATCTAAAGTTTCATTAAAGTTATAAAAATATTCAAACTATAATGTTCAAATAAAATGTACAATTTCTGTTTTTTATTTAAAAAGGTACAATAAATATCAATAATTCTTTACTTCTGACAATTGAAATGCTGAGTCAAAAACATCTTTTTTATTGAACCATACTGGTTGGAATTAAACATAAAAAAATGAGAATTTATCATAAAAGTAAACAGTGTTGCGTAACTTTAACTTTTAAGCTATTATTCTATTGAACAACATAATGTAAGGAAATCTTCTCATGCTTATCTTTGATAAATGCTATGGTAACAAACAAATCATTATTACTAATGTCAACAAAAAAGGATTCCTTAAAAGAAACACATACAAAACATCCCACCTTCCAAAAATACCCCTCTCCCCCACATCCCCTAGCCAAAAACCCTGGACCACAAAAAAATAGAGGACAAAACACAGGGATATATAAAGACCTAACTTACAGTCATTTCTAGGATCTTTGATTGTAAATCCATAATGGTGTATTCACCAAGACTTTTCTGCAATTCTTCCTCCTGATATTTCTGGTGCTCCTCATCCTCAAGACGTTTGAATCCAGCCATAAAATGGTCCATAATGTCTTTACGCTTAATCAAAGATTTATTCTTTGGCTTGCCTGAGCCATGATGTTCTTGACCAACCACAGAAATCTTACGGTTTTCTCCATAACCTAAAATATACCAACAGATGTACTTCAGCACAAATGTAGTGCCTCCACAGAACACTGCACCTTTTTTACCTTTGGGATCATCTATGACCTACCATACAATCTTTGAACCAACTTAGCTGAGTCTTAAGCTCTTTATAAATAAGAAAAGTACTCCTAGAAATGACTCATTTCATATTGGTAAAACATTGAATCAAGTTATTTGGAATCATAAATGGAGAATAAAACAACAAAAGGTAGCATCAGTGCAGTGAAAAGCAGCCAGGATCCTGAAAAAAATTCTTGGCTTATGAGTTCAAACAATGGCTATATTTAAGTAAACTTGACTTATCACATATACTTATTATAATTGCCAATAACTAGTAATTTTTTGTATGTAGTCATGTAAATTACTTATGTATCAGTAAATATTAACTGAATTTTTGACAGACAAGTCCATCACTATGTACCTCAACATCAGTAGATACATTCCAAGATGTAAAATGAATTATAAATCTGGAGTCCTTTCCATCAGATTTCTCTACTATTCAGAGTGAAATAAAAGATAAACCTGCAATATCTGGCAATTGCTCAGGTTCCCCGTTGGTTGACAAAGATATTAGGCCCTTTCTGGGCACCACGGCAACCCCTACTTTCATTTCCTGCTTGTTGCCTACTGAACTTCCTTCCCGACGAAAATGTTCCGATGGACTCTGTATTGAAAACTGTGTTTTCTGAAATATGATAAACAACCAATTTAACAATGAATCATGCATTAAATTGTTAAACTTTAGGTAATCCTTTAAAAATGTTGGTTGGTGGATAGGTACGCATTTTTTTAGTTAACATTGTATTGTTGTACTGGAAATGAAAAGCTGAAATGAAGAACGAAAACAATTTTTCTGTCAAAATCACTAAAATATTTTTTGAGTGGGTAATTTTTTGTATGAGTCAGTCATGTAACTGCAAAAGTTTTTTTGTGGGTGGCCTTATACGACAAAAAAATGGAAAATATAAAAATATAAGTTTTTCTATTTTCTCAATAAGCTTTAGGCCCCCAACTCGACTGTTTAAGTTGAGCAGTCGTCATTTACTTTAAGGGAATAAGTTTATTATTAGAACTTAAGTTGACTACTTACTTGTGTATAACTGAAATATTGTTGAAAACAGGTAGAAAATACATAAAATGCTAAAAAATTGAATTCAGTCTATTTCACCTTGTATTGATTTGGCCATTATTTTTATGTCCATCTACCTACATGCAGCACATAAAACACAAAAAACTGGGAACTTTATTATTATAGTATACACAGTAAAACCTCCTACTGTGACCACCTTGTCATAAAGACCATTCGTTTTCAGACTGGCTTCTAATAACTCCCCTATAATTCAATTTCATAATGAGACCATCTCATTATTATGTCCTGAAGGTGATTTTATTATAAAGGTTTTGCTGTATATAGAGATGTATGAGAGGGATAATGAATGACAACTCTGGACAGAGATTGGTTAAAACTGTGCAAATAAAGCTTCATAAAGCTCAACAATGAGCAGAAAAAATATTCCCTGTTTTATCAGTGAAGGATCAGTAGAACAGGCACATTCAAAATACATGTAGTGCGTTATACTAGTTGTTTAAAAAATGCTATTTTATACTGCATGTATTACATGTCATGTGAAGGCATTTTGTATAAATAAATAAATAATCCTCTTTTTCATGACAATCTGGCCAGCAGTTTGTCCATGAACAAACTACTTCTTCTATTGTTTAGAATTAAAGCAAACAACAAATGCTCAATTTACCACATTTAACAAAAAATAGGAATATGAAGCATAGAAATGTTTGTTTCAAATGTTTGCATGTATTTGAAATAATAATCTAAGTATACAATGTATAATATGAAATGCCTTTTTTTGTTTTTTTTGTTTGGTATTTTCCGGTTATTGTTTAGAATTTTTTCCATGAACCGGCATAAAACTATTCCTCTTGTAAAAATCCTTAATTTAAATGTTATTTATTTGTGCATCATATCATTAAATGTGTTCAATGTAATGACAGCGGCCTTTATTTACATGTTAGCCAGAGACCATTATCTAAGGTTTGATTGTAAATACTTTACCTCACGAGCAATGCCACTTCCACCCACAGCAAAATTTGCCATTGAGACGGGCGTATCCCTTGCATCCACATCTGACCTTGACCTTTGTACACTGAGGACATGCATCGTATTTTTCAATTTTGCTTCAGATTCCTGAATGCATTTAAAAAAATGATTTTCAACATGAATCTAAAAAAATACAGAGACAATAATCAAATTCAGGAAAAAATCCTCAACTTGAAGGGAGAAATTAAAAAGACATGAAATAAATGTAAAACATGATAATACTGGACTGGTTATATTCAACATGGTGCTCTGAAAGTTGTTAAACTTTCGGGAACGATGCAATACTGAGACCATCTTCAGAACCCCCAAAAATTGTCTTAAATAAATATCAAGGCAGTCTCATAATAAAGTTAAAACATAACGAAAATATAGAAAACTGATTCAAAAGTATAAGGTATTACTGTATATTCAACATGACATATAGATTATATAGAATATATAAGTAGATTCCACACAAGATACATAAACAATAAAATATATTCATTTAACATGACATGTAAAAGTCAGTCAATATGTACACTCAATATAATTCATACACTCAAGTCCAGAAACAGTTCTTTTAAGTAAATGCTGTGACAAAAATGTGACTATTTAGATGTAGTCTTGTAAAAAAATAACTCACAAATGAACATAAAAACATGTTAATATAGGCTAACAAGAGAATCCTTCTAAGGATAATAAATTTGAAGCTTCCCGCTTTTTCATTGGTTGAGATAGTAGCAGTTTTATGAAAAATGACCAATCAGAACTCACATTTTGGGATGAGCCTCCTAACACACATTTAAAACTTTGACATGATTTAATAACAGAACGCTAGATAAAATGGTTGTTCATATTTAACATCAAAATTGACCAATGAGAAAGCTGCATTTATATGACATCACAAAATGTTGACGTTCAAAAGCTGTTTAAATTGAATACCTTATTGCTAACTTTTAAATAACGAATATAGTCCAGAGTAGATGATTCTCTTTGCAAAACATTATGTCTTGGTTTGAAAACTTGGTTCTTATTGAACGATGAGGTTGAGGGGCCATTCATTAATGTTGTGTGACACCGTCTCACTTTTAACTTCGGTTGTACTACCGTAGTCATTGGTATGTTCACTGAATAACGTCCATACCTCGTACCGTATGAGGAATTAGTTGGTGGTCGTGACCAGGTATTCACAGCTGCCCAGTCATGCATTCTTGAGTTTAATTTCATTTCAGATTCACTATTTGAATACTTATATCCACAGTGAAACAGTTAAAAAATAACTCATAATTTCAGTTCTACTCACAATGCTGATTACTTTTGTAACAGCCAAAGAGAACTTTTTATCTTTCTCTATGATTACACAGTTACATAAGCACCTAGTAATATTGTTTCACATTTTTCTTATTTTATTCCAAATCACACATTTTTTCACATATTCAAATCATGATTGGAATCAGAGAAAAAAAGATATGAAAAAAATCACTTCTTAGAAAAATTAATCTCCCTCCACTGACATTAAGCGTGCTTTGTGAAGTTGAAACACTTAGCAGAATAAATGCAAATCTCCATAAATATATAATTTCAAAGCATAAGTATGATTTCTAAGAAAAATCCCTTTCAAGTGTCCGGCAGATTTCTGAATAAAGAAAATTATGATGGTTGCTTAGCAACTTGATTTGTAATCCATTTTGATAAAAAGACTTGTTTTCCACCAACACAAAAGCCTGGATCTGAAATGAAATCAACGTAATCGTGAATAAATATACAATGTAAATTCATTCCTCATATTTGTCTTATGTCAAGCACTGCTCTGACACCCTGAATGCTGATTTCTCAGCATAAGACACCCAAGAAACTTACTGCAATATGTATTATTAGTTTCTCTGATTGAGGATCATAAAACATCATACAAGATAATTATCAAAAGTCAGACGACCAGTTATGTCGTCAAACACACAATTATTGAAATTCAGCAATATCTATGTATTACTTTATTATGATCATTAATAATTGATATAAGGCCAACCATAAAAGTTGTCAGTGAGTGTCAGCAAAATGACTTCTTATTCAAAATGAATATGATTTAAAGAATAATTTTAGCAGTGCCTAAGTGCAAAAAACATTAAGGCCACAAAGCATTAAGGAACTTTATTAAAATGTCAAGAAAAAAAATGCCATTGTAATTTTGATGGGTGGGGTAACATGAAACACACAGAGTGTTATCCATGACCTTATCAGGTTTAGGGTCAATATTGGAAAAAATCTATACCAAGACTTGATTAATTAAAAGCAATGCAAAGATCATGATCAATTATTCATCAGTCTAGATTAATCATATCATTTTACCGATCTGATCAGACACACTGGAATAACTATCCACATTGTCCATATTTCCACTTGACCTTAGATCGACCACCTACACTTGTCTGATAAAGGATTATTTTTTGTTTCTTACAAAAAAACTTTCTAAAAGAGTGCAATAAAAACTAGTATAAACTATTATTCAGATAGACAGGAATTCACTGTAGCTGCAAGTATATTCTACCGTATATTTGTGTATCATTACTGGTATTAAAAGTAACAAACTTGTAGCCTCAAAAGGGACATATTTAAGAGAGAGACACAAAAATTTATTTAAATCCTGCAAAAATTACCCTAAAGGACAAACAGGGATGAAATTCTTTCAGAGAATAATGAGATTCAAACCTCGTAATCTCTGAGTTTTTTACCAAGAAGGTAACAAGGTTTTAACTTATGACCCAAATGTAAAGTGTCCTCAGCTACAGCCACAAACCCTCTCACATTAATATCAAACAATTAGGTAGATAGATTGAGGCAGGCTTTTATCTTACACAATAATTTGCCAGTTACATCAAATCTATCCATTACCGATTTTCTATAAAACAGTTTTCCTATCAAGAGATCCAATTAGAGTGTCTATTTCCAACCGTAGACTACATAAAATACGAATTTTCAGCTGAAATTTCACGCTTCAATAAAAAATAAATTTGATGTCATTACTGAATCAATAGAAATGATATTTATATCATTGATTTGAATACATTTCATCTGCTCGGTAACAAACGAACAGATCACGTTTTACTCTGATTCAAAAGAATAGTAGGTCCATTAGACAATGAAAATGGTTGTCAGGGGACAGAATACACAATGAGAGAAGCATGAAAGATGCCAATATGTCTACATTGTGCTGATCAGCAAAAAATGTTAATTGGTCAGTGTTGATAAATTTTGTGAAAATAAATAAATAATTATTATATAATTAACACTGATTTCAGATCACAGAGCTGTATATCACTGCAGTATTTGTGATATGATATGCACAAGTATCACATTTGGAAAGGCCGAAATACAGATGTCCCGTGGGACCTTATTTCAATAAATACACCATTTAATGGATGTTGATGAATGTGTTTTAGAAGTCTGAAACTCTTTAATGAATGTATTCAGATTAATGAATAGTTGTGACGTATATTATTTGAACAAAAACATAAACCAAACAATAGCTTGTTATGTATTTAACATGTGCATTCTGATAGGCTCCAAAACATCAAGGACTAGCGTTATTTTTTTGTTGTTGATGCTTTTCTTTCTTCATTTTTTTATTGGAAATGCAATCAACCATATAACTGATTTCTTATTCAGATCCGAGTGATACACCACAATTAATACCAAGATATACTGGCTGAGCGGAATTTGTCCTGTCCGAAGTTTAATGTCACTTCAACAGTTAGGGTCATT
Source organism: Lutraria rhynchaena (assembly GCA_008271625.1). Classification (NCBI taxonomy): domain Eukaryota; kingdom Metazoa; phylum Mollusca; class Bivalvia; order Venerida; family Mactridae; genus Lutraria; species Lutraria rhynchaena. The sequence goes on from VIBL01000039.1 coordinate 1,161,583, forward strand.
TGGCGACTTTTTCAGCTTTAATGGCGGAGGAGGACCTCAGGTGTAGGACATGGGCAAAACAATATCAACATTCTGAAAGCTAGCTGGACGACTTCCTCACAAGTGAAATTTGTCTGGTCTTGGGTAGGATTTGCTCTCACAGCAGTGAGGGGTTAGTGATTACAAGGAACCTAACAGGTCATACTAACAACTATATGTACAAGACCTGTATTCATTAATATGTCGGTGCTAAATGAACAAGTTTCACTGTATTAAGGCGTAATTAAATGGATACACATTTATTACCAGTTAATTATTCAGGTATCTTACTCAATCTAATTCACAATTATCTGAATGCTTTCAGACACACTCAGTATACAGCTTAATTAATATCGTTATTTTTCCAGGAAATGAACCGCATTCACGGATAACCAGAAAATGATATTTATTGGTTTTCGGCATGAAATCTATCACGGCCATTAAGTACACAATGTTTACAAGTATAATTAATTAGAAATATAAGATGTTACAGCACAGTATAATCTGTTGGCTAGATCCTCAGCTGTAATCAAAGTCTTGCACATAAAATATTTATCACCATAAGCTAAACAGGGGAGGTAATTACATTCTTCTTTTAGAGGGTTTTACTGTGGTTTTCAACTCTTTGTCAGATATATACCATCTGGCAGTTAGCCTAACCAAGCAATCCTGAACACTACACAAAAGGTGGCTCTTAATGGTAAAATAACATGGTAAGTAGCCCGTGTTGAGACTAGGAAAGCTGGTTGACTGTCTGCATGCTGGCGTAAAAATGAAAATAATTACTGTTGAAAGTAGGACTGGTGTAACCTGCCTCTGCCCCTCTTCTAAAAAACAATATTCTTGCAAACAAATCAAGGTGAAAAGAAATGGGTTTTAAGTACATTTCAGTACAGCTTAGTTGTGTTATTATTGTACTAATGATGACATTGAACATACAAATGTATCAACCTTTACTGTCACAAAAACAAGCACAATACTTTCATAAAATTTATCAAAAGAGCCAGAACCCGCACATTAGGTGAAATACAAGTAGCAAATATTTAAACAAGATTTTTAGCTTTAATTGTATATCATTGCTGGAGGCCAATATTCATGTTCAGAATTAACAAATCAATTGTGTTCATGTTTAAACAATAGAAAAACGGCGAAGAGTTTCACAGAAAAACAAACAAAAATTCAAGAGGAAATCAAACAATAATCTTGCACATTACGAACTCAACAATTGATTTTTACCCATAATGCACTTCTTTCGTGGATCTGTTAAGTATGTTCCCATAATGCTTTATTCTGACAGGCTGATTTTACGTACTAGATTGTGAGAAAAAAGGGATAAATCAAAATTAAGGAAATGATCATGCAACAGCCTGATGCAGGTGTAATATGTACAATAAAAACTCAACAATGAGACCACTTTCAGTTATAATAATGAGGTGGTCGCATTATTGAGTTGAATTGCAAGGGAGTTATTGGATGCCAGTCTGAAAAAAGTGGTTGTTATAACAAGGTGGTTGTATTATAGAGGTGGTAGCTATTTGAGGTTTTACTGTATATCACAAACTAAACATAGCATGTATCATACAGCAAGGGCTCTGGTTCTAAACAAACCAAGTCATTCCTGTACAATTATGAATTATTATAAATTTACCTAGAATAACATAATTGCAAATTTTCAGACAGCTTGGTTCTCTGACAAAGCAATTATATTCCTTACCTTGACTTTAATGGAATAATTGAATTCATATCATATCCATATTATTTTAATCTATAATTCCTAATTTCATTATTTTGCTATCAAATATCACTTTTTCCCCATGTCTTTGCTCAAAGTATACTTGATTATAAATTATACATAATCCATGTATTTTTTATTATTCTTAATGTCCAAAAATTCCACTTATTCACAAATATACATTATCTAAACTTTTCGTACCATAAAGTATAGATTTAATTAATGAACTGTTTAAATAAAAAAATTCAGTCTTAAAGTCAGTTTTTGCACAAACGTATTTTTATTCATTCAATCGTACAACCCATAGCCAAAATTGATATCCTGAAATTTTGTGTACTCTAACTACATAGCAATTTTACCACATTAAAATGTTATTAATGATCAATCTATAGAATACAAATTAGAATTCCATAGTTTTAGGCCAAACTTGAAATATTACTTGTTCACTTGTGTTCACAACTACTTTCATGTTCCACCCTGTGCCCAATACTGAATTTGTACGTAGTTCACAATTTTTATAGCTATATTTGGAACTCATTTTCTCAAATTATTGTGCGATAGGGACCAGCAATTTTATAAAGGGGCTAATAACAAATGATTTTTGAGGGCACCATAAACAATCAATACTATAAACCTTATCAGAAGACCCTTTACCTAAAATGAACCATTTTTAAATATGAGATTCATAAACAAATATTGTTACGAAATATTATTTGCGCATATAATTATCGAACAGCAAAATATCACGAATCAATATTGATATATCAAATCCAATACTTAAACATGTTTCAAGCGTAGAGTCGCAATAATCCGTGTTTTCAATGGAAGCAATTGTCGAAAAATGAAATATTCTAAGGAAGGGTAAAAATTCTTTTTGAAGTGACTCAACTCAACAGATTTATATCAAAAACCATGATTAGGCAAAAAAGATAAAAATATCTGGTTTCCATTAACATCCCTTAACTACAAAGGGTCGGTAAGTCAGTAAATTTTTTTTCGAGTACATTTTTAGAGGTCCAGAGATATAGTATGTACCAAAATGTCATCCTCTCATTACGAGCGTTTGGATCCCACTAAAACAGGTGTATAAAAAATTTTCTGTAGTCTTGTTCCACTGAGCAAGAAAAACTTAATGAATAATATGGATGTCATTGTTTTACAACAAGTACAAAAACACCATTGTTATTCTGGCTTAAAAGTTTTTCCAAGCTAACTTTTAATAATTAATCATTCTCACACTTAAACTCTCATTAATTGTGTGAGAAGACAGTCTAACACATTAACATGAAATGCAGCAATATAACTACATGAGGTTTTCACAACTTAGTGAGCTATTATCAGTAATATTGACCTTGACCACAGAATGCCTAAAGCCAAGCTTGCTCTAAAATGAAAAATTGTATGAAAAATGCAAAAACCCTGGCGGCATTTTTAGGGAACATATACAATACATAATATAATAAGGAAAACTCTCATACAGAAACCACCTCAATATTACAACTAACTCATTATAACAACCACCTATTCATGGAGAGATGAAACTATCTCAATATTTTTTCTGGACAACAATGTGGTCTTAATATTGAGGTGTACAGCATGGCCTTAATATCAACGTTTTATTGTAGATATACATTTATCAGCAGGTGGTATTAAGTTACATTACATCAAATTATAGTTAACATTGACCTTTGACACTATTTTAAGGTCAAGTGCAGACAGTATTGATGTATGGTATTAAAATTCTTTGGTTAATGTAGGCCAATATCAAAATGTATCAGTTGACTTTTTTTATAGTTTTTAAATGCACACAGAAATCATTTAACAGAAATCAAGGCTAAATTTTATATTTAGAATTTTGAACATGAATCAAGTAAATTAAGTAAGACAAGAAAACGTGGGATTTGTTTGACAAAATAATGAAAGAACTTAAATCCTATTTGACTTTTTGACATGTCATGTTTGAAGTTACTTATAATAATACTTCACTGTGTTTCATTTAAATAATCAGTAAACTTTTGGAAAAATCAATGCCGCAGTTATGTAGCGCCATTCATGCACAAAATTTTTCATCGAACAGATGAACAGACAGACATCAGGTCTTGCAGAATGAGAAATAAAGCAAAAATGTTCACTTAGTGGTGATTGTAATAATATGGGCCACTTTCAACAGCCTGGCTGTTGGGTTAACTCTTTAGTGAGTTGGCTGAGTGTCCACCTACAGTACTAGTGGTTCTGGGTTCAATCCCCAGTTAAGGACATGGATTTCTCCTGCTCCTAATTTACTTATACATGATCAGGGAGTTGAACAGTTATAAAGTAAAAACTTGATTTTAGATGGGTGGGTGGTGGGTCTTACAGATGGTTGAATGAAGAAAACAAACAAAGAAAAGAACGAACATGTCCACTTAATTGGAAAGCAAAATTTATAACACTCATTATATGGGTATATTTAAAGCAATAACTGTTAATCTATTTAACAAATATAATATACAAACTTGATGTTAGATCTATACACTTAAAATCAAGCATGAATTATCATATATTATAATACTGAATTTAACTGAAAGCTTTGTACTGTGGTGTCATTATGACCAAATAAGGTTAAAAGAACCACTTTTGTGTACTTTGTATCTTTAAAAAAATCAAGGTATTCAAAGATAATCACATCAATATTTGTTGTATCAAAATGACTTCAAAAACATTCAATATTTTTAATTGACACTTTGCCCGATCTGAATAAATACACCTTTATTTTAGTCCCGCTATAATCCTTACCAAACATTTTAAAAAATATAAAATGATAGTAAATAAAATTTGATTTTTCACTCCCTTTCTCTGATTGATAATTTTGTTGTTCACTAATCAATAATGAGATAATCATTTATTTATACTGAAGACATTGAATTTAAGTAATTTCTATAGAACATACCTATGTATAGAAATGTTTTGTTTGTTCATTTTTATGTGACTTATTGTCACTTGGATTTATTGCCGTTTTTTAACAATTTTTCAATTATATACATTGACCGGTTCACCTTACCAGTTTTCCTGGACTGTATACCTAACCAGTACTATCTTACCCTTCCACAAGGAGCTGGCAACTTCTCCACATATGGAGGAAAATCAACATTTTTGTCAAATTTTCATAGAAGGGTGACCTACTGTGACCGGGATTCAAACCCGGATCTCCGGGTTACAAGTCCAGCACACTAACCGCTGGACCACAGCCACAGCCTTGCTCTTTTATATCAATGAATGTTTACAGTAGACTAACAATTGATCATATGGTGTCTTTTATTTACAGATGGACATTAAATTAATTACTGTAAAACACAGTTATAGTGAACTCCAATATAGTGTAGAATTGGATACAGTGAAATACCTATTTTCCCCCTGACACACACTTCTATATTTTCATTGTAACAGATTTAGTGAAATCATATGACATCAATGAAGTCATTGTTTAGGTCCCTAGATTTTCACTCTGGGATCTACTGTACAGTAAAACATATCCCTTGATTATAACATACAACTGAATTTTCAAATATATGCGTTTTAAAAAACATTTCTCTTTATTCAATTTTAATTACCTGTTTTACAAGAGATTGATGAAAAACTGTTTAAACTCAGTTAAAGCGAAGAGCAGTTACAATGCTATTGCACCAAAACTATTTTCGTTAAATACTTAATCAGACATTTATATATGTGTTTTATATACAAGCAAAAAAAAAAATCGATGATTTTAATTGCTAGTTTTAACCACATAATCCCTGTCTTTGGTTTCATCATCTGTAATTTAAGTACTAATTAAAGAAAAAAAATGAGCAATGAATATAGAAAACTGGTTCAAAGTGGCTAAACAAGTATATTTCATAAAGAGTATAATACACAGTAATTTTCATGCATCAATATAAATTGTAAATTTAAGTAAAGCATATTTTCATGATAACATAAGTGTGTAATTACTTCTAAAATGTATTAAAGCAGTATTATTAGGGATATGATAGAACAGTTATGACAATGAAGATGAAGTAATTAAAGAAAAATCTGCTTAAAGACCACCTGTAAACAAAGGTCATCTATAGGCAAAGGTCACTAATAAACATAGGTCATCTGTAAACAGAGGTCATCTGTAATTAAGGGTCAATAATAAAGAAAGGTCATCTGTAAACTACGGTCAATCATAAAGAAAAGTCATTTGTAAACAAAGGTCAATCATAAAGCAAGGTCATCTGTAAACAAAGGTCAATCATAAAGCAAGGTCATCTGTAAAGAAAGGTCAATCATAAAGCAAGGTCATCTGTAAACAATGGTCAATCATAAACCAAGGTCATCTGTAAAGAAAGGTCAATCATAAAGCAAGGTCATCTGTAAACAATGGTCAATCATAAAGCAAGGTCATCTGTAAAGAAAGGTCAATAATAAGGAAAGGTCATCTGTAAAGAAAGGTCACCTGTATCACCAGGAAACAAAGGTCACCTATAAACACAGGTCACTTGCCAATAAAGGTCACCTGTCAACAAAGGTCACATGTACATAAGGTCTCAAGGCTATATAGCTTGACAGCTTTTGTCTAAAGTTAAATATTACTGTTCATTTTTATCTCAAAATGTAGACCAAACCAAAGCAAGAACATTGTAAGCATTTTTCATGAAATGTTGCTCTTCAGACAAAGGTCTTATTGGTAGGTATTAGAATACATGAAGTTAAATATTTATGAATAAATGTTTTGTGCCAATAAAAAAATGGCTGCCTTCAATAAGTAGGAAATATTTTTTCTTACTTTGGCTAATTAAGCATATTTTAACGACTGTAATAAATTATATGCCAAAGGATCCACATTCCAACACCAAAGGGATCATAAAGGGGTCAAATAATTATTATATTAGAGTTCACAAAATATCATATAAAGTTTATATCATGAAAGACATATCAATGAAAAATACTGCATTAAATTTTTGATGATCCGATGTGTTCATTGATATAGATTGTTGTAATTAACACTTAATTAAAACATCTTGCATAATAGATGTGTAAGCCTGCCAAGATCGGAAAATGGCCAGAATCCAAAATATAAAGTACCGTAAACAGAGGAGATTTTTACAAATTACATTTTATTATCTGAATAAAATAATAAAATTACTTCAGTAAGGTCGTGTTTACGGTCGCCCAACTCTAGTCTTTTACGCTGATCCTAAAGTTTCCAATAGCGTGGATAAATTATACCCAAATATTCTCACACTTTTTCCCATTAAAAAAAACATATTTTTTTCTTAGTTTTTTTTTCTTTTTCTCAGAAAAAAAAAGGTTTCTCAACCTATATACACTAATCATTATAATGTCATTTTTTTTGTGTCAAGTAACCCTAAACTTAACTATTTTTGAAGCTTAACTTACATCAAGCCAACTCCAAAATCACGCCACTTTATAGTAAAATATATATCATATTTAAATTATCTTGATTGACATCGATATCCTTGTTGAAAGAATTGAGCCATAAAATTGATTGATTGAAATCTAGTGATATACAAAGCGTATTTAAGTCATCATAGACATTAATTTTCAATCGTTAAGTCTATATTTTAGATGCTTGTCACTTTTATAGCGAAAATGTAGAGCAATTTTTTCTACCAAGTTTTCATGTCAGAATAATGACAGCTTATCGCAAAAAAAGACGGTCTATCAAACCATCTCATTTAAAATACTAAATTAAAGACATTAGACTCATAATTCTGACATGCCATTTTGGTCTAAGCACCAATTTTGATTATTAGTGCTTTCTTGGATTGGGTGTAAAAAAGCTCCTGGTTTCTGTTAACACGGCCGCCCCTTTTTTCTGCCAACCCCAGATTTTTTTAGTGTCAGTCCATTTTATTTTTTTCTTATTTTTCATTTTCATGTGGACTAAATCTTTGAGCTGATAAAGAATTATGATATATAAAAGTTCAGTCTACCTAATGACCTTACATTTTTTGTGGATGTTTCAGGAAACTCGGTATTAGCTTTTCAGCCTTGATAAAAAATTGTAGCTTCAAGTTATTTATATGGTTAGAAAGGATGACAACCTTTTACACATACATTAAAACCTCAATGATACGACCACCCTGGGGACCTGAAAAATTGCTTGTAATAATTTGGTGGTCTCATTATCAAGTTCATTATAGGGGAGTTATTGAAAGCCAGTCTGAAAAAAGTGGTTGTTATAACAAGGTGGTCATGATATTGAGGTGGTTACTATTTGCAGTTTTACTGTGCTGTCATCTGATTAGTATGACTTGCAGTATTTCATTTTGAATCCAAAATTATGGGTCCTTGGAAAGGACATTTTTGAAAACAATGCGTCCCAACCTGAAACCAATGGGTCCAGTGTTTCATTTTGAATCCAAAATATATGGGTCCCAGGGACGCACGTTTTCAAAATCTTTGCTTCCCGAGCGAAATCTCTGCGTCCGGGACACGGGACGCACGGCAAAATGGAACACTGTAACTTGGTATGTTTTTGGAGAAAAATACATACTGCACTGCCTGGGTCTGTATGGTAAAAAATGTATAAAATATATTTTGAAGGAGAAAAAACTATCAATCCATTTAACAAAAACAATGCTAAGCAATGACTTCAGAATGGAAGTATATCCATGCAAAGGGGTCTGTGACGTATATCACATGTAACCCATATATAATATATGGGTGATATTTGATGTACATGACAAACCCCTGTGTATCCATGCAGTTATGAGAGTACATTAATTAATAATGCATATAATTCTATTAAATCTTAGAACTACATGATACTTTCCACCAAGTTTGGTTAAAATCTGTCAAGTAGTTTTGGATGACTGGTCATGTCAGAATTTGTCTGATAGACAGGCAGACAGACAGATGCATGAACAGACAAAATCAATACATCAGTAACTACACACAGACAGACTAATCAAATTGTCTACTTCAGTTTCACCCCTTAAATCCTTCTGACGTTTTTTGGGCGGACCTAATCAAATATTGTAACTTTATTAATCTACATAATCTATTTCATACAAATATTTGTCTGTTGACATTTAGGCTTAAATTATCTCAATTCTTCCTCAGCTTTGTTGAATTTGACTTTTAATCAATGGAGACAAGTTTACTCAACATTTGCAAAATTTTACTAAATATTTACATTTTTTAGTCTTAATTTTCATATATTCAGACTTTGGCAAGATAACTAAAACCTCAATAATAAGACCATCTTTTATACCATAAAAATTGCCCTCTATATTCAGGTTGTCTCATTATCAAGTTGAAATATAGAAGAAATTTTGAAAACCAGTCTAAAAATAAAAGGTTGTAATACGGAGGTGGTCTTAATACCGAGGTGATCACGAAGTGAGGTTTAACTATAGATATAATTTTTAGTTATATTTATTATTATATAAGGAAATGGGTTACGTTTTAATAGTAAAGAATGTATTGAAATTGTTGAAATAAACCAAAAAAATGTTCATAAAACACTACATTTATTTTTGAAGCATTTAAAAAATAATTCAGAAATAAATACGTAAACACCTGAAATGTGCCAAATTGTTACAAAAGAATCAGGTAAATGCTCAACATGTATTTATTTACAAATATCAAACAAATTAATGAGAAAAATAATTTACATTCTATTAATCATGAAACGTTTCAAATACTAAAATTTAAAAAGATCTGCAATAAAATAGAAATAAACACATTTAAACAAATTTTAATTACCAGTATGTTTTCATAAAAATCCAGAAATTGCCCGAAGTATTGAATCAATGTATGTACTTCACTCTACCACGATAAACAGACACATGGTGCGATTGGGTGTATCATTTACGTTAGAACACACGAGGTAATATGACAAAAGATAGCATGAACGGAACAATAATTCGAGCCCGATATCGTCAAGCAACACTTCAGCCACTTCTCCGTGTTTACAGAGATCAACCTATCAATTTATAACCTCTTCAGATCACTGATTATTCCTTGATAACGGATTCTAATTGTATATCCAGGTTCAAATAGAACGGCTAGATTTAAAAAGACATTATTCCGATAAACAGTATAAATAGGCATATAGATCCGACAACCACATAAAAACATTGGTATTTTAGTACAGAGTATGCAAGAACAATGAATTCTGTAAGAGCTTTTTGTTAGTATGAACCTTTTTTATTATTCTCCTTAAAAGTTTGAAATTCTTACAATTTGGTGCTTGAATAAAATGAATGCTAAAACAAACAACATCATGTTGTGACAAGCTAAACTTGTAATTATTATATTTTAACACTCCACATGGAATTCTAAAAGAGCTCTTAAAAAAAAGATAAAAAAGGTGAAATGTTTAATAATTAACACTCAGCATGGATTTTAAAGGGCTCTTGAAAAATGGGCAAAATAGTAAAACATGAGTATAACACTTAATTTTACATGAATTTTCAAATCAGCTCTTCAAAAAAAGGTAAAAAGAGGCATATGAGATTAACTTCTTCTTAAAGAGTGCTTTTAAAAGGAGATCTTCAACGGAGGTAAGAATAAATGTATGAACAAACAAAAACGTTGCCTGTCTGTCATCTTTCTAGAGACAATTTCAGCAAATAAAGGGCAGTAATTCATGCATCAGGGCAACTTGATTACATCAAATGATACTTTTATACAGCCATGTTACCAAGATCTCAAACAGTGAGATACAGTTGGATGATGGTAAGACTGAAGTAATATCATCAAAAAGCAGAAAATGCTGACTAAGTAAATTGGCAATTAAGGGGCTGTAACTCAATTTTGGTTATCAAATTTTATGCCCTTACATATATATAGTGACTATGTTTGATTTAAGGTGACTAATGTTATAGAGCAGACAATGATTATCTAGTGGACACTGCCTACATGTTTGTATGCCCCTCCTCCTGGTATAACTAAAGTCCTGAAGAGAACAATCTGATGGACAATGCCTGCTGAAAACGGTTTTCAAAAACAAATATTATATTTATGCAATGAATCAAAATATACCTTTTAGGAAATCATAATTATAGATGAAATAATGAAATTGAACTATAAGAAGGAAAATCTTTCAAAGACGGAATTCAGAAACATAAAATCTGAATTATGGAAATTTTTTAAGGCCAGTTAAGGTCAAGACACAATAATGATTAACTAACAATTTAGATGAATAGTTCAGTAAACATTTAGCTCTGGATCTATTCAATATAAAGAAAAAAACATTTTTATTTCAACAGAGAGAGCTATTCACTACCTACTCAATATTCTTTATATGGTCAAAGGAAAAAACTATTCATTACCATTATTATTTCTTAAAGAGAACTATTCATTGCTGATTAAAATTTTATTTTGAATAAATAATGAATGGTTCTCTTTAAAAATAAGAATAAATATCAGCTAGGTTGGAGGGAATAACTATTTGTAAATAACCAATTGTCACCATATTCTTCAGTGTGACAATTGTTTAACTGCTAACTCATATACTCTAATGCATGAATTAGATGACTTGCATAATAATTATAAACTCATACAAACAAGAAAATATAATCAATTATCATGAAAACCATGCATTATTCAGGCAAAGCGCTTAATACTTCAATACGGCTAATTCTATTGTTCCAATAAAAAAATATTAACAGACCAACCACTTCAATCCTGGCATGTTTCAGTGTTAAGTGGCATCCATTAAGCAGCAATTTACAAAAGAATACACAATGCCTTTTACAGAAAATACCAATAAACTTAAACAGAAATCATGTAAAGGCTGAATGCTCAACTTTCCCAATGGGACCTTAAAAAAGACTTCAATAGGACGTAGTGACAATTTGCTTTTCATTGAATGTTTTAAAATAAAACCACATGGGCTTGAGAGCATAAAATTACTATTAAAAATTTACTTCAATTGAGTATTTAACTTACAGTTTAAGAGTCTTGTGAGACAGAATATATATATTTCATTATGTTAGGCAGATCTGCATTTTTCTGCACATTTAAAAGCCTTTTAAGCAAAGAATTGATTAACCGTAAATTCTTCATGCATTTCTCAAAGTCAGTAAAATAACAATTTCCATAAATTTTAAGTTAAGTTCACGGGCCGGTCTCAAAATACAAGTGTCTGATTGGTTGGTTCCCTCACAGTAGAGTTGTGAATTGACCAATCACAAGTATACAGCCTCAGACATTACAAACTCTACTTAAAAGACACAAAAATAAACAATTCAAACTCATTTTATAAATACCAGCTTGTACATTTATCAAAACACCAATGAAGCTTAAAAATGGTGCTATCATGACAATATTGAATTGTAAATACAGCTTATTCATCAAATTTGAATGCTGACTCAGCAATTCTGTATTTTGAAATCTTGAATTTTGATCCATATTGATAGACAAGTATTGACAGACAGAGTCAATGACAAGTTGCCAGTATGACACTATTGTATTATTGACAATGGCACAATGTCTTAATTAGAAGAGAATCTGCTTGAGAGACTTGTCTGTGTTATACAACTTGAGAACATTCTCAATTAGAGATATCTCTGCTTGAGAGACAATGTCTGTGTTATAAAAACTTGAGAACATTCTCAATTAGAGATATCTCTGCTTGAGAGACAATGTCTGTGTTATAAAACTTGAGAACATTCTCAATTAGAGATATCTCTGCTTGAGAGACAATGTCTGTGTTATAAAAACTTGAGAACATTCTCAATTAGAGATATGCTTGAGAGACTGTCTAGAGAGAGACAATGTGTCTGTGTTATAAAAAACTTGAGAACATTCTCAATTAGAGATATCTCTGCTAGAGAGAGACAATGTCTGTGTTATAAAAAACTTGAGAACATTCTCAATTAGAGATATCTCTGCTAGAGAGAGACAATGTCTGTGTTATAAAACTTGAGAACTTTCTCACTTCAGGAAGATAGTTCTCTACTAGCAAAAAACAGCACAATGTATAAGAGAACTGTTCTCAATTTCACAAAATTAATTCTTTTGTGTTATTAGATTTCATTGGAAAAAATAATGAGTAATGTATAGTGTCTATATTGGTAAACAAATTTTATGATAACATCATTAACAATTCTAACTCTGTAAACAAACATATGCTTGTGTTATGACAACAAACAGTGCATTTTTAAACACAGAATATATAAATAATGCATTGTTTATTTGTTCAATATGGCAGAATCAATCCTATTTGTTATAAGGCCAACATATTTTATTGCTAGATTATCATCCAGGCCAAACAACTATCTTTTAATTGCATAAGAATATAAAATACATTTTAAACAAGACAATATCTACAAACTTAAATGTTAATGGTGCAGACATATTTTTTATGATTCCAAACTTTTTGACATTTTTGTTTTTTTCCAGCTATTTTGGAGATGTAACAGCATCAAAGAAAAGTTTTTCTTATTTGTGCTATTCAAACATAACACCATAAATTCATAGAAAATAAAAAAAATCGCAATTTTTGTCCTCAGAAAATTTGGTCAATAACCTATTCATTCATGTATTATGGCCTCACACAGTTAGTGATACAGGATTATTCACAGATACAGCATTCAAGAGTATAAATCCACATCTTTTATTAATATAACTCATCAAATAAATAAATTTTGATTATAGTTAAATGAAATGCATTGTTAGAATAAGGCCTGAACAAAAAAAAGGTTTGTTTCCAGTTACATGCCCAAAATAATACTTTTTTTTCTTTTACGTTTTTTTACACGTATCAGCAACAATGTTGCGAAATTTTGGATGCCACAAAATGCTGTCGGGTAACCGGAAACAGACCTCTTATTAGGTTTTAATAAATTTCCTTGAAAAAATTATCCCATTAAAAATTGTATATATGACATGCTATACATATAATATTTTGCTAAACAAAGAAACAGAGTTTATCAATAACATTTTAATTTGACAGGATGAATAATATTAAGTATTCATTCACATTTTAAAACATCCTATAAATAATTAATTGCATATTTTCAATACAATGGTTTAATATAAGAATTTAACAGAATGCATTGCAAGGGTGAACAAACACATCTGTTGAATTCTGTTTTAAATCAATTAAAAAAATCAATATTTCCCTGACTGAATAATGTATTAATTAAACAAACTAAACAGAAAAGGAAAACTGGGCAGGGCAGGACAGGGCAAGGCAGGGCTGGGCTGGGCTGGGCTGAACTGAGCTGAACAGAACTGTAATGAGTTGAACAGAACAGAACAGAACAGAACAGAACAAGCAGACCTGAGCATAATTGAGCTGAGCTGAGCAGGCCAGAGCAGAGTTGAGTAGACGGAGCAGGCCAGAGCAGAGCAGAGCAGAACAGAACAAAACAGAACAGAGCAGACCAGAGTTGAGCAAAGCAAGCCAGAGCAGAGCATGCAGCATAACAGAGCAGAACAGAAAAGAATATAACAGAACTTTTCACTTACAAAATATATCCAGTACAGAGTCTGTTATACACTCAAATATATAAACCAAATAAGTTGAAAATATATCTATACAAATAGTGATATTGAAAATAGTTCCACTTACAGTCATTATTTCAAGACACATTGAAAATCATTATCCTTAATATGCATCACTTTTCAATCTAGTTGTCCAAGTCCATGCAATTACAATAATCAGGAATCTTACGAGATTTATAGCGTAACAATTAACCCCTAGTAACTACAGAAAATGAAATCACCTGGTATTATCATGTAACAGACCCTACATATCTCCGCAGAAAATAACACCAAAGAAAATCTTATCGAATTAACCAGAGAAGATATACAAGTAATAATTTCTCTTTTTCCTTGGTGAGCAAAGCCCCAAATCAGCCCCTAAATGGTTGCCAGAAAAAAGGCTTACACAGGTTACATTGCCAATCCAGCTCGAGGTCATTGATTGAGAGCGTTATAAATTACGCTATATATTAAAAACTATTGACTGAAATTATACACCCTCAACATTTTTTAAAAAAGAGTATTATATCAATTATAGAATGCGGTCAATGTTCATTTAAATGAATTCATAAAATTGACTTTATTTTATTTTCTATAGGAATAATTAAGCATGTTGATTTATTTTGTATACAAATGAAATCGATATCGTAATAACAAGGGTATCACGTTAAATACAAAAAAACTTTCAATGGGTAGATAAAATTAATGAAGTTTAACTTTTAAAAGCCTATGTTTACCAATAAAATATTTTACCGTCAGATATCGATATTCTTCAACAAATTAATACATAATTATGCCTAAAGTTTAATTCTTTCGCTTCCAAATTTCTGGTAAGACACATTTCTCGGTGCCAAGAATTTCTTACTTGTGCTCACTCCATCCTCCGCAAGTAACTACAAACTTCTCCGCTTAAATTGTTTGAATTAGTGGTGGATAAAGCTACGTCTTCAACCAAATTGTCACAGAGATCAACCATATTGTCACAGAGATCATGTGTCGCGCCCATGGTTCGAACACAGGAACCTGAGATCTGTAGACTTCACTAAAGTTTGTATAGTTCTCTAAAGTCCAGACCTGTACTGGTCACTGAGAGGTGACATTAAGTCTCTGCACAGAGAAGTCTCTGGCAGAGAAAGAGATTACATTTTTCTCTGAATCAGGGGCCATAATTCAAGAGTGCCATGGTCAACTAGGCTGGTTATCAAACTTGATTGAGGTATTATGCCCATAAATATTTTACCAAGTTTGGTGAAGGTGGAAAACAATTAGAGATGCCGTCTGCCCGTCATCTGCCCGCTGTCTGCCCTCATTTTACCCTCAGCAGGAGTTCTGGTAATATGTCTCATTATGATTGACACAAGGAAAGTAATTACGCTCGAAATAATATAAGTACTCCTAATTCAAATATCTCTAAAATTTGAAACATAATTAAACGCCAAAGGAATGTATATTTTCTGATATTTAAAACTGATTTAAATATTCTTAATTTATCAAGAACTTGGTAAATATTGATAAGTATTAAATAAACAGCATAAAACGTTTTCACAAAATTTACAATACATTAATCATTTTCTCTTTGAAAACTTCAAATAAATATGCATTACTTCTATTTCAGATTTACAAAAGGAAGACTTTTACATGATTTAGGGTACCTAAACCCTTTATCACGAAAAAGTACCTTTGTATTAACTTTCAAATATTGTTATGTTTATTAAAAGACTGTATCTATTTTTTAAAGACATTTAGTAACTTTTATCATTTAAAAGTTTTGATTACAATTAAACTGACAAGAAGGTGACTCAGATATATCAGTGTGACATTTTTTTTACTCAATTTTTTTAAAAACTGATAATTCAAGATTAAGACATCAGACACATGGAGAAAAAATATATCACTTTCAGTAATGCACCAATGAAAGTCATTAAGACAATGTTTTTATTTTTCATTGTCAAAGAATTTTCAGACTTATAGCAACTTCATAATTACCAGCTTCCCAATGTCTGTGCTGCTCAAATAATTTATATTCCTAACAATTTAAGGATTTACTAAGAAATATTAACAACAATATGTCATACATAAAGTGACATCAAATTGTATGGACCCAATTAATTTGACCTGTTATTAGTGTGTTCAATAATTTCAATAAAAATATTTCAAATTTAGACATAGTTTTCCTCATTCAATCTTAACCAGATCTACAATTATTAGTATAAAAGATATTATGTATCAAGGACATTTTTTTGTGAAAATTGTACAAATTGAGGTTCTAAATTACAGTAACTTTTTACATTTAATGATTTGAATGTACGTTTTTAAACTTATTGTAATATGATACAGCAAGATAAGTCACTTAAAAGTTGTACATGATATAAAAGAACGAGAAATTGTCAAAGAAACATTGATGCAGCCCCTAAAGTATGGAGTACCTTGCTCATAACCTTGACCTTCAGAAAGAAAATTTCATTTTCTTGACCTTGGCCTAAGAATTTAAAAACAAACCAAATACAACCTTTTACATTCAGTTTTAGTGACCAAGGCCCATTTTATAATAGGATATTAATAAATCACAAGATAGTTGTTTTTAAACTTAAAAGTTTTGCTATCACTTGTTTTTAAATAAAAAAGATTTCATCCAATTGTTGCTTTGGGTTCTATTGTGAACTGTTAAAGATTGAAGTCTGTAATGTATACAATAGCAAGATTTTTAAGCCTGAAAACTGTTATCTTAGCAAAGATGTACCTATGAAATGGTCCCCTAATCAATTGATTTTAGCCTACTGCATATTAATATCATAAACAATTATGCATGATTAAATTTGTTCATTTGGCATCAGAAACTTTGAAATAACACCTTCACATTTATTTTCAGACTGTACAAACTATACAACATAAATAAAACAAGAAACACAATAATTCAACAAAACCAGGTATTCAACATTGTATTAAGTGATATGGTTTTCCAATATTTAATGAACCCAGAACCCCAAATACAATCCAAAGCAAGGTCTGTTTATTTTTTTCACTGGGTTTAGCATCATTTTTCAACATTTTTCGGTTATATATGGTGACCGGTTCACCTTAACAGTTTTCCTGGACTGTGTACTAACCAGTACTAACTTACCCTTCCACAAGGCGCCGGCAACTTCTCCATATACGAAGGAATATCTACATTTTTGTCAAATTTTCATAGATAGGTAAGACCTGCAGCAACCAGGATTTGAACCCGGATCGCCCGGTTACAAGTCCAGCGCACTAACCACTGGACCATGGTTGCAGCTTTGTATTTTTTTACTAATTCTATTAACAAGCTCAGGGAGTGTGTGAACTAGTCATTACTTATTAAGAACCATGCGTATGTTAGTGATATATTACACCAAGAAAAAAGGCTCCATATATAGTTTAAATTTTAACAAACCTTTTTAAAGTATCACAATTCCATTAGATCATCCATGTAATCTTACAAAATAATCAGATAATATATGATAACACGCGGTATACCAGATTAAACCAAATTTAATGACATATCCCCAACATCGATAAAATGCATGATGATACAAAAAATCTACAAACCTTTCATTTACCAAAACAGTGAATTAAACCAGTCATTCAAAATTCGTCGCTCAAATTCAGTTGCTATCTGAAATTATCACATTATCTTCTTAATGTATTAATACAATTCCATCTTTTAAATCTATGAAGCCGATTTAAGATTTAGAGTAAAAATCCTATATACTAAAATAAGGCCAATGCAATGATGTTTCTTATAGCTTAAGGAATGCTTAATCATCCCTTAGGTTGACAGATAAATATATAAGCTATAATATATCTGAAAGGCCAGATAAAAAAAAAACTGATTTACAGCTACAAGATGGATCCTATTTTTTTTTTTGGCACGAAGCCCAAATCTCATATTTTGTCTTTTAACGTCTCTAAGTAAATCATGAAAAAATACTGATGACATTAATCATACATTATTTTGTCAGTATAATCCTGAATAGGTACAAGCATTAAAAAGTGATACTTTTTCAACCAAAATACTTCAAAAATGAAAAATGGTGTTTTGAGATTGGAGACCGATCTCAAACTGGAAAATCTCAAGCTGCCTGTATCATTCGAAAACATTTCTTGTATTTTTTTTTCAAGACAGCTGAGTTAAAAATTAACAAACAATTTTAGGTTATTGTCCTTATATAACTCATACTATTGGCCGAATATAATATAATTGTATAAAAATTTTAAATAACAGAAAAATATATAGCAATTATCATTAAATGTTGAATTTTAAAGAAATAATTTCCCACTTTTTATATGGCTCAAATTTATTCAAATATTTCAGGTAAACAAAAAACAGCTAATATTTTTAAATGCGGTCTTCGTATAAACAATTTAATCAAATAGCAGAACAAATTAGCTCCATTTTCAGTAGAAATAGGCTATTTCACATTATATTGAGAAATGTGAATAAATAGTTTTATGATAATATTGTTTACACATTCACAAAACCTGAATAAATAGGTTCAAAATGATTTTTTTAAAACTTTTGAATCAAGAATTCAATGTTAAAATGCAGTAACTCCATATTGATTAAAATGCTGGTAAAATAGTATTGCATGATTTTTTTAAACAAAAGGTTTCACCAAAAAGCTCAATTAGAATTTTCGAAATTTTCCGTGAGAATTCTGTACACAATAGGTGAACACATGGTTATGCATAACAGTTTAATTGAATAATGTAGAATTATACAATTAAAAACAAATTTGGCAACTTCAAAATGCTACAACCAACTCAAAAGAAAACTTTTGCCCATTTGATTAAACTTTGGCCTCCACCAGAAAGATTCTTTTCTCTATTTAGAAATACTTTGGCCTACATCTGCTTCATCTTTTGCTTACAATCTGGTAATGCAGAGATAACCTTGAAAAATGCATTTATCCAAAACATAGTTTGCTAAACTATTTGGAAATATTATCACAAAGGTTGAAAAATTTGAAAGCAGACTGGTATTTTTTCTTCATCGGCATTTTACGTTGCACCAGCAGTCAGGGTCATTTGGCTACTTTTCCTGTGGAGGAGAGCCCAGACATACACCTGCATAGAACCACAGTCTTTCCAATTGAAATTTGCCAAGCTTGGGTAGGATTTGAACTCAAAATGATAAGGCGAGTGATTACCACTCAGAAATACATAACACATATGTACGAATTATAAATACATTTAACTAAATTTAGGTATTAATTACTGTACCAAAATAGCCATCTGTAGATTGCACAAATGTACACATCATATTATATCATACACAACATACATCAATTATACCAGTATATTTCTATAGCAGCTTTTCAGACTATGTATTCCAACCTAAATATCGTCATAGTGACATGGTACGTTGCTTGGATAAGTATAAACCTTAAATACTGACAGTTTTCACGTTTGGGGTAAGTCCTTGGACAAGGCACCTCAGCAGCCAAGTGGTTATGGTCTCAGACTAGTAACTACCAGCCCCTCACTGCTGTGAGTTCGAATCCCACCTCAGGCCAAATTTTGGATGGGAAGAAGCTGTCTAGCTAACTTATGGAAAGTGGTTTTACCCAGAGTACACCTGGGATTTTTTTCATTCACTGTTAAAGCTGGGAAAGTTGTCAAATGATCCTGACTGTTGGTGCAGCATTAAACCCCAGCGAGAAAAATATTCTTTGGATTACAAACATCTAGGAACCTTGGACATATACTGCATATCAACCTTTAAAACCAGAACTGAAGTAGTCCTTATGTTGCACTTAATATGACCATCAACTGTGTTAAGATATTTTTTAAAATTCCATACTGGATATCAAACTAAATTAAACCAAGCTAAATATTGGGTAGTAACACATAATTCAGCATTATATCATATCTCAATACAACTGAACTTCATAAATATGGCACATTATCATTTTAATAGCGTTATCTCGAATATATAATCTCCCATATACTTAATGGAACTATTTTTTGCAAGGTCATTAATCAACGACGCCAATCGGTGTAATAATCATCAGACAGCTCCGATAAAGAAGACACACAACGGAAAATACATACCATCGACAGAATGGATTTGACAAACACAGATCTCAGGGTTAAGATATGGTCGTGTTAAGTTTCAAAACCTAATCATCGTACGAAACATGATATTGATATTAAAACCGTTATATTGGATTTTATGTCAATGGGCGCTACTTATCAGATCAGCAGCTAAAAAATGGTCCACAGCTCTGTAATGTATGTTTGAGAGTTTCATCCAAGAATGAACTATTCAGGGATAATACAGTGTTAATACATTTTTTTGCCTTGTTATTGAACAAAACTTTGCTAAACATCTTTCTGTTACTTTGTTAAAGCACTTTTTCCATCTATCTGTTCATTTTAAAGCACGGTTTTCAACTATTAGTTCATTAAAGCACTTTTTCCATCTATTTCTTCAATAAAACACTTTTTAATTTATTTGTTCATTAAAGGATGAAGTTACTTTAAATTTGTTAGTTAAACTAATCATTCACAAAGTTCATTGGTATAAACAATATATAGCATTGCAATGTATGTATAAATTAGAGTTTATTTAGAAAATTCTCCTTAATCAAGAAACCTAAGTGAGTGGAGTGTACTAATTTCTATAGACGCATTTAGTACATTGTTTGTTTGTTTGTTCAATCCGAAAATGAACAAAACACGCTAAAATACCTGAAAAATAAAAAACACAAAACAAGGTCTCAAGTTTCAAGCTGAACAAATATTACCCAGTAAAATGTTTTAACCGAATCTTACAATGTCTGACAAAAACTGCCAACCCAATGTCAACTTTAAGTTGATCAATGTGTTTGTCATTTCATCTGTTGGAACAAAAAACCTAATTTTTTATTAGCTATAAAAAAATAAACATCCCACCCACCATATTTTTTTATATACATTATTTCAGTTACAGTTAAATTAATGTTTAATCAGCTGAACAATTCTACCCCATCAGCAAAAAAATGTTTTCCCAGTTGAATAAATAAATATGATAAAGTGCCAAGCAAGTTTATAAAAACTCCAGCTGCAAAATGGTTTCCTAGATGTAAAAATTCTAGCACAAAGCTGTACATAATGTGCACTAAAATTATAATGTATACACACATACCAAACAAAAATAATATATCCAGCTGTAAATATATAAACTCAACCAGCTGTAAACTCATATAAACTCATCCAGCTGTAAATATATAAACTCACCCAGCTGTAAACTTATATAAACTCATCCAGCTGTAAATATATATAAACTAATCTAGCTGTAAACTTATATAAACTCATTTAGCAGTAAATATATATAAACTAATCCAGCTGTAAATAACATATAAATTAATCCAGCTGTAAATAGCATATAAACCCATCCAGCTGTAAATAACATATAAACTAATCCAGCTGTAAATATATACATTAACTTGTCCACCAGTAAATATATATACACACATAAAGTCAACAAATAGTAAATATATGCATAAAACTCATCCAGCTGTTAAACTATTCCTGATGTAAATATATATAAACTCATCTAGCAGTAAATATAATTTATAAACTCGTTCAGCTGTTAATACATATAAACCTATCCAGCTGTAAATATATTTATGAAGTCTTCTAGCTGTAAACAAAATATATATATACTCATTCATTGATAAATCGTTTAAACTCATCCAAATGTAATCAATAAATAATGGCCAATTGCAAAAAATACTTACATTCTCTTCTTCAGAGAAAGAAGCAATTGCAGTATCATCACCTTGGTGGAACATCCCATGAGGGCGGGACTTACTGCCTCCGGTTACACCCATAGACCCACCTCCTCCTCCGTAACTGATGCTATAAACAAAACATGGTCACCAAATGTAAGATCACAAGATTTAAATTGATCAAGTACGAGATTACAAAGTTCTTGAAAATTTAGGAGCTTTCTGTAAAATGCTTTTTTTATTTGCATTAACAATTCAAGAAATAGATTAAAGAAAAGCAGCCCACAAGCTTAAGACAAGCAGGTGGCTTACTTTCCTTATCAAACTGTTCAAAGTAAAATGAAAAGAAACTTTAACAGCAAGGATTTTCCTTGAAAAAGTAAGATATATGTATGATAAATATGGAATCAATTATAAATTGTCTCCCTTTATTTCTTAAAACCCATCACAGTTGCCTCCCTTTTTTCATTGATGTTTAATCACAGTTCACTCCCTTTATATTATGTTTACTAATAGAACAGTAGCCTCCCTTTCTTACATCATAGTAAAATGACAGAAGTGCGCTTTTATAAGATCTATTCAATGAATTATGTGCGTGCATTTCAGTAATTTATGTCAGGAAATGTACAAGAATTATCATTATTACAAACTTGTAGTAGATATTCAGTAGGTTGTCAGCTTTGGATTCAAGCATTTTCTGTCTCTGAGCTCGATCAAATTCCTGTAGGGCTGATACAGGCATACGACCCATAAATATCTCTCGACGCAAATTGTTACGTTGTTGACTGATCTTGAATGACCGATATATAGCCTCATACTCATTGTGCTGGTTTAAATATAAATATTTATAATAACTGTACAAATTGTTATCCATAAGGCTGGAAAAAAGCATATATAGGTGTAAAAGGAGGCAGAGAATTAAGTTCCTGATGTGGGACTTGAACCCGTGACCTTCCGCTTGGCAGTCAGCTGCTCTACCAACTGAGCTAATCAGGCTGATGAGCATACTAACTACTATAAACACATATGTTACATATACAGCCCTGTTACATAGGGTTACTTGACCATAAAATGTCAGTACAGGTGGAATGTAAATGTTTTTCTTCGTAATTTTTCTGAACATACTTTATGTACTTTGTAGGTACAATTGTGCTTCGGATTGTGAAGTTTGAAATTTAGGGTCAGTGCCAAAAAATAGGGCCTGTTGGGTAACTATGGACAAGTCTATTTTTCAGGCCTAAGGCTGCAATAATTGAAATGACCTTGTGAAATAATAGTCATTTTTATTCAAGATATTCTTTAACAGACTCACAAAACGACAAAAATTGCTAAATTGTTTTAATTTATTGTTGATAAAACAAAGCAAACTAGTTTCATGAGACACATTCTCAATAACATGAACCCTAATTGGTTAGGCATAAAAAAATTGTAACTTTCTGGTTACCCAACCTACCCTAATTTTTTCCCACGACCCTAGACTTTTTCTTACATTCAACAAACTGCACATCAACTTTTATTCTTTTCCGCACAAAAATATCTCAAGAATAATACCCTTCTCCCAAAAATCAACCTATTATTAGTGAGCATGTAACCAGAAACAATTTTGTTTTACACCTCAAGAATTATTACATATAAGCATCAAAGAAGAAAAAAACAAGAATGAAAGGAAATTAAACCTGAAGGTTTAGGGATCCTGAGAGCATTTCAAAAGCTTCTCTAAGCTTTGAACAAGCATGCTGTCCATTAAATATCACAGCAGTCTTCTTTTGCTTAGATTCTTCATCTTTCGCTTCTTTTGCATCTTTGGGTTTTTTCGTTCCTTGTTGAGAACCAAAATTGTACGCTTTCATTGATTGGACCTTTGCTGTAGCCTGGAGTAACAGATAGAAGTAAGCAAGGTTAAACAATCAGCCAGTTGATACAGTGAAACCAGACTTATCCAGACAAGGGGGAAAGGCCAAACTAGAAAGATTTCTGGAATATAAGTTTAATTGTAGACAAAAAATATATAAACTTTTTATGTGAAAGATATTGAGTGAGAAATAGGTACCAATCAATTTGTCTGGATTAAAATGATTTCCAGATTTGAAGCATCTGTATTAAAGAGGTTCTACTGCACACGTTTTTGGTCCAATGCTATTTTACAAAATTCTCACTTTTGCATGAACACACAACTTTATAGTGAAGGCATTTTTATAAGCATTTAAAGACTTAGTATGTCATACTGTAAACACAGCATTTAAATCCTGAATATGCCTTGATTCTACTTTTTAATGATAATTATTTAAGATAAACATGATATTGGAAAAAAAAGTACACCGTAAATCTGTAGTTCAGCCCCTGCAATATATCAATGAAAACATCAACGTTCTTTCTATGAAAAGTAGATATCATTCGATTAAAGCATTGGACAAGAATACGTTTGAATATATACCTGTTCATCTGTTTCTGTGTGCAGTAAATTACCGATCTCGTTGACAAAATCCATAATCTCCGATGTCAGCATATTCAGCTAAAAATGTAAACAAAAAAATCGAGAGAGGTAAAAAATAAATATAGCTAGTGGGAGGTCAGTGGTTCACCCCAAAATTCTAGCTGTAAACTCACAAAAATGTTTATGAATTAAGCACAAAATAACAATACATATATCTACGTTGGTAAATAAACTTGACAGAGAATTAAAATTCCAGCCAAAATATTTTCATAAATTTTCACAAACCTTTGCTTGAATGTCACCTGACTTGAAAAGTTTTAACTGCCTCTGTTCCTTCTGAGAAAGTCCTTCAAAATTACTTGAAATCCCATCTTCTTTTGGCATCTCAATAGGAGGCAATTTGGCAGATGCTGGCTTATGCTTAAATGTACAAAAAATGCAAACACTGTATATCAATATGTAAATCCTTTTTGCTTTATTTTCATTTTTTCAAACCTGACATCAACAGTATTTCAGTTTTATACCAGAGAGCAGTTAACAATACCTTAACTTCTAAGTTCACTAAACCTAGGTGCATATACCTAAGAACAACGTTCACTAAACTTTGGTGTGTAGACTTAACAACCAGGTTCACAAAACTTTGGTGTGTAGACCCAACTACAAGGTTCACTAAACCAAGGTGCATAAACCCTCCTCTACCTTTTGAGCTAAGCAGGCAGGCGAGCATCAGCATGACAGTTATTATCATTGTATAAAAAAACAACAACACAAATCTCACCACTAAGTTGGTTTTGTTGACTGTATCAGTACACGACCTTGACCTGATTCTTTTCAAATTTTATAACAGAGAAAAAAAGTTATTCTCTGCAGTGTAGAGGTAAAGATATGACATTCAAATAAAAAAATAACACTAAGATAAGGGTGTGAAAGGTGATTACAATGTGACATTTTCTGTCGTTTTGTACAAAAATAATTAAGCTAAAGCCAAAAGTAATAAAGTCACAGATGACCATGAAATACAATAAATTAAGCCGAAAGGGTAACATTACTTTTATAACATCTTAAATAGACATTAACACAGTGGTTCAGGCATACACTTCTGAAAGTCACTTGGTTTGTGAGTTGCTTGTCACTTAAAGATTAGAACTTAAATATCCACACTTGTGGGACGCCATGCTTCAGGTCAGGGTCTGGATCTTTTTTTAACAAATTTGCGCAAGACAAAAATGTTTCACAACTAAAACTGAGGTGGTATTAAATTTTAGTCCAATGCTCAACAGTCAACTTAATTTCGTGTCATTTCAACATATACCTCATTCATTCATGCCAAAGAATTACTGGTAATGAAAATTATCATAAAACCTCCCCTTAGCAACCACCTCAATATTAAGATTATCTCATTAGATTAGATTAAAGACTACTTTTTTTCAGAGTGTTTTCAATTTTACATCTATATTCTGACGTGATAAAAAGAGACCTCATCTATTTGGCAAACAATTTATTTTGTCCCAACAATAATCTGAATATTGAGGTTTCAATGTTTTCAACATGACAGCGTATTATTCTTACCTTCTCCAAATATCTTGCTCTAACCTGACGTCTTGGTTTCGGTTTAGCAGCGGGCTTTGCAACTTCTTTAGTCAAATCATCTTGCACTTTAAGCTCATCTTCCTTCGTCGTGGATTCTTCTTCCTTCTTTTCAGATTCCTGATAAATAAGGAAATCTTTGAATGTCAGTAATCATGTAGTAGATATGGGTGTGGACTGTTTAATGTATGACTATGATTTCAAACTCAACAAAGATCATGATCACATCTCCTTTCAGGAAACCAAAACCAATTTTTTTCATGTTGTTGTCTTCAAGTTAGCATTTTTCATTATAATAAACCAAACTTAAATTTGTATAAAATGAAATTTATTTCACAAGCAGTAAAATTTGAGTTATTTTCAATGTCATATATGGTGCCTGTTTAAATTCATGGAGCAATAATTTTCCAATCCTAAATAATTTGGAGCAACTGCAAGAATGGGTAAAATCAAAAAATCAAAAGTCTGACTGAATCAATAATAATGGTTCTGTTTCTTGCAAACAAGGATATTATCAAGGAGGGGCTCTAATGTTCATGACACAAAAAATTCTCTAGAAATAAAACAAAACTTACTTTCTGTATCGGTGCTGGGGGTGGAAGTTCCCGTTCCATACGTAGATCAGAGATCTCCCTAAATGCATCGCTCAGTTTAAGCTCAGTGTCGGCGAGACATTTCTTGAAATAGTTACACTTATCTTGCCACTTTGTTACCTCCTTTTTCAACTCTTCCATTTCCTCCTAAAAAGTTGGAAACATAAAATTTTACGATCTAGACTTAATGTTTTTGAATAAGGTCACATGACCAGGGGTCTGTGGCTAACCTGAGCTTCATTTGTTCCATTTAATCATGCATCTCCAAATTTTTTCTTCCCTTCGAACTGTACTCACAAAATATTCACCAAACATTGGACTTATAACTGTATTATATTATACTTTAAGTAACATAAAAGGACAAGGCTAAAAAAAAATAATTAGGTAGGTTGAAAGCTTTTCTTGTCTATTTTTTTAACATACCTTTTATACTGAGGAGGTACAGATCTTCCCCCAACTAGTTTTGTACTTTGAACTGTGCTGTTATTCGGGGTTGGTTCAAAAAAGTCAGTCAGATAACCGTAAACAAAACTTTACCTAACGCTTAGTACTCTACATGTTCAATGTTGTTATTTAAATGTTGTAATTTATATTTACAGTAAAACCTCGGACCCGAAATACTGGTTGTAATAATGAAGTGGTTTAATCAAGTTGAATTATTGGGGACTTATCAACAGTCAGATGTAAATATGTTGTCATTATAACAAGATGGTCATAGCTTTATATTGAGGTGATCACTGTGTGAGGTTTTACTGTAAACTGAATAAATGCAGATTCAACTAAGATAATGACAAACTATAGGCTAACCTCAATTTCCTTTGCAGACATATGGCAGAAACAGTGCTCACAAGTGTGGGCATCACCAGCAGCGGGTGGGGGTAAAAGCCCAGCAGCCCTGTAACAAGAAAAGATGAGCCCTTAAAATACTGTTAAACTAGAAAAACACAACCCTTTTAAAGTTAAGCCCTATGAAATCATAACCCTGTGATAGCAAATAACACTTTACACAGAAATATTGAAAACCAGTCTGAAAATGATATTAATCCTACATTAATCTGTCAGCATAATTGATCTGAATATGTACTAAAATATTAAACAAATATATTATTTCAACTCCTATATTTTGAGAATGAAATTCTGAGATTTGAGCTCGGAGATTGTTCATTTTATAAGTTTTATAACCTCAGAACCTGTTGTAGTCAATATTTTTCACAGTAAAATCTGTTAATCTGGACATAATTCACTTTTTTTCACTGGTTTTAATGCCACTTTTTAACAATTTTTCAGTTATATATGTCGGTCATTCCCCCAACCAGTTTTCCTGGATTGAATACTAATCAGTATTAATGTTCACTTCCACAAGGAGCCGGCAACTTCTCTACATATGAAGGAAAATCGACATTTTTGTCAGATTTTCATAGAACGGTATGACCTGCCGCTACATGGATTTGAACCCAGACAGCTGGGTTGCAAGTCAAGTGCACTCACCACTGGACTATGGTCACAGCATATAATTCATAAAGTTTAATAATATACTTACACTGACTGTCTCCTCTCTTGCTTTAATTTCCGTATGTCTTTCGTAAGCTTCTCATTCTCTGCCTCCATATCATTAATATAAACTTTCTGTAAAAAGAACATTCTCAATACATGTGTAATCATCAACTGACACACTTAGTGCTGTACAAAGGGAGCATGAACAAAATTATAAACACTATAATTATGAACAAAGTACGATAGAACACGGTTAAAGCAGGATTGTAAATATCCGTTCACTATATCAAGAAATTTGAACAATCAAGAAATATGAACAATGTACAGTAGAACATAGCTATAGTGAAGTCCAGGATAGACAGAAACATGGAGGGAAAAATGCAGACTACTGGAGAGGTATCAACATGGAAAGGTCTGCTGCAAAGATACATGGGGTTTAAACTAGTTTTGTGGAAAAACAAAAAAATAAATGACATTAACAAATAAAACAGATAAATTGAACGGTAGGTGTATGTTCAAATAATGAATTCACTATATCTGTGCTATCTTGTATTAGGAACGGAACGGAACGGAACGGAACGGAACAGAACAGAACAGATGTTTGTACTACTTGTACAACATGTACATCATTATATTACAACACATATAACAAACAGAAAACATTCAGAACACATATATATATTTCACTAAACATACATTAAGTATACTATAATCATTATGCATATCAATGGAAAGTCAAACCTGTGAACAAAGGCCACCTTGTGAAAGACAAAATGAGGCCTTTATTGAAAGGTGGTCTTTATTTAGAGGTCAGTTTGTTCTAAATAATCAATGACGGTTTTTCAAAGAATGGACTTTATTCAAAGGGTGGCCTTTATTTGGAGGTGGCTGCAAATGCAGGTTTGACTGTATATAGATACATGTATATACTATAACAAAAACAACATGTATATAACATGTATACAATACTTATACAAAACATTTACAAAGACAAAAATAGAAAATAAACATACGACTTATTATACCTATGATCTTATTGATGATTTGTTTCTATTTCACATGCAAGTTTGAAAAACTTATGTTAGAGTACACAGCAATTTTCTTAACAATTTCTTCAGCTTTGAAACACGAACACAGTAGTTGGAATTATGGAAATAACCAAGACATTCCATAAGACTTTGAAATACATAAAAATTACATAAAAAATCATTTTCATGTTCATCAATGTAATGTAATCTACCTTTTCATCAAGTTCAATATTCAGCTCCTCAATTTCTTCACTTGCCCTTGCGTATTCCTGAAAAGTTTTGAATCAAAGTACTGAAAGCACTGTAATTAATTACATATTTATATCAAATATATCAAAGTACTGAAGGTACTTGATTGATTAAATTTTAAAAATACAGTACAACGTTGATGATGAGACCGCCTTCGGGGCCTGAAAAAGTGATCGTAATAATCAGTTAATCTCATTATCAAGTTGAATTATAGAGGTGTTATTGAAAAACTGTTCGAAAATAAGTGGTTGTTATAACAAGGTGGTCATAATATTGGGGTTGTTGCTATTTGAGGTCTTACTTCATTAAACTTGGGACTGAACTCTGTTTTCTGTGAAAACAGTATTAATGTGCTTCCAGGACTTTGATTTATAAGATCTATATTTTACAGTCATTTACCGATCTAAGATCCTCAAGTGCATCCTCGTACTCTCTCAGTTGAACCCGTAACAAACTAGGGTCACTACTCATCTGTTTCACATCTGACTCAATCTGTGACTTTAAGTAGAAAAAAAACACAAGTGCACACGCAATAACATACTTGAAGCAGTCGATTTCTGCTGGCAAATCATTATTTTCAAGGCAGTTTTTATCAGTTAGTGCATTTTGCAATTTCTAAAATTTCATCACCATGCTTCAATTAAATCATAAAGAAATTTAATCAAAGTTTGTATTCAATATATGGAAATATTTGTTTTCATTTTAGATTCAACAAATATAAAACTGAACAGTAAAGTTTAAACCAAGATCTAAACACATCTTAGGCCATTCATCCTCATTGGATCATTTGTGTGGATAAAATGAAAGTTAATTGCGAAGAATAGAATGACTACTGGTACATAATCCAGGAGTGCTGTTTAAGTTGACAGCCAATGGTATAATACCGAAAAACTATAGAGAGCAGGCATAAAACCCTCTGAAAAATGAAAAACAATATTCAGTAATATTATATTGCTGATATTTTACGTTTAACAATGAAGAGAAGGGAACATACTGATCCTAAGATTTTACTGATTGACTCTGTCAGTGATTTTCCAACAACAGTATGCTGGTTGACTGCATGTCCACCTTCGGCCATTCTTTCAGCATGAAGTTTGCGAATCAACTGAAATTAAGTTCCACAAAATAAGTTTTCTGATCTTAATGAAAAATATACAATTTATTTATTTGTATTTATTATTCTTAACACAGAAGGCTGTACAGCAAAACCTCATTCTCTTCAATATTACAACCACCTTATAATAGCTACCTTTTATATACAGACTGGTTATTAGCATTTCTTGAAATGAGACCACCTTGACACAATAACCTATTGATTGGTCCAAAAGGTGGTCGTAACATTGAAGTTTTACAGTATAGTAAGCAAAATAAGACGGAAGACTGAACTAATAAAACAATAAATCAGAAAATGTCTAAATGATGTAAGTACTTTTATCATGTAGATCTTAGATAATTATATTGTTTGTATATGACTAATTGTCACTGGGGTTTAATGCCGTTTTTCAACAATTTTTCAGTTATATATGGCAACCAGTTCACCTAACCAGTTTTCCTGGACTGTATACTAACCAGTACTAACATACCCTTCCACAAGGACCCGGCAACTTCTCCACATGTGGGGGAAAATTGACATTTTTGTCAAATTTTCATAGAAGGGTATGACCTACCGAAACCAGGATTCAATCCCGGATCTCCGGGTTTCAAGTCCAGTGCACTATCCACTGGACCACGGCCACGGCCTTTAGATAATCATAAAATAAATAAAAAATATCAAAGGACTGAGGGCACTTAAATCATTTCACAGGTTGCGCTGTATTTACAATCTTCCCACTGCTGAGAATGACCTAGACTTGTGCTAATCAATATATAAATATATTCAGTAGTGAGCATGGCTTATCAGTAAGTGGGAATACAGCATGATAAGGGTTAAAATGAGAAATCTTATGTATCAGGCAATATCAAAGGTACATTTCAGTACACATCATAGAATGACACTAAGTTATGATTTTCGATACTTACAGACTGTGCGGCTTGGAGATCTTTCTCGTAACGGTTGTATCGGGTGCGTAACATTGTCACATCCTGAGAAAGATCACCATTTTCATCCGTCAACCTTTGGACGATTTGTTTCTTTTCCCTAAGCTCCGCATTGAGGCTGATAAAAAAAGAATTATGGGTTTACAGACAAACCTACTCATGAGTGTTCTCCTTGAATGAGACCAAAAAATGTATTTCAGATGTTGTAACCTTCATACAAGTATGAAATAACTTGGATATGTTTAATTTTGGATCTTAACAATTGTTGTGCCAAAAGAAACAAAATTTTAAATCTCAATGCACTTTGATTTGCTGTAGAACCTGGTTATGGTGAATTCCAGAGGACCCAAACAATTAGTTCATCATATCCATATGTCACAACAATTTATCAATATTTCGTTACATTCATAACAAAAAAAATAATGAAAGGAGTGCTCCAGTGAAAATTGAGTACTTCACTGTATCTGATTTTTCACAACAGTGCTCCCTCCCGTAACATCACCTCCAAAGACCAATTACCTCCAAGAAACGACAGTAAAAGGCACACACATACATTACAAAAACACCTGTAGCAAATGTATCAATCACCTCCAAATAACAACTCCCTCCAAAGAAAAACACTTTTTAGCAACTCCATTAAGTGTTGCTCTTTAGAGGGAGCACTGTATATCAGAATTCACTATAACTGTGTTTAACTGTGTTTTACTGCATACTATTTATGAAAAATACTACCAAATTATCTGGATATCTGGATTTTGAACGATGAATTCTAGTTATTCAAAATCATAAGTGATGGCCACCATAGGTTTCCATACTTTGTAGAAGGTGATAACTATAGAGATTGTTACAATACATTAAACAATTACCTTTTTATTAATTTGGACTGTTTTTCTAAATTGTCCACCATTTCTTGCATCTTCTTTGAAATTGCTGCCAATTCTTAAAAAAGAATTGCTGATATTTAAATAGTATGTATTGATGTCAAGATACAAGAGCACTTGAAAGGAAAAACTGCAACCCAAGACCACTACCCATGGGGTTATTTGGTCCATTACACTGACAAATACATGCTTAACTTAATAATACCGCATATCCCCGCATCTGAAGCAGACAACTTTTGAAAACATTGTGACAAAAGAAGCCATTGCTTATAATGAATAATAACTTCTGTTGCCACAATGTTTTCCCCTCTGCAAGAGAGAAATTACCAAATTTTCTTAAATGAATTGATGTTTCGTATTTGAATTTGGGAGAGTCCAAAATATGCTTATGAGGCAAAGGGCAATAGTGACCACTGTTTCTTTTACTGGGGCTTGATATTGACAGTTTTTCAAAGATTAGCCATTATTCACAGGATGGTCTTTACTTGGAGGTGGCCACAAACACAGATTTGACTGCAATTATAATGAAAGGTAGATTAGGGATGGATGTTAACAAGTGAAGGTAAAGAGCTTTTAAAACTATTCCATAATGTACAGCTCATCACTTTTATAAACTACAATTAACTCTTCACAAACCTTCAGAATTTTCTGATCGCACACTGTTCAACATGGACACAATTTCATTGGCTGCATGTCTCCAAGGTGCATCGTCTGATACTTTCAGCTTCATAGTTTGCATACTCACTGAGAAAACAAAAATAACTTCATTGTTGTGCTTGGTCACAAGCATGGCTCAAGTTGAAAAAAAAACACTAATTCAAATGGCCTTCCCTGAACTGGCAGAGCTATTGAGCAGACGGTATTTGTAATCTATATATCTCATATAACAATCTATATACATTTATTCCTAGAATAATTATGAAAACCAAAGTCAGGTGTGTTTAGACAAAGCACCAATGGTAAAACTGCCTTTGAAACTGTCTTCCAAAACCTCTTCATCTGATATAAAGACAAAAGGAACAAATTTTGAATGCTACATACTGTCTTTCATGACTCTAAAACTATCAACAACACTTTTTTCAAGTTCCAACTTCTTCCTGAAAATACATTAATTATATCACAGTAAAACCTCAATAA
Organism: Lutraria rhynchaena; assembly: GCA_008271625.1. Classification (NCBI taxonomy): domain Eukaryota; kingdom Metazoa; phylum Mollusca; class Bivalvia; order Venerida; family Mactridae; genus Lutraria; species Lutraria rhynchaena. The sequence continues at coordinate 1,194,971 of VIBL01000039.1, forward strand.
TGAGACCACCTCTGGGACCTGAAAAGTTTGTCATAATAATAAGGTGGTCTGATAATCTTGTTGAATTATAAGGGAGTTATTGAAAACCTGTCAGAAAATAAGAGATAAGTCTTGAAGTACAGTTAATATACTTTTGCTAATAAATATACTGGTTTTTTTTGTCTGTTGCAAATATTATTTCTGGAATACCCTGGCAAAGATCTCAATCAAACCAGTTTTCCTGTTTTTGTACCAGTCATAATATTGTTCTCTGCAAGTAACTGTAAACTTCACCACATGAATCAATACAATACAGCAGTGAAAGACAAACGTCCTTGAATAATTTAAAATGTATTTCTGTGTAATATATTCAAACACAACTTACTGCTCAAGATGTCGAGAACTTTTGCCTTTCTTCCCAGAAGACAAAATATGCGACTGAAGATTCTTCAATTTCTCAAAGTTTGTGATGGTGTTAAAATAGCTTTGTCTGCAATAAAATAACATAAAGGCCAATAATTCAATATTATACGTAACAATTCACCAAAATATGATCTTAGGGGTAACCCAAATACAAACTGAATATACAGGTCTGGCTATGATCTCTGGTTTGATCATAAATCTTTGCCCAAGCCTTCTTTGCAAACAATTGATAACAGCGGCATTTATTGCAGAAAGCTCTCTTAATTAATAAGTCCTTATGCAGGGCTCATAGTCTGTTATGGACTTGCCTTATAAGAAAAATGAATTTATGTTTTCAAGCATTTGCTAAAAACATTTAATAAAATTCAGCAAGTTTATTGGTCTGATCACCTTCAGATGAATATCCGTTCATTGCCCAGGACTAGCCCACAAGTATACGCATTGACCAAGTTCAATTTCGGGCATAAAATCTTTGTTGCTAGGTCATCAAGGCCCCTTATTGGTCATTTAAGGGTTCTTGTTTTAAACATTTCATTTATAAATACATTTGTCATGAACTGTGTTAACTATACAGCAAGGTGAAGTGGTTTGACACAAACTGGCAAATGTGTTACAATATGGTATCATTTAAGCAAAGTTCATTTCCACCTTCGGAAAAAAAATCAAGATTTATAATCCATATCATTCCACAGAATTTTAAGGTCAGTCATCCACAACATTTCAAGAGTGACTTTAAGGGCTTATGAAAACAAAAAGTGAGTTGAAATGTACTGTTGCCATGGAAACCATCATTTGCTAAAACTGTTCGTCCAGCAAAAACATAATCAGAATTAGACGTTTGAAGGAATTATTCTTACTTCATATTTTCTTCCTCTGAGTCATCAATTGAGGTTTTAATATCATCCTTAAATATAAATAAAAAATGATATAATCTTTTGGGGGTGAGGAGGGACAGCTCTAGTCCTCTCTATAAAGCAGTTTTACCAATCTAACGGTACTTTTTTTTCCAAAAGTGATTGTTCATAATCATCTCCAGGCAAACAGAATCCTATCAGCAGAATGGAATAAAAGTTATCGTCTTCTTGGAACAAGATTAGATAAACAAAATGTCAAATACTGGCAAAATTTATTTGTCCTGAAACTAATTTCTATGCTTATAAAATATATAGAGGATCTTGAATGAGTGCTCATTCCTTACCATTTTTATTAAACGAGTTGACTAAATAATATGACACGAGGCTCTGCCGAGTGTCATATTGTTTTTGTCAACGAGTTTAATAAAAATGGTAAAGGATGAGCACGAGTGTAAGATTCTATTTATCACATAACCGTAAAAACGACCACAGAAAAAGATACAGACTACAGGATGACGTCAAGATGACGTCAGTACATGACGTCTAGTGTAGACCGTTCACTACTGTGCGCAAAAAAGTAATGCATGTTTGTATTAATCGTTTGGCGTTTAAATGCAAGATAAAAGACATAAAATCGTTATTTTATTTACACAAACATCATTTTATTCATTAATAAATTCATTACGAATCGAAAGTCGACCATGTTTAAATATCGTAGTAGCGTAGTAATACAAAATATGCAAATATAGTGATTTGGCTAATTTGAATATTTATTGCACGGTTTGGCAGTGCCGAACGATATTTCCGGCACGGGTTTACGGCACTCCTGGACCGCAGGTTATGTGATAAAGTACTTTTTTCATTATTTCATTAATTTACTCAATTCAGCCCATGCATCATAGTCTCATTTACAAAGACATCCCACTAGTTATGTTTTTGCATTGTGAACAATAAATTGCAAAAAGAATAAGAAATTTTAATATAAATACATTTTTGTTTCCAAAATAACGCAACCACTTAATTCAAGAAAAAAAAAACAAGTCAGAGATTAGTCTGACAACGAAAGCTTATTATTGGGTTATTTTGTGCTTCCAACTAACCAATCAGATTATTTTTTTCCCGACTAGTTGGTTTTAAGTTTATTTTAGAAGAAACTTTACTTACCAAATCCACATGATCAGTTGTAAACCACTGTAAAAATAATAATAATAAAATCAGGAATACAAATAAAAATTTGACAGTTTTATAATCTGAGTTGGAGCCTCTAGGGTTGAGTGATTATGGTCTGTGAGTTTGAATCCCATCTGAGACAATGGTCTCCGATTCCACCCAAGACCAACTTTACATGTGAAGAAACTGTCCAGCTAGTTAACAGGAAGTTGGTGGTTTTACCCAGGTGTACTCATGTGGACATCCTTGACCATTCGTTAGAAGTCACCAAATGACTCTGCCTGTTGGTGCGACAATAAACACCAGAGATATAAAATATAATCCGTGAAACCATGTCAGTTATCCACTTCAGAAATCTTTTGGGCAACATATTCTCCCATAAAGAAAAACTATCACAAAGTTCGAATATAAATCATAATTCCACAGCCATCCATTATTCTATGCAATACTCTATTCAGAATTTATTGTTTCCGTTTCTTGATAAATCAATTTGCCATTTACAAATGGAATTATACAAAAAAGGGAAGTAACTCAAATATTAAAACCTAACACCTAAGGGAGACAACTCCAACACATTATTCAACTATACTCGAAGTAGTTACCTCCCTTGTAAACGAGGCTGATTTCTTGGAATAATTTGTGACTTCGAAATTTTATTTGCCAAATTAAGTTTGAGGAAGAAAATTGAATGATATTTTCAGTATCAGGCTGTGCGTAACACAATGTTCATAGCGTCTACCAATATGTAGCCTTTGTCTTAATTCTACAGACAAGGAAATCAACAACTCTAAACAACATTATTCATGATTTCATTTTTTATACTTTTATCACGCCATACATTTTTGTTTTTGCAATACTACCCCATCTCTCTCGCTCTCTCGCGCGCACGCATTCACTCTTCAACAGAAGCATCGCTTGTGTTGAAAGGGTCATTAGAACTAGAATAAATACGTTATTTATTTAACGACGGACGCGGAATTTTCGCGATGTTGTTTGTACATATTCAAGCTTTGCATAAACTTGTTCACGGTCTAATAGGTGTTTTTTTTAATTAAGACTGATTTCACCTTCCGTAACATCAAAGAGTTATTTATTTACTTACGTCAGCCAGTTGTAACAACATCTGAAATATAAGTGAACAAATGGTTACGTGTTTTGCGTACAAAAATGAACTCATTAGAGAAAGAAGAAACGTTTGGTTTTTCAGCAATCGTAGGAAAACTACTCTAATTCCCTTACATATATACATACAGGCACAATATACAGACGGGGACCAGCTAAATGCGATCTTTGCCAAGAGTTATCTTTCCTATCCACAAAAGATCAATTCACTTACATCATCTCTGTCACGATTTGCGGCAGAAACTTGACTCGACATATCGTCATATTGGTCAATAAAGAAAGACAGTTCTGATTTCATCTGAAAATAGATTAAAACATAATGTTAAGCCACGCCGAATTAATTTCCTTTTTTAACTTGTTGTTACTTTATGGAAAGTAGGTGGACTAAATACGATGGACAGAATACTTATTTGGTGTGGCCTTAACCCAATAAAAAGTCCAGAATGCAACTTATCAGAGCTTTGTGTGAATACTAAAAGGTAAGTATAAGAGCAACATCCCCTTTCAACCCCAATGTCCTTGGTAACTATGGAGCTTTTGTTTTCCCGTTTTTATCTACATATATGTAATACTAAATCAATTTTTGTGTCGTGCCTACTTACAACTTTGTCGTCCAATTGTCCAACCTTTTGACGCATTGAAACCAAAGGATCTTCGTGCTCGAAATCTTCAAAATCGTCGAAAGCATACAACGTCTGTAAACAAGAATAAATGCATGTCTTAGTCAATTAGGTAAGATGAAAAGACGACTGCAACTTAGATGAAATGCATTTGGTAATACAGACGTTTTTCTTAATGAATTGTTTATTCATAAATTAATTATATGTGTACATGTATAAGTTTTCCGATAATTGAAACCAACATATGTATACTAGTATTTAGGAGATTTAATTTCTAATGCAAATGTATACTCATTTATAGAGCTTTGGCAAATAAAATGAAATGTACAGAACTACAAAAAGTATCAAGTATGCTCTGAATACCACCTAGACAACCCAACAACAAGGTTGTTTTATATTACATCAACCCACCTTGTGTAATTTCTCCGTAATATCTCCAAGCTGTTCTTTGATTCTGTCTGATTTCGACACTGGCGGTACATACAGCGGTCCAACTAACAAATTGGGGTCAATCACTAAAGACTCATCTGTAGGGAGCGTCGGGGCCACCATCGATCCCTTGAACTTTGAACTTTCTTTCGATTGTTCGACCATCTGTCCGTATGGCCCCTTTTCAGGAACGGTACCCAATTTCCCTTTCTTACGCGGGTCTGGCCCCATAGGCTGCGATCCTCTTCGGCTGCTGCGTTCCATGTTTGCACTATTTTAGCAAACGAAACAAAATCGTCTGCTGAAATCTACAAAAATGATCGCTCAAACTGACTGTATCACCTGGACCGTTTCGACTTGGTTGCTAGCTACGACGTCTTTGAGCAACCACGCATTATATTTATTACGTCACGACTAATTAGACGCGACGTTACGTCCATTTTGCTACATCATAAATGATACATTGCTCTCGTGACGTCACTTAAATGGATCTACATATCGCTTGCAATAATTTTGAAATAACAATGAAGAAAAAAAACATTGGATTTATGTAATTTTATTGGTCGTGTGTAATAAAATCATCAATGGCGCTGTTTTATAACCGATAATAAGATGAGTATTAGACTACTTATGCTCGACGAATTAGATGTAGATAAAATAAACTTAATTTCAACTTAGAATGTGACAGAAAAAACTATTTCATTCTTTTATTGATCTACCTGTGTATCGATAGTAAAACTATGGAATTTGACGAGTCTGTTTCATTTATTAAATTGTAAGATCCGTGACGTAACGTTTAATATCATGTGACGTCATCAATATGCACGTATGTTTGTGTAATTTTACTCGATGTCGCAAAATTGATTCTCCATGATCCGCCAAAAAAATATTACGCTGCTCTCATGCCTGACCATATCTAGGGACTCCACATTACACAGGGACTCTGCATTACTGTAGAGTAATACTTGTAGAAATCAAGTAAATGTCAGTCACGAGACCAGCCATTTTCTTTTTTTGTTTGCTTGTAAAATATCTATTGCTTGTGTATAAGTTTTTAACCTGCATCATTTTCAATTACGTATGCTCAGCAGTGGACAGAAACAGCGAAATATCTACAAGGATGGAAACTGCCTTGGATCATTCTGCAGCGAAACCGCTAATTTCGTTGCCTCGAAGAGCCAACAAAATGCTCAATAAAAAACCTAAAAATTTGTGCTTGTTTATTGACCCCCACTTGACATCTCACATTACAGCTTCTTGCATAGGGGCAGTTGATTGACCACAAAGCTGATTTTGTACTTAATGAGGTTGCAGACAACATCCCCAAGTGAAGTATGCGTTTCTCCTTGATGCTTATACTGTTGATATTGAAACCTGAAGCGACTCGCCTTAACCTCTGATTCATACGCCATATGGAGAAGTTGCCAGTGCTAGCATAAGGACATTTATAGAAGAATAAACCATTTAAATGCTGGCTAGGTAAGAAGTCTTATAATAACTAACAACTGTCACAAAATGAGCCCATCAAATTATTTGATGAATACTTGACAGAAACTGTTGAACTTACAGAGCAAACAGGCTTCACGGGTATCAGGACGATTTTGCTGTTTTTTTCCCAAGATATTATGTTCATATTAAGCACTTTCACCAACTTAAAGACCGGACAACTTTTATGGACGCCGCCTGAAGCCCTGGGTACCCGTAAAGACAGACGTTATTAGGTGTCATTATTCAATTCCAACCGCGAATGAATTTATAATAAATCCTCCCTTTGGCCTCCAAGCCAGTTTTACCATTATACCATCGGGAATTGCACATTTCCAGAATTGCTATTTACTTGCAAAGCACATATATACAATTACACCAAACGTAACAATCTTTAAATACACCAATAAGCCACCAGTATCAATTCAAATGCCAGTGGATCACTCAGGAAGATTTTTTTTAAAAACCAATGACCGTATGCAACATTATATCACTGAAATGCGAGGTTTTCTCAGCATTGAATGCATTACATAAAAGATAGCAACAAAGTTTGCTTGTCAGCTCTTATGCTTGTTTTTGATATAGTATTTCAGCCGTACTAGTGTGCAGTTAACCTAACCAGTTTTCCTGGATTCTGTACCGGTAATAACCTGGTTCTCTGCAAGTAACTGCAAACTTCTCAAAATTAATTATCAGAGATGAATGATCAATGGCCTTCTAAGACACAATGCATTCAAGCAAACTGTCACAGAGAACATGCGCAACGTCCACGGTTCGAACTTATACAAGGCCTGTATATACAAACAACTTACCTATTCACCTATGTGGGCAGGTACAAGTTAAAAAGGACACATCCTAAATAAATGACCAAAATATGCAGCTCAGAGCAACATTTATTTTATTCAACATTACACAAATAAACCAAAATAACATAAATCAATCATTTAATCAATCAACAAATAAATCAATTATTTATTCATCGAATCAATCAAAAGAAAAAAAAATATTCACAGTAGCTGGACTAGTAAAAGTAAAAGATGCTTATTTGTCCACCTTAGTTTCACTTTAGAATAGGTTTGCCTAGAATGGATCTAAATGCCAGTTATTAATGTTGATTTTGTATACAATGTCAATTGGACCATCACACCATCTTAGTATTTCATGGATAATGATTATGATAAAATTTTTACGATGATTCCTCATTTCTCAAAAAAAAAGAAGTTTTAAATTACAATAAAAAGGCATAAATATTCAGTCTATTTTTTTTAGTTACCATGGCAACATAATAGTTACATCATAATTAACATAAATCACTGACCAAGCAAACAAAGATACATTTAAAATATATCTATTTGACAACATAAACTATTGTCTACAATACAGAATACGGTAGTATTAAGATATAAGATCATTATAAAAAATATACAAACAGTAAAACCTGCAAGCAAGAATCACAAAAGGAATAAAAAATATAGTTTTAGGTATAGCTGGCCTTAATTCTGATTAATCTATTAATGTGACAGAAAGAATGGCCTTTATTTATACAGAAGATTTTATCTGAAGGTGGTTGATGGCCGAGGTGTGACTGTCCCCTATCTGAAATATATGTGCAGCATTGGTCAACAACGTTGCATTACCAAGTCAGATATAAATGAAAACAAACATTCAATCCCTTATTTTCACAGGAATGTTAGTTTTAAAGCTTACAGAAATGTTTTTCTTATGATTTCATATTTTTAAGCATAATAGAAAAATATTTTCTGCAAGTTATCATAGAAACCATTCTTAGTGAGACAATTTCTTATTTTTGAAAAATTTGACCAATTTTCAAAGAAATGCAGATTTTTTCTCAGACAAATAAATGGGAAAATTGGCTTGCCATACAATGTCTAAAAATAGAAAAAACTTGAATTATACATACCATGCAGCAAGTAAAGTTTAGAAATGAAATTTATTTCAGGATGTAAGGAGCCATAATCAAGCCATCAGTGAAAGAAATACAATAAATTCTTCACCTTTCTCATTTCAATATTCTTTTCATAAATTCATCGATTCAGTAGACTGTGTGTTGTCCTCCATTTTTTTGTGTGTAGTTCTGTGAGTTGGGTGGGGGTTGGGGCAGGGTAGTATTTTGGGTAAGGTGGGATGTTTCATGTCTTTTGATATCTTTTTATATATATTGGTACTAAATATGACACGTAATTCATGTAGACCCTGATTTGGTCAATTATTATCAGGTTCTTATGATCCCCTCGAATTAAATCTATCTACAATAAGTCAAAGGGACTCAAATTATTCTATGGTATTTGCTGTAGTTTTTATGCATTAGTAAGGGGATCAAATGACAGGAATTGTGACAAATTCAATTAAAAGTAAAATACGTGAAAGTAATATTATGAATTTCTGAAAAAAAATCAATCTAGGGGTAAAATATTGTACAACCCAAAGTAAGTGAAAAATATGGCACAAAAAATGGGAAGAAAATCAAAGAATTTTATTCCTTAGTTGTAAGAATTAATATCAATGTATACTGCTAGAGATTTTTTTTCAAATCAAGATAAATATATAACAAACATTTATTAACAGCAAAATAATCTCTCGACATAACAAAAAAAATATTAAGAAATGTGAATTTAAGTCAACCCTTAAAATTCATCAGAATATCCAATCCAATTCCGATACAAGTAAAGCCATTCTGTTTTATTATTTTGTTTAGCATCTGCACGCGCTGAAGTTTTGAACTCCATCAGCCAAAAAAAAAAACACCATTTTATTCACGTTCATGGTTTATTGATTGTATTCTACAGTTCCAAGATTAATGGCTGTAGTTTTCAAATCATGTTCAAAGCAGACTTTTATTTTAAATTGTGATCTTTTTAATTCTTTAATTGTTGTTTATTATTTTGGTGTAGCATACAGTTACTCGCACAATCAGAATCAGAAAATTTCTATGTTCTGTGTTTGACCTAGTCAGTTGACGGTTGTTCTTTTTCATATGTTTAAAAATGATGTTTCTGTTAAAGTCATGAAAATTGATACATTTCTTCAAAATGAGTTTTTTAATAGACAGCTAGGTTTTGCAAAAAGAGGTTGACGCTTAACAAAATAGAAGAAAAACAGAATGGCCTAACGAAGGTTGAGTCAATAAGTCAATACATACAGCATGAACTTAATATACGTCTAACTCCAATCACAACATTTACTTTTCTTAGTATCAAAAAAAAAATTACAAAGATTGTATCATCAAATATATTACAAAACAATAGGTCTTTCAAGCCAAGAATGATAGCCATGAAGCTTGTAAAAGCCCGGTGAAAATTACTCATTAAAATACAATAAATTGAAAATACATTTAGATAACTCAGATTAAAATGCCACAGGATTGTTGAGCATCTTAATTTTTTATTATTTCATGCACTTGTTTCAGTCCACATTCTAAACATACAATATAAAATATACAAGGTATTTCAAAGATGAAAAAGTGGTTGGAAATAATTTTACCACCAAAACACTGGTCCCCACATGTAGGGCGTGGATCTGTAATAGTGTGGGTCTTGAACACACACTACCTGCCCAGGCCTATTACCCATGACAACTGTCTGGTTCCCTGAAGCATCCCGGACAACTGAAAAAAAAAACCACAAAAACAAGCCATCTGTAAAGGACTTTTTTGTAAGAAGTGGTTTATAAATATTTATTTTTACTTTCTATTCAGAAGAAATTATTCTAAGCTTAAAGTTGTAGAATTTTTATGACTATTTTGTGAAACTTGTGATGAAAAAAAGTTCGTCCCAAAGACCAAATAAATGAATACCAGGCTTCCTTTAGCATTCCCCAAAAATATAGGACTGGTGGTTTGGCAACATATTTTAACATTTTTTAGAATATAATTTTTTGGTTTGGGGATACATTTTATACAAAAAATAATTTGGCAAGAAAAAAATGGCAAAGTGCAAAAATAGTCTAGTGTAAGCAGTAAGTAGGGTTAGTCCTGTAAGTAGGAACCAGGGATAAGATTTCATTATCAAAGTAGATTTACTTTTTATAATAATCAAGTCAATATTAAATTGTTTTAATGTTAATACTGAATACATTTCTATCAAAGATTTTTATTGTTACTAATACATTATAAATTAAAAGATTCTGATCTATAAATAATGCTAATTAAAATCCATTAACATGGTCTTACAGTATTGTCCTGGGCCTGCCACAATAGTACTGCTGTACCCAAATCCACCCCCTGTATGGGTCATAGTCTGTGGGTACACAACCTGAGCCCCTGGGGGCATAGGGACACCATTATTTGGTCCCACAGCATTCATTGCTCGAGCATCTTCCAGGGCCATCTGCCACGCCCTATAATAAAAGACAATGAATAGAAAAAATAGACGTCTACAAAATCTTAAAATTAATATTCATATAATTCATCAACCCTTAAAGGAACAGAGTGGAAAATTTTCTACTGTAAAAGTTTTAACTGAATAATGAACAAGAAGTACTAATTACATTTTATTTTACTATGACATAAAAATTTGCAAAGGATGGATTTTATGTCAAAAAACACCATCAGAATTTTGGGACAAATGTGGTTTAGGCTAGAAGAAAAATAGTCAGGCTTATGGTTACCTGACTTTCATCTTTGGTGTATGATTCATCCCAAATATTTTCATACTTCGGATTTTGCTGTTAAAAAAATAGGGTTGATTGGGTAATGAAAGTTACAACTGCAGTGGAACCTCCCAAATCTAGACAGGGGAAGGGTTTGTTTTAGAAAAGTCTCCTTATTATGAAGGTATTCCGTATACAAACATGTTAAAAAAGATATTGAATAAAATATCAGGATTGACAAATTTGTCAGGATTAAGGTTATCAGATTAGAGGGAGTTAAAATCAGAGGGGGCCATGATTAGAAGGGTCCACATTTACGAGTTCCTGATTATAAGGGTCCAGATTAGTGAGGTCTGGATCAGAGGTTCAGACTGGAAGGGTCCAGATTAGAGAGGTCCTGACTAGGAGGGTCCTGATTAGAGAGGTCATGACTAGTAGGGTCCTAATTAGAGAGGTCATAACTAGGAAGGTCCTGATTAGAGAGGTCCTGACTAGGAGGGTCCCGATTAGAGAGGTCATGACTAGGAGGGTCCTGATTAGAGGTCTAAATTTGAGAGGTTTTAGAGTTAATTAATACACACTTCATATCATCAGGGGATTCTGCACATAACTTCAACTCCTCGTTATTCCGTAACTTTAGCTGTATGAGGCATGTTTTGCTGCCATTTTCTGGAGGGTTAAAATCACACTGAAATAGTAATGTTGCCTTAGTAACAAAAATATTTAGAAAGTATTTTATACAGTCAAATCTGAGTACAAAGATCACCAGAGGAGAGACGAAAATTTACATCATCAATCACAATAAAATTTCAAATTTTCAATAGACTAGGAAACATAATATCAACACCAAGTGAACAAAAAAAGTCCTCTGTACTAATTATTTAAATCCAGATTCAAAATAATACCACCTGTCTTCTTTGCTAAATAGAGTGTCCGATTTGTGAGTTTGAACCCTAGCTGCAGTACATGTTCTATGTCACAATTTGATTAAAGACGTTATTATGCCTAAAGCACTGCTGATCATTCTTGTGGGGAAGTTGAAGAGGATAAGGTCAGTACTGGTGAAGATTTATTGCTGAGTATTTAAGCCAAGGTAGCATCATCTGGAATACCATGTTCAGATCAGAAAAAACAATGATCACCAGCTTACGACATAATATAAAGAAACAAACATATATAAAACCTGTCCTGTAGTGAAAATCCCCAGACATACTGCTCGGATCACAAGGCTCCCCTCCGGCTCATGCTTATCCTGGTTCTCAAAGTACAGCAATTCACCATTTCTGTTCAATACAAACCAGTTTTTCTTCCATCTGCCTAACACTGAACCTGAAACCAATGGCAGACTGTATAATTTATCAAAAAACTATATGAAACATGTGCTGATACAATAAAAAGGAAGTTGTTTCTAAGTAATAACATCTTTCTAGATAGTTACTTTAAGCATATTTCTAAATATTGACCAGGGATCAAACATTACAGTGTACATAATCCATGAACTAATGTACAATTGTGCAAATGCAACAAAAACTTGACTGAATCTTAAACCTTATTGTGGATAATTTGTGCTGTGGGAAAATGGTTCAAACTGTAAATTTCTTACTTTTTCTTTGAAGCCAACCTGCTTTCACTATCTGTAGCTCCATTGACTACTAAAGAAATACAACCTGAAACACCACATAAGGATGAAGTATTTAATCAGAGTTATAATTGGAGTAATCTCCACGCTAGAATCACCTAATACAAGGTTTCTATGTTAATAATAAAAAGAAAATTTACTTACGAGTCGGCAAGTAAAAGATGGGTCTTTCGGGTTACCAGAAACACAAACCTTTTTTAAGGCCTAAGGAGTTTGGTAAAAGAGTTTGAAATAACCAATGTTTGAACTGATAGATTTCCATAAAATTTTATAGAAATATTCATGAAAAATAATCATATTTGTATCATGATACATAATAAAAATACCAGTTTATTAAATCTTATGGATCTTGTTGATCGCTAAGAGGTTCGGTCCCCGTTACTTACACAAAATATCAACGCTTATCAAAATCATATGACTATTTCGCAAAGATGTCGCTCATTACATGCAGTTCATTGTGACTTATCGTAGTGTCAAACTATCATATCTAAATATTTAAAACGGCAATTCCAAATTTATTCAATTCTAGTCGACATATTGGTTTAAATGTACTTCAAAGGCAAATAAAAGCAAAATTAATCTTACTGTTAACAAATATTTTTTCCTTCCGGATTTGCTTGTTTGTGTACCGTTAGAATAAATTTTACGTGAAAATCACTTCAGTCATTTATCAAAGTACTGAGATGCCAAACTCTTGTTTAATCGTTATACATACAGATCATAATTCTGTATTGTTCCGTGTCAAAATAAGAATAGTTTTCAAAATGTTATTTATATGTGTACATGAAGTTTTAACTGAGAAATAGACAAGACAGGGTTTTTTTTTTAATTTGACGAACACCCTTGTTTGTTGCTCAGATGTTTGTAGTTAACATGTCTGGTCGATTTTTGTTAATTTTAACAGGTTGTTATTTCCAAGTATGGTTATGGGGTGTTTATTATGTTCATGAGTACAACCATTGTCATAACTTCAATGTGAGAGACAACACTGCATTGTTTAATTATATCTTTAATACAATGAATAAGCATGAAGACCCAAGCGCAACAAATGCATGTAACCGAAATAAATAAGAAGTCACGTGATTTGTTTTTTTGTCTGACGTATGCTCGACTTTGATTGGCTCATATTGAGTCAGCTCAGTCTGGGGACTAAAGGTTGTTGACAAGAGGTCTCGCCGGCTCCCAGTCTAACCAGAGTCTAGACTAAAGAGTCCGAAACAAGGGTTAAGGTCAAGGGACACATCTCCCTTTTTTGGGAAGGGCAAGGTATAATTTTCTTGTGTAAACTTTCTTTGGATAAGTTTGCACAGATAAAGTTGCCCTCTTTCTTCAAAAATAGCAATCCCAATCTATTGAATTTTTTATGTCATTAATGTAATTAATCAAGATTAATGGTACCTAATGAACATATATCAAGATTTGCGCATTGGACAGAATTAACGGTACGGATGAGCAAATTGTCTGTTAGCATGCATTACTGATGTACATACCATGTTGATATAGGGTGCTTTTCAAAGAAATATTTTTTTCGAGATATGCGATGTCCGGGCTGCAGACATGTTGAAAAGTTTTAAAGGCAAACATAATTTGGGATAATCAGCTCGCTAATAAAGGGTAGGGGAACTTGTTTGACGTACGGTTTTGTAGCAAATCTAGAGTTGCGCCCCTTTCATAAAAACAACTCGTGATCGCTGCATACTGAGGTCTTGATTTCAATGGTGGAAATCACCGATGAAATGTTACTTGAGTCATTCAAGCAACAAAGCCTGATTGAGTCATTTTTTGAAAAAAATGTCCCCTTTCATGTCATTCGGATCAAGGCGTTACATACTCAGACAAACTCGTGAGTTAAGGGAGTTAAAGGGAGAGATGAAATATCGCCCTCATGCACGGCTGGGTCCGCGTCTATTGACATATAGGTCGGTTTCTAGCCCAAGTCCCATTTTCGTTCTTTACTTATTTCAGACCAATAGCAATGTTTTGCATGTATGTAACTAGATATTTTGACTATGTAATTTGTTTTAAGAATATAGTTTTATGTGCTATATACTGTAACTTATATTGTATCAAAATTAATTCATACTAATGAAAACAAAATTCTAGATGGGGTATCAATCTGAAAATTTATAACCTTCGTACCTATTCTGATATACTAATCCAATGAGGCTAAACAATAGATATTCGGTTTCTGCTATCATTCCTAAAATGTAGGGTCGGAAGGCTGGCAAAACTTTTTTTCAAACACTTTTTTTAGTTCAAATGAAAATGTCATACGCAACAATTGCGCTTGTCAGATTTTCATTCTAGCAGACCATCGATCTGTTAGGTACTGATAAATTGACTAAGTTCGAATCGGCAACGATCGGAAGTGATCGACTGTTTTCCGAATTATACTGAGAGTTGAATAGGAATTTAGGACCCTGGACTATTCTTATTAGGATAATAAATCACGATCAATATATCCAGCTCTCGGATAAATGATACAGCGATACTTTAAACTGACCATTTATGTTTTATATCTAGAATCTGTCTATTGCTGACGTGGCAGATTTTAAGAGTAAAAATGTTTCCGAATGACTGCTTGTTATTGTCATTTCCTTTTTGTTTTCTGTTTGTTCTATAATACCTGGGGTGGGAATTGACTGCATACGTACATAATAGTCTCATACCTTGAATACAGATATAATAGTTTCAGATAATACAGCTTTCAAACCGTATTTATTATTTGTTTACCTCTTAATGTTTATTGTAAATGCAGCATAACATTCGGCAATCCATCATTTCAGAAATTTTGGATTCTTAAGACTTTATCATAAGTTGAAATAATAACAAATAATAACACACATACACACACGTCTACCATTCCTACATCCCTCCGCCTTTCGGCGGGGGGGGGAATGAAATCATAAACTTTATGTAACTTCAGTTTTTTTTCGGTTTAAAATTCGAATTCTCAGTTCCGATAAGATTTCATTTTTACTTCCATTTGTAGAGTAACTATAGAAAAGAAACACAACATACATCAAAGATATATACATGGTGTATTTAAACAAAACGAAGGTTTGTTTTCTTATTTCCAGGAGTTATGGTGCGACTTTCAGGATTCAAGGACGGTGATTTATGCCATGCGCTATTGCTAATCATAATATTTTGGATTGTTACACTGCGACATTTATGTACGACTTCATAGTAAGAAACAACTAAAAATGCATGCATGCCTATCAAAATAATACATGGTAACATTACAGTCAACAAAGCCATGTGTTTCAAGTCTATGTATTCTGGCTATAGCTCATTCAAGGTCAAGTGTTCACATTCACATATTTACGGATCACATGTACCGTCTTTATCACAAAACTGGTTCACTTTACCACTCGTCTTTTTTTCTGTTACCCGAAGCAAATATGGCAATAAATTGGTCCACATATAGTGTGCCCTATCAAACAATCGTTGTCCTACACTGAACTCATAGCTGATATTGAAATAGAGTTGGCTATCTAACGTATATTCAGGCCATACTGTTCCTATACGTTCAGGTTCGTTCGGGTTCCTAGAATACAAAATTCAAAAATGAATTTTCCTACCACATTTTCCCAAATTGTGTTAATAGTTATATAATTGCATAATGCATATGTCTACTTACCAAGTCTTTGCAAAGTTTGATCGTATTGCGATTAAATGTTTTATAGCTTATGTTGGTAAACGTATCACATTCAGAGTCTCTTACATATCATATTATCATAACAGGCAGAAGATAACATGATAGTTATGCTAATTACTTTTGTACATACAATCGCATTATGCACGTATGTCTACTTACCCAGACTTTGCAAAGTTGGACCATATTGCGATTAATTTTTTTGATAGTTCTATTTCCCAGTCCTCCGGTTCTTCGCCGTATGGGTGTGTCCATGCTGTGTAACCCTCATCAGAGTTATCATATCCGAGCAAATATGCCAGCTCATTTAAATGTGCAGCACCTTTAACATTTAGTGGGGTAGGAAGTAGTTGTTGAGAAGATATAGCATTGGACAAATACAGAAATGTTCGTGACTTGTGCTGTGACGAAGAGTCTTCAGCATGAAGTTTTGTTATGTCAATGGTCTGAAAATTGAAAACATAATCGGAGCTCAACTTCATAAAGGAGTAGAATGCACTTTCATCATCATCTGGGTTATTCCAGTCCGTGTATTCAAATGTTACAAGTTTCCTCACTGCTTCGGGAACGTTGTCCCCGAACATAACGCGGAGAATTTCGGGAATTAGTTCATTTTCATACGTCTGACGGTCCGTTGTGTATGTTAAAGGATTATCAACACCAACGAACGGGACTATCATCATGAGACCTTCCATGGATGTTACACCAGTCATTAAGTCATAACTTTGGAATAAAGCTCTCCTCTGTTTCACTGTGTTTGAAGAACCATGAAGAATATCTGATGGAGTTTCTGGTACAAATTCGCCATCCACTGCTACAACGAAATCTAATGGAAATTTCCTGAATTTATTGATAGGGTCATTATAAACTGTCATAAATTCTTCGTCAGAAATTCCTCTGAAACATTGAGCAAGAGTGGCGGAGTCCATTGTCTCGTCACAGCCGACAAGTTTCCCTAACCGCCTCGCATTTGTCAAAGGATCTGGTTGGAAAGCCCATGGGTTCTGAATTGATCCGCTTTGTGGTATAGCACGTTTGAAAAGTCCCTGATTACCTGGGAACAATGTTTGATATATGACACTAGCACTGCCAGCTGAAGTTCCAAATACGGTAATCAAATCAGGATCTCCACCAAACGCTGCGATATTATCATGAATCCATCTTAAAGCCATGTGTTGATCAAACAGACCATAATTACCTGGCATATTACTATCACCTGTGCTGAGAAATCCAAAGATACCAAGTCTATAATTGATGCTAACGACTATAACTTTTCCAAGAACACTTAGAACATCTCCAGGATAGATATTCGATGAACCAATAACGAATCCTCCACCATGTATGAACACCATCACCGGTAACTGTGGGCTTGATTCAACAATAACTGGCGCATAGATATTTAAGAAGAGACAATCATTGGACGATATGAAGGCGTGCTTTGTTCCATCTGTTGGTGGTTTTCGATTTCCACCATGTTCTATGGCAAGTTGTAAGCACGTAGCTCCAAAATGGGTAGCATCGTAAACCTCATTCATTCGTTCTTTTCTTTTTGGCTTCTGGAAACGTAACTCTCCTATAGGAGGTTCGGCGTACGGTATGCCCAGAAATTTACGTACCTTCACTGGTTTACCATAAGCTTCAAATGATCGTACATATCCCTTGATTTTTCCAATATTTGTTTCAACTTCCACAGTTTCTTTTGATTCCGATACATGCACGAGAGTCAATAAAATCAAAACAAGATAATTAAGGTATAAATTACTCATTTTTGTCTGTTTATTTGCGGCAATGTGTTGACTGAAGCTTTTGCACAAATCTTTGCACTGATAAACGTTGATAATGTCATGTATAGTATGACGCGCATGTGCAGCTGTCGTGATAATCAAATTGGGTCGCGATATGATGTTAAAGATGTGCAATTTAAAATCTTTTAATGCATGCGATGGTAGATTAAGTGACCTATTATTCTATGTGATAACCGAATATGCGTAACTTTAACAATTAGAATTAGGAAAATAATATATTCACGGACTGTGCATTATTTTATATACCCTTATTCAGCCGGAAAATAATTGAATGCATCATAATAGTTTTGACATAACCTAACCACTTTTAACAGCTATTTTTACTTTAGTAACACGTAATACTTACACAAAATGTCTTCATATATTATCATTTACAAATGATTGTTGATTGTTTAAAAATATTTACTCCGGCCTGAGTATTTGCATTTTACAAGTACGCGAAGTCACGTGTAAAATTTGTATAATAATAGCATGCGATAAACCGTTATAGTTTAATCGATGATACATATATATGTTATTTATTATATGTGACAGATATAAAAAAAACAATCTTATATTCGTTCAAATCATTCTACTAGAAGGTTAAAAGCCTTATTTTTATACACCAATATCATCGAAGGAAACATCATTCTACTCACTAAGAAGCACCAAAATACGCATAATATCACTTAAGATAGAATAGTTACCTCCCTTAGATTTACGAAACTTGCTTAATAAAGAACAGGCAAAATATTTAATAAGCCACCAGGGCCGTGAGGAACAAGGTACTATATTTTTGCGAAATGACTGTCGTTGGTTCAAGCCAACCCAAGAAACGTTTCCCGTGTTTTTTATTTATTTATTTCCTGTCTGAAACGTTGTGTATTACATTCTTTGCTCAAATATATAAAAACATGATTTCAAAGAAACAGAAGGAAAAAAGGGTCTTATATTATAAAATCTCGTTTAAAAAAGTCTTGTCATTCTTTATCAGAAATGTGAATGTCGATGCATGCTTATATACTATTGATTACATAGGTGAAAATGTTGATGGTGAAATGAAATTGCAATACAGCATGAAACAGCCATACGATGTCATCGATTTAAGCACTAAATCGATGACATCGATTAACTCGATCTTAAAGAAATTACAATCCTTCCACTGATCACAATCAGAAAAACAGAGATCTAATCGCCGTGGTACAATGTACAGTTTTATTACCCCTAATTAGCACGATCAAAAATCGATTCGGTCCGAGTTTATCCGGTAATTTTCGTAATTGTCCGTGAGATAGACGAACTTAAAATGATACTTACTTTATTAAACTCAAGATTCCCCCCGCCTAAATTTTATTTGGTATCTTATTATATAACATCATAGGATTGCTCGATAAATGAATTTTACGGGTGGGACATTTTTTTGCTTCATTTGTCAGATTTGGGAAAAACGGACTTAAATTAGACTTTTTCAGAAATTTTCATATCAATTGCTCTATACTCAATGTAAAAATGGTAACTGTCTTTAAGTGCGAAGTCCCCCGCCAGAGTCCAAAAAAGTTCTAAGGTCATGAAAAAATAGGAAAATCCGTCGGATAAGCGGAAACCAGGATTTTATTTCAAACTGATAACGTGTTAGAGTGTTACCGCGGCGGACAGGCGACCTGTATTCACAGGTAGCTATTAATAAAGGTTAAACTGTATGGCCGAGTTAAGCGAATTTTATACACATGCCTATGCTTGCATACTGTATACAAAACGAAAACACTTATCGTCTTATCCCATTAATATAAGAATAAAAAAGTTCAATTCCTCGAAACCTATTTAGCTTCAACAAATATGTACCTAGTTCACTGATAAACTTGTTTAAATCACTTCATCGCTTGAAGGTCTTAGTAACTCAGGCTTCTTGCTTTTCAACTTAAGATTTATCACGTTAGATTGCGTTCACATTGTTTTGTTTAATGTATATGTAAATTTGTACACACTAGTTTGCATATCAAAATTGCTTCACTGTTGATGGATAATAATGTTACATGTTTTGTTGTTAGGTAGTGAGTTTCAAGTCTGTGAAATTTTCGGACATTTATAAGTATTGGTAAGTCACTATTTTCAAAAAGAATTTAAACTATCATAATGTGGAATAGGGATTTCAATTATAAGTTGGTACTGGTTAATATACAATCCAGGAAAACTGGTAAGGCAAACCGACCGCCGTATATAATTGAAAAATTGTTGAAAAAAAACGGCGTTAAACATAATGAAAAAAAAAACAAATACATTAAAGAATGCTAAAATATGAATCAAAATGTGTATGGCATGTGTTTTGTACTGTTATCTTAAAATTATGTGTACTTACATAGGTGTAAGGAAGCGTATATAGATGAGAATGTGTGTAACAAATGCATGTAAATATTGGTATTGTTGTTTAAGTAAAAATGCGTTTAACGCACGTACAGCCTGGTTTGAGAAAATATTTGTTTTTATACATATGCCGAGGAATCGAATGAAAATTGTCAAACTAATCGTGATAAAAGTAAATTGTAGGAGTACATTGTGTCAAGAAGCAAAATGCGGCATTTTTTCTTATTAATTCACGAGCTTAAGTCTTCAGAAATGTTAAACGAGTCTATTTCATTAATCACCTAGAGCAATTATGTCATAATAAAGTTAAAAATTAATTACAACTAACAGTCAAGGTAATTTCTTTTACGTTTACAATGGTTTGATTTTTTATGTCAACTTGACATTAAGTCCTTTAAAACCTTGTGATCCAACGTTTCATCATGTAACAACTAGCATTATTGTTCTGCATCAAAGAAATGAAAAAGACATCTACCTAGAAACACTTGAACATCGTCGAAATTCGGTTCCTAACAATAAAGTTCCCACAGAAGATAACTGAGGGATAGCTTAGTTTAAAACCACACTGTTGATGTCAGCTCTGAAACGGATCACCGTTGAAAGACCATGTTTCAAGGTTACAATTACTTGTATTTTGGTGGGAAGTATTGCACCGATTCAACTGATTCGCGCATAATATGGGAAAATTGTCCGGCCTTTTGCGGTGGGTGAAATATGCCTGTACTGTTTGATAAGGCGATCTAGGCAATGGATCGTTTTACATAATTGAAACAAGATAGTTAAAATATGGAGATGATTAAACTTAGTGTATGCACGGATAATATCAGTTGTATTGGCATTATACAATCCTCTGTTGTTCGGTATAACAGTTAAGAAATCCTTATGAATCACAAATTCTGATACTTAGGTCTTTTAACCCTTGGCTTCTTAAGCATTTTTTGGAATCATTCAAATTCAAAGCAAATATACAAAACATCAATTTATTTAAAGAAATTGAGTTATTTCTCTCTGACAGAATGGAAAACGTGGCAAAAGAAAACATTACTCATTACAAGCAATGTCTTTTTTTTGCCACGATGTTTTCAAAAGTCGTCTGCTTCAGATGCGGGGAAATGCGGTGTTAAGAGGCAAAGGGTCAACTAAATACACGTATTAACTTGGTTTCTGTGCATGCAGTCATTTATATCGGGGTGGAAGACCATAATGACAAACATAGCAAAAAATATTGGGAATTTCTACATTGGTTACTTGCAGCTCTTAACAAATAACATGTGCTAGTACTTGCCACTTACAAATCTCATTCATATCCCAATTAATTGTGAATGAATGCCTTGCTTTGTGCTCGTCTCCTTTCATGTCTAGCTCTTTCCAGTTTTCTAACGCTTACATCCCTGTACTGCAACATATCTTAGATAATCTCTTTATATTTCATCAGATATAAAATAATTTGATCTCAAATGGCGGAAGCAAGGCTCGGTTTTGAAACTTCAAGTCTGAACATCGAGAACAAGAACTTTGTTCTGAGGATAAGGTCTACAGTCAATGATCTGTACACTCAAAGCTACAAAACAATATGGCAGGTGATATCAGTTGGGTTCACCATAGCTTATGCTGGATATTTCGCCTACGCCATGTACTACAGGTAAGTACTGTATTTTTATGGATACCACACTCTGCGATTATGTATACTGAACCAAAAAGAAACTTTTGCGAGACTTTAATGGGACTGTTTCCACATAGATGTATATTAACATTTTTTTTTATTGCACAATACTTCAAAATTAATTCATCAAAGTTCATTTACAGTCTTGCCTTGTCCGGTTGATGTGCCCATTGAAGTCTGTCACGGCGATGACGATCCGTTAGTACTGTTCCGACGTAAGGACGACGTGTTCACAGAGAACCTATGCCGCATCAAGGTTTCGAACTTACCCTAATTGGAGTCCAAACATTCTTCCTTCTCAATGAGTTGAGCGGGCGGGTATTCAGATATCATGAATTGGTATTAATTTGAGATGAGAAGTTAACAGGTTTATAATTTGATGAACGCTAGATCATTTATGTTTTTTTCTTTTAGGTTCGGTGACAAAGGTTCGAATACATTGATTGCCATCACCACATTTGCTGTCTCTCTATTTAGTATAGTGAAAATTTATAAGACACGTTGGAAATATGTAAAGTCTAGCTGGAATCGCTTAACCAGGGATAAAAGAAAAGAGCATTTTTACAGATTCATCAGATGGTAATTTTTTAATTATTATGTATGTATCAACAGTAATGTCAACAATAGTATTCTAAACCCCTGTGTAGATTTGCAACAAACCGTTCCACGGCGGCATCTTCAGTGAGACTGTGCTTGGTCCCCTATTCTTTTGTATGTTCCCATGTTTTGGATTGGTTTGGGGGTTGATGGAAGTTTGAGGAGTAAGTATATTTTAGAAAGTGGGCATTTATGTATGTGTTTTCTCCAGAAATCATTACTTACCCTTCTTACATAAATACGAATGTATATTAGCTATATATATGTGTGTGTGTTCCCTGAACAGCTAGCCTTATCATTTCGCCAAAGTTATCTTCCGGTAGGCCTATTAACTTGCACATGCACATTTTTATTCTGTTTGCAAAGCCTGCCAGCTTAGCTGAATTGTAAGAACATTAGATCTCTGATCTTAATCGTATTCATTTCCATTGTTAATAATAGCAATACAACACAATGCATGTGATAAATTTGTCCATTCTAATGGTATTTACGTGAAACGGGACTTTAGTAATATTGTATTTTGAGTAACTTTCTTTCAGGTCTCTCCGAATTGGGGTCTTTCTTGGTATTGCTATATACGTTACTATCGACATTGCTGTTACCCAGCCAAGGAACCTTGTCTCGTTAGCCGGTTTATTTGCATATTTATTCATATTTTACGTCACTTCCGTTAATCCAGCCCGGGTAAGTTGATAAAAAGAGCAATATCTTGGACAGTTTTCATCGTACTGAGGAATCAAAGCCACTTTATTCAAAATTAAATATTCATTGAGGACATTCGAAACATTGTTTGGATTTTTTTCCGTCAAACTAATGAACTTGCAATAAACTATATGAACGACCGAGACGTTCCGTTTGAGACGTTATTCTGTCCAAGATGCTGCGATTTTCTTTGCTTTTTTGTTATTTGCTCGGTGTATTACAGAAAGTTTCATTAAATGTCATGGTGTTTCTTGTTAATCAACGCACACAATTTTTGTGCAAGTCCAATATCTTAAAAAATGAGTTAAATACATTTGAATTTCATTTACTTTCCAGCTCAATATTTGAACTACTTCAACATTTTGACCCTTATTTTTTGTTCTTAGACTGTCTTAATATCGCTATCCAGTTGTTCGTCTTAATACAGGTTTGAAATCATTTTCAGCATCAATATGACATACAAGATTAATACCAACGTTACCTATTATGGTAATAGTGCGGATAAAACATAATCATGTATTACCATGTGAAGTCGATGACCGACTTGTTAAAACATATTACACCAATTTCGGGCCAGATTGATTTGAAGCTCATGTTAGGTAGCAACTGACCCTGAAACAAAAACAAAAGCTTGCGTAAAAGTTGCCCGCGCTTGGATGATTATATGATATTACATCCGTTGTCTTGTCTGTTTACATTACACCCTTTTACACCGCGTCCGTTCATAATGTTTACGTTGTTTTGGTGGAAAAGGACATTAGCAACAAATTATAATGACAATTCTGACAATTAATATGAATAAGAAAAGGATTCCCAGAAAAAATATACACAAAACATCCCACTTTCCCAAAATACTACTCTCCCCCAATTTCTCTTTCCAAAATCAACTCAATCCGACACACAGGAAACGAAAACTAGAGGACAAAACGCCATCACCGAAAGTGAGTTTCTCTCCATTTGCTCAGCTCTATTCTTTACCCAATAAATTTTACGCAGTTTGACATTGACAGTTATTTCTTCAGTTTTTCATCATTGAGTTTGAAAGTTAATTTTTCGACAAATTCCAGCGTTGTAAAGCTGATTATATTTCTCGAGTTATATTTCAGCATACGTCATTTTAAACCATTTTTCATGTTGTGCTGGAATTCTTGTTCGTGCGAAAGTAGATTGTAGACTTCTGCGTGAAAATATTCTCTTTACATGGTACAAGTTTTCCAGCATTTTCCGGAATCTCCGGTTTTTCCCTGTTCCGGACCCTACTGGTTTTTATTATACCGGAAGATATGATCTTTATTTTTTGTTAAAAGGACTCAAGTTGAATAGCGTACTTCATGAAAAAATACCAAAACATAGGTATAATCGAAAGAAATCACCTACAACGAGGAATATAGTTCGTGCGGGAGACAAGCAGATAAATTCACATAGAATAAAACTCTGGTGTTGTTTTGTGTAAATCTATTTATAGATTTTCTGAAGATTTGTTGTAATAAAATGATGCGAACAGATTTACTGGTTCGATGTAGCATGCACGAATGTATGAATTATTGCAAATGACTTCTTGATGAAGGAGTAGTGAGGAAAACAGTTTTTATGTCATGCACTTGAAGGTCGGGCATAGTTTCGTGCACCTGAGCTATCTGATTCTGAAAAAAAACTTACAGACTGGCTTTGTGAATAGTTTGTTTATGTTTTACATAACACCGATTGGGATATTTTTGATTTGTGCTTGCTGTAATAAAACACAATTTTGTTACGGAAATATCTGGCGTTTACTTTCAACATTTAGTCGGAGAAACTTTGTGTAAATTTGTGTTGATTAGACGTGTAATCTACCGGATAGAAACTTATTTTTTCTTTCAATATTAGCCAGATTGTAATCCTAATTCTAAAATATCAGTGTTATGGCCGCGGGCTCGTTGTGTTGAATTGAAACAGAAAAAACGTCTGTCTCTACTTTAGAATGAAGGATTGTTTTAATTCTTAGAATCAGAGGAAACAATTAGTAAAGGTTTACCCATTGCAGTACATATTGGTGTGACATCCGTCGAGCTGAGCCTGCGTAAAACAGCAGTCGTTACTTTGAAATAGCGTCATATAAATGATTTAGAAGTGTATGGAAAAATTGTGCTCTAGATTTCTTACATATATACAGTGAAGTGATGCGTGCCTATGAAAATACTCACTTAAATAAGGGATTGCGTTGTTTTTTTTGTTGCTGCAAGATCATGGCATAATGTGATGTAATGATTTTCTGTTTGTCTAGATAAATTCTGAGCAACCCTTGTACAGTAAAAAAATCTCTCAGCGACCGCTTTAGTGGACACTTTAGACAACCATATTATAACAATAATATATTTATGATTTTCAATATTTTCAATTTATTTTTGACAATATTTTAGAAATAGCCTAAATAAATGTTAAGACCGTTATGTTTGGTATTCATGGAGATGTTATTGTAATGAAATAATTGCATCCAATTATTTACTTGATACATCAAAACGTGTTGATACAGTTTTGAAATCATTTTCAGCATCAACATGGAGTACAATAATTACAGTAACATAAACTTTACCTCTCATGTTTCTGCTGATAATACATTTGATCAATCGATGCAGGAAACGTTACAAATTATCACACTTGTTTGTATTATATTACAAATTGTGTTTGGTTTACCAGGAAACATCATTTCTCTATTAATTTGGACAAAGGGTAAAGAATGCAGCAATCTGAGTTACTCCATTTATTTCATCCTTCTGACCATATCTGATATATCATGTAACTTGTTTTGCATTTATTACGCTATGGATTATGTTGGAAGATTTCAGCATGTAATTTTATGCATGGGACATCAGTTTTTCGGGCATTTCACACCCCAGTTATCCGCATGGTTGATAGTATGTATTGCTGTTGAGCGGATACTTAGCGTCAACGTTCCTTCTTCATTTCCAGCACACAGCACGAAAACTCGTGCTCTTGTTGTATTTATATGTCTTATCATGGCTCTAAGTGGATGCAATGGTTATGTCTTTTTGTTGAGAGAATTTGAAGTCGATGGTGAAAGGTACTGCATGGTCAATAACGATCATGAAAAAACATATGAGTTTCTATTAAGTCTTTCGTCATTGTGGGTACTGTGCGTGATTCCGCTATGTCTCATCGCATTAGGCAATGGTTTGGTATTGTTTCAGGTTTTAACGAAGAAGCCATCGGCTCAAGCAAATAATGAAACTCACGTTGTTATGTTCACCAAGTTAAGTATTTCAGTTGGAGTGTTGCAGGCCGTCTCGATAATCCCTAAAATGGTTCTTGAAGTTGCTTTGCCATATTACGAAAACGATAATTGGGACACAGTGTTGGTCCTATATTACGTATCGTTTTGTACACTGTATCTTAATAACAGTATTAATTGCTTGGCCTATCTTTTAAGCGGAACAAAATTCCGGTCAGATTTGAAACGCGTGTTTAGTAGGAACTGATCCCGAAATAGGAAACAAAGCAAAAGCTCATGTAACTTTCGCAAGCACACGGCCATTCTTACTTATAATTTTTATAATAGTTTAAATGAATTTATTTGGCATACACAAAATGCAGTATAATTACCGAAAACTAGACCGCTTCAAGATTGATGCAAAAATCCAGTTTCAGAGAATTCCGGTTTTCAAAAAACTATTGATTATTGAAGGTAATGGAACTTGAAAAATCGTCCGATTTTCAGGGTATTCCGGTTTTCAGGAAGTCCGGTTATCAGGGGTTTTACTGCATTTACAGTGTATTAACTCTACTTATTTTTTTCCGATTTTCATAAAAATTTTATTTTTCATACAATCTAAGGGAGGACCTTGGGTTTATCACTTTAGGTTATCAGTTTCTGATCAAACCGCTCAGCCAGTTGAGCTATTGCAAAACCCTACCAAAATGACTGAGTGAGACACTAGGAAAATGTGTAACACCAAATTGAATATATGTTCCTTAGATTTACAGCAAATTAAGAAAGAATCTTCGTGGAAATATTCAAGTGGGTACCTGCTAGGATATTAAGCCAATTTGACATGGCAGCCAAGTTCGCCATTTGTTCATGAACGTCCAATGAACCAATGACTATGACGTAAGGCGCACAATTTTTCGCATATATGTTTTATAATACACACACAATCATACTTAAAATCCATTATAAAACTTTCATATTTAAGGTATTCTTTTATGCGCCTTGTTTTGTACCTACAAGAAATAGCGATGCTTTTTGTATTGTAAACTTAGTCATGTCCCGAAGCTGATGAATCTGTTGTATAAGATTTAAAATGCGATTACGATGTTCCGTTTGTTTATATTACATCCTTATCCCCTTCATAAATTTTACGTATATTTTGTTTAAAATTGACATTAAATTCTAAATTTTATAGGCATACCGCAATTCATGAGTTTCTTTCCTATTGCCTAGTTCTTTTCTCCTGCTGTCCATAAACTTTCCCACTGTTCTCGGATTTGATATTTTTCTCCTTCAGCCTGTATTTTCAGATTGGATCTAAAAGCTGGTTTATCAACAAATTTCAGCTTCATAAAGCAGCGCAGATTTCTCGGGTTATCTTTCAGGTTAGATGTTTGAGTAAACGAGTGTTTATTGAACCTTAACTCATGTTACACTGGAAATCTTGTTATACGGCAACAGACTGTAGATTTCTCCCTGAGAACCATCGTGCTCTGAACATTTTTTTCACAAACATTTGAGCAAACGTAGATATGATTGGTTTAAACCTCACTTCGTGAGAGGAAAATATTAAAACACTTAGTAAAACTTACCGAGCGCAAATATATATATAAACATTCGAAACTACTCTACTACTTGGAATATAGTCTGTTTAGAAGGTCTGCGAATAAATGCGGGCTGGATATATAACTTGGTGTTTTTTTTGTATATCTTAAACCTATTAAATCCATGAACTCTTATACCATTACATGTTGTGTTAAATTGGTCTTAGCCATTTGCTTGTTCGGTGCTGTGTAAAGTCTCCCGGAAAAGTGGCAAATGTTTCATTGACATAGTGTGGAGAATATTTTACATATAATTACGTATAATACTGGACGGCTTGACGATGATTCGAAGACCTTGATTGATGTGTAAATGCTTTGAGCTTATGAATCTTATCAGATTACGGAATGTGTTTATGAATAGTTAATGCACGAAAATAAATAGAATGCAATTAATGTACTAGCTGTGTTGGACTAAAGTGTAATTTAATTTGGAAATAGTTTGTACGTATTTATAGTTCAAAGACATTTCGTTCGGATGAATATTAGTGGATGGGATAACAGTGATAGAAAACTTGATCAAAACTCATTTCTTTCAGCATCATACAAGTTGCTATCTTAATAATAAAAATTAAATTAATGGTCTTAGACTAGTTCAAAAGCATTTGGTTTGTGGAAAATTTGTGTAGATTGGATAACCGTGATAGAAAACTAGATTTATACTCATATCTACTCAACATCAAACAGGTTGCAATCTTTATCATAAAACGTTAAATCGATGATCCCAGACTCACTGTATTGAACTGGTACAGAAAAGCAATTTTATGCTGTTAAAACCATTAAATGAAGGGTCAATCAGATTCTTAGAATCAGGTGATAAACAAATGAATTGAGCTTAACTCTGGAGTACGTTAGTACTAGTGTAATATCTGTTGTTCTACGCGAGCTTGAAAAAGTTGGTTAATGCATTAGTGATGTGTAAATGATTGATTGTACTGGTTACGAAGAAACAACGGTGCGTCAAAGTCTTTCTTCGAGTGATGTGACACTTGCCTAAGAAGAACTTAATTACTTCGAGACTGTGTTGTTGTTTTTGTTGTATAATCTCTTGATTGTCTGGATAAATCTTGAGCATTGTTTGTACAGTAATATCTCTCCTAGCGACTACTTTAATATTTAGACCACCATATTATAATAATCACTTATTTTCAGTAAGGTTTTCAATATTTTCCGTATATTCTTACTTTATAATTAGACCCATTATTTTTTGTTCCCGTAAGAGGTCTTAATATCGAGGCCTTACTGCAATAAAATCATAGAATCCAGTCATTCTTTAACTGTTGATACAATAATTCTTGATACCGACTAGAGACCATTTTCACCACTAATATGGAACACAATAATTACGACGAGTTCAACTTTTCTTACTATGATTTAGGTAATAACACAGTATATTTTCTCGATGCTGAAGTGGAGCCCCAGCCCGATACGTTTGGAAAGATCACAGTTGTTTGTCTCATTCTACAGATTGTGATTGGCTTACCAGGAAACATCATTTCTCTATTGATTTGGACAAAGGGTAAAGAATGCAGCAATCTGAGTTACTCCATTTATTTCATTCTCCTGACCATATCTGATATGTTATGTAACTTGTTTTGCATCTATCATGTTATGGATTATTTTGGAATTTTCCGCTCACAGCATCTAGTGGTATGCATAGGACGTGAATTTTTGGAATATTTTGCTCCCCAGTTATCCGCGTGGTTGATAATATGCGTTGCTGTTGAGAGAGTTCTTAGCGTCAATGCTCCTTCATCATTTCCACCATACAGTTCAAGAACTCGTGCTTTGGTTGCTTTCATATTTCTGATATTTGCTTTAATTGGATGCAATAGCTATGTCGTTTTTATGAAAGCGTTTGAGTTCGATGGTCGGAGCTATTGTTCATTTCATGAAGACCATATGGAGACGTATAATTTCCTATATCGTCTTTCGTCATTGTGGGTACTGTGCGTGATTCCTCTATGTCTCCTCGCATTATGTAATGGTTTGGTATTGTTTCAGGTTATAACGAAAGCGCCATCGGCTCAAGCAAATAATGAGACTCACGTTGTTATGTTCACCAAGTTAAGTATTTCAGTTGGAGTGTTGCAGGCCGTCTCGATAATCCCTAAAATGGTGTTTGGAGTTTTTTTGCTGGAGCATGAAAATGAGTACTGGGACACATTGTTGGTTCTATATTACGTGTCTGTAATTACATTGTATCTAAATAACAGTATTAACTGCTTTGCCTATCTCTTAAGCGCACCAAAATTCCGGTCAGATTTGAAACTCATGTTTGGTGGGAACTAACCCCAACATTGGAATCCATCCAAAACCTTATTTGGGCTCCGTTGAATTCGAGTTGATGTCTCACTCAAACTGTTGTTTATTGGGGCAATTTATGAATAAAATATGAACGACGCTGACGGTGAGGTAAACTCTCTCTGGATAAAACTGACGATAGATCCGTTAAGGTATTATATCCATAGCACTTACTTTTTGACATAAATGCTCAATGCTTTCAAATATAAGTATAAAAATAGTATTCCCAAATTATTGCTATTTCTTTGATAGTTACCATAGATATATTATATTATTTTGCGGCACATTTTAAATAATTTGTTAGAGTTGTTGTCCTGGTTGAAAAAGGAAAAATATTATTTTTGACAACATTACGCGGTGTCTTATCTTTTTCTTTATTGAATAGGATTAATATTGTGTTTTTCTATCGTTTTAACGTGAGTTTTCATCGAGATTTTGAAAAAACGTTTACGTATTTATTTAATGTTTAAGGTATTGCTTTAAGATGCCTGTTGTAAATGGATTTGTAAGTAAAGTGCAACTTCTCCATAGCAACACCCATTGGGAGAAGCAAAATTATGTTGTTGTTGAGAGGTTGTTGCTCTAGAGAGGTAAAATTATATGTTAAATCGTACAGTGGGAAAATCACGCTGTTGTTGAAGAGAGGTTGCTGCTAAAGAGAGGGCCACCGCTCTGGAGATGTTGCGCTGCGATTATTAGTTGATGTCAGTTGTATTGTGAATTTGGTCATTTCCTGGAACGGTTGATTTTTTGCACATAAGACTCATTTCCATTCATTTGTTTACCACACACTCCTTTACAACCGTCCATAAATTTTACGTACATTTTTAAAAAGTAAGAAATTACATTAGCAACAAAATTCTATAGGCATACCTAGATTCTAACGATGAACTTCATCCCCTTGTCGAAGTTCCATTCTTACTCAAAATGCAAAGTAGAAACGACATAATGTACATTTTGTCCAATTCAATTCAATTTATAGAAAACGAAAGTACACTTATATACAATACTATATTTTGTACAATTGTCAACACATATTATTATTATTATTTATAACGAGAGTGTACCATTACTTATTGTATTTGTATCTACTTCGTTTGGCAAATGATTTTGTAGCTTTATGTTGTATTTTTTGTGTTTACGTATTATGCATACAGTAAGCCGGATAATTAGGGTGAATAGATAGAGCGACAATGGAGTGCTGCTGTACATATAAGTATACATTATTTTTCTTGTTACGAGTATACTCGCATTTTCGCAAGTATGAAAGTATTGTATTATGTGTAATATATGTATTTTTCCTTCGACTGGATGGTGAATGAAAATACAGTAAAGTGATTATATAGTAAAATGTATGAAATTGTAAAGTAAAATGTATGAAATTGTAAAGTAAAATGTATGAAATTGTATAGTAAAAGGGTAGGAATTTAAGCAAAATGTATACAATTATTGTAAAATGCATAAAATTCTAGTAAAATATATATGTAGAATTATAGTAAAAAGTGTTACTTTTACAGTATGTAATGTATGAATAAAGTAGTTTCATTTACTGATTTGCCTTCGTTTTGTCAGTTCTTATAACTATATCTGTGATTTGTACAGTTCGTCCTCTAACGATTTAGAGAAACCTGACTTCACAGTCACGTGGGAACATAAGGCTGCCTAGTGCACGTGTACCACTCTTTGGCACATACATACTGATTGGCCAAATAAATCTATTATATATTTCTGTTTTCCCTTTGGTGTCCTTTGTACCTGGTTCACAACAGGTTTATTTGTACCATGTTCTTCCACCGTAGCATTTAATTAATACCCAAACGACTGTCTTGTTTTCCAATTTTGTTTGCTGATTTCAGACCGCATTTCAGTATTGTACGACATACAATCAGTATCTATCAAGTTCTTCAGGGTGTGCTATCAGTACTAAGCTGCCACCATACGTGGCAGTCTACCCCCCGCGGGGAGGTGTGAAACACAATTACTTTTTCTGAAGCTGCAAAAATGACAACAGTTTTGTTTGGGAAATTCATTGGTTCATAATATTTTACTTGCAGATAAACTGGCACACAGTGTATTGGGGTATTGCCATTCAGTACATATTTGCTCTGTTGATACTGAGAACACAGTGGGGATATGATATGTTTAAATGGTTTGGAGAAAAGATCTCAGACTTTTTAGGACATGCGCTAGCCGGTGTTGTTTTTGTCTTCGGTGATGCGTACGATCAACATTTCTTCGCGATGAAGGTGAATACCCCGTATTTCTGGATATTTTTTTCTTATTTCAGAATAAATTACAAAAATGGGTATGATTATTAGTCTTCTTAAAACAAGCGATAACTGTTTCAATTGATGTGTCAGCCATTAATATTTACTCTTATATTGGAATAAAAGTCTGTTTCTTTTTTGTAAACTGTTTATTTCAATGGATTATGTGCTTTCACATGAATAATTATTCTTGGTGTTTCCTACATACCAGTAACCTTACGTCAGAAGAGAAAGTCACGCCATTTTGTCCATTGATAATGCTTACATGCACCCCTAGGTGCATACTTTCGGCGCTTCCCTAAATTCTCTTAAACAAATTTGACAATTTATGTTCGTATTTCACAGACCTTATTATCTTTCTACAGATTTTAGCTATTGCCCCTTTCTTCATGGCGTTTATCAATATCTTGTATTACCTCGGAGTGATGCAAGGCATCATCGGTGTTATTGGACGTTTCTTGGCTTTTTGCATGGGAACCACCGCGGCCGAATCTATAAATGCTGCAGCAAATATATTTACTTCGATGGTTTGTGCTGTATTATTCTCTTTCTTTTGAATTCATTGAAACATATAATACGCGTACATACGAACCAAAAATGCAGTCTAACTTTTGGTAAGTTTTGGCACGGCTCCTCTCATCTGTATTTATCAAGTTGTACATGGCATTATGATTGGTAGGTTACAATCGGAGAGGTAAAATAGAGCAGTGAATCGTGTTTATTGTTGAATAATTTACATGTTTAAGTTATTTTCCCTTATATATATGTTGGCTATGTTGCGGTGTGACCGTGGTCCTGTGGTTAGTGCGCTAGACTTGTAACACAGCGATCCGGGTTCAAATACCGGACACGGCAGGTCATACCCTTCTATAAAATTTTGACAGAAATGTCGATTTTCCTCAATATGTTACCGCTCCTTGTAGAAAAGTCCGCTGGTACTGGTTATTGTCTAGGAAAACTGGTTAGGTGAACCGGCCGCCGTATACAGCTGCAAAATTGTTGAAAAAAAACGGCGTTAAACTCGGTAAAAATAAAAATGGCTATGTTACGGTTCGTGTTAGGATGCCGCTTAATCTCAACTTTTTACAAACTTTCCAGAAATTGACAGTGTGATGTAATTCTGGAGTTGGTTCACTTAAACATACTAAATGTACTTAGTGCATGTAAATGGATCGGCTTAGTGCTGATGTGACAAACAGCTATGTTGTATAAGTCTGTATCTTACATTAAGTAAATGTAAACAGGGATATATTCCGAACAGTTCCCAGTCCACACTAATGTATCAGCGATTGATACAAAATTCGGGTACAAAAGTTGGAAGAAAAAAATATGCAGTTTTAACCTAAAAATCCGAACCTCTGCCGGACTGGGCTAATAATTCGGTTTTCGGAGAATTCCGGTTTTCAGAGAACCATTGATTATAGAAAAGGAAAAACGTGACTTAAAAAATCGTCCGATTTTTCGAGCGTTCCGGTTTTCAGTGAGTCCCGTTTTTAGGGGTTAAACTGTATCAACTCCTGTATGTTACAGACAGAGTCCCCTGTAATGATTCAGCCATTCCTCAAGGACATGACCAAATCAGAGCTTCACGCCGTCATGACTGGTGGCTTTGCCACAGTGGCTGGTGGGGTGCTTGCGGCTTACATAAATTTCGGGGTAAGATTAACTATCACATGTTGCTTTGCTCGAGTCTTTTTCGTTCTTTTGTAGTTGAGTGGGCTTGTTTTGTAGTTTTTACATAGTATACATAGTAGGCGTGGCCTGTCAGCCTGTATTATGTATCAGCTTATACTATGATAACAGTATGATTAGTAGCGAGTTAAATAGACAAAAATACACACAGAAAAATAAACACAAAATGATAACACATCGCATCTTTTCTTATTTCTTTAGCAGCTCTTACATGTTTCATTCCTCGATAAATTTATATATTTTCCTCAAAACGTGCGAACATGTTTCAAAACAAGTTGTGAAATGAGGCCGAAATATACATGTACGAGTAAATGCAATGTAAATTGAAATCTGGCTCGGTTGTGAATAAATTTCACGCCGAATCTTGAATATACACGCGCTACAGAAGACTGTTGTTCAAACCGCTGTTAGCAGTTATCTCACTGAAGTAGACGTTATCGCACATTCCCAGGAGCTTGCAGATATCTAGACCCGCTGATAGAAATAAACCCACGACTCTTAATAAATGACATTCACAAAAATTCTCATGAATGACCTCACAAATTGCATTTACATAAAATAACCACATCGAATAACAAAACAAAAACGATAACAAGACTTTGTAGCAATCTATTTTTATTGAACATTGGGTGGGGGCTCCGTGGTCGAGTAGTTATGGTCTATCATTGGTAATCCCTAGCGCCTTACCGCTGTGAGTATGAATGCCACACGGGACTGGACCAATTTCGCATGTGAAGAAACTGTTCAGCTAGGTTACGGAAGATCGCTTTTTCTTCCTAGGTGTACGCCTGGAGTTTTTACTTCACCGTTAAAGCAGGAAAACCCGTTAAATCACTCCGGATCTTGGTGCGACGTTGAACCCTAATAAAATAAATAAACATAGGTTTTGTTTTGCATCATAAAATACGTTTATAAATATAAACGGCAATATATTGCTTCAGAGAAATATGAATTATTATTAGCAATGACAATAAGGAGCAAAAGCATTTTAGGGCCAAAATTTACACTGGTTCCACGATTCTATTCTGGTGTTATTACGCTTGTAATAACAGCCAATTTGACACCGTTATAAAATCTTGTTTTGTCCCCGCGTGCATGCAACCCTTGCAAAAATTGCGCACAGGACAAATTGATGCAACATTCTATACATGTTCTTTCAAATCTAGGTTCCAGCCAATCACCTTTTGTCAGCCAGTGTAATGAGTGCGCCGGCAGCGTTGGCGATATCCAAACTGTCCTACCCTGAAACGGAAAAAACGAAGGCAACAAAGTCGGACTTCACGTTTGTGGAGAAAAGGTAAATTTATGCGTAAATGTGTAGTGATGTGATACTAGAATAGAGTGGAATGCATATTTGAAATATTCGACTGTCGTTTTTGTCAGGCTACCGATGTGTTACAACTTATATACACATATTCATAACTGATTGCCAAGTACATATATAATATGTAAATATTACCGTACCAAAGGAGGCTCCAAATAATTGTTATATAAAAAAGTTATTTGTTTTATTACAGGTCGGAACATAATATTATAGAAGCCGTTACGAACGGAGCAACCTTTAGCATAAAAATTTGCGGTGCCATTGCAACAAACGTGATTGCATTCCTATCTCTTTTGGCCTTCGTCAATGCTACATTGACGTGGTTTGGTGACCGCGTGGGGATTGACAATCTGACTTTCGAGGTAATTACCACAGTAAAAGCCGAAGTGAAAATAATGTTTCCACATGTCGTTTTTTCATCGGGTTTAACGCGTTTTTGTTTCAACATTTGTTCAGTTACCGGCGGCCGGTTCACCTGATCAGTTTTCCTAGACTGTGTATTAATCAGTACTAACTTACCCTTCCACAAGGAGCCGGCAACTTCTCCGCATATGGGAAGGTATAACCTGCCGCGACCAGGATTTGAACTCGGATCGGTTTTGTTATTCGTATTTGGTCGGATATTATTCACAAACATGCTTAATGTACTTCGAAACGAGAATGTTTTTAGAATTAAAAGATCGTTTAATCTAAGTATGATATGTGTCGGTGGTGACTAATGTAGGACCAGGGGAGATAATTTCTTCTTGCAGAAAACGCAATGACGTTGCCCCCTGGGTATCAACCTACTTCACATAGTGGAGATTTCAAAATATTTTTATCTGAATGTAACCTTTTTAAATAGGTTTCTGACGATTCTTACCAAATCTTGATCCTGTCGCTGGAGGTCTTATGAATCATTCTTACAAACTATTACATGTAGATTAGGCGTACAAATTGTTTGCTTCTTGTTACCCAATCTATTATATTTTTTTCCCGGGAATTCAATACTTTTTATTAAGCTCGAGAAACGGTACATCCACTGTCTCACTTTTTTCACCTTTCCGCTCAAAAATAAACATCAATGAAAAATCTATCAAAGTTCTCTACCTACGCTATTTCAATGAGCATGTAACCAGAAACAAACATTTTTACACCATATATTCTTATTACGGACTTTTGTGCAGTTTGCAGCAATAAATTATTTCTTATCACTTTCAGTTTATTTGCTCCTATGTGCTGTTTCCCTGTTCTTACTTCATGGGCGTGGAACCAAATGATTGCGGAAAAGTCGCCGAGCTTATTGGTATGAAAGAAGCAATAAAATTTGCTATTGTTATTGTTTAATTTCAAGTTACTGGATTTCTAAACTTAGCCCCTGAACAACGCCATGATGCTGATGGTATATTTGATATTCAGCGTGAAACAAGACATGTGACGAGGGGTCACCTTGAGAGGGAAGGGATGTAGCTTTTTACGCACTTTTTATGCAAGGCCCTAGGGTTATAATACTTTAGAACCGCCTCCGAGCTCCAATCTTAATTCCATTCTACGAGTTTTTTTTTTGGTTGAAAGGAAACCACTGAAGTTTAAAATCTATATTCAGATCAAATTTGTCGATTGATTCGAGATTGTAGACAGATCTAAGTTTCATACCCTCGGACTTTAATTCACATGGGAATATTAACTCATGTTTGAGTGTATTCGTTGAAGAAAATATTTAATAAATATAGTAATAGTCCAAAATAAGGATAACGAAAATTAGTTTTATTTAAAAAAGAATGAAGTCTATAAAAAGTACATTTTGAGTCATTCTTACTGGTTGGCGTTTACATGACTAACTCATTAAAAAATTCCCGACTCAAAACAATAGTAGCGAAATGACCAAACAATTTTTTCGTTTTTTATTCCAGCATTTAGTTTTCAGTATAATCACATTATGTTAACAACAAAAAAAAGAAAAATAAACAAAAAATGCCAACCCCCCCCCGATAAAAGTTTCGGTCGCTTAGCTGCAAACCATCATTTTTTTAAAGACGGTCTGGTCATTATATTTTACGTACAATTTCAGGTATCAAAACCTTTACAAACGAATTTATTGCGTACGGGAGTTTGAAGGAGTTACTAGACAACAGAAAGTCTCTACAAAACTATACTGAATTCTACAACACAACGGACTGGTACTGGAAGGATGATGACATAGTGCTGAATATCACAGACACAACACTAGCTGGAGGAATTATTTCGGTAACTACAGTAAACCCTTCTTAGCGACCACTTCAATATCAGTACTCTCTTATTACAGCGACCTCTTATTTTTGGATCGGTCCGATATGCAGCTCTGCTAATTTCAATGACCCATTATGTTGATCCGTTTGTAACTATTTCGTTTACATTTCAACGTGACAGACCACCTCAATATTAAGGCATTTATGACCCCAAAATGGTATAAATATTTAAGTTTTACTGTGTAATGTAACGCTAGTTTGTATTGCATTGTACGCATTGACCAAATATACTACCATAACCGAGTTCGTTTTAACGGTGTTTTACTGTATTTATTATATTTACAGGAAAAATCAGAAATTATTGCAACATACGCTCTGTGTGGTTTCGCTAATTTTGGTTCAATAGGAATTACACTGGGCGCTCTTGGTGCTTTGGCGCCAACAAAGAAAAAGGATATTGCGGAAATGGTGCTACGAGCTATGATTTGTGGAAATGTAGCTTGTTTTCTTACCGGATGTATAGCTGGTACGATGTTTCTTGTACTGTACATAATGGCAAGTGAAAAATGGTATCCAAGATGCATCCAAAGACAAAATAAATATCTGATATCAATATCCGGACATACAACTGTTCGGAAGGCGTACAGCGCTATACCAGTCTATTTCTTCTGCCCGTTATCACCCGTCAACTGAGGTTCGCTCTAAAACCCCATTTCCGGTGGTTTAACTACCGATCTAATCACTTTCTATGGTTAGATTCTTAAGGTATTACATCCATGTGCATACTGCACTTTTCTGACACATCCGCTCAATGTTACACAAAAATATTAATATTACAAAATAGTATTGCTCAATAAGTTTAATTTCTTCGATAGTTACCTTAGATATTTTATTTTTAAAATTAGTATGAGTTATTGCCCTTGTTGAAAACTAGAAAATAGTAATTACTGTAGATATTGCACAATGGCCTTTATCCTTCTTTATAAAATCAGATCGGTACTATGTATTTGCATCTTTTTGCCATGAATTTTCATTGTCTTATATCTTCTTTTCCCGTTAATCTTTGAAAAATTCTCTACTCTCTTAGATCTGAATGCAAATTTAAAGGGACAATAACTCAAAGGAATGTCATTGTTCCTGAAGCACCTCTGGGTAATTTTTCCTATAATAGAAACCTATAAAAATCTATATAAACGTTTCCAAAATTTGTCCGCTCTATTTTGAGATAATAATTCTAGGCATTAGGGATGTAACACATTTAGAGTAAATTTGAACATAAAATAACATTTTAGAGTCTGGATCGTTTAAGTGACTGTTAAACGTACGTTTTTGATTGGTGATACAATGAAGAACAAATTTGAACATAATTATGCGGAATTTTTGCCATTCACCAAACCGCCCTTAGTCTTGAAAACCAGAAATTTGGCTCAATGTGCGCTTATTTGTTATGTATTCTATGACAAAAAGTACGTCGCCGCCTTATGTGCCGCTGTCAAATCTCAGCTTAGATATCACGTTTTAAAGTGGTTAACACAAACCGATTACATGTACATGTAAAGTTAAAGTTTTGTCGATTATTACGTGTTAACCCATACTGTTGAAAGAAAATTTACTTAAAAAACAAGGGAAGTAACTGCGGATTCATCTATAGTAGTTATAACGGTAGTATTCTCCCTTGCAAGAAAAATTATAGATCCGTAGAATATACATGTATATACACTTGAATTATCAGATTTTCGCCTAAAAACATCACTAGAGTCACGATATAGGCTTAAATGGTTCCATAAATAGGGTTAAAATGTCCAACACTACAATACACTATATGCTGTTTGCACGAAAAGTCTACTGTAAAATATCGCATTCGGAAAATAAGCCTAACATCGTTGAAATAGTAGCATAATATTATAATATTTTCAGGTCTCCTTTACAAGCCATTTTAAAAAGACCCACTCTAGAAGTTGTCATGTGATACCACTTAGCATATATTAATGGTATTCAGTCGGTGATTATGATGTTCGCCTCAACACGAATTACACGTATTGATGAACTGTTAAAGAAACGGATTCTTTTTTTTTTGATAAGGCAGGAGCCGACGATTAGTTGGTTTAGAACGCTCTATGAAACTGGCAATCAAAGTACAGTTAAACCTGTGAACAAAGACCACCCTTGGGAAAGACAAAATGTGGCTTTTATTGACAGATGGCCTTTATTTAGAGGTCAGTTTGTTCTAAATACTCAATGACGTTTTTTCCAAAGAATGGCCTTTATTCACAAGGAGGCCTTTATTCAGGGGTGGCTGTTAACACAGGTTTGACTGTATTGCATTCTGTAACATTTGTACTCAGCAGATGTTTGGAAACATCATCAACACACATTTTATGAAGACAATCCGAACCATGGTCACTCTCGATGATTTTTTTGTCGAACGCATTTGTAAATTTGAAGCATTGTTTGCGAATAAATTTATAAAAAAATTCAATTGTTGAAATATCAGCGTTGTAAAACCCTGCATGGTTAGGCCTAACAAAAAAGGTTTGTTTCCAGTTACATGCCCAAAAATATGGGTCGGAAGGTAGGGATTTTTTCTTTTACGTTTTTTCTTACATATACATGTATAGGCAGCATTGTTGTGAAAATTACAATATAGCATTTGGATGCCGTAAAAACTTGAGTCGGCAGGTAAAAGATGGGTCGGTCGGGTAACCGGAAACAAACCTATCTTTTAGGCCTTATGCATAATCGTCACATGCAAAATCCAACAAAGGGAGACTACAAACATGTTCTTGCATCTAGTGAGAGATTAATTTTGGTCCAACGTATTGATTACAGTATGCTAAAGAGTAATGTGAGTATTATTTACTGTCCCGTGTGAGCAGATATTAAGGCATAGAAATAGTTTCAATGGTTTGCTTCTGGTCACCTAAACTACCCAACCCCCCGCGACCCTAGACTTTTTATTAGGCCCGAATAACGGTACATCCATTGTCTCATTTTTTACGTTTCCGCACAAAATAACAGCGACTTAAAAAAATAATAAATAAACCTGCCTACCCTATTTTAATAAGCAAATAACCAGAAACAAGCATTTTTACGTCTAATTAAGACTGTCAAAAAATCAGAAATGTCGAAGTGAATGTCGATATGAAAGCAAAAACTAAAATCAAAGACAGCGTCTTTTAGTTTTCTACCTTAAGAGCGTAAAATTAAGAATTCAAAATACTTACGTCCCATTTGAATAGATATATATATACAAGCTTAAAATTACCGCAAATCGTCTGAAAAGGATATAAAAACCTGTGTGTTAAGCATCAAACCTTAAGCTGATAAACGTAGATCGATACATGTACATGCAGCAATTACTAACAACACCTACTTCAAAGTCCAGTTGTTTCTATATCGAGACATGTAACTCAATAGGCAAAAAATATTAAGTATTAACAGCAATTGTTTTTACTTTGTAAATGCAAAAATAGACGCAACGCAACTGAAAAACTAAAGATGAAAAGTCTGGCCTAACTTTTTGAGTAACAGGGTAGATATTTTCTCTTCCTGATCGGCAAACTTGGTAATGGTGGAATTTTATCTACTAGTTGTTTTAAAACATGGAGAACCGTGAACCATTAAATTAAAACGAGATAAAGTAAAACCTCAAGTAGCGACCACCTTAATATTACGACAACCCTCTTATAACGACCCATATTTTCGGACCGGCTTTCAATAACTCCTCTATAATTTTACTTAATAATGAGACCTCATTACAACTGATTTTTCCAGTACCGAAGGTGGTTTCATTATCGACGTTTTACTGTAAAGTAAAACTTATGCACAGAATCTCATCACCGACGGAGGCGAATATAGCTTTTAAATATTTCGCTAAAGATTAAAAGTTTACTCGAAATAATTATAATACATTTACATAATATTTGTTATGATCAAAATAACCTTTGAACGAACAGGACAAAAAAGAAAATATATATACAATCACACAGATATATATATATATATCTTGAACTTTTATTAAGTACAAAACTGTATTTACAAATTAAAGAACAAAAAATCAATTTAAATACCCCAATAAAAATGTAAACTGCCTGAATGAACATTGAGGTACTAATAAAGTTAAAATAAGAAATAAATACGTGTCACTCTAATCTGTGTTCACACGGTGAATCTTAGATGTTAACTCATATTTAGTTGTATGTCAAATATATTTCATGAAGGATTACAGTTCCAAATGATGCTTTTTTACGCTTTGATTTTTACAAAAAACAACAACGAAACAACAAAAAACGAACTGTGAAAAATACAAAAAAATGTATGATTAAATTCAAACTACAGGACTTGTCCCGAGAGGTTCAAGGTCGCGGTCGTGGTCTAGTGGTTAGTGCGCTGGACTTATAACCCGTAGATTCGGATTCGAATGCCGGTTGGGGCAGGTCATACCTTTCTATGAAAATTTGACAAAAATGTCGACTTTCCTCCATATAAGGTGAAGTTGCCGGCTGCTTGTGGAAGGGTAAGTTAGTATTGGTTAGTATACAGTCAAGGAAAACTGGTTAGGTGAACCGATCGCCATATGTAACTGAAAAATTGTTGAAAAACGGCGTTAAATCCCAGTGAAAAAGTCACATAAAAACAAACAAACGAGAGGTTCTGTTTAGATAGAAGAGGTCGCAAGTTCGAAATTCATTACTTGTTTCACGTAGTGAACTTGACTAGAACGTAACCTCCAACGCCATTTCTATTCTATTACTGTTTCACAAATTTTACAATGTTGGCGACTATCTACGATCATTAAAATTGGAAACGACAGAGCTCTGGTTTTACGGCAGAACTTTAAATTACTGATTAAGTTCGCTCACAAAACTTTTCATAGATGGTTCTAAAAAACTTTTTTACTGCATATTGCTGACCTATAAAAGTATATCTTAAACCCTAAGTTGATAAAATATGCCGGAATACCCATTGGACACAATCTCATGAAACCAATGTTATCTATATACACGCACGTATTTGTAAGCCTGTTATGTAACAATATCGTTCAATAGACAGTTGAACGTTATCAGTAAGGTCTGATTATACAAATTTAGCGATATATACAGGTACATAAATATAGGGCGATTGGAACAATTTAAAAGGTAAGCATTTTGCATTTCTTTTTTTTGCCATTTGTATCGCATTCCTGTTTCGAGTCATCACGTTAAGCTCAATAGGTAGAGCGTTAGAAGAACGGATCTTGGGTTTCGTAGTTCGAACTCTCGGTGAGGCACAAATTTTTCAGTTACACCTTGGTTACAGACATTGTATACAATGCAACCTCACCAAAGTAACACCCTTTGGGAGACGCAAAATTATGCCGTTGTTGAGAAGTTGCCGCTCTAGAGAGGTTAAATAAATAGTCAATACGTACAGTGGTGTATAAGCATCCTGTTATTGAAGAGAGGTTGTCGCTCAAGAGAGGGCCACTCTGGAGAGGTTGCACTGTTGTTAGTGTTTATACAGAATCCAGGACATCTGGTTAGGTTAACTTTCTCGTCTGTATGAAACTAAAATGCGTGTATTGTTGATAACGGGCATGAACCCAAACGAGAAAGAAGAATAAAAAAACAACATAAAATATGCACGAGCGTTGTAATGAATACTTTAATCCGATTACTAAACTACGGAATCCTAGCGTCGTTATTAGGGCGATAATTATCGTTTTAAAGGCGAAAATTATCGCCTGATGGGTAAGGGCTTGGATAGGGCAGGTGTAAGTGTCTCTGATTTATAAATCAGGCGATAATTATCGCCTTTAAAACGATAATTATCGCGTAGTACCAGCGAAATTTACTGTGGACGCTATAGGATTCCATACTAAACAAATAAAACTACAATTTGGAAGTCATATGACTGCACTACGTTGTTTTGTATCGTTTCGAGTTACTTAATCAAAAATATGTTAGTAGGTCGCTAAACCTTTCTTTCCAATTTAACATACATACTTTGGTGGCACGATTCATACCCAAACATATTCATACTTTTCGATTTTGCTGTTAGAAACCTTAGGATCGGCGTCAAATGTTGGGTCGGTCGGGTAACCGGAAACGTGACTATTTTTCAGGTTTATGAACCTGAATGTAGTTTGTTTGTTTTTATGTGTCTTATTGTCACTGGGGTTTAACGCCGCTTTTCAACAATTTTTTAGTTATATACGGCGACCGGTTCACCTAACCAAATTTCCTGGAGTGTATAGTAACCAGTACTAACTTACCCTTCCACAAGGAGCCGGCAACTTCTCCACATATGGAGGAAAATCGACATTTTTGTCGCATTTTCAAAGCAGGGTATGACCTGCCCTACCGGTATTCGAACCCGGATCTCCGGGTTACAAGTCCAGCGCACTAACCACTGGACCACTGCCGCGGCCCTCCTGAATGTAGTAAAATAAGAAAATAACATATAGAATTGATAATGTATAACCACTGTTACAAACATTTAGATAAATACTCAATGAAAAAATGATAAAGTTACATACATGTTTC
This sequence comes from Lutraria rhynchaena, assembly GCA_008271625.1. Taxonomy (NCBI): domain Eukaryota; kingdom Metazoa; phylum Mollusca; class Bivalvia; order Venerida; family Mactridae; genus Lutraria; species Lutraria rhynchaena. Next base: position 1,239,189 of record VIBL01000039.1, read on the forward strand.
AGATACGTATTTGATACACCTATAAAATCACAATACAATCTTATTGCAGGTATAGTAATTTAAGACTGCAAAAACAACATGACGTCATTTGGTGCTGGAGAAGAAGAGAACGACCACTTTAAAGGAAATGGATGCCAGAATGCAATGATTAAAGTACAAAAAGGTTGTAGAACGGTGTACAGAAGACACAGTCGAGCAATCTGGACTATGATTTACGGATTAATGTTCTTGGCTTTTTTCGCATATCTAGGTTACGCCATTTATTACAGGTTAGTACAAACATTCATTCCATCAATGTTTGTGTTTACTGATACATCGCAAAGACGGAGACAAAAATGAAACAAAATGAACTTTGGATCATAGCTATCAGAGCCTAATTTAAAGTCAGAGTGACATTTGAGTTCGAATGGGGCGGTTGCCCCACATTGTGGGGTAGGTGACAATGTCCTCATGTAGCGAACGAAGTCAGATAGATGAAACATTTAGTTTTAGCTTCTCATAAAAGAAACAACCATGATTTCGTGTTTGCTTGTGCTTTATACTGATGTTGCATTTCACAAAAACCCCACAAAAGTAAACGTTGTAAAAGAGTAATGAATACGTCAGTGATTGTAAGAAAACGTAATTACTGATCTATTTTGGAAGCTTCAGATTTCGCCAATTAAGCGAGAGGACGTGATTTCCAGACTGAAAGTGTGATACGTGACATGTATTCATACCTTTATTTCATATACATGTATCTAGCTATAAGGGCAAAAAATGCAGTTTTATTTGTTTTGAAAATAGCCATTTGTTTATCAGAATAACTGACCTTCTTGTCACCACTAATGGGACTAAACTCGAGATTTTATATTTTACATCCAAAATTTAGAAACTCCTTTCATTCGGTAGTAATTACAATAATTTAAACATATTTTAAGTTTTCAATGATGTGCAAAATGTGTAAAGTTATGAACGCAGTAGTTATATACTACCAAATAAATTTTAATTATGTTGAATGGTATCAGTTTTGTTTAGATCCTAGCATAAGTACATAGTGTAACATCAATTCTATAAATAATACTATGTACCCATTTAGTGAATTTTTTATTGCTTAAATTTCCATTATCATAATTTCATGTTTTCAAATCATGAAATGTGTCTCTTTAAAACTGCTGAAATTCATTTGTCAAGCAAAAGTTGTATCCCATTAAAATGCCGTAATTCTTTGTCAAACATCAGATTTGTCTCTTTAAACCTGATGGAAATATTTTGTCAAAATCGAGTTGAGTCCCTTTAAATTATTTAATTAACAGATCAGTAATAAATGAATGTTTTGGTTGGTTGTAGGTTCGGCGATGAAGGCTCAATCCGTTTAGTAGGATTCTCCATTTTCGGCGTACTGTTAATGCTTGTGTCAAGTATATACCGTTCCCGTGAAGAAAAGATGGACGCCTGGCTGGAAAAAACATACAAAAACAACACACACACTATTGATAAATTGTTAAATATAATCAGTTGGTAAGTCAGAGTCCAATCATGTAAATAGTACTATTCCCTGAATGAAGCCTTATCACTTGTCAATTAAAGATTTCGTATGAAATCAACCATTCTGATGCTTGAGTTTGGCTTCGGTAAAAAACTCTGATATCACTTTAGAACATATAATAATGATGATGATAATGATAAAAAATTGATAACATGACATTGACAATTATGTTGTTGCTCTTGCTGCTGTTGTTGTTGATGAGGATGATAATGATTATGTAGGTATCATTGTAGTAAAAACAGTAAGTAATATATTAATATTCAATAGGAACATTTTACAGAATGATGATAATGAAATCACTTGTTCTCAGTTTGGTTGAAGACATTAAAACCATTCGTCCACCAGCCCTATCGAATGATTCACATGTTAGGTTGACTGTCTGTCGGTAAATGATTGACATACTGTTGAAAGCAGGCGTAAACCCGGAAAAAGTATAATTAATTGATTAATTTATCAAGTGATAACTGCTCAGCGCTTAACGCTGGTTATGGTGAGTCTATGCGTCAATTAGGAAAGGTTAAGTCTATAACGTGATAAAGACTGCTATATGGAGAAAATCAATAAATTTTAATAATGATAAAGTTTACAGAATGAAACTCCAAAAAGGCGAAATTCTATCTATACGTTGGTAGCATTGGTTCATACGTTTGCCTTCTTTACCCATATAAAAAAGAGCACGGTCCAAAGTTATAAATTTTAAGATCGGTCTCCAAGCTCAAATCTCATAATTTTCCTTTGATGTTTCTAACTTAATTACTCCTAAGCAATACAGATTTCAATCCTGTTATGCTGCCAGCTGAAATGATCTGAAAATGTGTTTATCAATAACCTGCAATATCTTTCAAACCAGAATGCTTCGCTTATGAAATTAACATTTGAGCACGGAGACTGTTCTCAAGTTTTAAAACATCTGTGCCAGGTCATGCTTAATTTACGTAAATTTAATGTTATGGTACTGATATAATTGCCCTTACTGTGTGTGTACTCACAGGGTCTTAAGCGTCGGCGTCTTTCTTTCGGTTGTTACTTACATTGTCATTGATGTCGCCATCCCGCACCCTGAAAATCTTATATCCGTCGTTGGACTGTGTCTCTACATACTGATATTCTTCATTACGTCCGTCAATCCAGCCAGGGTATGAGCAATTTAATCATATCAATCCCATTTTGTAAATGAATCAATGCTCTTTGTGAGGCACTTGCTGTGTCAGTGACCATTTGAATGAAGAGGCTGCATCCGAAGCGTAATTGTTGAATCGAGCTAATTGAATTACCAAGGGATTCTTAAATTCTGAATAATTTCACTTTTTGACCCGTCGCAAATTTGTTTATTTACGCAGAAGGCGGAGATGTATTAAGAACACATCATAATATGTATTATGTACACCGGCGACGCGTGCTGTTGGCACACCATTAAGCTAACACTGATATTCATGAATATTCTAAATGAAATACAAAAACAGGTCAGAAGCTATTTCAGCTATTTACGTTAAATCATAGACACAAAACAGAGGCGTTGAATGATGAAATAAAGTGAAACTCAATATTGTCCAGTACTTTAGGCATCGAATATGTGCTTTTTTGAATGGCCATACATTTTTTCTCCAGTTGTCAATTAGCATTTCGAACCATACTGTTGCTTATTCATTTTTTTCAAATGATTTTCCTCAAAATATTTGTGTACACACAAGAAACTACATCGGTGCGTGGTATATCGGCATGTACTGATTTTTTTAAAACTTTTGCTTCTTTGAAGCTGAAAAGGATTTTAAAATTCTTTGAAACTGGAAATGATTTAAAATTGTTCTTACGACATTACTTTTAGGTAAATTGGCATACGGTTTATTGGGGTATGGCGCTGCAATATGTTTTTGCTTTGATGATTCTCCGTACACAATGGGGTTACGAAATGTTCAAATGGTTAGGCGACAGAGTTGAAGAGTTCTTGGAGTATACCATGGCTGGGATAGTGTTTGTATTCGGGGAACATTGGGATCAACATTTCTTTGCAATGAAGGTTTGTATTTTTATTTCACCAATGTCGTTGTCAATTACATCAACTTGACAATTTGTAATACTACACTAATGTTTTACCATAGCGTGGTTTGCATTATGCAATGTCAATACTAAAATAATTAGTGTTTTGTCATCTATATGATTACATCAGTCTTAAGTTACTTTTATTCAAATGTAGTTTTATTTATTAATTATATGGATATAGGCTTAGTGTATGATATATCAAGGATGATAAATTCAGTTTCCTCGAAGGAGAACTTATTGCAAGAAAGTAAAACTGATTTCTGAAAATGTATACAGTTATATAAAAATACAGAATTAGAAAACAACAAAATCGCCAACAGGGATCACAGCCATACTTCTCCACTCAAAACACAACACAGTCCATAAAGCAATGACTCGGCTCACTCCAACATCAAAACATCATTATACAGTGTAACCTCTCAAGAGTGGCCCTCTCTCGAGCGACAACCTTCCTTCAACAACAGCATGATTTTTTCCATTGTACGATTTAACTATTAATTTAACCTCTCTGGAGCAACAACCTCTCAACAACAGCAGCAGCAGCAGCAGCAGCAGCAGCAGCAGCAGCAGCAGCAGCAGCAGCAGCAGCAACAACAACAACAACAACAACAACAACAACATAATTTTGATTCTCCCAAAGGGTGTTGCTTTGAAGAGAACAGAATGTCACAATAATACTATAACATTACCCTGTAATTCACATACCAATCTATTTCGTGGTTTGCTTTTCAGGTTTTGTCTATTGTTGTTTTCTTCTTCACCTTCATCAACATATTATACTATCTTGGAGTTATGCAAGCAGTTATCAGAGTCTTTGGACGTTTCCTAGCATTCTGTATGGGCACCACACCTGCCGAGTCCATCAACGCCGCTGCTAATATATTTTGTTCTATGGTAAGGTTTACATGTTGCATTTTAATGCAACTAAGTCTTGATATACATTGTTATTAATTTCATTAAACGACTGAAATTTAATGTGCAGGATTTAAAAACCTTCTCGTTGATGGCTTAGTTAACGTTCAAAATTTGTTTTCACTTGGCCAAATAACATATCAATTCGTGTGCCATCATCACGGAATTATTAATTTTGTTTCTCCATGTCTGCGAAGAATTAATAGTTATAGAAAGATAAAACTGATTCGTAGGAAATCTACATGCATAAATTCCACATTACCACACAAACTTAATTGTCATAAATCACCAATAACAGCACACACAATCCCACAGTCAACTAAACAGACAATTCAGATATCCCTAAAGAACACTAAACACACCCTCGCCAAAAGGCTCGCTTGCGCCTATCATTCCAAATTACACAGATAGCACAGTCACTAAGCAATCGAGATGGATCTCCAACAGAGTATATTCTACATGTTTTATCTTCATAGAAGGCGTAACCTACTAGTCATCATTGTCTTAAATTATTTCCGTGTACCTTTAGACAGAATCACCGGTGACGATTCGACCTTTCCTAAAAGACATGACAAAATCAGAGCTACACGCAGTGATGACTGGAGGATTTTCAACTATTGCTGGAAGTGTCCTTGGCGCTTACATAACATTTGGGGTAACCACTATGTATTAATGCTAATTTTAGAAACTCCGAGCAGTGAGTTCACGATGCAGCATGACTTTGTTAGATTAGTTACTTATACAATATAGACATATTATATGTAGTTTTATTAACTCCAAGCATGGATGGCAACGATCTCTATGCGTCAAAACATTAGTATATTGTCGTGGCCGTGACTAATGAAGTTCCTGAAACTATCGTCACGAAAAAATAAGAAGTAAAGGCTGCTGTTGCGTAATGCTGCAGTTAGTAATACATGTAGTATATTTTGTTTCAATCACTCTTCACCTTTTTTATACTTTTGTATGCAACCTGAAGGCTATTTTCAGATTCGTTTCAGTAAATACCGTCTTAGGGACTCTCATGTCACGGCGACCTTCTCTCTTATGTGGCTTTTTCTCCCGCAACGATGTTTACCACATGTTGTTCTTCTAACAACTATTATCTATCTGATACCTCTACCGCCTTATGAAGCTATTTTTGTCAATGCCCTACGAAGATCAGATAAGACAGTTTCGAGCGTAGAAAACATTTAGCTATTTATATACATGATGTTACAGATTCCGGCTAACCATTTGCTCTCTGCCAGTGTGATGAGCGCCCCAGCTGCTTTGGCTATATCCAAACTGTCTTACCCAGAGACTGAGAAATCAAAGGCCACAAACAAAGACTTTTCCAACTTAGCCAAAGGGTTTGTATACATCGTACAAGTATGTTGACCTTTGTTTATACAAAATCAAATTGCGAAAATATGAAAATTATTTACACTATTGGAGAATGACGCAAAAGAAGCGTGCCGGGAATGATATCTTTGCAAAAGTATCAGAATATTTTTCTTGACAATGACATGTCAGCTTCAGCATCAATATCGTGTTTCATTTAATTAGATTGGTATGTTTCACAAGCATAATTAATAACCATAACATCTGCTCCATCCCTTAGTTTTAGTATTTATCACAGTTTTAGAGTATATCACAGTTGTTTTAACGGAATAATATGTTTCATATGTGTTTACATAGTGAGGTGTTTGTAATGATCACTCTGACTTTTATAAATTTGCTTTGTATATTATGAATAAGCGACAAGGTTGAAAAGCCGGAACACGGATTTGTAATGTTCCAAGCAACGAACTGTCGATCGTAATTATGAAGAGTCGAGCCAACTCCTAGAAAGGAACATGTTCAATTTGATTTAATACTCATACAATTGGACAACTACATGTTACTACATTGATGGTTTTGAAAAATGCCGCCCTTTTGTTTAACATGTACCTTACGAATTTAGTTTCTTGTAGTGAGGTGGTTTATTGAGGTTAGAAAATAAAATGACGTAATATTCTATTTATAGAATGGTCTATTTATAGATCTGAGCGCAACATTATAGAAGCAGCGTCCAATGGAGCAAGTTACAGTCTGAAGATTTGTGGTTCTATTGCTGTTAACGTTTTGGCATTCCTGTCCCTGTTGGCTTTCTTGAATGCTACATTAACATGGTTTGGTGAGAGAGTTGGTGTAGATGGTCTTACGTTTGAGGTATTCAGACCCATTTTTCAGACATTCGAAGTATAGGCGTCGAAGCAGGGGCCACTTTTCAATATGAGGATGTCATATACTTTCCCCTCAAACCTTTGAAAGCAAAGCATACACAAATACTTTAATAGAATCAATGCATATACGTGAACATACAGTAAGAAAGATTTAAATATCAACATGGCACAATTTTTGAACCAATTTTTTATCATTTCGTCTATATCTTAGCTTGACCACGGGGTAATTTCTATATTAAAACCAGTTTATTTGGCCTTTATGATGGTTTTTATATCGAAGTTCTACTTTATTTTCTAGTTCATCTGCTCCTATGTATTGTATCCAGTGGCATATTTTATGGGCGTGCCTCCAGAAGACTGCGGAAAGGTTGCAGAACTTGTTGGTAATACAATTGAACAACTACTTGTATTTTTTACGAAATAGCTCAGTCAGCACAACTAACAAATCTTGGTCGAAGGGTCATTGGTTCAAGCCTTATTTTGTAACTATTTAAAGGAAGATAAAATATCTTATATATTCATGTTCCATCTCTAATTCACTCATCATGTAGGGAACTTTGAAGATTGAAGAAAGAGGGGCCAGTTTAGAATGGCTGTTTACTCTAGTTAAGTGGACTCATTGCAGTACATAACCTGAATAACACCATCATCACCACCACCAACATCAACAACAACAACATTACAACACCAGCAACAACAACACTATCAACAAAAGATGATATAGACGGATGCATTATAAACAAAACAAATCAAGTCAATTCAGCACATTCTTGAGACATTTTCGTTAATGGAATTAATGTACTAACTCATTGCTATGCCTTCCACGAGTTAAACAAATAAACCCTGCGCAAAGGAAACCATTTTAGCTAAAATCAGTTTTAAATGAGGTGGTTATTTTACAAACGTAGTATCTAGTCAGAAATCGATGTTTTTATTCGATATTCCAAATTATCATTCGATGTTTTCAATTCTGGTTATTTGTGCCTCTATTTTGTTGCAAAATCAGCATTTACGTTACCTGATATTGAATTTGTTATACATTTACCAAAATCAGGTGTGAAGACTTTTACCAACGAGTTCATCGCGTATGGAAACCTGAAAACGTTGATACAGAATCGGAAAGACCTGAACAACTACACGGATTTCTTTAATACTACTGATTGGTATTGGGACAAAAAGAACGTAATTTTAAATCTAACAGACACGGTGTTAGAAGGTGGTTTTATTAAGGTATGTTTTGCAAATTTATTTGTAATAGTTGGGCTATTTATAACACAATTGCAATTGAAGATTTGAAGAGCATTGTACTCTAAAGGGAAGGAACTCCAGTAGACACTTCGAATAAGAAAACTGACAACAAGTCACATTTACGTTTTAATGTCATTTCTATGATAAAGACAAAGTACATTGAAAGCAATTGCATCATACTGTCGGTGATGTGGTCAATTTCGTTGATATTTTTGGAACTGAAGAACAGTACGACGAGTTTGGATTTGGGGGAAGGTAGTATTTTGGGGAGGGTGGCATCTTCTGTATACGTTTTTTTCTAGGATATCTCGATCTCTTTTCCTATCTATATTCCGAGGGCACAAATCCAAGAAAATATTTGTCATACCGTTTAGACCATCTGGCATTTTTGGCTAAAAACGAACGTAAGAATATTTCTTTTATTTATTGAAGGAAAAGTCTGAAATTATAGCAACCTATGCATTATGTGGCTTCGCCAACTTTGGGGCTATTGGTATTCAGCTAGGAGGACTGGCTATTCTTGCACCATCAAGAAGACTGGATTTATCCAGTTTGGTCGTTCGTGCAATGATTTGTGGAAATGTAGCTTGCTTCTTGACTGCTTGTATTGCGGGTAAGTCGCATTATTTATTTTTTGTTTGAAGGTTTTTTCAGTCAATAATTCTGATTCTGATCAAATCGTGAATTTTGTAGTTTACAATAAGCTGGTTGTTTTCCCTCAAACTTTCAAGTCCAATTTCTGAATTAAATCGATATATTTCTGACTTCATACCTTCGAGAAAAAAACACGCATTTAACGAAGTGCAGACTCTGATTTCAGCGTTTTCACTGATTTTTCGAAAATGAGATTTCTGAGCCAAATTTAAACTGTGAAGAAAAAAGTAAGACACTCTTTACATGGGCATGTTTTCCTTTTTTCAGGTCTACTTTATAAGCCTTTCTGAAAGTGTCGGATGGTTCACTGCAATCATTTCTCCAAGCTGCCGATTTATCATGATAAATTCCTTAAAATCACACCGCGAATGTAACCCTCAACCAGCTTGTTGCCACGGATTATTACTTTGATGAACTCAATAGTTCAAAGTCTATTATATACATGCTCGAGGCAGGTGGCACACGTCAATTTCGTACGTAACAAACAGTATCAGGATTTTTTGATTGTTAAATGCTGATTAAAAAAAGCCATTAATATTAACCTAGATCTTTCACAACAAAAACTTTAGGTTTTATCTTTTAACTTTATGTAATTATGGTGTTTTTTTTTAAAAAAAAAAAACAAACAACAGACATAAGATTGTTGGGTATTCCCACACAAGTGCAACTTTGCTGCTGAGTTCAGTGTAACAGTTATAAGATTCCAACTCCTATTTGAATTTACAGCTTTGTCATGAGCGTCATAATATTGACTTTCCGTAAAAGTCTCGAGTGTGTATTCAGTAGACTTTGTTGACGCTTATTTCGATTAATCACAATACCGCAAGATGTATTTTAGCAATAGGGGTTTAGACGAAACTCGTCGTGATGAGATACATAGACAAACATGTTTCATATTTGCTGAGGATCACAGCGACTCAATTCCAGATTAATATTAGAAAATTATAACAAAATAATTACTCATCTTAAGCTAATATATGAATTGAATTTCATTCATAAACCATTTCATGTTGATGATGTATTTATAAGAACCTTCAGCAACTACATTCAAACTTAATTAAAGCAAGGTTTACCTCGTATTTTACACAATATTTTTTTTCTCTTAATATCATGAAACAAGCTTTTTATGCACATAAACTAAGTAATAAAATCCGTGATACATTTTACTTGTTTTTTTTACACTTTCACCAAATATATGTAGCCTCAGATTAGCTTAAACATAGAGCCTCAGTTCTACGGATCCGTGAGTTCGAACTCTGGGTGCAGCACATATTCTCTGTGATTATTTGGTTGAAGACATTTCGTCGAAGGCCACTCATCCCCAACCACTGACCATTTATGTTGAGGAGTTGGTAGTCACTTGCGGAAAACAAGGTACGTACTATCACACAGTCCGACAAATCAGTTCAGATTGACCTTCATTAATACAACTGAAATTATGCAAGGCGTGAAACCCGAAAAATGACAAAAATGAACGTCTAGTAGGCAGAGTTCTACATTTTTGAAACCAAAGTTAATAGGCTAGTTCTTTTAACAGAAGTATGTGAATTTTCCACACTTGCCAATATGCATTATATATTCCATTAAGCAGTCTTTTGTACAAGTTACAGTACAGTTATCTTAGGTAGACAGACATGTACACAAAGCATGGGAAGTAATTCATGATGGCGTGTTTGAAGTAGAAATTCAGGATTCTCTCTAATATACTAACAGAAGCAATTCGCTTGACTACATATTGATAATCTAACAAAGCAATATGAATGGTTTGAATACTGACCATTAATCGTGTGATTTATACTTATTCAGTAAAGTATATGAACAAAGAAAACAAAAGGGAGCGTTCGGAACACCTCGGCCGAATCCGTATCTCCATCTTTTTAGACGTAGTCTGTCGAAGTTTGCCGAATGCAAAGTGAGATGACAAAATATGGCCTTTATTTACAGTAGGCATTAATTTTGAGATTTATTGCATCTGTTAAATAAAAAAATGATTGGGACCAGTTCACACGGTGACCTTTGTTCATAAGTGACCGTAAATACAAGTTAGACTATATAACTAGATTCGTCCTCTGACGCATATTGTTATTCAGACCACCTTGAACAATTCTGGCGAAGACGCATTTCGATTATATTATTGTATTAAAGACGAGAAAACCTGTTGAGAGTTTGTGATAAAATTATTTCACTGACAGCTTCTGTTTCAGCAAATTGTCTGGGGGCACGATTGATAATTTTTTACCGAATTCCAACGGGTTGTTAAGCATGGATTTCAAGACATTTATTTGATTTAGTCGACTAAACAATATACTAATTTCCCACGGAGTATGTCAATAGATGTGCGCGTAAAAATGTGGCCTTGGGTTTAAGATCTCAAACAAATTGCCGAGGAAAACAATTTGTTTTGACTAGGGCTCGACTCGCAACCGTTCAGTCAACAATCCTGAGCTTATTTTTGATTGGTTTATCCAAGATCAAATTTATCATGTGATTTAAACCAAACTCCGATTACTAAATTACAGAAGACAAAATTTCCCGCGAGGTATTTTCTCTATCACTAAAGTTGGAAATCTTAGATATGTTTTTATAAAGAAAAGCCGGGCTTTTTTTAGAATAAATGTTTTATATTGATAGCACAGGTCTTTTCAGATCTTGAACTGTATTAGTTTATTTTTACGTATTTATCGTCAGATTTTCGGAGAGAAAAATAATTTAGGGATTTGCCAAAAACAATGCAAGCCCAAGCAAATTCCAGTCGGGAGTGTTATTCACAAAAAAAATATTAGTTACAACCTACATCTCGGAATTTTTTGCATACCAGGGCAGAGTTTCCTGTTCTCTGGAGTTTACGTAATTATGGGCTTATTACGTAACTCTGACGTCATTAATGACATTAGACACTCATCTAATGTTTTATTTCTTACTCCATTTGGTTTTCCAAAATATGGATTCTAGATCCGTTTGAGAGCTTTTGTAATAGAATAAAATAATGTGACCTTTAACAAAGGATTAACTGTTTTAGTAAACCAACATGAAAAATCGCAATTTTACTACGTTAATAATTTCAGTACTTTGTGATACAGTCAAACCCGTGAAAATAATACATTAATGAGAGAGATGAAATATGGGCTTTATTCCAAGCTGACCAGTTTTCTGGTATAAATTTGGTTTGTTTTATCCTTACTAATAGACGTTGTGTATAATGTAGACCTAAATCAAAAAGAGGGAGTTAAGTCAAGTTTGACTGTACAGTGCTCCCTCACGTAACGTCACCTCCAAAGACCGATGCCCTCCAAGAAAAGACAGTAAACAAACATATGTCGCGAATGTACCAATACCCTCCGAACAACAACTCCCTCCAAAGAACAACACTTGCCACTCCGACAAGTGTTACTCTTCGGAGGGAGCACTGCATACAATTCTGGGAGTGGCAGATAGCTTTTAACGTAATTACCCCGTACATCACTAGGGTAACAAGAAAAATCAAAAACACTCCATAAGTTACCGCTGACAGTTTCTTCAAGAGTAATTACTAGAAACAGTAAACATTGACATAATGATTTATGTATCTTGTTACGCACAATGGTGTTCCACTTACAGAACTCGACAAGAGCTAACTTTTTACTTCGTACTTTTTACACGCAAAATCCCAAACCAGAAAATAATAATGATTTGTGTGCGGTACCCGGACGATATATTCGAAATTAGGCAATCTCGCTGGTGTGTTGGCTTCACCGCGAGATCAGTAACAGATTTGGCTAAAGTCAATTAAAAATGATCTATAATACATCTAATACCACTTTGGACAAGCCCGAAAATATATACGTATGTAAGACACAAATCGTTTTTTATACATAACCTTACAAAATATTACTGTTACAAAGGGGGTGTTGATGTTTTGACGAGGTAAAACTTTCAATGCTAAAATACTGACAGTATTTTTACTCTTGCGTTTTGTGAATGTTTGTAATTGATTTTTATTGCGAATGAAACCACTTGAAGTCAATTATACAGAAAGATGAGCAGAGTCTCAGAATTTAGAACAGCGCTTGGATACACCTGATTGATTGAATTTGTAAAATCAAGGAATGAATAATGATGAAATTTTCGAATTCATAATTCGAATCGACGTTTTAAAAAGGGGAAAATTCCACTTTCATGAGCTGTTTCTACTCATGACAGGGATTTCTGCTTCATGTTGTTTTCAACTTTTCTGGCGAAGGCTACATCGCTGCATAGATATCAAGTTTCCCAGTCAGTTGCCTTAAAAACAATGATTAAAATAACATCGTAAGTTAAAGTTGACACTCATCCTTAGTTTAACATTCAGTTGACAATTACGGTCAGAGGCTGCTAAATTGGACATTGATTCCAGTAGAATTGTTCTAGTCTGGATACTAAGTAGGTTTATATGACATGTCCTAGGCTTGGCTGATAATGGTTTATTTCATTTAATCCGCGCGTTTAGTTAATAAACTATCTACGTTAAATGATTAATGTTATTTGTTTGTTTTGGGTTTTACGTCGCACTACCAACAGACAGTGTCATTTGGGGGGTGTTCAGCTTTAGTGGTGGACGAAGAACCCAGTTATACATCTTCAGCTTCGTCACCTGTGAAATTTGTCTGGTCTTGAACTAAAAGCGGTTAGGAGTTCATGATTATTAGTCATAACCACTCGACCAAGGAGGTCCCCTTGATTAATATCAACGCTCATGTACTTGGGGTTTGTTCCCGAATATCAACCACCAAGGGATATAAAAGTAAAAATAGATACTTGTTTTACATAATGAGAAATACATTCACAAACAGAATTCAACAAACATAACCTCCATTTGTACAATTACATGTATATATTGACATTTTTACCAGCTTGTTTTACCATGTACGGCTTCTATTAGAAAACGTATTTTAACATTTATCGATAGAATGAAGTCAGTAAACTCACTAACAACAGTCTACATCATCTGAACACTGTCTTAATCATCGTCACCATTCTAAGAATTTCTGCCTGGTAAATTGGTTAGGTGAACTGAAATTTATATTTCACTTTGAAATTAATGAACTGATGTTTGTGAAAAATCCAAAAAAGGTTCACATCTTCCCTTTTCTTAAGTCCAATTCAAATGTTATGAATTTTCGGATTTTTCCGAAAGAAAATGTCCGGAAGGTGTACGAGGATATCCGAATTGAGACGGATTTTTACGATGATTACATTTTTTCAGATTGTTTGGGAATGAGATGTATGTCAAATGCTCGCGTATTGAACACAATGATAATGCTTAAAGTCATGTCAGACTTTGTTCCAACGATGTTGTAGATTCTGATATGTATGTACTCTGTGTGACTTGACACTGTCTATATTTCTTAACAACCTCTTGTTGAGAGTGAGAACCTGAAGCAGAATTATGAGATTGTAAATGTTTCAGATTCATCCAAAATCTCCAATGTCATAGTTCGACTTAATTTTCATCGCCAAGTTTTAAAAAATGATCATGTGGTATTCAGTGATCAATATAAAAAGAAAATACTTTTGTAAACCAAAATGAAACAGTGAAAAGTAGGAATAACTATTGTCACAAATGTGAAATTCTCAGAACTGGTTAACACCACAGACTTTTTGGGCTTAAAGAGCTTATAAAATAAATTGGTGGGAATGACCAGATAATTGATGTATTTGACCACGAATACTTGGGTTCGAACCCTCTGTGTAGTACATTTCCTAGTTACGTTTAGGTTCAAGACTGTAAAAGGTCAAACGCCATTCGCCGTCAACCGATAATTTATGTAATTAATGTGGGGAATTTGGCCGTTTCAAGGTTAGTACTGTTATTAAATGCAGAAAACAAACTGGTTTTGTTGATTGCCCGCCGGTAAGAAACTGATATATACTGTTGAAAAACAACTTCAGACCAGAAATATAAAATACAAAATACGAATAAGTGTAGGGCGACTATTTGTCTTTCAGCTGTTATTTGTATTATTGTAAAGTTATGTCATTTTTTTTCATTGAGTTTAACGCCGTTTTTCAACATTTTTCTGTTATATACGGCGACCGGTTCACCTAAACAATTTTCCTGGACTGTATTCTAACCAGTACTTACTTACCTTTTAACAAAGGAGCCGGCAACTTGCCCACATGTGAAAGAAAATCGACGTTTTTGTCAAATTTTCATTGAAGTGTATGACCTGCTGTGACCGGGATATGAGCGTTAAGTTATATATATTGACAAATACAAAGATAGCGATGAAAAAAAACCAGAACGGAGCAAAGGTATTCATTTCATCATATTCCAAATGTGTTTGGAACGATTGTAATGAATTTGATAAAAATATCAAGTCACGTGGGTGCTATAAATAGAACAAATTACTCACGTGTATCAACGTAGATTTCTTGGCCATCCGGAACACCTCGGATACCTTTGCCATCGTCTTTGATTTCAGTCACTCGCAAACCATCGTACTCCCGAGACATTTTTATGTTGCATGCCCGAGATGATGAACAACCCATGTTTTAATTTCATTGAGCAATGAGCAGAGGCGCCTAAAAGCAATCACATTTTGGGTTAGATGCAAATAAAAGTAATCCTAACAATTTGGCTAGATTCAACTAAAAGTAACAAATGACAAAATGTACGGGTTGATGAACCTAAAGATTCGATTTTGTAGTTAGTGGTATTTTGATAGTGTGATTGTTTGAAACCAGAAGAAGTGGAAAACAAATTTTGGTGAATGGAACCAAATGAAATTAATGATAAATGTATGGTCTAATGGCGGTTTTAGGGGGGGGGGCGGAGCCGGTGTACTCCTCTAAAGTCTGGCAGTCGTAGGTAAAAAAAAAACGTCAGTTATCTGCTCATTGTGTCCATATTCTACATAAACATCTAGACTTTACGCCCCCCTTACCAAAAATCCTGTATCGGCCATTGTGTGAACCGCAACTAAAAGTTGTTATTGACAAATTTATGTAGGGAATTTCGAATTTGCTTTCTAGAAGAATGTTCGAGATAAGCGGGAGTGCTGGTGAAACGTGAACTCTTATTGTTTATATAATCATCTAATTGTATGCATCAAAGCATGCCACACCATTTACGTCAAGTATTTTAACTTTATGATGCAGTGGTACGACATTCGTGACAGAATGAAATAGATTATCTACACGGCTTGTATTATGATATGTCTTGATGACACCATGTATTAATTAAAAAACATGACGTCATACCGTGCTGAAAATTGACAGACATGTTCGTTAGCTCATTCGTCCGTTCTTTTGTTCCAGTTATTAATCTTGTATGACAATTGTACTTAGTTTGTTCTGAGGACACTTACGTGCCAGTATCAACGCGTTATCTCTCATTCCTTGAGCAACTGACAGCTTAATAACGTGATCTGTGAGTCGGTCGCAGGTGCCTCGTTACTTGCTATGTACATTCAACCGTAATGTCACTCAAAAGTATTTTCACTTCTGGTTCCTCAATCCTTCCGATCACCGGTGTCCGACACTGTGCTAGACTAAACATCGGTTTAGTCTTGAAAAATATCCATATTCACAGTTCACTGGACGAAACAAATACGGTAAATAGGGCGCAAAACTTCTATTTTTTAAACATGTATTTCTCACTTTATAGACACGACACGTCCCCAAATGCTTTCGTACTTTACAGATTTTCCTTTTAGGACTTTAGTTTCGGCGCAAAATATAGTGTTAGGCGGGCAACCGGAAACACAATTATTTTTTTCTCGGCAAACTGGGATTGTCCACCGTGGTTTAGGACAGAGTCCGACTCCTGAACCGACTTCATTGGTACAACAGGTTAGACTTTAATCACGCGATGTCTGCTTGCAGCATAAGTTTCTTTTACAGAAAACAAAATCTTTTTTTCTGGAGGAAATATCAATTTCGAATGGTTTCCTAATATCGTAATTTGGATTGACAATGAAGTAACAATTCGTCTGAAACTGACTAGATGCCGTAATCATGTTACGTCATCGCCTAAGCAACCATACACAATAAAAATAGTGGAAGACAAGACATTTACCTGTGAATTATTGTGCTCGCTGGTTAACGATAGTCTCCACCACATTAATATTCTGCCATGTCTAAAATCCTTTGATACATCAAAGATTATTTTATATAATTCGTACTTTTGTTTATATTTTAATGAAATAATTTTGGTGTTTAAATCGCAACCAAACAATCAACAAACATTACTGCGTATGAGATGTTGCTGAGTTTGTTCAAAATCGATATATCATAAGGTGGCTGCTGCGCGTGTCGTGTCGGTTGTCATAGTGACAAATATTGGACTTTGTAATATTATAACGCTCTTGAATGGAGATAACGTCGATAGCGAGATTTTAATGTGACCTTGCTGCTTAAATGCCTCGATTTATATTTGTAATGTTAGTGATATAGTTTATGTACGTTAAAGATCACACTCTGAGATTCGTGATTTATTACGGAAGTATTCGTAAACTCACCGACAATGGCCGAGTTAGTCCGGAAATCGAACTCGGCAATTTACGGAACTCTCACCATAATTTGTTGTTGTTGTCTCCATAAAAGTCTCGCAATAGTTATTAATAATTTACGAAAATGTGATCAGGGAAAGTTGGTTAATGAGCTTCGTACGACTCCAGATACGTGATTATGTATTACAGTTACCGATAGAATTAACCGTACTCGGGCGCTTTCGGAAATATGATATTTAATCATCGCTACCATCATGGCATTCACTATTATTGTAATCATTTATATCTACAATAACATAAATGCAATCTAGTGTTAATATTTTTTTTTAATTACAATATTTGTGAATTTTTAAAAATTATTTTCACTTCTTCTCATAGGTGTCACCTAGCACCAACAATCAGGGTCATACAGCGACTTTCCCCAGTTTTAACGGTGGAGGAAGACACCAGACATACACCTTGATAGAACTACCTGACTCCTGAGTTTCCTTATATATGAAATTTAGTCCCGGTGGGATTCGAACTCACAGCGATGAGGGGATAGTAATTATCTGTAAGAGACCCTAACCACTTGACCACAGAGGAATTTGTCAATAATTTCGTATAGGGTAATATTAATAATGACAAAAGCCATAAAATGTAATAATTGATGGAAATATAATTACTAACCACTTAATATGAATATGAAATGACGAAACACCTTAATATTTATATTGGGTTTCTTTACTATAATTTTATTATTAACAATGTTTTTATTATCATAATCATTATATTAAACATGATAAACATTTTTTTATCATTTACATTACTGCTTCCACAATGTTCTTTTTCAGCTAATTATTATCATTAATTTTATTAAAAGTGTTACCATATCTAGTATTAAAATTTCTTATATTGAAACTTCGACTACAAGAGCTGAACTCAAATTATGTTTATCGAATTATCGTCAACGAGAGAACACATTGCCATGGATATTTGCTTGCGAGTGATAACTTGTTAAATAAAGCTAGAGAAACACCACTGAATGATATTAATGATAATTCCGCCGAGCTGAATAAACAATGCATTGATAAATGCGTATATATGCAATTACATGTCGTGTGATTCCGGCACTAAATAGCATTTACACTGATTCATAGTCTTCTTGTGGTTAAAATCTATAGACTGTTGGTATTAGACAATTAGTGAGATTCCACTGTAAGTTAAATGATTGATCATAATGATATTATGAGCACTACATTAAATCTGCTTTCCGCGAACCCCACCCTCTTGCAGTATTTTTTGCCGACCCTTGCTTTTTTCGATATCATTTTCATATAAACTAAATACTAGAATTTAAATATTAGAGAAAAGATTTACTGGCCCACCGACCCTATATTTTTAGGGACGTTAGCTATGTTTGTATAGCCTTACCCACATTCTCTATGAATTCAAGGCTATTTATTTATGTAAAGAAGCAAGCAGTTACTTGCGGAGAACAAAGTTAGGACTGCTACAGAATCCGGAATGCCGGATAGAATGACTGCCCGTGAGAGAATACTGTGAAAACAGGCGCAAAACCAAAAACAAAAGATTTTTATTTTTTTTTCAATTCCGCAGTTTTCTTAAAAGAATCAATTTTCATTTATCAGTTAGAGTTTTTTACTGGGTTTAACGCCGATATTCAACAACTTTTCAGTTATATACCGTGGCTGGTTCACTTAACCAGTTTTCCTAGACTGTACACTAACCAGTACTAACTATGTCAAATTTTCATAGAAGGATATGACTTGCGTGACCGGTATTTGAACCCAGATCGCTGGGTTACAAGTCAAGCGCACCAACCATTGGACCACCATGGCATCAGAAATCCTTGGTTCTTTCTTTACGCATGCGTGCGAAGCATGCGCATAACATCATGAAATACTTACATATGAATATTATTTTGATGTCTTTCGTAATCGCTGACAAATCAAATCACGCGCTGACAATAATAATTGTTATGTCGAACATCTTGACTCGCTAATTGTTTATCGAATACATTCTTAATTACGCGACCTGTTTTCTCGTTTATTATGTAATAAACATTCTGTTTGGCCAGAAGGTATTTTTATACGATGTAACAATTGGAAATGCCGTAATTACAAGAAAATAAATCAATTTCGCAGAATTATTTTTTTCATTCGCTGGGGGTTTGCGGCAACCTTATATAACCCGAAATAAGTTTTATGTCTCCAAATGAAAACTTGTTTGTACCGTGTGGGTCATTAGATGCAAGCACCTCCTAATATATCGAACATTTTCTTCGCGGGTTGTTAACACGTTACCGGCGGGTCGTATGAGGTCTTCAAGTTATGCTCTCTGTGTACGATTGAGTTACTCTTTCAAGCTCTGACGTCGCATTGTATAAATTCACTTGCGATACACAAATTTGAAATACATTTTAAGATGTTGCAATTTAAGAAGAACCACTATTTAGTATACAAGTTAATTAATGTAGATACCTTCCTACACATATGCCAAACATGCGTATTGTCTGAAATACTAACAGGAAGAAAACGAAAATGTGATTTCAACTCGGAGCTGTATCTCAAATGTTTTGACCTCGGACCTAGGTCGTACTCCGTTAGGACCATTTAAAGAATAAAGCCTCACCATTGGTCAATTTGAATGTTCTGCGAACGAATCAACCAATCACAGACATAGACTTGTGGACTGGTTCCAAAATTTATATTAATTTTGTTCCAACAGTGATTTAACTAAGCAATTTGAAATGCGGGTCCAACCACGAGGACTTGATGACTGGTTCCACATTTCGTGTCTCTTTCAACAACACTTGAACTAAGCAATTAGTGATGCAGGGTTCAGTCAACATGTAAGCATAATTTATGCAACGAGTCGTAAATAACACCATAATGGAGCTTCTTTTGGGAACATTTCGGGGGAAAAGCATGGCGGAACGCTCATGAATGTACAAACGGATCATCGCAAATTTGTCGGTATCTACATTCCGACTTCTATTAATGATATCCATTCCGTATTTACAGCCAATTAATGCTTATCAGCGCCATCAGTAGACAATAAATTATATGTAACATTACATTACCTGGAGGCAGAGAAACAACAATGGCAGATAAATCTTGCACAAAAAGCCATGCTGGACCAATGACACCGGTACAGCTCTTTAATCATGTCAATATGGTTTACGTTGTTGTAAATCTACAGGTATGTGATGTAACGACATCGAACAAAAACAAGGTCGAAAGCGGCGTGTACTTGTAAATTATACACAACCTTCGGACCATTTTGCAAAGATGGGTCTAATTATCTTTCGCAAGTACGGCTCAAAACGGTTATTGTTATGAGCTGAGATAATAAACTTTAACCCAAACTATCCATGTCAGTAAGTTACACTGCGGCCATTTGTCTTTGACAAATGGTAACAATAGATAGGAACAATCGAATGAATATAAAATTTTATTTTTAGGAAAGATGTTAGCAAGAGTTTTGTGTGAGACGACTCTTCGTACAATAACATGGAACTACTTTTTGTCTTCGCATCAGAATTCAATATACAATTTACTTTCAGGCACTAAAATATGAAAGTTCCAGAAAATAATTATTATAAAACTTCTTTGATTTAACTATATAAATATATATCTATTTTGCCTCCCGTTTTAATTTAGGATCACCTTTATTTAGATTTCTTATGTAGCATATTTTGTCTTCATAATTAGTGTAAATTGTTATTGAAAAGTTTTACCAAGTCTGGTTCATAAATGTTGAAGGGATGATGTAGTGTGGTGCATTAAGGCTTAAACTGGCCACACATACATGTATATAAAAATGATCAATGTGTTTTTAGTTCATTATCCACTATCCCTTCAATATGTTAGCCCCTCATGCATGATGCCATAGGAAATTCATAAGTACTTTAGACAATTCAGCCATAGAAAAGATAGTATGTCCCCCTTTAGAAAGAGGAAAACTAGTGAGCCTGATTTACAATATTGATATGCCTAAAATATTCATATTTTCTGCGCATTGTCAGTATCTCATACAGCGCTACAGTGCTTTCAGCGCGTTGATCATTTTGAACATTACTATCGCACCTACCAAGGCTGTGTATTTAAAATGATGCCTTGATATTTTATTGACAATTTTACATGAACTTGTTTCAAAACTATCCAAATTGTACAAATTATAGACAATGGAGCTTTGTGTTTCATAAATGGTAAATTATGCAATTATTATTAACCTATTCGCTCTAATTCATTTCGTAACTACAAACAAATATTCTAATGTTAGCAGAATATGTTTCGGCAAATCGCCTACTAGCATAATACACGACGCAAAAGTCCTATATTGCCATTTTGCTTCGCACACAATAGAATCAAAAGCGATGATGGCAAACAAAAACATCCCGGCTTCCAGGATTAATTCTTTGAACATAGAAAAGGATGTCGATGTTATCTCCATTACGTTCGCTATCTTTTCCCGACTCTAATTGCTTCCAAAATTTCACTCTACCTATTCGCAAACAGAAATATCAACGCCTATGTAAGCTAATTACCGAAGAAATGAATAGGTAGCCGAGTGATTACGATTTTACTCTGCGCATGCGCAGTGGAGTAGAGAAAATAGTGCACTCACGTTTTTTTGGCGGGAATGTAACATTAAGAGGCGAAACGTCGCACTGGACTCCTGGATATACGTGCATTAAGGCTCTATTCTCTTGGAGACTATTGTTTTGAGTTTTAAATATTTTTTGGTGAGTTGAAATGGTTTTCTTGGCAATTTACTAACACTCAAACATAGCAGAGAGAGTAAATATTTGCTAACACTATTTATGAAATATGATTAATTATAAATATGTGAATGATTACCTAAAAACAAAATTAGCATGAAATAATTAAGTTAACTTTGTTATGATGATAAAAACTGTCTCGAAAGAATTGGCATTAATTCTCTCTAAGATATCCATGATTAAATATTAATCATTTAATATTTCATTCATAGATTAATGATTAATTATAAATCAATTTAAACTAATTTATCAGAAATCCTGGGTTTAAATCCCATCATAGACTTTACATGATTGACAATTACACAAACATAAATTCCGTAAGTTAAATGACAAATTTTATGCTCGGACCTCTAGGTTATAAAACTTGAGAACTGTCACCAAGCTCAAATCTTAATTTCACTCAAGATTTTAGGTTGAAAAAATATTGTTTAGTGTTTGAAATCATATTCACATAAATTGTGCTGATTAAAATAATCATAATTATTTTATCATTGCCAAGCTAAAAACATGCAGAGACCAAATATAAGATTTGACTTTGGAGGCCGATCTCAAGTCTTACAACCACGGAAACGTGACATTATGTAGAGATTGTAGGAATATGGGTTGCTTTAAACAACCTTACTTTTGGTTGTAACTCTTAAGCGACGTGGTTGAGTGTCTGCCTACAGTGCTAGGGACCCATGGTTCAATCCCCGGTCCGTACTAAAGGTCTTTCTCTGATAATTCACTTTAATGGTGGCAGCGGTGTTTGACGAACTTAAGACACTGTATATTTCGTTTACCTTTTCAGTATATTTTGCCTGGTTAAATTTATGTCTGAATAATTTTAACACTGTCTCTGTGTGTATAAGAAAGCGAATGGTTGAAAAAATCGTCATTTTAAGTCTGGCTTCGACTTATAGCTAAGTTAGCATAGTAAAATCTATCTAAGTTAACAAAATTTATTACGTACACTATTTCACACTGGGGTTTAGTTGTTCCGTAATTACTGTCTTCATGGCTTTAACATGGAATAATGTGTTGTTTAATTTCTTTTCCACTGAATAATATGATGAGTGCCTTACTTATACGTGATTTATGTTTCATCAGAGCACTCTTGAATACTCGCCAAAATACTTTGTGAAATAACGTTTAGCTCAGATAAAAACTAACCCTAGAAAATAAAAAAAACGATATCATTCGTACTGTTTTTTTTTGTTCTACATTAAGAGTTCAGGAGAGGAAAATACCGTCCGTAGATCTAAGCTTCTCGTGAATTTAGTCTGCATGCATCTGTCTTCTGTACAATAATTGATACACGATCGATCTGGGGTACTTGCGCAAATCCTTCCTTCAGAGTTGGTTGCAATAGCAACTGTCTCTCTCCCTCTTTCTCTCTCTCTCTCTCCCTCCCTCCCTCTTTCTCTCCCTCCCTCTTTCTCCCTCTCTCTTTGCGCGTATTTATACAGTATTATCACTGAAAACAGGAATCTAAAGACCGGAATTCTCTCTTTAAATAGGACGATTTCTCAAATTTCATTTTTTTTCTCTTTTCCAATAAATTGTTCTCTGAAAACCGGAATTCTCAGGAAACCGGACTTTGGCCAAATCCGGATGGGGTCCAGTTTTCAGGGATTTTACTATATTACGAAGTGCCGTAACTAATACCTGAAAGTGGCCTTTTAATCGAGATGGTCTTAATATACACGCACGACACATTATAAGGCAACATTAATTGTTATAATTGTACGATGTTCATAACAAAATTATTTTTTGCATTCGTTTTCGGGAAATCTACCTTGAATAATAATCAGCAGTCCTTATGATTTATAATCATTACGTTTATATAATAAACCATGTTTTGTCAATACACGCGCTGTAGTTTATTTGTTAAGTATCAAAATAAACGCTTACTTTTCCTAGAGAAAATATTTTATGCAGGTCCTATAAACAATGTTTTTAGTTTTATATCGTGTTATACGCACGTAAAAACGGTGCATTTCCACGAAGTACAGTAAAACCTCACTTGGCAACCACCTTAATATAAGGACAACCCCAATATATCGATCACTCATTTTCGAACCGTTATTACTCCATATTTCAACTTGACAATGAGATCAACTCAATATAACGACCGCCTTTTTCTAAATCTAATGGAAGTCAATCACAGATTTATTGTGTTATTTATACAATATTTTGTTGTAAAAAGTCCGAAAATGAATGAGCGTGATAAAGGGGTTGTCTAAAGAAGGTTCGCATCCAACAAGATGTGTTTCGATGAAATAAACAACCTGTAGTTCAGTAGCGAATGTTATACTACGGTTCAAGAAGTTGATTTATTTCACTGTGTTGCATTTATATCAAATTATATGTAACATACAAGCATTTCTGTGATAAACTACAGATTGTATCGTCAATCAGTTCCCTCTTAAGAGGTTTTTATACCATCTTGTTAAAAAATATTTTTTTTTTTTTTGGGGGGGGGTAACTTACCCCAAATTTTACTTTGAGAGTACATGTAATGTTGATATTTATTAGACGTGTTTTATGACGACAGATTATAACATGCGTCGTTTTACGTAAAACACTTTCTTACAAGGCGTATTTTGAGTGCTCGAGGCGAGAAGGACCAAAAACTAAACATTTTTCAGCACACCCTGAACAAACTCAACACGTACATTTAAATCACATCTCATAATTGGATTTGACAGATCTGTAGTATGAATTTATACCATTATAATTAATGTTTACTTTTATACCGCGATAAAAATACCCTGTATCATCTTTTCTGTATTCCTGGGTTTAATTCCATCCGAAAGAAAACCACAGGAAATATCTAGGAATTCACACAGCATATTTAATTATTCTTTCAACGTGCATTCGGCGGTTTTTCTTCCTCTGACATCTTCGTGCATGTGTGTTTGTATAATCGCAAGGGGGGGATTGCTATCAACTGAAAACAGACACACAAACGAAATTTGTCAGATAATCGAAATCATACTTATCGGGAAACATCTAACGTAAAAACCCGCACAAAACGTGATTAACGTCTGCATATGAAATTTCCTGATAAATCCCATGACGTCACGAAGTTTTTGACCCGAAATTAATAACCCGGATCATTGCAAAAAGGTTAAGCAGATGTACAAACGATTAAAGTATGGTGTAACAAAAACATACATTATAAAGAAACAGTACGCTTAAATATATTATTTTCCGTTTTACAAAATTACAATAAGAGTATCTATTTAACCGTTTACACGCTCACGCATGCGCAATAGGAAAATTCTCTTCAGTGTTGATTACAGTGGAAACTCTCAGCATTGTTACGGCTTATCAGTATAGGTTGGCGGTTCAAGGCTGCATAATTCCATGAGAGAAAATGAATTGTTCGTTTTATGTATTTTTATGACTCTGATGTGTTTATCTTATTATTACTGCGTGAAACAAATCTTGTCTAAATTCTCTTACATCCAGTTTATTGTTTTAACGTGTATAATATAGATATAGGCCTACATTGGCAAAAAAAAGAACAACTGGGCATATTGCGTAAAATACGTACAACGAGAAATGGCTGCTCTCAGTGATTCGAAATGACGTTGTAACATTGAGCGTTTCTAAACCATAGTAAATAAAAAATATAGCCCAAAATTCTCAGACAGGTTGTGTCATTTTATTGGCATATTGTGTTCCTCTTGTTGTATTTTGAATGGAAAAGCGAAAAAAAGTATTGACTGTATAACGCATGAATTACCCATAAAATATATATGCTTACATGTGGCTATTAATACTTTATTAGTGCATAAAAATATAAAACAAGCTGATAATTATATTCAGATCAAACTATTCACCACTTTCCTGTGGCGCATCTATTTTATCAAGAACGTTACATACAGCATACACTTTGTCTGCCTCTTTGTATAAACCTCTTAAGCGGCGTTTTTTTTTCGCCAATTGAAAACAAAATGTATACATAAATCCTTTTTATACTCAAGCGAAGAATTGCTTGTCAAAATGCTATTGTCTTTGAAAAGGTAACGAGCGAACATTCCTTTGTATTTAAAGTAAGGCATAGTATGCATCGGTGGAAGTCACTGGTGTTGTCATATGTATTATAACAATCCATAAAGATGTCAGTTAAGTATGGCACTGTATTTTTTATCCTCACAACGAATGTCTAATTGCATGCTTTCGTAATATAGTTATGAGAAACAATTAATTCTTTGGTGTCTGGTTGGAAGTTTACATGTCATAACGTTTCCTAAGACAATAATAATCACGGCATTGTTCTGCTGTAAAACACACAAGGCGTCCGTGGTATCCCATTCCATCTCTAAAAACAGTCTTTGTGATTTTCTCTAATTACATACGCATTTAGTCCCGTGATTCGTAAAAATTTAGAACAATCAATAATCGCATCAATATTTACGTCATCAATGACGTGTTTATTAGATTTGTAATGGAGGTTTGCCGATGTTTGTTTTTGTGATCGCCAATGCTATGACGCAATATCGTGACGTCATTTCTTTTACAGTAATATTAAGGCTAATTTTATTGAAAATTGACAAAAAGTTAAATAGTTACTGAGGAAATCGTAGGGTTTTACTCGTTGTTTAATTGTACTACTAGTATTAAAGAATTTGACAAAGACAATTTGGAATATATGCTATACGAAAAAACTAGCCATGTGGTATTCAGTGTGACTCATTTTATGTTCGAAAATTAAGGGGAAATAATGCCTTTTTAATGACATTCTTCCGTTAATAATCAACTGTACCGAAAAATTCTTCTTGAACATTATCAAATTGTATTACGATTTTATGACATCAAGGATGAGAAGCCTAAACCAGTATTGCATACAAGATCATTACACCAAGTTTCAAGCAGACTGTAGCCAAATTTAATGGCCACCTGTGAACATTGGACTCGGCAGCTGTCTTTGCACATATGTACAGTTTCTGTAGGTATTACTAATCATTTGTAGTTCCGGGTCACTTAGACATTAATGGTTCGGAAATTAATCATAACTCTTCCACATCGAATACTATTATTTTTGTTTATAAGGTATATGTATTGGAAGTAAATCGGTAAAATGTCGTTTCTGTATGTTGATCAATGGACCGGGACGGGATTTGCTAATTATCACAGTGGAAAAAAATCTACCTCAACACCGCCTGCTGAAACTGAGCTACGTAGATTTCTTCTTGATTATCTTGGTATCATTTGGTCGATAAATGTATATTCTCTGTGTTGCATTCATGTGAGAACCCTATGCAACAAATCATGGCAGAAACAACCATATTGTCCACACACGTGATTCATGGAGTTCTGGGTCACATGGATGCTTGTCATTGTTTAAAGGGGGCATATCAGGAAACTATTTATGTTTCAGTCTTACTTTTTTCCCTTTTTTAAGTTTTTCAGACAAAGAAGTTGACAAATATTAATAAAATTATTTATATACATCTATGTGTTGTTTCATTTAAACTGCTATACTGAGAAGTTGTACTATGAAAAATTACACGTACACACACATGGTCCGAGGCTTATATAATCAGTGCATGCGTCACAATACACAATTTTGAATGAGTAGATTAAGTAAATAAAAATTGCAATCATGCATTTTGATGCTGAGATACCAGTCGTTTATAGTATGTATAGTTCTATTCGCTTAAAATGCAATTAAAATGATGACCGCTGTTTAATCGTTAGTAACCCGGAACTACATATTAACCAACTGTATTAAATCGATAGACCAATGACTCCTGTTTAAAGACAAACTGTTCATAACGACCGTGTTATTTGGTTGGCCTCTCATAACAGGTTCCCCGCACATGAAGCCATTTTGTTACTTTCTTACCAGAGTGCACATTCATCATTACTGCATGCATACCTGCAGATAATCATTCACATAACTTGGATTTTTTTGGACGACAGATGTAACGTATGCTTGTGTTTACTACCCGGCTAAACAAAATATTTGACACTGATTTATCATCATTTCATGAATTGTCAACCGTCCAAGATTATAAAAAATCCCTGGTTTTGTTGATCAAATTAAATTGAATTTTTAACAATATACACTTAAGGTAATTGTCGCCATAATGTGGATTGGTATCAAAATTCAATTAGTTTCGTCCTCGGCTTGTGATATCAAATTGTAATATTGTTCACAGCAGATTTGTATATTAATTTCATTCGCTACTTGGGTATATAACACGGGTATTTACGACAAGTTTGTATTTATGTACAGGTATTTTGGCGTCAAACCTTGCGACTGATGATATGTTTCTCGGTTTTGCTTGTAGTAAAAGTCAATTGCCTGTGAAACTAAGTTTTGATGTAATTACAAATAGATAGGCCTAGTTGCTGGTGTTGCTGGGAGTTATGAAATGCCTCGGAAACAAGTAAATTGATATAACATCTAAATAGTCTGAAAGTGGAACTGAATTCTAGGCACGAATTCAAGAGTGACTTCAGTTGCGTGAGATACAAAATCTTGTTAATATTCCAAGAGTCTAGAAATAGAAATAGGTTCTATCTTTAGATGATTTTTAACATTTTTTGAGTGTTGTGTTTTATGCATCATTAAACATGGCTTATTTGCTCTAACAAAAATATTTAGATTACTTGTTCATGTTGTGTTCAAACATTTATCAAACCTTATTTTGTACAAATTTACTTGAATCTTACGACCTATGAAAATTTGCAACCATAGTCAATTTCAGAAATATATAATACATATCCGACAAGTCCTTATTTGAAATATAACCATAGGAAAAATTAGGACTTTTGTATTGACAGATCAATTAATTTTTAATGCTCAAACTTCTTGTATTCAGTGTTGCGACGTCAGGGGCCATATCTCA
The DNA here is from genome assembly GCA_008271625.1 of Lutraria rhynchaena. Taxonomy (NCBI): domain Eukaryota; kingdom Metazoa; phylum Mollusca; class Bivalvia; order Venerida; family Mactridae; genus Lutraria; species Lutraria rhynchaena. Next base: position 1,267,880 of record VIBL01000039.1, read on the forward strand.
ATATTTCAACAATTTCCAATTAATATTCAGTTTGGCAGAATTTCCAGAGTCGAACACAGTTCATTTTGTGCACTATTGGTCCATGACATTTTTTTCTTTGTTTCTTTTTTTTTTCGCTGATCTGTTTACAGAACGCTACATTTTTACGCTGTTAGCAACCAAAATTAGCGTGAATTCTTAAACGTTTAAACAATAAAATCCAGTCACCACCCGTACCATTTTCACAATCCGGAAAATGAACGGAACATAGCCAGTCCGCTATTATGTCAGAGCATTTTCACGAATCCTCCTCACATTCCATTCTAATGCGCTTCGCACTCTAGTTATGGAAAATATTTCCGTCTTACCACGTAGGAATATATACCGCGACACGCTCAATTTATGCGGTACTCAATTCATTCCTCGTTACGTCATTTCTCGATAACGCTATTATCACGAACATAATTATACGTCTCTGAGGCGAACGTCTTTGTCATTAACTGTTAATTGGATTATCGGAAATGATACAAGATACTCACATCAATACAAACATTCATAGCATTTCCTCGATTTTCAATCATATGAGATTTCAATAGAGTGAGGCAATAGACACAGTTTTACCTACCTTTTAAACCAGACCGATATCTTTGGAAACGCTAGATCGTTCCGATAGAATTTAACCGATAAAGCTACGATTATCGATTGATTCTCCCATGTATATCGAATGTAATGAACTTATTGGTACTTTAATTATTTCAAATAACACTATTCTGTTGTTAAGGAAATTCCGATGATTGTTGAAAGATACGATAAAACCTCGATTATTTGCTGGTACAACATTAAGACCACCATGTTACAAAGAAGACGTATCACTATGATATCAGTCACGTTTTTTTTTCAATATCGCAACTTAAAGATAGGAAACACTTTAACAAAAAGACCATTTCCTTGTGTTCCAAATAATGGTCTAAATATTAAGGGATTTATTGTGTAGAATTCAAAGCAACTTTATTTTACTGAATCTACGACAGATGAATTTCAGACACTGTTTTATCAATTTGTAGCAATTTATAATAGAGATAAAACGGTTTGGGCTGCTCAAATTCTTCTGTAAATTGACGTTTGGGATGCCAATTTTGCTTAAGTTGAATGAGAAAGCTTGTCCGAAAACAGATATTGTTCTACGTGACTGGAATGTATTTATAATGGTAGAATATATTACAACACAACCTCTCCAGAAAGGCTCTCTCTAGAGTAACAACATCCCTTCAACAAGAGCATGATTTTTTCCATTGTACGATTTAACTATTAATTTAACCTTTCTAGAACAACAACCTCTCAACAACAGCAACAATATAACTTTCCTTCTCCCGAAGGGTGCGGCTTTGGAGAGGTTGCTCTGTATTATCATGTTGATAAAACTGACGTTTTGAATTCTGTTCTCTGTTACGAATGTCAAAAATGTAATTTGTTAAAGTTAAACATTTAATTGTAATATAATTTATTACAAAACTCTGCTGCCATAACGTATACCTCTATGGTGCTGAATCCATGATACAGCAGAAAAAATAAAACACTCATTTAAACAAATCACATAAGACAACTACCAGGCTGAACGTTGGATGGTAGGATAATACAGTCGAAAGCGGTTATTGTGAATTCCTCGGAACCGGAATAAATGAAATAAAGAACAGTGAATGTTGGGAAAATAAAAACTTCCCTGTATCCGAACATTCACTTTAACCGAGTTCACTATATCCGGGTTTTACTGTATTTTTTATAATTTTGAAGAAGAGCAATTTAATCACACTATAATATAACCTGTGAACAAAATGCAAACATGTTGAGGGGGAATATGGACTTTGAGAATATCTTGATTTTATTCAAAGGTTTAAACAGTCGAGTATTTAAATGAATAAGTCACTTAGTAATACTAAAGACCGGCTGTTACGCTCTAATGGTTCATTATATACAATTACAGTTAACGCAGACTTTATTGTACTTCATAATACTTCATCGGTTCATTCCCAGTGTCCATGTGTTTCGCATTAGCCCGTAATGATAATATCATTAGTTATCGTATGATATCATCAAACGTAATAGATGTAAAACCATTAACATGTAGAGTGACACCACCCCCTCCAACCAAAAGAAATACATAAGAAAGACTCAACTTCTATAAGTTATTATTTGCAATTACCATAAATTATCTGTCTACAATTGTTTACAATCCCAACAATGTAGCCGCGTGTCAATAATTATCCTATTATCATTTCATCATAAGATCGATTATCTTTCACTGCGTCGAAGATAATTTAATCAATTATCGATTATGTATGTTTTGCGCTTGACCGGTACAGGATGCTCTTACTGATGGTAATAATTCGTGGTATCAGCTTTTAGTGATTACAGACGATATAAAGATTTTCCCGCGTTAATTGACAAGACTATGAGATGATAACTCGCTCCATCTGAGACAATAATGATGCATGTTCGCATATGCTGGAAAACAAGTAAAACACATACTCAATTCAATCGATTTGGCTCCAATTCAATGTATAAATACTAAATAGAGTATAACCTCACGTAGCGACCACTTCAATATTAAGTCCACCTCATTATAAAAACTACTTTACGGGCAAGTTTCCGCTATTTTCCTGTACATTTTAACTTGATAATGAGATCGCCTTAATCTTGAGATCGATATATTTGGTAATCTCAAAAAAAATCAATAAATCTGTTTACACCCTTCAGTACGCATGCGCAGTAGTTTCAAAACTGTATATACTAAAAAATTTACGGACGGATTCACAATGTATTGAATGTTAAATTATTAAAACGCCCCGAAAATAGCATGAATCCAACTTTACTGTCCGTGTTTGAAGTAGACTTGTTAGTATTTTTGTCTATGTTTCTTTTACCGTCAGAGATAAAGTTGTATGATCAAACAATTAACGCCACATAAAACCAGTTGTACAAAGACTGATTTTTGAGTTTTATGAACGATTTTCTAGGTTATCTCGCTCGCCTAGATTTCATATCTTCATTAGTCTCTTATTACGAATATACGATTAAACAACGATGTATTTTGGAACGTTGCGCAGACTTCGCCCATTAACACTGATAAAAAGCTTTCATAAACCACTTTGCACGGCATTGGGTTGTTTTGTTGTTTGTTTGGTTGCGTAGGATAAAATTAATACCCTATTTCTGTTAGAGTTGATTTTGTATCAAATTGCCCAAATGGAGCAAAATGAACGCAAAGTACCGTGGGCTGATCCAAAAGTTCTTGGACAACACTTCTTTATTATGCATACGCCGTGGATTTTGGTCAAAATTTCACATGATATGACAGTTAAGTAAAACTTTACAAAGCGACCCAATATTACGACCTTTACATTAAAGCAAACACTTTTTTGTCGGACTGTTTTTAATATTGCATATATATTTTAGTTTCATATTGAGACCCAATACAATAACAAGAATTTTTTAAGACCAAAAGTTATCATTAATATCGAGGTTTTATTGCTATATATCCTATATATTTATGCTAGGCTATAAATAAATAGTTGATATCAATATTTTTGATAACACTTATTGTGAGACTGACTTCTCACGTCCGACGATGTTGCCAAAAAAATTCACTGGGGTTTACAGTCGTACTAACAGTCAGGGTTATTTGGGCTCGCATATACAACATGTAACGTTAGTAATATTCATTCAGATTTCATTTATTCAGAGTCTTTCATCTCAACGGAGAATCATTCTAAACATTCCTTACGAAAATGATTTTCAGACCGCACCTTAGAAAACACATGCTGCGGCTATCTAATTAGCGGAGAAACATTTTTTTCTTGCAAGCCAATGCGAGTTTGTTATCTGAACCATCATTCCGATGAAGTTACAATAGAATATACCTTGATTTCAGTCTAATGAAATTGAATTATATTTATCTTATCAGATATTTTCTCGGGGAATTGCTGTTTATGTAGCGGAAAAAATCCTGAGCGTGAATGGAATGTTATGAGTATACGCTATATACGAATTATCGTACAATATACGAGCGATGTCGTTATATACGAGCGACGTCGTAATTATACTAGCGATGCCTTTATACGAGGTTTTCGTATACCAGCGATGTTGTCATTTACGAGTGAAGTCGTCACTTAGAAACATGGACATTGTATCGCTTTTTTATTCGCAGAAAATAATGATTCCCGTATCCTTAGCATTGTATGTAGTATACATGGACACAAATGGACTCAGTTTTATGCTACTTGTAAAATATTCAAACCCAGTGGTCAAAGGTCACCAGAATGAATGACTGGGATATTGGGAGTCGGTCTGAAAGTAACTGGTCGTTATAACGAGGATGTTGCAATACTGAGGTGGTCGCTATTATGAGGTTTTACTGATATTACGAACGGCCGTTGTTGCATGGCGGTCTTTGTGAAAAGTTGGTCGTTGATTTAGGATTGGCTGTACTGACAGTATGTTCTATAATGTCTCTAGAAATGATGGTTGAGACCCGTGACCAATCTATACCCAGTGTTGTTCGTTATCCATGACATGTGTCCGAGTCTCCTTTAGTTTCCATCTGATACACAAAATCACTTTTTTGTTTTTTTTTCTCTAAATGTACTTTTGTTGTCATAATTTTACTTTTTTTACCTTCGACTGATGCGTTTCGTTGGTATTTGAGCGATTTAACTTTGTGACCTAATTACCGAAAGTAAACAAACACTCTCCATCGGGAAATAGTACCCTCGATAAATAATATAATTGCTTTGATCTTGTGGTAAATTGTAACATATTTTGTCTCGAATGTATTGCGTATTGTAAATTATACATTGTGTATGGAAGGTCGATGGTTCAACCCAAGTGCACGCCTGGGGTCTTCCTCCACCGGTAAAACTTGAAAGTCGTCAAATGACCCCGACTGTTAATGCGGTGCAAAACCTCAGTGAAAAAAAATGTTTCATGATAATATTCTCTGTTTATTGACAGATAAGGGAAGAAACTGTTTGTCAAAATGAAGAAAAGCATCCACAGAAATGTGGAACACTAATGAACGAAACAGATTGGTTACTGGAAGTTTTCCACAGATACTCCATAACGACATGTGACTAAAAATTCACACACAAAAAACGCTAAGAAATCACACACAAAAAACCGCTGATATATAACATTCGTATGACAGCACAATTTAGTGCCATCTGGCCTGATTATAGGATAAGTGCACATAAAACATTCTCTATTCTGCCTCAGGGAATCATACACGTTCCTATAACATTTTCCATTTAACAACAATCGCAATATAACAAACTATAACAAATAATAAGAGATAAAATGTTTAGTGTTTCAATAAATCGAAGCCTTCGCCGAAAGCAATCCCACTATTCACTGCGATACGTGAATCTTATACCACATTTGTTCCACACGTTGTATAAATCTTTTTTTATACAATAATGCAAGTTTAGTATCATTTAAGTGTCCTGAAATTTGCCAGTGGGCCGGCAATGTAGATTTGATGAATTCTGCTAATTAATAACATATACTTAATAATCAGGTGGATTATACGTATAGCGTAGCCAGAGCTCATAAATTATGTTACAATAAGCAAACATTCCATATACACGTGTCTTTTTCAAAGCACACGCTTCAAAAAGTACGTGAAAGCATATTTGTTACATTCATCATCAAACTATTGACGTTGATAATAATTATTAAGCCGCGACCGTTGTCCAGTGGCCAGTACACTGGACTTGTAATCCAGCGATCTGGGTTCAAATCCCGGTCGCGGCAGGTCATACTAAAGTCCAGGAGAACTGGTTAGGTGAACCGGCCGCAGCATATTCCTGAAAAATGGTTTAAAACGGCGTTAAGTGAAAAAAATCGAACGTCTGGTCATTTGCGGAACAATTTTAAATGTTATTGAACCTAAAACTTTTAATGTACTTTGAACTGACCATTAGCAATGGCTAATCAGTTTTCGTACATGGAATGATATAACTATTCTTGACATACTTTAAAATTGCTGCCCAATCAACATTGCTTAAAAGTTTCTCACCGACCCAATTAGTTTCTTCAAACAACGGTTCGGAACAAAGGGTCAAGGACAACACACTTGAGGCTAGCTAAACTGATACCTGTTTATCAATACATTCTTTTGCATTAAAAACGTGATCTGAAAATTTGTCTTTATTTAGAGTTTACAGTTGATTGTACAAGAAATAAATCACTGACTAGGTTATCCCATAATCCCTTTAATCTCGAGCCGAATGTATGGAACCAAGCTATGCTATTGTTCAGAAGGAATTATTTTGGAACCACACAATTAGATGAACGAGTTATAGCTAAATTTAACTGAAACTATTTTTAACCCTACATAATTTTTCATCCTGTATTCTGATTCCAAAATTACGATAAAAAAACAGTTATGAGCAGAATGCTGGGGAACGGGTTAGTACGGATAAGTAACCATGGAGCTCTAGTTAATGTAACGCCTTACATAACTGACACGTAGTTGATAATCGGCGTCGAAACAGTATTTGTATTATCTAGGACACTGTGCGAATAGTACATATTATACATATTTCCCTCCAAAATATATTGGCAACTATGAGTGAAACACAGGCCAACACCTTTTTTCGGAATCATCTAAAATGACTTTATCAACGTCTTCATTTTATTCAATACAGTTATACACCATAATGCCAATCATAGTCTTATTGACATTTTTATTTTCACAAGTTTCCAAAAATACAAAAAACATGACCTATGAATGTGTAGCATATCCATTTCTGCCAAGAAAGAGTATTACATTGTATATAATATTGTGTTGGCTACGAATTTTTGGATTATCTTTGTGTATACTTATCGTTTGATGTTATCTTAATACTTTGTTACGTAAATATATTTCCGTTACGCTATATCAGTACTTTGATTGACACACAACATATGTGAATGTTTGATCAGTCTGTCCTTCGTATAACTCACTATCAGACAGAAACTCATCGCTAAAGGTACTAGACATAGGATTATTTAGTTACGCGTAGAAGTCTGGGAGCTACAGGTAATATTGTACTAATTTATGCGACAGCTAAAAAGCAATGTATACCGATGGTTTTAATAATGTATTAATTACTTTATAGTAAAATAAGTCTACTACTTTAATTTCATAACAATAGTGAGATAATAGTTAACATGTATATTTTATCATTAGTTAAATAAAACTATTCACAGCTTGTTTTCCTTTGCGCAAAAAACTATTCACCATGAATTCAAATTATTCTATTTATTTATTGAACGGCCTTTTCAGACCTAAAATGATTATCCATATGTATGTGAGAAAATTTCGAAGTAAAAAGAATGGGGAATTTAAACTACTCCATTAATACGCTTTCATGGGTAATAATTTATTTCTGTTCAAGATTTTTATCAATTCGATAACCTGAAAATTTCACAATGAAACAGTCAAATAAATTCACCATTATAAAACCTTGTTTTAGTAACACTCACGTGGTAGTTACTTGATACAGACATGTGCTTTCTGACAATATCATAATAGAATCGACTATAAACACGTCAAATTCATTCATCGTAGCACCTGCTTCTGCAGATTTTCGTTAATTTAATTGTCTGTTTTTGTGTTAAATAAATATGCCAATAAATACGGTACTTGAAATATCAAAAAGTTAGCGCACACTTTTAAGTACATAAATCATTCTTTCTGTTCTTGGTAATTGTCGTTCTTTTTTGTAGTAGTGAGATGAAAATAAATTCGTTATTTAAAAAATATTACTTTGATGATATTGCAAAACTATTTCACGCAAGGAGCAATGTAAAAACGGTAAAGAAAAAACAGTCGTACACAACTGCAATTCCCGTTTTAATTTTGCATTGTTTTTCTTTAGTCTTATATAAACGATAGTAGATTTCATAGATTTAATTAGCTTTCATTTTGAGCCACTTCAAAACCAACACGCATCGTGCATAGAACGCATCATGCTGACATTTTAATGTCTAGCATCGCTTAAGAACACGCGCTATCTTATCTCAACAACAACAGAACTGTTGCAATCTCGTTTCCAATACGATAAGCAGTAAAATCTTAACACATAAATCATCCGAATCCTATTAATTACGAATATGTGTAACCTCACGTAGCGACCACATCAAAATTACGACCACCTCATTAAAGCGATAACACAGTATCCGGCCGGTTCTTAATACGTCCTCTTTAGTTCACCTTGATAATGCGGCCGCCTCAATAGTAAAACATTTTTCTTAATCCAAGAGGTGGTCTTAATATAGAGGTTTGTTTCAACAAATGCATCCAAAATTGAAAGAGAAGTTCTATCACTTTGAATGTTTTCCATGTTTTCCCTTCCTATCATCTTTTGAACTATACACATTATTGTTATTGCTTCATTCTTCGAGCTTTATTGTTTGTCACACTTCTTATCAATTTCCTATCCAACTAATTAATATTTTTTGTGAGAACATTGTCAAGTTGATTGATGAAGATGATCATATTCAGTAGAGTGTGCTAAAACACAGTCATGAAACATGCCGATTAGGTGTTAAACCTTTTATCGTAAAGGGAGATCTTTGACTGGTATACTTTCATGTCACTTTCTATATCTTGTAATGCATTCAGCTGTCATGAATTTAATAGACCATTTTATCTGATACTCTTTTTATTCTTGCTGTATATCTGCTAGAGGCTTTTTGATACTTAATAGTTTTAGACGTATGATTGTAATGGAGGACGAATATCTACTTCATATACAGTGAAACCTCTCCAGAGGGACTCTCTCTTGAGCGACAACCTCCATACAACAATAACATGATCTTCCCAACTGTATGATTTAACTATTAATTTAACCTCTCAAGAGCAACAACATCTTAACAACAACATAATTTTGCTTCTCCCAAACGGTGTTGCTTTCCAGAGGTTGCACTGTATTAGCCAGTAAGCTTCCACTAAATATTTCGCTTGACTATGATTAGATTAACGCTTTAGTACCCACTGCACTAATGTACTTAAGACAGACTAACGACAGAGAACATTCTAGTGTTTTATTCCCAAAATATGCAGACACATGTTTGTAATAGCTATAAAATGTATTTTCAGCAAAAGCATAAATCAACAAACATAACAATTGGCAGGAATTATGAAACATATCTCCGATCTAGATCATTGTCATTGTAACTACTTCTGCTGTATCTAATGCTTACCAAAACATTTCTAAGCCTTTTGTTGCAAAATCATCAAAGTAAGTGTTGTCAAAACACGAATTCCGTCTTCTACAAATTGGTATCTGATATATTGAAGCGATGTTGACAAACTTCCAGCCGTTGAAATAATAATAAAGAACATCTGACGTTTTTAAAGCTTTTATTGTTTAGTTCGCCTGTTGTGTGATTTCTGCTAACTGTGTTTCTTATAGTTTTCTCCTTCGCCAGATTAAGGCCGATGCAACTGTACATGTCTGAAAACATAAACATACGTACATTATTAATATGTTGATGTATGGATTAACATCTTCAGGACTTTTAGGTTATGCAAATTTGTTACAATGTGACAGTATAAAAAAACAAGGTTCATCTCCAACACATACAACAACGCCATCATTTTTTCCAACGACAACAAATTCATAAACACCACTTTCAACAAAAACAGCATTAGCACCAATATCTCCATCAGCACCAATATCAACATCTGCTCCAATATCAACACCTGTGCCAATATCATCATCTGCACTTATATCTTCATCAGCACCAATATCAACATCTGCTCCAATATCATCATCTGCGCTAATATCATCATCAGCACCAAAATAAGTATCTTCATCACTTTAACCGTTATGTAGTCATACCCATCAACAATCACTTGAACCAGAACACCAATAAGAACATCAGCAAGAATTATAACACCACAACTACAAGCACCAAGAGCAAAATACGAGTAATTGGAAAATGTTCGGAGAGATTTATAACCCCCTTTCGCAGTGTCATAATTTCGAGACCATTACTTTTTTACACGACTGTTTAAGTGTCTGCTATTTTAAGCGTATGTCGACGACAATAAAATGCGTGCTAATCCATTACAAATATTTGCTTCACTTATGGTTCGAAACAATAAAGAAATTCCGACAAAAATACACATTAAAATAAGTGACAATTTTTATGATACTTTACATCCTAGACGCATCTACCTCATATTATACACATAATACCTCGTCTAACCTGGATTAACCATTTTCATACAACATATATTACAAAACAGTCATGTCTTAAAATTGCTGGGGAAGCTATTGAAATATATACATATATGCGTGTGCTTATAATAGTTTGTATGCCCGTCAGCCTGATCCTGATTAGCTCAGTTGGTAAAACAGCTGACTTGCAAGCAGAAGGCGAGCCCTGTATCGCGAACTTTTATTTTCTGCCACCCGTTACACGATTCTGCTGTTACAATGAATTATGTAATATCAACTTCCTGTGGACAAAGGCATCCCGGTTCTGAAGACTAGTTCTATAATAATTTTCAAATAAAACGTTATTCAGGTATATGACCATCCGTGTAATTCGTTTAGTTTTCATGTACAAAGTCCCTTTGGAGAACAGTGACACTCTGTATATTTCAATCGCTTTCAACATACAACAGTACGAGTTGGAATGTATGATTTGCAAGCAGAAAGTGGAGAGGGACTCCTAAGAGATACCATTAGCAATTAATTTCAGAATTGTAAATTCTTTGTGTATTCAAACTAACCAACACAGGTTACATCGATAGTTTCGCAGCAAACAATACTATGCATTAAATAAAACTAAACAATTATTCAATTTACATTCTCACAGATACACCACCTTGTATTTATACTGATTGTTTATTACGTAGAAACGCAACATACTAACGGAGAATAAAAGTATCAGATAACAAACATTTATTAGAATTTAAAAAATGTTTCAGACTAAGCGTTGCACTTACGATATTTACTTTGTTGAATGTGGAGGCCAAAATTCTTTCTTAATTCGAGAAGTTAATATGATATTAGGAAGGTTTGAAAATTGACGTAGTAACACAAGTGCAACAGGCATCTCTCATGTTGATAAGAACGTACAATTGTCAAAAGGTCTGTTAGAAAACAGATGCTTGTGTGAAACAATCTGATTCAGGAGTAGATGTCCGGATAATTACACGACAATAAACCAATATGGAATGTAAATGGCGTTTGTAGGAATGGTAATATTATGGCTGGGTATTCTTTGTAAGCCATAAGATGGATTTGTTTCAAAGGTGTGGCAATAACCTATTGTATTTACTCAACAGTAAGTCACTTGGAAGAGCCACACATTTGTCAATATGAAATTGTTATCGAGATGAGATTTTGTACTCTTGTATTCCTATGTAAGTGCGTGGGCGTTCGTGTTTGTCGTGATGGTCGGCTTATGTCTTTGAACTTTATGAGATTAAAGACCTTTTTGCATTTGGTGTTTCTTTGGAATTCGTTTTTACTTTCTCTACACGTGGCTCAATTTGTTCGTTCATTTGTTGACTACTTATGGTGATTTTGTTGCTCTTTATGCGGTAGTATGTTCTTAAAAGACGCCAATAAACACAACAATGTATGTCTCTCAAAGTTTTCTCTGCTGTCTACGCTTTGCATTGTTGTCTTTAGTGTGCGCCGTGCATGTTGTTTCGCTAAACGAGTCAATTGTGGATTTTTGAGTAGGTGAAATCCATATTTGTAGTTGTTTCATTGTTCAGTGTATCTATGCGGTTGTCTGTTTGTCTATTTTCATCGTGATGGTATTGCATGGATATGAAGTATGCGCCATCCAGTGGATTATTTCAATCATTATGTTACATTTATTGGAAACCCATATCTGTATTTTCTAATAATCTCTCTCTTGTAATTTTAGGGATACCATTTAAAAACAAACAAAGATGTTTGGCGGACTTATCGCCGGATTGAACGAAGACAAATGGGAAGAGACTGACGTCGCATCAAAATCATCAGGTAACCAAGGCAACTTTGATGTTTTAGGGTATAAAATCTTTGGCGTACTGCTTCATTCTATCTACGGAATAGAAATGATTTTCGGAATTTTTAAAAAGAAACCATTCTTTCATTTTGCAAAATTCGACCTAATTTTAGAACTGTACACAAACTAAGTGGAGTGTTTGTGAAATAATGAAACAAAATGTAAAATATATCGAATTGGCAAAATCAATGTGATTTCGATTAAAAAAAACCTGACTTGCCACTACATTATACTTGTAATCGGCCTTCTTGTATAGTTTTTTAAGATCGAACAATCTTTACAGGTTAGTATTAGATTTTGGGAGTTAAACCACAAAAGACATCATCAACCCTTCAGCGTTTGTTCATTCATCGCAATCTTACGACAATGATTTGATTTACGACAACAATTTAATTTTGGACAATGATATGATTCACGAAAATGTTTTGATTTACAATAATTTGATTAACATCACATCCTATAAGTGTTTCAAATTGTAAAAGATACAACCTCTAAGCTTTCATTTTCAAGCATGACATTGGCGACTAGCGTCTCCATTGCAAATGGAAAAAGATGCATTGTACCCTTATGCGCTTATTTGACAACATAACGACTATTCTCTCTTGTTATACTTTCCGTCTTCAGATTTTGCATCATATGGCGTCAACAGAAACCACGTTAAAGTTGATTCAACCACGTATTCAATGATGGTTGCCCTTGACGACGGGGACCCGATAACCGTAGTTCTTAAAGATACAGTACCAAACACTGACCCACTAAAATCGGTTGCACATTGCGAACTTATAATAAAAGACAACGAGATTGTCGGCATTGATTTAGATGACGATGTTGTTGTTAAAAAAAATAATTGAAGTTGTTCTTAGTCTACGAGATATAACAATAAAAAGGAACAACCAGTTTCATACAATTTCACAAAGCTCTCTGTGACTTTAACATTTTTGCAGTATGAGACTGCGTTCATAAAATGCTCCATACATAATTACCAGCATATTTCATTCCCCTTTTCCCTAAATGGTAACTTCGGTATGCTTTTAATCATATTAAAAATGTGATGACTTATTATACTTTGAACTATGTGTGTGTGTGCCAAGTGTATCATTAATAGAATTACCCAAACGATGTTCTCCCAATTGTGCTACTCAAATAATATTCAAGAAGGAACTTTAAAAAAACTCAATTCATACAAAAGAAAAATGGCTTAGAAGATATGGAACAGAAGATAACACGAGCCAATTGCCGCAGCGGAAATATTTATAACAAAATACACGCCTGAGGATTAGTGATGGGAGGCACTCTCAGTGTTTGTGCATTTTTTGTTACACCCTCCCACACCTTTGGGTTTATAGCTTTCATGTCATTAAGATGTTTGCTCAACTATAGAATAGTAATTTATATGATATTTAGAGAAAACAAAGCCATCTAGTAATGGACAATCTTTACGCAAAGTACTTCGTGCAGCTCTCGCCGATGAATTTATTCTAAGTGTCAACGGAACAAACACTGCTTGCTTCATTTTTTCAAGTGTTGTGAAAACTAAAATGACGTGACAAAATAATTTTAACACGTGTTTTATGCTGATTATAAAGCTTAGCTTTCGACAAAAGTAGCTCATTGCAAAAGGATAGGTAGATCAATTAATATATTTGTTTCTTGTTTTGTATCAGTATGAAGTATAACCTTGTCCGATACTCTTTTATTAAATATTCATGTAAAAAGTCATGTTTGTTCTTATTTTTCATTACGGTGTTATTTGAAACCGTTGAACATACGACCGAATGGCCACGGACAATGAACGTTTACGTTTGTAATCGTCAAGTAAGGCCATTCTTAAACATTGGTGGTTTGCGTGACCGGTTCATTTAAATTCGTCCCGATCCCAAATTTTTATGATTTTCTTTGGCCAAGTGGAGTTCTGTCCATTTTAAACAGATAAAGGGCCACTAGTAACAAAAATATTAGGGATTTCCTTTAATTAATTTTCTTTTAATGTTTTCGTATACTTTTTAATCGATTAAAAAAGTCAAAGGTGTTCCGTGTATCACATTTTTTCTAAATCATGAATTGTTAAGTCCAGGTAAAATAAAAAGAGTGGTTCTCGAGCCAACTCTTCATCCGAATTTTCATTACGCTCTTTATTCCAAACGCACGGCATTTCCAAATTTTGTGAAATCTGAAACTCCGTTGAACTTATAACGTTTAATTTATGCGCTCTCTACACGAGCCTATTAGTCATCTGCCCTTGTATTTTTTTTCTTTTATCTCCCTCCATAAATATCGTTCATGATAAACAATCAAAGCGGCGTGCACCTTGTACACATAACATGCTTTCTTTCTGGCTGTAACATTTTTTTTTCAGTAATAGTGTAAACAATTGCATTGTTTCATGATACAGAAAAATAAACACAAGCTAAAACAGACTACGGATACGTTCCTTCTATATAAATAAGACACTATGTTTATAATACATTAGGCGTTCGCCGTAAATATTTCTCATATGATAAATGTTACCGTTGATAAAGATACTATTGTTTTCAATGTTTGAATAATAACCTAAATTCTATACATAGGTATCAGTTATACGGTGAATCAGAGTTTGTTTCTGTTATGGTACAGTCAAATACCACCCGCCAATAGGTCATGCTACCCATCACACGCTGTGTTGTTGCCTGACATGATGATGACAGATACGTAATCTGTATTGCAAGTTAGATTTTCTTGCGGGAAATCCGTCTTTTTTAAAAAAATATTTTTCGTCTTCTACCACTTCTCCAAAAATTCTTTCGTGCTGGACTTTCATATCAGAACATAGAACACATACTTGATAAATTAGCTACGAGGGGTGATCAAAAGCATCACACCAGCACGATAATACTGAGTACTAGGGAAAAAGCATGCTTGTAATAAGCTATGTATGAATTAATCAAAATGTGTCTTAAGTCAAGATGGTCTACACCCAGTTGATAAATGAGCAGAACGTGTTTGAATCCGAATAAAATTTACAGTAATCAGAACCTGATTTACAGATGGTCTATGTCACTGGTTTAGCTGCAATATAATAAAATACAACATGCCGAGGTAGTCAGCTTTCATGACATTGAAGATTTAGCTGAATGTTAAGGTTAAATAAGTTCGGATGAGTTGAGTATGTGTGTATGCATCATTCATCATAACGTCCATGTTATCTGTCTGGAAGAGATGTTTATCTTGGTAGTGTACGCTTCAGCCATGAATAATGCGATAAATTGGGAGCGAACAACTTACCAATATACAGTAAAGCACGGTTATAGTGAATTCGGGTATATTGACAAATCGGATACAGCGGAGAACTTATTTTTTCTCGACACGCAATTCTTAATCAAATTATTATGGATATATTGAGATATGGTTATAACGAAGTAATTATACGGATCTCCAGGAATTCACAATAACAGTGCTCTTCTGTACCTAGAAATTAAGCAATAAAACGAAACATAAGGTGTGCCTGATTATCGCAGAGGATCTTAATTCAGTTTGGTGTATGAAAAGATAGATTGCCTTCTACAAAGTTTGGAGTCAAAATTAATTGCAGCTTTTTTTAATGATGTGTCCGTTGCACGATTTTCCGTCTAAAAAAGAATTACACATGAGACAAATATCTACGTTACTACTTTAAAAGTGTGCAGCCTAAGACGACATTGAATATTCATCGGCATATTGAGGATAAAATATTTCAATACGATACTCTATGATACTGGACATTGAATTTATCCATGTGTTTCCCGTAATTCTACGGTGTGAAAAAGTTCCTGGATTCCACTAAACTGATCAACTCTATTTTTTTACCGACCCTAGACTTTATTTGGTCACCATTATTATTTTTACTAGCGATATTTTTATATTAACTATATCTTCAAACTAAAAGTATATTCGGAAAAAAAGTCCAGAACAAACAAGAGGCAATTAAAACTTATAAAAATCCCAACACTTTAGCATGCAACCTGTTTAATCAATTAATCCGCAAAGAAATTATTTCCAGGGTTTCGTCTTCAAGTACAAAATGCCTAGCAATATTAATTATATATTATTTACCATGATTTCCAATGCTACGGTTTAAGTGAAAATAAATCATGATATGACTGTATTGATACTTGAATTATCTATATGCAACATACATTTCAAACTAATATTGCAGATGAAGTCTTTGGAATAAACGCATGTTTCATGTATAAAATTATATATATATAATGATTGGAAAGATTTACACGTGCATAATTGTATATCGACGTCTTCCAAGCCGTTTCATCATAGCTTAGCTATGACAAATATAAATCAGTGAACAGACCAGAATTCTTGAATAAACCTATCATTTTGAACCGGTTATCCAGCAAGTCTGTGACAGGGTCACACAGAGAAGCACGTGGCTGCATCAAAACTCACATCATTAACGCCTAGACAAATCCGCGAATCCGATGTTCTTTTCTGATACACAAGTATACATTTATAAGAACTTTGGTGATTTATCAATAATCACTTAGTTTGGAAAAGCAATAGAAGTTTATCCCGTTATTATAATCTGCATAGCGAGAAACAAGCTTTGGCACATTCTGTGTTTCACAAGATTTTTTATATCCGCCTGTCTGATTCTCTATAGAACTAAAATGCTGAAAAATTACAACGAATAACAATAGCTAATTTTTTAATGCACAAATCCTTCTGAACCAATAAATTAGGCAAACACTGTAGATATTTGGCAATATGGAAGTTTGGCGTGATAACGCATGGTTTGTTAGCTTTTTGTCTACTTGTCTGTGAATTGTTCGAAATATAAAAACTTATCCAAAGTGCGCTTGTAAACATTGTTCCCAGATCTATGCAAAACCTTTGGAAGACACACGCGTCATGGGAAAATGCATTAGTTTTGGGTTAGTGCAATACAAGGGTACTTGATCATTAGATTTTCTTTTGAAGGGTCCAACACCATTGCTATCTGAGTATAATGATACTGTTTATGAAACATTAAAATACTCCAGTTTCACGAATTTTCGTGGAACATATCATTTCGTGGATTTCGTGAGCGAGCTTATCCACGAATTTAAGAACCTTACGAATTAAGATGTTCGTTAAATTACGTAAGTATCCGAAAATGCATATGTCCGAAATTTGAAAATCCACGAATTTACGAACCCACGAAATTACCGATTTAGAGTAATCCACGAATTAATGAACTCACGAAATTACTGATTTAGACAATCCACCAAATTTGATACCAACGAAATTAAATGCAGTTAAAGAACGTCATTTTAAGGGGTTTTGGGATATCTATAAATGTTAATGTACCGTATAGAGAAAAACACAAACAAAATACATTTATCCCCAGTCCACAGTATGATTCGTCCTCAAATATTTTCGTACCTTAGATTTTGTTGTGAGAAACTGTAGGATCGGCGCCAAAAATATGATCAATCGGGTAACCGGAACCATGACTAATTTTTGATGGCCTTATCTGACGATCCAGTATATTGCTGTCGTAATTAAACAAAGCGTTTAAATTCTTGACACACCTAACTTCTATATTTTATCGTAATTAATATCAAGTGAGGGACCACGCAGATTTAATTTAAGAAATTATTAATTTCAAGTCTAGCCACCTTGACGTTCTATGAAATTATATTTCAAGTTTCGTACTTGAAGTACATAATACGCTGAAGTCTTGTAACATCGAAAGGCTAAAACAGTCTGTTACATGTACAATAGAAAACAAATATTGTCTAGAGATGAATCATTAGATGTAAAAAGTGCCCAGTTTTGCCATTTTGATAATCATTTTCTTCTCAATTTCTCGTTGAATTAAACACACAGAAAACAGCGGTGGTCTGAAAACAAGACGTTCTATGAAATTATATTTCAAGCATCCTGTTTGAAGTACACAATACGCTGAAGTCTTGTGCTTCATCGAAAGACTACAACAGTCCGTTACATGTACAATAGAAATTGACTAGAGGTCAAGACGCGGCCGTGGTCCAGTGGTTAGTGCACTGGACTTGAAACCCGGAGATCCGGGTTCAAACACCGGTCGCGGCAGGTCATACCCTTCTATGAAAATTTGACAAAAATGTCCATTTTCCTCCATATGTGGAGAAGGTGCCGGCTTCTTGTAGAAGGGTAAGTTAGTACAGGTTAATATACAGTCCAGAAAAACTGGTAAAGTGAACCGGTCGCAGTATATAACTGAAAAACAAACAAACAAACAAACAAACAAACAAGAGATAATTTAATTGATGTAAAAAGTATCCAAATTTTGCCATTTTGATAATCATTTTCTTCTGAATTTCTCGTAGAATTAAACATACAGGAAACATCGGTGGTCTGAAAACAAGACAAGGCGAATGAACAGAATGCCAATGAAAAGTCGACACACTTGTGAACATAACATTAATGTTACAGTATTTCAAAAATCTAAAGATAAAATGCATTTATAACTCTATGGATCTGATTATGATGTGAATTATTTTGGGTACATATTTCAATTACTTCTGGATACACCGTGTATGTTGCATTAAAACAGTAAAATGGGAGGGATGAACTTCTGTTTTACTTTCTGGTAATCTTTATATCTAAACCCTACAGAATATCGCCAGGATTACATTTAAATAATTCTTTAAGCCAGTATTTTGAAACTCATTATAGAACAGGTGGATGTATTAAATTTATTGATGAAAATTGTACATCACAAAATCCTTCATTCAAAGTATTATTCAGACTATGGTTTAAAAATTAAAGGGGCGATGAAATATGTTTTCGCGACCCTATTATTTGTCTGAAGCATCATTTTTTATATGAACAGAATTTTTATAGCAAGTGAAGTACATCAATTTTATAAAGATTTCTGCAATTTAGAAGGAACAAGTGGTTTAAGCAACAATGATAATAATTATCATTAGTGACACTGCGGGATTAAATATATAATTCAGAAAAGTGATATTTACAATCAAAACGCGAAAAAAAAACACAATTCTCAAATACATATCTATAGCAATCGGAACCACACAGAGTACTAAATGTTAGTCAACAAATAACTTGAGACTGTGTTAAAGATTGTTTAGATTACAAGCTAAAAAATACAAACAAAATGGGAGAATTTACGATTGGCAATTAACCAGGCCATGTTCATGTTACATTTTAACTGCCAGTATTTCAATGTACCTGTTTTCAACCTCATTTCGTAAACATCCGCTGACTTCCCTACACAGCGTATGTAACAGAAATTGAGAACAAATAAACCTAGATGTATCATCTTTTTCACTGACGTTTAAGGTCGCGGCATCAGTAAGAGCCATTTTGCGATTTTGAAGCTTTAACGAGGGAAAAAAACCCAGGCGTACACAATGATAGAACCACCGACCTTCCGTAAACTAACTAAGCGGCTTCCTAACATGAGAAGTTGTATGGACACCAGCGGGATTTAACTCATGATGGTGAGGGACTAGTGATTACTGATCGGAGACCGTAACCACTTGACCACGGAGGTCTATAGATGTATCATTTGTAGTAAGTACGGACAAATGTGCACTTCGCGCGAGTCTCTAACCAGGTACCTGGCGATCAATGGTTTTGCAGTATACCGACTCACCTCGCCAAGGGAAGGCTTGCTGTAAAAAGAAATGTTGGTGCATCCCAAATAAAATGACTGCCGGAGCACAGGCAACGGAAAAGTTCCCACAAATTCGCGAAGAAATGTTACGTATCATGAGAAAATATGAAACCTTATATAATGTATTACAGAACTTGATCTTTGCTACAGACCCTCCGAGCACCTATGGTTTATCCTTCATTTTCATGTGGCCCTATGTATTGCATGGAGTTTGAATTGTAGGATCAAGGGAAGAATTTATATGGGGTAAGGTGAAATGTTTCGTATGTGCATCTTTTAAGGAATATTTTTTTATTTATATCCTATGTTTATAGTACATATTGTTTACAATAAATTTGATAAGCCAAGAGACAATAAACTACTGACACAGACTGGAAATGTTCTCACACGCTATCTGGACGGAAATCAGACAATAGAATCACAGCTGTGTGTGAAAATAATACTAATTACATACAGACAGTATGTAATCAAGGACATATCATATTCACGCGTGCGAGTTGTGCAGAAAAAATTATACCAACATATCTTGTCGACGGTTGCAGTGTACAGAATGCCATGAATATAACATTGTAACAATCAGAAAATGAAAAGTATGGTGGCATATTTCTGCCTGCCGAAAATCCACCAAATTTTCATCAAAAATCAAGACATTTTCACGAACATTCAATAATTTTTCATGATAAGATTTCTTCACCAGATAGCAAACGTACATATTTAGTGGATGATGAAATATATTCATGAAATTAAAACACGAAATCTTAGAAAGTTTTTTAGTTATCTACATCCCTGACAACTTTTATTACACCTTTCTTTGATGCGCCAGTATCTTCCAGCTAATCCGTAGTAGATTCCCGCGTTTGTTGTCTAAACAAATAGCAACAAGCATCATTGAGACAAGTACAAAGACAAAGGTACATTATTTTTCGACTCTAAGTGCAGTGAATACAAAAACGCTGTTTGTTGTATTTACTTATATTGGGCTATGGCATGATTGATACCAGTCAAAAATAATTATGAGCTAATGGGTGTTTAATTATTTCCGTATTTCTGCTTAACAAGAACTTAATCAGTTGTAGTTATAGCGTACCAACTAGTGACCTTCACTTGTCAGACTTGACACTCGTGCCTTTATCATAGATGAAAGATGCATCTCCCCACACCGTTACTTAAAGTGGTATTTTTTGTACCGAGACAAATGATTTTATTGTCATGTTTTGTGAATGTCTTTCAAGACGTCTTCGAGTTAAGCGCATAATGGCAGCAAACAGCATGCTTGTGTTTTTGACACAACATGAAAATACATTAAAACCTTAATATAAAGAGCGCATGATATCAAGGTTGCTTCTTAACCACATTGAAGCACAGACAAAAAGCTGTCCGAAACTCGCAGGATGTTGATATGAGTCGTTTTTAATGTTTAGGTGGTCGGTATGTGAGATATTACAGTACAATGTTCACTGGGTCTAATTTCTTAACGCTCGCTACATAAAACTCGATTCTTGGAAGAAACCAAAATTGTGAATTAATCTTTATGTTTTACAGTACTTACAATCGATCTACACAAAGAAACTGAGTAAATGTTGAATTCATTATACATATATTAAAAGTCTATCTGGTAATCAACAAATGATTTTCTTCCGGTGTTATAAAATGCAGGGTGAAGATTTGGAATTCGACTCAGTGTAACACGTTATTGAAACTATAAGGTCTTTATAAAATGGTCTCATAGCATGAAAATCTTCGTAAAATATATATATTTTACCATGTGATGATCCGAATATTGATGCGGTCTGAAAGTTTTACTCTAGTTATAAATACTAAAGTTGTTGAAGTATTTCTGTTTAAGAAAATATTAGTTTAGGCGTACAAATGTTTCTGGTTACATGCTCATTAAAAGTAGAATAGGCAGGTCGGGATTATTTTTGATTTTTTTATTATTCTTGACAGCCACTGTTGAGATTATATTTGTGTGGAAAAGCCAAAAAAGTGAAACAGTGGATGTACCATTCTTCGGGCCTAATAAAAAGTCTAAGGTGTCGGGGAAATGGGGTAGAGGTCGGGTAACCAGAAACAAACATTTTTTATGCGTTATGGCATCTACGAAGAAGAATAGTTTCATTTAAAACACCTTACCTCCAGCGCATAACACACATGATTACGTTTCCCAAATGCTTTTAATTACATATTTATCTAATACCTGCAAAAAACCACGCCCCGCATATGGGTTAATTTCAAAACAAAACCAGATTCTTATTGCTCTGACAAACGCACGTGTTGTAATTATTACCGCCCTTGGTTATTATTTTGGTGCGTATTCCTCATATTTGTATTAATTAAAACGAACAAACAACTGTTAGTGTTTGAAGCAGTAACTGCTTATTATAAGCTAAACCCTATCATAAAACGTTATTTCAATTTTGTACGATAATGTTATATTGCTGACTTTGTGAATACCTTCAGTAAATATCTACAGTGTTCCCTCCGAATGGCAACACTTGTCGGAGTCGCAAGAAAGTGTTGTTCTTTGTAAGGAGTTGTTGTTTGGAGGGAACTGATAAATTCGCGACAGGTGTTTTTATTATGTGTATTCGTGCCTTTTGCTATCGTTTCTTGGAAGGAATCGGTCTTTGGAGGTGACGTTACGTGTGGGAACACTGTAGTCCTTCAAGAGCGCGTCAAGCATTATTGAAGAATACAGATGGTGTCCAAATGTGGCGATAGGATTAGTTAGTAGAAGTCTAATATACACTCTGGTAACAAATACAAACTGGAGCTAAATACAATCTTAAAGGTGTTACAGTCGCGCCCCTTTTATTAGCAAAGTGAACTTACATTCTTGATTCTTTTGCAAACTAAATCCAACTAATCAAACTTATTGAATACAAATTGAACACGCTGGAAAATAAAGATACGCTGTTAATGAATATTAATTGCAGCGCATGCGCAGTGACAGATAATACATCATTTATTACTCATACTTATGAACAAATATCTTACTTTCTAACGATGGTACTTGATGGCTTTTGCGAAACAACTCGAATTATTCAGGGTGGATTTGCGGAGTTAATTAGACAATGAAACGAAGTTAGCGAGAAAAGCGACTTGCACGAAAACAATTCAGGAAGAATTTCACAATGCCGATGTTTTAGTCATCACGAATGTAACACTATATTCTCAACATCCTCGCAATAAATGGATTGTCGTATGTTGAAAACAGCCATCCACTGTTCGTGAGCAGTAGCATGAAAAAAGACACGAAAACATCAAACATATACAGTGTAACCTCTCCAAAGCAACACCCTTTGGGAGACGCAAAATTATGTCGTTGTTCAGAGGTTGCCGCTCTAGAGAGTTTAAATAAATAGTCAAATCGTACAGTGGGGAAAACATGCTGTTGTTGAAGGGAAGTTATCGCTCAAGAGAGGGCCGCTCTAGATGGGTTGCACTGTATAACGAACAAGGCATATATATATATGGTTAATTACACACAGTCAGCACTACAATCTTCTTCATCGTATGTTCATATATACGTACATGCATTTATGTGATCATGCAACTTTGCTTTGACAAAAAGGAAGAATTACGAAAAAACCTCACACAGCGACCACTTTGATATTAAGACCATTCCATGATAAAGACCGCTTTATTCCAGACCGGTTCTCGATAATTTCTTTTATTTTAAAACTTGATCATAAGACAAGTCCACTATTAAGGACGATTTCTTTTCGTCCAAAAGTTTGGCATAAATTAGGGATTGCACAGTATAGTCAATGTGCATACTTTCAGTGTAAGCCGGCTTCACTCTTTTTACACGAGTTGTTTTCCCGACTTGCGCTTGCAACATGAGACATCTGTAGTCTAAATGGAAGGATAGCCTCGAGATAGATAAGTATAGCACTTTTTTACAATTTGGTTTTTAGATGAATGGTTCTGTGAACATATGATCAAACCATTCCTATCGGGGTAACGCCTGTTTTCAACGGTATTTCAGTATTCTTGTTGGCATTTACCAGCTTTCCTGGATTCTGTATCAGTACAAACCTTGTTCTCCGCATGTAACCACCAACTTCTTCATTTGAATGATCGGCGGTCTAAGGACGAATGGCCTTTCATGCATCGTTTTCAGCTAAATTATCTCAGAGATTATGTATATCCAAGTTCCGTAGATCTAACGCGCCACCTATTGAGCTATGCGGGTGGGCTTATCATCAACCTAAAGTATAAATCAAATGTTGCATTATCTATATCACACAGCTGTGTCAACTTATGCTATTGTATGCATTATCAGCACATAGAATGATGTTTCATATAGGTAACGCTTCCTGTTCTATTTATTGGAGGCCGCGGCCGTGATCCAGTGGTTAGTGCACTGGACTTGTAACCCGGAGATCAGGGTTCGAATCCCGGTCGCTCCTTGTTGAAAGGTAAGTAAGTACTGGTTAGTATACAGTCTGGGAAAACTGTTCAGGTGAACCGGTCGCCGTATATAACTGAAAATTTTTTGAAAAACGGAGCTAAACCCAGTAACAATGTCACATAAAAACAAAAATAATCTATTTATTGGATCCTTTAAATATGAAATACTTTTGTCAGGATACTGATTTAGTGCTGATAAATGTTTTAACAAGTTTCAGGGATATGA
This sequence comes from Lutraria rhynchaena, assembly GCA_008271625.1. Classification (NCBI taxonomy): domain Eukaryota; kingdom Metazoa; phylum Mollusca; class Bivalvia; order Venerida; family Mactridae; genus Lutraria; species Lutraria rhynchaena. The sequence goes on from VIBL01000039.1 coordinate 1,292,188, forward strand.
TAACATAAACTAGTGGGGTTCACCAATCGTAAACAGATTACATGCATTTGCTGCCATAAACTGAGAAAAGTTCGGATGAAACAAGATCTAAAAAAAATAATAATACATAAATAATAATACGAAGAAATATAAATAACAGGAAAGTAAAGAATGCACCTGATTGCAAACATAACTTGAGGAACATACATTAGTAATTAATCGGCAGGATCAAAACATTATGTATTGAAATGAACATAGCAAGTTTCGTTTTTTTAATTACATTACTGACTGAAGTACTTGGCTTTAGGAAGTGTTATGATTAGAATGCGTTTCTGTATGTTTTGATTATGTTCACAAACTGCTTCAGATGTAGAATTGAATATCATGACTATCGTCATACTTAAGCTTTTAACAACTTTTCCAAGGCTACCAGTTTAGAGTACAAGTCCGTAGATTTAGAACGAGCGGATCCAAGAAGAAGGCAGTACACTTTTTCTGTGACAATTTGAATGAAGGTCATATATTCAAAGTATGTTGTCTACCACATTTTTTCATTCACACGTCGTGTGGAAAGATTTTGTTACTTGCAGATCGAGTGAGAAACAGATCGACTGATAGGTAACTCCCATCCCGATCACGGGCGTCGTACACGACTGAAAAAAAGGAAAAAATCAGCGTTGAACAGCATGAACAGACAGTCATGATAAAACTAATACAAAATCATAATACTAATACAACGCCTTCAAAACAAAGCTTCTGTTTTGTATTAGGGGTGGTTAACCTAACCAATACCCTGGATTTTGTGCCAGTATTATCCTTGTTCTCCGCGTGTAACTTCTCCTAAAAAATGATCAACAGTCGAAGACGACACAATGTTTTCACAAGAAATCGTCACAGAGAACATTAATTACATCAAAGATTAAACAGAAAAGGTTAGCTATCAGCCAGTTAATCGCTGCAATACTGTTACAAAAAGTTGAACCTCGAAAAATTCATCTTTCTAATGTTAGTTGACAGATTATGCTAGAATTGTAGACAAAAATTACGAAGAATATGATGATTTGCGCGGAACAAATAAGGATCTAACAGATGCCGCAAATCTAGCTCATGTTAATGATGGTAATTAAACATTTTAGCGCAAGATCTGAAGGTATATTAAATGCAAAAATCTCAAGACTGCAAGGTTAATATGCCATTGATAGCCTACACTGTTTTTTTAGGACTAGAATTATTGTTAACCAAATGGATTTATGATTTACGTTCTTTTATACTTAGCAATTTAAAACCCTCAAGTGTTGCATAAACGGCATATGTACGTACTTCTAAATGAACTAAATAAAATCATTATTTAATTAGTACGCATTTTGTGTTTTTCACATATTGATGTTTTTTCCGATGTATTGGTGTGCAAGTGATATGAACTGAAACGCCAAGAGCTCTGAAATTGTATTTTCTTTGATGTGTGTGCATTTGCGAGACATAATTTGAATAACTGCACTTGATTGACTTATTAATAATGGTAATTATTATTTTTCTTAATCATTTCTGAACATTACGTGAAAGTATTTTGTCCTGAATGGCATCCTGTGAAATGCATTTAGAAATTTTTATTCGTTGAGTTTTATAAGCTACAAAACTTACCTTATCGTTATATTGCAGTGTCTAACCACTGATAAAATATTGCATTTTGTAAGAAAAACAGAATCATTATTTATACTTTAAATGACATTTAAAACCGGACTTAGAATATCTGTCATTATATATGTCATCGTCAACTAATGTTACCTCTAACAAGATAGGTTAAAGTTTCCAGAGGAAAAATGTATTCGGCGATGGGAATGCTTTCTCTGATAACAAACAAAAACTATAAGACATTTTCGTAAATAATTTAAACAAGCTTCGGGTATATGATAATCACGGGGCCGATTTCAAAACATTCTAGCTGAGATGAAGCTTTTTTCGCCAATAAAACACCCTGTGCGTGCGTGGAGAAATATACATGTATGCCTTTTACTATAATTATCTTGAAGGGGTTTTGTCAATTGTTTAAACCAATTATCTGAAATGTACATTATTTGTAAGATTTTTAAGTTAACAAAAGTGATATCTTAGCTTACATTGGTCTATCAAACGAGCCCAGGAAACCATTTAAAGAACTTAAACCATGTGTAACTGTAACATCGCGATAGGGCCAAATGCGCAAGTAAATATTTTTGTCACTCTTCCAAATATAGAAATATAGCAGATACAAATGACTAGAATATTGGCGCCTTTGGTATTTCTAATCACCTTAATAACATACAAAACATTTTAACACATGACGCCAAAGCATGTTACAGTGTTAAAAGTCACGTTGACAAGAACTGATAAGAACATTTACAATATGCTAAGAGTTAACGACCAAAGTTAATTGGGTTTTTAATTAAGATCTTTCCGAACCATTGCTATACTTATTAACATCGATTCATCTATACTATTCATCTTAACTATCTATAAATATATCTAGTAATAATACTGTTAGCATCAATGTTGCTATATTAAACAATCCTGTGTTTCTATTATACTACTTTTTGTAATTAGAAAAATACGAAGATGTGTTAATTACAAAAGCAATTTGACCTTCATAGACACAATACATGAACATAAACTTGATGTACTCTTAGTAAATTGATTATTACTGCAGTTATTATTGTGAATTTCCCATGTCTGTTCTTTTGACCATGGTTAGTAGAGTACTTTTATTACATCAATATGCTCCAGCTGAGCGTGTAGATAAATAGAACAAGGCTCATTAAAGCTGATCAGAGACAGTTTTGGAACGTAAGTTTATGACCGCTGATTCAATCCCTATTCGTAGTTTTTTTGGTGGGTGGGGGGAGGTAGCAGAATGGTCCTAGGAGGTGTCCTCGGATGTTTTGTATTTTGTGGTATTTTTGGTAATGTTCTGTATGTAGCTGCGTGGCTGTGGGTGTGAGCCTTGCTGATTAGTAATCGGACTATGTTGCGGAGCGGAGAAAGTTGAGTTGATTGGTGCGGCCCATGTTAGTGCGTTTGTGTTTTGTTGCGAAATATTGTTTTATGTATATTTGCACTAGCTGAGATCATTGAATTAACGTCTAATAGTCTGTTTGGAAAGATGGAAATTTCTCATATGCCATATTCTGGAAACCGTTTGTTTCCTTCTATTTGGGGATGAAAACAGAAATAAATGATAGTGGTTTATGTATTTGACTGATACATCAAGGATAGAATACCAATTGAACAGACTTATTAAGATTAATTCGTACAACAATATGAATTTTACAAGATTTTCTTCAGCAGGCATTCTGACATTGCCCCGAGACTCCAGAAAATGTTATACCGTTATTCTTAACGCAATTAACATATTAACGAAGCATTATTCAGTATGTACAATGGTATTTTCACCGATAACACCCATTCTACTACTACCATCCATCCGCGTGAGAAATGTATGCAATGCCTATGAAATTTATGATCATGTAACGGTAATATATCATTTTCTTCTTCGTATGCATACGTGATAGGAAATTTCTAAGCTCAACAATGTTCGGTATTTCTTAATTCCAAAATTTAAGGGTAATTCTTAGTTCACCAGTTTTAGCTTAAATTTAGCTTACTTCAACACTTATGCGTAAATTTAGCTTTGTCCTACATTTTTGCTAATTCATGGATTAGAAACAGGTCAGTAACAATAACAAGAACAAAGACATTAAGGTTCTCGTCCTAATTTAATTTCTGTACATTAGTATTAGTGATAGTAATCCTCACGATTGTCTGTTTTTTACGACCACGTACCTGACTCACAGGAGCTTTATGACACAACCTGAACAAGTTTTGATCATTGACAGATGTGGATGTGGATTGTATGTTTTAAGTTTTAAAACAGCTGTTTTGCATGAAAAAAGGACATATCAATTCGGAACCCCTAATACTAATAATTCTTTGTTGTGTAGACGGTTATAGTAGCAGAGCAGAGCAGAGCAGAGCAGAGCAGAGCAGAGCAGAGCAGAGCAGAGCAGAGCAGAACAGAGCAGAACAGAACAGAGCAGAGCAGAACAGAACAGAACAGAACAGAACAGAACATAGAAGCGGCGTTTTTGTTTGCTTAACACCAAGAAAAGACTGCACTTCAGCATTTGTGTTCATGTGTTTTCGGCTACAAAATATCGTACGGGAATACTTTGAAGAACTGAATTAAACTCTAACGCCATAAACAGACAGCAATTTTAGACCAATTGCATACTTGGCTCTTGTATGTTAATGGTTATGCTCGTTTCAAGAATGTTAGTGCATTATTTTCAATCAATAAAACTCCAAAATGTGAGGTGAATTAAAGGATTAAATTTTGAAATGAAATTGGTATGATTAGTACATACCCTGTGGCAATTTTATTTCAATTGGCATTGTTGTATGTATCATATAATTAGGAATTGCTCTAAGACATTATTTAAATTGATATAGCAGGCATGTAACCAGGTGTTAAAAGCATGTAATTAGTGAAAATTTAATTAAGTTCAATGATTTTGTAAGAGTGAGCACTGCTGTTGTACGTTTAAATGTTTCTCGCATGTGTTCGTTTATTGCCTTGTAATTATTTCATCTGTATCTATATCATCATTATGGGCCGCGGCCGTGGTTCAGTGGTTACTGTGCTGGACTTGTAACCCGGAGATCCGGGTTCGAATAGCGGTCGCGGCAGGTCATACCCTTCAGTGAAAATCTGACAAAAATATCGATTTTCCTCCATATATGGAGAAGTTGCCGTTTCCTTGTGGAAGGGTAAGTTAGTACTGGTTAGTATACACTCCAGGAAAACTGGTTAGGTGGACCGGTCGCCGTATATAACTGAAAAATTGTTGAAAAACGGCATTAAATGCCAGTGACAATAAGTCACGTAAAAAGTTTGAATTCCTTGGACTGTGCCGTTGACCTGTGAGCACATTTTGGAAGTTGACGGTTTTGTGTGTCAGCGAGATTTATTTTGCTGGTTCCTGTTATTCTTTGAAGTCTCTATGGCAGTTAATGTTTGACATTGTGTGTTATTTGTCGTTTTGTTTCATCCGTGGTACAGAGAGCTTTTTACGTACCCTTTCTTGAGAAACCGCTTCAGTTTCTATTTATATACCCGCCAGCAATTTGTGAAATTAGAAGCAATATGGTTGAAGTAGGCTATTGTAACAGTGCATTTTATGTTCTAACACTTGTTTAAGCATAGTTTCACCTTTAGAAAGTATAAAATAGTATAAATACGCGTTCTCCTATCACGCTCGCGAATAAATTATTATCTGGTAACTTAGTAAGCTAACATTTTGAAACACTTAATAATTAAAACCATGATGAAGTATTAGTCACTTGTGTCTTGTTTTGATTTAAAATTATGAACTTTAATTGTACTGAGATCGCATTGACTGCGAATTCAGAAAACTGGACATGAGAGAAAAACGTACATATCATCGATTACATCATTGATAAACTGAACAAATATATATCATGTATCCCGAGGGTGCGTCACAGATTGTAGAATCCACTTCACCATTAAGACGTGATGGATCGTCATCAGGGTGCTTAGACACGCGGAAAACTACATATAAACACAGAAGCTAGTGTAATACGAAAGTACACGTTACGTAGATGTCCAATGAGTCATAATAGGAAATACAGTACAACCTCTCCTCTCCGGAACTCTCTAATTTGGATATTACCTAAATCTAGAGAAATTTATCAAGAAATCATCATTTAAATCCTGACAAATACATAGCTACCGATTATTTATGGTCTAAAGATAGCATCCTGTTTAATTCGGAAACATTTCTTATCAAGTACCCTGGTTCGGATATGGCCGGATAAGCGAGGTTCTCTTATAATTATGTTTACTACGCTCATATGATCACTTATCATTTCATAAAGCAATGCACACGTGTTGGTAAAACATTCTGTTAAGTAAATGATTGCATCTTGCTGTTTCATGCCTCTGTTTTGTTTTGCTGGCTGTCTAAATTAATAGTGCAGAAAATACCTCGATGATACCACCCTCGGGATCCTAAAATCGACTCTAATAATCAGGTGGCTTCATTATCAAGTTGAACTATTGGGGAGTTATTGAAAGCCGGTCCGAAAATAAGTGGTCGTTATAACAAAGTGGTCGTTATATTTAGATGGTCACTATTTGAGGTTTTACTGTTAAGATTTTATATGATAACTAGATTTTGATGCTACTTCCAACCAGATCGATGTTGGCGTCATTCTATAGTGTCTGTGTGGTCATTATATTAATGACAAGGTATAAATAGTTACATGTAAGCCTGCAAGTATAATACTGCATAATGTTATATAGATGTTGTTTGTTTGTGGCTTATATATGAAACATTACTAATAGCATGTATTCATGCTTTCACAATTTATCAGACAGAGCTGCGAGCAAAACAGAAATTTCGTAAACAAGCAATACATTGTACAGTGGGGTCTGTCTGTAGTTGCTTTAAGTTTTATTAATGTGCGGATATCGTTACTTTCAAATTAAACAGTACGCATTCGCGAAACCCTTCTTACATAATAGTAACAAATTTCTTTCTAACATTTTTTTCATACACCTTGTCAGTGAGTAGACAACCCAGTAGTAAATAAACTTAAGATTGATCGCCGATCTCAAATCTCAATTTTCTGTCTCAATTAGTTTGATTGCAAAGATTTAAAGACATACTTATATCAGGTAGAATACTGTATAGATACTTATATTTGCAGATAGAAGATATCATTGTTAATATCATTGTTTATCATAATTAACTTACAAACATTAAAACACAAAATTTGAGATTTGAGCTTAGAGACTGATCTCAAGTTTTGTAACCTTGGACCTAGATAAGAATTGATGGTTAATAATTGCACTTAAGTAAAATATCAGCCATATGTAACTAGAAACAGAAATACCAAGTTAATGAATTTGGATGTAACATTACCTTGAAAACACAGTACGTCTAGTTCGCAGATTTATCAGTGCGTTCATGTCCTCACGTTAAATTCGTATAAATGTTATTACTTAACGTTCAAGTGTCTTCGTAAATACTATTGTAAGAACTATTTATTGTTGTATCTTACGCAAGCATTATTACAAGTGCACGTAATAAATTTATCGTTTTATTTAGATAGAAATAATTGGAAGAAAATGACGCTCATTAACTCTACATATAGCACCGGATAACCTAAAGACTTATTTTTAAAGGCGTTGGGCTCGTATTATCAATCTAAATCTTCATTAGCATTTTACCGCACACCGTCTAATTAATTATTTTTGTCAACGTTTTTCTTTGCCTCACATCGTTCCAAGGTGATATTCTCAAGCTGTTTGTGTCCGCCTTCTTTCGCCACATGTCGGTACGATGAGAATATTCAGCTCGAAGTTTAATTTTTTTCTAACATCTAAATGTAGTTTCAGGAAGCCACTCATTAAAAGCGAATAAATTCACACATTCAATCGTGATGCCCAGTTTTACGTCAATAACTATTGACAACATATTTTCAAAATGGGACTCATTCAACATCCCGGGTATAAGACGAGTTGTTTTCCAGCGCTTTGGCAGGCACAAATTTGTCTTATACCCATAGTGAGTAGAATGACTAAATTCCTATCTGGTATGCAAGAATGTATAGTGTGTAATATTTTGTCACAATGTGCGAGCGAGCGTGCGTGCGTGCGTGATTATCAGGAATAGTCATGCAGGTTTATGTTTTCGATAAGGTAGAGTACGTAGAAAAGCGGAATGTACAAATTAAATTCACTTTTTATCGTGTGTCCATGGTGTTGTTTTTTTACATATTCTTTCATCCCTAGGTTACACTACCTGACAGGTAGTTGCTCGGCACATGTCAAACCGTGAGATTGCTTCATGTATTGATATAGGACAACATTGAACTGACATTCATTATTTTTTTCGACGCCGTTTGTACGCTCAATCGTCCATCATGCACCATTACTGAATGTGACTGTTATGCCTTTCCACGATGATCACACACGGATTTGAACAAATATTAATGAATGCCTCTTAAATATTGACTTCTTATTATTATCTTAGTTATATGATTTTCGCGTTTTTTTCTTACTAGGACAGAATTAGATAATATTTTTGTGTTACAGGTGATTTCAGACAGAAATTGATATATTTTTTTGTTTTTTTACTACGTTTTCTATCAGAAATGCTTCTTTTTCTTTCTCTGCAACTAGATGGAATTCGACCTGGTTGGACACAGGGAGTTGAGACAAGGCGGTTTTTGCAGACCGTGTACTTTTTAGACAATTTTCCTGCTCTTTTCGTGTCCAAGTGGTGGTCTTAATATTGAGATTTTACAGTTCATACATAAATTCGGTATTTATACTGGATTGGTCTCATCACAAAGTTGAAATGTTGAAGGAACTTTGAAAACAGGACCTAACATAAATGGTCGTTATAATGAGGTGGTTTTAATATTAAAGTGGTATCTGGGTGAGGTTCTACTGCCTTACTATTAAATGCGACGTGATTTGCGTACTTATTACGGTTGGAAGATAAAAACGCATTCCATGGGTATGACTCATTTTTCAACGTGCGCTGCCGTTTCTATGAAGTATTGCGAGACCACTTTCGTAACACGTGTTACATATGTAGCGGAAATCAAGTAGATACGTAACACATTTTGAGACGGATGCGATCATTGCCGGTTTTTTATTTTACTTATTACGAATGTGGTCCTAAAACATCTACCCGACTGTGCTCAAACCAATATTTTCTAGGAATGAAAAGATAAAATATACACTAGTTGAGAAATGGACAGATATCCGATTTTAACCATTTGCCACAAAAGCATATTTTGGACTCTTCCCAATTCGAAGCAAACATATAAAAATCAATTTATTTCAGAAAATTGAGTCATTTCTCTTGGACAGTGTGGAAAACATTGTGGCAAAGGTAGACATTACTCATTACAAGCAATGGCTTCTTTTGCCACAATATTTTCAAAAGTCGTATGCGTCAGATGCGTGGAAATGCGGAATTATGAGGCAAAGGTTTAAACGACAATAACAATGGAGAACCGGTTGAACATTGGCATATGGTACGATGTACGTGGAATGTCTATTATTATCGATCATAAACTAATGAAGACAATCATGTGTATTTACTTGACGAACATTTACACTGACATAAGATCTGAGAGACATTACAAAATAATATACCAATACACTTATTGCAAAGTGTGCAAATGATTGCAAACACTATGGGCTTAACATATAGTTGTAATTAATTGGTAGTATGAAAGGTTGTCATTACGACCGTAATGCCATCAGACAAACGTGCGGGTGAATTAGTTCTTTTAATTAGGTATCAGGCACTTCCGTACGTTTCAATGATGTTCGTTTATTGATTTCTAAGTGTAATCACCATATGACGATATGAAATATTCTGAAAAATTCGAGTATCACGTTCGCGCAGCAACATATCTTACTAATATGAATACAATTCGAGCGAACGGTGTAGGTCAAGGGTAAGTCACGTGAACAAATAAAGACGACGCCCTAGAACGAACCAAAGAACACGGAAAATTCCAATAATTATACAAATCGGATGGGGGAAGGTACACAATAGGGTAAACGACATTATTTTTAGATGCTATCATCATCGAATATAAAATAAAAGAACTGAGGAAAACAAATCAGCGAAGTGAGGGAAATAAGCCAGCGAAGTGAGGGAAACCAGTCTGCGAAGTGAGGGAAACCAGTCAGCGAAGTGAGGGAAACCAGTCTGCGAAGTGAGGGAAACCAGTCTGCGAAGTGAGGGAAACCAGTCAGCGAAGCGAGGAAAACCAGTCAGAGGTCGTTGTAATAAGATGTTCTTAATATTGAGGTGGTTGTAAAATGATGGACATTAACACATTGAATTACTATCATAAGCGTAAAATTTGGTGATATACCCTCCTCTCTGCCCTAGTTTGTTTACGAATCACAATCGACTGTAATAGACCGATATTGATGTTAGTACGGTCGTAAATAGAGGTATTACGCTGAAACCAGCATGAGCCAATCAGCGCGTTTTTGTTACTGCTTGAAATTCTTTCGCAGTCAATAATATGCAGCAATATTTGGCTTAGCTATGTGGGAATCGGTAAAATTTAAGAAAAATAGACAGATCAACTACATAAGCTATAATTTTGTTGTTCCAACACAACTGATGAGAGAATGCTTGTACCAACAACGCAGCATTCCTGCGCGCATAAATACGAAAAACCTTATACAGTAAAACCTCAAATAGAAACAAACTCGATGTTACAACCACCTTGTTATAACGACCGCATATTTTCGGATCCGCTTCCAATAACTCCCTAATGATTAAGCTTGATAATGAGACCACCTCATAATTACGACTAATTCGGGGCCCAAAGGTGGTCTCATTTTTGAGGTTTTACAGTAATTCAATTAATATAAAAGAAGCTTTAATAATGAAAACCAAACATTCTCATGCGAAAATATGAAAACTTCAAACGGTCCTATGTTTTTTTGCGAACGCCTGCAGAATAATTGAATTGATCTCAAATTGCATATTATAAACACCTGAGTATATTATCTTTCGTGAATACGTCTGTTTTATCATTGAACAGTTAATTAAGTACCGTTACATAACACAATGCACGTCATATACCGGGTATTAAAATACAGAAACAAGATGAATGCATTAAGAAGGCATGAAATATTATCGTTTTATTTTTTTTAATAATGAATAATGTTTTAAGGAGAAAATACACAAATACATGCCAGGTCAGTAGAGCATCATTCAGTAAAACCCATGAAAACCGGACCAATTCCGGACTGATCCAAAAGTCCAGTTTTTAGAATTCCGGTTTTCAGAGAAAAATCGAGACTTGAAAATTCGTCTGGTTTTCCGAGAATTCCGGTTTCCATGGAGTCCGGTTTTCAGGGGTTTTACTTAATATAATTTAATTAATTCAAAACAGTTCTTGCTTAGCTCAAGAGAACAAAATATGGCCCTTATATCTTTATATCCAATCAACATTATAATACAATTTTTATTTACATTTATGCATTATATGATAACTAGGAATTTAGTACAGTAAAACCTTGAATTTACGATCGCCTCAATATAACGATCACCTCAGTATAATGACTACCCAATCTGGACCAGTTTTCTATAGTTTTCTGTATTTGAACTTAATAATCAGATCACCTTAAATACTTGGCCCTCACTTTTCAGGTCCAAATGGTGCATGGTCTTAATATTGAGATTTTACTGTACTTTACACGTATTTCGCTAGCGGAAAAATCCGAATTAGACGAGCTACCGGTTGAGAATATCTGTACCAAGTTTCCTACACAAAATATAATGAATAAAAATTCGTAATAACGGTCAACCATGATTAAAGGTCATCTGTGCATAAAGGTCACCTGAAAACGCACAAACGCAACTTTTGCAGCTTTGCGTAAATCTCATATTTCTTCACTATTTTTGTTACCTTTGTTTGCAGGTTTAACTGTGTTTTTAATTGACTTTGTACAAAATACATCAGTATATGAGCACACATAATATATAAATATGATGAATATGAATATGTTGCACTTAATTTAATGAAAAAGAAAATGATTAAACATAACGTTAATATCCGTATTCAATTTAATGCACTTTACAGTTATTTGGCACAACTTATCATTAATTTAACAATGTGCATTATATCATATACATACACACCCTGGATTTGAACAACTGGCAAAATTCTCCAAAACCTTCCTGTAACAGTGTACATAAATCATCACCTGCTTGTAACGCCTTGATTTGATAAAACAAAGCCTTGTTTCAATTAAGGTATAGCAACTTATATCTCTCGCTTATTCATTTTCGTTTTTTTTTTAAATTAGAAATGGATTGCCAGAGCGAACGAACAACCGTTGAACGCTCGAATGGGTGAACGAAAGAACGGACGGACGGACGGACGGACGAACGAACGATAGAACGAACGAACGAACGAACGATACTTTATCTATATAATCCACTTTATTCATGGATCGGTTGGCATTTAATATAAACAGTTATTGGTTTCGGTGTCAGTACATACCCATTCCTCCACAAGTAACCGGCATTTTTTCCACATGAATCGCTTCATGATGTCTTTGGACATAACACGTTTAACCAAATTTATCATGGAGAATATGTGCCGCGCCCGGAGTGTTATCATCAACCCGATTTCCATAGACTTACACTATCCGTATTGTCCGTATTTTCCGAAGTAACTAGTCTTTATATCTTCATATATATGCTGTTTTATTGGTTCTAGGACGGAACACCCGAGTTGTTCCATTAGTTTGCTTTTTGTATAATGTGTTTTAACAATTTATTTTTCGAGCGTCTGTTTATTCATGAATGTTTGCATACATCTGCACACTTGCAGCCATTAAGTTATCACTTTACTTTTTGCTTATTTCTTGATTACGTATAAAAAAACAAGCGAATGGCTTAAACATTCAACGGATCAAAGCTGAATTAAAAAACACCACATGGAAATGCTTACGGTTTGCGCAGGTACGTCTTGAAGGGAGGAAACTCCTCATTACTTTTATTTTTTGTCATTTGGAAGTCCTTTAAATTTTGTCACTAGATAGTAAGAAATGAAATCGGACCGAGGACATGAACCAGTGGTTAAGTACGTTGGACTTGTAACATGGATATTTGGGTTCAAATCCCGGTCGTGGCAGATCATACCCTTCAGTGGAAATTAGACAAAAATGTCGATTTTTCTCCGTATGTGGAGAAGTTGCAAGCTCCTTGTGGAAGTGTTAGTATTGGTTATTGTACAGTCCATGAAAACTAAATAGGTGAACCGGCCGTCGTATATAACTGATTTTTTTATAAATGGCGTTAAACCTAGTGAAAAAAAAGAAATGAAATCAAGGTGTACAAAAGCTATTGATGTTGATATTACTAATAAAAAGCATTTAGTTCAATCGCCATATTTCAGAAAAAAATCGCCATGTTTTGATCAGAATATCCATGGAGCCTCCGTGGTCGATTGGTTATCGTATCTGACAAGTAATCACTAGCCTCTCACCGCTTGGAGTTCGATTCCCAGGGACAAAACAAATTTCGCAGTTAAGGAAGCTGGTCAGCTAGCTTACTGAAGATCGGTCGTTCTACTCCGGTGTAAGCCCGGGGTCTGCCTTCACTGTTAAAACTGGAAAACTCACCAAATGACACTGACATTTGGTGTGACTTTAAACCTCAATAAAAAAAAGAAAGTCCATCTGTAAATTAGTCTTATATAAATTATGTTTTACCGTTTCTGTACCATAAATTTTACTATCGTTGTATGCCTTGCTGTTGTAGTTGGGTGGTGATTTAGCGAAAAACGAAACAGTGCTAGCAAATACATGAGAAGTACGTACAACCTTATCTTATCTGAATACCCATACATATATCAGTCAATTGTGTATGGATCTTTCTGCACAATAAATTTCATTCCCATTGTATGCATTTCTTTTGTAGGTGGGTGGTAATTGCTGATTGTTCTCGCTAATTGATTAACATCAAACACATGGTTTTCTTCATTTGACATTTCCAAGAATGATTGAAGGTAATACAATAGGAATATCACTCAAAATTCTTCGGATATAACGTTATACCTAACCATGAAAGTAGATATTATTGCGATGATAAAATGAAAGATATCCCATGTCTTAAATATGCGTATGAAATCTATCATTAATAAACAAGGCAGAATTCCAAACCCGCAGTACCATTTATACTCAATTTTTACCTATCAGTACAGCTGACTGGTAGGAATCGTTTTAACATCAGGGCACTTGCAATACAAGCAGTACGGTAAAAATAGGGGAATACATGTCTCAATAAAACAACCTACATATCCGTTACAACACTTTGAAACACTTTGATAAATGTTCTCTGACTCAATAATACTTTTAGAACGCATTAAATTGTATTAAAACATTAACTAAACAATAGCTATTCGAAATAAGCCTACACTACATTTGTAGGAACTATTTTTGATGCCTTTTCTTAAACATGCATTCTTTTACATTAAATAAATGGCGGCCAAAGCAGACAATGACAATACGACAGGCGTACCACTTCAACAGTAAGCCAGTTTACCGCCTCAGGAACTTACTGCGATATATCTGTATACAGTAAAACCTCAAATAGCGACCACGCCAATATTACGACCACCTCTTCATAACGACCACGTATTTTCAGATCAGCTTCCAATAACTCTCCAATAAATCAACTTGATAATGAAACCACCTTATTATTACGACCATTTTTTCGGGTCACGAAGGTGGTCTCATTATCGAGGTTTAACTGTACCGATATAGAACCACAACTTAACGCTACATATCAGTATACCAGTATACCGCTACGGCCGTAATATACGTCAATCTTCATTCTTTTTCGTTTAGTTATATCATTAACAGAATGGTTGGGCGAAGCTTTCTTTTTAGATCATACTCAAGGTTACTAATGTGCCCTCATTTTCGAAGAAATTGTCTACAGTATACGGGTGTTAATGTCTTTTCCGTCATGTAATTGATGAACCTTGCGTCTCAAAACCAGGCAAAACCTAGAAAAAATTACTGCAAGGTCGCCCTAACCCAACGAAAGTAAGTCAGTAACGAATTATTTTTCCTTTGATTTGTTCTAATTGTTATTGCAGTATTTTTAAAAGTACATTTCTTAATAATAGATTAAAACAATACTTGTTTTCCTCTACAATTCCTAAAATTTTGAGTCGAAAATTGGCAGTATTTATTTTTTGTTTGACGTGTATTCGTTTTACGTTCGGAGATAAATTTCATATGAAATTGAAATGAAAAATTGACTCAGCCTCCACTCCCCCCGCCCCCAAAAAGACAAGGGTCAGCAGAATATTATACGGCCGGCCGGGTTAGCGGAAACCAGAAACTTTCATTTTTTGCCTAACTTCAGTATGTACGACCTCATGTTCTCCATTTGTTTTTGAAAATAATTAACCGACAAATGTATACTGGCCGTCAATAAGAAAGTAGCAATTATAAAAATTCTTCTATTTTGGCCTAATGTACTGACCTAGAAATTTTAATGGTATGTAACAATTTTATGGTCAATAATGGATAACAATAAACCATATCATGAAATGGTTCAGCTATTTCCAGAATTAATTTCATCTCGAATACTTGCGCTTTGACTATTTTATACATCACTTACTGGTTACTTTCTAATGACGACCAGTATATTTTGAAAACAAAGCTATGGAGAATAGTTTCTTGTTTTGGTTAAACTTTGTTCCTGTTTTACCTTTGGAAACTAGAAGAATATTTTATGAATATAAATCGATGAAGCTTAAATAGTACAAGTAATAAATGTTCACAAATGAACAAACATCTGCTGGCAACAGTTGAAGTTATATTTGGAAAATGATTTCATCAACATCTTTACGTACAATTTCAAACCTATTTTGAGGAGATTTTGCTTTGCCACCCATTTTTGTATGATTCTGTGTCTTACGTGTCTAGGTAGGAGGGCGGTGTTTGGGTCTAGGGGTATTTTTGGGCGGCGATGAGATTTTTTGCATGTTGTTACTTCTGAGAATCCATATCTTATTTATATTACAAAATTTCCTTGATTACCAAGAAGCAGAGGTAAATAATTTGAACTCAGCATAATGATTTTGAAGCTTAAATGTAAAGTAGTACTAAATTACTAATGATACACGGACGTTTTATGTCGGAATTAATGTCAAACACATCTGTTATCTCATCATTCAAGTGTAAGATTTTGTTTTCCTAGCTAAAGATGATACTTCAAAGGGTTATCAATAATGGATATACAAACGTATTTCCACAACAGCTTATCAAGGATCATGCACTTGTCTGAATTACTTATGATTGATTGTTATTAAATGTATAATACGACAAGAGGGTCAACTTACGGAGCTCCTAAAGTGACATTCTAATTTAACATGTAGCATTCTTTTTTATATCGTTTTTACGAAATATTATTTCGTAATTACGAAATAGTATTTCGTATTAACGAAATAATATTTCGTAATTACGAAATATCTTTAATTCGTAAATACGAAATACTATTTCGTATAAATGAATTCATAATGACGAAATATTAATTCGTAATTATGAAATGTTATTTCGTAAAAACGAAATAGAATAAGAGCGCTACAAGTTAGAATATAAGAGTAGAATGTCACTTTACTGGCTCCGTATGAACTTGATTTGTTCACTAATGGATCTGATCAATTCATCTTCCTAATAGACATTTATACAGTTTCAAATGATAGTTTAAGCTATTTCATCTAGTTGATTCATAGATGATTTTTGTAGTAGACATAATCAACACCAATGAATTATCGTAAATCTGGAAGGGATTAACACAATATTATACGTGTAGGTTTAGCTTACATTACATACACAAGTCCCTTGGGGATCTGGTAGGGGACAGAAGAACCCTTGTAAGTGCCATTGGGGTGTTGTGCTTTCTAACGAGGTTCTGTTTTTGGTACCTTTTCTACTGACTGCTCTGAGGAGTCTGTGGTTTGATATCCGTTGTTTGTATGTTTCTATGTACTGTGTTGTTTTTAGGAGGGTAGTATTTGAAAAAGATTAGATTTTTATGTGTGTGTGTGTTTTTTATAAGTCTGTTTCTCATATACATTGTGCGTATGTATCGTGGAAGTTAATGTATGCCAGTATGATATATATATGGTTATGTGGTGTTTCCCTTGAATACAATCCTACTTCCAAAAAGCTCATAAACATAAACATTTGTTTATGCCCCGAGAACAGCTATTCTATATTTGTTTTCATGCGCAACTAAATACAGTAATCAATTATTTTCGGACTTTTAACAATATTACCACCATATTCCTACTTGATAAGGACACCACCATAGTATTACGATATAACGTAGTCTAAATTCCAATGATTAATTGTGCTTGATTTTTATGACGATGTTCGTTGTGTTGTCGATGTATGAGTGGGCGTGTCAAGCATGGATCTAATTAATGTAGCTCTTCAAGAAAATCCATTTTGCCTTTACATCTGATGTCAGTAATACGGTTCTCCTTAAAATCGTCTTTCATTAATTGTTTCAAAACTGACAGAGGATGAACAAACAATTATACGGATTAATACATTCTCCTCCGAAAGAAACAAAAACAATAGTGAGATGTTTTCTGTGCAATAACTCCAATTTCACTTCCGCAGTGCAGACATCAAACGGAAAAAAACACTGAGATGTTGTTTTTATTGATGCTGTCGAAAACCAACAACAACATGCGGAGAATAAATCAACGGATTCATAACCAGTATATATAACCAGAAATGCATTTCATGGCCACAATATTACAATGGGTATCATTAATCCTTTGGTTGATGACAAACTCCTATAACTTGTGCAATAATTACCTCTTAAACCCGCATTTTTTTTTAAAATTTATCCCCCTTCTATTAGATATGGGTTTGCGGTAATATGTTGTATGTAACAACACAAGAATTTTAAAGCAAGTGATAAACAATATTTTATGGCGGCTTTCACGTATTCAACAGCAACATAAATATCTTCAATCGCACCACAAAGAAAAACAACAAAACAGATTAAGACATAGTACTATCACGTGATCTATTTTTACTTTCAGAATAGTTTTAGTGTTGTCAGAAATGTAATTGTTACAATATGTTACCAAACAGATGCTTGACTTGGTTCGTTATCGCTTTATTTCTACTGCTACATTAAGATCCCCTCCCGTGGTCCCGTGGTTAGTGCGCTGGACTTGTAACCTGGAGATCCGGGTTCGAATCCAGGTCGCGGCAGGTCATTCCCTTCTATGAAAATTTGACAAAAATGTCGATTTTCCTCCATATGTTGAGAAGTTGCCGGCTCCTTGTGGAAGGGTAAGTTAGTACTGGTTAGTATACAGTCCAGGAAAACTAGTTAGGTGAACTGGTCGCCTTATATAACTGAACAATTGTTGAAAAAAGGCGTTTAACGCCGGTGACAATAAGAAAAACAAACAAAAAATGCTACATTGAGACTAAGGGATCAAAGGGAAAAAATAGAATTCAAAGACATGCCACATACCCTGCACAAACACAAATCCATTAACACTGTTTATATCTGGGAGTTAATTTAGAAATGATACATTGCTATCAAAAGCAAATAATGAAATACAGATTTTTTAGCCGGTTTTACATATTCTGTCCCCGAATTTAGCTTGTATTCCGCCAGTAACTGCCAATTCCTCCACATAAATAATCAACGACAGAGAACGACTGACCTTAAACGTAATATACTGGCCGTCATAAGAATGTGACCAATACTGACCTAATACTGACTTTGAAACAGCGATTTTTATGACCAATAATGGATAATAATATGGTTACACATGGTTGGCTTACTCGTGGCGCACGTGCTAAGTTTCTCTTTTTAAGAATAACTTTTATAAAATAATTTTTATACCAACATCATTTTGCTGTTTACTTTCTTATGACGGTCAGTACATATCCAACCAAATCACAGAGAATATGTGTCGCACCCAGGGCTCAAACTTACGAAACCGAGGTGTGCAATCATTCTAACGCTCTAACAATTGATCAAGGGAGGCATCGTGGACCAGAGATAGAGCGTCCGACCTCTGATCCGAACGTCCAGAGTTTGAATCCTGGCTTCAACGGGTTTCGTTCACGAACTTCACAATCCCATTTTTTGGACGTAGTACTGGTGTCGTGTCCAGGAAGCGGACTCGAGCGTGATCGGTAGGTAGAATTTTTTTTTCTTTTACGTTTTTTTACATATATTGGCAACACTGTGGTGAAACAAACCTATTTTTTACGCCTTACGCCTTATGTTTTCGAAATACGAGCTCAAAGGGCAATAACTGAGCTTAAAACATGAGGATATTACAATAATAATTTGAGAAGTTTGTCTCCCGTCACAGAATAGTTTACTAAATGAGTGCCTGATAATTATTATAGAAAAAAGTCACTGAAGGTAAACAATTTCTACAGAAAGGATAAAGCTTCATACAGTAAAACTTCGCATAGCAATAACCTCAATATTACGACCACCTTGTTATAACGACCATTCATTTTCTGACCGGCATTCAATAACACGATAATGAGAACACCTCATTATTACGACCGATTTATCGGGTCCCAAAGGTGGTCGCATTATAGAGATTATACTATAATTTAAATGAAATCCGCTTTAGGGATCAAATATAAACCAATCAGGATGATGAAAATTTAA
The DNA here is from genome assembly GCA_008271625.1 of Lutraria rhynchaena. Taxonomy (NCBI): domain Eukaryota; kingdom Metazoa; phylum Mollusca; class Bivalvia; order Venerida; family Mactridae; genus Lutraria; species Lutraria rhynchaena. The sequence goes on from VIBL01000039.1 coordinate 1,311,468, forward strand.
AATCCGTGTGATATTTTTGTATGAATTGACTAATTCATGACGGTTCGTACTTGTTGATACTTAAACGTACTCTTACTACATGTAATTGTTTATCTATGTCCAAGTGTTATCTTTACTGTCCTTTTTAATCAAAATGAACTTCGGTTCAGCATTACTAGAAGTTATTTAACAACATCATGTGATAAAGAATCTTATTTCTATATAGCCTGCACTATTGAACAATTAATTGATTTGATCAATTCTTGAACTGTCATTTTTTCTGACAACATATCTTTTCGGAATCTGAACGCTTTGCAGACTTTTTTCCTTAACCTTTATTCTTCAATTCAGTCACGGAGCTGGCTGTCAGTTCTTACTAATCTATAAGGAAACTTATACCTTTTTGCTTCTGTTTTGTAATCAAATAGTATCTTCTTTTTTTTTGAAAACAAGCTGGCACTTTGTGGCCTCTATTTTGTAACAAAATAAATATACAGTTTCTTCTTTTTTGTAATCAAGCAGGCAATTTGTTGCCACTATTTTGTAACGGTATAGATATATTGTTACTTTTGTTTTGTTATTAAGCAGACAACTAGTTTTCACTATTTTGTAACTAAGCATACAAGTTACCCGACAGGTCAGTCTTAATTCAGATTACATGGCTAGCGATTTACATTAGGATATGTCAATCGCCCATAATGTATGAAAAATTAACATTTTATTTATGCATACCGCAACATCTGTTTGTATTTTCCAGCCATGAGAGTACCAAATACAGTGCTCCTTCCTGTAACATAACCTCTAAGGACCTATTCCCTCCAAGAAACGACACACACACGCACGCACGCACACACGCACGCACGCATATAATAAAAACACCTGTCGCGAATGTATCAATTCCCTCCAAACAACAACTCCCCCAAAAGAACAACACTTTGTGACTCCGACAAGTGTTGCTCTTCGGAGGGAGCACTGTACTGAAGCTATAACGCCCCAGACATATATATTTGTAAAAAAAATTATATAAAAGAGCACAAAGATAATACATCAAGCCAATTTACATTTATTTAAACCAAGTTTATGAATAATATTTAAGCAAAAACAATTATATGTTAACCACATTTGATTTAAACCGAACTAGAAAATATGATTAAATCACAATTTGAACAAAAATATACAACTTTATTATAGCGCTTTTTTAATTTATTTTGTGTAGATAAGTACAGTCACAATAGCAAATATTAGCATTAACGTTGTCAATTCAATATGCACATTTGTGTTAATAAATGTTTATGCGCTGTGCTGGTAAAACAAGTTCTCCCAGTCATCCGTTGATCCGTTTATCAATTCCCGGTACCATCTGTAAAGCTTGTTGGTAGTTGACAAGCACTAGCATCAGTACAAAGTAATCAAAATTTTGAAGATTTTGTATCTTTATCTTATTGCGAACGGGTTTGAGTTATATACCGGCTGGCAGTTTATCTGAGCAGCGCTTATGAACACCGCACCAGTACAATTACTGAAATTTGACCATCACGTGTGTACACAGGACTATTTAATAAAACGATATTCATGTATCACACAATGGGAATTCCCAGAATTTCATCTATTTTTACGACACACGTTTTCAGAGATGTGTTTGCGAAAGCTGGAGTTAAAAATACATATTATGAACATGTTTAGGGCACTGTTCACGTATGGGGAACGAATGGCAATTTCTAAATAATTGTTTCGTTCGTTAATTCGTCTGGCATTGGTTAGCTCTACGACGAAATAGGGTACATGGGATATTATCAGCGAAACAATTACCAAAATCATTACAATCGCTAGTTTTTTTTCAAGCTTCATTTTTTTCGCAAGCAATGAACTAGACCTGTCTTTGTCATTAGTCACATTGCCAGAAATGACTGACACGGAAAGGCGATCCGATACCGGTTTGCGACCTTTCAAGGTGATTACAATATTTGAGTATGTGTAAACGATGGTTATAAAAATACCAAGGGCTGTTACTCCGTCAATGACGGAAGAAACATACTGTAAATAGTTATCCGCTGTTGGAGGACCAATCTCGTTTTGTTCACACTTGGAATAATTATGAATGCTTCCATTTATGGCAATTGTTTCAGTATTATATATTATCACCTTTGGCGCTGAAAATATCGCGGAAAGTAGTATAAGAATAATCACAGTTAGCCACCCTTGTTTTTTTGTGAACTGTTTTTTGAAAGGCTTACAGACGTTATGATATCGGTCAATGCTTATAGCGAAGATTATCAACACTGAGTTGAACGCTGAATAGCTGTAGAAGAATGTCAGCACCGTACATGCTTTACTCACAGTATCATAGAATTCTCCAAACTGGTCCGTAATGTCAACAGCGATCAGCAACGATGATAACAAGTCATTGATCGACAAACCAACAATCAATGCCGTCGTTGAAGTATCAGGGCCATGTTTTAAATAGTATACCAAGGCTATTGGGTTGACCACAATACTGAACAAACATACTAGGCACAAATATGTAACTAAAGGCCAGTTCTCAGACAAAGTGTCCGTGAAAAGCATCTTTACAAATACATGAAAGTTCTGAAAAAAATAAGTACATCATTTGGATAGAGTGGTTGTCAATGTTTTAAACTCTGGATTGAAACAGTAAAAATAGTTGCTATAAGTCGAATAATCTATGTATAGTTTACGTATCATTGTCACGAAATTGAGAATAAAAGTTTGTATTCGTTTGTGATGTTAGAAACGCTTATTAGAAACGTCTATAGACATTGCCAAAGAAAATATCGTTAATTCCTTGTAACTAACTGTTCATTTCTGTTGGAACAATCCATTAAAATATACAGTACAACCTCTCTAGAGCGACCCTCTCTTCAGCAATAACATGATTTTCCCCACTGTGCGACATAACTATTAATTTAACCTCTCCAGAGCAACAACCTCTCAACAACCTCAAAGGGTGTCGCTTTAGAGAGGTTGCACTGTATTATTGTCTGAAAATTTGAAATATTGAAACCACAACGTCATATAAAGATATGAATTTAATTTTGTAGTATGCGTTTATTGCAAGTAACTGTAAAAAAATATAAAAATGCTTTTTACCTTTTCACCGAACGGAGAAAAATAGATAGCCACTTCTTTTCACGATTCTCAATACCACAGTGACTATATTTTTGTCCTTTGTGGATAATGTAATTTGTATTTCAATTAGAAAGAGTCAATCGTGAATAAATAATCTTTCTCTCATTGTTTCCGTGAATTATTAACGTAATAAAAGAGTATTTGTTGCTCGTATGAAAACACTTCTTATCTTTACGAAGAAACACAGTACACGACTTCCGATGTTTCCATTTAGACGGCTTCTGAATTCTCAAACAACTTGTATATTTGCGTATTATATTTATCTGTCAATTTACAAGATAATATGTATTTCAATTAGTAAGAATAGATAGTTTATGTCGACAACGTGGTTTTGTTTACAGGAATACAACCACAAATTAACTGTCAAAACTAAATGCACACAAATGTGTCAATTAATCATAAAATATAACAAAATTAAACACGAATAACACGCTTTATAATATATCATAAGCATTTAACAGGCGCTGTAGATTTTACGTAGAGCCAATTTTCTTTCTGAAACTAAATGGTAAGTCTATTTTGGAATATAACCTTTGAACGAATGGCGCGTAATTTCTTGCGCGACATGCGTAAGCATCTGCAAATCAATATTGTCAAGACAATGTCTACATTACAAAATGTTTGGGTTTTTTGTTTAATGGCATTTCTATATATTCCATTTTTCCCTTTGATCCCGTAGTCTCAATGTAGCAGTTTTCTGTTTGTTTTTCTGAGACTTATTATAACTGGGATCTAACGCCGTTTTTCAGCATTTTTTTCACTTTTTTGAATTTTTTAATACAATTGTGTAGATAACTCGATGGTAATACTGTGAATAAGTGGAACGAATTTGTCTCCCTTGTTATATTTTTCAACATGTAAGAAAAAACCCATCTTTTAAGTCACGTATTAGTTTACAATATTTGAGAAGGATAACTAAAAAATAAATGTGATTTGTTACTGGTTCGCGTCTGTATAGATTAATACACACAAACCCTGACATAAAGCGCGCCAAATGTTTCATCACTGACCTCAAATTGGCTCTTCGAAACAAATTATTGAAATTTAATCGAGTATTACGCTTGTCTTCATCAGTATGTCAAATACATGGTCATTGATTTCGAAATAAATATGAAATCTCATTTATGTATTAAAGCTTGCCGTCACGGTCATTCGTAACTGTTGCCGGGAATCTATTATCTAAAGTCATAAAAAGTGGCATTGACTCTCAAGTTGCGGTTGGTTGTACTGTATTTTAAAGTTGAACCTGTCTATTATTTATTTATGTACGTGTTTTATTTCCCTGAGGGCAAGGTTGTATAAAGTTGGAACCCAGTTCGCAGTTCGCGATTCGAATTGCGAACAGCGAAGTGCGTTCCAACTTTATACAACTTGAGGGTAAGTGTTGGCTAGAATATGGACTTGGTTCACACAAAAAAACATACTGATGTAGACTAAGCTGTACGTTAAGCAAGTTTTAAGTCTTTTTGTATATGTCTATATGTGTTGGGTGGGGTTTGGCTTGGTGGGTTTTAGGGAAGGTAATGTTTTGGGGAAGGTGTGGTTTTTTATGTGGCATTTCCCAGAAACTCTTCGTGACTTTCAATTTCAGGTTAAATAGTCTTTCGGCAATTAACTCAAATTACTTATCTTAGTTTTCATTACATCCATGTTTGACAAGACACCAACGATAAACATCGACAACATGGTATTAGATTACTCTAGAAAAGATTTATTTGTCTGCACATTAGACAAAAGAAACACATTTATTTCATTTATTGGTTCTCGTGAATGAGCAATTAACTGAATATATTTATTCCATACGTAACATATCTATATAGTTGTAATACCGGTAAAAGTATTTACGGCTTGGAGAAAACATATGTTGAATAAATATTACTACATTCATTTAGTAGTTAGGTAATTTGGGGTACGGTTCAGTAAAACAACGAACTGTTTGGTTCCATGATAAAGAAAAAGACCAATAACAGAAAAAATGATAAATACAGGTTTTAGAATTATATTTTGTCTCTTGTATTTAACGTAGCGCCAATAACTGGGGTCATTAATTAAATCCGCAAGATTTTCTTCTCATCAAATGTTTATTATATCTTCATGTCCGCGTTTCAGGTCGATGTAATGTTTTTTAATATTCAACTTAATTCGCGAGGTGAACGACAAACATTTTTTTCTCTAATCTAATGCCCTGTGGTTCTCCGGTGTAGTCTTTTAATATACAGTAAACCAAATTCGTCTCGTTTGTATAATTCAATATCTTTATACAATCTAATTATTTAGAAACAACGAAAACGACAACGTTAGATGTGATAAGATTTCTCTCTATCTGCCAACTTGAGGCTCCATTGATATAGTATTATGTTTAGTTTTCTAATGATTAAATGAGTAAAAAAGTCAAATACTTTATGTTTACATCCGTCATTTATTTCCTTCGTGATCGTTCAGACGCGTACTTGCCTATACGCAAGCACGCAGTTAAGTCCACATCACTTTTCAATATATAAACATAAACATAAAATAGTATGAGTTATAAATTATAAAGGGATGGAAAATGACTTTAACAAGAAATTTAAATCAATCACATTCATGACTTAGATGGGGTTAAACTAGTTACTTTCGTCTTACACGAAGCAGTCAGGAGTGATTAAAATTGTTAGGTAAAGTTTCAAATAACTATGACATTTTCCGATGTCGTGAAATTTGTAGATCATTTTTATCCAAAACCTCTCCAAAACAACACTCTTTGGGAAAAGCGAAAATATGTTTTTGTTGAGAGGTTGTTGAACTAGAGATATTAAATTAATAGTTAAATCGTGCAGTGGGAAAAATCATGTTGTTGTTGGAGGGATGTTGTTGCTCTGGAGAGGTTGCACTGTACAAAGTAGACTTTACTTGGTGGCGATTTCTGTGTTAGAGAAATGATTTCTTTGTTCACACAAGTTGCAGACACACGTTGTCTATAAATACCTTTGTGTAAGTATTCAAGTGGTGTTTATTATGGTGCTGTATAACGCTAATTTTTAATTTAACAATAGAAGAGACACATTCAACTCAACTTAAGCTCAACAAATACTCCTTTCATATCCAGCCGATAAAACTATATTACACTACAATAAATATTTGATTCACACAGTGCAAGGCAGTAATGTGAAGATATTGTAACACTATCATTTACATATAGAAATTATTCACAGCTCACAACGTTACTGGCATTTTGTCATACTGATTGTTTGGTTTAAGCACGGAAATCTCGCGCAAAATTGATTGTGTTAACTTTATAAGGAAAAAATGTGAAGTTTAATTTCACTCTTTAGAGATTTAGTATTTGGCCAGCAAATATCTAGTAAGCCTTATCCCACCCACTTTTACAACGTCCAATTTACTTTTATCATGTTAGTATTTTCCAGATATACAGAAATCGTGATAACAAAGGCTGTGAACCCCCAAACACGGAACTATGTACAACACTCATTTCAAGATAACTACAAGAACTTGTCAATTTAATTGTAAACGTAATTCTACCAAATACTAAAGCCTATTTCCTATATAGTTGTCTGTAGTTTCTGTGTTCTGTGATTTGTGATTAGTGAATAATTGATTCACTCCCCACACTAAAGGAGTAACGGAATTTTCGTTGAGTAATGTATAAAATATGCAGTATGGCACTGAGATACTGAAATATCCATGAAAGCCTCTAAAAAAATTTCAACGATAATTTTTTCTTTGGTGTTTAACACCGCACCAACAGCCAGGGTCATTTGGCAACTTCGCCAGCCATAACGACGGAGGAAGACACCAGGCGTACAACTTAATTGTACAAACAACCGACCTTCCATAAGCTAGCTGGAAAGCTTCCTCACTTCAAAACTTTGGTCCTTCGTTGGATTCGAACTCACAGTGAAAGGGGGGGGGTAGTGGTCACTAGTCAGAGATCATTTAACGAGAACATCTTATCCAGTCATATACTTTATCTATATATACATCTCTCACATTGTAAAAAAATGATGTGCCTTTATAAAACCCTAGGTGCGGTACATGTGGTGATTTGATTGAAGATATAATGTCTGAGGTCATTCGTCATCCACCGCTGGTCATTGATCTGATAAAAATGGCTGTTACATATGAGGAGAAAAAAATACAAAAAAATACAAAAAAAAAAATACAAAAAAAAATACAAACAAATCCTTCCATGTACTTGTAAAATGTTTGGCCATCAAGTATTTTCTTAAGAGTCTAATAGAATCATACGAAAACATGTCACAACCTAACAAAGACGTTTACTATCTGCTACACAATCTGATCAGACATACTTAAAGCAACATCTTGACAAATCCTACTATCAACATGAAATAAGTCCCTCAATATCTCATTCGATCCGAAAAAAATGTCGGCTCAATCAGATGGGTAAGGAAGAATATAAAAAGTTAATACACGTTAATGATCTTGCTCACATTATTTGACATAAATGCACACATCCTGAGTCCTGGCTGCCGTTACATTATAATTAATTTACTGTATAAAAAGTTCTTTAAATCAGCCAGATTTAGGTGAGTTTGATATTCTTTGTTTAGCCCCCCCCCCATAAATACCCGATTTCCGCTGACATCCCAAATGGTATAGGTTGATAGGTTGGTAGACATTTTTACGGATGCATTTTGTTAGATATGAGATACAATGCGTATTAAAATGAAAATATCGGGGAAAATGTTTAAGGTAGGCAGGAGCAAATAAGGGTAGCGGAAACTATACGCTTTTCTACGGCTTTTATGGAATGTTCTTTGTTTTCGTTATATCTGATACTCCCTGACGTCATATACTTGCATACACTGTATATCATAAAGTCTGATATGTGAGGCGTTGATAAACCTGTGTATCAACTCTATTCTATTGGCTAAGGCTTCCTTGATCGAGTAATTATGGTCTCTAACTAGTACACTTGTCCGAATTTGCAAACGTCCACCATGTATTTTATAGCACTGGAAAAATCATTGAACACACTTGGTTGATTGCCAGGTGGACTTTTAATATATTCAATCCAACTTTGACTTTGAAAACTCAATTTCTTTTGGTATATCAATTTTAAGTATGGTAAAATTTGAGAATATATTCACTTATTGGGTTCTCCCAAGAACCAAGTATTATAAAGAAGACGTTTAGAAATTTGACTTAGTGTGTCACTAGTCTCAGACAAGTGCAGGTAATGTGAAAACCCAACTCTGAATATTTTAAAAGGTGAATGCTCCTTATATCACATTTGATACATGTATAATGCACTGATATACATCATATAGAGTATTATCCTATTCAATAAGAACAGTTATTGCATGTTTATAGATATTGATTGTATTTGTAAGTAGCAGTGTGTACATTGTGTTTGTTTGTTATTTATTTAACATCAGGTTAACTTGCTTAAGAATTTTGATAACTGAACAAACCAATGGCGCTTGTTCAAAGAAACACTAAGTTTTGTTCGCTTTCTCCCTTTTTTACTTATATATCCCTACAACCCAACTTGTAGACCTAGGAATTAAAGATTAACAAGGATATCAGACCTGCGACCGTGGTCCAGTGGTTAAGGCGTTGGACTTGTATTTCGTCAATCTGGGTTCATACCCTTCTATAAAAAGTTTGACAAAAATGTCAATGTAAAACTGGTTAGGTGAACCGGTCGCCGTATTTTAACTGAAAATAGTTGAAAAACGGCGTTCAACCCAATGAAAAGAAAAATCCAATACATTACTTGAAGGTGAATTTTTTTATACAAAAAAAAAACAATATGGTAGTGGACCCGTAGAGAGTAAACAAATTATTACAGTGAAGTAATTAGTCCCATCCCAACTGCAAATGTCAACGTAGTGGACAAAATGAAGTATGGATATGCAGTGCTCCCTCCGAAGAGCAACGCTTGTCGGAGTAGCAAAAGAGTGTTGTTTGTTAGAGGGAGTTGTTTGGAGGGGACAATTGTTTTTATTATGAGTATGTATGATTTTTACTGTCGTTTCTCGGAGGAAATCGGTCTTTGGAGGTGACGTTACGGGAGGGAGCACAATAATAAAATAATAATTCAGATCTGCGGGAATTCACTATAACATGCAAGATGTATGCTTTGTTTTTAGAAATATAATTCATTCCGAATTCAACATTTCACATACTTCAAGTGTCTGCCTCATTCTTAACTTCCTAGAGATGCCAACTTTAATTAGCAACATGGTTCGTCTAGTCGTATTTATGCGAGGCAATAATTTAGAATCGAATGAATATTCGCATGAATATTTCTGACATCTTAAACACGATTCCTTAGATGGAAGAAAGATAATGATAGATATGGAAAGATATGTTGTTTAATTATCAACTCTATATGTAGATTAACACGGGACGACTTTTCAAGCACTCGTACAATTTTCATGAACCCAATTTGTACGAACAATATTAGCATAATTCTCAATAAATATTTACATTCAGCATATACTTGAACGATGTGGGCAAGTAAATGTCATAAAACACAACAATCAAATCGGTAATGGTAATGTACCTCAATGATACTAAATTCAATCATTCATGCAACCTTTTAGATGTCAATTTATGCACACGTGTATTTATTTTACCCTTTACCAGGCTTTGCTACAGACTGTGGTGTGTCTTCCATTTTTGTATGGTACTGTGCTTCGAGTTTGCTTTTATTGTTTTTTTTTTGTTTTTATGTGACTAAATGTCACTAGGGTTTAATGCCGTTTTTCAACAATATTTCAGTTATATACGGCGACCAGTTCACCTAACTAGTTTTCCAGGACTTCTTACTAACCTGTACTGACTTACTCTTCTACTAGGAGCCAGCAACTTCTCCACATATGGAGGAAAATCGACATTTTTGTCAAATTTTCACTAAAGGGTATGACCCGCCGAACCTGGATCTCCGGGTTACAAGTCCAGCGCACTAACCACTGGACCACGGTCGCGGCCTGGGTTTGCTTTGTGTTGGGGGATTTGGAGGAGGTATATTTTTGGGAAGGTTGGATGTTTCGTGTTTTTTTTCTAGGAATCCTTTTTATCTATATTCCTGCTTGTATTCTTTCTATCTATTGGCATCTGGGTGTATTTTCGAATACAATCTTGGTTCTGTGTGATGTATTTGAACGCTTTACTTCTTCAACAACACAATTCAATTTCCTTGAAGTAATTAATTCAACGTAGAAGCATATTAAAATGTTAAAAATTGTCCATTGTTGTTTTGCAGTTCTGTTAACGATCTTATTATTTTTTTCCATTTTTATATTTCATGTATTGTACGAAAAGCTATGAGAAACATTGGGAAACACCTCAAGTTATATAAGAGATATATGTAAATGCAATTGAGAATTATAGCTGTTTTATTTGCACTGAGATGTTTACTATCAGTATATCTCCAGTCAATCTTGACAGGTTAATGTTAAAAGAAAAACGATTAAATTAACCCTTGGGTATAATAAATGTCCAGTGTAATACATTAATTGAATCAACGAAGAAAATACCATCAAACTAATGGTCCCATTGATGCCAATTTATTGACTTATACATTCTGTAAGCGTACAAAATGACTCCTTTTTTGTTGCTCATTTTGTTCAAGCGCCTTTGATCAACTAATACTGGCGCCTCCGAATACATGTACTTCAAATTTTATTATTTGCATAATATCTGCATGGTCTAAAGAACTGTTTCAGCCATATTCCAATTTAAAAAATCATCGACACTGATTGGGCCACATCACCGTAAATTTTACATATGAGTTGGTAGGTTTAGTTTCAGTAAATATTCTGTTTTAATTCTCTTAGAACTTACAGCCATAACTCAGTCAGTCGTAATTCTTTGAATCTTTGTCGATGAGTTATATTTTGTTAAAATCTCTGTCATCCCAAACGAATGTTATCAGTAATTAAATAGTCTGAGAGAAACAAGACTGGCAATTTCCACTCTGTCATGTTTTCATTGTCTTAAGAAATCGCTTTCTCAAATCTGAGACACTATTGATAGACAACATGAGAAATTGTAGTATCAGGTTAAATTCATCACAGCTTCCAGATTAGCTTCATACTTTCAAAATTCTACATGGAAAATGTATTAGATGTTAATTGATATCGGTTCGTTTGTTCGGTTCTGTTTTTCTGAAACAAAAAGTCAAGTTGTGGTTACCCCAAATGGCAAACGGAAATGTCCATTTTTCTGAAATTGAAGAAACTTAATTAATAGATGCGATTTTAATCAAGGCCATATGTATAATGTAATGTTAATATTTAGATAAATACCGTAATGTTAATGAGTACACTGTGATATTGTACAGACACATTTATGACTCATATTTAGCATACATTTTGTCATCAATTCAAACAAGTTAATATTAGCACAAATTATTGATCTCATTTCTCAATAAATCTATGTTTGTCAAGATACTAATGATAAACATCTACGCCATGGTACTACATTACCCTGTCTTGATTTATTTGTCTGCGTATTAGACAAAAGAAACACATTTATTTCATTTCTCGTAAAGGAATTATTAACTGCATACATTTATCCTGTTCATGTTTATATAAGCGCGAAAAGAGGGAAATATTTATGATTGGAAAGATATATTTATTAATATGCTGGCTTTACGAATATAAGATATTACAATAAGATCAACCAAGATGTGTCGCTCATACAGATATTGATGACTTTATTGTAAGTCTTACAAATACTCATACTAGCTAGCATGATATATTATGGTAGAACCAACGCATAACATTAAGGCTATCAACATTTATTGTCGTCAAATGGATATGGCGTGTTCTCGTCCATTTTTTTTTCGTTTGTTGATTTTTTGTTCCAACAACAAGACGAACATTTATAAAACGTCAGTAGCGGTCTTCTATTGTATTTTGATGTGGAATATAACAAATTTGTCTCTTCAGTATAATTAAATATCTTCCGACTATCTGATCATTTAGAAACAAACACAACACATCAGGTATCGTCATATGTAGAAAAAGTATTGCTAGTTTGGTAAAACAAAATAACTATCAGTCATATATGTATCGTTTATTGCTTTTTTCACCTCAGTCGAATCGCCCAAATGATATTCTGATGCTTGTTTCATTCACATATTTCAATTAACAGAACAACTTAAGCATATGCATAACTATTATTATGTAGGACAAAATAAACAATCAACATAGATCGTAAATTATGGATTGTAAATTTATTGGATCGCGGTGTGTTATGCAAATGAAATTTACAAAATGTACGATTTTCTGACACATATTTAGATATAAGTATTCTCTGGACTATTTCACTAATAAAAACAATATGATGAGATTTATCACTCTAATTATAAAGACATTTGTTTCTACCATAAAGATTAATCCTGACAAAATATTTTCTCACCAAATGCCACGCAGCTTTTGAAAAGGGATTTTACATAAGTTAAATATCCTATTATGCTGTAGCCATTTTTTCATATTATAGATACTAAATACGAATTTCAAGAAAATCACACAAAGTTTCTGCTGACCTTTACAGACAACAAATCCTCATCAAGACACACAAAATACTGAAATACCCGAAAAACACGTGCCGAAAAAACCCTTCTCCAACGCCTACACTCCACAAAGTTAGGCCCTGGCTATCAGCCACCAAACAACATGAAAATTAAAACATGGAATAATAAAAATAATAAAAAACATATAATAATATACATATTTATGACATAAATATTAATATATTACACATTTTACATGTTATTGCTGTTAACTTTAGAGTGAGCATCAAGTTACACTAATGTTTATATATCCACACATAGCTATTTTCTTTGTGCTTAGTTGTATATTTAATATTGGCAATAGTATTTGAATTAATCATTCTTTGTATTCAATATTTAACATTTCACGCATGTAAAGCGTGTCTCTGGTCGCTGACGTCGTTGAAATGTAAAATCTTATTGACAATATCATTCGTCAAGTCTGATTAAGGTACGGCAATAACTTTGAATTGAACATTTATCCTGACATTGCGATTGCATTCCTTTCGAACAAAATTGATTCATAGCATACATCGGGACATACGTTTTGTTGGAAATCGGCCACTTTAGAAAACTAGTATAAAAGTGATCAACACAATATGTAAATTAGCACGACAGACTATTTCACGCTCGAATATTCTATAGAAATATATTTTCAAAAGATAGGCGTTTATTTCACGCTAAAATGTTCCAACTCAGCGTATCATTAATTGGTCTTGACAAGTTTATGTCATAAGAAAACCCAAATTACTCAAATCAATTAGTGTAATAGTCCCCTATAAGACTTAATTTAATTAACCAAGCAATCCTTTTGGACTGTTTTAATGATCTCGTATATTTTATTTGCACTTAGCCAGGTCTAGATTGATATTGCTTCATGTTTGCATCTTGGAGTATTTCCAAATGTTATTTAAAAAAAACATTGTATACGTGCGTTTGATAGTCTATGTATGTATCATAGCACGTTAGAATATTGTAGAGGATAGTCCATTGTTGTTTTTTTTTGGTATTTTGTTTACCAACTTATTACCAAATGTATTACATTTTTAGTTCATGTAATCCAGTGAATAATTTGATATTTGTTAATGTCGCCTCAAGCGTCATTCTTCTGCAAGCAATACATAAAATTGCTTTATCTTGTTCGCATCATGTAAGCAACGTGACACATCTAAAAAAGTTTCCATCATGTTCAAGAAATGTGTAATTAAGAAGGGATAGACAATGACAGTCAAACTTTAAAAGTTTCGACAGACATCTAATTCCTGACGTGTTTTTAACAATACGGACGCAATAATTATGTATGTAACCAAACAATAAAAACCAGCCATAAAAGAACAAACAAAATTTGTTTTGAAATTGTCTTCGTTCAGCTATGAAAATCAATGGAAATTCGACCACTTTATCCACGACCGAAAACACACAACCAATATGGTTTAACTGGCTCAAACGTTCTGTAAACCAAGTTAAATTGGTAGTCATTCATAAGCTTCAAACCCTCCAATGTTCAAGCCAGCTCTTGAATCGAATAACCCCTACACAGGTATCATTGACCCAATTATTCAATTTCAATTTCTTTCAACATAGATAGACATGAGAAAGAAATTTTGATCTTTCTAGACAATATAATTCTAATTTTCTGTCCAGATGACCAGACTGAAGTATTTCCAGTACTGTTGTTCAAATGTTCTTATTAATTATTTTCTGATTAAATGTTAATAGATTGTTAATAGATAATAATTTTGGCCTTAGAATAATTAATGGGCTAATGGCTTCATATATTTTATACATTTTCCCGAATTCTTGGATCGAAAAGATTGTAACTTGATAGTCGAATTAATTCAGAAATGGAGGCACATGGAAATTGAAGTGACCTGTCGAGGTTCATAGGGGACAGGCACATTTAGAATTATAAGGCTATACAAACCGATGAAATTTGGTCTAAATGAGCAACTGTACATACAACAGGGTTTAAAGAAACTTTGTACAGGGAGGATTAACATCCTCTTAAACGCTAAAAATGTCATATGTCCCACGACACTGATCCACTCAAATTTCATGCATAAAGTTATTTAAAACAATAACAATATCATCAACAACATGAAAATCACATTTTGTACTGCTGTGGTAATCAGAACATGTCGTAAAAACATACTTAATTGGTTCAGATAAAAAGATTTCTTCACTGTAATTATCTTTTGTAAAAAGTATACAAAAACGTCTATCCAAATTGGCCATAGTTTATTAATTACTTAAAACATCGTTTGGACATACATGTATGTTAAGATGATTCATTTTATCGATCTTGTCAAACAAATACAGAATGGTTACAATCGTCGTTCTTGTCACGTGATCGTTTCAACGGAAACCAAAATCTCAGCAACACAGAAACTAAAATCTAATTTAGTATTTTACTGTCTTACACCAAGCAGTCTGGAGTGACTAAAATTACTTAGTAAAGTTTCACGTAACAATTGCATTCCTCGACGTAATGAAATTTGTAGAAGAGAATTCTTAATCCAATAAAACGTTAAATTTATGATTTGGCGTCTTCGGCATTGATCGTGGTTTCTACATTTAGAGGTACGTATTTTTAAATATCGTCTTTGCTTTACTATGTTTTTTCCCTCTTGCGTTTATGGCGCACCAATATTTAAGGACATTTGGCGTTTTTTTTTAGTTTACACAGTGGAAAAAGACTGCAAGAGCACACATAGGTAGAACCATCGACCGTCCGTAAGCTAGCTGAACAGTTTCCGAACAGTGAACATCACTACGACCAACCTTTTATACAAAGTGTGCTTCTGAATAAGTCTCATTTTGTCTCAATGTATTGGTATAATTAATATTTGCAAAATATTTAGTACAAATCCTGTGTATTACGCCCTTAACAGTAAATAATACATCACCTGTAAACGTGAAGGGAAAACTTCATAGTGTAACATATCAAATACATGTATTTAATATGGCATTCAGTCATTTCCACTTTGAAGTTTATTACAACTGTAACCCTGAGATCTAACCGGACCAAACAGCCAATAATAACATCAACTTGTTATTTATGTATACTGTTGATTGTATTGTCTTTTATCCTTGTATCCTTGTTATATATAATTTTAACTTTTTGTTTCCTCTCAGGTAAGTATAAGATTGGGGATAAAAATACTAGTTTAAACCCCCTGCAGCCTTGCTACTAACCGTTCCAAGAGGGTACCTCCCGGGAGACTGTGTTTTATCGTCCAGTTCTTGTATGTTTTCAATTGAAAACATTTTAGCTCTTACGGAAATGATTACATTCAGTATATATTTATTCGATCTTACCTTTGTGACTAAAAAACATGATGTGGCCCTTGTGTGTATTAAATCGCTAGGCACGCAAACAAACTGAATGAATAAAGAAATTTGTTTACCTAAGTAGTTCGATTGATGCAAATTTCTGGACTCAATAATTTATGTATTTTAACCCTATTGGCTGCCAATTTTTACAGTGCTTTGAATAAACTAATACAGGCGTCTTTGAGTATATTTGAATGAATACTTCGCACAATGTTCATTTATATTGAATGGCGTGTTTCAAACAATATGCAAGAAAAAGATTATTGGTCGTGGTATGACTATTTAGATATTATAGATTGTATACAGTTATAAATGTACTATGCTATCATAGAACTGCTTTAAATCCTAGGACCTGCTAAGCCAACAGCTCAGCCAGTTGAAATTCTTCGAATCATTTAAATCTATGTCGACGAGTTATATTTTGTTAGATCTTTATCGGAGCATCATAGTGTTATCAGTAATTAAATTGTCTGAGAGAAACAAGATTGACAATTTCCACTCTGTCATGTTTTCATCGTCTTAAGAAATCGCTTTCTCAAATCTGAAGCATTATTGATAGACAACATGGGAAATTGTGGTATCTGGTTAAATTCATTACAGCTTTCAGATAATCTTTATTCTTTCGAATTTCTACTTGGAAAATTTTCTCAAATGTTCACTGATGTCGGTTCGTTTCTTTGTGCTACGATTCTAAGTTATGTTGTCTTTACAACAGGATTGTTTTAGCCATTATTTAACTGACAGTCAAGTTATGGTTAACCTAAATGGCGAACGGAAATATCCATTTTCTGAAATTTTGGAAGCTTTATAAATTGAAAAATTATATTTTGTAGGGATGTCAAGTTTTCCAGATTTTTCTAACCGTTTAATCGTTTGATCGTGAATCCCTCCCGAGACAAGCAAAATTTAATACGTGAGGAAACTGTCTAGAAAGCATACAGATGGTCCTTGGTTATAGCCAGACGTACGCCTGGGTCTTTCTCCAACGTTAACAAGCTGGAAAAGTCACCAAGTGACATCTGACTAAAACCCCCAAATATTTTCAAATTAGTACATTTGTATAAGACACACACACTTTTTTGTTTCATTGATGTATAAATAATTAAAATAGATACTGTTTTTATGGTCTTTTAGTTTCACTCAAGTGTATTGTGTGTACAAAATATAAGT
This sequence comes from Lutraria rhynchaena, assembly GCA_008271625.1. Classification (NCBI taxonomy): domain Eukaryota; kingdom Metazoa; phylum Mollusca; class Bivalvia; order Venerida; family Mactridae; genus Lutraria; species Lutraria rhynchaena. The sequence goes on from VIBL01000039.1 coordinate 1,328,623, forward strand.
GAGAAAGTATTTATGAAATGAACAATCGTGTCTACAAAGCGCATAAGCTGTCATCATGTAGGCAGACAGACTTGACAGAATTTGTCAAAGTTGTCATATATTTTTACTCCAATATATGTTTTCCGACGCATTGATACAAGCACCTATCGTGTTACCGAAACTTATAATTATGTAGAAATGAATAATGCTCTATAATAGACACTGTTTGAATAGATAAATAGACCATCTTTCTGATGTAGTTAAACACATGAAAGGTGCATTTTTTGTAAATGTTTAATTGCCACAATATACCACCAACTAAATTATATGGCACACCGTAATAGTACATCCCTGTTTTTAAGATAATAACTCTACTAAAATTGTTGGCATATTTTTTTAATTATACAGATCAATATAGGATTCCAAGAAAAAAGACACATACAAAATGTTTCACCTCAAAATACTATCCTCCACACGAATGAATAAGACAAACAGCTGGGTTGTAAAATAAGGTAACATTACCTTAGCTTTATCTTAACAAGAACTGTGTTAAAGTATTATGAATGTTATGAAGTATTATGAGTATTATGAACAGTATTAAAAAAAAACTAATTCCGAGGAAGATATAACATACGTCAAAAATATTTGAAAAGAAAGACATTAAAATTAAATTTTGAAATCTCATGTCTGCAATATAAAGGCACACTTTGCAACACAATGCATTCTGTCCAGAGAGAATACCTGATTGCTGGATGTTGTCTACACATTTAGATAGAACACGGATTATACGGTATTTTGTCACAGGGTTACTTTATTATAGAATTATTTTACTATTAGTATTTTGATCATGGCCACTTGTATGTCATCTCATAATTACCATTACTAATCTTCTCTCTGTCCAGTACGATACGGGTATTTTAGTTACTTTTAAATTACCTAACCCATAATTCGCAGCATTTGCTAAACCACTTTTGTCTCGCGAAGACGCATGTGATAGCACTACATGTGACTTTGCTTAGTGTGTTGTTATCATTTATTAAAGTCAGTATCCCGGAAAATACCCACATATAGCCATTGGTGGTTTAAAATCAGACTGTGACATGTTCAAATAATCGAAATTTGATATCAATGTAGCAATGCTTATGGTTTTATGGCCAAGTGTTTGCGAGAGTTTGCAAATGGCAATTGACTTTACCCTTATAGACAATCTAACCCTTAGATTAAAGGTATTTATACGCAAGACCTTGATTCCCAATACTCCTCTAGATGTTGCATTTCTTATTTTCGTAAAATCAAATATTTCTGAATGCACCATTTAAAATAGTAGAATATTGTTTAGTCTTCATTTTTACCACAAACATTTGAGATGAAATCATACAACGTAAAGTATAGACATGCGCCTTGTGATAGCTCTGTGTCACTTATTGGATTCTTAACATGACCATCGTTTGATTCCACAAAATAATCAATCTTCTTGTCTTTATAATCCTATTTCTTAGCGTAAGATAATATCCAGACATTTGTTTCATGAGGACATTAGATTACAAATAATTGCATTTCACATGAAGTCCACGTGACTAGATTTAGTTTCGTCATATCATATTTCTCCTAATAATGTGCGTCGTGTTTGTTGACGTTTTCACAAGTAGTCTGCGTGGTATTGTACATCTTTTTTTACATTTGGTGATATCCAGAACTCTGTCTTTACTTTCTATCCAAAGGTCAGCTAATAAATGTTGCTTTATATACATTTGGATTAAGACAAAACTTGACAATTTTCACTACAAAAAGGGGATTTGGCTCTCAGTACATTGTTGACATTCTGCTAACAAAGCCAAGCTTAATTGTAAGTATATTTCATACCAATTTCTGACACACAAAATTGCGAAAGCTGTCCACCTAGCTTACGAAAGTCGATGATTCTACCAAGATGTAAGCTGGAGCAGTCTCCAAATGACCCTGGTTGCTGGCCCGACGTTAAAGCCCAAGGGAAAAAGTGTTGTTTTCTCTTTCATAGTAATATTATTTTCGTAATCATCCTTTTGTTATTGTGAATCTATTAACGTAAACTGGCATTTTTGTTTTCCGAACAATGATGTATGGAAATAGAAGAGTGCATGTTGGCGGGTTTGTGTTAATGTCGTCTTGCCAGCTTACGTAATAGTGAATGTGCATTGATATGTGTTGCCATGGCTGGCATAATTATGGTTTTTGTAGACTGTGTAGTAATGCTGACGGTAAGCAAGTGGCTATCCATTTCTGGAAATCCATTTCTGTTACTTTAGTTTTATCCAGAAAGCAGATACAGTACTCTTGCTATTGTTCCAAATAGATAAATGTACATATAAAAGTAAAATATGTAGATAGAAATCTCCTATTCTAATGCTAAATATGTATAACTACATACTAGATGTAAATCATAGATATATCAATCTTGTTAAGGAGATGTAATCTCACAAATCCATTTCTGAAGGAGGCAAAGTACCTGACTTGTCTCAAATATTTGATCAATTCCAGTTTATCGTACAATTGCCATATTTACATTTCCATAATAATTTCGTATTTGTATTTGCATAATGGTTTTGTAATAAGTTTATTAAAGAATAATGATTAGGAACCTGGCGGTACATCTTTATAAAGTCTTTCCGTTGTAACCAAACTTAATAATAAATTCAGGAGTTTTGGTTATATTCCGTTACCACATACAAAATGAACTCCACATCATTTACATGATCGTTGTTCAATTGATTTCAAAACAACAAATGCTTAAGTAGAAAGTCTATAAATATAACTTTTATTAAAGCAACATTCTTTAAAATTGTTAATTTATAGTTTTTGTCAATCAATAGTAGAAACCAGGTACCCATTTACTGTAAATGGAGTACTTAAATGTTAGAGGCACTTAAGCGGAACAGGGATAAATAATACCATGCTATATGTGAACATAAAAGGTTTCGAATGATTAACAATAAAACGACAATTAAACTCATAAATGTTGATTTCTACACGACAGCACTAAATTATTCCTGTAATAAAATATTTATATTTGAATTTTATATACAAATGGTTATGCGGCCGTGGTCCAGTGGTCAGTACGCTGGACTTGTAACCCGGAGCTCCGGGTTCGAATCCCGGTCGCGGCAGGTCACACTCTTCCATGAAGAATTGACAAAAATGTCGATTTTCCTCCCAATGTGGAGAAGTTGCCAGCTCCCTGTGAAAGGGTCAGTTAGTACTGGTTAGTATACAGTCCAGGAAAACTAGTTAGGTGAGCCAGTCGCCGTATATAACTGTACAATTGTTGAAAAATAGCGTTAAACCTAATTGACAATATGTCACATAAAACAAACAGAAACAAATGATTAACAATAAATCTACAGCTAAATTCAAATATGCTGATTACCATATTATAATATTAAATTGTACTTGTAATTTAATTCTTATACTTGAATTTTACATACAAATATGTATTGAATTTTGTATGTAGCTGTTCCTGAGAATCATTTTGTTATTTTTAATCTTACTTATTGTTTGTTCTTAGAAATTTGGCAAAAGCGCCGTACAGATATTCAACCATAACATCATACATCATGTGTATTTTCCTTCTGATAGATTTATTGCCTCATTCGTAACAATTCATCTAATGTAACCCCATTACAGCACTCGTGAAACTTGGACGTAAGAGAGTCATTTAAATGCATTATTGGCGTACGCCGTTTCCTTAGTAATTGCATACGGTTGTAGATTCTCGCCTGGAGCAATGTAAAACTTCACTTCGAACACACCAATGAAACGTAGTGTTAATGTTGTAAGAGATTTATTTTAGTGGACACCTGTTGATAAACTATTTTATTAAACCATGGTCAAATTATTTCAGTTATTTTGGATATGTATATGGAACGCATTGGTGCAGTCACATGGTGCAGTCCAATGACAATGTTATTACAAGCATTCTCAATTTCTTGCACAAAATGCTTGGCTAATGAAATTTCTATGTCTAACATTATACGAAAAGATTCATAGAAGAAAATCCCAAACCAAAACATCGAATACACAGGACCAGACAAGAACGGGATGATAAAGCACAGTTATATATGCATGTCAGTTAAATATCTAACCTTTGTGTGCGTTTCTACTTTTAATTTTTAATTAAGTTAAGATTATTTATATTGAAACACCATTGTTTGATACTAATGCTGCTAGAATGTCAACATGAAGAGTATCCCGTATTAGTATTCCGTATTTTCTAATACTTAGGTTTTCAAGTGTAAATAAAATATCTACTCGTATAACGTTTGTAATTTAGTAGAAATATACTAAATGTTGGTCTTAAAATATCGAGAAAATGTTACGTTTGGCAATTTTTCACTCATAGTGGCTCTAAGTCTTCAGCATGCATATATACATGTATTAGTGTGGCATTTCAGTTCAAGGTTCAATAGTCAAGAACATATATTCCGCTATACTCGTCTGGAAATAATTATATTGTAATTCAAAGGATATAAACTAATCGAAATAAACGGCACCGTGTGCTTGGCTTATGTATAGTTTCCTCTTTGAAACAGCAATTACCACGTCAACAGAACTTATAATTACCGTCAATTAGAACTGAGTTCAATTTTACTTTGCTTTATATTAGCGCCTAAATATTTATTGAAACAACATACGGAAGAGTACAGTCTTTACACACGACCGCACAATAACACGCTGAAGCTATTAAAAAACATGGAAGTATATATTTTAGGATATAACTGGAAGTTCTATCATGTGAACTTCTATGAGTTCTTCGATGAATTTTGAACATACTGATAAAGTAATGGTCACGTACTTGAATGATATTGTAAAATATTTGAAATATGTTGAACAAATGGTGGTATTATAATTATGTAGAGAGAGCAGGGCTAATTTGGGAGAAGGAAACAACCAACCGTGTCGCATTCGCAAGACAAGGCCGCAAACGTAGAATAAAATACAGAAAAAAGTGATGAGAAAGAGAAGTATAATAAGTATGTTGTTAAATTGTAGACTAGGTCAAAGATTAGATGAAAAAAAATAGGGTTCTAAACGTCCACCTTATAAAACTTGAATTATTATTTTTTATTTTATATATTTTCTAATAATTTCAATCTATCAACACGAAGAAATCGAGTATTCGAAATAAATGTTGTATTGAATACATTAAAAGTCCATCTGGTAATCAACCAAGTGTTCTCAATGATTTTCTTCCAGGACGATAAAATACATGGTGGACTTTCAGACGTTGGCCTCAGTTTTCACAAGAAGACTAAATTGGCAGGTGATTTAGAAAAGGGACCATACGTAAACAAAAAGGCGTCAAATAAACAAACAGATATGCATTAATAGATACAAACATTAAACTCTATAATCCCTGAACTCATATACAGTTTGTCTATCACCTTTTGAAAACGCATCTTACAAAACATCTTACAGACAAATACATCTAATCATTGAAAATACAGGGCCCAACAGATTCAAAGATTTAACAAGTGTCTCTTTCATATGTTTCTTAAAAGGCTTCTGTTTATTTACGGCTTTAGGACTTCTGAAAAGGCAATATTTTCAACCACTAACACACTCAAAGACGGCTGCTGGCAACAAATGTAAATATTAAGTTCTGATTATTTTTTTGAGGATTGTGTACTTTCAAAACACTGGGCTTGGTTATTACGGAACTAATTTCTACAGGAAACCTCTGGGGTCACGTTTCAAAACATACAAGTTGTTTACAATACAACAGAAGTTTGTATCAGATTCTGTGTTATTAACAGCGTAAAAGTATAGTATCCGATTGAGTGAAGACATTTTATTGTATGTCAACAATCACTAGAAAATGTTAAATATTAGATTCCCGATTTATTATGTTTTTGAAATCACGAAACTTCCTTTAATAGTAATTATGACAAAGTAGAAGCAAGTCGTATCGAAGATACGAGTTATGCCTGTTTACTACAAAGCTTGCTTACGTATTCAAACATACATCAAATGTATGCAGAATAATATCAAAGGTGTTCGTCATGATTCAGATTAAAATGAACTATACTTTATTTACATAACTTGGAAATATCAACGACGCAGTATTTATTAATGTCATTGAACAAAATATAGATTAGAACTTGTAAAGATTTTCATCTCGATTTTTTTTTAATGTTGAGTGACACCAAGTTTTTCTCTAGCTATAGCGTGATTCCGCATTTCTGTTCTATTTTGTCTGCGGATTAATTGATTAACCGAGATTATCACTGAAATTATTTGTCTTAGCTGGCTGAGAAACTGTTGAGTACTAATTGACAGCGGTGAGGCAAACTGAACACTAACCGTTCTAGAAATTCCTCTTATAAATACATTAAGACTAAAAACTGAACAGAAATATCAGTATAACATAAATAGGTGAGGAGAGGTCCTTTACGTTCTAATAATATTACACTTCATTTCAATTCACATCTACAATACATGTATTAATAATGCCATAAGGCCTACCATTTATCACATCCACGTTTTACATGAATCATTTGGAATCATTTCAATTATAAAACCAATCCATTCATCAACAGAATTTCACACAAAATAAAGTTCCCCGGAAGAGAAATTGTAATTTTAAAGGAAGGCAAAACTTGAAGACAATTCTCGTTACAGATTTGTCTAGAGATTTGTATAAATATCATGTTTTGTTTACTCAGGAAATACAAACACAGGATGTTTGAAGCTTTATTTGGGAATATAAATTATGATACATTACCGGTCCACCATTTCATAAAGGCAAATAATTGCGAAATTGAATCGAAGCAAAGTCGGAAGATTTGTTATGCTTTTAAAGAATTTCAATTTTATGTTAGCAAATGCCTATTTTATACTTTCAAGTCGATTTCTTCGTCTGGAGATTTGAGTCTCAAATTTCTACTAATTTAATTTAAAACTGACGTACACGACTTCGAAAAAGAATTCAATTTAGATATATACGATTTACATCAGATGCGTTCTGTATATTGCCGAGAGCTTAGTGGTTGAATTCACAGACGGCAATATAAATGAAATAAAACTCCCCGGAACGAACGACAAAGAATCACATGACACATAATGGCATAGAGTTGAAGTATCCATTGGCTCAAATATCTCACGGGGACAATCCAAAATATGGATAAATGACATTTGATTACAATATAAAGACGCGACGGACGAGTATTACAATACATACTTGGCAAACACGATTAAGAAATTAGCTCCGGGAATTCAATGTCCCAAGAGATTACATGTTTGCCGTGATTGTTGATTTATGGTAATATATTATTTATAGTTAGATGGGTTGTTTTATGTGTGGGTTTACAGGAAAACAAGTTTACTATCTGTACGAATAGATCACCAACAATTATGAAAAAATGGGAGAACATTGGTCGGAATTGCAGCCTTCGATCAAATCTACAATAGACTGATCTTAATATCTGCTCGATAGGTTATGGAAAGTTTTTAAATGCTTTCGTTCAGGAATTACACAGGTAAATATTAAACAATCAATTAATAACGGTGATATATTTTGGTATTTCATGAATCATTTCTCGGTCGTTTCCTCCAACTGCTGGAATAAAGTGATGCCCGTGCTTTTCGTGTAGTTCGTATTGATCTTTGTGGTCCCGGCTTCAGTGCAGCACAAACGCTCAGCAATTAGACCCTTATAAACATTTGAAAGGCGATCATTTTGTAACATGCTTTTACGTAAATGTATTCAGAAACTTATCATGTTACAAATGTTTGTGTAGGTTGGGAGATACGTGTGGATCAACTGGTTCATCGCCTTCGTCGTTGATATAACTATTTGGTTCCGAGTAAGCTAAGACTGATACAACGATTTTGAAACTTTTAAGACACATAGTTTCACTGAACACACTTGTAGGCGGTATCTCTGGACTCTGTATACTTTATAGTTCTTTTGTGGTGACTGTGTTATTTTGTGTGTCGTAATTGTATTTGTAAAGTATGGAATGATATTCCCGGACAATGGTCGAAATTGTTGGATGTAGCATTTCAGAATCAGAATTTATATTTACTTTATGTTATCATTATTTATGTTATACAAATGTTTCTGCAGGTTGGGAGATACGAGTGGGGATCAACCGGTTTATCGTAATCGTAGATACAACTATTTGGTTTTCGAGTAAGCTTTACTTTCTATGGAAAATAATATGAATTTTAAACGCATTAAAACTAAAAGTTTCAAGGACAGGTGCATATCTCGCTTTTCTGCAAAACAGATATTTCATAGCTTTTGTGCAAATAAACATAAATGATCAACTCAGCTCATAATATACGAATGTATCTTGTTGCGCGACAAAACATATAAATTCTTATTTGATGCTGTACAAATTATGAGTTATATGTTGGTCTTAAAGGAAATTTTACAAAACTTTGAATCATTGATGAATTTGTGAAGTGGCTATCATTTTCTCTTCACTTGTACATAACATTTGTTTAGACTTGTTCACAATGCTTGCATTTGCTTCATACATTAAAAAATAGACCAAGTTCCAGCTTACGATATGTTGCTTTTGCGTAACGTGGATGACTCTTGTTCTAACGTCACTCAAAACCGTTATATATCTTGTAACAGTGCATACACAGTGCTTCTAGTTTTAGGGTTAATGTCTACTAAACATTGTGGAGAATTAAAACACACTGTTAGCACATTTATTCAGAGGTTTAATTAATCTATTAGGTTGCCATTAACTTAAGTTTGACAAGGGTTATAGATGGGTCAAAGTAAGCCGACAATATTACAACATTTCTATGAGTACAATGTACATGTAAAATATCTAATATTCTGTTCTATTGAATAAGAGGACACGACACGTATTCTTGGCTCACTAAATTTTAAATATATATAAAGTTGTATAACAAAACTCGTAACGGTCTCTATCTAACCTCAACAAAAACAACTCATCGCTATTAAAAAGATAACATAATGTATTGTTTTCTTCTGATCATCGACGGAGATGATAAATACTTAATAAGGTAAATATACTTCGTGGCTTACATCAGACTCTTTAAGGGTCGTGCGGACTGCGAGTAGGCCGAACTTTTCGCTGCTTGCAAAACTGAAGTCCAAACAATATCTCTGAGAAATGGAAATGTTTTTAGGTCTAAATAGCGGTTGACAACCATCATATTAAATTTCTTTTACACCAAATGCTCAACCTGTTGAGGAAAGTGTAATGACGCTTAGATAAGAAAATGATTGTAAAAAGGAACAAAACAAACAAACGTCTACAATAAAATGTAATACCATTTGTTAACCGCAAAGATTGACAATTACACTAAGTCTATATCTTTAAGTCTTTTTATTTTCAAATTACGAACATATTAAGTAAGGAATGATTGATTTGTATTCAGAAAATGCATACATCTTTGTCTCAGTGGTTCCAAGTCTGCATCAATTGTTTTTATTTTGAAATCTACAAATCTGCATAATGATCCACTTACAGAAATTACTGAAGATAAACAAATGTAGTTTAGGAAAACACAATGAATTCCTCATATGACAAACCTAATTTTTTCGTATTGTTATTTAAGTGTCTGCTTATTACTCATCAGGTCGAGTATTCTCTATTAAATTACTCTTGCTCACTTAGTGTCGGACGAGTCACCGAACAAAGAAACAACAAACAACAACATAAGAAATAGGCTTAAGTATTTTAATGTGATATTGTCACTGGGTTTATGGCCGTTTTTCAACAATTGTTCAGTTATATACGACGGCCGGGTCAACTATCTAGTTTTCCTGGACTGTATACTAACAAGTACTAACTTACCCTGTCACAAGGAGCCGGCAACTTCTCCATATATGGAGGAAAATCGACAGTTTTGTCAAATTTTCATAAAGGGTATGACCTGCCGCGACCGAGATATGAACCCGCATCACCGAGTTACAAGTGTAGCGCACTAACCACTGGACCGCGGTCGAGACCTTAGTATTTGGCAGCATTACGTTTATTATTAAATTGACAAGTTCTTGTAGCTATGTTGAAATAGATTTGTTGTACATAGCTCCGTGTTGGTGGTTCACAATAGCCTTTGTTATTACGATTTCTGTACATCTGGAAAATACTAAAATGATAAAAGTAATTTGAATGTTGTGATAAATTATTTAAAAGTGGGTGGGATAAGGCTTACTAGATGTTTGCAGTCAAATACTAAACCTCGAACCTCCTAAATATATGGAGCAATGCACAGTCCGAAAGGAAGGCCAAATATACAAAATGTCTTTGTTTTCTATTAAGAATCCATGAAAAACCCAAAAACCTTTGATGACCGTAATAAACTGACAAATAAAGGTAACGGCTACTCAAATCAAATTTGCATAGATAACCGTTTGGAATAAGAGAATCGCTAGCAACACTATAATCTTCAAACTTATCATTGTCTTTCTTCACAGATCTGTTATGAGTACTTAAACCCAGAATCGAGCGTTTTTTACCGGTTGAATTCATCGCCACTGACAAAAGATAAAAATTATGCTGTTTCTTTAAAACTCGTATTCGTGATTTTTCTTTAACATGTCACTAATAGCTTCGTCGACGAATTGTTTGTTCTTAACAGCGATAAACCTTTTTTTCTATTTCGAACGAAGCAGGTTTTCAACCAATTTACTAAATTTAAAATTTTAGTTGAATGACACACTTGCTTTATTTATATTCACAAAATAATGAACGGTCGTGTAAATAATTAGAATTTCGATAAAAAATTTAATAGTTACCACGTTCAGAATATAATTTATTGTTGTGTTTTTCTGATCATTTGTCTGGTTTCTATTATCTCCTGGCAACTGAGCTGTAGATAATGTGTTCCTGGCAAGTTGCTGTCCAATGAACTCTCCTTAGACACATCATGTGACGAAGGTCATCTGTGGCAATAGACTTGTCCCATATGTTTTCCTGTTTTAATTGTTATCTGTCTGCTGCGAAAAGGACTTTGGCGAAAAGAATAAAGAGTTGCTCATTACGAAATATTCTTGTTCATTTCCTTTTTTAGCTTTTTCTTCGGCACGCCTTATCGTTTTTGTCGTTGTCAGATTCACTGGCGTGGTCTGAGGCTTCATATGCTTCTATAGTAGCTCATCCGTCTCTGGATTCAATACCTCTTTCAATGTTATCGATCATGCCTACCATACAGTCATCAAATTCAAACCGCTTCAAATTATGGTTAGTAAATTATGTTCTGAAATAAACAACGTTCATCAAGCAAATGTTGCATCATACACAAGAACATATATACAATATATAGACAACTGCAAAAAAATAACTCCGCTATTTACAAACATGGTCAATATTGTGATGCATCCATCACCGGTTTCCAATCTATTCATCTTAAATAACATCATTACAGAGCAGTTATGCAAATAAGACTACATCAATTGCAAAATCAATCCGAATAATCCCTGGAAATGAGACAAATTTGAACTTTAGCGGCTATCAATTGACTACTTCAGAATGTATTGGCAGAATTACTTCGACTTTTGGTAATTGTATAAATACACGGAAATAAATCTAATATAGCTATTTATTAACCCATATATTTACACGATTATCATTAAACATGTCGATTGCGTTGTGTACTGTGTTGTTCTGAGGACTACATGTAAGCTGTGTTTAGATATTTTATTCCAAATCTTTTAGTCCAAATAGCTCATGAGGGCAAACAGCATATTAACAAGCATGTACATACACAACATGCACCTATGATAAGCATGCATCAAACGATACAAAAATAAATGTCTTGGAACGGTCAACAGCAAAGCTGCAGGAGGTTACACTTGCAACATGGGACCAGCCTAGCTGCTTGTCATGGACTATGTAATCAATATTTATGAATATTAAGCTAAGCTGAGATGTCGTGTATTTAAATTAATAGAAACATTATTTCATCTACAAAACAACTGATTGTGCTTTAAACAAATGCATTTAGTCTACTGTCTGCCAAAACAAAATATTGCGACTTCGGAAATTTTGGGAATACAGTCCGTATATTCTGCCATAGAGAAATGAAATCTAAGACTGTTGATATAGACAGGAATATAACAAACATATTAGCCAATGCCAATATTGAGCCATGTTATCATATCACCTATGTTTCCAGTTCTTTCAGGTTAAGATCAGAGAAGATAAAGAAACTAGAACAAGCATGTCCGGAGAACATAGAAATATTACGAATAAAAGCTATAGACAAATCTAATTTAAAAAAGCGTACGAAGTGAACGTGAAATATGATTTGCTGTAATCAAATGTGCGTAACAAATGTCTGTGTTATATCTTGCGCAACAATATTCCATTACCAGAAGACAAGAGGATCGATTGTAGTAAAGAAATTAAATGATGCCAATGTTGAAACTCCAATAACTGTCAAAGAGTTATCACAAAATGCATTCATATGTATTGTTTGATGTCAGTTTCAGATGTTTGTGTCACTCCACATGGAATAACATCTTTATTGGCTTATGAAATACGAGCTTTCAAATATTGTTATTCCTAAATAAAAGAAGCATTATAAGCATTTGATTTACCATTGTCTGGATGCACTCGACCACTAATACTAGCTGTGTCGAGCAAGATTATATATTGTCATGTTATGGTTCCGATAGTTGCCAAAGTCGCTTGTATACGAGTTTTTATAATGTTTAAGTTTTCGTGATGCGCCCAATAAATAAACTAAGTTCCAGCTTGTGTTATGTTTCTTTTGCGTTACATGGCTCATTCTTGTTCAAATGTCACTAGAAACCCTCGTATATCCTGCAGCATTGCATGTTTAGTGCTTCCACTTTTACGGTTAAATCCGGGAACAATAGATACTAAACAATGGAAAAAGAAAGTGCAGTGTTTGCACATTTATTCAGAAGTTTATTTAGTCTCTATGATGGTTGTGAACTTAAGTCTGACAGGGTCCACCGTGATCGAGTGGTTATGGTCTCTTTGACTGGTAATCACTAACCTCTTACCACTGTGAATTCGACAGCACCAATTTTATAACTGGTTGTCCTTTCCACATTTAAGTATTATTTCTAAACTATTACTTACGGCTATCTCATTAATGACAAGCTTTTTATCATCCAAGGGTTTATTTGGGAAGGATTTATTGAGGTAACATCAGACAGCTCGAAAGAATAACTCAATATCCATGCAGGATGATGTAAATTTGTATTTCAGATCAATTTTGAACCATCGGTGATTATATATTCATGTACCTTATATTATTGTGTACATTTCTGTTGTTTTGAAAGTTTAGTTTCCGGCTTCAAGATTCAACGTGATTTTATGCGTTTAATGTTGTGAGTTAGACTAAACGGGTGGTTGGGCCGTGCTTGCGCATTGTCATTTTTCGATAGGTTCTGTACATATATTTCAGTGTAGTTTCCTCTGTAACTGTATAACCGCAATATTTGGTTTATAGCTTTGTAGTATGTGTGTTAATGTGGATTTGCCCCCTGGAATTTCCTAAGAATCCGTTCTCAGTGCGCAAAAATAAGATATAAATCATTGTGTTTTCATTTATTCGGATTAGTCGATGAGATGTCAACGGTGAATCAACAATAAGAAGAAATAGATAATATTACTGTGTTTTATATGTCTACCAAAGTGCTGTACAAGAGAAACATTTCATATATATATACATTGGTTTGTATTGCTATGTTGCTGCGCTGACATGTTTGTCCACGTTGAGGTTATAATTTTATTGGTAAGAGCAATATCTGTTCGTAGAAATTGATACATGTATGAATCAAACCAGTTGTGTGAATATTGATGCGAGCCGTATTAATTGGATCATGAAATTATATGTAAATAGTGTAAATAGATACGTAAATGTTATATGTACAATTACATGTAATTCATTTTAAGTTATATTTTCTTTGTATTGTTATATGCAATATGGTTTCAATTATGTTGTTAGGTTGATTTTGCAACAATGACAGATATCTGTTCGGAATGGTGTGACTTATTGCATGATTCCTTCTACTGGAATCAGTTTTCGTATTGTTTTACCTTCCATGTATGGATTTTGATTTTTTTTTGCGTACATTAATGTCATGATCTGTTCTGTTCTTTTTTACTTTCGTTATGTGTTTTGTTGGAATGACTGATATGTGGCTCTGGTGGCGTATTTGTAATTTATTGCTTGTGGCAATTTCATGTAGTCAGGTTTTGCTTTCTAGAAAAAAGTATTGCCATTTCAGATTCATTGGTACAGTATATTTCTAGAAAGCATAATGTAATTAAGTTATGGAAATAAAAAATTGTCAATAGATTTCTGAACATCTAAAATTCTTTGTGAACATCTACAAAGAATGGTATCAGCGATTTGGGAATTTATTGCGTGTGGCATTTCTTGCTAATGTTATCCGTTTTTTGCATTCTATGGAAAGAACTACTGTTAATTTACATGCGGTATTGTTCGATTGTAGGATGGTTTAATGAAATATAATGAAAACGGGTTTGTGAAATGCGTATTTTGTATAAATCCATTTTGAAAAAAGTAAACTTCGTTCCTAATAGCATGTAAAATACCGATAGTATAGTGAGAAATTAATCTATGCTGACAGCACCACTGTAACCAAAACTTATAGATTGATGCGATACTTTCTAGCACTTAAGAAACATTTCAGCAGAAATATTTAATTTGATAAACTAAACACATTGTAACAGCTAGATTGTTGCAAGATTTGTAGATATTTTTCTAGTCTAAATATACACATTTTATTAAGATATGGTAGTTTTCTTCTAAAAAGACATTAAATTGAAACCGACAATCCGGTATTAAACTGATTGTTAGGTTCTTTATGTTGCAGTATATACATTGATAAGATATGAACTGAAATATCAAAGTTATATTTCAAGATATGATATTACAGTAGCGCCCCACTAATAGGATCACCATTGGTACTTTTGAAAAGTGTTAATGGGATGGTCATATTTAAAGGGTTGACCATCCATGATATTTGTGTATGTGCTGTTGTATCCATGTCTGTACACATTATTAGATTGAAACATGCATTCATTCATTTTGTCCTAGAGGTATGTCGCAGATAGAGATTGCTTGATTATATTTGGTTGCTGCTTCCTTTTCTTTATGTGTACTAGCTTCATTTTTTATCACATCGCAGAGAGCGACACACCACCTAATTTCAGTTTTATCATTTTATTCTATGCATGTACTCCGTTTATTTGCTCGTCAATTGTTCATTTGTGTAGTTTGAAATTGTCACGATTTATAAAACAAGTTTTACGTGGTCCACGAATTTCATGCCTTTCGGTGCGTTTTTATGTATAGATTGAGAAGTAAACCACGCTGCTCGGCAGTCCGGCAATTGTTCATTTGTGTAGTTTAAATTTTTTACGATTTTTAAAACAAGTTTCATGTGGTCCACGAATTTCATGCCTTTCAGTGCGTTTGGCGGGAAATTTATGTATAAATCACACCGCAATTACGTAAACCACACCGCTTGACAGTTGGAAATCTTGAAAATTTAAAAAGGCAGTTAAATTTTAAATTGTTTGGATATTGTGTAGAAAGCATTATTTTCGTAAAATATCTTTTTATAATTTGAAAGTATGTTGACATTTGAAGAAGGTGTTGATAAGGAAGTATTTCTTTAGTGTTTGTTGGAAAAAAAGAAAAGAGAATCTCCATGACAAGGTTATACTTATCTCTCGATGAATCTGATTGTTGGAAGCACTTTCACAAAACATGTAATAATGTAATAGATTTTGATCAAATTCTTGGCTTGTGAAAATTTCTTTCACATTCTGATGTCGTGTTTGGATTTTGGCATTTTTTACACAATGAGTAGACAGATTAGTATTGGTAAGAGATCGGGCTGTACTGAATCGGTCGATTCTCGTGTATGCGTGATGTAAAAGAAGCCTGCCAAGGCGCCATATTGGAGCATGTTTCCGTTAAAGCTCAAAAAGTAGAATACTTTCATGTTTCATGTCTTAAATCGTACCTCTTTTGTTCAATTGGTCATGACAATTGGCCGCGGGCAGGTATTGGAACGAACAGACCAATTCAATTCAGTTAGACCATATCAAACTATTGTGCGAACCTTTACAAAATTAAGGACAAGAATCTATTGCAACTACTGGATCAACAGCTGCTGCAACAACATCTGCACGCCGTCCATCCATCTATCTTTACTGGAATACATTTACCATTATTTGTCTGTTTCGAATCCCCTGCTAGCTATTTTCAAGCTTGGTTTGCATGCATGTATAAAGTTGTCGTATCTAATGTTACAGATCTATTGAAAATCCTGATATAATCTGTCATTGATACAATAAAGTCTTAAAGCGAACCAAGATTAATATATTGGTTTTGCATAGCATAGAACTTTGAGTTGTTGAGAATTTCTGTAATTACTACCAGCAACATTGACAGCACTGTACTAATTCAACACTCTTTTTTGTACAACATACAAAAACGTTTTGCCATTTAGGATGAAGCACGTTCAAAATCTAATCTCGATGATCCAATGAATTCGCATCAAGTTCCAACATACGTCACAATATTGACGGGATTTAAATTCTAGAATGACAATCGTATTCTAATCATGTCCCAGACGTCTCAGTGTGGCTTAATATATTTTACTACATTTTCTTTTTGTGTTGTATATTTCATGAATAGAACACACACCATCTTATCACACAGGAAATGTTCTTAGGAATTTCAAGAATCGTGGCTGAAGGAAATGTGAATGGCTAAGCTAGGGAAGTTTGGAAAAGACAAGACGGTATGTAAATATCGAATGCACTCAAGTGACGATATTGTAAACCCGAGTAATACTATGCATCTGAAAAGCTCCATCTGAAAGCTACACTTCAGATGGTGTCAAGAAGAATGTTCCAAAATGAGAAAAACTTTTACACCTGTGTGTTGTAATGTGTATGTGTAACTCAGTTACCTAACGGTGGATTTGACATACATGTTTTTTTTTTGTTTTAAGGTCTGTTCAAGACAAAATGTCTGATATGGTATACCAAATTCATATTTTATTAAATTAGTACTTATTAATTTTCTAAAGATACACATTAAGAATAATGTAAGACCCTGTGTTTGATAGTTTTTAGGTTTGGGATTTTGGGGAGGATTGTGATTTTAGAAATGTGAGATGATTTGTACGTGTTTTTCCTGGGAATCATTTTCTTATCTATATTAATACATGAGTAATACATTCTTATGATACAAATGACACTTAGTATGAATGAATATAGGACAATCAATCAAAAGAATTAATAGTTACACTATTGTGTTACACAGCACAGACACCACCAAATCCCCACACACATCTGGGTCATAGAGATCTGCCTCCGAGGCCAAATCTTACTTTAGGGTTCTACTTATAACAGTCCTTTTTTTTTGCTTGTCTGCAATAATATGCGTAAGTAAATATTTTATCAATTGATGTGTCTTCAGAATTCTGTTTGAATTGTAATATAATATTAAAATAACCAATCTAGGGATATAGAAAAACTGAAGTGACAACATTAGCTGGAAGACTAATGTAAATCTTCATAAACATTTAATTAACTTTTATTAAACAATAACATTCATACAGATACTTGCAACCTATTATTTATTTATACGTTGAATTTTTAATAATATTCTATTTAATAATCTAATATCGGTATTGCGTGTTGAAAGGAATCAATACCCTTTATAAGTCACTTCATATAATGCAAGATTATTTCATTTGTCAACAGCGCGTGATGTGTTCCTATGAATTATGTTTCCCTATGTGTGGTTCTGTGATAATTGGAATACTTCATAAAACTTGCATGTAAAACAACAATACAAATATAGACTATATATATAGAAATGCACCAGACAGTCAAGGCATTCGTCCCACACTGCTGCGCGAAAGGCAATTGTCTTCACACAGTCTCCTATCTGTAGCTTATTGTTTCAATTCACAGCTATGTTATTTTGCTTGGAAACTTCCTTAGTGTTGTATTGATATTAAACTGGCATCCAAAAAAAGTTTCACTTTGTTTTGAGGAAGACCCCCAGGCTTACAACTGGGTAGAACCATCGACCTTCCGTAAGCTTGCTGGGCAGCGTCCTCACGTGTGAAATTCAGTCCCTAGTTGGATTCGAGCTCACAACGGTGAGGAGCTGGTGATTACTAGTCGGAGACTATAACCACTCGACCACGGGGACCCCTAGAAAGCTTTGCTATGTAAATACGGTCATTTTACGTAGCTCCACCTTTGTTTAGATGCGTCTACACCATATATAATATTATGTGCGTGCGTGTAAAAATATTTATTGTTCATTTCTTAAACATCAGTTTTTTTAATCTTCTTGGAAAGCCACAGTGGTAAGAATATTTGACTTGTGGTCAGAGAAGAAATAATACTCTAGACAATTATACAAGCAATTTCTGGACTGGACTGACAATCAATTTGCTTCAGCTTATGAATTCTGATGCAATTTATCACTCGGAAACATGGTACAAAATATCCATACAGACAATACACATATATGTTTAGAATATTTAGTATGATGAATTGTCGGTTTTGAGTATACTCATTCATTACAACCAACGCCTACATTATTTATTAGTTGTTTAAGTGCATATTTCATTAACAAAAACAAAACGCATAAAAGTTTGACCAATTAAAAACTAGGAACAATCAAAATACATCAGAAAACCTTGTTTTTCCTTTCCTATCTTTTGATTGGATTAAAAAAAAACATCACGAGCTTAAACTATTTTAAAGCCAAAAAGAAATTATGTTCGTAGTTGTCTAGTTTTGGTTAAGATATCGCCGTAAAAGATAAAGGTTTACCCTGTGTATAAAATATAATACCGTACAATCATTGATATCAATAGCTTTTTTTCTATTTTCTCTAGATGTTAAACAGTTATAGGTTCGCTCGTATTTGCACGTATAAATAAGTTTTAAGTAGATTTGCAAAAGGAGCAAATATTAGCTTTAATGAATGATTTATATTTTATTGACAACTGACAATGAGTTGATACTTCAGTAACTTGATAAAAAGCCTGTTCAGTGCAATTCTTTTCAAGAGACGAGCATGCAGTCTTATGAAATATGTCACGCATTTTAAACGCTGGGTTCCATCGGCTGAGCCAACACGTCAGTACAAGGAGTTTATAAAGTAGTTGCACATGTGTCTGTGTCTGTTGTAATGCCCAAGTTATGATAAAATCTGTCAGCATTAATATACGCTAGGGGGAATGCACTTATGCTCTTAGGTCTGTTTGTAGATCTTAGTAAAATTGTAGTTTCTGCACTTAAAAATCTTACGACAGGTGATCATTTCAGACTTCTACATTTAACAGCCGACAATAGCTCCCTTAAACGTATGATAGGACAAAACACTTTTTTCAATAGGTTACATGATCTTTAAGTTTTAAATCAACTCTCTTAGCTACGATAAGACAATGGAAAGGGCCCCTGTGCCATATCAGTCAGTTCGTCCGGTCCTTCAAAGGCTTGTTCGATGATATATTGGTCTATATTGATACGCATGCCACAAGGGATAAGCTTCATTCTCGAGTAGATCGTCACAAATTCTGACCACGTGATTTTATCATTTCGATTTCGGGTTGAGCGTACTGACGATAGGCGCAAAGAGTGGAGCCACTTTTAGGTTCCTATATGCCAGTCCAATTTCTTTCAATAAAGGTGATGCTTTCTCTTTCTCTTTAGACCACACTTACCTCCTTTTACGGTAACTCAACCTATTTTTAGCGCTGAACTTTCAGTTTCTAACAGCAAAATCTAAAGTAAGAAAATGTTTGCGGACGAATCGTACCTCCAAAGCGCGATGGGTATGTTACCATAATAAAAGAGAAGACAGTTTTGTGTCATACCCGCTCTTTCTGGTCAAGTCACCATGCCCATTTATTTTTCTGGTGTCATGTACCGGCTTTCACACGTAAATATGACAACAGTGTATACTTGCTTTAAGTAGGTCATATCACAAGGTTGTATCACTTATTAATTTTTGATAATCTTAGCCCTGATATGTATATGTAACAACTCATTGTGCTAAATTAATTTCATATATATTAAACAATGTATTGTAAAGGTATATTTGTATGTTTTGATACGACGCATGCTTTTTACGTGGCTTTGTGAAATGTAGCTCATTAATTGATTCTGTTACTTCTTCACTATCAGTTCATAAAATAACGATAAATCACAAGATGGACAATCCTCGTATACCACACACATCTTAAATGGTTTACTAGTACAAACTAATGTGTCTGTCTGGACATTAATTAGCCTCAACGGAAATATTAAGCTTCTTTCTTATTACGTTAGAGCGAACAAATCGATCAAGTTTGTTATTTCTTCAAACGTTTGTTTGTCTGTATTGGCTTTTACGCCGTTTACCTGTAGACCTTGCGTTCCCTTGCTGAAGAAGGGTTAGATCATTGAAATGAATAATCTCGTCAAAATCACCATAAAATACTGCCTAGCAAGTGTTTTTGAAATTTATTTAATCGAACGAAACACTCATTCTGTTGTGGACAGCATTTTTAAATTTTGCCTTTTCCTCAAATATGACACACATTAGAACACAGTTAAAGTGAGTTCCTGGGGACCTGGATAATTACTTCATTATAACCATATTTCACTATATCCATACCAATGAAATAAAGAAGAATGTGTTCAGAGCAAATAAAATATGCAGCATCAGAGTTTTCTATAACCGCGCTTTACTGTATCCAATTTCTCACTTCACCTAAATCTACTATAACCGTGTTTCAATGTAAAATAGAGCTCTTCATGTTTTGTTGCAGTTAGTTCGTTTTAAATAGCTTTAACCATGATACTAATCCCTAGTGAGTTTGTGTGCAATTGTTTTTCAGTAGAGATAGACAAAAGGATCGATTTGTCTCTTGAAAAGAATTAAATATCGTACATGTTTACTCGGCTAAATCTGTGTGTGATTTATATCTGAGAGGGAAACAATTGCACGCCTTAGATTTCTTTATTGGGAAGTTTTTAGCAACGCCAATGATTAATACTAGTATGTGTGTTGTTTTGTTCATTTGTTAGACAATGGTAACTTTTTGTTATGCTGATACAGCGATGCTTATATTATACTGGACAAGTCCTATCTTTTATCTGTAAATATTTTGGCTTCACTAAAATAAACTAATGACAAGAATGCCAACCATACTAACGATATAAATATTTGGAAGCTTACAACTACTTTCTTGTTATTTCATGAAGTATAGTGGTTCGCTGGACTTGTAGCCTGGCGATCCGAGTTCAAATCCCGGCCGCGGCAGGTCATACCCTTCTGAGGAAATTTGACAAAAATGTTCATTTTCTTCCACATGTGGAGAAGTATCCTATTCCTAGTGGAAGAGTAAGTTAGTACTGGTGAGTACACAGACCAGGGAAACTGGTTAAATGAAGCGGCCGCCGAATATTGCAGATCTGTTGAGAAACGGCGTCAAACCCAGCGAAAAAAATATTTCATGAGATTGTTAGTATTATTTATCCGCTGGCAACAACACTATGTTTAAAGCGACGTATTGACAGATTACATTAGAATTAATCCCCAGAACACAAATTGATTAACAGGAAGGATAAAACTAATGGAAAGGTCCGGAGGTGTTGTACTTAATACGTGTCCACAATTCTTATGTTGTATTTAGGAACATCGAGACAGCCTTATGTCAAGAACGCCGATTTTAATGTATCACTGAGGTACGTTGTGATTTTGGCTACCTCCGTGATACATATCAAATTGATTTGTTATAGCTTCAATGAAACAGACTGTGGAGGAACTGTGTTAAGTACTTCGGCACAATATAACTTTATGTTTTGATGTATACTGGTAACAAATGATTTGTTCGTATACATGTTGTATAATGTGTAAGAACTCCTTACTGGTTTGAATTTGGATAAATATACATGGCTTTTATCAAGGAGAAAAACAATTTTTCATGTATTTGCCCATCGATCAATCGGTCATCCTGTTTATTCATATACCAATGTGTCTGTGGCTTAGACAGCCATATATTCTAATTTGGATATCGATAAGTAAAGGATTCCTAGGAAAAAACACATACAAAAATCCCACTTTCCCAAAAAACTAACTTTCTCGAAACCCATCTGCCTAGGTACTCACCCAACGCATAGGAACATACAAAAAATGGAGGACACAACTCATGGAGGGTACCGCCTTGGCACGGTCTTTAGCAAAGCTATATTTCTCACACAATTCTTCCTTGTAAGTCTCTTCTCTAGTTAAATAGTTAAAAGCACTTTGTGGAAATTCAATAATCAACAAATTGTGACAAAACAGGTTTTGTCTTAACGTTCTTTATTACTTTGAAATTCTTTACTCATGATGTTTAACTTAATTTTGAGTAATGGAAACTCATCTGTTCATCATGGTCGGTCATATTCTTGGTACGAACGTCTCTGAGCAATAGAGGGCCCCGGCTGTGGTTAGCGGACTTGTATTCCGGAGATCTGGGTTCGAATCCAGGTCGCGGCAGGTCATACCCTTCTATGAAAATTTGACAAAAATGTCGATTTCCTCCATATGTAGTAAGAGAAGTTATCGGTTCTTTTTGAAAGAGTAAGTAGGTACTGGTTAGTATACAGACCAGGAAAACTGGTTAGGTGAACCCGTCGTCGTATATAACTGAAAAATTGTTCAAAAACGGCGTTCAACCCCAGTGACAATATGCTTCATAAAAAACAAAACAACCGTGCAATGGAATGAAATGACAGTCGTTGTTGATTGAGCTTCCCTCTGACTGATGACGTGAATTTGCCAAACATATTGAATGACATTTCCATTGACCGGTCTTCATCTAAATCTACATTATCCTTGGTAAGATGTCGGATTGAGTTCACTTTTTAACATATGGGACCTTTCAAGATTGCTGCTAATTTTGTACAAATTTCGTCTGATTTGACAAACAAAACTCATTATTTGTCAACCATCTCTTTAGAGTTATTGCTTCATCCTACGGTGAGACACATAAATTCAATTGTTTTTTTTGTGATCTTGAATTATGATTATCAACGATAAATTTCAGATTCAGCCACTGCAGTTAATGTTCGCGCTGTAAGAAACATATATACCGTGTATGATCACGTCATTTACTTTGTCGCTTTCCTTGAAATTTACTGCGCATGTGTTTATCCATAAAAGCGGTTTAAACCATCAAATAGTGTCGGTATTTCTACAATTACAAGAATAACCAGGATACATTTTTGTCGTGGATTGTGGAATTTGTCAAATTAAAGCTTTTCTTGGCCAATGGTTCTTTAACCAGAATGCCTGAAAGATAAATGCTTGAATGGTTTGTACAAAATGGAATTCATTTTGTACTTAGTTTTATAGCATGTATGTGTGTCTTGAAGAAAATATCGCAATTTGCTAAATGAGTGTTTAAATGTGTTGATTAATCTTTTGATAGAAATTTTTAGATAAAAATAACAGCGTGTATCCTTTTAATTAAATTAGGAATAATAAATTTTTTTTTCGCGATTACAAACACACTAGCAAGCATGTACACTTGAACTTTCTGCCACTTTCTGCCACTTTCATTTACGAACTTTTTCGGCATCATTCTGTTATTATTTTGTGTTTATTGTGTATGCATAAAAAGAGAAATGAACAGAGTACGGTTTGTCAAGCTATCTCTCACTTTACAAGTCCATATTTTTCTCAGCCCAGTATATTCTGATTAGTTGCGCATCATTGCGTCATGTTTTCACTCCATCAAGATAACCGTCATTAGGTCTTACTCGAACTGTTTATTAGAAGCAATGAAACAAGAGTTCAACAACAACAACAACAACAACAACAACAACAACAACAACAACAACAACAACAACAACAACAACAACAACAACAACAGTATATATATCTTCCTCCTATATTTCATAAAATGAAAACATAGCCATGGGTGCCAAAAATAATTTGCTTCCTAGACACACGATTGCTTTTTTGTTACACTACGTAGCACTGTTAACATCACGAACAAAGATCACGCGATAATTTCACGGCAATGCCCTTAACAATTATGAATTCGCTTATTGGTTCCATAAGACAATTGACATTAGTTGTATATAACTAAACAGAGTACATATGCCTTGTGTGCTTCTTCTGTCTGAATTCAATCAATGTTTGTTCAATTTGTGTCTGAGTTAGAAATTAATCATCCTAGAAATAGAATTCAGGCTTGCAACATTTAATTTCACCATAAAGAGGACAGAAAACAATACGCAGTTAATACTTAGTTTGAAAATGGTCAGACAAGATTAAAAAAAGTTTTTGAATATATCACCAAAAATACTGACTTTTTTCACAAATATTGTTTCAATTCCTTATAATTGTCCGTGTTAAAACAGTCAGAACATATTCCAATGCACTCGTGTACATGAAAATTACTTGGAAAATGTAGAAGTGACGGATGAGTTATCAAAGCGGTGGCCGTACGCTAAATATAAATCTAGTTATGTTGTACTGACGGATAAAAGTTGTACGCTATAAATTTCCCATTAAGTTACAATGTTAACGTCTAATGATTTAATGACATCATATAGTACTTCTGTCTGTACATTTATTAACCCCAAAGGTCAGATAAAGATGTTTTATTTTATGTTGAAGTGATCTGTGGAGTATATTATGTGTGTTAGTATTCCAGTTATTCGTATTTGCCTACATTGAGATCAATTCCATATATTAACAGAGCTCTCCTTATTCCTGTTAAATATATCTGTAGCTCTCTTTCACACATTTGTTTATATCCTTGTACCAAAAGTGCCGAATAGTGTCCTTAACAACCTCCTTATAATTATCTGGTAAATTTTCAACGGTCTCGGGTTATCTAGTGACTTTTTCAGCTTTAACATGAGGCAGACCCCAGGCGAACACCTATTGGTAGAACCACCATCCTTCCGTAAGCTAGCTGGACAGCTTCCTCATTTTTGAAATTTGTCTGGTCCCGAAGGTGAATTATTACTAGTCAGAACCCATAACTACAGGATCACGGAGACCCCATTATGGTACAACTACCCATTGGGTCTGTGTGCAAGTTTTATTTTCCGTAGACATTGATTGGAAAGTAGAATTGTCTTAAAAACCAATTAAATAATGGACGTGTTCACTCTATTACATCTGTATATGGTTAGGTCGGAGAGGGTATAACTTTCAGGAGGAAGTTTTATTTCCAAACAAGTAATTATTTGATTCTAATCATTGTATTGGTACTCTCATTTTTTCAGTCAATTGTAAGAAAACGTTACTGGAATACATATACCATAGAGTGATGATAACGATAAACTTATCATTATTTTTATTTAAGTACATAGTTTTTGTGTTAAGAATGACATCGTTCAAATAAGAATAGTAAAAACTTTATGAAAAATTGCGATAATACACTTTAGGAAAGGACCGAGTAATTCAAGCCTTCGAATAGAAAAAAATATTGACAGTATGTAAACTTAAAACTGCCATTGAAGAAAAAATAGGTGTGTTAATTAAGTCCTGCCTGTACATTCAGATTAAGCGTCTTATAATATGTCTCTAGTTTTTGGTCAAAGCAGCAATTTTGACGGATCGCATCAGAAACTGTTGACCAAACACAACCTCATCAACAGGAAAAATAAGCTTTCTGGAAAACTCCTATGTGTTATAATGAATACGTGTCCGCAATACTTATGGTATGTCATAGAAGGTCATGACTTCATTTTGTCGGTGAACGATGTAGCGAAAGTTTTAGTGTCAGAGACACTGTAATGTTTGACAATAAAATTACGTTAGTATTTTAATATTCAGCAATACGTCTGGTTAAAAACTATGACATTGCTTTACCGCTTCAACTTTTCTCACAATGTTGGACTAATTGTTGACGAAATATAGATAAAGTTGTGTAACTAATTTCGTCATGTTTTAGTCGTTCATTAATTCAACAATAATCAATTGATGGTCTACGTCAACTGTCTGTTATGAACCATTTCTTTCAAATACCACATCGTCATGAACTGCAACGGATTCTAAATTATAAATGCCAAAAACATAGTATTTAGTTGACTAAAGCTGTAGTCATTGTTGGTGTAACCAATTTCTGATCATTGTTAAATATATTTCATAACATCAATATGACATGAAGCAGTTTGTTTTAATTTAAATTCGCTGTATCCACGACAAGATTCCAGAATGTGTTTATTGCTTAGCGTGAGGAACATGGAAAGATTGATGCTAATTTTATTCACAATTCATCTTGTCTGATTTAACAAAAGCTGCTGTTTCTGTCAACCGTCTCTCCTATAAATGTTCTACGATATGGAGTAATACTCATAATTCAATCGTCATCTCTGGAATCACAAATTGTGAACATCACCGATGAATTTGAGATTCATGCATCATACTTCAATATCGCCAAAACGATGAATTGAAGTACATGAATAGGCAGACTTTGTGGTATCGGTTTCATTGAACAGTTCTGCGTAGGTGAATGAATGTATTTATTTTCAATTTTTTGCGTGTCATTACAGCAAATGAAATAGGCTATATTTGAACCTTAGTCATATTTTTTTAAATACATACAAGCATGCGTTTCCATGAGGTGCAATTGCAGAAGATATTACATTGTAATAAAGTCATCGTTGAAAATTGGTTAGTTTGCAGTTTGCGACCGCCGCATTCGAAAATTCCCGGTCAGAAAATGTTTTAGCGATTTTGACAAAAATTCGTTCTTTATTCTAGCTTTTTCAGTACAAGTACATGATGTTACAAAAGTAATGCCTACATATCTACCTACTGTTAAAAGTTTGGGTCGCTTAACCGCCACTAACATTTTTTTAAAGATGGCCTAATAAGCATTATTTTTACGATGGATAAAAACAGTATAAATTGTATTTCATATGTCTATTTATATCACAAGTATATTTCTATATTGATTGTGGTATTACAAAAGTTAAGCTTTTCTTTGGTTCGTTTAAGCAGATTGTTTATAAGATGAATGATTGGATTGTTTGAATGTGACATGTTCCCTTACACCTATAAATAAATAAATACCAACAACATAAGGTTTATTTATAAACATAAAAGCATTTGCTTTTTATAATAATATGGATTCAATGCTGTTAGTAATGAGACATTTATTTTTGCTAATTTGTTCGCTGACATTTAAGCGTACATGCAAGCATTAAGTCAATGATTTCATTCCATAAGTACAGATATGGCATCAAGTTCGCGTGCATGATGTATGCATAAACTGGCAGTCTTTGACAACTTAATTTTATGAAAATAACTGTTTGTATCACGGTGTCATTGTCCTGCAGCGTGGCGTGCATAACACAAGTTCTATGCCCTAATCAAAGCATTGATTATGTTTGTCAAACCGGGATACGGACGTGTTAATAGCCACATAACTACATGTATTTCATTAATCGCAACAAAGTTCAACATTCCTAGGTCGCGTGAAAAAAAGTAAAAACAAAATCGTTCCCATGTTAACAACTACATTTATATCAAAAATGTAATTTAGAATTTCGATGTTTCTGTCATCATGTACAATTGCTTATCAACCAATACAGTTTGTATTTTATTACCATTTGCATAATTTTTGTACTCTTTTTTCGTTAGTAATCCTTTATTTCTCTATTCGTATCGTACATGTTGTATTATGTGTAAAGAACCCGGGGATCTTATACAAATAATTACTACTAAATACATTATTTACAACTGTAGATAATTCTTTCCCTTATAATTTATAACGTGATGGCATAGCTCAGGGTACCAAAAATAATTTGATTCCCAGACACACGATTGCTTTTTGTTACACCAGGTAGAACTGGTAATATCACCAAGACCTTGCGATAATTTATAACTCTTTATTAAAGCCATATTTTTATTCTTCATTAAGCGATCTTTGTTTTGAAGTTTCATCATATTTTGAGTAATATATAAACCGCAACAGCCCGCCCTATGATTCACGTTTGTTGAAAGAAGCTGTTTCTTCCTGTCTTACTTATATTAACTGTGCCGTATTGAATCATATATTTTACTTTCATTGTTTGAAAGCTAATTATTATTAATGCCGACTCGTAAAAATAACAGTAAACATTTTACAGTAAAAGAAGCTAGAGTAATAAAAGAGCGTCTATTTAACTTAAATAAACATGCGGAAAGCCTTCTCTTAATTAAACACGTACACAGGGCAATGAAAATTTAACACCTTTTCACCAATGGCAATACCAATTGCCGTGAAATTCAATTGTTTCTTTTGAAGGTTATTCTGGAATTCTAATCACATCAGCTAGTTACATGCAAGACTAAGGCGTGTAAATTGAATTCTCAGTCCTGTCTTTCTGTGATTTTGTTTTCAGAGAACAAATTGCATTAGTTGATTTGAAATATAGTATGTCAATTATACCCCTCTTAATGATTTATGTATACGCATACAAACTGACTTGTCATTACCAGTACTAATCCAAGATAAAAAAAGACCAAACATCTTAGACTACTTGCCACAAATAAACACACACAACCACGCAGAAACACGAATAAAATTGAAATCGGCGGCTTTCTTGTGCAGCAATTCTAAAAACTTCAGGCTCTTGCAAAAAATTTTGGTTTATAACATTCTTTGTTATAATTTAGCCGCCATCAAACCTCAAAAAAGCATAAAGGTCATTCTACTACCAACACTAACCCGCAGTTTTCTTTCTTCTCTCCCACCCCCCTCAAAAAACAAACAAACAAACAAACAACAATTCAATCTCTTCAGTTTTTTTTTTATTGTTTTATGATTATACATGATTTAAATCGTTAAATCGTATACTTGCTGCTTTGTAATATATTGAAAAGAAGATGCTGATGATTTAGATGGCTTGATGCAAAAATGTTTGGTGCCTCTAGTAGTATTTTGTGGATGTTATTTGTGCGTGCAATGCTCCCCTAGATTCTATTTTAATTTATTTAAAAAGAGACTTTTCTACTAGACTAGTCAACACTTTATATTGGAAAAGTTGAACATCCTTTGTAATTGAGAGCTGAAGCCTAACACTCGTACTTCAGAGTTAAAGTTGTATTCAACATGTTTGAGCAGAGAAGATATATACAGTATTTATGTCCTCAGTTATAGACGCATAATTGACACCTAATTAAATTAGGTAACAGTAGAGAAATATTTATTGAGAAAACTAATGAAGTCTATTGGGAGTTGTGAAAATTTTATATTATGGTAATTTTATGGCCGTATGTCATACTGAATGGATTATAGATTACTGTGAAATGATTGATCATAACTAATAAATTCATAATTTTGTATCATTAAACGTGTGTAAGAGGGACACAATTCACGTTCAAGGTTTAATTCGTTGATGCCATAAGACTACAAACAATAAATAAAGCTATAATAATTATACTAAGTTCATATGTATATTTTGAGTACAGTATAAATGTTCCGCTCCATATCTTAAGTGTTCGTTTTTTCTCCAAATAAACGCCGTATGATCTTATACAGTTCAGCTATATTTCTTTAAATTTTAACACAATTACAACTTAATGATATAAAAATGTCTTTATTCAAACTGACGATAAAGCGGAACAAGAATGATGTCGTACAAGTTGCAATGAGGAGAATTCTTATTTTTACTGTTGTTGCTCGCAAAGGTAACAATTCGCATCGCCTGCGACAACATGGGCACTGTTTAGTGTCTAGATGAACTTTTACAAAAATATAAGAAGCCTGACTGTCCCTTAATGTTATAAGACAATGGTTTTCTTTATCTTTTTCGCCTCCAATTTATTTAAGTTACCAATTGAATACGTCAAAGACGGCCATTAATTAATCCCCAAACACATTGTTAGCTGTCCATAGTTGCTTGGAGATCAATAGTTTTCATTAAAGGCAAGCGAGAACTTACATTGTCAAGTAAATTATTCGTTAATCCCCCCGCAGTTTCGCTGCTGACCGTTCCAAGGCGGTACATTCCGGAAGGCTGTATTTTGTCGTCCATTTGTTTGCATGTTTCTGTTTTTTGGTTGTGTTTTGGGTTGGTGGATTTTGGTAGTGTTATGGGGATTAGTTGGATTTTATACGCGTTTTTTTTTAGGCAAGCCTTTCATCATCCATATTCTCCTACAAATGTCAACTCCTGGGTACTCGTATGACAGTATGCATTTCATACAATGCCCTGAAATCATTTTAGTATGTTAATATTTGAATGCAGTAATTCGAGTGCTAAGAGTTGAATATTCTATGGTTCTTGGTCCAGTTAATCAACTCAAGAGATGTTTTATAGCCCTATCGCATAATAATCAAATTAATTATGTAACATCATGATACACCAGATTTTAAGGTCTGTTATTTAATCCCACAACTTTTCCCTCTAGCAAACTATTCTTCAATAATGTTCAAGACTCCACTAGATATTACATGTACAGTAAAGCCTCTTATTGACCACCTCACTATTACAACCACGTCATTATAACGACCGATTTTCAATATTTCTCCTATATAAATACTTCCAAATGATACAACCACAATACTTAGACCAATTATTTGTCCCTAATGTGATCTCATTATCGTGTTTTTGTATATTACAAGAAAAAGTGTTTGCCGGAATCTCAACCGGCAAACAGTTCCCTTTTCACACGCAGATTTCAAAATCTTCTATACATTGAACCGGACTAGGACCAGAAGCAACGAAACAGCACAGGCAAATGGCGCATAAGAATTACTCCGTAGTACGGCCATGAATCATCTACAAAGATATTTGCTACAAAGATATTCCGCGTCCGATGTATGTTTCACACTAACTCCCGGTATTAGTTGTAACAGTTAAAACTAAACAATATGAAAATAGTTTACGATTCCTCTTAAATCCTGTTAAGGGCTACCCGAATAAATATACTCTACCCAAGTAGCGTTAGACTATCAGATTTAGAAATAAGATCATTTGTTTCGAATAATTTCCAAACGCATGTATTACAATTACTTTCCTTTTATTTCGTAGGTTAGTTCCCTTGTTGAGGTATGGTCTTTGTATTCGTTCGTTGAATTTCATTCTGACGATTTGCCACATTTAAAATCTCTGAATCATTTGCCAGCTTCTCATTTTGTGTGCCGCCCTATTATTTGTTGAATCCCGCCAAATGATCTTCCTGTACCCTTTTAGATTCCATTCTTCACGGTTTGTCCCTATCTTGTAAACGAATTACGGTGATGATTTTATACCCGTAGGCTTCAGATACCGTTTATTGTTGCTTATTGTTTCTTTGCAGACAGATGTATCTTATCTTAATCAACCTTTTAAGTCTAAGTAGTTGACCCCATGTTCATAATTAAAAAATACTTTATCAATAGTCCTTTTATCCTTTAAATGTAAACGATTGATATGTGTATCATTCAAACGAAGTGCTATCATGACTGAGTTATGCCTATGAAAATAACGCATTGCCTTAAAAGGTGAACATCGCCCTCCAGACAATGTAGGTCGATTCGTTGTAATTTCGATTATCTGAATTGAACACTTGTTCAACGCTTTGTTCAGTATCATTATATAAATTGAAACAAGAAACGTTAGACACACTACTCTGCCCTGAAATGCTCCGGGGAACCATACATTACAAAGGATTGTTTCATCAAAGACATGCCTTCAATTACGGAGTATTTGGAAATGCAAGTCAGTAAGGTAATGTAATGTAGTCCAGGCAATATAGTGAGTTTCCAATAATGCAATACGCTTCTTGAAGAGAGGGAATCTTTAGAGAAAATATTGCTAGAATAATACTATTCTGGATTTTTTCCAGGGAGGGGGTGCTGTTTATAATATGTGCACTTGCCGAAATGAGATAATATGGCAAAAAGTGACTCATCATGATGGGTAGGTCAGTTGAGAAGGAAGAGTACAGAAATGTTGATTTAGAGACTAAAGTTAGTGATCTGTGTGAAAGTTACGTGCCTCAACTGGTAGCAATTCGTTTGAAGCTACAACATTAAAGGTCACTGATCTCTGATGCACACATCTGGGGTCAATGTCGACGTACGAAATGGAGTAATGATGTAGAAAGTAACTCCGTGGCTCGGGTTGGTTAAAACATCCACAGTTCATTAAAACAAAGTGAAGCGTTTCAACCAAATACGTACAAAGAAACTTAAGGGTGATAAATTGCTACTCTGACAAAAGTTCTAGTTTATTCAAATAGACGTCCAATAGCGTTTCATCTTTTGTAGTTTTTCCCTGTTACGATTTGTATTTAATGGATTCCGTTAAAATTTATACTCGTGGTTGTTAACAGTTTAATGTTCGGTGTATAAATTAGGAGAAGTGTTAACAAATCCATAATTAAAAAGGACGTAGACAATCAATTTTCTAGGAACATCGGGAAATTGTTTGGCTAATCAAATAAGGATTGCCTCTTAAATTTTAGCTTTTCTTTTAATTCAGAATTTCTCCTCTGCAAATTTTATTACAGTGCGAAATTCAATTGATAAATGGATTGGTTCCTAATTTGAATCTTTCCAGCATGTTAGATGTTAGACAATGATGTGATAAATTAGGTTTTCTGTTTGCTCGTTCTAAGACTTTAATATTTTTGTGAACCAGTTGCGTGACAGAGATTTAAACGATCGTTTCTGGGCTGTAGTAGGCACTGTGGTATTAAAAGTAATTGGTACATTTATAAATGAACCCAGACGAAAATTGTCGTCTCTGGATACTGATAATAGTATACAGAATCACGTGACTCCGAAACGAAAATATGGCGGAAAAAATTAAGAAAACTCTTTAGTTACAGTATGAGGCTTTATTTACCTTGACTTAGGGATTAAATCGAGTGAAATTGTCCGCAATATTTTCATTTCTGAGTCCCATCATTTCCCACATTCAATGGTGTGCGTGCCATTTTTTATTTTATTCTCGTGGTTATGTGTTCCAGTTTTCAGTCTTGTCCACCCCCCTATTAGTTTGTTCTGACTCCTTCTCGGGTGCCTTACAACCCACAGTCACTTTTTTAACAAGATTTATAGTCTCAGCATTGTGAGAAAATAGTTTAACAACAAACACCTCTTCAGCGTGAGATGATTAAACGAAAATACTATCCATGTTTTATGTTCAGGAAATGAAATAAATGCTTAGATAAAACCATTTGTCTTATTGCAGACGTTCTATACAAACTGAGACAATGACACTGTGTTTTGCAATATAACACGTTTGCTTTGGAGACGGAAGCATGTTTCAAAATGAAACTATTGGTATTTCATTCCGTCGAACGAATCATTTTCTATTTGTATTACTGGTAAAACAATCATCGAGAAACACAATGAATGATTGCAATGGAAATTAAAGTAGTCATCCAATATAGCAGTATAGGATAATTATAAACTGATGCTGTAAGCATTTTTCATTTGGGGGGATGTCAACTAATATATTTATGAAGTTATCGTACGATGAAATCAAAATTAACAAATAGTTAATGCGTTGTTAGCTCACCTGAAGTGCTGTAGAATTTCCTTGACAGAGTTGGAGTAGTTATACAAACAGGTGACACACAATCATATTGTTGGGTATTTTAATTGTAGAGACAGGTCGCCATGTGTTACGGACGCTAGAAACAATGATAGCCCCACTCTTACATCGTAAAAAGTTTCAGTTCACAATTCCTTGGGTTATGTAGTGACATACTATTACAAATTAAAGGGCTTCACTCGAACTGTTTCCCGAACTTTTTTAACTTAAAGTAGAATAACTGGTATATGAATCTGAAGGTGCTTATTACTAAGTAATCAAATAAGCTGGCCGAGATACCAGTACATGTAATAATGTCAAGCGACTAGATGGACGATTCCAAGCTAGTGTCAAAGATTGTTGTCAGATTCAAGGAAGCAATTCCGCGACTTGTTGATGAATTGTAACAATATGAATTGCTCAGTCATATTTATTGCAAGTCACGTTCATATAATCGAGACAAATTGGTTTATGAGAACCATGAAGAAATATTTATCGAGAAAACTAATGAAGTCCTTTGGCGATTGTAAAATGGTTGTATATGTGTATGGTGTTATAAGACTAAGTGTTATTGATTACTGTCTCCATAGTTATCTTTTGGAGTCCATGTGAAGCAATTAACGCAGCATATTATAGTCAAACGTGGTTCTGTGGACACACATGAAAGGAAAATATAATGCATATCATTATCTATTTGTATTATATCTATTTGGGGCTTAGTGATCGAGCAGTTATGATCTTTGATAATCAATTACTAGCTTCCCCCATCACAGTGAGGTCGAATTCTAACCGGGACCAGATAAATTATACATGTGAGGAAGCCGTCCAGTTATCATGTATCAGTCGTTCTACCCAGGTATACGTCTAGTATCTTCCTCCACCGTTAAAGCTGGAAACTCGCCCAATGACCCTGGCTGTTAGTGCGACGTTAAGCCTCGGAAAAAGGGTATTGTAGAGTTGATATTTTCTTGATTAATGTTACAGAACATGATAACGATGATGAAGAAAATTGTTTTGTTGCCACTGATAAGAATGTGACTTGGATATGACTATTATAGCAATACTGAAAAGTAGGAGTGGACAATGCAAGGAAAAATGACATTGCGATATATTATGATATTCACTATTATAAAGCGATGTATTGCAGACCATCATTATTTATGAAGTAAATAAAAGTAGTCTTCACACAAACATTTTATGTGTGTTTCAACAAACGTAAACATTAGTGACTGTAATTTAAAACTTCGGGTTCCGGCAACAATTGTTCCAGCAACAAACAGGTGCAAAAAAGTATGCAATTTGTCTGGAAGGAAAGTTTAGAAAAGTACGCCTTACTTATTGCTGTTTTACAATTATTTGTTTACGATTCAGTTGAACAACACATCTTTCAATTTAATTACCAGCATTTTGTCATTTCGCGATATCTTTTCGTCTTTGAAAAATATCGAGATTATGGATTATCTGATACATTTCTCTCCCCCACAAAAAAGGGCGAGTGATAAATGATCTGGTGGTTGTGATAATGATAGACGGGGCAGATGATAAAGTTGTAGACGCTCGGAATGTTGTATATAATAATGATGAAATTAAAAATGTTGTTGACCATGCTAATGGTTATAACAATTATAATGACATTGGGGTAGATGATAAAAATATTAGTATACTTCAATATATGATAAAACGCTCAACTAAATGTTATTAGGGTACTATCCGATGATTATTGCATTCCAAAGCAATTATTTTGTATGAAATTTCTTAAGAAATTTTAAAAAATGTGCGCTTTTAAACATCATAAAATTTTAGAATTTGGCTTCACATATGACAAACAGCAAGAAATGTTAGTTTTATGGAATCTCGAAGAATTTATAGGCATATTATTTTTCATCATAAACATTTGCTATTTTACAATCTCCTTTAACATATTGAATGTCGTTTTTGATGTTTTTCTGACAAATGAGAATTTTACTAAGCGGTCCTTCGGGTGAATATATTTTAACATTTCTAGAATGTATTTCCATTTAAGCATCATTCTGACGAATAGTTTAGCTGGCAGTTATATTGCCAGCTTGCATTATGTATCCCTAAATACAACTGTAACGCTATAAAGCTATCTTAGGAACATGAATATTTGATAGTTCGTTGAAGATCATTACAACGTAAAAGGTTTACTATTAAATTACAAGAAAATTGCCGAATTTTCGAGATGGACTCCGGGTGTAAATGCTTTGTTAATTATTAATCAGTGTTCTAATGCCCCGAGTAAGTGTCAACAACTAAGCTGGGACTTGCCAGGCGTGAGGTAATATAGATACTAGAAGCGCTTCGTGCCGTTACAAGGCGTGAAGCAATATAGAGAA
Source organism: Lutraria rhynchaena (assembly GCA_008271625.1). Classification (NCBI taxonomy): domain Eukaryota; kingdom Metazoa; phylum Mollusca; class Bivalvia; order Venerida; family Mactridae; genus Lutraria; species Lutraria rhynchaena. The sequence goes on from VIBL01000039.1 coordinate 1,364,483, forward strand.
ATTGTGACTGACTGACAAATGCGAGTGGAAAACATAAGAGATTCTAACACTCTAGAGACTATTGATGCGTTATGTTCTCCAGTGTATCTAGAATTTCATTAGAGGGAAAAACCTTTTCTGGACGAACATAACAGAACGTCTGTACAGTTTTAAGTAATACCACGCTTCTTTGCGATAATTGTCAGTTTGCGGTGTCTGTAATTTCGCCACTGCTTTTTGAGGTAGAAACAAACTTGATAACTTTGTATCTAGTATGTGACTTTTGCTTAAAGCTGGCGTATGTGAAAGTGTCACAAATAAAGTGAAAGTGGAATTATCTGCAGATGTCTTTGAAGCAGGAAAACTTATTGCTTATGTTGATGAGATGGATAGAAAATCATTTATTGGACTTATGAACTATTTCCTACTCGGTTTGTAACATATTGACAGTTATTTAATTTACATGTTTTAAGAGTTAGATTGAAGTTATATAGGTAAAAATGAAAGACAGAATTAATGCAAAAAAGATTAATATTTATACTCATTGACTTATGTATAAGGCCGTATATTAGGTTTACTTTAAAGTTAATGACTACTTTGGGACGAGAGTAGGTTTAGTCAAATATCGGATTTTTGAACGCACTTTCAAGTTTGGCAATTTACATTTTTGTTACTTTTAAAAATGATAAACGCGTGTTGATTTAATGTGATTAATGTTCGATTTTATCAAAAATGATTTTTTAATGTGTGCTATTTGTGATATAAACCGCTATCCCGGTGTTTCACAATAGCTATAATTAAATAGATTTAAACACCATAGTTCAATAACTCAGGTCTCACACGAGCAGTATTCGCGAGAATCTTTAATCGCATTGATATTATTTGTAATTTCAGTTCCAAACATTTCATGCAGCGCTAATTAATATCATCAATGTTGGGAACCATTGTCGGAAAAGGTGAGTTGTTCGTAAAGTTATATAAATATATTGCGTAATATAATCAATTATTTCATAAATTATATTACACGAGAGTATTGTATGTGTTGTGTAGGTGTTTATTGTATAGGACAAATTATCAGAATGGTTTATTTCGGTAGTAAAATGTTTTGCCTCATCTCGCTGAATGGAAATAAATACAGTGGAACCCCGCTAAACTGGGCCCTCGCTAAACCGGACTCCTCACTAAACCGGACGATTTTCAAAGTCCCGACTTTCTTTACAAAGGATGCTATATATGCTTTGTGCGTTTGTTTTATACGTAGATTCAATATTATTTCTATGTCACCCATTTTGATTTATCTGGAATTACATAATATAATATTATACGTATGTCAGATTTTCTAAAATAATAGTATACAGATACTTTGACATGGAAAGTTTTGACTTTATTACACGTCGTATTCGTTAGTAAAGACTAGTGTCCATAAACTTATGGATCACCACTCGTATATAGGAACGAGATTGTGTACAATAACAATAAAGTACAAACACCATCATACAATATTATTATTGTTAAATGACTGCAAAAACATGTTTGATATAACTTCTATTGATCGATCTTATTTTTATCATAATAAATATCAAGAAATTTATAATTCCCAAAACTTGTACATGTACTAGTTCCTTAAATAATAGTGCGAGTCACTGAGTAGAAAATGATATTCATTGTCAATTACACATATTCTACAAGTGTTACAATCTTAGAATCTCTTAGTTGACTTGTGTTCACAGGTTTGACTGTGTATGGCTTGGGTCACACACAATTTAGGTTTCGTATACCATGACAGGGTTTTATTATCTTACAGTTTTGCCCAAACAGACAGCGGGAATGTCTGCTTAAAAAGCAGTCCTGAATGTTATATCATAGACTTAGTTATAGCAGATGCATGTTCTATTGATTGTGCCACCTGTCAGTTTTCTTAATTAACTTTTTTCACTGAGGTTTGACCTGGGGTCGCACGATTAGCCATTGTCATATGTCAACCTTCTAGCTTCAACAAAGAAGGAAGACCTTAGGCGTACACCTTAATAGAACCACCGACCTTCCATAAACTAGCTGGAGAGCTTCATCACATGTGAAATTTATCTGGTCCCGTCTCATATTCGAACTCGTTGCTAGTAGTGACGGGCTAGTGATTACAAATCAGAAACCATTTCCACTTGACCAAGGAGAACCCTCTTGATTATCAGCTATAATGTAATTCCATGTAAAACCAGAATGGGGGACATAAAAAGAATATTGAATCTAGACATTCAATAATAACAATAATAATAACATCAAATTCAAGTCTAACTGTACGGTCTTCTTGATGTACATCGGAGTGTCAGAATGAATGATATTAGGAATAATTGCACTAACTTGTTCCTCCGCATTTGAAATAAAAAACTTGTACGAATTACGGATGAATTTAAATCCGTTTATTCACTCAATTCGGAATTTAACTGTCCTGTTAAATCATTCATGAGTTTCGATCTGCAAAACTGTGATATAATAGTATATATGTTGCCTCATTTGTCCAGTCACATGAACAATAGAGTGTAATTCTAATAAGTTGGTAGTGATGAATGATGTCTCCTAGTTTGGGTGTTATTTTCGAGGATTTAGATTTCTATTTCATGAAGAAACTGCACGCTCTTGCTCAAATTTTGAAATTACGATTTTTTAGGTAAGACAGTGATGAGTGAAATGTTTACTTACGTCATAAGCAGACGACTTTTGAAGACGTATATTATACTTCCGCTCTTCGTGTACGCATGCCTAATGTACCGGATGTTGGAGAGCTCTTGTAACCAGAATCAGATTTCAACAGGAAGTACATTAATGAGTCTGCGAAATAAGTATGACGCTACATCTAGAAAAATCATGCAAATTTATGGAAATCGAACTGACAAGCTTACTGCTATAATACAGGAATATAAAGCACTAGAAGAAAGCAGACGACAAATGGTAAGCACGCTACGTCATATTGTATCTCATGAGGAGCTTGTTAATGATGGTGAAAACGATATTGAACTCAATAGTCTGATAGCCGATATGGAGCCAGTCAGAACCTTAAAAGATCCACACCAAGAAACTCATGTTGATTTTGCAAATGCTGTAAGTAACCCGAGACATATCATTAATTGTTCAAACATTCATGAAGTCAATCTACAATCTAAAATAGGTCGCGGTGTATCAAAACAAACATTTAAAGCGGTATTTAGAGGCAAACATGTTGCAGTTAAGATGGTAACAAGACATCAAAGTGAAGTGAAAACTTGTATTGAGCGGATAAATGACAGTCACCCTAAGAAGGATGAACTTAGATCAAGATGTTTCGTGTTTCCAACGATGAAACTAATGAAAGAAATACTGTTACTAGAGCAACTGAATCACCCAGGATTTGTAAAGTTGTTAGGGTACTGTGTCAGAAATGAGGAGAGCGAGACCACAGACCTAACAGAGCGTGGAGTGGTAAGTGTGTTTGAATTAGGGGAGAGGGTAGTGTTTTATAGTCTACAAACGTTGACATGGCAACAGAGATTGAAACACGCCATGGAACTAGCGGATTTTTTAGCTTATCTGGAACATTCTCCTTTAGGTTCACTTCGAATTCGAGACTTTAAAGAAGATCATTTTCTGTTGGTTAATGGTGCACTCAAGATGATTGATTTAGACGATGTGGATAATTTAGAGCCTTCGTGTAATGTGTATGTAAGCGCTGATACGCAAGCAGAACTCGCTAAACGAGGAAAAACGAATGGTTGTGAATTTGACCTTACGTGCCAAAAAGGACTGTGCATTGGTTTTAATGCAAAACAAAATTTGAAATTCATGAACAAATTATTTTTCAAACATTTGTTGTTCCCAACGGTATTTCCCAGCCATATTTCTCAGGATATGGGGGCATTGCTGGCTGATTTAGACAGTTTTATAGTCACAGCTTCTGACGTGTATTACAGACTTAAAACAATTCAAACATCTCGCGTGCGTTAAAACATTTTTTTTTTCTTTAAACAGAATTGGAATTATTACTGTATACCGTTCAATACTTTGACTTCTGATTACTATAATCATTAATATTTTACAGTCAAAGCTGCGTGTGCGGATATTTTTAATAAGGACCACCAATTGAATAAAGACTTCATTCGTTAGCGCATATTCGTAGCATTGAAACATCAATTAAATCTTAAAACGATGACAAACTATACACGAATGCTATGTATTAGTTGCGGTCTCTGTCCAAAGGTTTGACTGTGGTTGCTTGATTGTATTTACGTGTATTATGCAAATTATTCATCAAGTCTTACTCAATGTATTTTGATATTTTGCTACGCAAATATTTCGTCACTGTTCATTTTATTATGCCCAACTTTATTAAAATGTATCATGTTTTCGAAGTGGAGGCTGGAATACTTGTTACCTCGCTCAAGATAACTTGTTATTACGTCAATATATTCTCATTTTGTCTGTAAGATAATGCATGCGGGTAATTGTGTGATGTGTATACTTACATATAATTAGTAATTAAAAACAAAAGGTGTATTAACTAATTATCATTTAAAAATGGCACCAGATCCATGAATTCAGTTACTTCGTTTTCTAATGGTTTCTTAAATTGATTTGCTATAAGAAGTGACGAAATATTGACTGTTTTGTTTTGTCTTCCATTTATAGTAGGGTCCCATTTATCGGGTCGGTTTCGGGTTGGGGTATTTCGGGGAAGGTAGTATTTTGGAGAAGGTGGGATGTTTTGAATATGTTTTTTTTGAAATCCTGTTTTATCTGTAAAAAACAGATAATGTTAAAGTATAAGATTTAAATGAGATTAATATTTGAAGACACATTCTGATTGTTAAACATTGCTTGACTTTTATGAATCAACTGTACTGTATATTTAATGAATGACACACGATTTTATTGACTTTCAAGAAAAGAAGTCACGGTTTGTTCTTTTTGCTAGTGGCGTTATGGATAACACACATTTAGATGAGTATCAATGTTGAGTGTATGTTTGTCGTTTATATTTTGATGTTCAGTTTTCGATGTGATATTTCGTGGCTTATTGGTGTGAGTCGTTTTGATGGGTTTTAATATGTCTTCAACAGGGTCTGTATTGCTATGTAGTTTTATATGTATTAATGTGAGCCATGCTGATTTGTCTGTTATATATCAATGCGTCGTAAAGTGGCAATGTTTGTATGTTGCATTTTACTGGGAATCCGGTTTTACATTCTAACCCTATTGAATCCGTCTGGTTTCATGTTAAAGATTAAAAGTATTCAAAATGAAAGTTGGCTCACTTTACGATATCTCATTTTCAGGTTTACCGTTTCATAAATATTTACCTATTGTATGTACATAAGAGTTCTTTATAGCAATTGTTTATCTCAACGTTAGCACGAAGTAAAGCATTTTGGTGAAATGAACTATTATCAGGATTTGACGGACGACGGCAACTTCAATGGTTTGCCTCTATTTCTTAAAGATCTTACCGCAACGTTCAATAGTGTCACGTTTCCATTTTGAAGGGACAATGCTGCGGATTGACCCCGGACATTCTGAATGAGAAAAACTTACAAAATAATCAGTAAAAGACAATTCTGCCGATATCTCATGGACATAAAACATAATTAAATGCTGACTTAAATACTGAATCTGTTACCTTGTCAACAATCAAACTGCCTGGAAATCACAAAATAAATAAACCGATACAAGCAGCACGTGGTATCGCAGAAAACCATAATGAGTAAACAGATAATTGGTGAGACGTCGCGAGACATTGTCAAACCGGTTTAAAGAACGAAATCAAAATAAGATTGTCAAGGTCTAAAGCAAACAGGCGGACTATGGTTGAGGCACTTTAAAAAGGTAATAAAGGAACAGTATACTATTCCCAATGAAGTGGATAAATATATGAAATAAGGACAGTAAACAGAGCACTAGATAACATACAGGATAATGACAACCAATGTAGAAGTAAATGTAAATAAACTAAACTCTCCCAGTTGGAAACAGAACCAGGGGACAAAACAACAGTCCTACTCTCGTCCCATAAACGTGTATACCGAATTGTCTCAGGGAGTCTGAACGGGTACCAGTGTAAGTTAATTTGCGACCAACCCAATAAAAAGCGACAGCTATTTATCGTATATAAATTCTGACATTCGCCCGCTTACGGACAGGAAGAAAATACGTACCGGCGAGTATCCGGGGAGCGCTGGTTATGTTAACTATCTGCCGTGTAATACATTTTTTGTCTAGCTGTGTTTAACCCCCATAAAAAGTGGAAATGAAACTAATCCTACGAAATATTTTCTCTGTTTTTGCCTTCCCTTGAAGATTTATTGCCATATATTACATCAAGTGTTCAATAATAATTGCTCTGTCCAAATTTGGAGCGATTCCGTAATGGCTTTCGGCGATAAAATACGACATTTAGTCATTGAGCCAAGATAATGCTGCAGATGCTGAGGGTATGGCTTCTGCCCAATACGGTAATGATGATGCTATTTATATAAGCATTACTGTTATCATTTTTGAATATTTTAATCTCTGTAGCTCTCATATGAATAACTGTTGTTATCATAACAGTGTACTATTGTTATTGGAATTGTGATCATTGTTATTAATATTTCCATTGTCAACATTGGTGTATTATAAATTAAACCAATTGTATTATGAAAGGATTCCTACTATGGTGAAATACAAAGAAAAACAAAAGAAGTTCTGAAAAAAAAACTTTAAAGGGACTCTACACCTCATTGACATCAGAAAATATTTATATGTTTGGGGTTTAACGTTGCACCAACGGCTGGCGTAATTTGGCGATATCTCTCGCTTTAGCGGTGGATGAAGACCCAATACAAACAACTGGGTAGAACCATCGACCTTCCGTAAGTTAGCTGAAAAGCTTCCTCACATGTGAAATTTATCTGGTCCCGGTAGGTATTCGAACTCACAACGATAAGGGGCTAGTGATTACAAGGTCAGAGACCTAAACCATTCGGCCACGGAAACCACCAGAAAAAACATTATAATTTAATTTATATAAAACAATGAAAAAGAATTAGTGTCATAAGATAGTGCTAAATGAGCTAATTATTAAGATATCAAATTAAACCTGCGAGACTAATGCTTTAAGTGCTTGAAATTATTTGAAGACTTACACAAGTGTTGTAGATAAACACAGCATAGAAATCCTTTATACATGTTGATTTTAATTTTCATTAAAATGACTAGGCCAGAAAAGAAATACTCATATTTACAGTTACCCGACCTCCCATATTTTTTTTGGTTCCTACCCTAAAGTTTCTGGTGGCAAAGCACGAAGTCAAAAATATTTCATGATTACATCGCACGAGTATTCTCACTAAAGGTTTTTACAAAAAATAGAGAAAGAAAAATAGAGAAGATTTTTGACCTACCTACCCTAAATATTTCGGTCAAGTAACCGTTAACATTAGAATTTTTTTACATCCCTAATAAATGAAGGAAGGTTTCAGATTTCAAATTTGTTTTAAAAATCTTGATTCAATGTTCTAACAAGGAAAGTAAATATTTGAAACACCTTTAATCATCTGTACGTTATTGAATAAAAGGTACACATTTAACGCAACATTTAACAAGGGAGACAAACAGCAACATACCGGAATCGTTCCATTATAGAGTTACCGTTCTTGGCCACTTCTATTCTCTGGTGACTTACTGAGTTGATTCTGTAGGGAATACTACGTTGGATAGCATTAATTTGAAGTCCAAAGCACCAAGATATTGAACAATATTCGGTATTTTCAGGATTTTTATTTTTATCTTTTGTTGTTGTTATTTTCATTTTGTTTCCTTTTTATGTGACTTTAAATGTGAGACATGTCAAATGCTGTACGAATTTTGACGCTCGCGGACTTTGGAAAAATGTTTTTTTTATCGTATTGACAAGTTTTTTTTCTTTGTAAGGTTCTGTATATATTATTGTGTGTGTTTTAGCTTGCGCAGTGATGGCTTGGTTTAATGGCCGTGTTTATGTTTGCTAATATGGAATATCGTGCATACTGCGTATTGTAGAATGAATTTTTCCACATTCTATTATACCCGGCGTCGTCGAAACATCTTTGGAATAATAATTAAACAGGTTTCATTTCATTATTTTATTAACTAATAATTCGCGACAATAAGGCACCCTTATCCAATTTCATGAACAAGCTAATATTTCAATAAATATTTAAATTAATAATAATCATAACAGTTTGTAACATAATTACTTCAAAACGTTGAGAAATGTTTCATCATCCTGTAAACGAATACAGCATAAAAATATGGAAGCGCTTGTGTAAAATAGTACATGTACATTGATCAATTGCATACATAAAAAATCGTAACCATTCGGAGAACTCCGACAATTTTCGTCAAGTATAAATTGAACCTTCCGGAAATTGCCGAAATTTCTTAAATAAAATATATATATTTATAAAGTGCTTACAGTTCCTTTTACCCGAGACAGTAACTTTGATTTGATAACAAACTAACATTAAACTTAAAGAAAACATATTAATACATTTTTTTCTACTTAGTCTATAAGAATGTGGTGTAATAGATTGTTTACGGAAGACGTTAATGTTGAATGGCTGCAAAAATGTATTGTTCGGCTAGCCTTAAACATGCTTGTTTGTAGCTAAGCGACCGAGTCATTCAATAATTTCTAAATCCATTTTTAGACATTTTCTTTTTCAGTATAATCATATAATATCAAGCATGCCCACCAACTTAATTACCCACTTTTAAAGTTTCGGTCGCGCACCTGTAAACCAACATTTTCAAAGACAGTCTTATAACAGAATCTAATAAGAAATATAATTTATAAAAAAAAGTTGTCAATCGTTTCCTTACATGCATTCGTTGGGCACGGATGGACTGAATGATAGATAAATCGATTTATTGATTAATTTTTCATTCAAGGACTTGATTAATTGGTCCAAATTAGACTCCAAAAGTTACATAAAGCTTATCACAACAGAAACATTCTAGCAAATATACGGAGTTTTATAAATGTATAAAAACTATATTTGGCTAATTTGATTTAACAATGAGGCAATTTCGTATACTGTACATAAGTAATATCTCAAACCCGTGTTTTCTGTGACTGTGCAAATTAAATCTCATGAAATGTAATAATTAGTTTTTTATCTATAATTATACAAATATACATCGTTTTTTTTGCAAAAAAATATGCAATATGATTTAACAACAACAAAAAAACGCGTTATTACATAATTTAAATATATTAATTGCCCACTGGATTTAATAAATACAAACTAGCAACAGCGCTCCCTACATTTCTCTGAACACAGTATCTAAATGAACATTTTAAAAAATGATACAAACATTTTGCGGGGAACTAAGGAAAACAATGTTTAACAGTACACACAATGATAAATACCTGGCTTTCGCTAACATCCCCAAGATGCAGGGCCGATAAATCGACAAAACTATTTCATGTACCTTTTTATTGTGGACATAAAGTTCATAGGACTCGGTCGGTTTAGCGGAAACTAGGAATTTTACTACGCGTAATAGACTATAAATAAAAAAACATATGTATTAAAAACTGACAATGCATCCTGTCTATGGTCTATGTTTGTTATAAAAATTGCATTTCTTTTACGCATGATACAGTTGCGTTTTTTCATATACAGCAATTATAAATAATTCCTAATTATTACTTATATATATATCCATAAACATGGAATAGAGAAGGCCGAGTTCGGAGCAAAATAAATATTTCACTGAAGTGAATAGAAAGCGAGGCACTTGAACTTGAATAGTTGTATAACGTCCTGAATTAAACCTGTATAACTCGAGTACTAATAATTCGAACGGTCAACTTGATAACAATGTTGTGAAAATGCTTGGAAGTACTAAAATAGGAACACTGAGCATCAATAGGAACCAGCCATTTTATGGCAAATTTAGGTCTCTGCTCTGTGCACGGACACATTTTTGTCCATGGTATAAATCACTGTATAGACATACAGTGAGTTGCGACACTAATTCATTCAACAGTGCATCGTTCAATCAATGTCAAAATATCATTTACGTATTGACTTGCACACATTCGAAGCAAATAGTGATTAAATATCACTGACATTTAAACACCGACTAAGTTTGCATTTGTATATTTTTCTGCTCAGAGTGCAATCCACTTGTTTTCCATTAAAAATGTATCCGTGTGGCCGAATAAAACATGTCCGGATACCGGTATACTTAATAATCATACACAAGTTTCTTTTCTATGGGAATTACCACTTCTTGAGCATTGTGTAGCACCATTGATAGTTTCTCTTTCATGTTATGGGCAATCTCTTCGTCAACTTTATTGTTTTCTTCTAAGAATTTTTGGTTTATTAGAATGGCAAGATGAATCAGGATACATGCAAAAACGAACGCAAGAATTCCTGTAGAACCAGTCACCATTTGTAACAAAAATGATGTTTTTAGTACGCCTTGACTGACACAGAGGTCATAAGCCACGGACAACAAGAACTTCTCGCTGGACACTATCGTAATTGAGATCCATGTAGTGATGGCTGAAAATATTAAGAAAAAAATAATAAAAAATCAATATTTTCTGTAACTATATTATTCTTGAGAAAAAAACTGATATGATGATAATTCGAAAAAAAATTGGAATGAATATTTATTTTTGTTTTTGTGTCGTGGAAAAATAGATGAATAACACTGAATAGATATGACTGAATATAAACCATATTTAAATCTTATACAGTGTAACCTCTCCAAAGCAACACCCTTTAGGAGACGCAAAATTTCGTCGTTGTTGAGAGGTTGCCGCACTAAAGAGGTTAAATAAATAGTTAAATCGTAGAGTGGGAACAATGCATGCTGTTGTTGAAGGGAGGTTGTCGCTCGAAAGAGGGCCGCTGTGGAGAGGTTGCACTGTATAGCAAAATCGATATTAAGACCTTTTTTGTACCAAAAGAAAGTTTTCTTATTACTATGCTAGTCTCATTATCAAGTTGAAATATGGAGCAAATACCAGTATTGAAAACTAGTCCGAAATCAAATGATTATTATAGGTTTGTTATAGGTTGATTATGAAGTTCAACAATATTCCGAGTAATAACATAAAACAACGGACGAGTGACCAGTTAATGTACAAAAGTTCAAGACCACCATTAGCCTATCTCAACACAAGTAATTGAAGCCATTGGGTAAAAGTGATTTACTAGTAGGAATCAAAAGTAATATATGCCTGCGGGCTTTGAATTAACCTGTGCTATCGGCGTCAACCCTGTTCACCACAAGTAACCGCAAATTTCAACTGCACTTGAGCTGAATGACGTTTGACAAAATGTTATTGACAACTAGGCCCCGGGCTCGAACCACCGCTTTTTAATACACTGAGCAGGCAGGGCCATAAAATAGATCGGGCAAGGGAAATGTGTTCCATGATTGTTTTATTCCGATACCACAAACTAGCAGCTTTGTTTATCACTAAATGAGCTAGCCCAGCGAGACCTACTTTACCCTCAGCGCAAAATAACAATGTTGCCTAAAACAATATGTCTAAAACAATCTTGCGGTTTTCCGCACGAAAGTATGCATACTTGTCAAGTTAAAATATTTCAATTAGTGATTATGATGATATGTTTGCGTTAAGAGACAGGATGCAGCGCGCAATGAACGCATTTAAAAAACTCGCGAGACAAACAGAAGTAAAACTATATTTGTAAACACCGTTCACGGTTTGACTGAAGAAACAAATTTTGCAGCATTGTTGGAAAAAACACTGTTTCACAGTCATAAAGCATTAGCATTCATTGTAGGATTGTGGTACATTGGAACAATATTAATGCTACGTTTGTACAATAATATAAAATAAAAAAGGTAAAAATGGATAAAAAGGCAGCATTGCCTTTATAAAAAACCTGTTTAATGTGTACGATATGCCAGTCCTACTAAACGTAACGATATCAACCTTCACATTATTTCTATTTATTGTACAGGGTGTCCAAAAAGAAAGGTAATACTTTCATACTTGTTTAATATCCCTTTAAATTTCAGATGAATGTATAATATGTACAAAGATATATAGACCAAAGATGTAAGTATGTGGTTTAATTTTTCATCTATTAACTTCAGTCACGTAATTATTTGATTTTCTGCTTCCAAATGCATTCTATGTGATTTCATGCACTACATTACCTCACCGGAATCGTCTCCCGGGTATCAATTATTCTTTTTGACTATCATGCTTCGTCTACTTTGTACGTATTTGCATCTGAAGTTCTTTTGCTATATATCTAACCACGACAATGTTTATGTTTTATTTTCATTAATTTACATAATTACATCAACGTCGCTTAATTAAATTAATATTTTGCTAATTAAGGATGCATTTATGAAAATAAAGATTAATTGTACATGCGTATATGAATAAACAGGACAGGGGCCTTTTTCTTAGACATATCTTAGCTGAGATATACTGACCGTCATAAGAAAGTAACCGTCACAAAAATTCTTCTAAAAATGACTTTGAAATTTAATGGTATACAGCAATTTATGGTCAACAATGGATAACAATATGGTTACACATAACTGTAGTAATGGTTGGTTGGCTTACTCGATGCAGCTATTTCCAGAACTAAATTCATCTCGATTACTTTCTCTTTGTCTATTGTATATCTACACTACTTACTGGTTACTTTCTTATGACGGTCAGTATAGTAGTTTTTAAACTTGAAAATATTGCTGCTTCATGTTTGAAAGCAAAAAGTGTTTGATTGTGATGATTGTTTTCAAGCATTAGCAAGATTTTTAAGTATAAAAACGCTGTCTTAAGGGTCCAGGCTAGCCAAAATAGCGCATTATTTCATTGGTTTCACATCTTTGATAAAATAACGCGTGGTCATGTTTAAAGTCGCTTGCGGATAGGTTGACGCGCCATATGGTGAAGTTTGCTGTTGCTTGCAGTTAAGTGTCACACCACATGATCAGGTTTGCGGCTGCTTACATATCAGGCGTCACACCACATGATCAGGTTTGCGGCTGCTTACAGATATGGGGCCACAACACATGATCAGGTTGGCTGCTCACAGATAAGGGGACGGAGCATATGGATAAGTTTCTTGCAGAATGTATGGAAGCAGAGACATAGAGTTAAATAAAATTAAGAGTGGTTAACAGAATATAAAAAAACTGAGAAGAATAGATGCAGACATTTTATGTGAACAAACCCGCCAAAAGGAAAACAAAGAAATATGGTTTCTCCGCTCAGATAGCTTTTAGAGAGATATTTATGTAGTGTAATATTTATTACTAAATGTGTAGTAAAGATTGACCGTTATTGACGTGGTATATTTATTTTGTGTAATATTTACTAATAAGTGTGTGGTAAATATTGACCGTTATTAACATGGTAATTCCTGTTCACGTGTGTTCATTAACTCGGATATATCTATAAAATACTTACCAGCAATGATCATTACAGATGACAGACCATAATAAATGAGACGGGACGGTCTGTTGGAAGCCGTACATGTAAAAGCAACACCCAAACACAGGAACGTAATGGTTACTATGGTTGACAGGCATTTTGGGAATATAGTTTCTACTACCATACCTGAAACGAAAGTAAAACAAAAGTATAATTGGTGTATTAACAGTGAACATTAACATTAACCAGAAATCATTGTTAATATTAACATTGCTTCAAAAGCCTACTTCAGTTAGTGTAATCACTTTTCTGACTTCGATGCTGAAAGCAAATACCTTGATTGAGAAAGCAACATTTAGGCTTAAAAATCTTACTACTGCACATGTTTTAGACATTTACATTAAACAGCTGACAACGGATCCCTAACAATATTTATTGCACCATACACTCGTGCATTTATGTTGTAAGACCTTGGAACAGAGATCAACAAAGGGGAAGGAGAAACATAAACTGTTTGCACAGGCGACCTTTGTTCAGGAGTTATATGGTTTAACACACAGTAAAACTTCGTTATCCCGAGTAGTCATCGGAACAGACTAACTGCACGAGATAAACGCGGTGCTCGTGATAACGAGGTATTTATTTGTTGGTTGAAAATTATGATATCTAAGAACAAATATTGACGGGACTTTAAAAACTCATCGAGATAAGTCAGGTGTTCGTGATATTGAAGCTCGTGATAACGAAGTTTTACTGCATTAAAAAACGTGTGTTGAAAATGGTGGGCGTTATCTCTGGATTTGGTTGGAGTATCAAATCAAATTTAATTAAAACGTTTATATATGGAAGGTTTAACAGACCATGTGATATCCCCAATACGTTTGAAACCCATAAAATGTATTATTACATTGACACAAGACCGAAGGAGCAAAGTGACGCATTTACACATTTACCAAACGTAAGTTATGAGAAAAAAGCTCTAAAATGCGATTCATGTTCTCTCACGCATAGCGACTGTTCACATTCATTGTAGTCCAAAAGAATTAAGATTTTAATTTCAAAGAAAACATTTCAAAGGTGAGAACATTAAATTTAGTTATCTTTCAATCGCCAAGTCGTTTTTGAAATGTACATTGTATCCGCAAATAACAAATAAAATGCATTCGTGATTGTATACAGTTACCACAATGTCTCTAAATTGAATACAATTAAACGCAACGACAAAAACGTTGTAAAGTTTTTAGTCATTTAGATTTGTATTGCGCCTCACAATCGTTCAATTATTTTGTCACATTCTGTTATTGGTTTGGTTTTACTTTCAGGCGTTTTGCGATTGACAAGCAATCCGATGAGGAACATATGTTATTATGATGATATGTTTCCCGCAAGGCCATCCTTTAAAAAAATATATTTGCCGTAACGCGACCGACTCATAAAAATCGCCGCGACTCAACTTTTTTAACCCTCCCGGTAAAAAATCACCCTTTCGTTATTTAGTAATTGCTTTTCGGTACTTTTCAAAAGAAAAATCCCTATTTACCTACTCACTGAAAAAAATATTTGGTCGCGTTACAGCAAACAAACATTTTTAAGTATGGCCTAAGGGAATTATTAATGATGTTTTTTACGCGGGTTGGTGACGAAATTGTGCTGCTCGATATTCAAAGCCGCGGCCGTGGTCCAGTGGTTAGTGCGCTGGACTTGCATCCCGGAGATCCGGGTTCGAATCCCGGTCGCGGAAGGTCATACCCTTTCATGAAAATTTGACAAAAAGTCGATTTTCCTCCATATGTGGAGAAGTTGCCGGCTCCTTGTTGAAGTGTATGTTAGAACTGGTTAGTATACAGTCCAGTACAGTATATAACTGAAAAATTGTTGAAAAACGGCGTTAAACCCCAATACAACCAATTCGATATTCAATACATCATTTTCGTTATTGCATCTAGAAATATTATAACGGATAAGAATGATGATCATGTTGCTGTCGCTGCTGTTGATGTTTCTGCTGCTGTTGCTACTACTACTGTCGCCTTATATGATGAACATGATGAAACTGTTTCTTTTTGTTTTATAAAATTGTTGCTAAGTCTTAAAATCCATACTGTTTCTGATGTGGGTGGGGGGGGCTCGTGCTAAAGGTGCTGTACTGCAAATTAGGATATGGATGGTGCTTGTGATTTAACTGATACCACCGATGTTTATGGTGGTGATGTTGTTGCATTTGATATTGCTGATCACCTGTTGATTGAAGTATTACTTTTGTTAATGATGATGTTAATATGGTGTTTGTCATCATCATGTTTTTGTATCTGTCGACAAATCGACATTTTTGCCAAATACTAGTATCAACTCTTCTATCTGGAAATGTTGCATTATTTTGAACGTATTGTCTTTGTTTGAATTGTGATTCTTACAGTATTTTGTCGTGTAGAGCGATGAGTTGACCTAACAAGTGCTCCTGAACCACCCAAAAACGTATAATTACATTTTGCCAGTAACCCCCAACATGACCTTGTGGTCAGAGGTGGGACGCACTTAGATATATTTGTTTTCCGACAAACTGTCACCAAGAAACATTTGGTACATGTATGGATAAATATGTTGCCACTTTGTAGTAAATATGAACGAAACGTCTACCAAACCCTCTAGCAACAGCTGTTTTGTATTGTCAATATCATTTATTGCTTTATTAGTTATATTGTTTTTGTGCTGTTGTTAAGACTCACGTCAATTTATCTTTGTTGCAATCTAGTGATTTACCAATGGTACTTCTTAAGACGTCCATCATGCAGAAACTATTAACGAGCATGCTGCAGTGTTTTATATGATTGCCTTAAAATGGTTGGCCATAAAATAGACATTAACAAATTCTACAGTCATTCGCAAAAAGAACGTATAAGTATGATTCGAAGAGATGCTTATGTTAAAGAGTGTCTCTAATGGTTTGATTTGATTTGTATTCATATATAGTTCCACAAGAAAACACGTATTTAATGTATTCTGATGAATGACTTTGTTGATTACTTATCAAGCGTCATTTTAATTCAGACAAAACGCTTAAAATGATGCATTTAAGGTATTAAAATTATGCTTACTACTGTATTTTTTTAAATATCTGCTCAATGTTACATACAAATGTTACTATTATAAAAGTAGTACTGCCCAATTTTTGCTATTTCATTTCTAACTGTCCAAGATACTGTAACATATTGTACGACATGTTTCGAAAGTTTTGTAGGAGTTATTGCCCCTGTTGAAAAATAGAAAAATATTAATCTCTGAAGATATTGCACGATTACCTTTATTTTTCTGTATTAAATTAGACCGATGCTGTATTTTTTGCACAATTTTACTGCGAGCTTTCAATGAAATGGGTCTTCTTTGTCTGTAAAATTTAAAAAAAATGGCTACTTCCATTACTTCAGACTTCAATGCAAATTTAAAGCAACAATAACATAAAGGGTTGTCATTGTTTTCTTTTTTTAAAATACGGAACATCATTTTCTATCATGGAAATCTAAAAAGTGCTAAAGGTCCCCAAAATCTGACCTCTCCATTTTAAGTCAATAATTTTGGACATAAAACCTTAACATGATGTGTGATCCCTGAAAATCGGACGGATCATTTCCGGACTGGGCTAAAAGTCCGGCTTTCTGAGAATTCCGGTATTCAGAGAACTATTGATCACCGAAAAGAAAAAATGGGACCTGAAAAATTGTCCGATCTTCAGAGAATTCCGGTTTTCAGAGAGTAAAGACAAAACACCAGCATCAGCACCAGCTTGGCGTTCATTTTGACTTTTATTCATTCGGTGACGGTCTTATTAATTGCTCTACCTCGCATTTTTATCTCGCTTGTTGTCACTCCTCTTTTCTCAAATGGTAATTATGTGATTGAATGGTAGACAAAATTGTGGAGTAACTGATGTGAAACAGCTTTATCAACATTTTCGTTAATGTATCGTACTAATGTGTGAGTATGAGTGTTTTACCGATGTACATGTACAGTTCAATTAATGAATGCTGCGTTGTTTCGCTGTGCTGCCATGCGCTGTGCTGTACATCGTCCCGTTCATTTGTGTTTTTGTCCATTACGAAAAATGTCTTGCTATAAGGTTATTGACAGGCGCAAAATTTTCCCTAGGGTACATATGTTTGCAATATAGCAATTTTATCTTCTCTGGAAATGTTTTTTCTTTTTTGAAAAATATTAACATTGTAGATATTTCAATCTGAAAAAGACCCACAGGTAATTTGAGTCAGGTGGTGTCTGTTCGCAAGATGATTTAGCGCAGATAAGAAGTCATCGCTTAAAACCTTGATATCATAACATCACAATTGTTTTTACACATCGTAAATTTCCAAATTGTTTGACAATTAAATATTGACAGTGAATTCCCTCAAGCAACTACTGCAAAGCGATCCGTGTTTCCGGGATCGAATCTTTGGACCATATAACTGTCAATTAAAATGACAGGGCCATTATTCTATTCATCAACAAACAGAACTTTTATAAGATAACATAATAAAAACGTAGTATTCACTGTTGTGTCAAATTTGTTCAATTTCTTGTCTTAAAGCTATTTGTCATTATATTAAATGGATGTAACCCTCAATTGGCATAAGGAAATTGTGACAATGAAAACTTAACGTATTTATTGTCATCAGAAAATAATATTTTATTTGTATTTTACAAATATGAAAGCTCTAAACAACAAAATTTGAACTTAATTCTTGTACAATTATACCACATGGCTAATAATATTTAAATACATTTCAATAATATCACCCGAATGCTTAAGCTGTAACGAAACACCGCATTGAAATACTTCTTGCTTTTTGAAGTTAATTTTGTCAAAAAATAGTATCATATAACAGGAATTGAAGTTTATTTTTAAAAAGATCTCCAAAATCTGATATACGGTCCATTTAAGACAGTTTTCTTCAAAACACATTTTCAGTCTACGAACATTATAAATCTTATAAACCCATCCTTACTTTTTGAACCATTTAATCGTACACATCACAAAGTGTCGCTTTCATTTTAATGTTTAATTAAAATCAACATTTAATGTTGATTGTAAATGTAAAAATTGAGAAAGATAAAAAGTTGGAATGCAGTCATATCTGATTGAACAACAAACAATGAATAAAAGCTATAACGTTAACAACAATTAGTTTTGTGCATCCTTATACATCAAAGCGAACAAAATGAACCTCCAAAGCAAAGCTGGTTGTACAAAAGTTTCTCCCATAATAAGTCCGTGTACGCCCATTTGTCTGTACGTGATTGAAAAAAAATGTACCATTTGAACGTTAATTAAATCGATTTGTAAGTGAGAAGGCACCGCAGGTCTTCCGTAGTTTACGTCGTAATTATTTAGGCTCAGCGTTAAAAACACTTTTTTAAAAGTGAAATATTGATTTTTTTTTCAAAAATAAACATGTGTAATTTCACAAACATTTATTACCTAAGATAATACTTTTTAAATGTGAAAATTGTGTCATCTCGTTCCTTGTTTGTGGCAATAAAGAACGATAGAATTTCATTGTTTAAGCGTCCTTTTGTCTAATTGAAGAAAAAGTAATGAAACGCATAAAAAATCAGTGTGGAAAATCACTTGACGGCAAAATGTAAAATATGGCGGAAAAAACGCTCGATTCAAGACCTAAATCAAGGAATTTTTATTTGATTATTTTTTAAATAGGTTAGAATCAGGTAGTCACTATAAGTAGGGTGTGTATACCCACTGGTTAGACTGTATTTTAGTTAATAAAAACTTAACACATGCACAAGCTGAATTTGGTTATGACACAGGGTTATATAAATAAGTTTCAAAGGACGAGTATGTTCTATCCCGATTTAACGGCCATCTGTGAATAAAGGTCATTATATGTACGAAAACAGCTCTATAACCCACATTTATTTATAATGGTGACATACCAACAAACCCTCCAAACTCTCCTACATGTATAAAGTCACATTTCTTTTCTCCCTGTCACGTGCCCCACGTTTACTAGTATTACTATAAACTTTCACCATCCATTTGAAGTCTAACACTTTGACTGATTTTATGTAAGGTGTCGTAATCATAGTTGCTGTTATTGTTACCCGACAATGTGCTTAGGTTCAAAGCAAAATAAGGGGGCTCTAAGTTGACCCCCCCCTAAAGAAGCCCAAACAACAATAAAGAGGTTATTTGCCTAATCCTACAACATTGAAAACGAAGTATGTTAGAAAAATACACAAAACCTAGAAACCTGTTCAAACAAAAGGTAACGTAAACAGGATTTTGCAATTAGTCAAATATTTACCATTTTTTTTCAGAAAATGGGCATAGAATTGATCCTTTCATACCTACAAAAATGAAGTGTTACATAAACTTACTTAATATAAGCTTAAAGGTATGAAGCGGAAAACCGTTTGCAGCTTAGTTAGATAGTCTAAAACTGGTTTGGTATGATACTATAAGCTTCTTTATGTTATTGTTCTTTATGTTGTTGTTAATGATGTTGTTGTTGATGATAATGTTGATGGTGCTAATGTTGTTGATGATAATGTTGATGGTGCTATTGTTGTTGATGATAATGTTGATGGTGCTATTGTTGTTGATGATAATGTTGATGGTGCTATTGTTGTTGATGATAATGTTGATGGTGCTATTGTTGTTGATGATAATGTTGATGGTGCTATTGTTGTTGATGATAATGTTGATGGTGCTATTGTTGCTGATGATAATGTTGATGGTGCTATTGTTGTTGATGATGATGTTGATGGTGCTATTGTTGTTGATGATAATGTTGATGGTACTATTGTTGTTGATGACAATGTTGATGGTGCTATTGTTGTTGATGATAATGTGGATGCTGCTGTTGTCATTGATGTTGATGTTGTTGTAAGCGACAGCTAACAGATGTGACAGACATAGTGTATATGACAGAATTATTCCGTTGAACAAATCGGATTCGACGTACGCATTCAAATGAAAAATGCTAAATGCCATGAATAGGACGGTATTGAAACTGACATGGACACGTCTTTTTAACAACATGTACTATATAGTTACTTATTCAATAAATGCGCTATGTCTCTGTAAACACCGCAATTTATTTCGATGTTAGCGTTAATATTGACATAAAAGTTTATACATGTATATATACCGCAAGACACATACAAAGTACATGTATACGAATAAAGTATATTGACAAATGAAACGAATATGGGTTTTATAAATCAATATAAAAATACTGTCGGTGGATAACAAAAAATGATAAGAAAGCAAATATCATACAGTCAAACCTGTGTACAAAGGTCAAAGAAGGCAGGTATAAAACGTGGTTATAATTCACAGTTGGCCTATATTCAGAGGTTAATTTGATCAATAATTGTGTTTTAATGAGTTGACTGTTGGTTGCATTGTGGCCATTACCACAGGCGCTCGATAAGTCAAACATGACAGGACACCTGTATATCTTATGTGTGGCCTAAATTCATATCAATAAATCAAATATGATAGTATATTTATGTATGGCCTATGCTAGTTTATACCAATTTATTTTTATGTATATTATATTTTATGCGTGGCCTGAGTTCATATCGATATGTCAAATATGATATTATATTTTATGCGTGGCCTGAGTTCATATCGATATGTCAAATATGATATTATATTTTATGCGTGGCCTACGTTCATAACAAAAACATTTTACAACCAATCATATTACTGACATTCTCCAGACGTAGATTAATTACTTGTACAGATAAATGGAAAATAATTAAAGCTGTTCATTAAATAGGATGATACGTGCGTGTATGTCCTTTTTCATTTACATATATTCACAAACTGATGAAATGTACTGCTAACACAGAACAAGTATTGTTTTATCGGTATCAAAGGATGCAGCCAGCGTCATATTTAACGTACATATTCAAATACTTGGTAGATATACAATTAAAGAGTCTAAACTCTAAATTTCTTTTTAGTTCAAAAATATGAAGTATTTTCATTTGAGCGTATGTACAGTGATAGGAGAATAAAGTAAGTTTTAGACAATGTTTAGTTACAACAAGACACGCGTTTATGTCCACATATTTAAAAATACATAGCGTTAGTAATGAAGTAGAAATGTACTGAACTGATGTTTTGACTAAGTGTTAACTACTTCATGTTTATATGTACAGTAACACCTGTGAAGAAGGACCACCCTTAGGAAAGACAAAATGTGGCCATTATTGACAGATGGCCTTTACTCGGAAGCCAGTCTGTTCTAAATAATCAGTGACTGTTTTTCAAATAACGGCCTTTATTCACAGGGTGGTCTTTATCCGGAGATGGCGGCAAGCACAAGTTTGATTGTACATGATAATATATAAATAAAACTATTATGCGTTTCTTTTTAAATATACAACTTACGATACTTCATAAATGTATAATCCCATATCTTTAATGGGCTCATTTTGAATGGGTTTAATATTATGCTATAGAATGCATACGATACGCATATTATATAGGATCTATGAAATTGAATTTTATAGAAAAGACAATTTTATAGACACAAATGACATAAATTCAATAGCACAGTTTTTGAAGCACAAAAAGAGCTATTTAATGTTATTCAATGCACTGTATCAATACAATAAATCTACGTAACAAAAGGCCAATTCATTTGAAATCGTTGTTTCTTGACTTAATGGGTTTTAAAAGCTATATATACCGAAGCCCTCAATGATCGCGAAAAGGGATAAAAACTGTTGATTTAAGTTTACAATCACGTTTTGTGTGTAACAACGTCCCACACAGGTGTAAGGGCTCTACACCAGAAGTTTTAAGTTACAGGTAAACTTGGGTTCCGCATAATTTAAGTCAATTATCGTGTAAGGGAAACGATGTACAATTTGTTGTGTGAGTCAATGATCTCATAATGTACATCTGAATAGAAATGTCGTCCGTTTGTAGATGACGGAAATACGCCAAGTAATTTGGGATGAGATCGTTTCTGTTTTAAGTTAGTACGGCATAAAAATTGTTTCATTCACTTACCATTCGGCTCTTTTTCGGTAAAATCGTCCCTCTGAATGAGTAAAAATGGCACAAACTTTCTATACACAGTGTCTTCGTGGCTTAAACGGACATTAATGAACCACAGACTAGCGCTGAGCATTAATTCTGATTTTCCATGGTGCCAGTATCTCCGTATATGTGGTTCTACATATCTGTCCGCAGTGCTGCACGTGCTAACGTTCGTCACGTGTTCTTGTAGCACGTACCACGCTGGAACGGACGTTCCTATCGTGAATAGCACCATAAACACCAAAGTTAACACCAGTAGCAGATGAAACACGTATTTATCCGGATTGAAATGTCCGATATATTTCATAACACCAATATCCCGTGTCTGTGATCTTTTAATTTCTGCCATGTTTGCGCTTTTAGAGAAAACACCGCTAATATCCTTGTTACAACTA
The DNA here is from genome assembly GCA_008271625.1 of Lutraria rhynchaena. NCBI lineage: Eukaryota > Metazoa > Mollusca > Bivalvia > Venerida > Mactridae > Lutraria > Lutraria rhynchaena. Next base: position 1,387,356 of record VIBL01000039.1, read on the forward strand.
AGAACAATTAATTTATTACTTATTTTCTACCGGTACTCTCTCTATGTCATCTTTGTAACAAAATCGTGTAATGTCGTGCTTCGCTTAAGATCGTCCTGTTAAACACTTTTCTTCATTTATTGTACACGAGTCATATTTGCCCAAAGGCGGAATAAACGTATACAGCTGCTTTATTACGTCGCTAATATGAAAAAACCCTGTTAAGTATAAACCAAATCGGTGAAATAAGCCGTATGGAAATAAATCCTTTTTGCTAAGCCGTAATAAATATAATTCCTTTACTTGCATGAAGTGGAAAATAATTATCCCGACTATACTAGGTTTTGACCAAAACTATCGGGTTAAAATCACGTCCATCGACAAAATGTGTTGAGATTCACCGTGTCAAATTTTCCGTCATACCCCAGTGCTTTTCGTACAGGTACATTCGTATCAAATGTTTGATTTTTAACCATCGTCATCAATATGGATGTTTATGTGTGTCGTTGTAACTTGATATTTTATCACTAAAATAATTACTATTCGTACCAAAAGCAAATCAAACAAAACATTTTTACAGACATTTTTAGACCGAGTATTTTTAATTATTTCAGTTAATAAATACAGACAATTATTATAATGCTCCTGTAATTTAAATTTTTACTAAAATGTTCTTTGTTGGTGAATTCATATATATGACCTTTAGGTTTAATTGATATGTAATTTGGCATATGTCTCAATGATATACAGCTTGGTAAAAGTCTAAAAAAAGGATGTACTGCACAGTATCGGATCAATTTGTTTTTAGTATCAACCACGTTCAGCCGCTTCAGCAATTAATGTCTTAAGTGGCCGTCAATTAATATTTATTACTCGTTTCAATCGTTTGGTTGATAAATCAAACTAAATTGCTTAATTAAATTAATTTGCACGTGCTATCATTTTGATTACAATTAAATACGGGCCGCGACCGTGGTCCACTGGTTAACAGTGGTTACCAGTGGTTACCATTTGAACATTCATAAAATAAGGAATAAAAGGTTGTTTAATTATTGTACTTAAGGGATACAGAAGATATTTTTCATTTTGTTCCTAGTTGCCCTTTATACAGTCAGCTTAGAAATATTTTCATTCGCAGATTTTATCGAACTAGACCTAATATACATAAATTGTCATTATCTTTAATGAAACAAATAAATATACATCTATTCTTAAAAAATCTGTATTTTCTGTATTTAGGCGTTTACGCTAAGGAATAGACAAAATATATAATGTACTTAATATCTTTGTATCTGTATGTTGATATGCTAACAAAATTCTCTACTCTACTTTATTTCAACACGTTGATTTATTTCTATTAATTTTCGATTATAATTGTTCTAAATTGTTAATCATTAATTCATCACACACATAATATTAATTAAGTAATCTATTTAACACATATGCACTTATAATTGTATGTATACATGTATATGTAATGACGATGAGCTTTTATGCTTAAGTCGAAATAAAGTACACATTGTTCTGTTCTGTTCTGTTCTGTTCTGTTCTGTTCTGTTCTGTTCTGCTCTGCTCTGCTCTGCTCTGCTCTGCTCTGCTCTGCTCTGCTCTGCTCATCATCCGGTTTGGAATGAGGAGAAAAAAAGTTTTTTTTGGTCTCTGTCAATATTTTCTTACCAATAACTTGATATCCGTACGAAAAAGTTTATATAATAAATGAATAAGTTCTGGCGACCTAGCGATCCTATATTCTGTGGTGATGTAAGCAGAAACCATGTATTTAATTTTTGGCCTTAAGTAGTCTCTTTGTAGACCAATCGTTCACTTACACGATCAGAAATGTTAATTCATAATTTGTAACCGAACTACACTATGTACAGAAACTCTGTGGACAACGAAACCTTGCTTAACGGTCACCCTCAATCAACGATCATATAATATTGTGTATGCTAAAGAATGTTCGTTGATTAAGGTGACCGTTAAGCAATTTTTTTGTATATAGAGTTCCTGTAAATAGTATGGTACTTTAACATGTACATGCAGTATGAATGTATAATACCGGTAGTATTTAGTACACACGTATACATAGAAAGACCATCTGTACACAAAGATTAATTTCCTCTCTCGTTTTAATGGACTTTGTTCTCTTATTTGATTATATAAACCGTAAAATGCAATATCAAGCCTTCGTTAACTAAGACAATTGATTTATAGCTTCAAGCGTCAGTAACAAAACGTTTTATCAGAGATAAAGATCAGAGCCTTAGGCTTGAGAGTATGTCACTACTCATGCTGTAAGTCTATAATGCATTTAAACGATTGTTTCGCCAAAGGGTTTGTTTAAGGGTCAAACATGGCCCCAACGTCATGTTGAGTATATGTTTATTGTTCCGCTTACCCCAAGACAGCATGATTTTTATAATACCAAATATCATTAAAATAATTTATTATAATTTAACTGTCACCATGGCAACGAAAAATAATATGCAAAACGTAAGTAAGGGAGACAAGGCGTACAAAGTTAATGTTAATTATACACAGAGTTATAAATAAAACGCTCTATTCCCCCCTGTCTACCTGTAATTGCGACATTAAAAATACAAACATTTTGTTTCAGGATCCAGGATTGTGAAGAAGAATCAAAGTTGGTTTATCAAATACAAATACAGATTGTTTATTTGTGATGTAGGCCTCCAGTCTACACAGAAGATATATAACATATACAAATGTAGTAATTCGTGTAATAGTGCATAACATATAAAGTGACAATTTCTTCAGTTCATATTAATGTTCATATACATTACAAGAGTATTTAATATTGCATTTTCCCCGTCATTTGTATGATATATAAACATAACGATATTTAGGATAGTTTTTTTTTTCATTTTGAAATGATAAAAGAATACATTGTATACAGTTTATGTTTGGTTGAGTTTATCATCTGTTTATTAACATCCAATTTAGTTGATTGATGTTTTTCTTAACAAATGTGTATGTACAAGTGTATTTATATATATTTATATATAAGTAGTTTACAGTAATTTGGCGGCTCCATTTTAGCAAAATGTAAAAAGTATATTTATATATATATAATAGAAGGGAAACAACTTAGACAATTTTATTTTTCCAACGTATTTCATAGTAGCCTTTGTTAACGTGCCGCATCAAAGCATTTCTTTTTTCAAAGACATCGTTGGCAGTGTGTAAATTTTATTGTTTTGTGATGAATTATGATCCATTTCAGGAAGTTTTATCTATTGCATATTATCACAGTTTCGCTTTGTACATGTACTTGTCATGGCTTTACGACTTCGTGTCCGACTAGTAAAATTTGATTATTTTTTGTGTAGAAAATCTTAGATATCGAGTTTTACATACATTTTAATGTGGTAAAAGTATACATGTTTGGTTAGTGTGTGGACGCATCTACATGTTGCACTATAATTGAGCAAAATGCTTTGAACTGCGGCAACAAAGACTATAATGACATACGTTGGAAAAATACAATTGTCAAAGTTGTTTCCATTCTATTATATATGGGTTATATGTGATTTACGTGACAAACCCATTCGTTCAGAGGTGAACGTGTTTACGAGCCTAAAAAGTAATTGACGTTGTAATAGTTGACAGATTTTTTTATACATAATTATATTTCATCTTCTGTTGATTGATTGAGGTCACATTTTAATGTTGAAAAAGTGCTTGCATACATATTCACCTCTTACGTTTGTAGTTTGATAAATGAGTGCTTAAATATGTACGTAGCCAGTTACAGTTGTGAATATACATGTATGTATGTACATAGATACTGGTGTTTAACATTTTGCTCCATTCCTTATTTGGCTTATTAATATTTTTGAGCCATTTCGTGACAATTATAGCACTTTTTTGAATATTCTTTTTTTTCGGATCGATTTGTGCCAGAAAATCAGAAAAAGCACTGTATTGTACAAGAGCCACTTGTATTTTTCTATTTAATCGGTATATATACATTTGACAACAAGAGGTTATTAGTGATAGTTCATTACTGTGACAAATGAAGACTCTTCTTACAATTATTTCTAAAGAATTTGTATTTTACGTGCAAAAGTGTAGTAATAATAATTTAAACGATTTTGCTATCATTTACTTACTGCTAAATAACAGTAAAAATATCTAACCCCAGAAAAAAAACAGATATACTACAGTCAAACCATGTTTGCAGCCACCTCCGAATAAAAATGCCTAGAGAATAAAGACCATTCTTTGGAAAACCGTCATTGATTATTTAGAACAAACAGACCTCCGAATACAGGACATATGTCAATAAAGGCCATATTTTGTCTTTCCCAAGGGTGGCCTTTGTTCACAGGGTTGACTGTGGATTTTTGGACTACTCAATATGATTCCGTCAGAGATTGTCAGTACTGATTTCAATGCCTAAAGTTTAGGCATGTCGTGTTTCAGATTCTGTTTTAAAAGACTGAGCTCTATGGGCAGGTATGGAAGGTCCAGATACAGACCCAACCCGAATGCCTCTTTTAAACTCTCTTTGTAATCAGTTAATTGAAGGCTTGGTTTCTGAAACATCCTCGAAAATTATAATATCAGGGCATCTGTCCGTTAAATCAATTTCATGCAAAGGTTAGACTCCAAAAGTCGTAGTTATCCTATTAAGAATCCATGAAAGTTACACAAACATACAAACGTACAGTGAATGTTTAAGGACAAAGAAGGAAAATTAATGTACCGGTGCGTAGTGCTATAATTTTCGAAAATTTGAAAATTTCGATGGGCGCTTCGGGGAACCTCCGGCTGGTTGAAAGATAGGTTCCTATTTCTCAATCGGAAAGGAATGCAGGTGCGCCTAAAAGGTGAATTAGCGTCACACGATACTAAAACAAATACGCTTTAATTTATTTGATAAAAAAGAGCGACGTTTCTTGATGCATAGAGAAATAATTATGCATGTAGATGATCGATGTGTTTGGCAAATATCAAAATGAAATTTTGCTGTTAAGTGTTCCTTTCAGCGACTCATCCATTACATCGGCAACAACAATAAAGTCATTATTTATACATAAGGACATGTAATGATTATTTATACACAAGAAGAGGTAATGCGTGTGGACCGTTTTTTTTTCTTTTCGCTAATATCAATTTTGAATGGTTATACTTAAAAGGATCGTTTCAAGGACACATGTTAACAGTAGAGATAGCAATTTCTAAACTTCATAACGTAACTATCTCTTGTTGGCAAATAGAAATTGTTTTCTAACATTTATTATTTGGCGGATCTATTGTCATCTTTCAAATGTAAACAACTGACATGTGTACAATTAGCGAGATTTTAAGGTATAAAAACTGAAAATATACTGCCAAGAGATGGCTATAAAACGGGCGTACTTATTGTGTTTCACGTGATCAAAATATACACTACGTAGAATACAAAAGTTGAAGAAAAAGATTTCGAATGAAAAAAGATTTGCTAAATTACTGTATTCTTGTGAGACTTCGATGACCATTATACAGTATACACAATGAAACCTCACTTAGTGATCATCTTATTATAACGACCACTTATTTTCTACACCTTCTAAATACATGTATTTCAACTTGATAATGAGACAGTACAATCTAACGATACATAACGATATCTGATACAATAATATTTCAATATTAAGACCATCATGTGGACCCGAATAGAGCGGTCTTAATATTGAGGTCGTGTGATTATGAAGTTCAAATATAGATGTAATATAGAAAACTTATCCAAAATTGTGTGGTCAATGTAGTGGTCGTTATATTGAGGTTTTACTATATGTCTTTTATTCATAGTCAATCCGGCTTAGTTTGGCGTGAAGCATTACCAGATAAAGAGGGGCTTCCGTGGTCCAATGGTTTAGGTCTTTGACTAGTAATCGCTTGCCTCTTACCAACGTGAGTTCGATCCCGCTGAGGACTAAATTTTACACTGAGTGATCTGCTCGGCTAGTTTACGTAAGGTTGAAGGTTCTATGTAGGTTCAAGGCCTTCATTCACCGCTTAAGCTGGAAAAGTCGGCAAATGATCGAGGCTGTTGTAGCGACGTCAAACCCCAGTGAGAATGATCAGTGTTTATTCTGAAGATGGACGTAATATCGATGTTTTACAGTATTAATCCAATGAAACTCCGAACACTTTGTTAAAACTTTGATAGGATTTGCTAATGGTATAAACAAGTCTAATGAGGATATTAAATAAGTTGGTTGCGAGATACCGACCATATCGTTTATTATAAACGAAAAAAAAAAATAATCATTTAAATAAGGTAATACATTAAATGATTTATTTACTCATTTGATATCCATAAACCACGAAAATCTAATTAAGACCGATGATTTTTATTAATGAATGACGTTGCTCCTAAACGTTTTATAACCATGACTATACTTTTATTACGGTGCACTGAGTTACACCATCTTGCTTAAATCGTGTTCAGTCATTAATATTCGCGTTTCGTCCAAGAGCAGGGACATTTTTCTTATGACTTCTATATAACGAGTGTTCTTAATTGTCATTACAATTCCATCATTATCCTCAACGAAGTATGGACCAATTATCTCATAAGAACTTCAGACAACACAAACCGTAAATATTGGATATTTCAATTCTCTTCAATCCTTCAATAGCGCTTTTTTACTTCAGAATAAAGATTAAATGTTCTTTATCATAAAAACATATGTCATTGACAATATCATGATGGTCCGATATTCAGTTTGCAAATAAGCTAGTCCGAAAGTAAGTGGTCGTTATAATGAGGTGGTCGTATCGTTGAAGTGTTCGCTAAGCGGGGTATCACTGTATGCATTATACAAGCCTTCCTATATCCGTGGTCTTACAAATGTAAAAGCCTCGTTTTACATATGATATTACGTCAGTTCGTATTATTGAACCAATTCCTATTATTATAAGCAAAAGTTCTACGTATAAGTCCAAAGGTAACATGGTAACAATGGAACCAGTCCAAGACACGGTGGAATCAAAGAGTAAATGAAAACTGAACCAAATACGGTAACCATTGTCAGTCAAGACAAAAATGTTAGCAATACGATTTGACAGGGAACAGTAATAAGCGTCTCTATAGAGGAAGTCCCAAACAAGGATATAAAGCAAACACATTATTCCAAAAGGGTTTAGAGCGGACGACTTCGTCATGTATGCCATTATCATTAAATTCAATGGCATCAGTGTATATATAACAGTAAGTTCCACAGCGTTATATTTGGAAATATCACGTAAATTATAGTTTCTTTTTAATGTGAATAACGGATTATCAACAACCGCAAAAATTCTGTAAAACATCAGCCTTATGATCAGCTGTTCAAACAACCAGTTTAGCGTGTAAAACATGTTTTGTTTCATAGTTGGCGAGTATTCTTCATGTGTGGCCGCCGGTATCTCGTTCGTCCGGTTCATTCAAATGTATGCTTTTAACCTGCTCAAAACATCTGTATTGAACTCTCTGTAGTTGGCATCAATCTGATGCCGTGGAAATATTTTTTCAAACTTACACGGCCCCTTTTCAAGAACCTTTTTAAGTAGTAATTCTTTGGAATTTCTGGTTCAGGCGTCATTTGCTTTCTGTGTTTCCTTTTCACAGTATTGTCAGAGGAAATAGTCCTTTTGATTAATATTTTATTCGTCTTAACACTTTGTATGGTAAAATAACACTAATTGAAGAATTCAAGAAGACATCTTTGTCAATACATATAAGGCGTTCTGTGTACAACTGTCAGCTTTTCAATGCCATTGAATTCCTGAACTGTTATGTCCGCACTGAAATTAAGAATGGTTCTTTACACGCGATCATGTACGTTCGTTCGTTCGTTCGTCCATCTGTCCATCTGTACAAACGAGAGATACATTAAGGCATTATTGTAAGCGTACAAATTGACATTATGAAGCTCTTTCCGTACAAACTGCCACTGTATGGTTAAGTTTTACTTGCGTGTTAGAAAATCTCTCTTGCGGGGTTAAAACATCAAAAGAAAATCAATGGGAACAACCCCATACTGTCGCTGTCGTAAGTATGTCCGTCCGTTGTGTTAAATGCTGTTTTCAGGAGATTTCAGACATAATTTATGAATCAGAAATAGGAGATATTAGACTTTCTTAATCCATCCAGTAAAATATGAACAAAATCAACCATTAAATTTTATGAATGACTCAAAACGTTTTAATTTGACTTCTCATGAATTTACATTATTACAATTTTAAAATGTAAATCTGGACATTAGTCACTGTAGAAGAAGTTTATTTATTGTTTTATTTTAACTGTTTTATGACGCATCGACAACTAATGGTTACATAGCGCGCATCGAAAATAATAAAGTTAACGTGTAATTGAGAGCAAATTATTTTCAATTCATTAGACACCGTCAGTGAACTCCCGTTGGATGTTTCAAAGTCACAAATATGAAATTCTTGATATGAAAAAACTTGGTCCGTATGTATAAATATTTCAATTAAGGAATTATCTTGAATGAAATCACAATTTGTGTTTTTACTATATCAATTAAGTTCTTAAAATAGTGTCAGCTAATATTTTACAAAACAAAGTAAGTTTATTATTCAGACACAACGTAAGAAACAGACTTAATTAAGATAACTTATTACAGAGTCAATGGTGATCTAAGAAAACCATGCAAATGTTTTTATAGGTACGGATCTTGGTATTAACAGTGTAAATACTATTCGTATGAAATGATTATTACTAATAGTTAAATGTCTGTAGCAATGGTAATAACAGAATATTTACCTGCAAAAATTGTTCCGTGCAAACGAATATCTAAAATTGTTTATAAAATTACGTAACGAATTTGTCCCACTTGATAAATAATGTGAATCAGGATCCAAACAATTTATATGACACGTGCATTCATTGGTTGTTAAAATTAAGCAATCAGATAGCTCGTTGTATAGAGTTTCATGGAAAAATAGCCAATCAAACGGATTGTTGCAAAAAGTTAAATAGGAATTGTTGCTGTAAAATTGCCATTATGTAACAAAGCACACGCTGAAACTCTGCTTGAAATGTGAAGTCACGTGTACAGATTTAATGATATAGTAATCAATCATCGCTAAATATTCCGTAGATTGTCATACAAAAGAGCAACACCAACATTATGTGTACTTTTAGACTGCCAAATATTAATGTGATTCGCTCGAACACTCGTAAATATGATAATGTTAGCGAATTATTTAATACACCATGCGCTATTATAAATGACAAGGCAACATATTAATGCTTAGCACACCAAAACATATTTTAACATACATTATACTCTACTTACCGTCAAACTTTATAACAAATTCCTCCAAATAGAGAGAAGATGTGTGGGCTTACGTAGCTTGTTTTTGATGCAAACGTTTATTGAGTGTACAGTATTGATAAATAAATGCTAAAGGTTGGTCGTTTTTCACGTGGAGTTCATTTACTTCATGCAGTCAGAATTAACAAAGGTTTGGTGATACTTCAACATGTACAGCCGTCATTAATCGTTAGTTTGTGTTTTTGAAATTGTTCCGATATCGATGGTCTGTCGGCTATGAGTTAGGCTTTAAACTTCACGACGTTTTCTTGCATTTCATGGTATTTGTTCGTGGAAATAAGCCATACCGCACCCAGAACTCGGTTTTTGTTTAGCAGAATTCAACCATATTTATCATAAATAAAGATCTTAGTCTACAAGACTTAAAAGAATTTTGACTTTCTGCTTAATGTCTAAAAACAGACATGCTAAATCCCACATGCTTGAATCATCTTGAGTTTTGACAGTCTTTTTAGATTTCGAAACAAAATCGTATGCATTTCTACTTGTAGCTTTAATTGTAAAGCGATACATCTTTCGGTGTGTTTATTCAGAATATTAACCAATACGATTCATCTAACACGCATACAATTACAATAACCATGTAATAATCGACAAAACTTCGTTCATTTTGGCCTATAAATTTTAATGATTTGAATTGGAAATAAAACATTGTTCCAAAGTCGTTTTAAAGGGGCTAGACACTAGATTTCCTCTTCAGGCATAAAAATGTTTGTTTCTGGTTACTCGACCTATCCTAATTTTTCTGGCGACACTAGACTACTTATTAGGACCAATGAACGGTACATCCACTGTCTCCCTTTTTTTACTTTTTCGCTAAAAATAATCTAAACAGCGGCTTAATAAAAGAAAATAAAAAAGTTCCCTACCTACCGACCGACCGACCGACCGACCGACCGACCGACCCTATTTTTGATGAGCATGTAACCAGGAACAAACATTTTTTTACGTATCAGTTTTTGAAATGTGGAATATAATTTCATTTGTTCATAATCAGATATGATCTGTATAAAATCAAGATCTAATTTAGGATTTATATGCTGCGTTTATTTATGACAACACTTGATCATATCTTTAGATAGATAGAAATAGATTTTAGGTTACCAGCGATGCGTCACTGACGGTCCATAAACAGAAGTAAGGTGAAACCAAATTTATATTTCAAATCAGAAAATATTTATCAACAACATCTATGCAGTCAAACCTGTAACCAAAAGCCACCCTTGGGAAAGAAATGTATCCTTTATTGACAGATGACCTTCACTCGGCGGTCTGTTTGCTCTATGGTTGTTTTTCAAAGAATGACCTTTATTCACAGGATGGCCTTTATTCGGAGGTGACCGCAAACACAGGTTAGACTGTATTTAAGAATGACACATACCCAATAAAATGATTTCATAAAGACACTTTCTAGAATGATGTCTATTGAATGTGTCTTTTTATCTCCTATATAGGCTGCGGAGAAGACGCCTAGGGGCCCCAACTTTTGAAGCGGGAGGAGCCTTCGTAATTATACTTTGCTCCTAAAATTTGTAAAAAAAAATTGTAAAAATGATATCATCGCTCCATGGGATTGTTTGAAGTGTCATGAGTAAATAATATGTCGTATGAATTCGATAGATTCACGATACTCGAAAGATAGTCTGGTTTCATTCATCATGTGAACAATAAATTATGAGTGCAGTCTCCTTAATCTTACTAAACATAGCCTTACATTAAAATATTCAGGCTCAAACTGACATTAGAAATTTAACATACGCACAGAGACAACATTTAAAATCTTATATAAAAAAATATTATATAAGACATTAAATATAGAATATTACAATTGACTTTTTCAAGATTGTTTGAGTAAATGCATAGTCGTGAAACAAATTGATTCATTTCATAACGCTGTAGCTGATAATAACTTGCTAACTTTCGTCAAATATTCAGCAATACATCTATTTTATTACGGTACATGCGCGTATTCAGTAAGCGAGATAACTCCTACGGGTACATTCGATATTTTGTAGCAGTTACTTCCCTTGAAAGATATTATACAACTAACTCATGTGGCAGAGTTAGCTCCCATGGCGAAATGAACACCATTTGTAAACGCCGTTATTTGTTTTGATATTGGCTTAAAAGTATTCTCCACTTTAACTGAACGTATGATGTCAACGAGGTATGTACGCACTGAAAATGTCTTTTCAAGACGTCAAATTTGAAACGAGATAGATGTAGTGTAAAAGAAACACGCATTAATTCTGCTTATCAGTAATAAATACAGTTATTTTTGCCGACCAGTGCATGGCGGGGGCCAAGTAGTCCAACTATAAATGTACCACAAGAGTTTACTTAGGGCTATGAGAAGTTTGTAGCATTACAGAATCGTTTGACACTTTTCAGGTGTTTTTCTGTACCATATCATGATAAGCTGATTGAAGCTTGCGTAAATGAACCCCCTGATGAACATCATGTAGGATACGGTTTGGTGTTAACACACGGAGCTGGAGGAGATATGTATATGTCTCAACTGACATTATTAGCAGAAATCTTAGCAAACAAAGGTAACAGTATGATATAGTCATTAACCCAACATATGATGATTACTTACTACAGTTTGTGTCGTATGAATATTCGTGAATTAGATATTGAGTGTTAAACTTGACCACTTGTTTAGTAAGCTCATTGGTTATGTGTTAAGTTTATGAGCACCAAGTTCATATATAGCCCATGTTCTCTGTGATTATTTATTTGAAGAAATTGCATCTATGGCCATTTGTCCTCAAGTGTTGATCTTTTGTGAGAAGTTGTCAGGTACTGGTTCAGAATGTGGGAAAACTGGTTAACTGCTTGCTGTGTTTATCTGTGATACTGCTAACACTAATTTTTTTTATGTTCCAGTTTTTTTTCCTTCTATTGCACTGGTCGTTTATAGGCATTTCCCCTTAGGAAAAATCTTTAAAATCATGCAGTTTTCCCCTAAAATTCAGTTTGCATCATGTTTTTTCTTCCCCTTTTGGCAAAATACCAGTTATTTTCCCCAAATTTAAGAAGGCGCTTTTCCCTTACCTGTGAGGACAGCCCTGTGTTCGACATACCAGTCTGTCTAATCTTTGCTTTGGTGTAGTTCAACTAAATGATAATTTTTCGATTTGATAAAAATTGTGTAGTCATGTGACTATCAGACTTTTCCATTGCATTACTAATCGATGATAACTCTATGATAGGAATCTGGTTTATTTCAGGCATCACGGTTATCCGGTTCACATGCAAAGGTTTGAATCTTTCGTACCGGATCAAAGTATACACAACTGTTTTAGTAAGTGATCGAGTGATTGTCATCACTAGCTTGTTTCATAAATAGTCATTTATTCATTCATTTGGATCCATAAGGTCAATGCTCAGCAAATTTGAAGTATTTTTTGTATGTATCCACCTCGATATGTATCATATGTAAGGAATTAACCTTGAGGCTGAATTAAGTATCTACTTATTCTGTAGACAATTTCTCATCATGCGTATTTCCAAAGAAATTCAAGTTGGTGCTGAAAATGAGATGTCACTTGTGATTAATTCATTCTAATTTATTTTGCCGGTGGATTCTCTGAAAGACTGTTTATTTGCTACGAATAATTCACTGTTCCTTTGAGATCAGCATGTTTAAAACTTTTGTTTCACTAGGGTTTAATACGGCACCAACAGTCAGAGTCATATGGTATCTTTTCCAGCTTAATCATTGGAGGAACATCCCAGGTGTTTAACTGGTTAGAACCACCAACCTTCCGTAAGCTAGCTGGACAGCTTTCTCACATGTGAAATTTGTCTGGTCCTTAGTGGGACTTGAACTCACAGTGGTGAAAGGCAACTGATCACTAAACAGACCCTAACCACTCTACCTTGGAGGCGCTATCGATACCTTTTGCAACATGTATATCACATGGGTAGAAGTTGAAATTTTTAAAAAAAAAAAAACAGAAATTTTAACCTCAGTGCCATGGTAACAATGAAAACCAGTAGGGTCCTGACCAGGGAAAAACTGGACGTTCCAGAAAATTCCAGAAAACTTAAAACCATGATTTCATTACGTCTTTCCTCTTGTATTATAGGAGTATGTATCATTGAACTTCAGTCGTCTAGAAAAGGTCTTTTTGTCTGGTAGGTTGTTTTTAGTAGTAGTAGTGATTTAATGCTTATTTTATAACCAGAGGCCAGCCTTATACTAAAATCTGATGTTTCATATACTTGATTAAGTGTCTTAAAAATAATGGTTTAAGTATTTTGATAATGGATTAGCATTTTTGTTCATACTATTTTATTTGGTATTATTAGACTGGAATTATTATTATTAATAATTAAATTCAAGTTTATAGGCACAACTAGGATTTTGTGTGTGGAGGAGGGCAAAACTCTTTGTGGATTTAAAACCTGTGATTAAAATTCAATTTCAGGTCGATCAATGGGAGCCAGAGCTGCTGTGGGTGTAGCTAATGCTGTCAGTGAGGGTAAATTAAACAACTTTATAGCTGGAGTAATCTCCCTTTCGTATCCTCTTCATTTGAAGGATAAAAAGTCAGGACTAAGAGACTCTGCATTGTTTGAAGTTAAAAAACCTACTCTTTTTATAAGTGGAACTGATGATGAAATGTGTGATGTAAAAGTATTTGAAAAAGTATTGAAGAACGTGACAAATAATGAAATTCACTGGATTTCAAATGCTGACCACAGTTTGAAGGTCAAAGGGTCAAGTGAAAATGAAATTGTTGAAAAGATTTGCGAGTGTATTCTAAGTTGGTGCGGAAAACATGATAAGTGTAAGACAGAAACAAAAACTGTCCAAGGGACTGAATCCTTCAAAGTTGGTACAAAAAGGAAAAACAAGGGCTTTGTTACTGAGTCAGAGAACCTGTCGAAAAAGAGGAGGCAACGTAAAAACTAAGCATACGAAGAATTCCTTCACCTTTGGTCAAACATACTGAACAACTCAATCTAACCATAATTACTATGTGTCAGAAATGCAGGGCATATGCGACTATAATACATCGAAATGGACCACATCATGAGATCAACACTACAGAATTAACTCAATTACAAAATTGTCATTTTATTCATCAAAACATCCATAAATAAAAAAATAAATGTCACTTAACATGGATATAAATAACTTATATCAATAATGATAAAATTTCTGTAGTGATTTGAAAAATCACTTTCTCTCTATTCGTTGAATATTCATGCAAATGTATAATTTTCATTTGCACATCTGCTTATGTTTGTATACGACAATAATCTGTATGTTTATCTTGATAACAATAAATCTCCCTATAGTTATATGTTTATCTTGATAACAATCTTCTATAGATGTTTTACTGACAACAATCAGTTTTCAAAAGTTAATTTTTTTTCTTGATAACAATCAGTCATCATTAATTAATGTTTATCTTGATAACCATCACTCTTTGGTAGTTAAAAGTTTATTTTGAGAACAATCACTTATCGATAGATAAATGTTTATCGTGATAACAATCACTCTTCAACAGTTTAACATTCTTCAATAGTTAAACATTTATCATGATAATAATCACTATTCAATAATTAAATGTTTATCATGATATCATTCACAAGTCAATAGTTAATTGTTTATCATGATAAAATTCGCTCTTCAATGGTGATATGTTAATCATGATAACATTCACTCTTCAATAGTTAAATGTTTATCATGATAACATTCACTCTTCAAAGGTAAAATATTTAATTGACATAGAAGTCCTTTTAGATAACATGTACATGTTTATATCATACAAAACTCTTTTGACCATCGAAGTGTGTCCTGATAACACTAAATCCTCAAATTTGTGAAGTTTGAAAATGCAGCAATAACTTTATTTCAAAACCCCTTAAACATCCATTCTTAAAATTTAGGATCATAGCAAAACTCCTGTCACAGCAAAACTTTGTTCAAGGGAGGTAATTAAATTTCAATGCAGTTGTCTCCCCTGATCAATGAGGATTTGGAAGAACCGATCTTCGTTCTAAATCTTCTGTCAATGATTGTGTTAACATGTCAATAGTTGGCTCTTCTCCGAGTAAACCTGAAAATAATTAAACAATGACTTCACTGAATATATGAACTTACATAAACTTACATATGTTTATAAAAACTGATGAAAAGATGAATAATTCAATAAATGTGGCTATTTGCTCACCATATATAAGATCTTTCGGGTGATGTTCACCACCATGGGCAAGTAACTCCTGTCTGTACTTTTCACCATTTTCCCTAGAAAACAAAAAAAAATGATAAAAAGATTATTGACAGTATTTTGTTCACAGGGGTGGTAACTGTAACGAGAGAATACAACGGGAACTATTGAAGTTTGTTCCCCCAAAAAGAGCCACAAAAGCCAATAGGCTGTGGTTCAGTGGTTAGTGCACTGGATTTGTAACACAAGTGATTTGGTTTCAAATCCCAGTCATACCTTTCTAAGAAAATTTGACAAAAATGTTGATTTTCCTCCATATGCGGAGAAGTTGTATTCTGGTTAATACACAGTCCAGGAAAACTGGTTAGGTGAACCGGCTGCTATATATAACTGAATTTTTTTTTAAAAACAACATTAAACCCAATGAAAGAAAGAACAAAAGCCAATTAAGTACAGTAAACCGGACACCCTGAAAACCAGATTCCCAGAATACCAGAAATATCAGAAGTTCAGATGATTTTTCAAGTCCCATTTTTTCTTCTCTTATCAATAGTTCTCTGAAAACTTGACTTGGCTGAGTGCAGAAAGGGTCTGGTTTTCAGGGGATATACTGTACTTTTCTAGGTAAATATCAAACCATTGCTGATTGAGCTAAAATGTGTAAAACTTTCCAAAATATTGACCTACCTGCAAAATGGATCTTTCATAAATAATTGACTCCAAATTCTTGAAGCCACAGCACGTGACATTAGATACGAGTAATACTTCCCTCCATAACCGACCAAATGACTGAACCGCAACTGCGGTGCCTACAAATATACATTACAAATATAACACGAAATAGCCTTTATTTATTATGTATTAAGTTAACCCATTGCCTCATGATAACGCATTTCTCCACACTCGACTTCCGCAGATGACTTTCGAAAACATTGTGGCAAAAGAAGCTATTGTTTGTAATCAGTAATGGCTTCTTTTGCCACAATGTTTTCTGCTTTTCAGAGAGAAATAACCCAATTTTCGTAAATAAATTGATGTTTTATATATTAGTTTTGAATTTGGAAGAGTCCAAAATATGCTTATGAAGCAAAGGGTTAAGTGTTTCTGACAAATTAAACTGATTAATAATGGCTTTACACAATGAAATTATATTCATGTATATCTGTTATATAGCAGAAGCATGATATGTAAAAGAATTTTGCTGACTATGGCTCCGAAACCCATGACCTAAAAACTGTGAATTGGGCAAGATGCCCCACCCACAAAGCCTCTATTAAAGACACATACTCCAAACTTTTACACCACTACTGAGCAATATAACAACTATCTTTTGGTCATGATAATAAGGTAGTCTCATTTATCAAATAAAAAAACTGTCAAAAGATATTGAAATGAGGGAACTTACAGTGTTTTCAATAACAGGCAATCCATGATATTTGTTCTGTAATTCTTTAAAGACCTCAGTCGATGTCTTTTTCATATGAAAGAAATCTGGACCATGATACTCGAGATCGACAAGACTATATAACACTTGGGTCTGTAAATCCTGTAAGCAAAGACAAAAATCTCAAAATGCCCGATTATGATCTCAATGGTGAAAAGCAACAAGATAGGGTTTCTTTGTAGACAGAAATCGAGTGACTGTATGATGTATTTCTACTATTTATTGTTTGTTATTGAGTGGTACTATTCTACTCTGTATACAGTCGAACCTTTCTAATCCGAACTTGCTCAGACAGACAAAAACGTTCAGATTAGAGAGGTTTTCGGAACACAAAGGTTCCGAACTCCAAAAGTTTTTAGCATTAAATACCAAATATCCATTTCATGCTGAGTCAGGACTTAAGTTTCCATTTTATCTGTGTAATGCATAGCAACTTACCGAATATAAAAAGAGCCCTTTACTTTTACAGAAATTTGCCAACTCTGGACCTTCCAGTGGTTTCCCTGTCACGTAGTCTTTGGCAAATGATTGCACAACCTATGATGTTTAAAAAGTTATTGATATCATATTTCCAGAATGAACACTTTTACTGACAGTATTGTTATCACAGTTTCAATGTATGCTTTTGTTCCATTTTTCCGCACTTATAAACAAATTCTATGGCATCGGCACAAGCATGTTTCTTAAAATATTAATAAAATATTAATATAACACAACACCAGTATTTGCCAGATGGAAGTTCGAACTTTTCAATGATTCTTCCAATATTAACCCCTTCCCTCATAATACTGCAATTCCCTGCATCTGAAGCAGACGACTTTTAAAACATTGTGGCAAAAGAAGCCATTGCTTGTAATGAGTAATAACTTCTTTGGCTACAAGGTTTTCCACTCTGTCTGAGAGAAATAACCCAATTTTAATGATGTTTTGCATATAAGTTTTGAATTTGGGAGAGTCGAAAATATGTTTATGAAGCAAACGGTTAAGAAAAGAATTCAGAAAATGTTTTTGGTGTGAGAAATCTAAGACACTTGAGACAAACTTTCGATTAAAAAGACACAATAAATAATTTATAATACAACTAGAAACTTAAAGAGATATAGCAAAAAATAATGAATTTCCCAACTAAAAACTGTAACTATAAACCAGGTCTAAATATCCATGTAATGCAGAAGACTTACCCGAGGGTCAGACGCAAAGTATTCCATCAGTACAGACGGAACTTCACCAAAGTCTATAGGACATCTGGTTCCTGAAATAAAAGCTTTCTGAGGTCAGAATCATTACTCACAATAATTAGGGGAAAAAAAAACAGCAGTCCATCCAGTTAGACAACAGACACTAAAGTTTTCAACAGTAAAATCAAAACTAGAGCTCTGAAGTGTGGTGCCAATGCTCGTCTGATTTACATCATTCCATTTAATAAGCAATTTTGAACAAAATTCTAAAATAAAAAGGGGCATAACTCCAAACATATAGCTTTCAGAATATTGCCACTTGTCTTGTAAATGCCCCTTGTCATGATAATCAAGTATTCCAAGTGTCATCTTGATATCTTTAAAAATACTTTAGTGATGGACTACAATAAATTTTTTTCAAAACAACAATGATGACAACAACAACGGTCCAGCGATCATGATAGCTTGACTATCTTCAAAACAGACAAGCTAAAAATTGAAACAATATGTGCTATAATGAAAATGTTTGGTGACAAATTGCGCTTCAAAGGTACAAAAATTATGCATAGAAAAATAAATCAGATAAAAATATTTTTGCAACCTACTTACCAAATTTATTTTTTTAAAAGAAACAGGACTATTAAATCAGGCCTAATATAAAAATATATCTTCAACAACTGATTAATAATCAAATGTTAGATAAGACTACTAAAGATGGTTTTTCAATGATTTAATCCATACGTTATGCAAGATTAACCAGAATAAAATATATCTGACCTGTAACATGCTGGTACTGTGTCCGTCCAAGCATCGAATGCATTGCATGTCCAAATTCATGGAATAAAGTTTCAACCTGAGCAGGCCACAACAGCGTGGGACCGTAAGTAGGAGATTTGAAATTAAGGTGAAGTACAACAATAGGTAACTGATACTCTCCATCAGCTTTCAGACGTCCACCTTGTATTGTGAAATGACAATCCTTTAAAGTAGAAAGACATGAAATCATTTACACTGAAAAGCCTTTATTAACAGTCACTTAAGAAGTGGGGCCTCTTTAGTCTAGTGGTTATAGCCTTTGACTAGTATAATCACCAGCCCCTCACTACTGTGAGTTCAAATCTGCTTAAGTATCCATCTTGTATCCTGATTTGACAGACCTTCATATAAGGCAAACATGATATCATTCATACAGTCAAACTAAATTTGACAGCCACTGAAGAACTAAATTTCATACTATTGTCAAAATAGACAAAATCTATTTTGATGGCCTATCACGGGTTAGCCTGTATATCTAAATTGGAAATTTTACAAATTCACCGACAGGTTAACTATTGGTCACATGGCTACAAGTTAGCCACGTAATACAATATAGTCGCATGACAAAGGAAGGACACTATCAAGATAAATAATTATATTTTTTTTTCATAACTCAACTAGATAATACATTAGCCATCCAAAATATTCAAATGGGTCCCAGGCAAATTTTTTGACACCTTTCTTCCAGCAGACAATATCTATATGGGTAAAAAAAACGAATGTCCACAAAAAGCTATTACTAAGACCATAATCAGCTGACCTACAGATGTAATAGAGTCAAGTTATGACAGACAAGCATCAGAAGGACTGTGAACAAGTGATTATTAAAATGAATAATAACAAATAAATACAATTTTACCTGATTTGGTTTATTGTCTCTTTCAAAGAAATCACAATAAATGAAACCAAGAACGCCCTCAGTTTTATGAACGACAGCCTGAAAAAGTAAAAATTCTTCATATAAAATCAAATAACCAGTCTACAGGTTAGAATGGTGCTTGAAAGGATGTAACTCCTTTGTATTCTGGTTTTTGAACAAGGCCAACTCAAAAACATATTGCAACGTTTCATTGATTAATTCGCACTACTGCTGCAGAATCACATTAACATTAACCAATCAGAAATAATGTTACTTACCAGTTTATATATATCATTGTTCCAAACTTCTCCCGGTGCCAGATCAATAGGATCCAACTGGACACCAAATAATTTCTCAAATAACATACTTAAACCATCCATGCAAGCACCAAGAGAAAAGTACCTCCTAAAATTATTGTTTTTGAACCTGAAACACCATAAGCAATACAAAATTCATCATCATCATACAAAAACCAAATTAACCCTTTGCCTAATAAGCATATTTTGGACTATTCCAAATTCAAAGCTAATATACAAAACATCAATGTATTTAAGAAAATTTGGTTATTTCTCTCTGACTGAGTGGAAAACATTGTGGCAAAAGAAGCAATTACTCACTACAAGCATTGACTTCTTTTGGAGCAATGTTTTCATATGTCGTCTGCTTCTGATGGGGGTGAAGCAGTATTATGAGGTAGAGGGTTTTGACACAAATGGGAATGACCACCAAAAGCCACTTTGTGACCACAATGTTATACTCTCTGACCCTGTCATGGACTAAATACTGTATGGCAGGTTTTATTAGCGGACCATTTCTCTCACGTCATTGGTGGTTTTGCTTATTCTGCAAAATCAAAAATCCCAACTAATATAGCTCACTCGCATTTAATAAAACTCAGTGATAGGAATAGAAGGGAATATACTCTTTTATCCTTAAACATATTACATATACACATACGGACGATTGATGTCAATTATTTCAAACAGGGACAAACAATGTGTCAACTAGGACCCTATAAACAAGCACCACTTTAATATAATAAGACTTTTGTCTAGCAAATACTAACAGTTATGAGTCTGTGTACACATGTATAATGATTGAATGACACTATGGTGCAAACACAAATTTTTATTACAAATGAGCCGTTTAATGCTTTTCTACCAATTAATGACTATTAAAATGGTACCACAAAAATTTCCTGTCATACAGTGAGCTGGTTGGCCTAATTTAACAAAGATGAATTAAATGATCACACACAAAACAAAAACTAAAAAACACTTACATTTTTTGGCGACACATGTTTGAGTAATAACTTCCATCCCAGGGCATCAAAACCTGAAAATAATACGAAAAGTAAGAATATAATCCAACTTTAGAAATGAGACTGTAACCTAGCGACAGAAAATTTAGTTGACAAGAAAAAGCACAGAAGTCAAATTTTAATAACTAATAAATATACAGTGCTCCCTCCGAAGAGCAACATTTGTTAGAGTCGCAAAAAAATGTTGTTCTTTGGAGGAAGTTGTTCTGAGGGAATTTGAGAAAGGTCTATTTTAGTATGTGTGTGTAAGCCTTTTACTGTCATAACTTGGAGGGAATAGGTCTTTGGAGGTGACATTATGGGAGGGAGCACTGTATAACATTGTTATAATATTATTGTATCCTTCCACAAGTTCTTGAAACAGTCATGTGTTTGTTCACAAGGCCAAAAAAAAGTCATGTCTACGGTTTCCTGACCTACCCTAAATGTTCTAATGGCAAAATCTAAAATACTGTATCATTCGTATAGAAGGTCAAGGTCAACTAATAATCTAACAGAATTGGTTGAAACGTTGTATCAAAGTCATGGACAAATTGATACTTTAAATGTCTATTAGAAGAGTAAGTTTGAAGGTTACATCAAAGTCAAGTTCAAATACAGATCTGTTTGTAACTGCGGATAATCTAAATTTCATTGAATTCAAGGTGAAGGTCACATAAAATTTTCATGGCGTAAAATACAGCGAAGATTTTGGTTGAATGGGATACTCACTTTGCTGCGTGCTGCAAGTGGGTTTATCTGGTGCTCTTTTAATTTCATTTGCTCCAAAACACTATATTCCATATCAGCTCTGAAAATGATATTTTGTGAAGCAATACTAATGAAATGTTGCAATGAGTTTTAATATTTCCCAGCATTTTCTTCTTTAACACTGAATGAATAATTTATTCTGAACTTTTTAAGGTTTCACGGATTTCCAAACTTATTTCAGCCATATACTGGAAGGCAGTTAACCTTCCCAGTGTTTCTGAGATTCTGTACCCATATTAACCTGGTTCTCCACAAGCAACTGCCAACTTCTTCAAATGAATCACTTGATACAAGGGTGAAGGATGAATGACCTTGAACATAATGTCTTCAACAAAACCATCACAGAGAACATTTTTATGCCAAAGGGTGCAAACTCTGAACTGAATTTGAGTCAGCAGACATGCTTTATCTTGGTATAAAACCAAAAATCCCATATCCACCTTTGATTCCTTTTTAAGAACAAATGGCAATATTTTAGCAGCAGTTAATATGCTCACACATAAGATGCAAGTTTATGCAGGATTCTCTTTGTACTTGATCATTTAAAATAATGGGATGGGATGGTAGGCTTAGAGATAGGACAGTCCAACACTCTACAATCTCTTTAAGATAAGGTTCAGTTTAATTACCCAACAAAGTCTTTTCTAAGGCAGACCTCAAGGTCTTGCATTTGAAGTCACCTCATATTGACCTTTATTTCAACCAGTCATATCATTCCATACAAAACATGGGAGGGGAAAGTAATAATGGTACAATATTAGGGATTATCCATTTTGAGAACCACAACAAAATGGTAATGCAATGGAACATCTGATTCACACTTTCTAATATGCATTACAACTTTCAATTCTGACGCAACCTTTAATCCAATCCTGTCTAACACAATCATAACATTAAACTTTTATTAGATCAGGTTTGAAGATGCCAAAAGGCTCTACAAACAGAGCTAACAAGGATGGCTCTAAATCACATTCGAGAAAAAGTAATAAAGTTAACCCCTAGAACGAATGACTCAAAACATTCGAGCTGAAAGCTTCAGAGTGAAGACCACGTACCCTTCTCTGATATTTTCTGCCAAGGTTTCCAGGAACTGTCTCGCATTTTCTGAAATCAAGAACGATCAAATAAAATCACAACCAAATTAGAGAAAAAAAATACGAAAATGCCCTTTATTTTGTAGTTAATTTAGTAATTAAAGCAAAGGTTTACGGTATCCGACCAATCTTACTTTTTTGGCATCAATAGCAAAATCTACAGAATGAAAATATTTTACGAGGAATCGTACGTCCAAAGTATAAAATGTATGTTTAGAAAAACTTTGAAAAGGAAAGATTCTGCAACTTACCTACCTCAACTATTTGGTCAAGTAATCATAAACATGACTATTTTTTCCGAGCCTTATAAAACAGTTTTAAAACAAGGGAAAAGGTTCATCTTGTCTTAAGTCACTAAACATACTACAATAGCCAAATGAAAATAATTTCCATAGAATAAAAATCAAATATGATAGGAAATATTATGGAGATGTATTAACTTTGCAGCATGAAATACCTACATGAAAACATTTCAGCATACAAAAATTGTTTGTTACTGGTTACACAACTTACACTAATTTTCCCGGCGACCCAAGACTTTTTATACAGCCAAAGGAATGGTACAACAACTGCCTCACTTTTTTTTACCTTATCACATAAAAATAACCTCAATAGTAGCTTTCAGAAGTAAAAAGAAATGAAAAAAAAAAATTCCAGACCTACCAACCCGATTTTTAATGAGCATGTAACCAGAAACAAACAATTTTTTTATGCCTTACCTGGTGATTCGGCTAAGGTTCCTTTCAATGAACGGTGTGCAAAACTCTTAAATCCAACAAGATTAGCAATCACATGTCTGGCTTCCAACATCCTATGTAATAACTGTTCAGAATCTTCATTTTTCTTTAGAAACACTTTGTAAGCAGCCTCACGTACCTGAGAAGATTAACAAAATATACTATAACAATTATTTGTGACAATTCCTAAAGAACAATGTAAAAAATTGTAATAATAATTATTCAGTACCTTTAAATAATCCCTATATGAGGCCCCTAATTAAAGAAAGAAATAAAATATATCATAATGATTATTTAGTATCTTTATATTTATTTAGATAACATATGAGGCGTCTGATACATAAGAAATGATTATTATATGAACATCCCTTCTCTTTATATATAGGTCTGATTAAATTGTTTTGTATATTGTTTGTACTACATTTCTATAAACACTTTTGCTTCATTCAAAATCTCCCATCTTTCAAGAGATCAAGATGAATCAAAGCGTGTAAGATGGTAAATGAAATCGCATATAAATGGTAGATTTGTATTCATTACAACTTACAATTTCAACTTGGTGATCAGGCAGTAAACAACTTGTGATGTTTTTACCAGAATTGTGAAATTTACTCATTTTCGTGACACTGCAAAAGAAAATAGTATAACATTTGAAATACTGTCAATATCAATATCATACTTATATATGAAGATATCATTTTGTATTCAATAATTGTATATGGATGCAGTTATGTTAAAATTTAGACCTATATTCAGATAGATAATTATTTACATAAGGCCTAAACAAAAAAAGGTTTGTTTCCAGTTACATGCCCAAAAAATTATGGGTCGATAGGTAGGGATTTTTTTCTTTTATGTTTTTTTTACATATATTGGCAACACTGAAAATTACAATATAGCACTAAGATCTGGATGCCGTAAAAACTTATGAGTCGGCAGGTAAAAGATGGGTTGGTCAGGTAACTGGAAACCAACCTTTTTTGTTTTAAGCCAAAGTTTGGAAAACATTTAGCATAATTAAACACATCACACATAAGAAAAACTGCACTAATGTCTTAACATCTTTACGCTTAGCTATATTTCTAATATTTATACCTGAAATTGGTTGGCAACATTGAGACATAAGATCACAACGTTTAAATAGAGTTATTCTATCTATTCCATGATTTTTTATGAAATTGTGTAAATATAACAGCCATTATCAAGACCAATACTTAAACTGTTAGCCATTATATGGTCTAGACACCAGCGCCCAATTTTATAAACATTGGTTAACTTTAACCACTGGGTTAAATCAGAGTTTTGGTTAAAATTTTGGTCAAATGTTCGGTTAGCTGTTGTAGAAAATTTTATTTAAATTTAACCGAATGTTGTTTTTGTTAAAGCTCAAATAAATCTAAAACAAGTCTAAGATGCTGGTTAAATCTGAACATAAATGGTAACCAGTACCAAAATGACAGCGCTTTTTAAATGTTTAAATGACTTTTTAATGGTTTGTAAACCAAAATGGTTAAATTTAACCTTTGGTTAAATTAACCATTTGGTTAAAGTTAACCAATGTTTATACAATTGGGTGCTGATTTTCATTCTCCTTTCATAATCTAGATATTCCCTCTCATCTTGTTGTAGTAAATATATCAAAAAATATATAACTACAGTGAATCCTGAATATTAATACTGTACTCAATGATAAAAAAATTAATTGTTCCAGTCTTAAAATACCGAGACGATCTGAAGCATCTTTAACTGAGCTGAAACATGTTAAATATGGAAATAAGGGTTTACCTTTTTTTGTGTTATCCCTGGTATTGGTGTGCATGTCATGGTGTTTATACTCATGCTGTGTAATGTTATGTATCACTACATGTTGTTTTAATACCACGTATGTACTATATGCAAAAATAAATCTTATCATAATCTTCGAGGTGTGATTGGAGCTGATTAGAGGGAGACAATATTTCATCATTGTATGGAATAAAGCGAGAGAGCACTCCAAGACTAGAATAATCAAACAGATACGAGAACCAGTAATTCTACTGATAACTGTGATGCAGTAACATTTGTTAAACAGGAATACACGAAAATGGCCACACCCCCAACACAGCCTCAGATTTACAAGTTTCTTGAAATACCCCTCATATCATCCAATCTGCAGAAATCAAAGGACCATAGGAAAAATCACACCCTATAAGTCAAATCCCTTTGATTTCAGATGTTTTAATTAGCTTCTCTCATCTACTGATACTTAATTCCACTGCACACTTACGTCTTTCTCAATTCTTCATCATTGAAGTCCATTTTTTGAATACTCATATGAGGGGTTGGCTGTTGAATAGCATGTAAGAAGTTGTTACAAATCCTTATCAGAGCGTTGTTGATTTGAACAAACTGCATTCGCTGTAATACAGACATACATGGTACAATTAATTTACATGGGTCTGGTCCATTGGGAAAAAATGCACAGTGTGATACCAAAATTGGGAATTTTAGGTCAGGAATTAGGAAAAAATGTCTTTATTTTCGAATGGGAAAGGTTTGTTTACTGTATTGCTACTTTGCCGACCAGAAACTACAAGTATCGAGTAACTGAGTAACTGAACGCAGCCCTGGTTTACATCTTGTGAAAACTGTTAGCAAATGTGTTAACAACAAAGTAAATAAAACACAATGCAACCTCTCCAGTGTGGCCCTCTGTGGAGCGTGATTTTTTTCCAACTGTACATTACTTTAACCTCTCTTGAGCAAACAACCTCTCAACAACAACATAATTTTGTTTTCCCAAATAATATTGCTTTGGAAAGGTTGCACTGTGTATTCAAATGAAATTGTAGAAGTACCTGTTCTTCCTGAACATGAATTCCGCTTTTTTCGAAGTCAATTTTAAATAATTTTGCAACACGCTCATCAACATCAGTAAGTGGTAGTATGTCACCATCATCAACAGTTCTCTTCAATGCCTCATACATATCAGTGTTCGTATTCATCCTGTATTAAAGTTAATAAATAACCAAACTGGACACCAAATTTGGTGGATTTTATTTACTGGTGTTTAATGTCACACCAACAGCTGGGATCAATTGATGATTTTTCCAGCATTAATGGTAAAAAAGATCGAAGGCATGAACATGGATAGAACCACTGACCTTCCTTAAACTAGTTGGAAGCTTCGTCAGATGTGAAAATGTCTGCTCCCCATAGGGATTTGAAGGCTATAGGGCTAGTGATTATTTTACCCCTTGTTTGTAGATAAAAACTGTGTTATCCGATTGATCATTTTGGGGATTTAATGTCAGCTGTTAAAGGTTAATGTCTGAATTGTATATCATCAACAAGATTTTTTACATCGAATACTGTCTTCACCAAGACATACCTAAGAAACAGGCCCAAGGTCTTAGACAAGATTTCAAATTAAAAGCATATTATCATTTGGCACTGAAATCTGATTTTAAAAACAGATTGAATTTCGTAAAATGAAGAAATGACTCAGTAAGAATTGAATTTCATTGAAGAATTGCAGTATTTACACATATCAACATATGTGGAAATGTTAACATGTAAAAAATCTTGAAATGGTCTAACACAAATCAGTAAAAGGCTGACCAAGCATAAGCCCCATTGAGTTAGTGTTTATCAACACTACCTGCATAACTATGATTTGACTAGATCCAAGCCCATCTCCAGCTCAACCACAGAGGGTCTCACAGCTTCTATGGAGGAAATAAGGGTCTTAGGTGAATGCATTACACACATCACTCTCTGACACTTGTCTGGGGACTTTCCCTAGAGCACTTTAAGGAGAAACTGATTCTCAGGTAGTAGCTCCAAATGCAAGTTGCCCAGCAGCACAACCTTGACTAATGTCAGGTTCTATATATAAGTTCAAAATTTCAAATACTAAAATCAAAGTTCATTTTATGAATAATTATCAAAATACTCAAAAATGATAGAAATAACCCTGATATGTTTATAAATATATTACTGATGTGTAATATATGGTATGAACTACAGACAGTGACACATAGAATTGAAAAATTACTAAACTTCAATTTTTTCTGTATTTTTGAATTACCTCCCTTTATTAGATCTTTTAAAATATCTCTAACATGTCCCTTAGTCAGCCTTTTATCAAAACTTTATTTATGAAATAAATTTATATAATGTATATACCAAAACCTTGATTCAGAGACCACCTTTGTAACAAAAAAATCTTAATATATCCCTATAAATAGGGAGAATTAAAAAATTAAAAAATATGTAATCTTTTCAATTGCATGGTCTAAACACAGAAGTGGCCACTAAACGAGTTTTTAATGTATGTATAAATTATTCATGCAAAATTTATAGTGAAAGAATTTATTCATAATTAGACAAAATAAGAAAATGGAGAGAGCAAAAATTGACAATTAAAAACATGTAAAAAGTACAATAAAACCTCATGAATGAGACCCGAAAAATCAGTCATAATATTAAACGAGGTGGTCTCATTATCAGGTTGAATTATAGGGGAGTTATTGAAAGCTGGTCCAAAATAAGTGGTTGTTATAACAAAGTGGTCATAATATTGTGAATGTTGCTATTTGAAACTCTGTACAATCATCATTTTATACATAGATGAACTTTAAAAAAGAAATGATTCTGTCAGTGCGATTTTTAATAAAAAATTACCTAAAATAAAATTTTACGTCAATATATATAATGAAAAAGGAGACAAAATTGCTGCAGCTCTAAGGCACTTATAACTTATATGCATAGATATCCGAAGGTTCCAAACTTCAAACCTCACGGGGAATTTACGTGGTGTTGGGATGAAAATCATAGAAGTTTGAAACGATCAAGATCTCACTTCCAGGCAATATACAGAAAAACTTTGTCATTAAGAGCACAAATATTATGAGCACCTGAATTATCTCGAGAAGTCTTGAAAGTCCCATCAATTTTTGTTCTTAGTTGTGTATAGTTTGCAACCAATAAACAAATACCAAATGATTATGAGCACCACATTTATCTCAAGCAGTTAGGCTGTTCTGAAAACTCCTTGAGATAATAAAGTTTCACTGTATTATGAACCCACAAATACTCTACATGACATCCTTGTTCAAAATGAATTTGAGAATTAGGACAATTGTTATAAGCAAACATTAAACACATACATTTCAACAATTTCCGACATTTTCAGGTAAGTTTTTTCCGCAGAATATCTGTATTCAGGGTCTGGATGACTTACTCTTAAAAATTCAACCTAAAAATAAGAGTTTAAGCATTAATAGTTTATACTACTTGAAGAAATTATAATCAAGTAAATATATTTAGTTGTTCTTCACTCAAGTATCCAACAGGATGTTTGTATGCACATACCAAAGTTGACCATTCATCTTTTACAAGGCGCGACAAGTCTACTTGTCCTTTTGTAATTTTGAGTAAAATTGACTCAGGACAAGTTGATATTGCTGCAGAACTAGTTAAAACTCTTAGTTGACTGTCCAGCAGTGATTCCAGATTTATAATTTACTTTCTGAATCTGGAAATTCCTTTTATTCAATAATAATCAAAACAAAATTTATGGTCAATGTATATGAAGAATATCATACTTATGTACAACACCATTTCTTAATTTTTTTGCTATAAACAAAACAGCTTAGATATGCACTAGAAATACGCCACATTACCTTTAAAATAATCCATTCTTTATTTTCATCGTAATTGTAGAAAAATCATTTATATCATTTAACCCACAAAGCAATTTTTGTAAGTTTTCATTTGTGTGATCTTCTGATTTGGAATCAAATCCATTTTAGTTGAAAAAGTCTTATCTTGATTTAGTCACTGTACTAAATAAATTTCCAAGTTTCAAAGATACTTTCTGAACCATAAAGAATTATTGGTATAATTCAGTTCTATTCGTATTAAAGCAAAAAATTACCATGTCTGCAACTCTACATAAACTATCTGACATATCATCAAATATTGCAACCATTTTCCTTTTCCTATGAGGATCACAAGCCTCAGCCATCAAGGTATTCACCTCTGCAATACTTTTTTGTTCAAGCACTTGAAATCCTTCTGGACTTGTCAGTTCAGGAATATTAAAAAGACCCTGAAAACCAAAATATAGAAAGAAAAACGCAAGCAAGCAAAATTAAGCCCTATTCCTCTGTCTGAAAGGTATGTTTTATCCCCCATAATTGTCGAAATTCCCCATCAGTTTAATTGTGTTTTTTGTAAAAAAAAGATTTTGACACTGACCTATAAAATATGTCTGTAACAATCAAGATCATACTGTAAAATATGTCTGTAACAATCAAGATTATAACTAATTAGTAATTAAATATCAGCCGATATCAGTGCCACTTTTCCTTCAATAATAGAGGCGGATATTCGGTGACTTCCCAACTGCAAAAAGCCTGTTTTTTCCCAATTTGTTGAAAGAATTTCCCCAAAATAAAATCAGGAAATTCCCAATATATTAAAATATGATTATCCCCATATCTTGAAAGTCTATCTACCTTTTACCAATTTGGCTGAAAATCACATTCAAATCTCCCAAAATGAAAGGCTAAGGCCATTTACCAATTTTTGAAATAAAGGCCCTGGATATGTATGCTTTGCCAAATCATTTTTCCCTCATAACACAATTTTAGCACGATCTACTTTCTCCCAAATGTTTTTCCAAAGGTGAAGGAAACACTGACCATTGTATGCAGTGTACACTTGTATGTTATTACAAATGTTTCTTATTATCATAAAAAATATTTAAAAAATGCAGAGGAACAGTTTTTTAAGAATTGAATACTTACTTCATTTTTTTTCTCTTTAAAGAGAAAGTTGAATTTTCTCACTGGTTTTCTGTTGAAAGTTGAAGACAAAGAAGTGTTTAAGGCACAGGAATTTTTTATATATAGGTATTGAATACGCTTCCATAACAACCTTGAAGTCTTTATAGAATTCTTGAATTTCATTGTTGCTGATTTCACAAGCTAAATCTGAAAACAAGGAAAAATATTTAGAAGATGAAGATGCTGATTTCTCAGTAAAAATCTTTTTATGTACTGGTAGGTTTTTGCTTAAACATGTACTAAGTTAAATATATGCTGAAAGATACATATTAATACATTGTAAGAAGTTTATGATTTAGAATATGCCAAAACAAACAACTTCATTCATAAGAAATAGATTTCTTTGCAAGATAAGCAAGAGCAAATCACAAACACAACAAAGACAGAATTTGAAATCCACCCAGTACCATGGAAATCTAGCTTTTTTCTTACACCAGAAGAATCGAGACAATTTGAAGTTTATATTAAGTTGTCAAGAAAGAGTATATGTCCAACAGTGCACAAGTCAGAACAGTGCACAAGTCAGAGGGATCGCAAATTCTTCCAAGGCAATATATGTTCTTGAGCAAAATATATTTTGAGTGGTCTAATAGCATATAAACCAACACGAACCATAACGGTATCTATAGGTCCCAGCGCTTCAATATCGGTAATATAGTCATGTCTTGACATTCATCAATATAAATGTAAACACAATATGTCATCATTCAGACAAGGTCATGCATTAATTGCGATTTAACTCAGTCTGAAGTGTCTCAATTTGACAAAGTTTAGCGATACACTAAATAGGACCATATTTCCACAATTCGAATTAAATCATGTGATGACTTACACTAATTTCATGAAAATTCTATTGAATAGTTAAAATCAGTAAATGTGCATCATGGAGGCTGACATCTTGAATCTCGCATCTCACGCTAAATGAGATATAACGAGATGTAGAATGGTCTATTAAAGTGTTGGAATTCTCGCTGGAAAACCCGTGCCTCGTTCCAAATAATGACTCGTGAACCCGTCTAAGGTGAAAGTCACAAAATGGCTGCCGAAAGCCTTCCGTCATTCGCTTTAGAAACCTTATTTTCATATTTAGATATTAATGACCTTCGAAATTGTTCGCTTGTATGTAAATCATGGTACAAATTCCTTAATGATGAAAATAACGATGTGTGGAGACTTAATTGTGTACGGAAATTAGCAGAGGAAGCCTTGAAGTCGGATATTTTGTCGAATTGCCCGACCTATAAAGCGAAACTGCGTGCATTTTACCACGCTTGGAATCCTAATGATTGTTCAAGAAACATATATATCAAACCAAATGGATTTACTTTACACCGTAATCCAGTGGCTCAAAGCACTGATGGATGTCGGGGAAAATTCGGTTTTAAACAGGGTCGCCATTGCTGGGAGGTAGTGTGGGAGGGGCCCTTAGGTACAATTGCAGTAATTGGACTTGCTACAAAAAATGCAAATTTACAGTGTCATGGATATTCAGCGTTATTAGGAGCGGACGATCAATCTTGGGGCTGGAATTTAGTTGATAATCATTTATTACACAATGGGGATTCCCAAGGAAATTTTCCTTTGTTGAATAATGCTCCAAAGTATCAGGTAGAGATTATTTCAAATGATTCTGATATTGTTTGATCATCAAGTGTGTATAGTTTGGTCCTGTGTTGAGTTTTTTCTTTCCTACATTGAATATTGATAATTACTATTTGTGTCTCATCTTTGTATGGTGAACAATCAACTTCCTTGTTAAAATTTAGAACGTTCATTATTCATTTGTGGCTAAAAGCAAATAAGACAGTGATTTCTTAGTACCTGTATGAATTATTTTCATTTTGTTTATTCGTGTTTAGGTCATCTCTTTTAGATTGTTTTCAAAATTTCAACTTAATGCCTTGCAGACCGTATTATTTTGCTCATTTCGAACTGCAAGCACAAATTCAAAAAATATTTTACCGAATAATGTTTTGATTGTGGTCAAATACTGATTAATAGTTTTTGGTATTAAATGTAATATTTCAGGTAAGTTTCTCAAATGACCATAATATTATGCCAGGAGGGAGAGGTTTGGCTCTTTTCCATATGCTCCATTGAATAAAGAATGAAAAATGTTTTGATCTTGTGGGAGTTGTTCAGGCTATGATCTTGATGGCTTCTTGTTTTGCATTAACTTTCAGTTCTGTCTTAATCTTGTAGTCTGTATTTGTAAACTATCTTGTATGATGTTTGATTTAAGACCGAATCAGAGATCATGGTAAGCATTTTATTAATTATTATAATTTTAACATATTGCACAGATTTGTTCCTTTCCATCTGTGCAGCACTCTTATGCCAGTGTTATTTGTTCTCAGAATATAATACATGGGTCATCTTTCTACATCCTTGTACTTACTGAACTGCAATTTTCCGTTATGAACAGAAGTGCTAAGCAAATACATGGATTGTACATATGCTTGATGCATGTATAATTTGATTTACTTGTTCTTTTTAGGTTGGGGAGCGGATACGTGTGATATTAGACTGTGATGATAATACGCTAGCATTTGAAAAAAATTATGAATTTCTGGGTAACTTTTTGCATACTTCTGTATTGTAATGCTGGATATTAAGAAAACATCTGTGCCTAATAAATATAATGAGGTTGTTTATTATTAGGTTTAAATGCGCTTGAGAAAATTTTGTGAACTGGTCCAAAAATATGCAATCATTTTAATGAGGTGGTTGCTAGCAATGTTTTACTGTATTTACTTATTAATTGACCACTTTCAAGCATGATAGACCAGCATATCAGACTGTTTAACAAATGTTTAGTTATATTACAGACCAATTGATTACAATATAAATTTGTTTTACCAAATGTCAGACAATCTATGACTCATCCCATAGCTTGGTATATATGATATCATTTGATATTAATGTTTTAAAATATGATTCTGGTTCCTTTTCACTCTGTCATATAACCTTCATCATTCTACCTTTGTTCTATTTCAGGTGTAGCTTTTCGGGGTCTGCCTAATGATACACAGCTTTATCCATCAGTGTCAGCAGTGTATGGCAATACTGAAGTTACAATGGTATACTTGGGGCAACCGCTAGATGGATGATGGTAGCTGTAATTTAGGGTTTATCTTTCATATTATATATGATAATCATTCATTGTATTGTCGTGTAGCACTGAAAAAAAACAGATTTATACATGTTCGTATAGAAATGACATGAATGAGTTCTAGCATTAATCTGCCATGATGCCAAACACTGATTGTGATGTTCTGATTGAGGTAGAGTAGAATCCAACATCTGGCATTGATGCTAGTGAAATCGGGTGTTCATGCTCGGATGTATCAATGTTGGGTTGATTGTACAGTTGTTTCAGCTCAGATTGTCTTTATTTGTTGGACTTTGATAGACGGATTGAAATCTTCAGGGTGACGAGCAGCATGCAACTGACCGTAGGACGACCATTAATTTTAGTGAGCGATGTCTTGATAACATGGCCCAATTTAGTCTAGAGGAGGGCAAGAATCTTATGATACATAAACACAAAGAAACAGATGTGTTTACTTTATTCAACTTCCTGATAAGAAGATGTTGCTATCGAAAAGTGATGAAAAGAAAGATGGACAGAAAAAATGAATGATAGATATAGCTGTGCTATAGGTAGTGCTAAATTGAATAAGTGTATTATATTACTACACATTATAAATAGTCAATTAATGTCAAAGCAATGTAGTTATAGTTTTAGACAGTACAAAAAATCGCAGACATGGCAGAAAATTATTATAACGCAACTTTTGGCAAAAGGCTTGCATGAATATTTTTGTGCCAATATCTCAGAATGTAGTTTAGGGGATCAAATCAAATTAGAAGTAATAAATGTTTTCAAAATCATTTCTTGAAATGATTGTTTGTTTTACAAGATTTAAGACAAAAGCATGTTAGTATCAGATGTGTTTAATTATTTAAGTCTTTTCAATACATAATCATTTTTTATTTGATAACCTAACTCCCTCAAAATTTATGTGTTGTGTTTTTGAATTTTTTGTTGAGCATTTTTTTTCTCCATGTAAAAAATAATTGTGAGAATGAATTGTTTGCTGACTATGGACTAAATGAAATCTATATTTGAGGGAACGAAATGTTAGGATACTATTGTATATGATGTTGATGTTATTATTGCTTGATTTTGATTGTTATAAAATTGAAGTATTGATGATTATTTATATTGGATCTTCACCCTTGGTATTTTGTATTGTGGACATATATTACTTGTTATATATACGTACAGCTTTCTTCAAGTGTGCTAAATATGTAAAGTGACTACACTCCAGATTTGTGGGGTTTTTTTTTGTGAAAATCTAGAAACTCCATTCATTTGATCGCAATTATGTTAAAGAGTAAAACTTGGTTATCATAGATTATAACATTGTGTTTGAATAAAATCTATAGCATTAGTTATGCAATAGATAATTGGGCCGCAATTTTTTTATTCATAGGATTTACACTGTACTCATAAAAAGGGACTTACCAATTTTTAATCGTCTATCTTTAAAGTTTCCAAATTATAACAGTATGATCAGGAATTTACATAAATAAATGTAACAGAATATTTTATGACTTGATGAAAAAATGGCACAAGGTGGGTGACATCGACCTGCAATAAGTGTTGCTTGGCTGAGTTTTCACTGGCTAGGATAGATTGCCGTCATTCTGGAAACAAAGGGTAAATACCACTGTCTTTGCAATAGTTTAATTAACACTTTTGGTAGCTTGATGTGAAAAGAATTTCATTACTTAACCATTTACTCCAAACATTACATGTTGTTGTTTTTTACTCTAGTTACATAATATTTGAATGCAGGGATTGAAAATATGGTTTGTTTGCTGTTTCTTTTTTCTCTCTTCAAGTCATATCAATCATAATTTCGTTTTCATGGTGTATGAAAAAAGTCAAATTAATCTGGTACCATATTTCAAACAGGTTTTCTCTACTGGTCAGTTTTGTTTGACTTTTTACATATTTGTGAACTCTGATTTAGAATTTATTTGAATGAGATCCTGTGTGTATTGACCAAGTGCTCACTCCCAGTTATATATTTTTTATCTGGAGATTTTTTTTCTATTTCATTGGCCATATTCTTGCTCAAAGCATATACTTATTAGTACAGTGGAAGGAAATAGATTAAATTTCTTACAATACACTCAGAGGGCTTAGCTCTGTACTATTCTAATTAATTAAACATTATTGTTGTGATTTCAGATATATATTTTAATTTAGAATGTGTAAAATTTGCCTCTTGTTTTTGCAGTACATAAGTAGCCATGTTCGACCATAGTTTTATAAATTTGTTGTCAGCTTTGGCATAATTTATACTTCCAACCATATTTTGTTTTGAAGTATGAGATTGATCATAATTTAGCTCAACAAGCAGTATTTATCCCGCTGAGCTGCTAATTAATTATTTACAGAATGACTCCTTGAATATTTCTTAAGATACTGAACAAACAAAGTTTTAAGGATAGTCCTTCAAGTTGTGCTGTAATTTTTATCAAGACAGGTGATAATAATATTATGGTTTGTATCATGTAGTTAAACAAAGAAATGAAAATTGCAATTTTTACACCTTATTGGTATATTTCATTAGAGGAGACCTTATCAGAATATGCCAATTACTCTTCTGTGTAAAGATCTATTGTTCAAGTATTGTCAGTGGCATTTTTTTCTCATCAGTTTGAAAGAATAGAAGAATACTCAATTTTCACCCCAGTGTTTAATTGTTCCGTACTTGTTTTTTTCTCAGTTTTGTTCTCAACTGGAAATATACACAAGGTGTGTGACCATTGTTTGTCACTACTATGCATGTGTATGTATGGACATGTAGAAATATAATCACAAACTTGGTCTCAGTCAGACGTGCAAGAACATCAAATTACAGGAGATATCTTTAAAAGTGACCAGTCACGACCATGGTCCAGTGGTAAGTGTACTGGACCTGGTGATCTGGGTTCAAATCTCATTTGTGGCAGGTCATACCCTTCTATGAAAATTTGACCAAAACGTTGATTTTCCTCCATATGTGGAGAAATGGCCGTCTCCTTGTGGAAGGGTAAGTTAGTACTGGTAGAATACAGTCCAGGAAAACTGGTTTGGTGAACCGGCTGCTGCATATAACTGAAAACCTGTTGAAAACAGTGTTAAACCCAGTGACCTGTTTTTGTATCTACTATACATATGTAAACTGGTCATATTGTCATGTTGAAATATCATAGAGACACTGAAAAATTCTCGGAAATTGATTTGTCTTTTTAATGAAGTGGTCTTAATGTTGAAGCGGTCACTAATTGAGGTACTACTCTGTCAAAATTAGATGACATTTATACTTTGTATGTAAACTTCACGTGGTCATTAACTAAGGAAAATAGTTGCTTTGAAAAAGAAAGAAGTCCCCAGGTATATTCATTGCACATGGTCCAAGGTTATAACACATGAGATTGATCTTACAGCTCAAATCTCAATCTTTTGTCTTCAATATTGTACAGATAATTAAAATAAGAATATCTTAATATTATAAATGGAATTTTGTATGCAAGTTAATTGATAAAAATATTTACTCATGCTAAATTTATTTTTCATTTTTGTAAATACAGTCAAACACAAGAGGACAGCCACCTCTGATTAAGAGTATATTTTTATTTGTTTTTGTTGGCCACTATTCTCAGATTTGAATGTATTATGATGAACAATGCCAAAGTTGAATATATTACTACATGTCCTAAGGGAGGTCTTTGATCATTTTATCAGTTTATTTTACTTTTTTTGTCATACATTATTTTACAAAGAGCTTTCCATTTTATACTCATTTATTGCGAGTAAGAATATATACAATGTATATGCATGTTATACTGACTTATTTATTTGTACAGTATAACTCCTGAACGCCATACTCCCTGAAAACTGGAATTCTCTTAATGGAAAAGTTCCACTTTTTCTCTTATAATCAGTAGTACATGAACTAAAAAATTGGAATTCTCAAAAACTGGACTTTTAGCCCAGTCTGGAATTGGTCCAGTTTTCAGGGGTTGTACCGTACATTAATCTATGGGTGGCTGTTCAATTTTACCCATCCAATTGTAATGTCACTAACCTCTGGTTTTATACAGTGGAGTAAGTCTAAGAGCCAAGTATAATTGGAGTTCTTACAATGGAGTAAAAGTCTAAGAGCCAAATATGTTTCTTGTCATTTTCAGTTAAACTGTACAACTGCAAATATTTTTGTGGTTAGAATCAAAATAATTAGTATGTTCCAATATTGTATCTGTTGCTAAGATATCTGCACTTGTTCAGCTGCAGGTCATGGAAGCACTATGTACATGAGATTTTTATAGGATTTATTGTTTTTTCTCATCTACTGTTTGATTGGAAATTAAATTTTAGACATACTTGACTTGATTGATAACTGCAGTTTCAGACCCAGGTCATTCTGTATGCATTCCACTATGGGAATGTATCTCAATATGCCACAACAACCCTAATGTACTTAGATTTTTTATACACCTGTGAGTTATGTATGCTTGATGCCTATGTATAAATGCTGATATGTGTATATGGCTTTATGATGTTGTATGTGCATGCTTTGATATTTTTAATGAACGTAGTTAAGTGTAAAATAGTTATTGTTAATAGAATTATATTGATGTTTAGGCTTATGAAATAGTGTATTAATGCCGGTTTCTTCCCACCATCGTTCATGATTTTACTTCCTGCCGATGTAAAAAATTCATTCTGCTGAAAAGCTAAACAGAAATATTTTTTCAAGTCACTATCACTATTCTTGATAAAGTCTTCTTTCAAATTTTAAGAAGCCCAGGAATAATCTGATTTACCTCCTTTATTTTGAGGGTACCTCACTGTAAAATCATGGAAGTCAGTTCCTACTGACATAAATAATTTGCTACAGTTAGAAAAAGTTCTGTAAATTTGATGTAAAAACAGAAGTAAACAGTGGCTTCTGAAATTTATTAATATATCTGACATAGAAAGTATTGCATGTATATCTGCCCCTCCCCCTCCCCCCTCCACCCAGTAATGTGTCCATGCTGTATGATATGATCGATATCCCTATAAATACTTATAAATAGTAATTATTTTACCTCATATATACTGTATGTATGTATGGACAGTCTGATGCATACATTTTATACCTTTCTTTGTTAGGGACTAGATTTCAAATTTTCATATTTATTTTTTTAAAGATTTAGGAATTTTATTTTAAGAAGTAAGTCAAGTTGTAACATTGATATTATAACTGTGATTATTTCCAAAAATGAATGACATTTTAGGCTTGACATATGCAAAAATAATCTTATATGTTAAGAATCCCGTAAAATTTTGATTTTTTATGATCAGGTTATGATTCATGTACTCCTTTTCTGTATTAATTTGATACACATAATGTTATGAAATAAGTTTTATTTTTTCATGATTTTCAGAAAGCTCTCTTCCTTTAGTTATAACTTTGCCATGGAAACTTCAAATACTCTTAGCATATTGTGTGAAATTTCAATCCCTTCTATTCAAATTTTCTATGATTTACGGTAAGCATTATTTGTAATTTATTATTGTTAGTTTTGTCAATGTCAATTTGGAATCAAGTTCCTACAAGTAGGAGCAGCTAAAATCTGTGACAACCCTACCCCTCCCAGCTCAAGTATTTGTGCTTATAATCTTCTTCATGGGAATGCATCTGTAATTGTCTTCATAATTGTAAATGCTTTAAAGTGCTTTTAAATATTGTATTGATTGTTAACCGTTTAAGATTTTTCTGACAGTGACCTCAGTATTTGCTGTGTCTTTTTCTCATTTCATAACAGAGCTGTGTTTAATGTCATCTGTGAATAAAGGCCACTTTGTGAACAACTGCCATTCTTGAACACGCACATTTATTGCCATAATCAACCACATAAACCTCCGGTGAAATGCCAATGGTGCAAAATGTTGGAACATGTTCTCTCATTTGCAGCCTTAATCACAACTTAAGCTGTATTTCATACCTTATATTTGATTGTTAATGTCCTTACAAGCGAAAAAAATGAATATTCAATAATTAAGATATTCTTGCTTGAACTCTTAACATTTTTAATATTTTGAAGTATTATGCAGAATCTCCAAAACCAATGACTTTTGATGCTTAATGTTTTATATACCTTCTGACCTGCATCTGAAAATGTTTTTTATCTTGTTTTTCTTACTGAAATCAGGTTTCAAGAATTGCAGAATTTGTTTATTACTGGAATTTCAATGTATCGTAGTGCAATGACCTGCAACATAGAGCTGTAATGTGATTTTAAATGTATTATAACCTTTATATGTTTAATATATTGAATGAATAATGTTGTAGTTTCTGAATTGTACAATAATTGTTAGTTACTGATAAGTGGCAACAAATGAAATAAGATTTGTACTGTCTAAATGGGTTCAACTCCAGATTTTCATCAGATGTCATGTTTTTTAAGACTTACAAAGAAGCCCAGTTTTCAGGGGTTTATACTGTATATGGATTTGGTGTCATTCCAAAGTAATAATTTTGTTTAAGGCCTCTGTGACCAAGTTATGACTAGTATTAGTAATCACTAGCCCCTTACTGCTTTAAGTGTGAACCCCACCTTACATGACAAATTTCACATGTGTGGAAGCTGTCTAGCTAGCATTAGGCATTCCTCCACAGTTAAAGCCAGAAAAAAGAAACCAAATGACCCTGGCTGTTTGTGCGACATTAAACCCCAGTGAAAAAACTGTAATAATTTTGTTGATGTTTTATGAGTATATTGGCAAGTATGTCATCTAAATTTAAACTGAATCATACATGAATGACGAATATGATAAGTATTTTTTGTGATATCTGAAAGCCTTTGTCAGTGTTACATTGAAATACAAATTTAAAATGCATGATATATATTGAGTTTATGTTTTATTATAATTATATGTACTATCAAATGAATGGAGCTTTGAGATTTTTAAAAAAGCGTAAATCTGGAGTTGTGTCCCTTTAATTTAATGAAACTGGAGTTATGTCCCTTTGATATAATGAAGAAAGGTTTAGCACTTTTAATATAATTCAGCCTTACACTAAGCTTAGATTGTTAGCTTCTTTGTATCAACTTGTATTCCATTATATGAGAAAAAAATTATATCAAACTCTTGTAAATAGTTTTATTTCACTGTAGTAAAAAGTGGACTTTAGGGGGGTATTTATTTTTACTGAATTATTTTCAGTGATTATCTCCCCTTGAGGTGAAATGGATCACTGCCACCACACACATACAATGTAATGATGAATATTTACACAAAGTGACAATTATATTATTTGTCTTATTCTTTTTCTATTTAATTATTTTGGCCATGTATTTTTCGTATAAATAGATAGTTAATGTTACCTTAAATTCAACAAAAAATTAAAATTAATAAAATCCCACTGTAGTAACATGTGATGACTATGAACGTGTCGTACTGCTGAGGGAGACAGATGCTTGGAGCTTGCGTTTTCAAAATACAGCCTAACTCAGTGTACAGTTGTATTAATCTTTGAAAGTAGTTTCTAATTCCAATGGTGCAAAAATATCTACAAGTTAGTGGAAAGGAGCTAACAATTATGTTTTTGCCATGAACATTTTTTTTCATTTATATGTAAGCAACACTTTGCGTGTCTATATTAACTTATGTAATGTTTATATGCACCATTTATTTGTGTAACAGAAATATGTGGTAGAATAATATTATTGATGTTACTTAAAACTTGTACTGAACTTTCAGGTGAACTGATATGTTTTGCGATGGTCAAGTGCTGAGAAATAAATTGAAACAATTCAATGTTATTTGTTGTATTTTTATGAAATAATCTAGCCAGGGTAGTGATTGGTCTCCGATCATAGGGGATGAATTTTTTGTCACGGTGTGGAATGCATCGAGTAATCATTCTAAGAATAGAACAATTGAACAGATATGAGGACTAACGTTTTGTTCAACAAGGATTCGAGGAAAAATAGGTTTACACTGCTCTACCGGCTCAGATTTTGTCAACAGAAATACACATTTCATAAAAATGATGCCCCATGATGCCGGGTAATCCAATCTGTGGACAAGACAAAAGCCTGTTCTGTGTGGTTGCTTGTTTTTCTTTGGCCTAGAATGATGGGAGTGTAGAAACTGCACAGTCAGTTGTGGGCCTATCTTTGAGCTGATATATTTATCCAAACCATTTCTCTCTTTATATATATATGTTTATGTATATATATGTTGATTGGCAAAATGTTCTGCAGTACTCCTGTTTCGAAAAAGATTTTCAGTGACCACTGCCTTCAAATGTGTTTTTGTGTTGTCACTCATGAACAAACTTAAGTCTTTTTATACAAAGATTTGACTTCATTCCAACTTGGTGATGTTTTCTTAGACATTTGTTATGAAACAGTGACTTTGCTCATGTAGGTGTGATTTTCAGTCCAGTTTTTCTATTTTTAGAATGCTCTTTGGGTGCACTAGAGGCTGTTGCAAAAATTTCCCCTCTGGGCAACTACCAATCACACATCTGTATGTAATGATGTCTAAGTTTATCCTTCCAGGAGAAATATTAACAGTTTGAGTGGGTAAATGCTGCCTGTTGATTGAACTATTTGTCTTTTAAAGATAACTGATGCTTGAGATTATTCAAGTTTACAAGGCTAAACATGGTGACTGGTTGATGATCTGAAATAACATGTTATGCAATTTTGATCATTAGTATAATTGTCGAACAATCAATAACAAATCATTAAAAAATGTATAGATCTACTAAATGCTCTACTAAATCATTAGAATGGAATATCATCAAAAGTGTCAACTGTTAATTGCTTAAGATTTTCAACTGAGGTCTGATTACTGGACTACTCGTATGTATTAAATAAAACTATTAAGCCTAACTTCAAGCTTGGTGTTAACATACTTACCGTATGTATATTATCGTTTCTTAAAGCAAATTTTTTCTCAAGTTGATCAACCTTCTTATTTGACTTCCCAGAATTACATACATATACTCACTTAGCAACCACAACTATATTAAGACCACCCCATTATAACAGGTAGGGACTTTATATTACATTATGTAATGTAGAATCCCCAATTATATTGAACCCTTTTGGGGGGTGCTTCAATATTTCCTCAATACTTCTGTTGACATGACAAAAAGACCACCGCGTTATTCAGACAGTATTTGGTCCATGTTCAGGGTTTTACTGTATATAGTGTACAGTAGGTATTCCTGGATACAGATCAATTTGATATCTTCCTGACATAAGGATTTGAAGTTGAAATTTCCTTTCCACTTAATGTTTGAGAATTTCTGCAATACCAGATTGAAAAAAGTTGTTACGTTTGACTTTACACAGTGCTCAAGTTGTCAGTGAAACGTCTCCCAAATAATTACATTCTGGATTAAGAATATGCTTGTTAACAGATATGTGCTAGTTTTCAAGGAAGGCTTAGCATGTGTATGCATAGATATACAAGTGCAGTATTTCAAGTCAGTGTTACTCAAATAGAAAGTCCATGTTCAAGTGTAAAAACATGTTGGTACATTTTCAAATGAAATTTACACCGTGATGAAGATTATACGTGGTAAATAACTTACACAGCGAGATAAAGAGTATTAAATAATGCAGATGAATCAAGAGTAAAGCGGAATTTTCCAATGTAATTGAATATACATTTTGCACAGACCTTTCTTCACAAAATTACGCATAGGAAATGTTTATTGTTTCTTTGTTATATGTAGCTTATTTTATTTTAAACATTTGATGATGCATTTTTCAATATTATTTCAGTACTTGTTTTTGACGAAAACAATTTTGATGTTTTTTTTTCTAATTTGTTTCATTATTTTGCAGGGTCTGTAAATGTATTTAGGGACTCAGGACTCCAATAGAGACCTTAACGCATGTTACAAAATTTCGACCAAAATAAAATGCAAGTTTCTAATTTGATTTTGCACTAGTTAGCAAAAGGGTATTCAATTCTGATTTTTTGCTAACTAACGAATTATTTCCTGATTGATTAGTGTTTTCGCCGAAACAGATCTGCTAACGGGAATGCAATG
The DNA here is from genome assembly GCA_008271625.1 of Lutraria rhynchaena. Lineage (NCBI taxonomy): Eukaryota > Metazoa > Mollusca > Bivalvia > Venerida > Mactridae > Lutraria > Lutraria rhynchaena. Next base: position 1,431,035 of record VIBL01000039.1, read on the forward strand.
TTTATATTTCACTGAATTCTCAACTTTCAAAAACAGACTATAATTCAACTATTTGGAATACTTTGCTATTATACTATGATATTTCATGTCCGAGATATTGAACGCCTGCAAACAGGCAAGCGCATTGGAGCACATGGAGAATGAATTGACCAATCAGCTGCAATGTATGACTGACGCCGCCAATATTGGTTGCATAGATGAACAAAGTTACAGTGGATAAAATTATTATTATAATTACATATTTGCATTTATAATTGCAGATTATACTATTTTCTGTCTAAAGAATTGGAATATCATTTGCTATTAGTTTATTTCTGACAAAAATTAACCGGAAATCGAAACTTTGTCTTTGTTCTTGATTTGGACCATGGGAATGTTTGGTCGCCATCTTGTTTCCAAAATTCCTAACCGGCCGCTGTAAAATCCCCTATTTCATTGGAAATTTTAATGGACTTCGTGGAGTTTTAGTGTGAATATTCACCGGAAACGCTTGGGGCCAAAAATATGGCAAATTCAAGCACTACACTGGCTAGTCTGTGGGATGATGGTAAATTCTTCACCTTGTTGCTTTGCTGTTGTCGTAAATTAAGACAGGATGCGTTTAGTGTTTTTGTTGATAAAAAATGCATGTTTGCTATGACACTTGGGCATTGACTGTTTTTAAATATGATTATATTCGACACCATGTTTGATGCAATTTTAGCCGTGAATTTCGCTTATTTTGCTTGCAATTTCGTGACAACTTGGACGCTAGAGTAGCCATGCCATGCAGTGTCAACATCCCTCTTTCAAGTGTTTTTTTATCAATTTATATAATCTTGTTTAGGAGATTCAAAAACTTATAATTGTAAATTACTCATACGGCTTTTGGACAATATCATGACTTGTACGAAAATATCAGTGTACAGTAATAGTTGCATGGTTTGAATTTAACTTACTGAGCATGTGCTGCACATTGCCCCTTCACATGATTCCTCTTAATTTTTACTGTTGGTTGTACTTGGACATTATGCCATCTCATTAATGTAGGATTGATAAGACTCAGTATTATTATCTGTTTGCACATTTTTTGTTTGGCATTTGCTGGTGTGACTGTCTTAAACATACTCTTTCCAGGGTTTCCGCTACCATTGACCAGCTTCGCAAATGACAAAAAAAATCTGCAAGTGGCGAAAAAAAATCGAATTAAGCATTTTTTTTTGTATCCCGGACCTCCCCTCCATACATGTGGTGGAAAAAATATAATGTCCTGCGGAAACCCTGTCTTTCTTTCTCACATGGACATGCAGGGCGGTGGTCCAGTGGTTAGTGCGTTGGACTTGTAACCCGGAGATTCAGGTTCGAATCCCAGTCGCGGCAGGTCATACCCTTCTATGAAAATTTGACAAGAATGATGATTTTCCGCCATATATGGAGAAGTTGCTGGCTCTTTGTGGAAGGATAAGTTAGCACTTGTTGGTATACAGTCCAGGAAAATTGGTTAGGCGAACCTGTTGCTGTATATAACTGAAAAATTGTTGAAAAACGGCATTAAACCCCAGTGACAATAAGTCAACATAACAAAACAATCACATGGACATGTAAAGTGGCTTACATGCCAACATGCAGCTTAACATAGCTCATGTAAAAAATTTGAAAATGTTTTAAGTTTAATATTAATGATGAAGACACAATTATAATTTTCAACTTTTGCACATCTTTCCATCTGTCATTATGTAGATTGCCAGGGCATTTGGAATACAATACATGTTGTACAGATAGGCCATTATAATTGAAAAAAGCATACTGCAAACTCTTGTGTCAATAAAAACATTCTAATTAAGCAATAATTTTGGAGCATGTGAACATGATTAAATTTCAACTGAGCACGGACTAGTGAAGTATTTCCCCTCTGAAATAAGCAAAATGACTACAAATAGCACTTATTTAATAACAAATAGATGACTTATTATGGGTGGGCTGATTTAGGTGGACACATTCTCTTTTCATAACATAGCACATACCATAGTACCTTACTGGACAATTTTGTTTTTTGGCTACTTGTTCTGCAGGATGATCAGCTAGGAATTTTAACTAGTTCTATGACAATTTCAATTTGTCCTGATTCAATTTCTACTCGTAATTACGAGGGGGCAAGTGGATTGTTGAGCCTTGCACTATTACCTGTTTATGTCATGTGTAATTGCAACATTTTGCTGGAACAAGTGAGCTATAGTGATCAGTCAGTCTACTCTGCCGTCCTGCGCCTACACTTTGGGGTTGTATCACACTGCAGGTTCAAAGATTCACAATATGATGATATTGATAGTAGTAATGACTTTTAGAGGATGCACAGATATTCCCTGTGACCCCTGTAGACATCTGCATAATATGCTACCAAATTTTAATTGGGGCTGTCAGATATAACAATGGTTTTGCAACATACTTAGTTAATTAGTATCAAGCATTGGCTACCAACACTCTGAAGTACACTGAAGTATCAAAGATCAGCATTATGTTATATGTATAAACTGACGCTGTCACTGACTCTCACATTTTTATTATGACATAAAATCAATTTGACGCATTTGACTGTTGTTCATTGTTGATACAGGTCTAGGTAATATTATTCATGTACCACTCCAGCAATGTACCTTGCCATGCTGGTTTACCAGATCTGCTCTACAATTGACAAATTATGTGTCATGAATTATGAAACTTCATAACAGCTTAATAAATGCATAATTTACTCCGAGAATGAATTAAAAACTCTATGACCATATTGCTGACTGCCAGAACAAACCCAGGGGATTCAATACTTGTACTACTTAAGGCAATGCACCATTTTATTGGTACCCTTGAACAGTCCTAGTCTTTTACACCTGGTAATAAGTTTAAATCCCAAGATCAGTCCAATTCTGCCACCTATGGCTTGACCTGCATTCATTTTAGAACTTATGAACTTGTATTCATTTTTGGGACTTAATGTCTGTCCATTATGGATGGCTCTTTAGTCTTGACAAGCTGAACAATTGATATTTATCTGTAAAGATAATAACCCCTTCATGTTATAAGATTGTTTGGAAGTATTTTGTCAAGCTTTTTGTGTGTAATAGATATTATGTAAGACTTCAATTATCTGATTTTATGTAGGTGAATTTAAAGGTTGTTGTTTATTTTCCAGATCAATCAAGTCCTGTAAAAGTGACCCACACTACTCCTGTCAAAATGGAGGTTTGTATTCGTTTTTTTGCTGTACACTATCATATCCCATTGAAAAAAGATATTTCAGTTCTCATCTTTGACAGATAATTCTTTTAGAGTGTTGGCTTAACCATGTGACTGTTTATGAAATGAGTACAGCTCACATGGAAACCTTGTCTCTGATTACTTTTGGTTTGCCATATGTCTTGGCTTTGGCTTCAGTGCTTTTATTTGCAGTGCCCCTGGTACCCATTCTTTGCTAATTTGCAAATTTTGCTAACTTAATTAGAAGAGATTATTTTGTTAAAATTAATACACACAGTCAAACATGTCAACAAGGGTTACTGAATTGGGAGAAGATATGTGGCCTTTATGTGAAGATGACCTTTATTCAAAGGCTAATTGAATATATCAGTGTGCATGTGTAGAAGTGTCCATTGTTCACAGGTGGCTGTTCAACTCTATTTAAACTCGTGGCACATTATTCTATTGAAATTATTCAGTTACATTTAAATGTGCCTTTGTTTTCAATATATGTTTTCTGAGACCTTGTACTTTCAAAAAGTCTTAAATGTTAAGTTGTATTACGAATAATATGCAAGTTATTCACCTTTTCATTGAATTATAAAGCTAGGTTATAAAATGAATGTATTTTTTGTATGTAGACAAAGAAAGTATATCTTCAGTGTGATCAGACCTAATTTTATCCTTTTCCTCCACCTGTCGTTAATTTGCATACAAAGACTCAAGTTTTGCTGTATCTCAATGTAAAGATTTTCAATATTTAGGTCACCGACACACAGTTATGATCAGCCAGGTTCTATTGAAACAGTTGTCCTTTATTTTGGGTCATTATGTATATTGGATTAATAATTGTCTTATAATTAGCTCTAATTGTAGTCATGTTATGATTGGTTGGTTTTAACTTGTTGAAAACATACATGTATATGTATTTAATATCTGTTGCTATTTATAGATCCTGTTGCTGATATTAGTTTAAAGCATGTACTCTTCTTTCCAGTAATTTTTTTTTACGTGAAGACACATAACATTTGCACTATGATCATATTAAAAATTTTGTATTAGTTATATGTTAAATGTTTGGATGAGCTGTTTTGTTCTTCCTCTCTCAGCCTTTTTTTGAAACAGGCTATAGTTTAAAAATTATTTGCGAACAGGGCTAAATTTCATTTTCCCACAAAGAGATATAAATCATACAATAATGTTGCTTGTGACTTAGTGATGGGTTAGACAGCTTGTAAACATTAGTTTAAGCTCCTGAGTCCTCTGTCCTACTTTGAATCTTGTTAGCTCAACAAGAAAAAATGGTCACTTAACTTGATAAGATTCTCTGATTTGTTAGTTTTATGAATGGTGAGTTATATAGTGTACAAACATTAATGGTTTTCTTCTGATTTGTTTATCTGACAAGCCAGCAGTTTTAACTAGACAAGATATGTACTGTGCAGTCCAAAGCATTGGATGAATATGAAATTGGTTCCTCTGGAATGGTAAATTAATGTATTTAATAAAACTTGATACTACAAATATAAAGCATTGGTGAAAGTTTTTGGTCATGTGCCTGAATTTTCCATTTTTTTCTTCAGATTCAAAACCAGATTTGTTTAATTGTTTCTACCACACCAAGATCAAATTTTCAACTTCCAACCATAAAATGTGATATGGCCATTTTGACCATGTCCAAGGCTATTTTTACCTCCCTGACATAGGGCAAGTGTCAGAATTCTTAGATTAATATTTATTTTCATACTTGGTTGATCAAAGTGTAGTACAAATTAATGATGGTAGCTGAACAGATCAGATTTGTTATGAATTCATACAAAAATGCATCTACTTGGCCACATGATAAAACCATCATGTTTTTGATCCCTGGTCATGTGACTCCTGGTCTAGGATTCTGTAATTAAATTGTCCCAGGTGGAATTAACTCCCAAAACGACTCTTAATCTTTCTAGCGAACACTTAGAACTCTTATGTTGGAAATCAATTGTACAAATTAATGTCTCCCAAAAACCTGATATTTGTCATGTGATGTTTTTAATGTCTGGCTTCTTGCAACTTCATTTTTTCAAGACAACCGTCTGAGTCTTGATAATAGCCAAAGGGTTTCGCTTAAAGAAATAAACTGAAGTTGGTCACCAGTCTCAGAAAGCAACATTTCTATTGGTCAATTTTATACATTACTCAGAAGCAACTCATCAATTGCTCGAGTTTTGTGATCGGAGACCACTTGTAATACTTGGAAACAGTATGTAAGACACACTCAATGGTAGAATCCTAAACATCAGGGGTGTAAAAATGAGCCGGAAGCAAGAAAAATCAACTACCCATTTGAGCATTCTCACCAACTACTTTTTTACCGCATAGGGCGTTGCTTCCTTGCCCCATACTAGGGGAACCCTCAGACCCCCCACACTTCTGCTTTTAGTAGCTTACCAGCTACATGAGAACATTTCTTCAACCCTCCTATATAGCCAGTTCTCATTTTTCTCGTCTTTGTAATTTCTAGTGAAAGTTATAGATTTTTGCCAGATGCAGCTGTCTGAAATTAAGCTGATGGATTAAATGCTGGCAACTCATGTTGTATTTACTTAAGAGAAAGAAAGAAATTAAAGTCTGTTTACCTGATGAATTAGGTAATTTCATCCTATGCTGGGCTGAACATGATTTTCTTTGTAACTGTTTGAGATTGAGTGTTCATTGATCTCATTTATGTCTTGGGTGTTCAGCTGTTATCTCAATGTTCTGTTCATACATAGATACCCCAGTTTTGCTCTAAGCAGATAATTTGTTTACGAGGTCAGGCTAATGTAATTGTTTGTTGATTCATGGTAGGTGGGGGGGGGGTCCTTAAAACATTAATAAATGTTTAGTTTTTGCTGTAAGTGAATTCTTTTGGTGCCAAACTTGAACCTATACAATTTTAAGGCAGTTACATTTAAATCTTGCTCAAAACCCTCAGAAATGAAATTGATTTTTTGTGGAAAAAATCCGTACATACCAGAACACTTATTCTTTGTGATAAATTAAATGAACTTATCATATCCAAAGTAATTCTTCTGATTCACACACCATGTAGGATTGTAAGCAGTGGCTTACAGAATATGTGGATCAGGGAACTACGTACTGTGTGGCAACCAAAGAGCACTGGTCTGGTCAACTGTCTACATTACATTATAACTGAAATTCTGTTGATAGGTTAAGTCCAACACCAATGTAATGCATGCCCTTAAAACAAGTGTAGAATCCTACTTAAACATTTTGTCATATTACTGTTCTTTCCTTGTTCGCCATGTCGACAATCACGACAGTCACGTACAAGTCACATTTGTAAGTGGAGATGATTCTATTTTTAGGTCTTGCTCTTAAAATTGAGATATTTGGTTACCTCATAAGATGAGATACTGTAAAACCTGACTTAATGTGTAACTAGAATGGATTTTAAGTACTGTTAATCAAATGCACCCCATTTCTGAAGTATATTTTTGCGCCCCATTATGAAATTTCTCATCAAACCCTGTAAAATGACTGGATTTCATTCTTTTAGCACATACACTTGTAAGTTGATGTGGTGTTGTCTGCAATATAGCATAAAAATTCCAAATTAGACAAAACAATGTGGTTTTCCCAATTAAGGCAGTTTCGATACCAGTTCCTTTCCCGGAAAGTGGAAAAAATAAGTTTTATTATGTCCAGTCTATTACTGGAATTTACTGTTTAAAACAGGCATATAACAATAAAAAACCAACACTTGTATTTCATTTTGATGGCCTTTGTTTTCAAGTTTGACTGTATTTTATCTTACAGCATGGTGTAATGGATGTGACTGGAGAGATTGCAAGTTTAAGGGATCAAGGTGTTTCAAGCACTCGAACAGGTTTGTACATAGTTTTTTTTATTCTTATTTGAGATTTGCCCTAATTCATACTGAAAATATTAAAAAGTTAGCCTCAATCTGAGGCCTCTCTTTTTTATTGCTTGGGTTTAATGTCACATCAACAGTCGTGGTCATTTGGGGATTTTTCCAGCTTTAACAGTGGAGCAATACCCCAGGTGTACACCTGGGTAGAACTGCCCACCTTCCATAAGACAGCTGAATACATTGAAATTTTAGTAAGTTTTTTTTAACTCATGTTTTTAATACCTTACTTTTTGTACTTAAATTATGATGATGTTAAATGACTGTTGATGATTCTTGAATGTTTTGGATTGAATAATAATTATTGATGCATGTTTAATTATAACAGACTACACTTAAAAATGTATTTACTCACTTGAGATCTTCCTTAAGCCAAGTTCTTGAGGCTGAATGTTTTGTCTTATAAAATGCACATCCTTCTTTTAAAAAAAAAGTTTTATTGTTACTGATTAATTTATTTATTTGTTAAAAGCTAAAAATATCCATGTCTGCAGATATTTACGCCTTTTGAAGGAAGAGAGCTGGAGTTCTTATTTGAATATTTCTTAGCTCATCATTTGATCATTTTCATATGGAAGATGATGAGAAAAATAGGCCTAATGTATTACAATAATCCATCTTTAATGAAATAAGATTTAATGTGTTTATAAACGTCACACTGACCTCAAGGTCCAACATAGTTTTCCTACATTAATTGGAGAATTTTTTAGTTGTCATTAAACTTACCACATTTAGTTGCAATGTTTTATACACACAACTGTATTACTGGGCCACTTTTTAAGCAGGGCAGGTTAAGGTAATTTTGATTTAGTTTCACTGAAAATGTTCATAGAAAATGCTGTCAGTAAAAGTAATAGGACCTTTATAAAATAATTATTAATCAGGAATTTCATTGTTATATAATACAGTTGTTTTCATTTTTCATTTGTTCTTGTACCTATTTTCAGTGCAAGTTGTAGCTGTTCCGTTCTCCCCCCACAAGGTAACACAACAATCACATCTTATGCCTCGAGTTGTCCATGTAAGTGTCTATGTCTGTCTTATGAAATGCTGTTTTTTTTTATTTGATACAACTCGAACAACCTTTGTTGACATTCATGTTTTTTTTCAATGTTCTTTAATTGTGGAGCAATTTCTGACAATACTTGCTTGATTAGAAATGAAAAATTGCGTGTTTGTCCACTATGTATTGATTAATTTTTCTTTTATCTACCAACTTTTTCTTGAATGCAGTGATGCCAATCAAACTGGAGCAGAATATGGTATAGAACAACCAGTGTTTGTTTTATCACCTTTCGGGGAACCTTGGCAGGCCCCTTAGAAAGGAGAAAAAAAGAATCTTGTTGGGAAATGATATGATAAACCTATCCTCAAACTCTTAATTACCAATTGGTTACGGCTTTGGTCCAGTGGTTAGTGCGCTGGACTTGTTACCTGGAGATCCGGGTTCAAATCCCGGTCGTGGCAGGTCATATCAAAATGTCGATTTAGTGTTGAACCCCAGTGACAATAAGTCACATCAAAACAAACAAAACCAATTGGTCATTACCTTGATTGTTATATCATAAGTATAAATGATAAAAATATTCTTTTTCGACAAGGGAATGAGGCTGAATATCAGCCACAAGTCAGTTCCTTGAAAACACTAGGGATATTCAGTTGTTTGTCTGGTAGAATCATTGATTCTTTTTTAATGTTCATTCATTTGAGGCCGTGTTTTTATCAGGGGTAATGAAACCAAGTTTTGCCTTGCGCATATAAAGAAATTTCTCAAGTGTGAAAACTTTTTTGGCTTTGTTTAATGTTCCCAATCTTATCATTTTTTTGTGTTTTCATGTTGTTAAGACTCACTTTATTTGCTGTTTGCAATGGTATCTCTTATTTTGCGTTTTCCAGAACGTTTTAACTACACAGCATCAACAACAGGTACAAGGTTCGCCCCGAGTTATAACTACCGCCAGTAGTCCACACACACCGGTGATCAGTGCCAAGAGACGGCAGAGAGAAATTATCATAGAGCCAGATTATATGGACTCGTAAGTGGATGTTTTACTGTTTTCTGAATAAGCCTGCATGAAGATTATCTTAGATTAAGGAATTGTCTTTAAAGAGCGGGTTATTAGTTTAAATCTACATCTCCCCAGTTAGCTCAGAAGGTTGTGAGAACTACTAAGTGACCTAGTACTTTTAATGTTTATTCTCCATTGAAGCAGTTGAATGTCCCTCTCTGAGGATTTACAGATGGTGTATTGGCAGCTAGTTGGATATGACACAAACTGGGGATGAAATCAAAGGATTTCCAAATGTAGCTAGCTTACCTTCTGAAATTTCTGTTAAAAAGTTGAATTTGTCTGTTTTTAAAGCTAGTAAAATTTTGCTTTATGACGTATGAAAAAATTGCCATCGTATGCTTGTATGAGGGGATATCTGTTTAGATGTCAGGCTTATTAGAGGCTGAACTTGTAGGCTGAAATTGTCAGGTTTCTTAAATCAGTTGGCCTTTTCTGTATAAGCCTTGAAGTGTTATGGCTTTTTAAAATCATGTGTAATTTTTTGTCCTTCAGAAAACGATCTAAGAAAGGAGAGAAGGGGGGTAAAGGTTTACGACATTTCTCTATGAAAGTTTGCGAGAAAGTCCAACGGAAAGGGGTGACATCATATAATGAGGTAGCGGATGAATTGGTCTCAGAATTTAGTGATCCACGAAACTTGATGTCTCCACAAGATGCAGTAAGTAATTATTACAATACAGTTGAAAAAATTATTCGGGTGTAAATCCTTATCTACTGTGCTGGTTTGTCACAAAATGAACCAATAAAAATGTACATTCTGAGAATTCTTCATTTTAACTTGAGACTCTGTTTCTTATTTTGGAAAAATCTGTATCATAATACTTGCTTCTAATGTTTATGTTCTTTTATTTTCAGCAATATGATCAGAAAAATATCAGACGAAGAGTTTATGATGCGCTTAACGTTTTAATGGCCATGAATATCATCTCCAAAGAAAAGAAAGAAATTCGATGGATTGGTTTACCTACCAACTCTGCACAGGAATGTCAAAACCTTGAGGTATGTGCACACAAACCTGATTTGGCATTTACTAGTTATTCAGTTGAGAATATTCACAATGCCAAAATTTGTCTGGACATAAATTTTGAGTTTTAAGATGCTGATCAAATATCAGAATTAAATTAGTCACAACAGAATCATTATCAGTGATGAGCCAGTTTTGTCATGAGGAAAAAATATGGTGTCATGGGATATATCAACAGGATAATATCTTGTATAATGGCACATTTTTTGCTTCTAATAGATTGGATCTTTTTTTTTTACTGAATCATTAATATTGAGACAAAAAAGCAAAAACTACATAGAATGGAATCCAGACACCACAACAAAAGTCTTAGAAAGATTAAAGATTTATTAAGTTGATACTGTATTCCCTTGGTACTTTTTTCAGTTGGAAAAACAGAAAAGAATAGAAAGAATAAAACACAAAACTCAGCAATTACAAGAACTTATACTTCAGGTAAGTTGAGGACTATTGTAAGAATAATATTTTAGACAACACTTAAATGAATAAAACTATCTTTGAAACATGCTAGACTCTGCTGATACATACCCAGATAATGTTACACAGCTTCCACTTGTATGAAGTTTGCTAGTGTTTTTACTAGTTTTACATCTATTAAAATATGAAGGGTTAAAAAGCAGTAAAAAGGAGCAGTCTGTGAAAATGTTTCAGTCATTGAACTGAGAAGTATAAAGATACTTATAAAAGTTTTGTCAATCTTGATCCTTTTGCAGGAGACTGGCAGTTTTTGTCTTCATTGTTAACTGATTGTTGGCTGATTCATCACTGATATTCAGTATTCAGAAAGTGCATTTTGCCAAAGTATTAATGTTTAATTAATATGATTTAAGTATTATTAGTGATGTATTGATAATTATTCTGTTTTCAGCAAATTGCTTTTAAGAATCTTGTACAGCGTAATCGTGAGTTGGAGTCGTCTCAGGGTGCCCCGCCGCCTAATTCAGCGATACAACTTCCTTATATTATTGTAAACACCAGCAAGAAGACTGTGATAGACTGTAGTATCTCCAAAGACAAGTAAGTTCATGCTGTGACTCAACCACTCAATTATTGCAGATTAAAGTTGTGATCTCTTTCTACGAGTGTTTATTCAATCAACTGTACACTTTAACCCCTGGTCATTGGTTCATAGTCTTGCATTAACTAGTGGCCTCTGTGGTGGAGTGGTTTTGGACTCTTACTTGTAATCTAGCCCCTCACCACAGTGCTGAATTACACATGCCAGCTTGCTGTCCAGGAAGCTTATGGAAGGTTGTTGGATTTACCTTGTGTAAGCCTAGGGTCTTCCTGTTAAGGCTTGAAAAGTCGCCAAATGACTCCAGCTGTTGGTGTGACACTAAAGTTAATGGAAAACTTGAATTTTCAATGGGTTTATCGAGCTGTCATGGCATATTGGTTTAATGCCCACTTACACACCTGGGGGAGAGGAAATTGATAATTTTCTTCCTTGCTGAAATGATGATCTCCTTGCAGGATTTGAACCAGGTACCCTAGAGTCTAGACACCAAATCCTATATGTCTTACCACTGGACTATCACTGCTACATTTATTTGCTTCTAGTTGCTTCTTAGCTATTTATTTAATTAAGTTACATTAAATTCAAATCAAAGATCAATCTTGCCTTTTCTCTTCTTGTAGTCCATCCTTTTATTATTTCATTGATCATTGATGTCATAATGTAGTCACCTTAATAGTTTATCACTTGTGTAATGGTGGTAATTAGTTCATATCTTATTGTTGTTTTTATTGTAGAGATGAATACTTATTCAACTTTGACAATACATTTGAAATTCATGATGACATTGAAGTGTTGAAAAGAATGGGTATGGCCTATGGGTTAGAGAAAGGCCAATGTACAGAAGCTGACCTTCAAAAATGCATCAGGGCTATCCCAAAATCATTAGAACGTTATGTTTATGGTAAGTGAAATAATAGTTTTCCAGAATTTTCAAAAAAAAATTAACCTCCAGGCAAAGGAAAAAGAAGTTTGAAAATTTCAAATTTTGTAAAATATTTTATTTCAAAATGTTTTGCTTAAGAACAATTAGGTAATACCATAAATTACATAGATGACTGGAAAGTCAAAGGTTCCAATTCACATGGTAGACATTTTCTTTGTTTAAATGTATATAAGTTGTTAAAAATTCTATTCGAAAATTTGTTAATTGGTGATAGTGATATGTATTTTCCTTAAATAATTAATTGATATAAAATAATGATCTTATGGGATCTATATAACAGCAAATGGTATAAAAAGTCTGTTGGCTTTTAATTTAATAATATAAGCATATATTTATATTACAGAATTAGCTCGGGGAAGTATGGCTAATGCTGGACCCAGTGGAATCCGACCAATTACCTCAGGATCTTCTCAGTCTAAGTATGGTTCAGTGAATCTTAAACAGTTTTAGGGCTTGTAGATATGTGGTCTGATATGGTTGTTCTTCCATATATTTCTAATTTCAAGCTGGTCTGTGCTGGTCTTTGGTCTGATTAAGGGATTCCCTTTTCTCATTGAAGTATTAGTTCGCATATGGGGTGTCTTCTTTCAAATCTCTGGTAAACACTTTATTTAATAAGTTGTCAGTTGCCTATCAAAGTGGAACTCAATGCTGGTTACCCCCAGACATACTTAAATTCCAATATAAACAATGTAACATCTAGCTCAAAGGAGGTCATGTTTTAATTTCTAGTCTTCTAGAAGTTACCATTGTTTAACTGCTCTTTTTAATAATTAGCAGTTTTATTTTATCATTAGATTCTCAGTTATTACATCATCAAAAAAAGTGTAGTTGTTGAGCAATTGTAAAATGAGAGAGAGTTGCTTGTAAACAGTTTATTCTGTTAAATAATCTCTGAAGAAAAATTGTGATCTAAGTCAAATACTGAGAGGGTTTGGCTTTCAATTTACATATTTCTTTCCAATAATGGTCTTCAACTCTTGTTGTTACAGGTACACCGGTAGACAGGCCATCTCTCAATCAGCACATCCTGTAGCCATGCACTGTGGGAACAGTAATAGTAGTAGTAATGATGCTATGGACTTTGAGGTTGCCTTAGCAACAGGTCAAACTGGTATTATATCTCGTGAACCCAGCATAGGCTCTTCGTCGTATTCTGATGTACAGTCAAGAAGTGTCGTAGAAACACCGTCAGATTACTCCGAGGAGGACTATGAGGATGGAAGTCCGATTGAAATAATTAGTTAGTGATCAACCTCTTTTAGATTCAATGTTTAAAAGACTTTCAGTTGACATTTTTAATGCATTGAGGCAGCTTGATTATCCACGACATGTTCAAGGATGGAATTGTCTTCAGAGAGATGGGAAGAGTTGATAGTTATTTGTATGGAAAAATGTTCTGAGTGAAGTTAAAAAGAGTTGTTTCATGAAACGTTAGCATGTAAGAAACTGTGGGGTAGTTTCTCAGATAGTGTTAAATGTTGAAGTGTAAAAACTGACTAGAAGTTATGAAAAAGGATTTTTGTTTTGATGATAAGATGGAAGATAATGGATTGACTGAGGTCGGTGAAATTCATGTGTTTTTAGCAAATCTGTTTATATCGTGTATTTGAAGTTCAAATTAAATTAGTTATGAAAAGTGGTATTAAAATTTCAGGGGAAGAAATGGTTAGGTCCTTAATATTTTCAGAATTGATATTTGTCGTGTTTTCATGCATCCTATTTTTGGCGCCTAAATTTTGATCTGTAGCTCTCTTTGGGTTATGACTCAGTTACAGTTTTTAAACTAAACTTTTCAGTATTTAAACATAGTTGAGTATAGTTTGTGATATTATTAGTGACTTCATTATAGTTTGAATTCTGTTACGGATGTTTTTAAAGACAAAATCACTGATCTTTAATGTATTTTCATTGATATTTTTGCAATTATCATTTTCTTATTGTTGTTAAATCTATAAGGAGAACTCCCCATTTATTGTTCGTGAAAGTTTTCTTTTATTTACCAGTTCTTAGTGAATGCATTCTGGCTGCAACTGTTAGTGCTGAGCTTAAGCAGTGATTTTGAAGTTGTTGATGTATAAGAATGAGGTCAAAGGTCATTTAAGATGTTTTGTTTGTTTCCCCAAAACAATACTGGACATAGCTATAGGGATTGTAGAAGATTGTCGATTTTATTTGCATTATGTTCACTGAAACAATCACTGGTTAAGGTTTTTTGGAGTAGGTTTCACAAAGGTTTTGATTAGTTTTCACAGAAAATGTTATTGATATTTCCCAAGGGTGCACGGATTAGCCATAGTGTTACACTGATATTTATCTACACTGTGCACAAAAATTTATTGTGGTAAGGCAAAAGGTCGATTGCATCAAAACCCCCAAGTTTACTAATAAGCTAAGAAAATCTACAAAATGTACTTTATCAGTTTGACTACGTAGTACTTACATATGAAGCTATAAGTTGGACAACCAGAATAAGCAATAGATACTGTTGTGATATTATGTAAATAGTACTGACATTTCCTGGTGAAATTTTACTAATATTTTCAGTGTGTCGGTGAAAAGTTACACATTATCCGACTGTTTTTGATCATACTTAATTTTGGATTGATGTCCCACTGTGTTTGGTGATAATCTGTTAGTTGACAATAGGTTTGTTAAATAAATATAGCCATCTTGTATTCCTGGAATACTGTTGAAAACAAGCATGAAACTTATATTGATTTGAAGCAGCATACTATGATACATGATGTTATGACTGACTTGGTCTGAATGATCAGTTTGTGCGTTTAGGTTGGGGTATCGTTATGTACAGTTTGTGGGTCATATTTTCACAATCTTCATGATTTCTTCAAAGTCCAGGACTAGTTGAATAATTTTTGTGTTAGTTCTTAAATAATAAGGGAATTGTTGGATTTCAATGTGTAAGAAGTTTTGGTTTGTCCTATGAACTTCTTATTCTGAACAACATTATTATATTACTATTTTGAGAAATAATTAACTGTTCCAAATTTTTTTTCCAATTTATAGTTCTATTCATTATGTCATCAGGGTCTGAGGTTGGGAAATTGAGTTTGGAACCAATTTTTGAATGTAGCATTACCATTGGTCATTTTTTCGCTTGAATTTGGAAACAGCCAATGAAAGGCTTGAATTTTAAGATGGTTCCCTGAAATCAGATTTTAAACCTCAGACTTATTTTCATGAGACAATTTCAATGCAGAAAACTTAAACATCCCAGGGACTGTTGTTTTCCTCTGTTGAATTGAGGGTTCAATGTGTATCTATTATGATTTTGATTAAATGGTAGATAGTGTGATTTTAATTCGAAAAATATATTTGTTTAAAATTAAACATGAACAACTGGAATGTAGGGCAAATTCTGAGATGGCTACTTCTTGTCTAATAAAAACAAGTTCGCCAACTATGTATCGATTAACTTGACATGTACATCGTAACTAAAAATGTAAGTTGTGGACATGTGTTTGGAAGTAGAAATTATGTTGTTTTTTAATAGATTTTTGACAACTAGTGTAAGTACCAATGTAAGAATGAGGCTGTATCAATGTATTTATATCAACATTAATATTAACAGTTTGACTTGTTCTTGATTTGTTGAAGTCGCACTATCTACCTTTAAGAAGCTGATACATATTTTAAAAGCTGAACCCTCAGTATGATATAGTGGTTAAATATTAATAGTTGGAATAGATCTCAGTATGTAAGATAAAATTATTGCTGTTTCTGTGTGAACCACATTAATGTTTCTGCCTCACAGAAGGGAGGCATATTGTTTGTATAAATTTTCTTATTTTTTCTTCATCCCAGTATTGTTTTTTTTCACTATGTAGTATTCTGATTTCAAATTTTGGATCTAGTAGTTAATTCAAGGAAGTATCCTAGAGGTTAAAGGTCATATTGATCAAAATCTCTTATTTTGCATTTTTCTTTCTAAATAGCCAAATCCTAATTGATAGATTTGTATTTGTTGTTTAAAAGAACTATATACATTATTTTTACGTGTTTTTGTCAGTTTTTGAAATATTGGCCATCTTGAGTGAATCTTAATTGAATTTCATTTGATTGCTGTGGTTGCAGTAACTTTGCAAATGTTTGAAAAAATTCTTTAGTTTTGTGGTAGATTCGTTTGTTCTGACATTAAAAATTAATTTATGTAACCAGTTTAGTGATAGGAACTAATTGATTTTATTATAATGTCTACAAATTATTTATCAGTCATTGTTTTCTTAAATTGAAAGGGCTCTGATGTACATTACTCTTCTAGGTTGAAGATAGTTAATGTCACCATGCACCTAGTCCTAGGTGTTTTTTTCAGTTTACCCCCCCCCCATGTTTTTGTAATAAATAAAAGCCATATATAAATATATATATTATATACACAATGTGTTCATATTTTTAGATACTGATATTATGTGTTATTTTCCCATGTTAAAATTTTGTTTCGTTCATGCCATTCTAACACTAGTTTGTCTGTTGTGAGCGCCCCATTTCTTTTCAACCACACTCTTAGGTTATGATTATTGAGGTTAGAAGACCAGTCTTAAAATACAACCCTCTGATTGATGGATTTTTTCCCAGTCTTAGAATTAACCAATGAAAATTCTACATATTGAGTCTGGTCTCTAATCTCATATTTTGTACATTTCAATGATGTTTCAAACTTTAAAATTGAATTGGACTCCAAGATCAAGTTAATTGTGTAAGTTTTTTAAGCATTTGATCAATGTTTTAAATCACATGCAATTTTTGCAGCGATATATCCTAAGATATATTTTTTTACCAAAAATGACTGTAAAGTTCAAAAACATGTTTGCTTAATGTTAATGGAATCAAATAAAGCTGTGTACTCATTTGTCTGAGATGACAGGACTAACATTTCAGTGAAGTATGTCACAAATGATTAATGTTTCATGGTTGAAGTTACTATTTAGGAAACACCTTTGGTACGAGGTTTTTGTTAATCTTTTTGTAAGTAAACTGTTCCAAGTTACATTTTTCTGTCATTAGTTTGCCACAAATCATTGTTCAAAATTTGCATTTTAAAAATATACTAAGGGTTTATTTTTGTCCCCTAAATCTATGTGTTGTGCTGGTATCATGTTTGAAATATTTTATGCAAATAAATGAATGTGTGAATACCCACTGATCTCAATAAAGACGATGTAAAAATATATTATGAAGTTATAAGATATCATCTGTAATTTGATTACTACTAATTTGCGATATGTGTACGAAAATTAAGTATGAAATTATTGTCATATTGTGTCCTTGGTTAATTGAAGTGCATACTTTTGTTAAAGTATCATTTATCAGTTATTATATACTTATATCCTGGCTCAGTGTTACAAATATCTCACATTAATTCTTAAAAGTAGATAGCGTGATTTTAACTAGAAAAATTTATTTGCTTAAATTGTACAGAAATTCATAAATATGAATTACTAGATTACAGTCTAAAGTTTGATATGTGGCTGTATGTATTTTATAAAATGCAAGTTTTATACCCGTTAAAAGCCTTGCTGGGTTATTTTAGGATGGAATACTTATGTTTTGATCTGCAATTTTGTTTCAAAATTTATATCAAAAAAGGGTTGACTCATTTATATTTGAATTTAACTATCATTGATTTTCCTTAATCTGTGACATACACTATTTTGTTCAATTGTAACTATCTACTTTTAAATTCAAATGTGAATAAACGCTTTGTAATTTTAGAAGAAGCTCCAGTTTTTTTAAAAATTTTGTAAGAATTTGAGTTGAAATTATTAGTGAATCATTGATTAATACAGGGCCTGACTTTTGAATGAAAATTAGAAGAAACCAAGTTGCATGTTGTTTAATGAATATTATTGAATTCAAAAAAGGAAAAAAAAACTTTTTAAGCTCTTGCTGTTTATTTATGTAATTGTGGGTAGACACTGCACTTTGTGTTTAAAAATGTTGCTTTTATGTAAATTATTTATGTTGTGATGTAGATTAGTACGATGAACATTTTTATGTATTATTTGTCAGTTTATTTGTTTAGTGAATATATAATATAATTTGCTTAATTGATAGAGATATGTTTTATGTTAATAAGCTCCTTGTTTTGAACCTTTTTGTTATCCATCTGTAAACTGTTTATACAAAAGTCATGTGCTTGCTTTGTTTGCTGACAATTTAACCAACAGTTTGTCAAGTCTAATGCACAACAGTCTATGAACTAGTTCCTTGATTTTTTTTATCTCAGACTTAAAAGTTCGGAACAAAACTTTTTTGCAAAAGATTACCTACGATTGTTATACACTAATTACCAGGAGCCATACTTTGTTGTTGATATAGGGATCTATCATTTGTTAGTGCTTATTATGAACTAATTGTCTGTGTATAGGGATTGTAGTATTTTCTTACAATATCAGTTATTAATTATAGGAATTAGTATTAATTCTCCATGTAGTTATTGTATTTGTTTAAGTATGTCATGCAATTTAACTGAAGTTCAATAGCTAACTTGAGGAAATAACTGAAAAATAATAATTTTTTGGTTTGAATAAAGTCAAAACCTGTGAACAAAGACCACCCTGAAGAGGGAAGCCATTTAGTTAGCCTATATTTTGAGGTTGATTCTAATTGAATAACTTTTGTCCAGATGGTGACCTTAATTCAGGGGTCGTGATTATGTAAGGTTTGACTGTAGATCTTTGTTCAGTTATTTTAATGTGTCACTGCAAATATGTACAATCCTGTGTTTCAAGCTACATGTGAAACTTCCAGGGTTAAATCATCAAGTTGGTACTGAATTCCAGCATTTTGCCCTCTTTGTTTTATATGAAAATGTTAGAAATTGGAGAGAAAATAGCTGGTAAAATCAACTTAGGTAGTATTGGACAATATTGCACAATGTGTCAGAATGGTTAAGCCTAAATTGCAAGCTAATTTTCAGGATTCTTTTTGAACCAGTCAAAAATATTAGGACTTATACCTATGATGTATTTCAATGATTCAATTTCACAATGTTATCCATACACTTGCCATATATATTTAAGTCATCTGAACTTTGAATTTCTCTTTTGAACATAAAACAAAGGCTGTTAAATTTTGAATATAATACAAACAGCATTACTTAGCTAATTAAGTTTGCGACTGAATAATCTGGAACAATATGCTTGTATGTTTTTTGGTATTTCATAAAATAGCTTGAAAGTATGGATTATTTGTGAAATTGAAACAGGTAATTAAGATGCAAGTTAGTTTGGTTGAGTACTAAGCTGCCAAGTGCCAATAAATTGTGTTGATGATGTTAAAGTTGTTATTGAGATACTTACCAGTCTGATGGATTATTTTTGGCTAAAAGTTAAGAAATGTTGGGAAGTAATTGTTTCAATTAAATAACTGTTTAACTTTTTAAGAGAGGAATTCATGTGTGTTTATTGTGTGGAGAGACACAAATTTACCCTTATTCTGTTACATTTTTTAGGGTAAAATTGTGTCAGTTAATGATAAAACTATAATTGTATGTGATATTTTCATTTTTCTTTGCCTTACTATGAATTCAGGGATAGAAAATTATGTTAAAGTTGTCATTAATTATGAAGATAACAGTTAATTAGTTGGCTTGTTGTAGTCAAGGTTTCTGGTGTGAGACTTTTCTTTACAATTTCATTCTTTGGATCACAAAGTATTAAACTTTGGGTTCTATTTATGAATATTGTGTTTGTCATTTAATATATTTTTCCTTACAATATGAGTTTAGATAGTTATGTAGTAAATTGTTCTCACCAATCTTTGCAGATTAATAGAAAAAGTTATTTAATATTTCAAGTAGTAATATTTGACTAGTCTTTAAGTCTGTTTTTTTCAAATACAGGCTCAGTTAGCGAAGTGCTATTGCTCAAAATTTGAAGGTATTTTGATTTAATGCTAACTCCTATTCCATAAGAAGTTTTTTCTTTCTTAATTCTTGTATGTTATGATAAACTTAATATTTAAAGGCTTTCTTTGATAGTTTTGGCAGCAGTCTAGTTTTTATTTAGTACTGCAAAAACAAAAGGGGTCATTTTTTGATCTCTGACTTTCAAAATTTAGTTCTTGTGTATAAATACCATTTTTTTGCAAATTATTGCTTGTATATGAGTCTAACTTGTCAAAGCCTTTGTCATAAATACCTACGCAAAGAAAGCTGTATTCTTATTTGCTCATAGAGTTATATATTGGTTGCTTGAATTATGTATACAAAAAGCTTGAATGATTTTCATGATTGGTACATGAGTTACATCTACATTTTAGTAGGATCATATATATTGAAACTGACTCCAATGAGTTCATCTACATTTCATAACCAATATAAGTCACTCCGCTGATAATTTCACTCTTATACAGTATGTTGTGTTGATATCCGTTTTTGCCACTATTCGACCATACATTTTCATACAGTTCAAATCATTTCGTTTTACATTATATTGTCATACCATTATTTACCTGTTTACAGTCATGTTAATTATTTTATTACAATTTGCATTGAATAAATGATGTACAATTTTATATTTTATCTTGTTTTCTCATTACTTTTGTGTCTCACTATTGAGTTTCATTTGTTGATAATGTGTTTATGCCTTTATCTCTTGGTTGTCTACCTGCACAGTAAAACCTTATATATATAAAAACCACCTGTGGGACCAAGGACAAATTGTCTTTATGTCAGGTTTTTCTTATCTGATTGAATATAGGAGAATTATGGAAAGCTGAAAATAAGTGGTCATTATGATGAGGTGGTATTAATATTTGACCACTCAATGGTTTAGCAGTACAGCCCTTATCAGCCCTTGTCAGATAATCCATTAATCCTATTTGTCAAATACAGAAAAAAGGCAAAAGCTACCAGTATTTCACAGCATTTGAGTGGACTTAAGAGATAGCAAGCTGTATGAATTTCATTATTGTGCTGAACATCCACATAAAATCTTCAAAAAATTATGATTCCAATCCACGACTGATTTACAAAGTGTTGAGTCACTTTTGATATGCCAAGTTTTTCTTGCTTGTATTTTGTACTTGATACATAAGAATCCCCACTCTAGATCTTAGTAGAAAACTGATTCTCTGATTGGTTGATTGAGAGATTGTAGGAACATAATCTGGGCAAAACACAAGTTTTTGTTGTAAAAGTTGATGAATTGTATTACATTCAATATCTTTGCCTCCCGCATTTTTTTGCACATTGCTGGAAAGGAACTTGTTAATACTGTCTGGTAAATTCAAAACAGTGTAAAATGTTTTGTAAAAAAAACACTATTGATAAATAGTGTTGAAATTAAATCTTATCAAAGAGAACATAATTATCCTGAGTTTATATAATTGAGGATACATGAAGTTAAGAAGTAGCCTTTCATATTTCACCTTTGGCATATATTTTTACAGTAAACTTTCAATGTTGAGTGAATATTGAACTACACAAGTAATTGTGATCAGATTTACTGATACTTATTGAAAAATTTATTGATAAATAAAATGTGAGAAATACAGACTATAAGTTGCACTGTAAGTGTAATAGTATGAGATCTTTACTCTTTAGATAAGTTTAAAGCTCTCTATTGTCAACTCACAATGTTTGTGAGATAACAGAGATTGTTACGTGTAAACTGAATTGATTGTTAACTGATAAATTGATGGATAACTGTAATGGCAAATTTTGTTATCATTTTTTTTATTATTAATTGAAATAATTATTCTTTAATGAGAATTTTGTGCAACTTTCCCCCTTTTCCTGGACTAAGATAGATCTAGAGCTCTGTTTTTCAAACTGTATAATCTTATTTTGCCTCATCTATAAATAAAGCATTATTTTTTTATTGGTTGTTTGGGATCTTTGATCAGCAGTTAAAGATAAATGTTTAAAAACTACTCATCTCATAAGCATCTTGGTTAAAAAAAATCTTCGTTAAAAAAATTGCGAATAGTACGTACGTGTGAAGTGCGAATCAAGTCGGGGCGAATATTTTTAGGATGAAATGGCCCGGTTAAAGGTCAAGGATGATGTGAGGGCTCATATCTGGAGTTTGGACGTGTGTTTAAGACGACCCATTTCTGATATGCACTTGATGTAACATTCACAGAGTGAGTGACAAATGAATGGAAATTATTTCATAGAATATTTTACACGTGTTAAAGTCGAATTCGCCTGCTATTTGCATTGATATATATAATTTGATCAGAATTCGGACAGTTAATTTTGGATGGTTATTGTTTGCTGATTTAAACGATTGGATACGATATTTTATCTTATTGAAAGATTGGGTAAACATATTTTAACGTGATAATAGTTAGTACTCTGTATGGATAGTTGTTACGTTGTTTCTTGTCAAATAGTGTGTGCTATTTAACATTGAATCAGTATGTAAAAGTGCCTTGATCAGACACAAAATTAATTGTCACTTTCTTCTCATCTGTTTTGTAAAAAAACAGAAACAACAGTTTTCAGTCAACGCTTTCAAAGCTTAAGTTGTGCCCTGCATATTTGTTTTAGCTTAGTCCCTTTTTGTCAATTTGTGGGGATTTTAGTGGACAGATCATTTACACTACACATTTAAATTCTTATCATATAATGAGTAATTCTTTGTTCGAGCATAAAGAGTAATTTTTCCAGTTTAGTTTCTCCAACAGTGCAATCAAAGTTACCGATTTATTCGATGGAGTAGTTTGGTTGGGTAAAATTAGATTGCTGTGTGTTGTCTGATGTGTGAAGTATTGTAGCTCAATGTGAGTACAGCACAATAAGTATAAAGGTTTTCTAAATGTTTTAGTCATGTCCATTGTAATTCACAAAATAATCTGTGACATATTACAAATGCAATACAATTCTAAATTTCAGATAAATTACATGGGAAAGAATATTGTTTACTAGAAGTTGAGGAAACAGTCATGGCAAAGATTTTAGGAATTGAATTTGCTCCACTGAATATTCCTTTATCCAGACGGATACAGACGCTTTGTACTCTGCAATGGACTCTAACCTTCTTGATTGGAGGATTCGGATCCTTGTTTCTCTTTATATATTTACTTTTCACAAATTACTATTGGATTCCACTTCTGTATTTAGTCTGGTATGTGTATGACAGAAATACAGCTGAGACTGGGGGAAATCCAATTGGGTGGATTCGTAGATCTTTTGTATGGAAAAAAATGGCCGAATACTTTCCTGCCCAGCTTCATAAGATGGCTGATCTGGACCCTAAGAAGAGTTACATTTTTGGACTACATCCTCATGGTATCATGCATGCTAGCGGCTTTCTATCATTCGCTACTGAAGCAACGGGGTTCAGTGAGAAGTTTCCAGGACTGTCTCCTCATTTAGTGATTCTTGCTGGGCAGTTTCAGTTTCCTTTTTATCGAGATTATCTTCTAACTAGTGGTATGATTTTACTATTTAATTTTACAATAATTAAGCAAATTCAGTTTTCATTAAGAAAAATAGCTGTCTGAGAGTCAAAGGCACTGACAAGTTATTTTTAATTTCCCTACTTGCATATTCATGCAATCTTCTAATTGTTATAATCCACAGTTGTATTCATTATACATGTTGGATTATCAAAGCGAATATTTATTATTGGCCCAGCTAATTGCTTTATTTGCAGTTTCTTCCAGGATCTCACACTTGCAATCATTAGATCAGACAGTGACTGTCAGCACTAGCAACTGAGCTATCAAAGCTGAACATTTTAGCAAGTGAATATCTCAAACCACTTTCCGAAGATGTGTATAGTATTTTATTTTTTTATAATTTTTGTTAAAATTTCAGGTATGGCATCAGTCAGTAAGAAAAGTTTTGAATGGATTTGCAACAATCCAGGTCACTGTGCTTGTGTGGTTGTAGGCGGAGCAGAGGAGGCCCTGGAATCTAAACCAGGATGCTTTAATCTTGTTCTAATGAAGCGCAAGGGATTCATTAAGCAAGCTTTAAGATATGGGTAAGGCCAGAAAAAATAGTGGTATTTACGGTTACCCAACCGACTTTAGTTTTTAGCGCCATCCATAAAGTTTCTAAGAGCAAAATTTCTAAGTACAAAAATATTTAGGGACAAAGAGTACATCTTGTGTATGAAATTATGGCCAGTGATTACTAGTCAGGGATCATTACCACTTGACCACCTGAAAGACTCTGTTTGGTATAAAAGAAATAAATAACTGCATTGTATGAGTATCTGAGAAAAAATATAAGCATTTGCTATTCTTAATTTGTTGTAGATCTTCATTGGTTCCCGTGTTTTCCTTTGGAGAGAATGATTTATATTTACAAGTCGGTAATCCTGAAGGATCATACTTACGTAGATTGCAGCTGTTTTTGATGCATAAGGTTTTCGGATTTTCTTTGCCTGTGATTCGTGGACGAGGCGTCTTCAATTACACTTTTGGAATTTTACCTTACAGAAAGCCTCTGAATACTGTCGGTAAGTTAGTTTTTCATTTGTTCCACCTGTCCGTCTGTTCATCCATCTCAAAATTTGTTGATTGACTACTTATTAAAAAATTCTCAGTCAGATTTATTGCGTGTTGTGAGTTTAATATATGCACAATGTTAGCAGTATTTAGCTGAGTTAGGAGCATGCTGTAAACACTTGTGTGCATGTTTTTACATCCAGAATTTCCCCAGGACTTGCTGATTTTTTAAATTGATTTCGTTTTATATTTTTTGGTACATGTATTTAATAATTGATTTCACACGTATATTTCAGTTGGAAAACCAATCATTGTGGAGAAGAAGACAGATATAACTCAAGAAGACATCGATGAACTACATGTCAAGTATGTTGAGGGACTTACAGAAGTGTTTGAAGAAAATAAGGAGAAATTTGGAATCGACAAATCTGTCCATTTGAATTTCTTTGAGTAATTTGAGAAAGAAATCTTTCCTTGACGAAGTCACATTGTTAACTACATGAATTGAGATGGTGATATAAAGATTTTGATATTTGAGGTTTTGCTCATGTCTGTTAAAAATGAAAATTCTTCAAAGATATTTGGCTTTGTATTGATATAAATGTGACCTGAAATATTTCTATCGTGTTCAGACTTATGTGCCATCTTTCTTATAGAGGTTAAACCTTAATATGTGAATTATTAGGATGTTATGTGTTTGAACCTGTCTAAATGTCAAAGAATCTGATTGGCTTTTCTGTGGTTGGTTTTAAAACTAACCAATAGTGAGGCTGCATTTAATGACTGGTCCTAAACTAAGTTTTGTACCCTTGATCCCTTGTTTGGGGTCAGTAATTTGCTCATTGTCCATAAAAACAGCACACTGTGATTTAATGAATGTTTGGAGTAAAATTTATGTGTAAGGCCATAGGAAAAAAGTCTTACCCCACCCATGCCTGTCTATAACCCTCCCCACCCACTGTTACATATCGTTGGTCAATGTTTGATGAAATTTGACTCATGACTCATTCGAAAGACTCTAAGGAGTAAAACAAATATTCCTGGTTTTTACTGACCTGACAGACCTTTATTTTGTTCTTTCGACTGTGACTGTTTTAGGTCAGGGTCAATTTTTTCTTGTAAATATTTTCATTGTATTAAGAACAATATCTCTGAATTTAAAAACATGTAATTCTGCCAACTTACAGACTCTATATTTTTGGGCAATGTTAGTGGGAGCATGATATTTATGTCTGTCTTAAATGAAACGTAAGAAGTACCCACCTGATCAACTTTTTCTGTAAAAATCAGACTGGAATTAATACATGTATTATTTTCTATGGCCTGAATGTAATTTTCTGTTTCTTTTATCTGCTCGAATAATAATTGCCAATTCTAGTAGTATATATTTTTGTATCATTCACGGGGTCATTGCGTCCTATGTATTACTTTAAAGTGTATTTTACTACGATCTTGTATTGTTTCATGTGTCATAAACTAGGAACCAAAGTATGGTTTATGTATGATGTGAACCAGTCTGAAATTTACCAATGTAAGGTATACATTTGGAGACTGTATCCAAAATTAGTTTAAGCTCTTTCTTGTCTTATCTTTTACTGTTGTATCTTCACTAAACCTTATGGTTAAAGTATATCAGTTGTTGCTATGGATGCATGTCACATTTTCACAAAAGTATCTCAGTTGAGATCTCCTTCATTATAAAAAAATTGTGTTGTCTATTGAACTGGATATATTCAATTGATTTGTGCCTTAAGACCAATCTCAAAATCTAAGCACCTGATTGGTTGTTTCTGATCTCTGAACCATATTGACCAATCAGAGGGCTTCATTCTGAGGCTGGTCTCTGAATTCATATTTGTAATATTGAACCCTTATTTCTTAAATTCTAACAACTTGTGATCT
Source organism: Lutraria rhynchaena (assembly GCA_008271625.1). NCBI lineage: Eukaryota > Metazoa > Mollusca > Bivalvia > Venerida > Mactridae > Lutraria > Lutraria rhynchaena. The sequence continues at coordinate 1,457,546 of VIBL01000039.1, forward strand.
TAAGTATGTTGAAAAGATGAATATTTTAAGCCATCATTGTAGAAAATAACTATTGGTAATTTTTTGCTTGTTGTTTCTGCTTCGGTACTGTTATTCGTGTTATGAATTTTTGTATAATGAAACAGTATAGCTGATTCTTAAAATGTGATGTTTTTCAGTGAGAAATCTAATGTTTTGTCATTCCAGTTTGTATTTTCACTTTGTGTTTATGAATGTATTTCATCTTTATGTTGTTAAAATAAATGTGATAATTCAAGGTAGATATATTGCAGTATGTGACTATAATGTTAACTCAGTCATTTCTTGAAGCTTCTCCAGGAAAAGTTTCAAAACCAAGGAAACAGTTTTCACAAAATTGTTTTGAATTAATGTTAAGGCAATTTTGAATTGCAATATTGAAGAAATGTCTATCATTTCATTATTTCTGATATAGGTTATTGTTTTTTTTATATGTTTTTGTTATTTCATTGTCTTTCTGTTGAATAATCCATGACACTCTTTAACGTTCTTTTTGGTATTTGAGTCGCTTTGTGTTGATTTGTGGTGTTCTTTTGTGCCACCACTTGGTTTGTTCATGTGAAATTTACATAATAGTCTTTCTTCTACTTGATTGTTCTTTTTGTTCATTAAAGATGTTTTGGGTATGTATGTATATTAAATCATGTTCTATCATTTGTCTCAAATCAGTGTTTATCCTAATGAATATCTTTCTTTAAAAAAAACAAAACTTTGTGTTCTTTAAGCATGATTGGTATTTTTAGGACCTTTGGTTAAAATAGTGTTCTATATTTTTTCATAATTCATGTAAATTCATGCAGTTTAATGAATGATTTTTTTTTCATGTTACCATTAAGTTTCATGTACATTGTATAATTATATATATATTGTAGTTATTTATAATGCTAGTCCAATATTTGCCATTTAGAGTTATTGTTATTATTATTATTATAAACTTGCCTACTACTAATGTGTATTTAATTTATATTAACCAGATATATATCATGCTTATGAAAATGTGAGAATTTAATTAATTGTATGAGTGGATGAAAGAATGTGGCAATTCTGTATCATAGATTTCTCTACACGGACTTTATTGAGTTTACTTTAAAACAGCCGCATCAGACTTATTGGTGGACAAAATCAAAATGCATATGTATCTAAAACTCGTTCTTGAATCTTTAAATGCTTGCATTTTCCTAGCCTGCAAATGAAAAATATCAATTTTATGCCCTTTATTTATAATAATGATATAAAATGATTGAATGTTTGAGTGTCCAAGTGATTTAATGTGAGAACGGAAGTACAATGTACAGTGTATGTGAAGATGTTTATTTTTCTGTTTTGTTTATTTTGCAGTAGATGACAAATACTGTGTCATGGGCCTGATTATTTGGTGCTATTTGTATAGATTTAGTTCTAGTCCCTGTGTTATTTTAGCTCATTTTGACAAAACATCAAATGAGTTAATATTATCACTTGCCATTGTTTTTGTTCATTTTCTGTCATCTTTTTAAAGGTGGATCCATTTGTGTATTCTTGTATATTTTTTGTATAATTTCACTCTTGCATGCGAAATTTGTTTTGTTTTACATTAAGTAAAACACACTGATTGAGTTAAGATAAATATTCTAAAAAAAATTCAATATTAAGTATTTCAGCTGTATTCTGAAATATTGTTTCATAACGAAAACAAAAATTAACAATGTAGAGGTGTTTTTTTTATTTATAGCCTAGCAAATGATGTTGAAGTATAAATAGGGGTCATTTTACATTCAGTCAGACAGTTGGCTTATCTGGCTACACTTTAAAGCTGAAAAGTCGCCAAATGACCTTGGCTGTTGGTGTGATGTTAAACCCCGGAGAAAAACAAAGATGTCAAAACTAGGCAGCTGTAGTGAGTGTTTGTTAAAACCACCTTGAAAAAAAAGTTCATTTGATCTAACCTTACATGCTATCATCATTAGTTCTTTTATTTTTTTCATGCTTATAAATAGATTTAATTTCTGTTATTGTTGCTTCACAGAATTATATATAGTTCAAATGTTTGTAGATTAATAATTTGTTAGTTGTTGATTAAGATTGATTGATTATTATTAATTATTACTTCAGTAAATTTGAATGTATGTACAAATGGGTAAATAATTAAAAGTATGCAATGTTTGCTGTTTTTGTTCTACTATGGGACCTACAACATCCAACATAGGGTGGTGAGTCCAATCTTTTATTCAGAATTTTAGTTGCTTTGTTACTTCGTTGAATCTTATCTTCCCTAGTGGTGCATTAATCACTACCACCTAAACTGGTCCCTGTCTGTTGACTCTGTCAGGATTCCATTTGTTTTAATTTCATTAATTTGCTTATTGTCATTGTCTTCCAAAGCAATGGAACTGATGATATAATTACAACGAATGTGGTATCAATCATTAAAATATTGCGCAATTTTTTGGCCGAATCACGTAGATCTACGTATAAGAATTACGTTTTTATGCAAGTATTAATTTGTACGTTGTCTCATCTATGCTTGGATTGTTAAAGCCCAGATTATTACACAGAACAACAAAACTGATGATGTCATCAAAACGTGTGTACCACCATTCGATCCATCTGATGTAGCCCCATTGTAAGTAACTGTCAAGTTTTGTCCAAATCTGCTCAACAAATTCAGAGCAACGCCGTTAGTCCATCCAAATCCTTCCTGGAAACCAAAGAATAAAATATGTTATCAAGAAAATGTCAGCAGAACATTCTGTATTTTCTGTCAATAATAACGCCGTTAGTCCATCCAAATCCTTCCTGGAAACCAAAGAATAAAATATGTTATCAAGAAAATGTCAGCAGAACATTCTGTATTTTCTGTCAATAATATCCCCAGTTTTATTGCAATGGGTAATATTAGGTACTTGACAAAACCATCGTCAATAGTTTTAATAAATAATGAATTATTTCTGAACAAATAATATTAAAAATGCCTTTTAACTTAAGTTTAGAATTTACATAATAAGCGAGCGGTCTATTTTCACTAATACTGTTCTTAGTGTATAGAAATGTTATCTCAATTCTGGTACTGAAATCTCACAAATATATATGACCTGTAACTAGGAAACATACATACTTGCACATCATATTCACCTCCTCCACCACGTGACCCCATCTCTGTAACTACATACTGAAATACATGTACATGAAATTATTAAAACTGGTTATGTAAACTTTGTGAAGTTAATGAAGTAGAATATCACTTTTATTTGTACTATCTATTTATGCTGCTTAAAACATAATCATACAAGAGGCAATTGTTTCATTAAAGTCATCGTTCTGAAGATAATAAATATGATTTAGCTCAAATCTCGGTCTCGTTACCACGGTTATGACACTTATTCAACAAAAAAATCAATGACAAGCAGAACAAATACCATAATACCACATTCATCATCCTACTCAACCAGAAAACACTTTAACACACAAAAAACCAGAAGATGCTGACTATGTGACCATTGGTAATTTTAAAACATCTGACTCTCTGGTATATTATTGAGATTATAAAGAAACAATGAACTGGAAGTCCTTAAGTATGAGCATTTGTTTTCACCGTATTACCTTTTCAAACATATGATCCGTTCTCTTCCAGCCAATGAAATTGCTCTCTATCCAGGCATCAGCCAATCTCAGCGCGAGTTCCCTACTATCTTGGAACTTACTGTCAGCCAAAGCAGATATAACCACATGTTCTAATGGTGGCCATACGTTCGGATAGTCCCATTGCTGGCCGGTCTCCAAGAGTGATGTAGGTATGCCACTAGTGCTATTTATTGCTTTGGAATTCTAAAACCATGTACAACATATACATGATATGTAACAAAACATAAACAGTAATGAAATAATCATAAAGAATATAAAAAAGACTGATTCAAAAGGCCGCACACAAAGGACACCCCACTCTTTCATGTTTCAGTTAGCATTCTGTATTAATATTATGTGAATATTCCATCAACTCCTTATATATCAAAAACTGGTACGCTTTCGTCTTTGAATGTATTCAAATATATACAGGCCTATTAGGATCAGAGCTTTTTTCGACCGATGTACGTACAATTGATCATTAAATATGTCCCCTTTAAATTTTAGACATGAAAATAATATTATTCAGTTTGCAAGAAAACTGTTCAATTACCACTGGAAATGCTTAAATATAGCTTACGTACTACTAAGTATCTAAAGACTTTTTCTTCTATATTACTGTTTTCGCTGCTATAGCAACCGACAAAGAGCGGGAAAACGTTGGAAGGAAAGAAACGTTTCCTAGCACTCTTATCAGAGAGCAAGTGATCGAACCAAGCTCCGGCTTCCTCATCCCAGAACACTTTGTGCATCAAATCTACTCTTTGGTCATACATAGTGTTGAAGTGGATGGAGGCATTGTGCTCCCCTGAAATGCGCCATTTATTAGTGCGCGGCGTGATATAAAACGTTCGCGGAAATGTTCAATTTTCTTTCAGTTTTTAATGAATTTTTTCTTCGAACGCGCATTACATGGCATTTGAATGATTACATTCAGTTACCATTTCCGATTTGGTGAAATGACATTATCAATTACTAATTTAGTACTAAATTAATTTCTGAATTACCAATTAAATCGTAGAACTTTGCCATTATTTGTTCATTCCAGCATAAAATACTGTTGAGATCTACTGGAATGACGTCGTTGGTATTTGTGTAGGTCAGCCATTTTGTTATATCCGAGCTCTCCTGGAAATGAGGCGCGAACCAGCGGGAAGAAAAATCCCATCCAGATTCAGCTGCTGAAGCTAAATCTTCGTAAATAGCTGAAAATAAATTATTCATTGTTTCAATGTTGCAATCCAAATAACTTAAAAGACTCGCAAGTGCTTAAGGAATATGAATTGCTAGCTTTGTCGTTAAATTTAATTGACATGTATAATTGCTGTATTACATGCTTTGAAACATGTTTTTTTATTGTTTCAGGCACTTATTGAGCAAAATTATTCCATATTGTAGTTCTACTCATCCAACCATTGATGACACGAAACATAAAACATAACAGCCTCAGCATGATCCCCCCCAAAAACTTTGTTCACTTCAGTTTAGCGGCGTACCAACAGCCAAGGTCATTTGTCAACTGTCCAGTTTACAGTGAAGGAATACCCCAGGCTTACATCTGGGTACAATCATCGACCTTCGCTAAGCCAGCTTCCTCACAAGTGAAATTGGCCTCGGATGGGATTTGAACAGCGGTGAGGGGCTAGTGATTAAAAGTCAGAGACCATAACCACTCAACCACAGAGACCTCTCTAAAGCACTTGTATGGATTAGAAAAAACAGGCAAAGAATTACTATGTAACACAAATATTTTATTGCAAATATTCTGGTCAGGGGCGTCATTTATTTTCAGTTACACAGCCAAATTTTGATATCATTACAAATGAGTACTCCAACCAGTACTAGTATTTCATGGTTGAAATGAATGTGGTTGAATGCACGACAAGGCTATACTATGACACATTGACCTACCTCTATCATTTTGAGCTCGTTGTGTTACCTGATCCTCATTAAAAGATTCCGGCCTGAAAACAGACTGGAAATATACATAATCAATATAACTAAAAACAAATAATAGTATTCGGAAATATTCGAATGATCCATACGTGACGACGGCACATGTTTTAGTACACTCATCACTTACAGTATAACCAAACAACGACAAACGTTTTATTCAAATTATGTCTATTCTCAAACATATTCGTATTTTGATACGGTATATTCATTGTTATTATCTGTTGTGAAAGTATCATTAACTTTCTTCCAACACACAGTTGTTAAGGTCTTATTAATGCATGTACGTACAAAAACTATTTTCAACAACTCACCTTGGCGTGTCTATAGGAGCACTGTACCGGTTTAAAATCTGATCTACGTCATACTGAACGCTCCGATTGGTCATCCAGAATTTGTATTCATCCGCTAGATAGGGAATACTTTCTCGGAGGAAGTTTGTGTCGTTAGTCGCCTCTATGTACATATCTACCATTGGAATCAACAGAGGCGGTTGTGATCTTCGTGTGTAATAAATTCGGTTACCATTTGGTACTAACCCATATCTAACAACAGAACGAACACTGTTATGTAGTTTCTTTGAAAGTGTTACACAGTTACAGTGAAATCATTCTCTAAATCAAAGTGGCAACAGATATAGAATACATGTATTTCAATAATCAACAGATCTTGCTAGTTTCCCCTAGTTAACGCAAATGATTGAAGTGTTTAAAACATTTTGTACTCTGTAATACATGTAAAACTGTGAATGTAATCCTGTATTTTGACTGGATAACCGCTTGTGTGTCAGAAGCTCTTAAAAGTCATTCATTATGTGTCGTAATTGGGTGGTGTTTGAAAGGTTAAGGGGACACAGCTTAAGAAGCCATAGCAAACATGAAACTTTAATATGAACAGGAATAATACAGACAAATTAAAACAGACTTACCACGCATTATTTCCTAAAATACAATGTATACCAAAAGATTTAACAAAATGAGGGTATTGAACAAAAGGTCATGGATACATTAATTAGTGTAAACATACAGAAACTGCCAAAATCAAGCATTACAGTAATTCAAAGATAACGGAGTGTGTGACAGGAACAATACCTTTTGATTAGAGACATGAAGTTTTGTAGCATTCCTTTGGCCGTTTGGTGCATCTCACACGTTAACAAACCTTGGATGACCCAATAAGAATCCCTATAGAGGAAAGATAGAGTGACATGACAGATACATAGTTATAAGGGTTGTTACAAGTAGAGACAAAGGTCCGGAGAGAAAATAAATTCTTAGTGAGATTTTTTGTGTGACTCAAGCTCTACAAATATGTCTTCATTTCTTTTCTTACGCTCCAAAGGTATTGTAGAGCTATGAAAAGTTTCAAAATGATTGATTTCCTAAAATAGTGTCAAATTTCCACATTGAATATGTTGAAGTTCTTCAGTCTTTAAGTGTTTAGATTTTAGAAATAATTGATATAAATGGCTAAACGAAACTAAGCCATACTAACCAGTAATACGTTTCTCTGAATCGACCGCCCGGTACTATAAATGGTTTTTCCAAATAAATCAATGAATATCTATTCTGATGGTCTCTGACATGTGTTTTAATCTAAAATGTAGAAAAAAGGTTAAACAAAAATTCACTAAATTAGAAGATCTATTCACTACCGGCTCTCATTTCATGGTTTGCAAATCAGTACTCGCGCCTTGTAAGTCAAGGACTAAAATGAGGCTACAGAATCTCGTAAACCACAGGCGTAATTTGAACACAAATTGGAAGGCTTGAAGTCTATAACTCTAGTATAATTCACGACCATCATTTAAATCCATTCAGTGTGTACCTCAGGACTGGCTCAGGTATTCTTGTTTTAGGGCTGACCGGCTTTATCAAATCGAACGTACAAACACGAATATATTCCTTAGGAACCGAACAACGACTTCACTATATCCATGCTTCACTACAGTAGTATATGGTTATGGCGAATGAAATAATTATTTCAGTATATACATATTTCTCCGTATCCATGATGGTGAAAAAAGAAAGCTGCATTATTTTGGGGAAAAAAACCGAAAATTTCACTATATACGATTTTTAACACTATCCAAGATCATAACTCGTATTGTTTTTGGGGGTAATGTAACTGCAAATATACTTGAAGGTACAGAATACATAAATAATTTGTGTAAAAGAAACCCCAATTTTCAATCATAAATACCACCACCCACTTTAGGGGCATGTTATTACACATTAAATTTTTTTGTGATGCCAGACATACATTGCACATAAACATCCATTTTCAATTTAATTTCTAAACATGACTTAATCAGTAGGTAAGAAAGACTGTTTCTATACCTTTCTACCAAGGTGCGACCATGTCTTGCACAAAAATCGTCCAAATTCTTTCAGATTTTGGTCTTTCACATTGTCCAGAAAAGCAGGACTACAATAAACATATAAACAATCAAATCAATGTATTCACTTACACGGAAGAAGGGTTTGAGATACGCTTTCGAAGCTGGCTTCAGACACATTTTAAGTAATTTTGGGTTAAACTAGGGTGATTTACAGAGAATTTATTACACCTAAGGTCATTTTTGGTTAAGTGAAGGTATTTTATACAGAATTTATCACAGCTATACCATCACAGGTTCGTTACGACTGCCTGTGGCTTTAATGAATCAGTCAATGTAAGGATATCCTTTTTCTATACTAAGTTATATCAAATTTCACCTTTAGGACTATAAGCTTTACAGACGTGAAAGACGCGTAGGTAGTAACTTATACGCCCCAAAATAATGCTACTACATAAGTGTAAAGAAAAAGAGAAAACCCGTAAATTCTATCAATCATTCTTATATCATTTTTGCAAGTTGTAAAAGAGTAAAGGTCTGTCATACATACCATAGGCATGCTCTATAACTTGGATTTATAGAATGACACCACAAGTGGTTACAAATGTCATTAATGCGCATTAATACAGTAAAACCCATGAAAACCGGACCTTTTCTTGGCCAACAGTCCGGTTTTCTGAGAATTCCTGTTTTCAGAGAACTATTGATCAGCCAAGAGAAAAATGGACTTGAAAAATCGTCCTATTTTCAGAAAAATCAGGGGTTACACTGTACTAGTATTTGACATGAATGTTGTTTTACAACCTGTCCGTGTAGTCCTCTGGTGTCCAGGGTTCAAACTCCATGTTTGGACCTTCAAAATAATCATCAAGGAATTGTCTCAACTGTGCCTTATTTGGAGTTCTGGTTCCAGACAAACTGAGATTTGCAAACGCCGATATAACAACCTCTGAAATTGAAAGGAAAACCTGGGATATCATTATGCAAGGCTCTCATTCAGATCTCAAATCTTTACTTCGTCTGGTTCCGAAAAGCATAAATTTTGTCAGCCGCTTGCAATAGAGACAAACAAATATTTTTTTGAATTTGGCCTATATGTCCAATAACAACAATATTGTCAGAAAATGATTTCCATTAAAACATATTAGGTCACAAAGACTATAAACCCTTGTTAATTCTACATTCTGCTTTGGAATGAGTCTCATACGAGGATTAACATTGATTTTATTACAATATCCCAATAAAGCATTGATGGAATCCGCAGCTTGTACGGTAATACAGGAATTTTCTTATAAAGACAACCAAAGGAAACATTGTCACAATCATGAAGTTTTCTTCTCGTGAGGGATTTTATTCTTTTAATATCAATTAGATGCAATTGATTTCATGGTGCCGAAAATTACCTATTTAATCGGCAGTTCTAAGGTTACTCCTAAGGCTTTTTATTTCAATGGTGACCAACACATACGGACATACCTGAAACAGCAGTCACCTGAGGATAAAAGCCACAATATTACCATTGGCTACCCAATATACTATACTTATAAGCTATATTTTGTTCTACTTTGGTTTCCTTTCATTACAGGTTGGGCTGGACTTTTCTTTCCGGCCAGTATCTAGATGTGCGTAAATTTGTAAGATAAGGCCATCTTTAAAAATTTGTTGGTTTGCGGTTTTGCGTCCTAAAACGTTTTAGCGATTTTAGAGAGATTTTGTTTTAGTTCTTTATTCCAGCATTTCGTTTACAGTACAGGCATTCAATGTTTACAATAAAGTTGCCTATTTACCGACCCACTGTTATAAGTTTTTGGTCGCCAAACCGCAAATCAACATTTTTGAGGATGGCCGCATTCAAATGTTGTATTTTACCTGGATCAAACTTTATATTCATATCAACGAATGTCTTTGAGTCAGGAAAAAGTCGAGCATTTTGTATGGCTTCCAGTATCGGTCCCTTGCACCAAATGTCACTGAAACAAATTTAGAATGAAACACCTTGAATTTTTTTTTGTTGTGGTTGAATTACCAATGCCTGTCATAATCACTTGTATACTTATTGAAGAGTCAGTCACTTTTTATCCACCCGCATGATGGACATTAAAGATTGTGCATACAGAATAACGCGAAAAAGACGGACGGACGGACGAACTTGTGGACACATAACACCCGTCTTCCGTAATTATAACTGTCGTTATGTTGGCTAAAAGCCTTCACATAAAACATCATGAAAACGAAACGTTATGACCGGGAGAACACGGTTATAGTGATTTTCTTGGGACCTGATTAATATCTTCGTTATATAGTGGAACCTCTCTAAACCAAAGGAGCCCGGGACTAGGTCATTTGGCCACTTTAGAGGGGATGCCAGTTTAGAGGGGATTTTTGAATTATATAGTAATGAAGTCAGGAACAGAACATTCTGCCGAATTAGAGGGAGAACCGTTTTATAGACGAACCGGTTTAGAGGGTTTCCACTATATTCATATTTTACTATACCCATAAAAATATCAATGAAATAAAGAAGGGTGGAGGGGACGTGTTTAGGGGCAGTGAATACTTAACTGTATCAGATTCTTCTCCATATACGAATTTACTCTAACCGTGTTTCACTGTAGTTATGCACGTAAATATACATATTATATAAATTAAACACTGAGATCAAATGATAATTGTTAATTCGAATAAATTACACTCACCTGTCGCACGCCGGAAGTCCATTGGCTGGATATGACGTCAGAATTAACCCGACAATCACGTAATGTAGAAATATATTGTTCCGCATTTTCATTTTCAGGCTTTTTATAAATTTCACGCGAAAGTCGAAAACCACTACACTCCGTAAAGCAATTTTTATGAATTTCACGAGAAGCACGAAAATGTCAGGCTAGACAATCCACATCTCCGATTTCACGATTTGTACGAAATCCTCGAAGAACACGCAATCAAACATCCGGTTGAAAAATCCTGCTTACCAAAACGTAGAAACGTTTTAATTGACACTAACGGAAACTGTAGCTTGATATTTTTCATTAAGATAGATTATGCGTCTGTTTGCACAACGAATACGCTTTGTTAGGCTACATATCAATAAATGTTTCTGGGTAGAGAGATCAGTCTAAAAGCAAGCATCTGATTGGTTGTTTTTTTGTGTTCACTCCCAAAATTGACCAATGATATAGCAGGATTCATTCGAAGAGTTGTCTTCAAACACGGTTTTGTGTCTGAAACGAAATAAGTTATGAAATGTCAATTTAAAAATCGTTACAAAATGAATTCAATGAGGTTATATATATGTTTGGTACATTCGAGTGTTAAACTGTGCCCCCATAACTAGTTTACCTCTCCGTAGACTGTTTCAAGGCTGTACCCTCGGGGAGGTTGTGTTTCATGCACCATTTATGTATTGTCTTGTATGTGGGTTTTGGGTGGAGGATTTGAGGGAGGGTAGTAGTTTCGGAAGAAAAAATACATGCGAACTTTTCACCCACACTGAGTCGTAATATTATTTAGACCTGCGGTTTTGGACAAGTCTTCGAAACATTTGATTGACTGTTTTAAACACTTACATTGAATTGACCAATGAAAAGACTGCATTCTAGAGGTTTTACCGGATACCTGAACAGTTTTTACATCGGCCTACATTTTTCGGATGTTATTTGCTCTGTTGAATGGCATAAGCACATTACATCATTAATAATATGTGCTTAACATCTACAGTATTTATCTATACGGTTTAACGTAGTGCTAATACAAATATATTACTTGTTTTATGCAGTAAAGAGCGCATACAGTGATTTATGTTTTTGCAGGATTTTGGGTGGTGAGCCGCGACTTTACCTTGATAATTTTGGATGTTAGAATAAACTACACAATTTATAGTTAAACCTGATGTAATGACAACCCGTGAATAAGAAACACCGTGTTAACAAAGACAACTCCATATTCCGGTTTTATCGACCAGACAAAACTCAATAAACCTCAGAATAAGGGCCATTTGTAAATAAGGGCCAGCTGTAAATAAAAGCCAACTGTACATAGGGGTCACCTGTAAATAAAGGTCAACTGTACATAGGGCTCAACCGTACATAAGGACCAACTGTATATAGGGGACAACTGTTCATATGGGTCATTTGTACAAGGGGGTCATCTGTAAATAAGGGCCAACTGTAAATAAGGGCCAATTGTACATAGGGGCCAACTGTAAATAAGACCCAACTGTAAATAGGGACTAACTGTACAAAGGGGCTTACTATTTCTCTTCTACTTGTGACCTGTTTCATTAGTTCGGCTGACATTCAGCACAGTCATTTGTCCCTTTTTAACGACACAACGATGAAACTACAGGTATGCAGTGTACAGTTGTATATCATTAGATATGAATGTTGTAAATAAATTGTTACATACACGTGTTATAATTACGCGATTTATCACAATCAACAATATTTATGTAGACATTTTTTTATACTATGTCACTATAGACCGGTTAATTTTTAATTAAACAAAAAACTTGTTGCCGCTACAAGTTGGTCTTGATATCGATGAAATCGTTCTGTATTGAAGAAAGTATCTAATTCAGCTTCAAAGTTTTTATTGTAATGGTTTTTGGTGTTATTCTAGCGTTCAATCCCTTTACAACTCACTAGCCAAATTGATAATGAAAGAAATAATTAACTTACGACTTACCCCAAACCTAAAACAAATAAAAATATGTTCTTCAAAAGCTCCTCGTGATAAGTGTAGTGCTCGTGATATCGATGCTCGTAATAACGAATTTCATAACGTAATATCGAAATTCCATGACTTGGACGGTCATACTGTACATAGGACAGTCACAATCCATAGGCCTCGTTGTCATGCATACGGTTAATCGTGTAAACATGTATTCTTATATTATGATAAGACTCTCCCGCATGAGTATTTAATTTTTTTACTAACAGTTATACCATTCTTATTGACTTACTTTAAATCATAATTCTATGATAGTTTAACAGTCAGATATACGATCATAGCCCTTATATATAAATGCACTAATCAACTGTTAGTCTCTTCTTAAATACGTGTATATAAGATTCTACTTACGATTCAAATTCCTTGTAGATGTTCGTATAGATTGTTAAGATCTAATTTACGATCTGCAGATACAATGCATTTAACTGTAAGTCACTAATTAATTCCAGGTAAGTTTACGACCGGCGCCGCGGCCGTGGTCCAGTGGTTAGTGCGCTGGACTTGTAACCCGGAGATCCGGGTTCGAATCTCGGTCGCGGCAGATCATACCCTTCTATGAAAATTTAACAAAAATGTCGATTTTCCGCCATATGTAGAGAAGTTGCCGACTCCTTGTGGAAGGGTAAGTTAGTACTGGTTAGTATACAGTCTAGGAAAGCTAGTTAGGTGAACCGGTTGCCGTGCATGTTGAAAAACGGCGTTAAACCCCAGTGACGATATGTCACATAAAAACAAACACATATTTACGACTGGTTCAACAACTCACGTATATGTACAAATCGACTTACTTGAAAACGATATTACATCTCTACAAAATTATGTATTTTATTAAAACCTAGCCATATAGTTAACATACAATCCTTGTCAATTTAAAATCCAAAATAAAAAGATTAATCAACAATTGTGGTTGAATTATGTGCCGTTCGTAAAAATTCGTGTTATTGTCATTAATTTTCGTGTTGAGTTCGATAAACTGTGAGCAAAGTTCGTTAAATTCCGACTTGGGTTCGTTAAACTCCGCTAAACCACCATTTATACATACCACAAATATATCATGCGTGTGTTGAATATACTTAGACACGAATGAATTGGTTTTATGTAATAAAATAATGCAAACTTTTAACATAACATAAGTCGTCTACACCGAGTGAAACTGAAATATTGTCGAGTTAAAAACGGTTACTGTCGCAAAACTTGTCCTAAACCTCTCTAGTTGTTTTATGTCACTGACCGCTTACATATAAAATACATATCATACATGTATATTAGACTAAATGTGTTTTCAAACAGGACGTAACGTATTTGTTTGAAACAAGTCCAAATTTTTAGGTTCTGTTGAAACAGCATAATTGTTCTTTAATTTCGCACCAACCCACGCAATTCTGATAAAATCAATTTCCGCAGTTGTGTGGTGGGTGGGGGTAATATGGTAAAATGGATAAAAATTCAAAGTATATTAGGTTATCAATGCCACAGACACATAACACACGGCGCTCAACAAATATATCGAATATACCTGCTGAAAATGTTATCAAGAATTTCTGCTACAAATTCCATCTCACTGTAACCACTCAGGACGCATCTTTTATAATGACAGTAAAGACAAGGCTCTTTTGCATTATCTTGCTGTGCATTATTGCACATCATCGATCAAGTTTAGACTTATGTCATACATTTCACAGTGACACGCTAAAATCAATGACAACACATTAGGTTATAAATCAGAGGTCTCCGAGGAACTTAATCTTGAGATTTCCCCCAATGGGTAAATCTCACATTTGAGTAAAAATTACGCATGTTGATAAAAAAAATAAAGCCTCATTCAGCTACCATCTTAATGTTAAAGCTACTTATTTCCGCACTGATTTTCAATATTTCTTCCATATTTCAATTTAACTAAACAAGTTATAGCATAATTTAGCATTTAATGAAAAATTTTATTGGGTCAAATTGCATCAGTCACAGGAGAGGTGACTATTGTACAAGTAGTGAAATTCGGGCCAGATTTTACCATAAGAGACAAATAGGCTATTTTTTCCATGGAGTCTAACGTCGCACTGTAACCGGTTGGGTAATTTCTTTGAAGGCTTTTTATGATGCTTTTCGTTTCTTTTGTTCTTTGTGATACTTTTTGTTCTTGTGGTCATTTTCTCATTGTACTAGTCAGTCCGTGCTTTGGGTGACCATTCTCGTCCATGCAAATAAAGCCTGCTCTAAAATCAGTTGCGGTAGTACTTGGTCGAGTCGAGTTGTGATGTTTGGCCGCTCATATCTGTAGTTGAGTGCAATACTAATCGCGTTAACTTAGAGAACTTGCAAGGCGAGTGTTTGCGTATTTAGTTCCACAAACTGGACACAATGAGTGATTTGTATTTGTAATTTACCTACATCATTATAAGTTTTAAAGTGGAGACACACATACATATATTTACATAGAAGTCCTTTTTATTCCCGTTAGTAGTTTGGCCTACCACAGTAAGACCAAAAGTCTACATTTTGTATGTAATCTACGACGTACTACAACTTACTAACTTAGGCTCTACCACGCAACAGGCACAAACTCACATTGTAAACACATCAACTTAAGGGTAATCTATGATCTTTGATTAAAACGGTGACTGAAGCTATGTAGAACAGAAATAAAAAAACAACAGAGACAATACCGATTATGAAAATTCTATTGTGTGGTATAGTACCGCACCTGAGTCTTTAGTTGATGCGTCTGCATGCGAAATAAGTAATGAATCAAAATCTGGGTATGCCAAAATCGGTGATGAGGGTAAGATTTGTTTGACTCGTTCATAAGCAGCTTGTTCTATTTCTGACCATCACCAAGGTGAGTTGCCACATTCCTTGCCTTTCTTAGTTCTTGTAGGTGGTAAAATGTCTGCTAACTGTTTGGTGATCTTGCTAACATCTTTTACAAACTTGCAATAATATCTGGCAAAACAGAAAAAAAGGATCTAAGTTGGCAAGACACTTTGTGGGAGTAGGTTAGTTCTTAACTCTCTCGATCTTGGATGGATCTGTTTCAATGCGCTCACTACTTACAATATGACCAAGGAAACCAACGTTCTGTTGAAAAAATTACATATTGCAGGAGCTATTTTCGAGCTGTATGATGCTAGACGGGTAAGTTCTGACTGAATGCTTTCAAGATGTTCTTCATAGGTTTTACTAAAAATGATAATACCATTCAAATATATGACGCATATCTTCATGTTTAAATCTCCAAAAGCTTCCTGCATAAACTTTTGGTATGTGGTTGGAGCGTCTGTAAGTCCAAAAGGAATCTTGTTATATTCGAAGAAACTAATGGATCCAACTGTGAAGGTTGTTCGTTTTTTGGGGGGTCCCTTCCAATTAGCTTGATGGTAACCCGACTTCATGTCCAAAGTTGTAAAATATTTAGCTTCATGCAATTAGTCAAACACCTCTTCAACTCACGGTAAAGCAAACGAATCTTTCACTGTACGGCTGTTAAACATCCTGTAATAAAAAAACTTACCATTTTTCCTCCTTACTAACACTACACTTGAAATCCATGGTGACTTGGAAGGTCTTATAACACCACAAGCAAATAATTGTTTAGTATGTTGTCTCACTTCTAATAATATCAATCTTATCTTTGTTTCTTTTGAGCTCTTTCTCACGGATATTTGAAATCCTAAAGATTAAATGCCACCGTGTTGGAAGATTTGAAGTTTGTAAAAATTTGGAGGGTACAACGACCTATATTCCGTAAGTTAGCTAGCCATACAGCTTCCTCACATGTGTAATTTGGTACCGGGTGAGATTCGAACTCACAGCGGTGAGGGCTAATAATTAAGCCAGAAGCCATGAACGCTCTACCCCGAAATAGGCCAATGCTTGTGTTTCAATCTTAAGTCTCCAGCTTTCTTGAGAGTTGCGTATTCAAATATCCATCAAGTCACTTGTTTGATGATTTAATATTTTAGTTCGGAATATGATCAGTTTATATGTAGTGCGAATATTAAGAAGATACCGGATGCCACGAAGCTATAGGTATCAAACTGTCAAATATAATACAGCAAACTTCGTTAAGTTTTTTTTTGAATGAAAGAAACAAATCTATTCAGATCGCTTTTACCAAGAATAAAAAGAGGTCTTTATTTAGAGGTCAAATTAACGGCGAAATACTAGAAATTAAACTTGTTGTGGTCGTTTAAGACAGGTAGTCTCTGTATTTTGCTGGTGGATCTGAGAGAAAGTATATTTTTAGTTTTCAATGTCGTGTACATTTCATATAACGTAAACATACACAAAGTGTTCCGAAATTTATGAAATGGACATCCGCACAGGGTGTCACTGTGTCAATACGATAACACGGTTAAGTCCGAGTGTTTCAGAATCGAGATAAATTAAGAATCAGATTAGGCGACCTAGATTTTTCGTATCATATCTTCAGCAATTTAATCTTTAATGTTTCTCGGTGACTCTCGTTGTATTCTGATCATAAGAGTTGTTATCGCATCGCAAACATGGGCAAAGTTTTTAAACAAACTACATGAGAGAAATTAACCGCTTATATACATCTGAATATACAGCCATGTATGATTAAATGCTAGTTGGTAAATTTATTGACAGGAAAAATGCTATTTAATGTAAGGGCATGATAGTAATAAGCTAATTTAAATCTAGCATCATCAGTGAATTTGGCGTTGCAATTTGCTCGTGGAAAATACTTTGTGATATTGCGAAAGGATAGATAAAAAATTCAAAAATGAACTACATAATACTCATAACACTATGTTCACGTAAGTACACCAGTCATTAAATTATCATTCGTATTGTAGAACTATGTTCTACCAGAAAGAACGGTTTTAATATCAACATTTAATTTAGTTTAAACAATACATTTTCTAGTATCATTCTGTTTGGAGCATGTTTTGTCATTATTACACTATTATGGCGACGGGTCAAGCTGGTAATGTGACATCAATGCAGGGAAGGACACAGTATCCGAAAATGGGCTTTATCAACAAAAGTTGTTGTATGTTTTTGATTGTCTATGAATAAACTGCAAGCACTGGCTTCATTACCGTGTAATATATTTATTTAACTTCGTATCAATGTATGAAACAGTTTTTGTACCGAAATTCCTAGCAATTCTGACCTTTTTTCCATTTTTGAATATATGAGTAACGATTACATCATACTAGCTTATCCTTACCCACGTGGTCGGATGTCTTATCTCGGTCGGTCAGACAGCACTAAATTTAAATCAAAACTAAGCGGTCAAACGTCGTTAAATGTGATTTTATAATGAAATCAGTTTGTTTAATTTGCTTATTTCACCAAACATTTGTGGTAAGTTAACAACGACATGTTTAAACTTTTGGGTGCTTACCAAAACTTACTGATGTCTATATATCCCGAAATTTAAATAAGCTCATGACCAGTTAAAAATAAATGAATGTTTTTGTCAGTACTGGCGTTAAATAAGTACAGACAGACGCATTGCCAGGGAATCACGTGAACTATAGAATTTGACGTCTTGTTTTTAAACTTGCTTTCTTAGAATTTTGTCTTCCAGAAAAGCGAATGAGGATAATTTTGTACTGTTGTAAGAGCTAGTGTTTATTTTGATTGCATAAATACTCATTTCAGTCTTACCTATATTTGAATGTACGGCTGTGGAAGTTACCCCACCCAACAATAATTACACAGTAACACAACAGGGAATAACATGTGTTGTTCTTAATGCCGGACTCAAACTTACCATTCCATACACCGCTGGCTCTAAGGTAACACGATTATATTATTTATCTAAATATATGTCACAGTTAAATTTTCTGTGACTTCAGGTTTTGTATTACGATACCGTTTAATTAAGATACCACTTTTGATACTTCCCTTGAGCGGTCGCTTAATACAAGATTGATTGTACTTGTAAATGTATAACATAAAATGTCTTACCAAGTTATAGTAAAACCCAGATATTAAGACCACTTCTACTACCAAAAAACCAGTCTTGATATTAAAGTGATCTTAAACTTCGCTTGAAATAATAATAATAATTTTCAACGTCAAGTTAAACACCGGCGCGCACCTGTCCTATCCAATTTTATCTGATTATTTACCCGTACTAACCTTGTTCTCCACAAGTAACTGTCAAACTTTCCGTATGAATGATCTGCAACGAAGGACAGATGGCCTTAGAAACAATGTCTGCAGCCAAATTTTGTCACAATGAACATGTGTAGAGCCCTGGAATCGAACTCGGGGTCACAAAGTACATAGGCTTAACGCCCTACAAATTGAGTTCAATGGGAGGGCTAACTTACTCTTTGAGTAATAAGAATATCAAAATACTAACAATGAAATGTCAATAATTAATTGTCAATGCAAAAAAGATAATAAAATATGAAAACAATAAAATAATGGGTATTTTGATGTTTAATGAGCCAAGTCTCGTAAATTAGAACTATAGCGTTAAAATATACAATCCTAGTTTGACTGTAAACTCAAATTGTATTCAAATTAAACAAATGTGTTTTAATTGCCTTTTTTTAGAATGCCACAACAACGGTGGATATACCGAGTCGGCCATACTTCAACGGAACTTGTAATGTTGATGTCAATAATTTGAATATATACTTCAACAATTCCTGGAGTTTATCATTTTCATTTGTTAATTTATCAACCTCGTCGTTCGCCATGAAATCAGTTAATCTTACTTACGTTAACGGTATGTACCTCTTCATAAATAGTCACTTTGAATACTAATATTAATGCTGCGAATGATGGATATAATGAAGAATATGATGCTGATAATGTTGATGATGATAATACAATGTAATAATTATGAATAATTCTTAATGATAATGTTGATAATTATTATAAAAATGGTGAAACTGTGGATGATGTTGCTGTTGATGCTGATAATATTGATAAATATGTTGATGATGACCACTGACACATGTTGCAAAGGAAAATAGAAATACATTCAGTTTAGCATGAAGTATAAGGCCACCAATGGATGGATGAATAGACGGACGAACGTACTTACGAGAGCTACAGTATGGGGTTATTTCTATTAATTTCCCATTTGATGTTTTTAAACCCACAAGAGAGATTTTCTAACCCCACAGGTAAACATTAACCCCACAATGGCAGTTTGCACGAAATAAAACTCAATTTGTACGCTTACCCAAACATGATTACCCTCTCGTCAAAGACAGACAGATGGACAGAACAATATAATAATTGCGATAGGTAGTGTGAAAGTATGATGTAGTTGATAAATATTCCTTATCCATTTATAACTCTACTTTTAGCTGGAACACAAAAGTTTCTTACGACGAAATTACCAAATTCCACAAATACAGGTCCTAAAGCCGGATCTTTTAAATGCTCAGGGGAAACAACTCTGCAACTAAAAAATGGAATTGCGCTTCATCTTTATGACTTGCAATACACAGCTTTTGGAAAAACGAATTCAACCTGGTTTTCTGCCAATAGTAAGTATAAGTGATCATCTTTGCCGGGGATTTTAATTACAGAATGATAGATACAGGCCAACGGATTAATGGCTGCGTTTGTTCAAATATTTTGGTAGCCTATAGATTAAACCTTGTAGCATGAAACAGACGACTCTAGTGGCTACGCGGTAAAAATCTGTTGCACCAGAAACTGTGAAAATATTCATTTAAGAATATAATGAATTGCTATTTTATTTTTGGACGGTTTCACTGGCTTTACTTATAGCTGGTTACATTTCATTCGTGTATGCAAATATCATACATCCAGGCCTATCAAATGAAACATAAAGAAGGTTTTGGCTTCCATGTTATAAACTTTCATTTTAAATCTTTAGGAGCGGTACGCCAATATCAAAGTATTTTTGCTGTAGAAGGCGCTTTCTCTTATTTCTTTCAGATGTTCAAAACTGTCTCCAGACGTCACCAGCTCCTGATAGTGACACAGCGGTCGCAGTGGCTGTCGGGATAGCTCTGGGTACCATGATTGTTGTTGTTGTAGTTCTGTATTTAATTATCAGCAAGGCTAGAGGTTTATAAGAATTTCGAGAACAGTACATGACTGATATACAAATACTCTACCGGAAGACTTGTGTAAATGTTGTCAATAATTTATCATTGCAGTGTGCATGTATGTGTTAAGCTAATAGAGTGTCATGTTGGCAAAGTGCTACTTTTAGAGTGTTCTTTGTGTCACCTACTACGGTCAATTTGGATATTTTACTCAAACTTCAAGTATTTTGAGTTGGAAATATTGTTGTTGAAAGTTTAAATATGTAACATTTAGATCAGAATTATGTATGATCAAATCATTCTTAAAACTTAATTAATTCAAACAAATGAAAATAGTACATGCACAGTCAAACATGTGAACGAAGGTCAGCCTTGGGGAATACAAAATGTGGCTTTTATTGAGAGATGGCCTTTATTCCGGTGTCAGTTTGTTCTAAATAATCAATGAGGGGTTTTTCAAATACTGACCTTTTTCACAGGGTGGTTTTTATTCGGAGGTGGCTGCAAATACATATTTGACTGTATGATATTTGAGTTTGGAGACCAAAACCCAGGTTGTACTATCACGGATTCTGTTAGAGAAATTCAATTTGTAGTCACTATATTTATAGTCTAAGCTACGTGAAGCAGTTGCAATTTCCGGTGTTTCTTCATTGGTAAACCGGTAATAAGCCTAAATCTTCCACTCACTGAAACTTAGATCGTCTGTTTGGATACAGAATGGACAAAATCTGTAGTTAACATATTTTATTAGTATGCATACGAATACTAGTATACATTATTTCAATTTATAACAGTGAAAACTGTTTCATGAAACGTTTCAAAACACAATACTTGTACATATTAATTATCATGGGGTATGTACAAAACACTGTTTGATAAACATTACAGTAAAACACGGTTATATATAACTCGGATATAGTGACAGATAGGGTACTGTGAATTTTTTGCAATTAGAACTTATCTTTCTTTGTTTCGTTACATTTTGTTTATTTACAAAGTGAAACATGGATATAATGAAGAAATAATTCGAATGCCCGGGAATTAACTATAACCGTGTTCTACTGTATTCAAGTATACATGAATTATAATTGTATGATTCGGTTGATACATATGATACATGTATATAAAATGAAGGTTTTGCATTGAGAGTTGTTTAAAATCAACACCAAAAGGAGTCATAAGGCTCTTGAGAGACACAGAAGAATTCATCCATGATTTACATGCGAGTCAAATCTTATTTAACGGCTGTCTGCCAGTATGTTCGCCGAGTGAATAGCGACTACTGTTCGCACATATCTGCTGATATGAAATTTAAATTTACCTCTGATAAAAGGTCAACAGTGCATACAGACAATGTTTCTTTTCTCATGGGCAGTCCTTGCATTCTGGTTCGACCCTATATTTAATGCATAATGATATATTGAAATATTACATTTACGGGTTTATCATTGAATATGTTGTTTAACAAAGTAAAAGTAACATTAAGTATACATGTTGTTTCTTTTATCGAGTTAGTTAATTGTCAAGATGTCACAAGTTAAATCGATGGTATGACGATAAAAAGCCGGACTAAAACAAATGCGACTCAAACAAATTGTTGTCGTCAAGTTTTATCACGTTGTATTGCAAGAGCCTGATGATAGCAAAAGGCGATATTGATGAAAGGGAGGAGCAGACTCAGTGTGCAACCATTCCATCAAACATGTATATACTTTCATTAGACATTAAATACTTGCATCATACAAAGTGTTTGCCACGCCTCGTCCGAAAGCGTGAATGAAGAAGTTTCAATTTAATTCTGAAAGTCATGATAAAATTTAGTCAAAGGGCGACTTCGCCCATTGCTTTCAGAAGAAAAAACAAATTGACTTTGTTCACGAAATCGAAATTTTGTTATAGACAAAATCAAGTATTAAAATTATGCATGATTTCCGTAATCTTGCATTCATATACATCAAATATTACCCCCGTTACCAATGGTGGCCATTTCAACCAATGAAATGATTAATGTAGCAAGACGAAGAACCAATCGGCTGCTTTATTTTATCTGTCACCAAATATTGTATAAGACCAACCACAGGCCGCATGTGTAACAAATTCAGAGAACCAACCAGAATCTCTGTAACGTATGCTACTAGTGACAATCTATGCATCGCCAATGGAAGGCAGTGTTACTAATTATAGAACCAATCAGAATCCTCGTCTGATATGTACAGATCACCATTCCTTTCATGGATACGATTCAGCTCGCTCACGCTCTGACTGGTCTTTTTTCGTGGTCTACGACGTCTATTGCGCTTGCGCGAGGTGATCGCTATTTCTATTTCCGTTACTAGGGCCGGAAGTCCATAGTAATCCGCTTCAACCTTAAGAAGTTCCAGTTCACGAAATCCATATGGAACAGTCAATCTGTCGCTTCGTAGGTAATTTAGTATATGCCTGTAATTAGTAAATAAAAAAAAGTTTTGAAATTAAAGAAATGATATGTTTTGGGTACGTTCATTTGACTATTATTTTGTAATTGTATTTTTCAATGAATGAAAATCAAAAATGTGAAAAAAGGAACGTAAAAGGCACGGAATGAAATAATATTTGTTTGTCATCTCTCGAAATCGTTAACTTGGCCATATAATCTGGATATTGAAACTGCTTTTGAACCAAAATATATTGAAGTAGCCTCATTATCGGGTTAGACTGTATATGAAATATTGAATGTAAGTTATATATTTAGGTGGTTTTTATATTAAGATGATCTCATTATGAGGTTTTGTTGTAACTACTCCGAACAATTCAGTAAAAATGTATCTGTCTGCACTATCTCTATAGCTAGTATTAATGCTACTCAAAACTTTCAGAGATTTCCAGTAGCTAACGTTTTATGAAGTCCAATAATGAAGATTTAAGTCGTTATTATCCGCAATTTTTGAACAAATGGTGCGTTAACGCAGACTGTGTTTTGCATTCTGCTTATTTGTAATAAATATTAAAAATAATAAATATTTGTTTACCTAAATACAGGTCCATCTCGGTCAATAAAGAAACTTCCTTTCTCGTCTCTGACACTGGGTGCATCCCCTGTCACTATTCTCCACAGATAACTACCGTGTACCTTCAAACGAATGTGAAATAAATATAAAATGTTCATTTCAAAACGACATCGTATGAACAGGTTTATATGTGCCACAGCTGAGTTTCCAGACCGCAAATCAAACATCTACTGACTGAGTTTCCAGACCGCAAATCAAACATCTACTGACTGAGATTCCAGACCGCAAATCAAACATCTACTGACTGAGATTACTATCGGAGACGCCGGAGAAAAAATTGTTTCTTTCTTTGTTTGTTTTTATGTGACATTGCCAATGGGCTTTTGACGTTATATACTCAGTTATATACGGCGACCGGTTCACCTAACCAGTATTCCTGGACCGTATACTAACCAGTTCTAACTTATCCTTCCACAAGGAGCCGGCAACTGGAGAAAGAATTAGTTGGACATGATATTATGAGCATCCATGGGAAACCAGTCACTGTATCATGTGATTGGATAGTTTGAAGACTGTATTCACAAACATCCAATCAATTTGAAGAATTCGAGATTAGTTTATAGTGAAGTATTATCATAAGCCAAAATCATCGCGCACAAAATTCCTACAGCATAGCAGTCCAGAACGGACTAGAACAGAATAGAAGAATCCTGCTATTCATCGACTTCTAGAAAACCTTTGACTAACGCGGGCAATCACATGTAGTTGCCTCCCATGAATGACGGCCATCTTGTGGACAATGGCTACACTTTAAATAAAATATTCATTGATAAATTAGACTAATAAATCTGTCATTAATGATCAATATGATGTCTCTCTCTTTGATGACATGTCTTCTTACGTTTGACTGTACTTCAAAAAACAACTCACATACCTTAGTCAGCGTCGCCTTCGTCGAAGTATAAAATGTTCCACCCACATTCAGTTTGATAATCCGTTCAGAGATCATATGGAACTTCGACATAATAAATCACGAATCTGGCTGTTCTTGGTGATCCGAAATATCCAGAAAAAAACAGAATCCCAAATGTCTTTAATTCAGAAAGTATTTCGTTGTTTTTAGGCTTTCTGTTGCTGATCAACACAAATATTCATTGGTGGTGTGTCGTTTTGTTAACATTTGGCATTTTTGACTCATTTCCGAATTGATAGCTATTCCGAGCATTGAAATAAACATGGACATATGACACATTTGAAAACCATACGTGTAATCTTGAACGGATGTCACATTTGTGAAATATTGACATTTTCGTTCTGTCTACGTATTATCGCGTTTGTACATGCACGCAATGTAGAGTCACAGTAATACGTGTAACAGCTGGTATATATTTGTCACGTGACCAATCAATGGTATACAAACCACGTGACTTTTGCACTATGAAAGAAACGCATTTTTTTGTTAGTTTTAATTAGAATAGTAAATAAAAAGAACATCAATCGGCACTATTTAAATGAATGTCATGTTCGTTTGTATTCGGTTTTATCATTCGTCAGGCTGCTTTAACGGGTATCAGCTCGGCTGGCTCCGGGATTCATCGGATTAATCGGGCGTTTCGAGTTAGAGACACTTGCTGTGCAAACACTTGTGTATTTTTTCCTTTGCATGTTGGATCATGTAAAATGTGTATTAAAAATCTGACATCGACACCAATGCAAAACACCATTTTGAAAACATACAGTGAATGTGTTATTTGCAATTAGTGTAATTGCGTTTATTTTCAAAACTTGTAGAGTTTATATGAGCGAAGCACATATACAGTCAAACTTATATTGTGGCCACCTCCGAATATAGATCACCCTCTGAATAAATGCATTCTTTGAAAAGCCGTCACTGATTTTTTAGAACAAACTGACCTCCACGCTTGAGAAAGATAAAATGTGGCCTTTATTGGCAGATGGCCTTTATGCGAATGTCAGTTTGTCCTAAATAATCAGTGACGGGTTTTCCCAGAATGACCTTTATTCACAGGGTGGTTTTTTATTCAGAGGTACACGAATAACACCATTATACTGCAAGATACCAATTGTCTTATGGTTACAAGGCTACGTGTTAGAAAATACAACCGTCTGTTGAG
Organism: Lutraria rhynchaena; assembly: GCA_008271625.1. Classification (NCBI taxonomy): domain Eukaryota; kingdom Metazoa; phylum Mollusca; class Bivalvia; order Venerida; family Mactridae; genus Lutraria; species Lutraria rhynchaena. The sequence goes on from VIBL01000039.1 coordinate 1,483,323, forward strand.
TACCTATTGTTAAATGATGTATAATATTATGATGGTCAATAGAAATATTTCAGCCATATGTTTTGGGTTGTAGATAAGGTTGTCCCCTTGATATGTTGAAAGAAAAGGAATTTCTTGGAAATACCAACACGACGACCTTAATCACATCTTAACATACACAGTCCTAACAATAAGTACAAAAAACAACGCAATTCAAATATGTGTATAGAACTTTGAACCTAAAATTCTATTTTATTTTATATATGCGTTATTTGGTGTTTTTAATGAAATGATTGTTACACATTAAAAGTAATGTTGTTTGTTCTTTGTTATATATTATGTTTCTCATTAATAATGTGATACCATTTTTAATAAATCCCAAAACAAACACATGACAACAGACTCTATCACAAATAATTTCAAAACAACATACATCCTACAACAAATAAGATGCATAAAATACATCCATACATGCGTAGTAATTTATATGTGTGTGTGTAAAAAGGGCCTCCGTGGTCCAGACGTTATGGTCTCTCATTCACAAGCAACTCATCTCTGTGTGTTCGTATTCCATCCTGGACCAAATTTCACATAAGAGGAAGCTGCCCAGCTTGTTTACGGAATGTCGTTGGCCCTACCTAGGTGCACACCAGGGGTGTTCCTCCACTGTAAAAGCTGGAAGAGCCGCCAAATGACCCTTGTTTTTAGTGAGACGTTAAAACCGAATAAAAATAATCGTACGTACATAAAGAATAACCGACAAAGAAGATGACAATGGCTAAATATATATTAATCATTATACATACATGTAATTACTTATTACTTATTTTTGTATGAATTATTGCAGTATATGTTATATATACATTTTGTATTATATAGAATATTGGTCTCGCGTCATGTGAGAACAACGTTATCAGAGGAAGCATTGTCGAGCAAGCGTCCTTCAGTGACCAACTGTTGCATAGCAATGAACTTCTCAGGTCGCAAAAAAACCGTTCTCTGTATGCTTACGTTAAATTTTTACTTTTGTTTCTCGTGAGATACATCATTAAAAATATTTTGCAAGACAACATTGACAAGGACAACAACAAGAGCAACAGCAAGAAGAAGAAAAAGAAGAACATCAGGAAGAAGAAGAAGAACAACAACAACATGAAGAAGTACCACCACCAGCAGGAACAACAACATGAAGAAGTAGTAGAAGAGGAAGAACACCTAGAAGAAGAAGAAGAAGAAGTAGAACAACAACAACAACAACAACAACAACGACAACAACAGCAACAACATGAAGAAGTAGTAGAAGAGGAAGAACACCAAGAAGAAGAAGAAGAACAACAACAACAACAAGAACAAGAACATGATGAAGAAGTACCAGCAGCAGCAACAACAATAACTACAACAAGAACATTATGAAGAAGTACAACCAGCAGCAGCAGCAACAACAACAAGGAAGAAGAACAACATCAAGAAGAAGTACCAGCAGCAGCGACAACAACAGCTGCAGCGACAACAACAACAACAATCTATTAATACAAAAATATTTACAGTGGAGGAACGTTGCATACTGAGTAGCTTTCGTTTTTCTCAAAATTGTCAGTTTAAATGATATATGAAAATATTAAATTAAATGTATTGAGTTGTGCGTGTGTTGTTGCGTACTGTTGATTTCAACTGTGATGACAGGTTTTTAGATTATTGTAGTAAGATTACGATTGATATGGTCTATGTTCATTTGTGCAGTGTGTTATTAGCTTCGTTAGTTCTTTCAAAGTATGTAATGGTCCGTTTTAAGTACAAATGTACCACATAGCGCCTTTGTGATGGTTAAATTTTCTAGTTTTCATTACGATTGATCAAGTAAGTGAGCCAAAATCACGAACCAAAGTCGCTGAACTTAAAGAAATCAATTTCATATTAATTTGCTAAAATTGCAGTCTCTGACATTTTGTAATTATCAGAAAGCCCATTATACGAACCCATGTTTTGTACAATGTAGTACGAGACTGGATGGTTGGTTTGTTGGTTTGTTTGTCGGTTTGTTGGTTTGTTTGTCGGTTTGTTTGTTTGTCGGTTTGTTTGTTTGTTTGTTGGTTGGTTGGTAGGTTGGTAGGTTGGTTGGTTGGTTGGTAGGTTGGTTGGTAGGTTTGTTGGTTTGTTTGTCTGTTCGTTTGTTTGTTTGTTGGTTGGTTGGTAGGTTTGTTGGTTTGTTTGTCTGTTTGTTTGTTTGTTTGTTTGTTTGTTGGTTGGTTGGTAGGTTGGTTGGTTGTTTGGTTGGTAGGTTGGTTGGTTGGTTGGTAGGTTGGTTGGTTGGTAGGTTGGTAGGTTGGTTGGTTGGTAGGTTGGTTGGTTGGTTGGTTGGTAGGTTGGTAGGTTGGTTGGTTGGTTGGTAGGTTGGTAGGTTGGTTGGTTGGTTGGTAGGTTGGTTGGTTGGTTGGTTGGTTGGTTGGTAGGTTGGTTGGTTGGTTGGTTGGTTGGTTGGTAGGTTGGTAGGTTGGTAGGTTGGTAGGTTGGTAGGTTGGTTGGTTGGTTGGTTGGTTGGTTGGTTGGTTGGTTATACAAGTCTAGCTGAGTGAACCGATGAGCTTTGTTTAGCTTGTAAGAAGTCCTAGTCAATCAGTGAAAGTCTACTCCGTTTGCATATTTGTCTCGCATACTGAGACATAGTTTAAACTGCAACTAACATCATACCAAAGACCATTATCAGCAAGTGCCAAACAATCTTGAGAAAGTAAAAAGTTGTTCGGCTCAAGAAGGGCCCAGTTTCTAAATCCCAGCGTATTGTCCTGAACTGTCTTCCAGCTTCCTTCGTTCGCTGTATCGGACGCACCCAGAAAGACATAGGCGAAATCTGAAAGTTTTTTTTTGATAAACTTTAATTTATCAAGACTACATATTTTACTGCATGTCATTTTGTGCATTGGGACTAAAAGGATAATATTACAATTGGAGCGCACGATAAATAATAAAAACTAATAATTGTGATGCTCCAAAGATTCATGGACTTCAGGCGGTTCTCGTTTTTTGACTATGCGGTCATCATTGGGTTATTTATTTTGTTCACTGGGTTTAGCGCCGTTTTTAACAATTTTTCAGTTATACACGACGGCCATTTTACCTAACAAGTTTTCCTGGACTGTATACTAACCAGTACTAACTTACCCTTCCATAAGGAGCCGGTAACTTCTCCGCATCAATCTCTATCCAGAGTTGTCGTTCGTCTCTGTCAACGTCTCAGCTTTTTATTAGATTCTTGAATACAGTAAATAAAGCCTCAAATGGTACATAATTTTGAACTAAGTGAAGCAATTTCTTTCAAACAATACATTCGAGACAAGAGATTGTATTTTTACCAGAAAATCAGAGAAATTATTTCACTAGTGCGCTATTTCCCGACGGAAGGTGTTTGTTTACTTTTGGTAATTACGTCACGAAGTTAAATCGCTTAAATGGAAACGATACGCAGAAGTCGAAGGTAGTCGTGTAAAATTATAACAGCAAATGTTCATTTAGAGAAAACAAAAACGTGATTTTGCGTATCAGAGGGAAATTAAAGAAGACACGGACACTAGTTTTTGGACAGAGATTGTCTCCACATATGGTGTGTCAAAATTTGTCAAATTTTCATAGAAGGGTAAGACCTGCCGTAACGGGGATTTGAACCCGGATCGCCGGGTTACAAGACCAGCGCACTAACCAATGGGCCTTGCTCGCGGCCGGGTTATTCACTAAAGCGAACAAATTCTAATTTGGAAGTACAAATGTAATAGGCAGGAATGTCGGTATTTTGTGTATTTCGTAGCAGAATTCAAGCGTCCAACTGAATCAATTCCTTTGTGTCTTACTTAATTATTCGAAAGAGCAAAAAGGCTTTTTTTGTTAGTTTATTATTGAAAGAATCTCAACGCTTTCAACAAGAAACTCATAAATAGTCTCAGGCGAGATAACCTAGGTTTAATGACCATACTACTCACTTCCTTTTGATTCCATCCACGTGGTAATGTATGTAGATTCCTCTAAAGATTCTGGTATTGCCAAGAAACGATTTTCTTCCGTTTCACAAAATTCCTGCGAGGAGGATATACATGTAAGAACAAATTTTGTCAGTACTTAAAACGTTTTCATAGCCCTAGCTTTGTTTTAAGAATAATGGAGAACTTGAAGATGATGACACGTCAAAAATACAAGTACATGTGGACAATTAGTTATAGACTAAACAACTAAAATACTGGTAATCAGTTAGTTATAGACACAACAACTAAATACTTGTAGTCAGAGAGTTATAGACCCAGCAACTAAATACTTGTGGTCAGTGAGTTATAGACACAACAACTAAATACTTGCAGTCAGAGAATAATAGACTCAACAACTAAATACTTGTAGTCAGTAAGTTATAGACTAAGCAGCTAAAATACTTGTAGTCAGTAACTTATAGACTAAGCAACTAAAATACTTGTAGTCAGTAAATTTTAGACACAACAACTAAAATACTTGTAGTCAGTAAGTTATAGACTAAACAGCTAAAATACTTGTAGTCAGTAACTTATAGACTAAACAGCTAAAATACTTGTAGTCAGTAACTTATAGACTAAACAGCTAAAACACTTGTAGTCAGTAACTTATAGACTAAACAGCTAAAATACTTGTAGTCAGTAAGTTATAGACACAACAACTAAAATACTTGTAGTCAGTAAGTTATAGACACAACTAAATTCTAGATTTAAACCAAACCTTACCTTTGCATCCAACCATTCAAGCTGAGTCAAAACTGCTGTATAGCACGAAGTATTATATTGTCCTTGTTCTGTACTACAACCTAAATTGATATAATTATTAAATTATTTCCAATGTTTAAATTACGCGAGCATATTTGACTTTACATATTTTTTTCGCGAACGCATTTGGAAACATACTCCTGATTTTGCCTCTTACACACAGTCGTATGATTTGTATTTATATTTTTAAACACATCTCGGGATCGACACGCAGACACAAAAGAATTTTTCCTGTTTAATATTATCTTAAACTTCAAAATCCATGAGTTTTATTCATCTTTTACTTTTTATTATAATGACTCTGTTTAATAAGAGCTAAAATCGTTGTTTATAATCCTTCGTCAATAGCATAATACATTGCGGTCTTGGACCATTATGTATGGAATGGCCGTTTCAACATTCAGCACGCATGGATTCTAGTTCCTTTCAATTCGGGTTCAAATTAAAAAGCCTAATTTTAGAGGCTTGAGACTAAAGACGGAAGTCTAGTTTGAAAGCCACGGACTCAGGACTTGTATGTATAACGTAAAGAATTTTGGTCCACTGCGTGATGCACGGACGGTAAATTGACTGAATTTATCATCTATAACCTACAGTCATGTAGTCAAAAGTCTTTGTCTTGAATGTTTAAACGTAACTTTGTGCTTATCAAGATCTGAAGGTTTTTGTATTTTATTATAAGAACAAATACAATACATCAAATTTGTAGTACTCTATCTTATCTTGAACCATATTTAAACATTTCTTTTTTCGTCTTGTTTGCTCAAAGATCATTTTTGATCATAGCAAATATTGTGTATATGTATTACAACATTATTCCGAATAAACTGAAACTGTAATACAATTAGGACAGGTGCCCGGAAACGCTACGAACGAGTAACGTGGTTTTAACTCCGCAATCATGCGATGCATAATTCTTACCAAGCGACATCCTGTACGCAATGGAACCTACATCCGGAACTAGGGACCCACTGCTTGTGTAAAACGTGTAACATCCGGTGCACAGCTGTTTATTAGGATTGTAGAAAACTGTTGTGCATCTTTTCCCCATGCAAAATGCCATGCAACTCCCGGCGCCGTTCATATTCACTTGCAAGACCACATCAGAACCAATGCAAATTTTTCCATTGAATTCGTCCTTTCGTATAAATTCCTTTTTCCTCATTGAGACTGACATAGTGAATAACCACATAAACAGCAGGATAGTGCTGGTTATAAATGTTATACGGAACTCCATTGTTTGAATATATAAAACTATTGGGTTCCGAAACTTCTCCACTCAAAATACAAGGAAACCACGAATGAAGACAACGGTTAATAATGTACAGTATTAAAGGTTCAATTCAAACTAAAATCTGAACTTGGAATCAAGCTATTTATTGGTCACGTTAGCAACCAATGTGCAAGTTTACGCATTTGAAACAGTCTCTTTCATGCATATTTGATTTGCTTTAATTTTGTTATTTACGTCCTAAATGGATTCGTACCCATCGCTTTGAGTATCGCCTAAATTGATTCATCACATGGTAATGATGATGTATGCAGTTTGATCATTGCAGTAATGCGATATTTAATTAGTATTAATATTTATATTGATAATTTAATTTCATTTTAAAGATTTCAAACGATAGTTCAAGTGCATAATTTATGCAATTTCATTCGATAAAATTTCGCTAGCGTAAATTGTCCCGTCGTGGGATCTAAAAACTGAATGATCCCAGCCGTAGATGGAGAAAATTATTATGCAGTTAGTTAGTGAGCTTTTGTCTGTGTAAAATAAGGAACATGGTGTCTATATCATTGTCCGAGACTTTAAACAAAATAAGGGATCCTGTAGTGTCCACACTAAGTTTCGCCTGTACCAAGCGATAATTATGGTTAGGACAGGTATAGGTGTAAGTGATTTCTAAATCAAGCGATGATTATCGCCTTTAAAATGATAATTATTTTTAGTGTGGACAAGCGCAAATATTGAACGCAAAACGCTATGATTACAAAGTATAATTATTGTTACTTACTTCAAAATCACAACCGTACCCAGCAACCGGCAACTTCTCCACATATGGAAGAAAATCGACATTTTTGTCAAATTTTCATGACAGGGTACGATTTGGGGATTTGAACCAGGATCTCCGCGTAACAAGTCCAGTACACTCACCACTGGACCATGGTCGCGGCTCATGAATTATAATAAATACGGTATGCCATAGGAACTATTTCAGTGCCAGACCAATAACGACGGAGCTGTGCACCAGACGCCAACATTAACATCACTATACTGAAATATATTATATATGCCATGAACCTGGGTTTTGCACGCCACACATTGTCATGATGTGTATTCTCTTTTGCCTCATAATACCGCATTCCCCGCATCTGAAGCAGACGACAATAATTTCCAAACTTCCAGAGAGAAATAAGCCAATTTTCTTAAATAAATAAAAAATTTGTACATTTGGTTGGAAGTATACGTTCTACTTCGAAGGTGTGGGGATAGTAAAGGTGCTGAACTTTTTTTTCAAGAAGAAATGTTAGATATAATTGTTACGTAGTTGTCACACATTTATGAGGAATTCGAAATTTTAAAATCAAATTACATGGTACGATGTGTTTTGAATCGGAAGGCACATTGTGTTTTTTATCAAACAAAATCAAATGAAATATTGATTTGAATGTAATGAGGAAATGATAGTGCAGTTTTTATGGAAGCTTTTTAATTAATTTGGACTCGTTAAATGAACTTAACAAAGACGTTTATAAATAGACACAAAGGGAAATATTTATTTTCTCAAAAGGACATATACTTCTATAAACAGAACAAAATACAAATGCACATAAACCTGTATATATATTTGAGATTAACAACAGATCTAAGCAGCGGAGAAGGCAATAATTACTTGCAACACAAAATACAGTATCAATGAAGATTGTAAAATAATCAACCCGGAAAAGAAAGATTATTACAATAAGAACAACATTGTTAACTCAAGTGGAAAACATTTGGAATTTTTTGTGATGAATTTTCTTATTTTTAAGTATACAGTGCAACCTCTCCAAAGCAACACCCTTTGGGAGACGCAAAATTATGTCGTTGTTGAGAGGTTGCCGCTCTAGAGAGGTTAAATAAATAGTCAAAATGTACAGTGGGGGAAAGCATGCTGTTGCTGAATGGAGGTTGTCGCTCAAGAGAGGGCCGCTCTGGAGAGGTTGCACCGTATCATTTACATTATAGGCTTGGTGAACAAGCGATATATATATACATATAAACATATGACATAATGTAATATGACTTCAAAAAGTAGTTATATGCGATATACTACGCATGAGCAACATTATGAGACTAAACTAAATAAGTTTCATAACACTCAAGTAAGCAAAGAGACGTCAAATTCACTACAAATTTTATAAATACCAGCATTAAGGTATCACGTCCTTAATATTGTACTTTTCTGATGCATCAGCTCAATACTACACAATTATGTAATATTATAAAAATAGTATAGCCCAAATCATAGCAATGTCTTAGATAGTTACCTTAGATACTTCAATCTACATTGCGACAAATTGGGAAAATTTTGTAGAAGTTGTTTCCCTGGTTGAAAAATAAAAAAATATTGATTTCTACTTGCTCGTTGACTTATATTTTTCTCCATCAATTTAAATCAAATTTGCATTTTTTTGCCCAGAGTTTTCATTACAATGGATCTTCTCTTTTCTTCAATCTTTAAAAATATTGGTCAATCCCCGGTAGACTTCAAGGCAAATTTAAAGAGAGAATAACTCAGAAAATTGTCATTGTTTTTGAAAAATCTCACGATAAATTATTAATTACTGGAATTTTGATGGGAGAATTAAAGAGGGTGATATATGACTGAAATACTGATGGGAGAATTAAAGAGGGTGATATATGACTGGAATACTGATGGGAGAATTAAAGAGGGTGATATATGACTGGGATTTTGATGAGATAATTAAAGTAGGTGATATATGACTGGGATACTGATGGGAGACTTAAAGAGGGTGATATATGACTGGAATACTGATGGGAGAATTAAAGAGGGTGATATATGACTGGAATACTGATGGGAGAATTAAAGAGGGTGCTATATGACTGGAATACTGATGGGAGAATTAAAGAGGGTGATATATGACTAGGATTTTGATGAGATAATTAAAGTAGGTGATATATGACTGGGATACTGATGGGAGACTTGAAGAGGGTGATATATGACTGGGGTTTTGATGGGAGAATTAAAGAGGGTGATATATAACTGATTTTTCGGATACATTCGTGTTTTTACTAACGTCTTAATTCGTGAGTACTTGATTTCGTGGTTAAGCTCTGTAACACCGCAAAACATCCGTTCCGCAAAACGTCCGTATGTGGACGTTTGTGTTGTATATCGTCCACTTTTTTGGACGTACATTTTCCCGCCAAAAGGCATGGTTCTGTCGCACACATTTTGACTGTCAGTAGTTTTGCAGATTAATGTTGCACGCCAAACTTTAAGAGGAAGATCACAAATGGCCATTAAACAGTACGACCCATGCGAGAGTGACGGGCCTTAAAAAGTGACATCCAATTATGATCCCAGACATGTATTAAGTTTCAAGTGATTGTCTTCAATAGTTTTGGTTGATTGACGTTACATGCAAAACTTTAACTAAACGTTTAAATAGTTTACAAAGGGCCACGAATCAGTGAAAGTCCATCAGAGTTATGTACCTTGAATAGTGACCTCAAATTATGCTAACGAAGACATGTATTAAGTTTCAAATGAACACCTTCAGTAGTTTTAAAGATTTATGTTGCACGCAAAACTTTAACAAGATATTTTTGAAGGTCACAAAGGGCAATTATTCAGTCAAAATCTATTCTAGAGTTATGGGTCTTGGACAGTTACTTCCAATTATGATCAAAGTTACAAGCAAATGTCTTTAGTGGTTGATGAGATGTGTAGTTGGATGATAATAATTTATTAATATTTCAACATCATCGTTGACACTTATAACAACACTACTATTGCTACTTGTTGCTAACTTACTTTCATGTCAAATTACAACAGTGTGGTGGAAAAGTATAAGTTCCATTAAAAAATCTATTCAAAACAACATCTCCGACTTGAGTATAACTTTTTCATGAACCAGAAAAAAAATATTGTATTTATATCTGAAATAAGTAAGAAAATGATCAAACAAGTCTAAAACATCGTTTGTATTGAATACATATAAAAAAACAAAAATATAAAAAATATGCGGCGAAAAGGCACAATCTCACTGCAAAACGTACACATGTACGAAATGCAACGCAAATCACTAACATGTGTACGATATACATTGCAAAATATCCACACACGTACGTTTTGTGGTGTTACAAAGCTCACCAGTGAAATCCACGAAATTATTTCCACGAAAATGGATTCAAAAGTATATTCTGCAGTCTGAACCTGGTTTAAAATCTAAATACATATTTATTCTGTTCTTACGGCAACATATCTATTTCACACACTGAAATCATGACAGAATGACAATGGACGTCATGCCACCGACCATTAGCGTTTATCATGGCAACACATTCCTCCCCGAACTGTCGACTATTGGGCTGATCATTATCCCAATTTATATAACTAATACTTCCGTGCACAGTCACCCAATTTCCCTCGTCGTAGAAAACACCAATGTGCATGAGTGTATCTTGCACTAAAATTAGAACATTAATAGTTAAAAGAAATCTACAGGAAGTTCATCGTGTCGATCCTGTTCACTTAAAGCACCTTCATTCCAAACTGCTACTTTCCCAAAATAATCTAGAGGCACCTTTCACGTGGTATTTTATACAGTAATAAGTGAAGCCACGGTGACCATGTTTTAGGAGTTTTAATGCTTATGTATAAAATATGAAAATGCTGACAAGGTGTTCCGAATATGACGTCATTAATATTGTAACAATCACATGGTGGGGTACTAGTTAATGTAAAGTAAAAGAGAAACAATTTGCTTACAGCCAAGTGATGCCAGCCATGACACCAAAAACTTATTTTCCTCATCCGAGTCTATCACGACTAAGTTACCATTTGTCACTGACGTACACAAAGTCTACGAAATGAAACAAAAGCACACATTATTATAATGGCGATTTTACACTGCCGCGAGAATTACTTTTCCAATTAAAATATACTAGTATATCACGCCGACAAACGAAGTATCGCTATCGTCCATGTTCTTCATAAGACTATATTCTTCTCAAACAATGATCGACTTTTTTTATTTTTTAAAAAAGTCGGGCATCATCATACAACAACGAAGAATACTTAACAAACATGTGAATCGCGATACATTTCTGCGTTGTGTGTGTGCATCGTATCGAATCGTATCACCAGCGCCCATATCAGCGGACAATCAAGATTAAAATTCAAATCATGGAAGAAAATCGTCAATTCATTTAAAAGATACGTAAAATCTATGACTAACAAACTTTACAATGAAAATAACAAATACTTTACTCTTCAATTTGGTTAATAATGAATACTTAATAAGCCAATTCTAGGCAATGTTTTCATTTTCCTAGTACGTTTATAAATAAAAGATACTGTTCATTCAAAATGCATAAAAGCTTCAAAATTTCTAAAGACTTTTCTTTTAAAGATGCGTAAAGATTATTTAGCATGGTGGCATCGCAGCGCAGTGAAATATCGCACTTACCGTTAAATTAAACGGTAGAGTTGCGACATTTAGCACCATTTGCGACATTTCACATTAAAATTGTGATATTTATCGGCAGATTTTTTGCGACATTTTGAAGCGGTTGTGATAATTTACGGCGACTTTGCGACATTTAACGGTAAATTCATATTAAGTAACGCAACGGCATGCGACATTTAACGATGCCACAAGTATATCAGTGAATTTCAGTGTGTCAATAATCTCACACAAAAAATATTTTGTACAGTTGCGGCAGGTCATACCCTTCTATGAAAATTTGACAATAATGTCGATTTTCCTCCACATATGGAGAAGTTGTCGGTTCCTTGTGGAGGGGTAAGTTTGTACGGATTAGTATATAGTCCAGGAAAACTGGTTGGGTGAACCGGTCGCCGTTTATAACTGAAAAATTGTCGAAAAACGGCGTTAAACCCCAGTGACGATAAGTCACATAAAACAAAAACAAAAATTCAGATATAATTAATTAATGTGAACAGAATACTTTAAACGTTCATATTATACTAACAAAGTGCTTCTAGTAAAAACATATTCTTTACAGACCGCTTGTTTTGAATGATGATTTTATAAATCCAAAGACAGCCTATAAAATAATATTTCAGTCAAACATGTGAACAAAGGCCACCCTTGGGAAAGACAAAATGTAAACTTTATTTAAGGTGCTGTCTTTATTAGGGGGTAAGTTTATTTCAAATAATCAGAGAAGATTTTTCAAAGATGGCCTTTATTCACAGGGTGGTCCTTATTCAGAGGTGGTCACATACACAGGTTTGACTGTATGATGTAATAAGGTTCTGTGTATCTTCTAAATCAAGTTTTAATGTGAACACGAATTCAAACAGTCAGTACGAATATCTTACCTTGCCGTCAACCCATGTGGTAGACTGTTGTGTTACGTAGTAACATGACGTTTTGTATTTACCATATCCATTTGGACAATCTGAAAAAAGAACGACACGATTCTATTGTACGCAAATTGATCTTCAGACCACTTGAGCATAATATTGACGTCATAGATTGGCCGAATTAACACGGTGGCCATACCATGTAACCATACCACGAGACCAAACGATTTGTACATTATATTAATTTTTCTGTTTAATGCATTTTTTCAACAATTATTCAGTTACATACGGCGGCCGGTTCACCTAACCAGTTTTCCTGGACTGTATTCTAAGCAATACTAACTTACCCTTCTACAAGGAGCCGGCAACTTCTCCAAATATAGAAGAAAATCGACATTTTTGTCAAATTTCCATAGAAAGGCAAGGCCTGCTGCGACTGGGATTTGAACCCGGATCGCCATGTTACAAGTCCAGCGCACTAACCACTAGACCACGATTGCAGCTTCTTCGGAATTAAGTAAACTAAGCCAGCGGAGCGTAGCGTGGATATATTTTCATTTATTATCGCCCATCGTATGTTTCTATTCAGAAATGTCTAGGTTTTATTCTAATCATCATACGAGGGGTAACTTTTTTGCTTAAATCTTACATTTTTTAAAGGAAATGTTCGTCGGTAAAAGTGCTCCGTATACTATCCGTTACATCTTCCAACATGTCTATAAAAACATTTGAATCAATTGCTTCTATTCAAGTGTCTTTCCAGACATCTGACAATGAATAATTTACATTAATATTGTATCAAGAGACAACAACAAGATTGTCTCCAGCTCAGTAATACGAGAGGTGTTCAATTTGTTATGAAACACTATAAAAACAAACCTACAATATCTTTCAGCTTAGAAAACCTGGCGCAAAGCGATTACTACATGTAAGTAGTGTATCGAATACACACTCAACACTAAAAATTCAATATGGTTAGACCAAATATAAACGATTTAGTTGAGGGCATTATTTTAGGGCTTTTGAAGAAAAAAAAGTCCAACAGAAACATTGTAACATCAAGTAAAACAGATGAGACATAATGTTTCTGTTGCTGCTGTGCATCACATTCAGCATGGTAAAGGTGTAATTCGTGATAACATACTTAAAACAGGTAAAAGAGGAACTTTTACCAACCGTCGTAGAGCAGCTACTGCTGACGCCGTACGGAAAATCCGTAGTATGATTAAATTGGTGGACCCGCAACACAAAGAGAAATGGCAGTGTGGAAGTGTGGAGTGTCTTTAGGCACTGTTAAAACAGAATTATAGCCACAATTCTAAAAAAACAAACTCGGGAATACAAAGACGAATGGAATAAATTTGAGAAGTCGTGCATAAACCGGACTTTAGAAAGCTGGTCTAGAAGGTGCGGAATGATTTACTATTGCCATAGATCCCAGATTGAGCGTCTGTTGTAATAAAACGCATGCGAGTAAATAGTTAAGCTGTGTTTAAAATTGTTTCATAATAATTTAACGCCTCTCGCATGATCAGAATAAAGTAGTTAAACCACATTACTCAATATAAGCGATACTTGGTCAACTAAGAATAGACAAGATAAATGCTTAGTTATACACAAGTAATGAAATTTGATAATTTCACCGAAACAAACCCCTGGTAAATGTTATATGACACGCTATTGATGACATTCGGTCAACTCACCAAAGTAAACAGGCGGTCAATGTTACATAGCTCAAAGTTAAAGATATTTGTTGAACTTATCGTCGTACACGTGTGGTAATTATTACATCACACACAATTAAAGTTATTTGTTAAACTTACCACAATAAGTACTTAGTAAATGTTATACCTGTATTACATAAAATAAATGATATTTGGTGAATTTGCCAAAGTAAACACATGGTCAATATCATATTACTCGCAATTTTTGTTCAACAAACCACAGCAAACACGAGGTGAATGTTATATTACATACAATAAATGATATATTTGATAAACTTACCGAACTCAAACATATACGCCAAGTTTCCGAGTACTTGAGACTGTCCTTCTGCGTTTTCGTAGTACGCATTACAACCCAAACAGTCATTAGTACCCGGATTATAAAACACGGCTTGACATCTTTTACCAGTGCAATGACTTAAACAACTTTGCACGTTTGGTAAGTTTCCGGATATGATAATATCCGTACCTTGGCATGACATACTGTCATAAATAGTATTCCTTTTGTACAGAGCTTTTCTCGTTAAAGACTCGCACAAACGAAGCACTATACAACATATAACGAGTAAATATATGTTACTTATCCGTACGATCATTCTTATATTTCAGAGGGAACAGTATTAATATTATCAGATAAATTAAGACAAATCAAAGCATGAATTAAACAGAGCGCGTTTCTTTGCACCGCAGACAATACGAATACATTTGTATTCCACCTATCGGGAGAATTGTTTCCTCCCGAAGGGGAGATTACAAAGCTTATTATGTTTTCGATCTGACAGCCTTATTTCACATGTTGTATAAACATTAATTTATTATACACGGTTCATTTCATTGTGACATTTCTTTTCAGCATTTTTTGTTTTACGTACAAAGCCATTTTTTCATTATCTTGTGTAAACAGAATACTAATACATGGTAAAATAGTTCTAACAATAAACTCTGATCATTGTACTTGTATCATTATATATCTTTGATGATGTTTGTTTTCCACGTCACAAAGGTTGTGGCGTACGTATAATTTAGAAGCATAATATACATATAATCGTTCAACAATTGCTCAACTTTTAATAATTTTGGCCAAATACAGTAGGCGTCGAAATACACGACAATCGTGCCGTTGGTGACTTTCAGGGACAATTACTGTGCCGTCGGCGGTTTAAAGAGGCAATCATTGCGCCGTGGGTAACTTACATAGACAATATCTTGCCGTCGGCGGTTAACAGAGACAACTACTGTGTCGTCGGTAGCTTACACAAACATTTACTGTACCGTCGGTGGCGTGGCTTACGGCGACAATTACAGTGTCATCGAAGGCTTAGGGACACTATTACTGGACCGTAAGCCACTGAAAATACGACGGCCCGCCGTCGGTGACATGTAGAAAACGTACGTACCATAATGACAATTAAAACACATGTTCGGTAGCTTAAATCACAATGATCGGCCCACATCGGTTAAAAGTTTACAGTTTATATATGTCTCAATGCCATCTGGTCCTTTTGTTCACTCTAAATGTAACTGTGGCTGTTTGAATTCATGCAATGACAAATAAGTACAAAAATGATTTATAACAGTGTTTTTTTTCTCTAATTTTAAGTTCACAAAATATGAAAAGAATCATTTGGTGTATTACATTGTATTGAAAAAAAATATAAAAAAATGAATATTTTATCATCCGTGAGAGAGCTGCCTTTGTTTTCCTATGACACGATCAATGCAAACATTGTTTTAAATCAATACAATCCATTAGTAACAAAGATTCAAATGTATTAAAATGATGTTGTTATGTAGTTTGTATGCAATATTTAAAAGAGCATTTGTAAATCAATTCTTTCCCCCAATTCATTATGACAGTCATTTACGGGAGTGTTTTATCTACTAATTTCTATTTCTGTGGTTAGATAATTTTGGCTTTCAGACTTTAACGTGTTCAGCAAATACAGGATTGTGGCTAGGGTATAAATCTCAATTTTAATGAAATCTGTGATCGATATTTTTTTCTGAATCAATTGCGGACTAAAATTGATCAAAAAGATCAAATTTGATTGAATTTGTTTGAGTGATTGACAAATTATAAATATTAATGTATATTTAGATCAATATGAAAATCCCTCACTCGTAAAATGAAATTTCCGATCGAATATTAGTGAGATAATCAGGCCATTGATACCCAATAACACCTAATTGACTAGCACTAGCGGCCCTGATTCCACGTACTACTTAAACAACAGTAACAACTGATGGTACTGTTCACCAATTATTCCACAGTCTACTACGCAGTGATCTCTCTTGGCAGATATCCGGAATCTCTTATCACTATTATCTCTGTTTTAGCCAACTTTTCTTCAGTTTTATATTTGTTTTGACATATTCACATCAGAATGGTTAAATTCCAAACATTATTGCAAGCCCGTTTGAAAATATGTGATGGCCGTTATAACAAAGTGGTTGTAATATTGAGGTGGACACTATTTGAGGTCTTACTGTACCACCTGTTACATTTACAACCAAACGGACTTAAAATCCCACTTTCGGCTGTTTAATGTAAGTTATGTATATTTCCGTGTTTAATGCTTATCATTCGTACTACGAAAGTTCAACTTCTATATATTAATAAAACATAGTACAGTCGAACCTCTCTAGTCCGAACCTTTCCAATCCGGAATCCTCTCTAAACCGAACACGTCAGCTGGTCCCGATTGTTTCATTATGTATTTAATGCTAAAAGACGTTTGGAATCCGGAACCTTTGTACTCCGAAAACCTCTCTAATCTGAACACTTTCGTCTGTCTGAGCAAGTTCGGATTAGAAAGGTTCTACTGTATATGATGTACAAGGTGGTTTATGAAAAGCATGGTATCAATAGCTTAAGTTATTGTTTTGTTTTTATGTGACTTATTGTCCCTGGGGTTTAACGCCGTTTTTCCACAATTTTCAGTTATAAACGGCGACTGGTTCTTCTAACAAGTTTTCATGGACTGTATACTAACCAGTACTAACTTATCCTTCCACAAGGAACCGGCAACTTCTCCACATATGGAGGAAAATCGACATTTTTGTCAACGTTTCATAGAAATGTATCACCTGCCGCGATTTGAACCCGGTGCTCCTGGTAACAAGTCCAGCGCACTAACCACTGGGCCAGCTCAAGTTATTGAAACGCAGTTTATTGTTGTATGTTCCTATATGTTGGACGGGGTTTGAGTTGGTGGGTTTTAGGGAGGTTTATATTTTTTGGGGAAGCTGGGATTTTGTGTACTGGTATGGGGTTTTATGCTGGAATCACCCTTGTTGTTGGTTGGTTGGTCGGTCGGTCGGTCTGTCCCCATTTGCGGGGGTATTTTATCACACTTCAGTAGTAAATCTAGCTTTTTTCTAATACTATGTACACGTAACATGTGTATGTTTTATTAGTACCACAGAATCAGATGAAAAACAAAACCGAAATGATATCCTACATTTTGAAAACTCGGTCAAATAAAAAAACAACATTAACTTAGATTCAGTAATATTCATTTACAGAAAAGAGTACTCTGTATTGTATTTCCGATAATAACAGTAATTCTGATGGCCTGTGCTAGCGTAAGAGTAAATTTGATTTTTTTTGTTTCATCATTATGACAAAATGTAATATTTTAATATGTTGTATTATTGTTTTTTTGTCATCTAGTTAACCATTGAAAGCAAATAAATAATAACATTATATCATTGCATTAAAAGAACAATAAGTCATTTGGTCTTATTCGAGAGCATGTTGTACATAAATGTTCCAAAAATAAATAAACTATGCCGATTACTTGCAGCATTGAAATGATTTCGAGCGATACTGACAAAGTTTTTAGAATTCTTAAGGCCGACTTTATGTCGACGCATCTTGGTAAGGTCAGAGAAATACAAACAAATTAAGTTCTCTTAGAAACAATGACTAGCGGTACACTGAAATGTTGCGCTGTATTTTGTTCTGATAAATAAATATGTAAACATATGCATAAACCACAGCCAGCGTCTCCGTGTTAAACCTTTAGCAAAATCCTTAGTCACAACTAATACGAAGGGACCTCTGTGGTCTGGTGGTTCTGGTCTCCGACTTATAATCATTGACCTCTCATCGCTGTGAGTTCGAATCTCACCGGGACCAAATTTCACATGTGTGGAGGCTGTCCAGCTAGCTTAAGGCAGGTCAGAGTTTCAACCCAGGTGAAGGTCTTGCTCCACTGTTAGTAAAGCTGGAAAGTCGGCATGTGACACAAACTGTTGATGTGACGTTAAACTCCAGAAAAAAAACAAATCCGAACATATAATTACATAACATTACCAAACAATAGTGTCTTTCAAACTGCTAAGACTAATAATTACTCACACAAGGATATTGAGTTATAAATATTACACTTCGTCGATTTATTTACTCCCGAATTAATTATTAACAATGTAAATACGAATATAATGTTAGATAAGGCCGAGAAACAATATTTGTGTTTAAGGTTACTCGACCGACCATATTTTTAGGCGCTGACCCGAAATTTCTAACTGCATATAGAAGAGACAAAAATGTTTAGGGACAAAGTATCTTGAATCCTAACAAAGATATGTCTGGAAAAAATAGAACGGGAAAGTTTCCCGACCTACCAACTCTATTTTTTTTCAAGTAACCCTATACATGAATAATATCTAGCCTTATTCAATCCTAATTCGAAATTGATTCTCATATTTGTACATATTTGAACACAAGGATTGGGCATGCGCAGATCAAATTTTAAGCGCGAATTTTTTTATTTCCAGCTGCTATTTATTATTTATCATTTATTAATTATAAACCTACTAATTATGAGAGCCGATAAATTGATAAAACCGGTTTTAATTAAATTAGAATAAGCTTTGAACTAAGACTTTGTAAAACGTAATCTAGCTTTTCTCAATTGTAGCGTGTATTCTAAGGAGTAGACACTAATTCTGATACCCAAAAATGCGAAAGAAAATATTATATTGCGAAATATTCATAGCTCTAACTTTGCTGATAAACATACCATTCTTAAATATATCAAACGCATTGAAGCGAAATATAGAATACGACAGGAGTATCGGACTCGATGGACATGTTTGTACCAATTCTGATGTTGTCATGAAATTGAATTCAGACAGCACAATGTGGTGTCTGGCTCTTTGTTCGGGGAAGCGATGCGCAACAGTGTTCTACAATCCTGGTACCCAAGTTTGCACTGGATGCTACACGTGGTATACCAGCAGTGTGCTGTTGTCTGCTGATCCTGGTTCCCTGGCTTATACTTTCCATTTTGGTGAGTATCAAAGTATATAATTCTAGATTAATGTCACAGAATCATTATACTGAAACCAAATGAAAATAATAGTATGGTTTAAAATAAAAAAGATACGATTCCATGGATAATTGAGTGTAAATGTATATTAGTCCACGGCCGTGGTCCATAATAGATATAGATAATTATATAATTTATTAATAGATGTGTACAAAAACGAGTAAAATAATTGTATTGCTACGGTTTTCAATGCACATGTATTAACACTATCATCAGTTGTAATTGCTATCCAATAATGTATTAATCATTAATATTGTATAAAACATGTTATAACTATTGAACACCCGTCCGTCAGTCCATGAATACATTCATGAATGTATACTTACTAATTTTGATTTCGTTTGCTTTCTAGATTGCGCAGGAGGACATGGTCGATACAATACTTCCTGTTACTTTCAGACTTCCAGTATGAAATGGTCTGCCGCCAAGGTAGGTTACATATATGTGGTACCGTTCTATCAAATTCTCAGACATGATAAAGATAATCACACACGGTGTTTGACAGCATCGTATTTTATCTTTTGATTAATTTATGGTAAGACATTGAGAATTTCATGAGTCCATGTTGTTATCTTGTCGATGCTTCTAGCTGATAGTTTGTATATTTAGGAGTGCTTTTCCGTTCAACTGTTCAAAAATTGTCAGTCTACCCATCTTGAAAAAACAAATTTCAACGGGTAGTTAATTTGTAATCACTTCTGAGTCCATATTAAGATGTCTTTCGATTCGTGTAATTTTCCATTTTAGTTCGTATTTGATGCTTTATGTTGTCTGTAGTTTGTAGCGTAAGATAAGCCCTGGTATATAAACATACTTCTGTTCATTGCTACATGGTCAAATTGTCAGACTTAAACATTTTGACGGCGTGTCTTCAAAGAGTCGCCCCTTTTTTCTATTTTACCTTTAAACATGATCTACTGTAATCAACGCTGCAGCTTCCATCGACTGTTTCATACCCAGCATGAGTCACATAACATGCCAATATTCGTCGAAAGCTTTCATTAAAAAAACAAACAATGTTTCATGGAATGAGATGAACAGATAAACAAAATAAACACTAGCGTCTTATATATCACCAACATATGATACTGAACTATCAATTGGCAAGGCATCGCTACTTAAGTTCAGTACGGCGTCAGGTTAGTTGTACGAAGTTTGTATGGTTAAATTGTAATTATGTATTTTCAACAATCCCCATAACCAATGAGTCCACCCTAACTGTATCACCAGTTGCACCGACTCTGTGTATTTTTCTTTATTTTCAAAGAGCTTCTGTGCATCTACTGCCAACCAGTTTCTGGCAGTACCAGAAACAGTGGAAGAATTTTCGTACATTAGTGGGTGGATGAACTCTGAAGGAAGTGAGTTTAATGAATACTTTATGTATATACTTTGAAGAATTCCAATATAATGCAAGTTCATGTAATAATTATTGTCTCGTTTCACACTAAAACATAGTGTTTGGTTTGCAAATTTTAATGTAAGACATGTATAGCAGACAGAACTTCTAATTGTATAGATGTATACATTAGTAAAATACATGATAATTTGGACGTGTCTGTGTATTGTGATTTGGCAGCAAGAAAGTTACATTAAAATAATGTAGAAAGATATGTATAATAACTTTAAAATATTGCGAGTAATGTACCAAACTCTTTGTCTATTGGATAACCAATCCCCTTGCGTGTAACACAACCTGTTCCTTTTTATCCATTGCAGTATTCGTATTTGCATATCTTGGTGTTTCTGACGCTTCTAAAGAAGGACGTTGGATGACAATACATGGACAGAAGATAGGTTATACAAAATGGGCCTGGTTGGAGCCAAACAACGGTGGATTGTTTTCGGCAGAAAACTGTTTGGCATTTAACATGTTGGGGTTTTGGTATGATATAAAATGCGACCAAAGCAAGTATTCCATTTGCGAAAAAGACATGATCGCTCTGTGACTCCAAGGCCAATCACCGTAACATAAAACTGTATGGCTCTTAATACAAACTACATACAGACCAAAAGCCAGAAGTGTACCGTTTGTCACATATTTTATTTAGCTACAAAACTTACCACATGACTCAACTTATGTCAAACTTTTCTTCAAATCATCAAAATGATCCAAAGACTATCTAAAAGTTATTGCACTACATGTCGTCGTTTGTGTTATGTACGAATGTGACTTTAGAGGAACAACTTTTATCTTATTCATGATGTTTCTATTTCATTTTGATTTTATGATATTTAGTAAAATCAAAATATTTTTTAACGAACTTAAACGCTGGAATTTGCTGTTTCCGGTCTTCAGATATTTAGAAAAAAACTTTTGCATTAAAAATATCAACCGATTAACACCTACGAATGATACTTGTGATATGCGATATTTGTAATTTTTCACTGAACTAATTTTCTAATGACAGCTTAGGTTTTAGCTACTTTGATTGAACTGTGTTTAAAAAAATGTTCCCCTGTTAACGTATGATATATGCCTCCTTGGTGATTTAATTCAACCTTGTAGTAAAACAATCGTGAGTTTTTGTTATACCATAAGTATTGTCATGTATTAGCGTTCTGGTATGCCGTGAAAACTACAGAATGACTTTGGGAAAGTGAATAAAGACCAAGGTATTCGGACGCACCCTTCGTACAGTGTAACGCTCATTTTTTTCAGCTTAGGAGCATTTGGTTGAAAATTATTATGCCTCGTCGCGTTATCCTGCGTTATCCGAGTGCGCAGTAAAACCTCAATATTACAACCACTTGTTATGACGATCACTTATTTTCGGACCGGCTTTCAATAAATCCTCTATAATTCATCTTGTTTATGAGACCACTTCATAATTACAACCGATTTTTCTGGTCCCGAAGGTGTTCTCACAGTAAGTTCCGCAAAATATCTGGCGTTGTCTTGACTCTCTCGGTAAAGCCCAATAGGCTACTAGTTAGGCGTAAGGACCTTGGGTACCCGAGGGCTAACTCTGGGAGCGGCACATGTACTCTGAGACAATTTGGTTGAAGACTAAGCAATCCGCCATTCAATGCTTTTCTATGATATGAAGAAGTTAGCTGTCATTTACGGGGAACAAGGCCAATATTTACTCAGAGCCCAGGAAAACTAGTCAGGTCAACTGTTCCTCTGTGAATAATTACAATGCTGTAGAAAAAGGCGATTATGGAAAATTATTGAAAAAAAAAATTAAACTGAATAATGCTTGAAGCTTTGTTATTTGTGTTGATAATATCTTATAACTGTAATTATGTTTGAAAAATGTTCGGCAATTTGATAATTGGAACATAATATTTGAAGATGGAAACGTGTACCGAATCCCGATAAGAACCATTGTTATATTAAATATACAGAACAACTCGTCCAACCCGAGTGATGTATTGATTCGTGCTTAGTCTGAAATGATGAATATGTTCGTAAACCGTACAGGAAACGTAATAGCATTATGCAAATATCGGATTAATTAAAAATACCTGATCATTGGCTTTAAAAGCAGCGGTTTTACTTGAATGCAAAAATACGACTATGCCAACGTTAACAATTTGCTCCAAAAGAAAGACGTTTGAAACAAAAAGTCTGATTAAATACGGATAGAGCACATTACGAAGATAAAATATTTGTTAAAATGAACGAAATGCTGATCAAACAAAACATATGATTAAAAACGCCGCCTTATACAAGTGAGTAAAGCTCGGAAGATTGCGTTTTATGCTTCACTTTTGGTATGGTCCTTTGGGTTGGGTGGATATTGGAATGAGGAATTTAGAAGAAGGCAGTATTATTTGGGGTGTTGGGTTTTGAAGGATCCTTTTCTTATCTCCAGTAAAACCGCTATAATGAAACCACCTTTGGAACCCGAAAAATCGGTATTGAGACAATCTTCTGGCCCCCAAATAATTGATAGTAATAATGAGGTGGTCGTAATATTAGGGTGGTCGCTAAATGAGGTTTTCTGTATATTCATATTCGACACAGTACAACGTATTGTAAATAATCTCCCGCGAGAATTTTAAATAAAATGATTGTAGATATTGTCGATTTTTACAGCAACAGTGGGAATGTCACTGAGACACGCCTGCCTTCAGAATTTACGATAAAACCCTCAGAATAATTGTAACCAAATAATCATTTCTATTAATTTAACCGTGGTGGTACTAATATCATCTCTCTGTTTACCAACAAATAAACGATTCTTTGGTAAATTATGAAATTTAAACATAGACGAAACATGCGTTTAAGTAATAAAGGAAATGCAGGAGACAGTAGAAGAAAGAAGCAGTCATGACACAGAATGTTGTTACTGACACACAGACGAAACATGCATTAAAGTAATAAAGGAAATACAGGAGACAGTAGAAGAAAGAAGCAGTCATGACACAGAATGTTGTTACTGACATCTCAGGTCTTATTGGGGGCAATTTCGAGTGGTGACGATTAACTAAATAGACGTGAGTGTTTCTCGTGAATTTGCCATGAGTCGGTTTTTATGCTCAACGGTGTAGAAAAATAATTACACTTTAAAATCTCACAGAAACAATACAATATGTCAGGACCTTATTATCTCGGCCTCTAGGTATGTGTGTTGTGTTACAGAAATTAGTCATGGTGTTAGATCGAGATATTGTTTTTTTTCATAACAAACAGGTATTACATGCTGAGGTGTGAGATGAGGTGATGACCGCAAATAATGTAAGCATTAGTGAGATAAATATATACTTGGTTACTTTCCTTATCTAAAATTTCACTTTTTTTATCGCAGATAGCATTTAAGCCAAGGATCTTTGCCACACTAGATATTTTGCAAGATAATGACGGCTTTACTAGTACTGTCAAACGTACTTTTTCAGCCACCCCCGGATAAAGGCCAAACTGTGAATTAAGGCCAATCTTTGAAAGCCATCGTTGATTATTCATGACAAACTGACCTCTGGATAATGACCATCTGTCAATAAAGGCCACATTTTGTCTTTCCTGGGATTGATTGCATACTAGAATATCCAACTCTATGCATATATGCACAGTGATTTCTGGAAAAGTTACGTAGTATTTAACACACTTTCAACCTCCGAAATGGTAGTTTCTGCGCCCAGTGTGTTAAATAATATATATATATATATATATATATATATATATATATATATATGGGTGTTTTTGGTCCGTGTGGCCATGTTAGGCCTAATACACCATTATATACCATCCCTTTAACGTGCCAGCCCCCTATGACTCTATGATCATTGTGTCTGTGGATAGATATAAGAAAAACGACTTCAAGAAACAACAACATACAAATGATCCAACCCTTCCAAAACACCACCACCAACCCGCCAAATACATAGAAACGTGCAACAACAAGGAGACACCAACACTCTCCCCGAGGGTTACTGAAGCACGGCAGTACCTAGTCATTACCTAGACTCCAGAACAGTTGAACTCGAGTAAGATTTTCTCAACCTTACCCGAAAGTAGTGGAAAACTACCATATTATTTATCAGTATTTATATGAATGAGTAAGTGTGTATAATGTATAAACAGGAATTACAAACACTTTCGACCAAAGTTAGACATTCCGATTCAGATAATGGAAATCAGCTGAGTTGTTGATCTGCAACTTGCAGGAACAGTGATGTCTATTCATGGTTAACGATGTAATATTTTATATTTTAATACGTATAAAGATAGCACTTGGACGCTCTTATCATTTACACTGAACATCTCTACCGGCAAATCTTTAATAGCCTCCGCTAAATTCTCTCCAGAGATTTATGTTGACGCCTCGGAATGAATCACAACTCCGTAAACTGTTTCTTCTTCTTCTGCAAACGTAAAATATAAAAACCATTAACCATTGTATGGTGGCATACTACTGCCACCAGATAATCATTTAACTATCACGTTAGTTATGTGATAAACGCGTTACTTAACTAGTTAGGATATTAATTCAAAAATAATATCATATCTGGACAAAAATGCACGGTAGTGCCAACAACTGCACTAGTTCTACTTGCATCATAATAGATAAATGATAGGTTAACATGATACTTATCATGTTAGCAAGATAAATATCTGATATTTATCGGGTTAACGCGTTATTTAACGCGTTATCCTACTTATCCATAAATAGCCCCACGTTGTTATCGGAATGTCTAAAAATAGATATGTGTTAACCTACTTAACTTTTAGACAAGTGGTAAGTGGGTTAACATGATAATTAACATGATAACATCTTACCACTTTATATTTACCCATTGAAATTTTGCTAGTAGTGGCAGTTGTTGGCACTATCATGCATTTTATTCAGTTAAGATGTTTATTTGGATTAAAATATTAACTAGTTGCTTAACACGTTAACCACCTAATTAATGCGACAAATAAGTGGTTAACTAGTTAAGTAACGCGTTCACCACATACTAACGTGGTACTTGAGTAGTCATCTGGTGACAGAAGTATGCCGCCATACCATTGAATTATAATCAAAACTAGGCGTTATAGCTAAAAAAAGTACACTAGTTCAATTCGACTTGACAAACAGTGAAACCTCGATATTAAGGCCCTTTGGAAATAAACTGTTCGTAATATTGAGGTGGTCTCATTATCGAGTTTAGAAATATAGAAAATGTTGAAAAAAGAGGTCCAAGATAAGTGGTCATTATGAGTGGATGTTAATATTTAGGTGGTCGATAAGTCAGGTTTTAATGTATAATAAAAACAGATAATATAAAAAGTGAATACACTGAGGACACTGTACGCAATGGAGATAAGCAGGCACGGTATTACCACTATTTGAATTTATTCTGCGACGTATATTTTTTACGCGTATGAAAACCAATTACAGTGCAACCTCTACAAAACAAAACCGTTTGGGAGAAGTAAAATTATGTCGTTATATAAAGGTTGTTGTTCTAGAGAAGTTGAATTAATAATTAATCGTACAGTGGGAAAAATCATGCTGTTGTTGAAGGGAGGTTGTTACTTATGAGAGGGCCGCTCTGGATAGGTTGCACTGTATTGTGAGGTACACACGACTTATTTTACTTCCGCTGTGTAGTTTAATCATAATACTTTATGAAATGCATGGTACATAACTTGCTTAAACTTTTAGATTACAAAACGAAAGTAATATCAAACCTACCCATTTATTCTGATGTTTGGTCGTAGAAATGCACGTCTCTGCATATAACGTGCATTGGTATTTCGGCAAATTATATCGGCAATTCTCACCTTCTTAATTGAATTTAATTGAGCTGAAATGATAAAGATATGCGGTTGATATGGGGGGTACAATATTTCCAAATGCATAGCGGAACAACGCCTATGTACTTGAAGTGTCATTTTAAAAGTTCTCCAATATCATAATCTCATGATGTCAATAAAGTTCCTTTAATAAAACAATTTGGTTAAATTCCTAAAACTAGCATTACGGGAACCAGAGTGAACGTAAAGCAACGTGGTTATGTACATATCGTAGAGCAATTTCACGGTGGGCAGGGGGAGGGGGGCAAAAACTAAATACAACAAAAATTCGGAACATATCCCTACGGAGCCCCTAAAGTGACATTCTAGTTTTATTTTAATTTTTAGCACACTTTGTTATTTGAAATAACATTTTGTAATTGCGAATTAGTATTTCGTAAAAACGAAACAAAAAAGAATGTTACAAATCAAAATATAAGTGCAGAATGTCACTTTAGGGGCTCCGTATATCCTTTCTTTAGAGTAGTTTTTAAGACTTTGTCAATAACTACCTAAGGTAAATCCGGCCCTAGGATTTGACGGGTCCCGTCTCTCATAGAAGAATCTGTCTCCTCGCCGAAGCCTTCTAAATTCTGATGCAATGAGACATTGCCAGGTCGGTCCTAAAATGCTCCCTCCAGTTCTTTTTTCAGTCAAAAGACCAGTGAACAGATCGATATCCTTAGGACATCTGAAGAAGAAAAATACAAATATTTGATCCTACTATTGCATAATTCCGTTGATTGTGATTTACAATTTACGCACGCAGACATCATTCATAAGGCATATCTTGACTCATTTAGATTTTTTTTTAGTTTTAAAATAGTGCCTCCCTGTGTTTGTAAAAGTAATATGCTCAAGAACAAGCAGAATTAAATATCCTACATGCCATTATTGTGTGCCAGTCACAATTATATTACATCGGAAGACTTGTAGATAAGAAAAGGATTCTTAGAAAAAAAAACACATTCAAAACATCCCTCCTTCTATAAATTCTACATTCCACAAAGCCCACATAACATAATTATAGGACGATTCGAAAACATGAAAGGTAAAACACAAGTCTCCCGGAGGGTTCTGCCATCGAGCGATCTGTAGCAAAGCTACATGGGAGAGGGAGTAACCTAGTTTGAGGGCCCAACCTCACGCTTATCCCTCGGGAAGCAAACAAAAAAATTAAAGTTACATAAATAAACAATAGACGGATACGAAAATAAAACACACATAAAAACACTAAAGCCATCAGCAATCATAAATAACAAGTCGAACAATCAAGATAAAGGTATTCAGTCTTGTTGAACTAATTAAGTATCGTATTGATAAGTTACTCACGGAAAACAAAATGGTACGTCTTGTGGGACAATCCCATATTTTCTATATACTTTTATCAGACATATTTACCTACCTGACTTTTTACATCATTTACCTACATAAAAAACCGAACTCACGCGTATAATCCCTGTAATCGTGAAGCTGTCGATGGATGGTGATCTACAAGCCCTCCTTGCCAGGTACCGAAGTGGTGTACAGGGCTAAGCCCGCACAATTTACGATATTCAATATATCCAGGCAAACCATGGTCTCTTCCACTGAGGTTATCAAAACGTACGTGATGAAATCATCATTTTTTAAACGTCCATTTGTAAATTTATTTTATATATCCATACCTTTATGAATTCTTTGATATATCAATATATATTTTACTAGCCGCGGCCGTGGTCCAGTGGTTAGTGCGCTGGACTTGTAACCCTGAGATCCGGGTTCGAATCCCGGTCGCGGCAGGTCATACCCTTCTATGAAAATTTGACAAAAATGTCGATTTTCCTCCATATGTGGAGAAGTTACCGGTTCCAGGAAAACTGGTTAGGTGAACCGGTCGCCGTATATAACTGAAAACAACGGCGTTAAACCCCAGTGACAATAAGTCAAATAAAAAACAAAAAGAAACAATATATTTTACTGTAAAATTACAAAAGTCTTTTGGACCAAAAAAAAGATCCTTATATTGAAGTGGTCAGTTTGAAATACGAAGGAAATGTAGAAACACTGTTACGAAATATCTGGTCGTTTTGATTAGGTGGTCTTAGTATGAAAATGGTGTCTATGTGATGTTTTACTGTATAAAAATAATAAAAGATACTCAGAACAAAATACAAAAAATCCATCCTTCCCCAAGATGCTGCCTTATCCCCAACCTACCAGCCTTAAACCCAACTAACACAAAAGAACGTGAGAAAACGGAGGACAAAAACACCGCCTTTCGGAAGACGAAGTCTTAACTCTTTGCCTCTTAAAATCGTATTCCCCGCTTCTCAAGCAGACGACTTTGAAAATCTTGTGGCAAAATAAGCCATTGGTTAAAATGAGTAAAGGCTTCTTTTGCCACAATGATTTCCACTCTGTCAGAGAGATATTACTCAATTTTCTTAAAAAAATTGATGTTTTGTGAATTAGTCTTGAATTTGGAAGAGTCCAAAATATGCCTATGAGGCAAAGGGTTAAAACGGTATGTAGCAAAACACTTAGCAGTTTGAACTACATTAGTTGTATGATCTTATCATGTGCTTATCCCGCAGAAACAAAAAAAATAACTAAATTAATAAATAAGCATGCATATCAGTGATAAATAGAATAGATGCCTAACTAGAATTTCTATTTGCAACTGAACACAGATTTCCCCAACTCTCTTCATCCTGAGGTTCATTATTTAAACAACTAATGATGGGAAAAGAAAGAATTCTGAAAAAAGTGTGCAGTGAGCATGAGTGTCTGTGTACTGGGAAATGCCGGTGCAATATACATACCGGTGAATATTCAAAGTCGCTAAATCAAAGGAGTTGCCATCGGCATCAAGGAAAAGCTTTTGACGAATGCTGTCTTGTATTTTCCTGAAAATATATATTTGTCATGCGTATTCAGTGGATACTACGTTTCCGTTGTGTCTATACCACGTGACATTTTGGTTATACAGCAAGCAAAGTTTATCAACAGACCAGTTTAGTCCAAATCTTCACCTTCACGTAAGTTCTTTATTTCTGTATCAAATACTATATACAAATAAAGTGGAGGCTGAGGCCAAAAGTGTAAACTACAAACACAATGTAATGTTGTTTCGACAGATGAATGGATTTTGCCCGAAAACGTGAAAAATGTATTTTTCTGTAAAATTTTGTTCGGCAAAATATAGTTTTCCTGTTTTCGCACTAACATCTAGTGTTATTTGTCAACCTTTCCTGCTGTTAATGTGGAGGAATACCCCAGGCGTACACCCTGATCCACCGACCTACCGTAAGCTAGCTGGACAGCTTACTCACAAGTAAAATTTGGTTTCGGTGAAATTCGAACTTACGGCGGTGGGGGGGGGGTAGTGATTGCCAGTAAGTGACCGTAACTCTTCGACCATGGATAAATATAACAATATAATATTATATACATCTTATTATTACTTAAACTCTGCAAGCCAAATTTATCGGACTATCAAAATTGACAAACCTGTCTGCGAAAGGACAAGCAGTCGATGTGATCCAGTGTAGTATGTTTTCGAGACCTTGGCCATTGCTAGCGTGATACCAGTCTGGTTCAAAGAAGTGATTCTCAAGTGGCTCAGGGGATCCAATTGGAACGTGGTGGGAATTAACCATTGCTATATTGTCATGAACTTGAGAGTGCCCATATCTAAACGCAGCCGCAGCGAATGGGTTCGAAATACTGGCGTCTATAAAACGGTTATAATTGTCCTCGTGTCCATAGTTCTAGAATAACAAGCAACTCCATGTATTACATTTTATGATATTGATAACAATTGGACAGCTTCACTTATTGCTAACTATTCATATTTTTTCTCACGTGCGTTTAACGCCGTTTTTTTAGCATTTTATCAGTTATATACGGCGGCCGGTTCACCTAACCAGTTTTCCTGGACTGTATACTAACCAGTACTAACTTACCCTTCCGCAAAGAGCCGGCAACCTCTCCACAAATGGAGGAAAATCGACATTTTTGTCAAATTTTCATAGAAGGGTTTGACCTGCCGTGAGCGGAATTTAAACCCAGACCTCCGGGTTACAAGTCCAGCGCACTAACCACTATACCAAGGTCGCGGCTCCTATTCTAAGCCTTGGCTTTAAATTCGTTGACAGGTCATAACAACCAGAATTAAAAAAATAGCGGCTAAAATTTATATCACTTGGAAAATTGTAATGCAATATTAGCCATTTAACAAACATTTCTGTTTTACATTTTACGTGTATATCCACATCATTGAAATTTATTATGGTCTCTTTTCACCATTAACTTCAAGTGTGGTAACTGGACAATAAGACGAACTGTTCACTCTATCTGAAGAGCTCGCATTATGAAGCAGTACGAAAATAATGTACAAATCCTGAATGAAATGATACGTGGATCTGAGCAAATGATAAGCTATTCTGAGCAGTTGATATACCATTGAGTCATGAAGTACGAATTCTACTTACACGTATGCGTAAGCCATATCTATTCAACACGTCGTCCCCTAAAATGGTCTTAAGAAACTCCGCAAACATGATATGCTGCCATTGTCCAATATTTATTTTCCTGGCTTCTTGGTACAAGCGCTCGTCATTCCAGTGAGGGTTTATTGTGGCAAGACGAGTGGCAAGTCGATTATGTTCCCTCATAAATATTGTGTGCATTGACGCAAGTCCCGGTTGCTCAATAACTCGTCCATCACCTGAAAAACAAATAGCGAAAGGATAAGTACACAATAATAATACTGAATGGAGCTGTTTGATTGTTTTATTTGTGATGTACACCGTGTTTAAGCTTTGTTATCAGATATTCACCACTGTGTACAATTCGTCGCTCGATTATTACAATGTTCTAACTAACTTTTTCCACTTTGGAGAAAATCGACTTCAAAGTTATAGATTCCTTTAAATTTTACAGCATGATAGAACATTGTGTGATTGGAAATTTCAAAAACTAACAATCCTGAAACCATATCCAGAGAGATCTTTTTTTCACCATTGCAACGGCATATAAATCTCGTTTTTCGAAGAAATCCACTTAGAGCATTGTAATACTCAGGCGATGAATTGTTAAAAATATTAATTAGATCAGCTTGTGCTTATTGGCAGTGCGTAAATTTTATTGTTTTGTGATGAATTATGATCCATTTCAGGAAGTTTTATCTATTGCATATTATCTCAGTTTCGCTTTGTACATGTACTTGTCATGTCTTTACGACTTCGTGTCCGACTTGTGAAATTTGACTATTTTATGTGTAGAAAATCTTAAAAATCGAGTTTTACATACATTTGAAAGTAGTAAAAGCATATATGTTAGTGTGTGGATGTATCTATATGTTGCACTATAAATGAGCAAAATGCTTTGAACTGCGGTGCGATAACAAGGACTATAATGACATACGTTGGAAAAGTACAATTTCCGAAGTAACTGTTTCCCTTTTATATACGAGTATACAATTGTTACATTTGGAGGAAAAAAATTCTAAACATTGATATACGTGACGAACTCTTTGGTTTATTCGTCTTCTCAATTACTATTTGACTTTGTTCTTGTCTGCTGAGACATTTGTTTTTAATTATTAAATCACTGCTGTTAAACTGACACTGGGGCGATTTATGTTAACCAATTTCTGTTATGAACATTTGACTCTACCACAGTCTTGGGTTCTTAGTAAATTAATTTCCTAATTTAGAAACCTGACTTGCTATATTGACCATTCTTTACGCTGCTCAATATCCAAAATTGATTGCGCTTAAATGTGGATCAAGGGGTCATAACTTAAGACCTTGGCGGATCTCACGATTCTCAATTTAGTTTATCTTAAGAAATAGAAATTCATTTTCAAAGATCGCCATGTACGAATGATGTCAATTGTTTAAGGTGTGGAAGGGGAGCGGGTATGCACGGGCAAGTAGCACAGGACTACTAGCTAGGTAAATTGTTCGACGAACATGATAGAAATGCGGTAATAAACCGGAACAATGAAAATCTAGCCAATCGTATTAAGCAAGCCGTATGGTTTGTATAAGGACCTCCTCTCACAGTTTTCGTACAGTAAAGTCACTTTACTACAATTCGTGCATACAATAAATCAATTACCTGATAATGGACAGTAATAGTTTACTGGGTCGAACGGCCTGGACAGAAAACAAGTTGAGTCCGTGGTATCAACTGGTAGTTTTGTATTGACATTTTTTAATTTCCCTGTAAAATATTAAGACATTTTATTTTACATTTCCGATTATGACACAAATAAAGTACATAATTAAAACATTCCAACAAATAATCAAAATGAATCTTAGTATTTTTACATTTAGATCACACATTTAAAACTGAATGATACGCATTATTTAGCAACCTTTTATTAAAATCCTATCACATGTAAGAAAAAATTACATCCCTCTACTTTCATTATGCATATACATTGTTTCATCATCTCAAGAAGTAAAAAAAAAAAAAGATTAAACATTTTGTAACGGTAGTCGATATTTTTCCCTGGTGTTTAACGTCGCACCAACAACCTAGGTCATTCAGACACTGTTCCAGCGTTAACGGCGGAGGACGAATACAAGCGTACACCTGGGCAGAACCACCGACCTTCTGCAAGCTAGCTGCGCGGCTTCCTTCCACGTGAAACTTAGTTCCGGGTGGAATTCAAACTCACAGCGGTGAACTCTAGTGATTGCAAGTCAGGGGCCATAACTTCTCGACCTCAGAGGATGGCAAATCGTCCCCTGAGAAGAACGATGCTCTATCTACCATTTTCAAAAGTTGGAGGAAATCGCGTTCGAAGTTTTAGATGTTTTTTTCTCTTTTGTGTTTGGGTCTATAATCTCAAAAATATATCAGCTTTTTTGTCTTGATGCGTTTAATATGACAGTGTATTTAATGTTTTGTTTTTATTGTTTTATGTGACTTATTGTCGCTCGGGTTTAACGCCGTTTTTCAACAATTTTTCAGCTATATACGGCGACCGGCTAACCTAACCAGTTTTCATGGACTGTATACTAACCAGTACTAACTTACCCTTCCACAAGGAAGGGACAGCTTCTCCGCATATGGAGGAAAATGACATTTTTGTCATATTTTCATAGAAGGGTATGACCTGCTGCGACCAGGATTCGCACCCGGATCTCCGGGTTACAAGCCCAGCGCACTAACCACTGGACCACGGTCGCGGTTGACAGTGTATTTTAAAATATTTTTTACTAGAATGATAAAAAATAAACAAAATTTTCAGTTTGGAGATAGAACAGTCTAGTAAAAAAATCTTCAAATTTGTAAACAGCTTGAGTGCTATATTACTTTATGTCCAGAGATAGAGCACTATAAAAATAAAAAGTATGCAAAAATAGTGGAGTGGATATAGAACAAAAAATAGGCGAGAAATCTGTTAAGCCTCAAAATGATATTCATGTAGATCCCTGCAAACTGAACAAAGTGATATAAATATCTCGTTGTTTTTTTTTGAAAATTTGGAGATAGAGCATTCTAATATTCCTGTAGCAAAATATTATGAATTACTACTCACCACCAGAAAATGAACGAAGTGTTGCTGCCTCGGTGTCTGTTGCTCCATAAGTAACGGATAAATCAGCGAATGCTGTCTGAGAGTTGATTTGCTGTCTGACGGCTGCAAAACAGTTTGAACAAAATATTTGAACCCTTTTCGGTGTCTGTAATCACCAATACTCTAACATAGGTCCTAGCCGGGTATAGTTAATGTTAAGTCTTCAGAAATATTTGCCGGCAAACAAGTTCGGAATTTTGCCGGATCATAAAATGTTCTGCGCTTGTCTGCTCTTGCTGAAGCATTTGTATATGCAAAGGTCTAATTGACCTGCTACCGGGAGAGAAGTGTATGATGTTACATTGTCAAATTTAACTTGAAAACTGTTGGAATGACCGTCAATAATAATAATAATAATTACTTTATGAGCAAATTAATACAGAAAACTGAATAGTTTCACTAGTATTTCATGTACAACTAAGTACTACAATGTTAAGCAGCCATTTCAAAAATATTAACTATTGATAAATGCGTAAACAAAACTGTTACAAAACGTTTTTGACTTTGTCAAATAAACAAGAAGCCATTAATGGTCAAAGTATAAGTATACTAGGTACAGATACATTATCACTCGTCGTGTCTACATGTTACGCTATTGTACAAATATGATGGACGTCGAACAGGAGTTTCGCAGCTAATTCCTCATATACAACGAACATAATGGGTATGGAGTTGTCGAGGTCTAAAGGTGTATTTGTAATAAATATTGCATTACTTACACGAACAATCAGAAACAGCGTTCGATCTGGAGAAGTCCATACAGGAATTAGGGACGAAGAAAGTGTCATCCGCGGGTATCGTGATTGGGTTACAATTTGGACTATAAACGAATAATAAATTAACAGATAGCATGTACTAACCCGCACAAAATTACAAGTACGTATGCTTCGCATTGCAGATAAGACGTTAAAGAGACTGGAATTCATTACAGTAAAAACGTTTCAAATGTATTTTACGATTACCTTAATATTAAGACCAGTTCAAGACAACGACCACTTATTTTCAGACTTGCTATCGGTATTTCCTCGGAATTTCAAATCAACAATGAAGCCATCAGCATATTGATAATTAATGTGGTCTTTATATTTTATCAAAATGCACAGTATCTTTCTAGAAAAAAACCGGATCAGTAGAGGAAAGTTTTTATGACAAAAAATAAGCTCTGTTTAACTTTCAAAAAAATGTATGTTACTTTACGTTTGAAATCTGACCTAATTCTCACATGTACACTAGCTGCCATAAAAAATCGGAGTAGGATTGTAGGCTAACATAAATAAATGCTTTGGTGTCAGAAAAAATGCGTATTTAATTTATATGCATGTAATAAAGTTGATTACTTAGCACTGTCTGTGGTGCAGCACTCTAGTGGACTCCCGTCAGGTTCTATGAGAGATAAAAGACAGGGTCTTACATCGCGAAAACGTGAAACATTCTTGAACCGATACCAATTTCGGATATATATCAATTCGGATACTTCATAATTTTAAGATCAATTCAATTTATTGAAACTTAACATAATTCAAAAGTTTACCCTCGAAATAAATTAAATGAAACGTTCTTCGGAATGTCTTAAAACTGCAGAATATTTTCAGAATACGATTTAATAAAGTCTTTATATATATAATCTAAATAGTGAATGTTAATCTATTAAATGTTATTTTTCTGAACTGTTGAACTGAATTCAAAGACAATGCATAAACATTAACAATATATGAAAGGAGAAAAGTAATATGGATCAATATCAAAATTTTCGAAAAGGACGACTTCATACTTACTAGTAAATACATGAGTCACAACTAAATCGTGTACAAGAAACTGACCCATTTGCATCGCTAACAGAGACAGATATCGTTCAAACCTGATCATAGAACCTGTTTTATGCATCACATTGCTAACGTTGCGGGGGTTGGGCAATGTACCACCATTACATGCCCTGGTCTTTGGTGATCCAACACCTAAATTAAAACAAAAAAATGTCTTTTAAATCCAAATTGTGAAACATGAGCAGTAGGGAATATTGACAAAATGTACACGACTTTATCCACATCACATATGGGTTATAAACCTTTCCTTTTACATCAAATATATAGGGAAATCTTGAGAAAAAAATGAAATAACATATTTGAAGATTACCATTGTATTTACAATGTAGTAAATGTTTTATCAACGAACATCTTATCTAATAAAGCTGTTGTTATTCATTTTTAATGAGCCGAAAGTGATATATTAAATGGAACGAATATAAACGAAGTCATAAACGAAAAAAATGTGACTTGAAAAATCGTCGGATTTTCAGAGAATTCCGGTTTCTATGGAGTCCGGTTTTCAGGAGTTTTACTGTACTAGAATATTTATAAATTTGTATCTAGTATGAAAAACGCACGAACACATCAGAAAAACGCATTTTCACGAAATGTAGGTACTGATATGAAATTATAGAGTGATGCCCGATAATAAAAACTATATCTAGTATGTACGTGTATATATTCCTTAAACCGCTCGATTTCCTATGATATATAAACTTTAACGTCGCACCGACAGAGTTCCCAGGCAGAACCACCGATCTCCCGTGAGCTAGCCAGGCAGCTTCCTCACAAGTGAAATAATTTTGGCGGGATTTGCAGAGGTGAGGGTTTCGTGATTACAAGTCAGGGACCATAAACATCCCATAAAAACGACCCCTGAGGTCCCTTCTCCCGATTTCAACTAAGGAAAGCAAAGGAAATACCATCATCATAAGCGTTAGGCAGAAATCGTCTTTCCGGAATTTCGGATTTCCCCCAGCGTGGATTTTGTAGGTTGTTGCAGCTTCCATCCATGGTACGATATACAGCCGAAGCATCGCAAGTCAGCGTGTCCATGGGACAATCAGTGGGTATCCCAGGTGATGAAATCATCCCAGGTGATGAAATAGAAGCAGAAAGTGCGACTGCAGCGAACGATCGGCGTCGTGGCGCCGGACAAGTGTTGCTTAGGGCTGCCCCACAATTGCTTCTATATTTGAAAAAAAGTATAATCATTACTAACGCTTTGTCCGTGTATACACGTACAT
Source organism: Lutraria rhynchaena (assembly GCA_008271625.1). Lineage (NCBI taxonomy): Eukaryota > Metazoa > Mollusca > Bivalvia > Venerida > Mactridae > Lutraria > Lutraria rhynchaena. Next base: position 1,520,558 of record VIBL01000039.1, read on the forward strand.
GCATTTCCATATAGATTTCAGTCAATAAATTGAAACTGATAAACGGTGTTTATCATTCTTTTGATAACTGTTTATTAATTTGTTCTGTGATCAACGCCGATTAATTAACATCGATTAAATTGTGTACGGCACACCTTATTGACCTTAGTATTAATTCTGGTATTCTCGAATGCTTAATTGCCCGTTCATGTTACTTACTGCCTCCTTCCTCCTTGCAGTGAGAATCTAATTTGGGAAGATGACAGTCGAAGCCGTGGGTATCATATGCCGAAATAAAATTGAATGGTTTGTTTTGAAATAATCATTCGAACGTAGTTATGCATTAGACAAAATATTATACCCGAATGTGTAGTTTGTATTGAACATATCTTTAGATGTATTTGATTTTAAGAACGTACCATAAAACTTGTAGAAGCCTCATTATTGATGGATGATATGTATGTACTTTGACATAATTTTGATATTGAAAAATTGTCTTTCTTTGGAAATTTTACCAATTTCGAGCACATATTTCAAGTCTTTTAAGTTATATACTTGCACATAATATCAAATCAAGACGCTAATAAAATTCATGCAACATTAAACATCGCAAAAAATCATCAAGTTTTGTTTATTTCCTTGTATAAAAAATTGAATATTTTGAATTCTCTTTCAGGATGCAATTTTATTTAATTTGTATCAACGACAACGTGATGTAGTTTAAGCCATATGAATAAATGCGAATGTAAACAGTGACAACCGCAATCAACATAAGACATTAATCAAAGCTTCGGGCGTTTAAAACTATTTCCTTTATATATTACATGTTCCATAGTACAGTCAAACCTGTGAACAAAAGCCACCCTGTGAACAAAAGACAAAATGTGGCCTTTATTGACAGATGGCCTACATTCGGAAGTCAAATTTTTGTAAATAATCAACGATGATTTTTCAAAAAATGACCTTTATTCGCAGGGTGGTCTTTATTCGTTGGTTGCTGCAAACACAGATTTGATTGTATTTCGAACAAACTATTTGACACATAATGGACAGTGTATAGTGTAAATGCATTGTGTTTACATTTCTCTATTAATCATTTCAACCAGTTTCGACGTTTTTGGAAAGAAACCCATTTGGCGTTGCAGAAGGACATACCTTGGTCATTAAAGATACAACAGAATGTTACTGGATATTTCTAAAGTAACGTCATTGCTAACTAAATCACATCACGAAATGAAAGTACAGTGCAACTTCTCCAGAGCGGTCCTCTCTTGAGCAACAATCTCCCTTCAACAACAGCATGGTTTTACTCTACTGTACGATTTAACTATTAATTTAACCTCTCTAGATCAACAGTCCCTCAACAACAGCATATCTCAGCTTCTCACAAAGGGTGTTGCTTTGGACAGGTTGCACTGTATAGATAGATGGACACGACTGTCCCCTCACACCAAACAAATTAGACGAGCTAACTCTCAGGCGACTATTACTACTATCATCTATATAAAACAAACCTTAGTCCTCTCCGATTTAAAACTGTGTCAAGAAATCGGCATTTCGCTGTTCTTCTGTTACCGTGAGCAATATTCAACAATGAAGACCTTTTCCTAACATTCATTTTATCTAAATAATAAAACAACAGTTTTCTATGTGAGCGTATGTACAATTTGTCAAACATATGCTTAAAAAAACGAATGGGAAGAGAAAAAGGGAATCCTTGGGGACACAAATAATTCACCTTGTTACGCCGACTATAATACAGTGGAACCCATCTAAACCGGCCGAGCCCTGGACCGGGTCATTTACCGGTTTCAGAGTTGATGCCAGTTTCGAGGGGATTTTTGAATTAATTACTAATATAGTCGGGACTAGAACATTTGGCCGATTTAGAGGGGAACCGGTTTATAGAGAAACCGGTTTAGAGGGTTTCCACTGTAGCTATAAACATACCACAAGGACTCACATGAACTTATACACAATAACATTCAACATAACACAATTTCTCCCATTTTAATTTTAATAAACTTTTTTTGCAGTAAAACCTCTTATACCGACCACCTCAATTTTAATCCACTACGTATTGGTTAATTTGTGCTCATAAGTTGCAACCGTGTCAGTTGGATTCTAGATGCATTGGTGAAAGTTGAACATTTAAAAATCTGGAAATCTTAACCTCGGTGAAGCGGAAACAAAAAAAAACTAATAGGGTCCGGACCTGGGAAAAACGGAATCCTGGCACATTCCGGAAAACTTTCACCGTAGAAAAGTGGTTTAAAGCAACGACTGTTTGGAATTCAAATTTACTGTCTGGGTCGCACAAATAAAGTGCCTAAAAGTTCAGCACTAAATTGACCCTAATATCCAAAACTAGGATGAATATCTCAGCCACGCAACTTTTTTTACAAAATCTAACATGAATCTTAAGTGCGTTTGTTTTTCTTTGATTATGTTTGTGTATATAACCACAACAATGTTATCACCATAATACATCTATAAAATTGGTGTAGACCAGCTGGCAAAAAGACCAAATCTTACCTCGAGTAAACTGGGCAGTTCCAGCCGAAAAAGCCCTGTCGCACATATTCTGGCCGTCAACCATAGACACTGCCAATACCATAAAGTAACACGAGGCAAATATCGCGGCCCTCATGATAATATCCGGTTCTCTCCTGTTTAAATAAACGTACAGTAAAACATCTATTAACGACCGCTACTTTTTTATCGATATTTCAAACCGTTTTTCAACCTCTTTTCGTATATCAAATCAATTATGATAACTCGGAAATGTTATAGATTATACTAAATCCCTGAAATGTGTAAGTTAATTGTATCAAAATCTTAGATATCTATCTGGTGTTTTGTCCATTAAAAAGTAATAAAATATTGTTTTAACATGTAGGCAAATAGTTGTGAAAAGTAATTGTTACTATGTCAATACAGAACACAGAAAGTATTTAAAGCGAAATAATCAGAAGAAAAATATCGTCTTGCGTCAAAAGTGTCAAAAAAATGATATCGCCGCAACATCCCGTGTTTTGTTATTGCTGGAGAGCGCTCGTCACAAATGTCGCACATAATATTATTGCGTGCGTAAACAAATTGCTATCATATGTACGAAGTTGCCAATACAATATCAATTTTATCAAATCTATTTATCATCCCATCACTATAAAATGCTTGCCGAAAAAAAACTTATAATATCGCGGCAATTGTAATCATGTGTTGCTTTGATGTGGACTTCATCACACCATGGATGATACACTATATCATGACGTAAAACAACATTGACTTTTGTATATCTAAGTTTGAATTGTAAAATTTTCAGCAAAAAGTCCTTTTTGCGAACGATTTGGGTTTTTCTTATTTGATATTATTTTACTTTTTATTCATGCAGACAAAAACAACTAATACATCAATTGTAACCAAATTAAACTTCTAATGTTATTCGCTCACAACAATGCATTGTACCGTGATATTTACGCATTCCAAATTTAAAGCAATCGCAAGCAACGCAATAAAATTATAATTTGACGGCTATACCTATATATAGAAGGTTTCTGAAAGATGAAACTGAGAGTAATTGATGACAACCTCGGTGTTACAGTTATCAAAATAAAATCAAACCAGTTTGTCATTCATGGGCGACAGACACATGGTATTCGATATTTCATTTTTTCCCAACGGGTTTAATGCCGTTTTTCAACATTTTTTTCAGTTATATACGACGGCCGGTTCACCTAACCAGTTTCCCTGGCCTGTATTCTAACTAGTGTTAACTTACCTTCCGCATGAAGCCAGCGACTTCTCCACATTTGGAAGACAATCGACATTTTGTTATATTTTCATAGAAGGGTATGACCTGCCGCGAGAGGGATTTGAACCCGGATCGCAGGGCTAAATATCCAGCGCACTTACCACTAAATTACGGTCGCGGTCCTGATATTTCATGGAGGAAATATTTTATATATGTGTTTTGAGGATTATATAATTATTCAATGCCGTAAAACCTTGTGATCTGCTGAAACACGGTAGTAGTGAAGGGAGGTACCCTGGTACCATCGTAGGTACTTATGGTACCACTTTTCCGACACTATGGGAGGTACCCTGGTACCAAATTTTCGGAAAATGAGGTCAAAATGTGTGAAAAAAAGGGGTGAAATTGTGAAATTTTGGTCAATTTATTGTTTTCTTATGGTACCCATTTTGGATAGGTGGGGGTACCTCATTTTGTGTTTTTGGGTACCATTTTTTGAATTGTGTTTTTTGAATTTGAATTTTCAACAAAATAAAGAATGTGTGTGGGAATTTGGGGATTTTGTTTTTTAGACACAAAAAGAAACACAATTTGACCCAAGTCAATTTCTCAAAAAACATGGTGGCCCTGAAAAGGGCCGTTGGGGGTGGTCATTAGACCAGTTTGGTCCAAAAAGGGACCGTTAGTATTTTTTGTAGTAGTACTAGTTAGCAGTAGGCTCCTGTTTGACGTAGACCTTACGCTTGTCAGAGTAACAGTCTTGACAGGTTGGGTCCCCGCAGTACCAATCTTGTTGAGGATAACAGTCTCGGCAGGTCGGGTCCCCGCAGTACCATTCTTGTTCTGGAACAGAGGGTTGAAAGTACGCTCTCTCGGCAGTGGTAATCAATTGCCAATGGTCTTCTTCTTCAGCTTTTTGTTGATAATACGCTTCCAGCCCTTGTCTTTGCTGTCTGATCTCAGACTGAAATTCAGCCTGCTCCCTAGCTGCTTGTTCCCAGACAGCTTGTTCTTTCTGCCTCTGTTCTGACTCGTACTCGGCAAACGCCCGTTCCCTATCGGCCTGCTCCTTCGCCTCGATATCATCCATAGCCTGTTGTCTACTTTCTCGCTCTCTGAGTCTATTCAGAGCCCGATCTCTAGCAGCCTGTTGCTCACGCCGCCGCTGTCGCCGAGGACTAGCTGTCCTGGCGGGTCTCTGGTTTCGTTTCTCAAGATTCAGAAAATGTTGTCTCATTCGAATCATTTCATCACGTTGATGATAGCGATCTACTTCAATACAATTCATGGACTCACCAATAGCCCGTTCTTCTTGTTCTCTCTTGTTAACCACATTAGCCGCCAGTTGACGGATGTTCCGCCATACCCTAGCCTGTCGTGCCGTCAATTGTCTAGCCGTTTCTAGCTGATTCAACAATGCATTCATCTTGAGCGCTTAGAAGGAAATGAAATGACGTGACGCAGTGCATTGGATTTTTATACGGCAAGCGCGAACCTGTGTGAGAACATGTTAAATGACGTCACGTCCATATTTTTAGTCGCTAGTTTTTGGTGTGTTTTTGTGTTTGTTTTGTGTTTCTTAACTCCTAATACCAACAAAGTAAAACAAACAGGTGGTATTATTTTTTTATATTTTTATTCAACACGAACCACATGTTTTAAACATAGAACAATAATGAACCATATGTTTTTGTAAATCAAGCATTTTAAACAAAACAGCATTTTTTTGTACATTTTTTTTGGTAGAACAACATGTTTTGTACATATTTTTTAAACAGAACATTTTTTTGTACATATTGTTTTTGTTAGAACAACATGTTATGTACATATTTTTTAAACAGAACTTTTTTTGTACATATTTTTAAACAGAACAAGATGAAAGTAATCACACAAATTAAAGTGAATAATACATCATGTTTGTATTCATGATTCTATATTGCAAATGTCTTTCACCTCCTATTCTATCATTGTGTCGTCCAAAACACTTTTGTCCACATTTGTTCACATACTGAGCTTGTCTATAATAAGTGCCATAATATTGTTCAAACCAACGGGTCACATACGTATCGTTATCTCCTGGTCTATCCTCTAGCACTTTGAATCGAGTCAGAAGGATCTGGTTCAGGTCACATCCACGAGAAATAAAGTCCAGAACGAATATACAATACACACCACACACAGGTAAAACATTCCCTTGTATACACAATGCATTCCACTGATACGTTTTTGAATGTTTTTTCACAAAAGAGAGAATCTCCTCAAAGGGTGGTAGTCCATAAGAATCAAAGTACACGATGGTATGGTCTTTGATGTAAATAGCCACCCAGTGTTCTCCTGGTTGATTCGCATTGTGTGTATTCACAATATAAGCCTTTATATGATGAGGATTCTCCGAAGGTAACTGATCTTTTGCACAAACACGAGCATGCAATGTCGATAACATCGGTGAATGATCTAAGATGTATTGAAGTTCATTCGTCTCCATAATGCCAATGTCTATTCACACGTTCTGCCCATACACTTATCCAGGAATCGTTCAGTTCTGACTGATTCTGATAGAGTTCGTTTTTAAACTGAATCCATAATCGACAGGCATCTCCTTTTTCCCTATCGGTCAAGGTCACGAGTTCAGGATACCACTTTTCCATGACCTTGAACACATCCAAATCTTGAATCGCTTTTTGAATGTACAGTTCTGTCCACTCTGATGTGTTCGTGAATAAGCACAGGACATGTTGTACTTGACTAGGATGATCCACTTGACAACCGTAACAGTCTTTATGCACTTGATCATAAATCAACGTTTGAAGTGCTTCTGTCACATGGTGGTTCAATCCCTCTCGCAAGGATTCCGTTCGTTCACTTGTATCACAAGGATACGCCAATAATTGCATTTCAAAGTCTTGTCCTGGTTCCATGTTATCTATGTCCATTTTTTCTAGATTCAACCATTGCATTTTAAAGTTTTGTTTGTGTTCCATTTTTTCCATTGATCAATAATCTAAAAGTACTTCTCTAAACTGGTTGATTTCAATCTGATTATCGTATTCCGCATACACAATCACGTTAATAGCTTGTCCTAGCGCTCTGGCAAAGTGAAATTCCAATCTCAGATTCCCCGTTTTTATAGGATGGAGTTGACCTTCCTCGCAACCTTGATCGGCTGTCAAATCCAGTCCCCAGAGTGTGTAACCGTGTTGATAATCATTCAAACTCAATCCAAAGGAACGATTAAGTCCAAGAGCTCCTGTGGCTTGATAGAGTGACATGTAGGACCGTAGACATTCTCCCGTTTCGAAATTGGGTTGAAACGGTTTGTTATGAATACTTTTTCCATCAATACTGACCTCCAGATGATTGAGATCAAAATGACGGAAATCAAAAGGATTGGTCCCTATATCCCCATTCATATCTCCGTTTCTCACCATACCAATGATCAGTCGTTTTGGTAATTGACCTTGAAATAAATGATCTTCAATCTTGGAACGTTGGCCGTTAGGAATAGTAAAGGTTTTCACCTCAGTCCGTCGGATGGGAATTTTCATGTTGTGTTGAGCAATGTGTTGATTGAGTTGATTGGCCACCACAGGGAGTAAATCCACGGTTCTCACATTGAAACCTGCTTCCATAAACTTGATTTTTGCAGGTGCAGCAGCCATGAGACAGAAATTGGGTGATGCTTTGTTCAGTCTTAGACGTATTTCTATCCCATTAGGTAAATATTTATCTTGCATCACCAGATCCAAATGAAGTCGACCACATAGTTCCACTACACGACTTTGATGGACACGATTTCGCCTTTCCACATAACCCTTGTTATCTCCATCATGGACTTTGGTATTCATCTGACCAGGGGTATCTGCGGCCCATAATTCTAATGCTTGAAGCTGAGTGCTTTTACAACTTGGATTGAAGGAGAGTAAATTTCCTAGGTAAGCACGATAGGCATACGTGTCCGCATTGCTGGTGATCAGTTTATTGTTCAGATACACATCGATGCTACTGAACATACTGTGAAAAAAGTTATTGACGGTCGCAATTTCACTGTCATTCGCCAAGTCGGAATTATCCGCCTGTATAATTTTGATTTTCATATACAGATAAGACTGATTCAGATCTGTCCATTTTTCTACTTGTGCAGGAATCACGAATTCAATAGGAGCATTATTATCCAGGGCAGAAATGGGATAATGCTCAGTCCATTGTCCCTCCTGCATGGCAGTCATCGTAGGGGGAACGACAGACACGTCCAATTCTGTCTTACTACATTCACAAGAACCGTGTTGCATCATGATTGTTTTTTCTTTTTCTCTTTTTCTTTTAGTCGAAAATATCAAGTGGTCTGGCCTGCTTCACTCGACGACGATGAAGTTTCGAATGAGGTTTTTTCTTGATGGGTTTGGCCTTTATACTTTTCTTAGGTTTTTGGTGACTTCACGTAACAAGGATGCGGTTACATTTTTCAATACGTTAGCTCCTCTTTTTCGTATCGCTTTTTTAGGGTTGGATCCTGACATGATCTCTTGCATGGCCGCTTTTCCTTGCTGGAGTCCTTCTTTTTTCAAGGTTCGAACTCCAGATCGAACCAAAGGATTCAGTAAAGGCATGATACGTTTCATGGCTTTCTTAAACATAGATCCAAGCCCCTGTCCATACTGACGAGGTTGACCTTGGTATATAGGCATCATTGTCGTTGGCGTAGATGTAGCTTCACCATAGACTTCCCATGAATAAACTGAATGGGTTGCCCTGTGTCACCCCTTATATGGATGGCGATGGTGTCAAAGTGGGCTTTAGCCAGTGGCACGTAGTGTACATTCAAGAACTCGAAATGAATATGTGGATTAGTCCCTGCTTTGGTTCTCGGGTCAAAAGGAGCCACACGTAAAATGGGAGCTTCAATGTTTCCCAAATAGGTATAAGCCGCCAGGTCAGAATAGACAAACAAATGATTATGACCCATGTTCAAGTCTACCCCGTGAGGAAATGGATCTGGATTCTCAGTTAAATAAATGGTAGGAGCACTATGAGGAGACCCACCCAATTTCATAAACATACTAGGATGAAACTGAATGCCTAAGTTCTTTGAACTATCCATCTTAATACGTTTACTTGTTCCTGAGAAACCTACAGTAAAACGGAGGTTTTTCTCTCTAAACAGTTGACCTAGATAATCTTTAATGACTTTGTCCAGAGTCTCTATCAGATGTTGTGGTGTAACATAAGTTCCTACCGGAATACAAAGACGTATTCCTTTTTCATCATTGGGGAAAAGACAGTAATGGGGAAAAGCCTCAAACGTTTTGGCCAGGATAGGATCCCGTGTGACAATGGAAAAATGTCGCTCTTCCTCCGTGATATTAATGACTTGACTAGGTACAATCATTTCTACTAAACCAATTTCCCAGTCTTGTTTATTGAGATGGATGGGTTTGAGTAGTTTGGTACGAAAACAACATTGGGTATTGTCTGGGAACAGATCCATTGAACTGTCACTCATCAGGGTAATGTAAAACGAACTCATGCTGGTTTGGGTTTATTGAATTTCAAAGAGGGATTCGGTAGAATATAACCCAGAGAACTACTTAAAAGCAGGAGCCACAATTCACGATCGGGTCGTTCAAAACACAAATTAAAGAGTGACACGCTAATAATGATAAACACCACCGCAATTTGGGCAAAAAAGGCGACCTTGTTCTTCGGCTCAATGGGTCTGACTTGCTCTGAGGTACTCTCTGAGGTACTCACTGAGGTACTCACGGCCACACTGGCTGTGTCAGACTGAGACATGCTGTATTTAAACAAGATGAGATTCAGGAATCCAACTGTCAAATTTCGAAGGGTATCCTTTCCAGTGCACTTTAATTTCTTGTCTTATTTTTCCGTCTACTTTTCTCTTACGACGAGCCAACACTGATTCAATTTCATAGATACCATCGTCTTTTATAGATTGTATTTCAGAGAGATAAAACGAACCCAGAATAGGTTCTCCATCTAAATCTGTCAATTGGACGGTCGGAGGTGAAGTTCTTTTGACATGGGTTACTCTAAATACTTCAGTCGTCCAGTTTGGTAGATAGCCTTTATCAAAGGTACGTTTGGTTTTATTGATGCGCACAATCTCTCCGACATGAAGTTCTTGTGGTTTCTTTTTTTCTTTTTTTCCATACAAGGTCAAGGTCACCTCAGATTCATTGTGTTCATTTACGGATGCAGGTGCCATTTGAATACTTCGATGAAATCGATGATTATAGGCTTGCACCAGATCTGGTAATACATCAATATATCGTCGTGTGTGATGATGGGTAAAATATCTCCACATGTAGGATTTCAAAGTACGTTGAAAACGTTCTACTACACTGGCTTTGGTTTCTGGATTTTCAGTCGTGAAATAGTGAATACCTTCTTTCTCTAAAAACGCTTGAAATCTTTGATTCTTGAATTCAGTGCCTTTGTCCGTCTGCAGCGCTTTAGGTTGTCTTGTTTTCAGAATAGAGCGAAACGCTTCAATCAAAGTGAGTCCCGTTTTATCCTTGAGAGGAACGACCCAAGCATATTTTGAAAATACATCAATGACACACAACAGATATCGATAAGGTGTGTTGTGTTTGACTAAGGATTGCATATCCGCCAAATCCGCCTGCCACTGATGATCGATACCACCCACTTTGGTTTTCCGTCTTGAAAATTTCCGACGGATAGGTTTATGCAAGGTATACGTCTTTTGTCCTTTTAGCCAGGATCGCACTTGATTCAAAGTAATGCCATGAGCTCGCACTGTCTTATAGAGACGGCGTATCCCTCCAAAAGCAGCCGGATGTAAGGGATCATAATAGATCTTCTGTAACACGGTATCTACTTTGGGATCCATAGAGGTCTAAGTTGTAGTAGTAGTCTAGTAAGGTTCCCACTGAGGCTCTGGTTTGATTTTTTCTTGTTTTATAGGTTTCTTCCTAGGAGAAGAAGTAAAAGACGCAGAAGGATCGACAAAACTATCGTAAAATTCATCTTCCTCAGAGTCTGACTCGGGTTGTTGTATCCAGGACCATCTCCGTTTATTTCCTACCACTTCTTGGGGTACATTGACTTCTCTTAATCCACGAGAAAACTGTTCCCATCCTTTTGGGCTAGACCCTTTTCTTTGACGAATCACATCATTGACTAAATCTATAATGTTGGATCCTTGTATGGGTTTTCCATCATATTCCAAAACACCTTGTTCATTCCATGACATATGAGGATGATTTTGAAGAAAGTGTAATAAGAGTTGAGTTTTTCGACGCATGGTTTGGGGAACACTTTCAAGAATCCTATCGGCTAGGGTTAGTCTATCGGTAGCTGCTGCTTGAGCTGCTTGAGCTGGTGCTTGAGCTTGAGCTGGTGCTGGAACTGCTGGAGGTGGCATGCTGGGTTCACGCGCTTTTTGATGTGACAATTGAAACTTTTGTAAGACTTGTCCATAGTGTTGTGCCTTTTCTGATTCGGACAAGGATTCATTTTGTAGAACTTCCCCATTTGTTTCTGTAAATCAGAGGTCTGTGTGACTTGTGGGGGAGGAGGTAAACGTGGTCGCTGTTCTGATTTCCATCGATTCATCTCTTCTAGCATTTTAAACGGGACGATAGCCATTTTCTTCATATTTTTTTCACGAGTTGAGCCACTCCACCACTGAGTGCCCCTGCCGCTACAGCTTTAGCAATGACTGGAGCGAGAGCCAATAATGGAAATAATCCTCCTTTTTGATTTAACACCCGTTTCTTTTTTTTGAATCGATACTTTTTTATCCGCTAAGGTACGGAGATGTTGACGCTTGGAGTTCAACCTTTGCTTTTGAGTGGGGGTTAAGGCAACATTGCCTTTTAAAACATTGTGACAACACTCGGAGACGCATTGAATCACTTCTTTCGGTGCTTTTTGTATCATCTTTCTTGTCATTCCCTCTGGGGCTTGAGTTAAACCCAACACCAGATGACCGTACTTGTGTAGGAGTGGACGCTTTGGAGCCATGATATCAACTGATGCTGTTGTTTCATACATCACTGTTTATATAAAGCATCTAAGGCTTGTTTAGAAGCTGAACTCATCGGTAGGGTTCTAATTAAGTTCACACGTCCTTGTAAGATAGGTTTCAATACCATCTGTCTTGATAATTGCGATAATTTCAAGGGTGAAAATCGAGTCACAGGGGTATCTGGTGATGAAGAACTGATATACGAAGTAGAACTTTTACTGCTTCTGGATCTGCTTCTGGATCTGTTTGACCCACTTCTGGATCTGCTTCTCGATCTGTTTGACCCACTTTTGGATCTGCTTCTAGATCTGCTTTTTTTGGATCTGCTTTTGGATCTGCTTCTGCTCAAAGAACTTAAACTGCTTGATCCACAGGTCGAACATTTGTATCTTGACCCACTAGAAGAACTCAAACTGGTTGAAGAAGAACTTAAACTGCTTGATCCACAGGTCAAACATGTACTGTTTGAAGAAGAAGAACTCAAACTGCTCGACCCACTAGAAGAAGAAGACGAACTCAAACTCAAACGGCTTCTTAGCGTCCTGGGAGGAGTTCTCATTGGCGTTCTCATAGGAGTTTTCATTGGAGTACTCAATGGAGTACTGGTGGCAGGAGGTGACCATCGTGTTGCCGTGTAAATAGGAGAGTTTGATAGTGATTGAGTTCTCAATGGACTCTGGGGTGATCCATTTCTAGATAAAGGTGATCCATTTCTAGATAAAAGAGGTGACAACCCATTGGGAGGTGATCCTATGGGAGGTGAACCACTTAAAGAAGAAGATCCATTTCTAGATAAAGAAGATCCACGGGAACCTCGTCGAAGGGTGATAAAACGTTCATCGATTGTGGGTGAAACTGTAAATGCTGGTGTTTTCTTTGCAGGAGAACGTTTCTTTTTAGGAGCTCTCTTCTTTGCAGGAGCTCTTTTTGCTGGAGCTCTTTTTGCTGGTTTTTGTTTAGGAGCTCTTTTTGCTGGTTTTTGTTTAGGAGCTCTTTTTGCTGGTTTTTGTTTAGGAGCTCTTTTTGCAGGAGCTTTCTTTTTAGGAGAACGTTTCTTTCTAGGAGCTTTCTTTTTAGGCGTTCTTTTTGCAGGCGTTTTCTTAGGGCCAAATTTACGAATGGTCTTTTGACCATTCCATCGAAGTAAACTTCGTATCATCACCCCTCCAAGAAATCCACTCCCTCCTGGTTTCAATATAAGTTGACGTTTGGTGTCCACATCCACTTGATCATCACCTAACTGCTCTAGTTCATGCTGATGTTTTTGCATAAAGTTTTGTGTTTGTTTAGGTAACAGCAATTTCTTTTGCAAAATCACTTTAGCAGCTAACGTAAACCATTTGACCATTTCTTTTAATCCTGATCGTAACAATTGCTCCCGTTGAGCAGGATCACGTTCCTGACTCAAATGTTCTAGCGACTGAGCTATGGTGTTCATTCTGTCTGCCATGATGACTATGATGACTCTCTAAGTTCTATCTCCTTTATATATACACCGTCGGACCACGTTCCTCTCCAGTGATCCAATGATGAAAAATATCGGTTCTCAATCGATACGTGTCTGGTGTTTGAGGGTGAAAATCAATCACTAAATACCCATGGGGTGTAGAAATCGCATCTTGATACGCGGGTAACAAGTGTGGCAATTGAATTTGATTCGCCAATACTTTGATTTGTCCTTTATCTCTTGTGTTTTGAAATAAGATCATGTAATGTGCATTTAAACTTAATGTACGACTGGCTTTCGATTGTTGAAACATGTTTTGAGTAATGTAAATAACACTGGCATTACGATGATGACCTTTTCGTGTAAACCATAATTTAATTTTCTCTTCATCTTTATCCCCAAGCATATCATCAAATACAATTAAATGGGGAATGGAGGTATCCTCCACCAACTCCTCCTCATCCTCAGGAATACCCTGTAAGAATTGAATGTGGGGTTCCTGTTCTTGTAACTGAGCATAGGCTGTTTGCCATTCTTTGTAACACCATACGATACGCTCAGGTACCACTTGAAACAGATCCGATTTGTAAGTCAACATCTTTTTGACAAATTGTGTTTTACCAGATCCACTCGGACCTGAGATAAACATATTACAAGGATGCTTAAACAATAAACTGGACTCCATGACGTGACAATCACAACTAACATCAAGTGAATGAAACAAAAGTATTTTATTGACTTTTTTTACTTTTTTTACATACAACAACAATAATTAATATACTGTTAATACACAATAGTTACACTGACACACAGTTACAGCACTGACAACAAAAGTCATGAAGTGGTGGAAGTATTTTCTCCGAAAATTCAAACACACATTCTGAATGTCCATATTCACTCAGAAAAGTGATGACTTCGTCCTTGTTCACTACGTGGTTCATCCAATCCGTTTCACTAAAGTCTAGTGGCACTGTCTGTTTATAAAATGAATTCATCACATGAAGTCCATGTCTAAATTCTTCAAACAGTTCTGGTGTACTCAAACGTTGTCGAATCCATTCTACACTATGATGACCTTCAGGTATTTTCATGCGAAAAGCAAAAATCAATGCTTTTCTTAACATGGTATGCTTCATAATATCAAACTGTTCCATTCTTGAATGGTTTGAATCACTTTCTTGTTATTCACCACGTACGTATTCCAATCGTCTCGATGGATAGCTTTCAAGTCTAAATGTGCATTGATCATCGCCTGATGAATCATCCGTTTAAATAGTTCAAACGTATGCGGATTCAGAATCCAGGCGTGAATGTCCTTGACCGTGTCAAGGTCATCTAGTACAATACTGAATAAAGTTTCTCTGTATAACTCAAAATCCAAAATGTAAAATAAACTCACATATCGGGGTCGTCTCGATGGTCTTTCCATAATGGAATATTCCCCGCATTCATAATAAGTCTAGGTACATCCGCATGAAGAGCATCAATAGTTTGTGTCACTACACGTAAATGATGTTTTTGTTTAAAGAACACAGCACGGTAGGATAGAATCGATCTGACCTCAGTGAAAGGGATCGGTTCCTTAAATAACAGGATACCACGTAGTTTGTATTGGGAATACACTCGCCATCCAGGTTGAGATATCCCATTGTCTTCTTCAGCCATGCTAAACCATATGACATTGTCAGTAGGTTTAAATGCATTCGTTAATGCAGATATATCATTCAAAGTAGCATCGTGGATACAAAACACCCATCCAGTCGATATCATGCGATCCAATTTTTGTTGAATTAGATTAAACTTTCGTAGCATAGGTAATTTCTGACTGACAGTCAAATCCTGGCGTTCACTGACATCCTCTAATAGTCTATCTACCCGTCCAGGGTCCATACGTTGTAAACTATGAATAGCACCATGGGTCGCCCATGCATGTACTAACTCCATCTTCCATGGTTTAGTGTTAGCCTCTATCACATAACGATAGATTTTAAGTCTTAACTCTATAGGAAGTAACGGTATCCAATCCATACTTTGTTTCTTTCTGTTTTCTGTTTTGTATTTTGTATTCGACCACTACGACGACGACAACGACTACATCATTTATATATCCAAAAACAACAAGGTCAAGGTTTTTTTATGACCAAAAAACAACGGGTCAAGGTCAGTCATGTAGATATCCATAAGGAACAGTCATGTAATCATCGACGATGATACGTTTGGTATACACAGAACGAAATGTTTTGATTTGTTTCTCACTCGTCACTGTTCTATCTCTATGGCGTTTAATCCTGGACGCATATTCAACTACGGTAGAATAATGTTCTCTGTCTTTCACACAGTCCACCATACTATTGAAATTCACTTGTTGAGTTGCATTATAGTCTAATGTAATGCCTTTCACTTTACACGCCTGATGTCGTTCTCCATTTTCAATGTATTCATAGCCATAGTTTTTTGGACCTAAAGCAACATATTTTACAATACGTCCATGAGGCACTTCATCCGTCCATTTTCCCAAACGACTGGAGACAATCGGTACATTGTATTCTTGAGGGTCATAAATGTACATACAACTGTCCGTATCAAAATAGAGCACCCTTTTTCCCAGAGGTTCAAGCACTTTATACAGTTCTAATCGAGCATAAGCCGTCACAAAAGAAGCCACAACAGGATTAGAAGAAGAATGGGGATCAGCTCGATCCGATTCATCCGTGAAATTCATCAGTACGAATTCATCATGATCAAAACACTCGGCATATTTCACCGACTTTTTAGGATCATTCAGAATCTCATAGAAACGATCCAATTTATGGACATACTCCGTTTTCGGTAACAGGTTGGTTTGAGCATTTTTACCCCATAAACAATTCAACATGGTTTTGGCAAAAGCTCTTTTTCCTGGATTTTTTTTCACGTGTTCCAAGCGAATTCCCTCTGCTTCCAAATAATCTTGTTTAAATTTCAATTTATCTTCCTCTGTGTCCACGCCGGGAGGATACCCGCTGGCTTCTTGCTTCATTTTTAAGTATTTGTCAATGTATTGACGGTACACGTCCGTACTCCACTCATCCCAATGCCATATATGATATACTTTCAACACTTTATACCCTAAAGAAATGGCTTTCGCCAATTCTACATGGGTCCACGTTCCATACAATGCCCGTTCATACAGTGCATGTGTACAATAATCTAACTCCTCTTCTGCACAGGTACGACAGAGAGCAAATACCATTTTGTTATTACAGTGCATAGGTAAGACAGGCATCCATAAATCTTGCGGTGCAAGAACACGGCATTTAATCAATCCTTTGTATGTCTCAATACGGTGTGAATCAATTTGCTCTTGACTCAAAATCACGGGATGGCCTAATGGATACTCTCTGTACTTGTTGACATAGGGATAGAGGGAACAAATGTCCACGTATTTGATCTCTTGGTCTTTTTCTACTTCATGATACAGTCGGACGGCATTGGTACGACCTCCAAACAAAGCCTCCCTGGGTTGAATAGGGTCTTGACCCACATAAAATCGTTCTACTCTGGTCTTATACTCAGGGTCTTTTTGACAACGTTGATCAAATTCACATTCCCACATGACCACTAATGGATACCCTTGTTCTTTCAAATTCTCAAGTCTTTTTTGTGTGTCTTCATAGGCGTGACGCATGCTTTTCAACGTATATGGATTGATGGTACCCCGGTTGGGAAAACAGGTAGGACACCCATGATACCAACATCCCATGAATTCATACACGGTGTCTGTCTCTTCACAATACCCATCCACATAATATGGTCCAATTTTAACTTCTCCGCCTCTGTGATTCAAGGCATGACGAATATGAATCCCTTCAGTTACAGCAGTCATTTGTAACCAACGTATGCTTTTCAAGGAATACCGAGTTTTATTAGGATATCCTGCATCAGAAATCACGGCTAAACTATGAGGTGGCATGGAATTTTTCCGCCAGGCTTTATTACACACTTGGGCTAGCGTGGTCGCTTCCGTAAAGGGATCAATTTGATCACTGGCTAACAATTGTTGACGAAATTCACCGCAACCGCGTCTTAAAATGTCCACATCCGATTTACAGTATTTTTCCATTTCTTTTTGAAAATCAAATTCATCACCTTTTTTCTCATGGTACCAAGTTAGAAATTGTTGACGTTGCTCTGGCTTCATACTGTCAGGTTTGTAAAAGTGTAGCGGTAAGTAAGGTCCCACATAATCCTGATAGTATAAGGTATTGGCATAAAATGGAAACCATCCTTTAGCTAACTCAGTCAGTCCAAATGTCTTAGGAAAAGCTGAGAGTGGCATACTTAGGAACCTGAGTGAGTCAATTAATCGTATTCCATGCACTCGTAGCAGAATGATTTTACTTCCATTCATAATCAGTTGTGGTTTAGCTGTCCCGTGGGTAACGACATATCTAAGAATAAACTGGGCATCGTAACCTTGAGCATTGTGAGCAATCACTGTAGATCCTCGATGGGTGGGATTGAATAGCCACGTGCAGAATTGTTCCAACGTGTTTTCTCCACGGAATACCATTTGTCTCGCTTCATTCACTTCTTCACAATACTCACATGGATCTTGCACTGACTTACACATACATTCACCGCAGGCGCGTTGCGCTACACAAAAGTTAGGTATATGTTCTCCAGAATCAAACCGACACTCAAAGTCAAAAAAGATGAAGGGGACTTCGGGTTGCCTGCCTTTTCTATCAGGTGGTACATACGTTGGAATGTAACACTCATGATCTGGTCCTACTATTTTTTCACAATACTTGCATTTCTTTTGCCCTGGGCAAATATGACTTCGTTTTGTTCCTACAACTTTTTGTCCACATTTTCTACAATTCCATACAGACTCACAGATGGTTTTACGTTGTTTTCCACTTTTCGTTTTGTGACGATCAAAACAGGTTTGACTTCGAAATACTCGATAACAATCAGGACATCGAATGGATTGTTCCACGGGGCATAGGGTGTGGGCATAACACTGGCAAATGTTTTTACATTGATGGGCTTCACGGTGATCATAACCCACATCACACCATTCACAATAATAACTCCGTCCAAGAAATCCTGTGATCGATATTATGCTATCATAATGATTGTCATGATGAAAAATATGAATCACCCGACTTTTTTCAGTCATTGCTGGTGGTTTGAATAATAATTCATTTCCATAATGTTGTGGATGAATTTTAATGACATAATTGGGATAGAGGTAATCTTGTAACTTGTTGTATTCTTCTATACCGCAAGCACGATCCGATGAAATATCCACTTGTTTTAATAAGGCTTCAGCTTCATATTGTTGTAGATTTTTCTTAGACTGACGAATGAGGTGCCATCGTTTTTTCCATTCCGGGGTTTGATTTTGATTCGCTTTACACATACCAACCACAATAGATCTAGCTAAACACATCGAGTCCTTACTATTGTCAATACACACCACACTTGTCTTTGATTTCACCATGTTGTGTACGTTTGCCGACTTGAATGTCTTTTTTCCCGAACCTTGTGGCATAGCAATATGTGTAATTTCCATCTGTGCTTCTCCGTCATGAATTTTAAACTCACGGTTGCTCTGGGCCACTCGTTCAATTTCATCCAATACAACATCTCCATTGATACGAGATGCCACATCAAATGGAATATGAATTCCAAATTCCAAATGAGGATGCTGTATAGATATACGAACTCTATCATTGGATCTTACTTGACATGTCCGATAAAGTTGATTCATCATATCATGAAACAGCCGGTTTGTAAATTCAAACGAACGATCGTACGGTTGAAATGTCACATCATACACTCTAGACTGCATCTTGAATTTCCTTGATTTTCTTTCCATACGAGACTGTATTTGATAATACTCTCGTACATGCTCCAACTTTGTTCGTTTGACTGGAGGCTCATGGCTGTCACTGTCGGTGTCTGACATGATTATGAATCCTATGGTTCTTCACACTCTTCTTTTAGATACTATGTTCAAGGTCAAGAGATCTATAAGATTACATTCAAGGTCATATTCATAATATATTCAAGGTCAATTATATAATATATTCAAGGTCGTATTCATAACATGTTTCAAGGCCATACCTTTGCTATTCAAGGTTACCTTCAAGGTCGCATTCAAGGTCACTCACATCTTATAAAAGGGACTGCTCCACACCACTCTAGTCATTCTAGTCACTCACAATATGAGCTACAACGATCCAAGAATGGAAAAAGCTGACGATAATAATAGCATTTATCAACAATCTTCTTTGATGTATTCATTAAAGAAAAAAATAAAAGAGTTAAACAATATAGTGGATCAACTTTGTGAGCAGAAACATGTCTCATGGGATCATATACAATGTTATCGTTGTGGAAAGAAAGGACATTATGCGACTACGTGTTCAGAAAAAGTAGGTAAAGATGAATGTTTTCATTGTCATGAAAACGGACATTTCGCAGCGAACTGTCCACAAAAGAAGCCTCAAGTACCACCACAAGGAATGAGTGATCAATTCATTGTGAAAACAGCCGACCAAATGGATCCACCGCAAAAGAAACGAAAATACAAAAAGAGAGAAGACAAAACGAAAATGGACGATATGAACATTTGATGTGTTGGAACATTTGATGTGTTGGACAGTGTTCTTGAATAGTTCTTAAATTGTGACAGTATTTGTAAGTTACTTTGTAATTTTTGTATTATTGTAAGTCATTTTGTTTTTGTTGATTGTAAGTGATTTTGTTGTAAGAATAAAAACAATGAAAAAACAAATAGTTTTTGTTATAGAGAGAGTAAAACTTATCTTAAATATATGGTGGCCCTAAAAAGGGCCGTTGAAATGTATTCAATATTTAACTTCAGCTAAATACAAATAGCGCCAATAATTGGCGCGTAACTCATCATCATAATAGATGGAGAGATCCGGATATAAATTCCCCATCTTGATAGGTACAGCGACACTATCTTCCTCCACAAAGATTTCTTCTGGGGCACGTAAACAATTTCCCATGTTTTTGGATTGAATGTAGAACACACAGACACATACGTTTATATACACAAAAAGTAGGTCAATCCGATAACTTTATAAAAAAGTAGGTCAATCCGATTTTTTTTCTTGATATTAGGATTGAAGAAACAAACAAACACAAAAATGACGTGACGTCATTTAACATGTTCTCACACAGGTTCGCGCTTGCCGTATAAAAAACCACTGTCACTCTCGAAATTCATTTCATCCTACTACAATGTCTAAGCGAACTCTAAGAAACATCAAGGAAACGTACGCCTCCTTAGGGCTCTACATAGAGCAGTTAGAGATGCAGTTAGAGGAGCTGCGTCTTGAGGTCAAAGAGTTGCGGGAGGCAAAGAAGACGGAGGGGTTTGCGGAGGAGGTGGTGGTGGCCAGCTCTGGGGAAGAGGACTGGGGGGATCACCCCCAGGAATCCACCCCAGCTGAAAACTGGGAGGAGGACAATGAGCCTCCTTTCAGGTTGGCCTCCACCGCCACGGACAGAGACTTCCGCAAGTGGGACAAGTGGTGTCCCGCTTGTATGGGTAGATGTGGCCAACATCATTAGGTCACTCTACCCCCAAAAACGGCCCTTTTCAGGGCCACCATATTTTTGCGAAATTGATTTTTTCCTGTGTCAAATTGTCTTTTTTGTTTCTAAAAACAAAATCCCCCACACACAAACAAACAAATTGAAAATAAAATTGAAAAAAACAAATATAAAAAAAAAGTCACACCGCATTTTTTGTCTGTATAGTTTTGTAGGTTGGTTATGATTATGTTGTATTCTGTAAGCTGGCTGTGATCGTGTGTTTTTTGGGCTCCAGCATTTTTTTGGCTGTGATCGTGTATTTTTTTGTACGTTTTTGCTATGATCATATGTATTCTGTAAGCTGGCTGTGATCGTGTGTTTTTGTATATCAGCATTTTTGGCTGTGATCGTGTATTTTCTGTAAGTTTTTTGCTATGATTATGTTATTTTACTAGCATTATTTGGCTGTGATTGTATGTATTCTGTAGGCTAGCTGTGATCGTGTGTTTTTGTTTTACCAGCATTTTTGGCTGTGATCGTGTATTTTTTTGTACGTTTTGCTGTGATTATTTTATTTTTTGACTCACAATTTCTACTGTGACTGTATATTTTTGTAGGTTGGCTATGATTGCGTTTATTCTGCAGGCTTACTGTGATGATACGGCTTTTATTTTGTTGTTATTAGGATTAAAGAAACACAAAACAAACACAAAAACTAACACAAACACTAGCGAACAAAAATGACGTGACGTCATTTAACATGTTCTCACAAAGGTTCGCGCTTGCCGTATAAATTGTCAGGCGCAGAGCCATTATTTATTATTTAACATGGAGACATACAACATGCCATATGACATTCTGAAAGAAGCGTTAGAATCGTCTGAGTTGATAGGTCAAAATGCTGTTGGACCAGTGTATGGCACTAACCAGCCACAGTACAGTCAGCCACAGTACAGTCAACTCCAATACAATCAGCCGAATCTACAGGGGAATGTACAGCCAGTACAGTCCGTGGTGAATGGACAGACTCATGGACAGCCTAATCCACCGACTACAGAGATGGCTATGCTACAAGAACTCAAAGGAATCAGGGGAGAAATAAGACAGCTAAAGCAAGTCATGCAACTCCGTCGTGAAATCGAGTTAAAAACAGACAAACTGATTGTGCCTGTACAGTTTGTGACTGACAAATGGGATAGCGAAGAACCCTCAAAAACAGAGGAGAAAAAAGACTCTAAAAAACGTAAACATGAGACCACAGAACCAAAGAAACCTGAGAAAAAGAAAACTGACCATGGTCGGGGTCATTATGGTAAAGTCATGAAGAAATAAGTCACTGATCAAACTGATCAAACTACCAACGGCCCTTTTCAGGGCCACCATGTTTTTTGCGAAATTGACTTGGGTCAAATTGTCTTGTGTTTTGTGTCTTTTTTGTGTCTAAAAAACAAAATCCCACACAGTCTTCGCTGCATTCAAAATCCCCAAATTCAAAAAGTCAAAAAATGGTGCCCAAAAAATGTGTACCATAAAAAAATACAATTTCAAAATGGGTGCCAGAAGAAAACAAAACATTGGCCAAATTTTCACAATTTCACCCCTTTTTTCAACACATTTTGACCTCATTTTCCGAAAATTTGGTGCCAGAGTACCGCCCACAGTGAGGGAAAAGTGGTGCCAGAGGTCAAAAAAATGAAAAACCAGGGTGCCAGGGTACCGCCTTTTACTACTCACAGGCATTAGCAACGGACCTGTGATGATAAAATGCAATATATTCTTTATAAAACATCATATATATATAATCTATCAGAAGGATATGTTTTCGGAGACTTAGTTTAAAGTTATTTTCTATTCTCTGAAAATAAATAAGGTCTTTTTTTTCCATAACTTGCTTAGACTTCAGTTGGATGTTATGTCAGTTTGTACATAGATTTATAAAACCATGTACTGAGGTAGCAATGTAACAAATGGGCCTCTCAGAAAAAGCGTCATCTTTATTCCAAATAAGAACATGAATATATAATCACTAGCCCTTTACCACTGTGAGTTTTAAACCACCTGGGGCCAGAAAAAATTATATATTAGGAAATTTTCCAGCTGGTTTATAGAAGGTTGCTGATGCTTTCCAGAAGTACGCCTGGGGTCTTCTTCCACTGTTAAAGCTGGGAAAAGTCGCCAAATCACCCTGACTGTTTCTGCGGCATTAAACTCAAGAGACAAAACGAACAAAAAACGACACTACTTTAAGAAGACATAAAACAGCAAAAGGGGTATATCAATTAGTTGTAAATTTATTAATTTGTTAGTAGCCATTAAACGTTCATGATTATAATAGAATAAAATACTAGTATCAAAGCGTAAAATAAAAGGATCACATCTCTAGTTAGAAATGTAATGAACATGTTGTCAAAACAGCTTTGTTGCGATTGTGAATAACTGAAATTATGGGAACTCTGTAATCTTTCTATCTGAGACAAAATCTCCTTTAGGACTTGTTGCATTTGGTGGTAACATCGCTAGGTACAATGGAGTGTCTGCTCCTGAAATAATGAGGAAATGATTATTGAAAGTGCATATATACATGTATACACGTAAATATGGTAATAATTTTTGCTGCTTGCAAGATTGCTCTCTCGAACTATCGAAAGAAATGGATTTACTAAGTACAATCCAACTTACTTGTATATAATTTGCAAGTACATGTATAAGTCATAAGTTAATATCATTGATAATTGCTAAGAAGAAATGAGTAATTTTCATCTTCATAATCTAACAAAATGCACGTTTAATAAAACACTTCACTAGTCTCACATCATGCTACTAATGAACACATGCTTGCTAATATTACTTGAGTAGAAAAAAAACAGAACAGGCCTTACCTTGATCAATGGTTTTGTGACCTTTATGGTCGGTCATGTCTGTATCAACATATCCGGGACAACACTGAAAATGTAAATGTCTTTCAATTACATGTAATCGTATCTTTTATTTCCTTTTAGGGACCAAAAATATCCGTATTACTCGAATCCATCTTGAGATTCGCGGGTAGGGATCAAAATTCTGTAATTTTGGTTCCGGATCGGATATTAATAAGAACGACAACTCGTGACTGAATTTTTTTTCTTACTTGAATGACCTCCGTTTGCGACATATAGTAGGCCTATGTGTTTTAGACACTTATTCAGAGAAACAAAAGATGATAGAATGTATATTTTCAATGTAATTCATTATGTTAAAGATAAAGGCAAATCGCGTAATTAAATCATTACACCTGGCAACTTTGATTTTGGGATGAAAACAATAGAGACTGTTGATGCCATGTCATTTTTGTTGTGCACTCTTAGTTTTGTTTCTTATCAATTCAACAATTACCTATTTTTATAAACTGTCACTCTTTTATTTATGTGGCTTTACAGTAGTAATGTTAAAAGAGAAAGCAGCCACATTTTGTATTGATGCATATTTTTAACAATTTACGTGCAATTAAATTCAGTAAGCATAAAGGTTTAAGTTATCTGGAGTTGTTTGTTAATCATGGCTGTCTGCTTCTTCATTTTCAATTACAAATACCATGTTTCTAGGATTATTTAAAGATCAAGAAGTTTGTATCGTCTACTTTTTTATTTGTTTAGATTATAAAAATTAAGAAACGAATGCAATTATTCAAGTAATTCTAAATGCCAAGGTTACAGTAGTATGCGATCCGAAGTGTTCGAAACTACCTGACTTCGATTGGATTCGTTGCAACCCTATTTCCTTTTATTTTAAGAGCACCATATAACATTATAGAATTTCATTTTGGCATGGACCCAAAGTCCTGTAGAACAGCTTCGATACAGTCAAAGGTAACCATGCTAAATGTATCAAAAGGAAAACAATTCAATTATTCAGTGAAGTCCAAGGCAAATCAAAAATCCAAAGCCCAAACTAGGTTCAAATTCATGATGTAAAAGGTTAAAATTCCAGGTACACCACTTCATTGGCAAACAATTACAACACTTACAGCATTCACAACAACATCAGATCGTGAATCAATCTTATTGAATTCTTTCTGCTGAACGAAGGACATCAGTGTTACTCCTATCTTAGACACTCCATATGCGGATTCTGGCCAACCTTTGGCCTTGAATGTTCCGTCCTTAGAAGAACTGAAATACAATATGAGTTTTCAACATTGTACAATTCTATACCACGAGGAAGGTATTCGTTAGTTTCAGTGTAAAAAAATAAGAAAGCGAACAAAAAACTGATGAATATCGTATATAGAACTGGTCAATTTCGGGAAGGGGCGGATAAAGTCTACATGCAAGGTGCACTGGGTACATCATAAATATCCATACAAAATTGCAAAGGGATGAAAAACTTCCAAGGAACATGAAATACTTCTTCCAACTAAATTTCAGTATTATTTTAATTGAATATGTTCCATTCTGATCCATACACAATTGTTCCAGAGACCATACTCTGTTAAAATTAATAACAGAGATATTTCATAGTATTATTTTAGAAGGGTTTTGTATCAAAATAGAAATCATTTACTTGACAAAGTCTGTCATGATTTGTTCCACTTTTTGCATGTCCAGATCTTGTGCAGCGAACTGTGCTAGAAGGTTCTGACTACATTTCTGGGCATCAAACTTACCCAACATACTTGATACATTAACAACACTGAAATATTGAACGACAAATGATATCCGTTACTTTAATATCTGTCCGTACGCTTAGCTCAATAGGTAGGGTGTTAAGCGAACAGACCAGGTTTCACGAGTTTAAACCCTTGGCCCAGCACATGTTCTCTATAATTAATTGGTTAAATCTGTAGAAGTTGACGGTTACTTGAAGACTCCAGGTTAGTACTAGTGCAGATTCCAGGGAAATTGGTTTGTTTAACTGGTGGCTGGTATTTGATAGAGATACTATTAAAGCAGGTCTAAATTGCAGAAAAAGCAATGTTTACATCTATTATAATGTTGTCAAAAATTATAAGAACTAAAATTTAGTCATAACCAGACACCTCTGTACTAACTGACTGAAGAAAATCTTGATTAGTACTCTTCGTCAGACCAATTCTCCGCATGTGTAGATAATACTGATATTGTTCTACAAGAAAATTGTGTTTCAGTAGTAAACACAAATAATCATTTCTAATTTCTGTAACAAAATTATATGAATTTTACAGATTTATAATTGAAGATATTTTGTATACGTAGAGGGTTACTTCTGCTTCTTGATTAATTACAAGCTGATACAGCCGCGGCCGTGGTACAGTGGTTAGTGCGCTGAACTTGCAGCCCGGAGATCCGGGTTCGAATCCCGGTCGCGGCAGGTCATACCCTTCCATGAAAATTTGACAAAAATGTCGATTTTCCTCCATATGTGGAGAAGTTGCCGGCTCCTTGTGGAAGGGTAAGTAAGTACTGGTTAGTATACAGTCCAGGAAAACTGGTTAGGTAAACCGGTCGCCGTATATAACTGAAAAATTGCTGAAAAACGGCGTTAAACCCCAATACAATACAACCAATACAACAGGCTGATACTATCTCTTGTACACAGTGGTCAGCAGAGGATTATTACTGCCTCTTAATTAATCCTGCATGTTCACAGGCATGTACTATGGTCAACAGAATTTTCCATTATTAATAATAACAGATAAATGGGTAGCCCTGATCAGATAACCAAATATGTAAAATACATGATGTGTATGTCACGTGATGAGATTTTGAGAGATGTATTTATTATTGCTTGGATATTCATTCTGGACAGATTCTGTGTAAGATTCTGAGCTTAGGTTCCTACCTGTTAACAAGTAGTCGTATATAGAACTTTGGGTTGTTTTATTGAAAGTTATGTTAGAAATATGATGACTTTTCTTACTCAATAAACCCTGTTTCGTAACATTTCCTACAAATATGGAATTCCAAAAAAGCTGAAACACAAGGTGCATAATAGCATAAGAAGAATACTGCCTTAAGATTTTAACAGAATATTTTACAAATATGCTGCAAACTACTCTAATATATTAAGGCCGGTATTCTTGCAACTTAGGCGAGTAAAAATATAATCTTGTTTTGGGATACTTGACCAAATAAATTAAAGTACATGTAGTTAGGTCGGAAACATTTCTTTCCTGTTTTTTCTCTGAACACTTGTGACAATATGATGTATAATTCATCCTATGTTATAGTTCTTTGGATTTGCCAATAGAAAATTTAGGGTCTGTGCCAAATAAGGATCTGTCGGGTACCCTTAAACACTGCTATTTATCTGGTCTCACCGTGCATGTGCCCTCAGAACAGGGAACAAGCTTTTGCAAACACTCAAAGTACCCCAAAAGTTGGTTGCCATGGTCACTTCAGCTTGAACAGGGAACGGGTCTGTGGCATCCATCTGAAATTTCAAAGTACAGAAAAACTTGAGAAATGAATTCCAAAATGAAGGTTAAAAAGTTAAAATTTCACACAACAAGGTATGGCTAAAATAATAAGTACCATATGTTACAGAGAAATATGTAACACAAAAAACACATTTAAGAAAATGGCCAGTGTAAATTTGTACAATTTATGACAGAAACAAATGGATGAAAAACTTATGATAGTAACCATGAGCCCCCAAAATAATGCCATGTTTCCACTAACATGAATAAAGAAAATACGGTCCTGTTTAAGGTTTAGGGGCGGAAGAAAAATAGGGTCATCAGTTAATGGAAACTAAGATTTGTAAGACTTTACAATATTCTATTCAAGAATCTGAATTACTTGTATAACAATTATGAAGTTCAGCTGCTTATGGTACATAAAAGGTCAAAAATGGTTCAATATGATTTTACCTTGAATGCAATACCAGCATTGTTCACCAGAACATCTAAACCACCATAGTGGGCTTCTAAGTAATTCTTTAGTTTATCAATGCTAGAAACATCATTAAGATCCATTTGATGAAACACTGGTTTCAATCCTTCTTTGTTTAGCTTCTTAACGGCTTCCTTACCATTGTTCTCATTGCGAGCTGTAACATATCATCCATTGTACTATAGTAAATGAATATACAATAAGGTACATGTATCTCATCTTTTGTATGTACTTTTGCTTAGCACATTATGTATCATTGTATTTTGTTGCATTTGGAATTCAAACCTTTATCAATAGTATTTCAGTCACGAATAGCAACAGATCACCTTACTACAACATCTGTGTAGCTTATCAATACAAACCATTTCCCTCTTATTTCTTCAAGTAATTGTCTTCTTTCTTTAATGAAGTATAAATCCTAGAAATGAGATAGAATACTATGGATAAAATACCTTCTGTTGAATTGTCACTTGTCACTCATTGAAAGATGAGCCTTGTTTCTTGTTAACAAAACTAACCTACAGACTTTTATGAAACTACTGTATATAAGCAATTCATCCATCCGGTAACTAGGTCATTGATGTGTTATTTACATACAGTAAGAATTGTTCCGCTTCTTGGGTAACATTTTATGGACATATCGCAGTTAACAAAGCATTTATTTTGAGGCTAGTTTTTGTAATACGAGTATGACCTTATATACAGAGTGGAAAACTTAGTTCAAATATACATAAATTCCGTGCGATATAGGTTTACAGAAGATCAACCAAATGTCATATTTGTTTCAAATAACTTGCAATGGACTCTGTATAGTGGGTTAAATTATGTATACAGTTATAGACTTTAGGTTTGAAATTTATAAATTGGTGAAACTTGATATGATCAAATATCTTTAGCTCCAAGTTATGTGTATAAATGTTTTATATGTATACACCTTCTGTTAGCTATGGTGTCTCACCAAAGAAAAAAAACCACACTCACAGACTTTTTCGGAAATTATCCACAAGAATGTTTCAAAACTGTGTTTTCGGTCCTTTAAATCTATTTTAGAACCTTTCCGTCCCATACATGTTTACTAATGTACATAAACAATTATATTTGCTATAATTAATCAATTTTTATTTTGTCAAACAATATAGTCTTTGAAGTAACAACAAACAGGGAACCGTGTCTCCAATTTTATATCATTGCCATCATTCCTTAGATATATGACATAAAAGAAATTCCTTAAAAGAAATAGCCCGAACTCTGCTGACAATTGTTTAATACGCCATAAATTAAAAAAAAGAAAACAAATATAATTCTCCGGCACAGTTCGCTAGGTAATCATTTTCTCTGTAAAATTAAAAAAAACGATTTGTAATCCATCTTCCGATAAAACGGGACAACTTCTTCGTTATTATTTGGTAATATCAAGTTACACGAATGTATAGATTCAAAAACTAAACCATACTAGTATATACATGTAAAAATAAAATCAATATACATAGTCCATTGCATGTGATTTGAAACAAATAGGCCTATGATATTATATGTAGTTGGTCTTTTTACATACAGTCGAACCTCTTTATATCGTTCAAGGGACTTCGTAAAGTTGTTTGATAAAGGCCTTTTCATAAACTGTTACCCGTTGACTCTGGTGTACAGAGACCTTTGGTGCACTGCAACATGGAACGGGGACCAGTTTAGCCTTTTCATAAACAGGTCCCCGTTCCTTGTTGCAGTGCACCAGAGTCAACGCGTACTAGGTTATCCTTTCCATAAACTGGTCCGCGTTCCATGTTGCAGTGCACCAATTGTCTCTGTACACCAGAGTCAACGGGTACCAGTTTAGCCTTTTCATAAACTGGTACCCGTTGACTCTGGTGTACAGAGACAATTGGTAATGGCCCAAATTTCCTGGACGCTGATTGGTCAATTGGGGTCGAAATCCGGGTAGAATTCTGCCCGCGGTAGACTTTTCGCATTCCTAACGCTTCGCATTTTTTCACTCGATGCATATTTCGCGCGTAATTTAAAAATGGATCAAAACATCAGTGTCCCTACATTATGTTATGTAGAGTCACTAAATTTAGCATTCATTGTTTTATTTTGATTAAAAGGTACAATTTGTATCTAAAGTAAATCACATGGCTCAAACAATCTCTATCCAGAGTTGTCGTTCGTTACCCATCACATACATCTCTGTCAACGTCTGGAAAGTAGTTCAAAAACACGTGTTCGGGTCTCGTTTACTTTCCATCTGATACACAGAATCACACTTTTGTTTCTCTA
The DNA here is from genome assembly GCA_008271625.1 of Lutraria rhynchaena. NCBI lineage: Eukaryota > Metazoa > Mollusca > Bivalvia > Venerida > Mactridae > Lutraria > Lutraria rhynchaena. The sequence goes on from VIBL01000039.1 coordinate 1,550,428, forward strand.
AATGTACATTTGTTGTCACAATTTTACACGATTACCTTCGATTTCTGCGATTCATTTCCATTTAAGCGGCGTAACTTTATTACCAAAAGTAAACAAATACTCTCGGTCGAGAAATAGTGCGCCAGATAAATGAAATAATTTATCTGATTTTCAGGTAAATTATGACATCTTTTGTCTCAAATGTATTGTGCAAAATAAATTGCTTCGCTTAGTTGTAAATTTTGTACCATTTGTGGTTTTATTTCTTGTTTTACAAGAATCTTGTAAAACGCTGAGACGTTGACAGAGATGTATGGGAGAGATAACGAACGACAACTCTGGATAGAGATTGATGACTCAAACACATTGACCAATCAGAGCGTCAGATAATTCAGTCCATATCTGTTTCTTTTGTGCACTGCAACATGAACGGGGGCTAGTTTAATAGGCAACGAACTTCGATGTATACATTATCGGAGAAATTCGATGACTGTGTTTACAATTTAGAGCAATCGTCGATGTGTTGTAATAATCATTTTATCGTGCTGTTTTGTGTACGCAATAAGAACGCAACGTGGCATTTATACTTTCAGTTAAATTATTTCTTCAAAACATGCATCATTAACGCCAAAAACCTCAAATAAACAAAAGATTAAAAACATATTCACACGAACTGATTTAATAATCGCGATTATCATTAGTTTACATAATTGACATTAATTAGATATCGATTTCGGAGTTCAATACACAAATATCCAATTAGTTGAGAAATTAAGAAATTAATTAAATTGTTGGAGATAAAAGTGCGAAAAATTCTATTGTTTATCGGCGACTTATTTGGTTAGACATCAATGGTAACTGTACAGTTAAAAATCAATGTATCCATGTTTGGGACAGAAAATCTATTTCAATATACAAAATGTTTTTTGGAGGGCCTTAGCGGAAAACAGGTATTGTGTTTGACCTAACTGACAACTACGGTTGTCTGGCTATAATAAATGTTAAAACTTTGACATGGTTGTATTACAGGCCATTTTTATAATGTATTTACTCAATCGGAACAGTGTTTTATCTAAATAGTGGTCGAGATTAAATATACAACAAGCCAATATTGTCTGACTGTAACATAGTAGTGTGTATTAATCAATTTAATAATGGTAAAACTAAAACAATAGGTCGTGTTGGGGGTTACTTGACCCCAAAAAATTTGGAAAGAAGTTTTTTTTCACATACGCTTGTGAGCATATAAGGTTTGATACATCCCCAAGTATTTAGTATTTGGGATTTTATGTGTATAAAATTTATGGTAGGCGTCAAAAATATGATCAGTCAGGTATCCGTAAACGGGATCATTTTATCTGGTCTAAACTGTTACCAACTCTGCTTGTAATGTACCATCCTGATATCAATATGTAAAGCACTTTGAATGACGAGAAATTGATATATATTGCAAACTTTTGGTAAAGATAGACGTATTTTATGAGAGAGAAACTTATCTACCATTAATAATTCTGAGTTAAAATAAATTACAAATAGCAAAACTGTATTAATGTTTAGTACATTATAATGACAATGTAGCACTGACCTGTTAGTATAACATCTCCATCAAATTGTTTACATAAACCTCTCACTATAGCAAACCCTATACCCTTGTTAGCTCCAGTTACCTATATGAAGATGGAAACAATGATATATCTTCTTTATTTGGGATTAACGTTGCACAAACTGCAGGGTCATTTGGAGACTTTCCAGCTTTAATGGTGGAAGAAGACCCTATGCATACACTTGGGTAGAACCACCGACCTTCCATAAGCTTCGTCGCATGTGAAATTTGGTCCCGAGTGTCATTCGAACTCACGGCGGTGTGGGGCTAGTGATTATTTTAACCTTAATTTCAATCACGGACCTCCAACATATCGTGTCAATAAGACCTGTGCCCAAGGTTATAAAACTTGAGGACACTGTCAACGCTAAAATCTAAGTACTCTGGTTGAAAAAGCACCAAAATTTGACATTTAAATGCATATTATGCTTAATTGTGCCGACGGAATATTTTTTTCTTAATATCATCATTGTTTGATCATAATTAACATAGAAACATTAAATGACAAAACGTGAGATTCTAAGATTATAAAACTTGACAGTATTCTCCAAGCTCAAATCTAATATTTGTTTATGTTAATTATGATCCAACAATAATGATATTACACATATATTTTTCTGACAACATAATTGATCTGAGTATGTATTTGAATACTAAACGAGATCTTTTCTTTCAAAATACTTCAAAAATGAGATCTGAACTTTGAGAACGCTGTCACGTATTATTAATTAAGAACTTATCCCAAAATGCAAAAATAAAAAAAAACATTTTACAAGTTGACAGTATAGAAATTAAAATGAACATTATTTCAATGTAAATAAACTGTGCTTACCACGGCAACTCGCTTTTCAGAACTCATGTTTACTCCGTATTATTAATCAAAATGAAGTTTTATAAATGTGGTTGGCACTCAGTATAAAAAACAGTACACTGAAATTGTTGCTTGGCTGACTCTTCATATATAAAGTACATGTATATATTTTATGTAACTCTATCGCCCGAATACTGAATAAGTGTCCTATTGTATAACTCCTATAGATTTGGATATAGGCCACGGCGACTCGATATATATGTACAAGTAACCGTTATTCAATAAACCGGAAACATTGAAATTAAGAAGAGATAAAACATGGACCCATGAAAGGTCTTAATGTTTGAAGTAACGCTGCTCAAAACATTCATAGTAAGTTCAAAATTATTTCCTACTAATAGAACACCAATCATGTCATTAAGATCCCCCAAAAGTGTTATTTTTAATGTTTTAATGATATGAAAATGAAGTAGCCGATTCGATACTACAGATAGTTCCTTCAACTGAAATGTACAGAGTTTATATTTTTCTTCTCAATGATTTTAACTGCTGGTATACGTACATCCTCATTAAGTTTAATGCTTCAGTCGAGGAAAAGCTAAAGCCATCTGTATTTCCCACATTTTCTCCAAATACGGACTAGCCATCACAGCCCATTAAACACATTCACGTGTCTGTCTCCATATTAATAATATTAAAAAATGTCAAATAAAAATAATCTTTGCTCATCATTTACATCTACATGCATCAACCGTATGAAAATCAAAGAACTGGAGGGACTAATTGATTTATTCACCAATAGTAAGTACATGTAACACAACTCTTAAGACATGAACGATTCAAATCGGATGGGAGTAACTCTGAATTTACAAGAGACAATCATAACAAGGAAAAGACAATGGTTGATTGTCTTTAAGCATTTAAAACATTGATATGTCTCGATTTTACTATTTATCAAAAAGGTAAATAATGTCAAATAAAAGAAGTGCCAAGATATCCGATAGTATGAAAATCTAGTTTAATCTCTTTGATAGATATTCACAGAAACATGGACAACACGAATTGTATTAGAATGATCGACGATAAAAGATTTAATTTAGCTGCACTTTTTTCATATTCACAAAACATCAACATCATTAATTAACATTTATGAAGGACACAAGACCCTTAAAATGACATTTCGAACATTTTCATAATAATGATTTCCTGATTTGAATCTGGAGTTCTGTCCCTTGAACACCCTACAGACATAACGTAAACTTTGCTCATAACTGTATACACAAAGTTCATTAACTATTTATTTTGCAATACAAGTTTCCGTTCGATGGAATCGTTATTGGCAATATTTGTTCTGATCAGGTTTGATCATTAATCCGAAGCCATGTTGTTAGCAAGGGAATGGTGTAATGTTTCTGTCTGCCACGAAATCTCCCTTAGGACTTGTTGTGTTCGTTGGTAACATGGCAAGGTATATTGGTGTGTCTGCTCCTAAAATAACACGAGTGAGCTAATATAATATTCATTGAACAACTGCTGAATGTAAATACATGTAGTTATCTAAATCACCAATTTATATTAATTAAAACCTCGATAGTGAGGCGACCATTAAGACCAACTAAATGGGTCTTAGTATGGGGGTGTTTTCATTAGCGTGTTGAAATATAGAGGAAATATTGACAAACAATCCGAAATGACGTACTCGTTGCAACAATGTTGCATCGTCCATTCCATCGAACGGGAAATTGTATTGCAAAATAAATAATTAATTAACTTTGTGTTTAAAGTTATGAGCAAAGTTAACGTTATGTCTGTAAAATGTTAAAGGGACAGAACTCCAGATTGAAATAGAAAATCGTAATTCTGAACAAGAAGTACAATCATCATCGATTCAAAGACGTCTTTTCCGGTATTTTATGGTATATCTTACTACTCATAAGTACTAATTATACGGAATTATTTATTATGGTTTATAACATGCGTCTAGATGTGAGCAATATCTGACAAATCGATACATGTTCTGAATGTCATAGTTAAAATGAGCGTTAAGTAAACGGCCAAATATCTTTTTTTTCAACATTCAAACATTTAGAAATTGAACATGAATACCTTCATCGATTGTTTTGTGGCCCTTATGGTTGGTCATGTCTGTACTAACATATCCCGGTGTACACTGAAATACCAGTACAATTAATCCTTTATCAATTCTTTTGAGCGTAAGCATGACAGAGTATGAGATAAAAAAAGATAAACCAGTAGAAAACGTGTGAACACATCTAGTTTTCCTTTTTGATCACAATAAAGAAACTTTAAGACAGTTATAATGAATGCCAAACAATAAATTAGAATGGTTCCACCTGGCAAAGAGTATGTAACGAAAAAAGCTAGTAATTGTTAGTTTATGGGTGTACATACGGTGGAATTTTTGTATGAGTTTTTTCCTGAGAAGTGCTTCTGTTTATAGTACTATTTATACAAATTTACGTGTAAAGTCAATTTGAAAATTCATATTAACAACTGCACTTGAGACCGGACAAATTATAAGCATTATTTGTAGCCAAACTACATGTATAATGAATATATACATGTATGAATAATAATTAGCAATTAAGTTCCATGTCATGAACAAGCTCGGTATTTTCCTTATTTTTGTTTGACACTTGTTCGTGTACACTATTCATTACAAACAAGGCCGTTAACCTGATACACTGTTAAGCAATTTGATTTGCGTACATGATAATGATTTGGTCTGCGTGAAGCATGTATTTATTTCAGTATTCAGTTGTTTGTGAACAGATGACAGACAAGAATGTTATAATTATTTAATAAACACTCACAGCATTAACAACAATATCAAATCTTGATTCGTCCATATCCAATTCTCTCTGTTGTACAAAACTCATCAAGTTGACGCCAATCTTTGACACGCCGTACGCTGAGTCTGCCCATCCTTTGGTTTTGTACATTCCATCTTTAGCCGAACTAAAATAAATAATCTATTTACAGATAAATTTAAACATGAAGATCTAGTTTTAATTAGTATATAATGAAGGCAGTAACATGATACAAATATACCTGTTTCTGCATAATATGCTCGCGAGACAAGCATCAACAGATGTACGAGTATTTATCATTTTATCAATGCTTTATGAACTGACCAAAATCCAACATCCTTTGTCGATTATTAAAAGTTTACTTATCAATACAGTAAATTCAATGACTAGAGGTCCATATCTATCTGTCCTTCCTTCCGTCCGTTTGTCGGTGTATATGGATATCTTTATAAAACTAAAGATAGATTAACGAAGTCTAAGAAAGAGAGTGGTACGGATATTTCAATCAGTATAAATTCTAATTAACCTGACAAAATCCATCATAAGTCGTTCAACTTTTTGCATGTCCAGATCAGGTGCTGCAAATTGAGACAATAGTTCGTGACTACAGTTCTTTGATACCTTGTGACCGACCAAACTGGAAACGTTTACTACTCTGAAATATTTGGAGAAAATATAAGGCTAGAAAAAACTTGTTCAGGTTTGTTTGTTTTTGTTTTATGTAACTTGTTGGCACTGGGGTTTAACGCCGTTTTTCGACAATTTTTCAGTTATATACGGCGACCGGTTCACCTAACCAGTTGTCCTGGACTGTATACTAATCAGTGCTAACTTACCCTTCCATAAGGAGCCGGCAAGTTCTCTACATACGGAGGAAAATCGACATTTTTGCCAAATTTTCATAGAAGGGTATGACCTGTGTATTCAAACCCAGATCTCCAGGTTACAGGTCCAGTGCACTAACCACTGGACCACGACCGCGGCCACATTAACAGGGTTACTTGACCGAACAAATTAGGATAGATAGGTAGAAAAATCTTTCTTTTGTATGTTTCGAAAATCTTTTGTGAAAATACGAGGCATGATTCACCCACCAAATATTTTCGTTAATTGGATTACCTCGCATGAGATCGTAGTAACGGAAAGAGTAGTTTGCACACATTTAAGGTGCCCCAAAAGTTGGTCCCTATGGTAACTTCAGCTTGTACAGAAAATGGCTCCACAGATTCCGACTGAAAAAAGGACGAACGCATGAGTGTAACATTCTTTCTAAGCAATCAGGGAGGGTGATTGGCCAATCGGATTTATCCATTCAGTTGCATCAATATTTAAAAGCCAGGCTATCACAAAATTTATAACATGTTGGCACAAACGACAAATATTCAAAGAATCAACGATTTGCAACTTGACTATCTATGTATTTGATCGACCAGTTAGTGAATAAAGATCACGATAGTACATACCTGTACGTACAGCAACTAAACTTGGTTTCATATTTAGATTACTATGTTTCATATTCTTATGAAATGTACACCAATGAGGTTGGAACCCTTGAGATGGTTTGAATGCATGTATGTGTGTGGGGGAAATTAAATGAAGCATTAAGACAAAAACATACACATATTAATGAGTAGCGTCAGACGCCTGCATTGACTCTTACCTCTTACATACTGGAAGGTTGTGGCTTACAGGCTTTTAAATACGAAAAGGATTCCTAGAAAAAACACCATCCCCAACCACTACCTTGACTATTACCCACCAATCCCCCAATCACCAAACACGTGAAACATACACAAAACTGGAGAACAAAATAAAGCCTCTTGATGAAGCCATGATTACCTTGAATGCGATACCAGCATTGTTAACCAGAACATCTAAACCACCATAGTTGGTTTCTAAGTAATTCTTTAGTTTATCAATGCTAGAAACATCATTAAGATCCATTTGATGAAATACTGGTTTCAATCCTTCTTTGTTTAACTTTTCCACCGCTTCTTTACCATTGGCCTCATTGCGAGCTATAATACATAATTTTGATGTTGAGGAAATCCTGAGTTAGAATTCATTTTGTTGGTTACTTCCGTGCTTCCTTCTTTTGTTTAAAGTTGTTGGGCTTATTTTTCCTAAACAAGTTAGCAGTTGGCTAACATTAGTCTAAAACATCTAAATCAAATTTGTTTATCCGCAGTTACATACGTATTATCATGCTGATTTCAGCATTTATTCGTCCAGTTTCTACTTATGTAGTACCATATCTTTATTTGTTCATCCTCAATAAATAATCAGTACTTATATAAATTTTAAAATTGGCAATCTTCCCTATTACAATAACCTTGTATATTAGCCTACAAATAGTGTTTATGATAAAAAGAACAAATCAAACAAAAACATCAAAATCAGATTTCATTCCCTAAATTAGCATTCGGTATGTTTCGGATGGGTTTTAAACCGGGCATACATAATATAATGTGAAATTATTCATTCTGCTATCATTTATTACATGCGAACGTAGTTGATAAAAATCATTGATACATGCCCTTGTAAATTTCAGATCAGAAGATTATCAAATGAATGACGCAATTTAAAAAAACTGAGAAGAACGGTACAAGGACAACAACATACACGTGTGGTACAGACTTGCTCATATATATGAACATACTCCGATATACTATTATAAAGTTAATTTCATCAAGTACACGAATTAATAAACAACACTAAAGTCTACAAACAAAACTGTCACACTGACCTGTTAGTATGACATCACCGTCAAACTGTTTACATAAACCTCTCACTATAGCAAACCCTATACCCTTGTTAGCTCCAGTTACCTAGATGAAGATGGAAACAATGATTAATATATCTCTTTTACTTGGAATTAACGTCGCACAAACTGTGTACATAAACCTCACACAAAAGCAAACCCTATACTCTTGTTAGCTTCAGTAACCTAGATGAAGATGATAACAGCAAATATTAATTGTAGGAATAAAAAAAACACTTACATGTATACCAACTTAAGTACTGTGCAATGACATATTATTACAAGATAGCAATTCAATATTCGCGTGTCATCTCTGTCAGGTTTTGATGATTTATTCAGTAGTTCAGTCGGTGTTGTGATTTTGTATAGAATAAAATAAGCATACTAAAGTAATGCCCCTTTACCAAGAAACTACCAAGTACAGATAGCATAGACAACGACTAAACAATGAACTAGTACAGTTGTATTTGAGTACACTTGAGGTCAAAGTCCCATTAAATGTATGGAATATATAATGATAAACGTTAATATACAATAAATAAAATACTTACAACAGCCACGTGCTTCACAGAACTCATATTGACACCACCAGTCACGGACTCCATTTTACACAGTCCAGACAACACGATGGATTTAGTTTATAACCTATAAATACACAGTGAGGTTATCACTATAGATCATGACTTGTCTGTGTGTGCTGCATAAATTAGTGCTCGGTGTAAGTGAATTCATGTGATAAATATTTTATTTCAAACCTATTAAGCCGAAGGCCAATATGAACATACATACAACATACAATGGCGTACATTACAATAGACATAATAAGAGGCAACTGGTCAGTCTTAACTAACGATCATTATTGCAGTCGTAAAGCAACAAAATAGACGATATACTACAGCGATATACATGTAAATACTTGTAAATACACATGTACAAGGATTGAGAAAAAGTAAAGAAACATGAGAAAGAGAAATCATTCAATTAGAAGGTTCACACTTTTTAGTTCTTCTTGAAAGTTTGTCCATGTATATGACCTAAACATTACACAGAAATGGAGTATGACAACATCACATACTAAATATAAAATGATACACATATGAAAAAAATGAAAGAAAAAGGGAGTAATATTGCTTTGTCTTAACAATAATCAGACTGTACTTGTATAACACGAAAATGCAAGGCAAAGAATCGTCAACATGCTTTTATAAATTTAAAACAACAAAAAAAAAAACAATAACTAGTTTCTAGTAATACAATGATAGTGAAATATAAACAAGCATTATTATACACAACTACACAAAACAAAATTTTATGAACATATATGCTAGCTGTGTATTAAAGGTAAAAGTTTGTTAAATAGATTAATCAAGTAATGAATCTCGATTTTGAAAAGCTTTGAATATATATACGCTCAGATTATTTTTATTTCTAATTCATTTTACTGTCAAATAATTGTTTAATTTTGAACATGATTGGTCGTGTCCAGTAATAACTTTTTTAAATATTTCTGACGTAAATCAGTATAAAAGGAATATTCATACGAGCCCGAATGATTACTTCATTATACCCATATTTCACTATATCCATTGCACTGAAATAAAGAAAGGCATGTTTGGGAAAAGCAAATACTTCATCAAATTATTTCTATACCCAGTTTACTACAAGCATGTCTCAATGTATACAAACTTTCACATATTTCAAAACCACGCAATTTTGCATAAACGTGACCATAATGTGTGTATATAAAATCACCATGTGCGGGTGTTGTTCCATTTTATCAATTTAATTAGATGAAAAACAACCTCATGAATTAAGGAATTACTCTGAAATGATGTTACTGCTTCCTTTTTGTCTGGCTACGTACAAACATACAGAGGTGAAAACATATTGACCTAAGTGTGCTGTTACATGGGTACATTTAGCTGTGATATTCATAATAAGGCACTTGATTAAAAGTGGTAAAAAGTTCTACTGCCTTGGTTCCCTTCCAAGGTATTCGTGGAATATGCGGATATCAGGAATAAAAGATTTTCTGTTCCATTTGGACGATGCATTTTAAATTTTAATAATTTACAGATGGGAAGGGAAGTAAGTCCGTGTGAAGACATATATGGAGGGGCTCAAGATGTTGCTGAAGGTTCATCTGGTGTTACTCCTCTATAATGACCAACTGGCACTACCAATAACATGGAACAGGGTTCCCACAAAGAAAGGAAATCAAACTCCCTGACTTCTCTGACAAAAACCATTTTTCCCTGACCAATAACAGCGTCAAGTTTGCACAATCTTTGAGCATTAAATGCATTTTTAAACCTCTTTCAGCCTCTTCCTTAATAAGTTAGTTACTGTAAATGACAAAAATTATCCAAAATCTTCAGACATAAGCATATTTTTTAGAGTAAGATGTTTACAAGAATAAAGAAGATGCTCAAAATCATAAATAACAATAAAGATACCCAAAATAACGGAAGAAACTGCCTTAGCCTTTACTGATTTTGCTTCCTACTGTATGACCAACATTCTTCTCTCACAAAATTCCCTGACTTGCGTATTTTTCAAATTTCCCTGACCAATTTCAAAATTCCCCGACTTTTCCCTGACCTTGAAAAAAATCATTTTTCACTGACTTTTCCCTGACCATAGGAACCCTGTGGAATATTTTGACACTATTTGGCAGTTTGTATACAACCAGTAGTTTTCAAGGACACAGTCTATATAACATTCTAAACACTTAAGACTAGATCATCAAGATCTCAACCACCTTAAGCATTCTGTGTTCACATTAATGTTATCTACAATACTACTTCATACAATAATCATAGGTACCCTACAAATAAAAGATAACAAACACTACAACTGGAAGATAGTGAAATGTTTATTTTGCATATGTTAATGAAAGCATTAGAATGGTACAATGACATGTGACACACAAAATAACTCAGTACATCAGAATATCAAACAATGAAGGTATTTATCTGGTTATTTCTGGTCAATAAACATCAGATATACCCACTTTAACACCAGTATTCTAATTACAGTTTTGAATATGGACACAAAACACAATTCATCGTACCAATAAGTGTTCAACCATCGCTTAGACAGCTACTGTTTTGTATCATTCTCATGATGGTATTGTCTTGAAGTTGCATATAAATATTTGTTGAGAGAGATACTGAACGCATAATTCATATATCACTTTAGTTAACAGCATATACATATGGTATATATTAGAAGACTTATAAATAAAACAAAAGAACAGAAAATAAATAAATGAAAAAAATGGCAAACAAAATCATAACAAAAATCATAAACAAACCCAATTAATATGAAAAACATTATAATTTATTTCAGACATGATAAAGCTACATTTATTTGATATAATACAAGTAATGAGTACAATAATGAAACAAAAAACATAGAAAAAACAAACATACATTTGTACATACAACAAACAAAATACTTAATTCTGAAGGCATTCCAACCTTTTTAAGATGTGGGATATTACTTGATAAAATTAAATATAACCGTATGTTTTAACTAAATCAAATTAAAACAGTAGTTACAAGCAATGCAGTTGTTCTAATGGTGCCTATATTCAAGCTGATGTATTTTTTAGTCCATCACTGATTATCAATTCTTGCTACTTTCTTGGAGGATTAGCAGTATCAAATGTGAAGTTGGCTACCATACACACACTATGATTATAATTAATACATTCAATAATGTAGATTATACTCATTAGCAAGATTTAATACCAACTAGTTCTATGATATTTACAACATAATCAGAGCTTCATTGTTTCCATTATGTACCTACCTAAAATGTCTTGTACAATATCCTTTTTTCATAAATGTAAAATATTTGATGCAAATGTAACTATCAACTTCACAATATATCAGTTTTCATTACGATTCAAAAACCTAGAAACGTTATATATTATTTACAGGCACAACCATCACAGGTAATGAGATTCGGAAATCCGGCAATTTGACCTTAACATTGCTAATCAACTAAAATCTACATTGCCTTATACAGCTGTAAAATATCGCTATTTCATATAGAAGATATAATCAGATGCAATAACGATGATAAAGAATTATCTAGCCACCAAAAATAAAACATGACAAGGTAAATATAATGTTAAACATGATCTTAATCTCTCAACAAATATAAAATCAACATGTGAGGCTAATGTAGTAAGTGTTCACATTCTTAAAATGTCCTGTCTGTACTTTATCTCTATAATAAGAAGATGGTACTGTTTGGGGTTTAATGTCGCACCAACAGCTAGAGTCATCTGGCAACTTTCCGGCTTCAACAATGGAGAAAGACCCCAGGTGCAGATCTGGGTAGAACCCCCAATCTCCTGTAAGCCAGCTAGATAGCTTCCTCATTTCTGAAATATGTCTGTTTATGAATGGGATTTGAACTAAGAGCGGTGACAGGCTAGTCAGATACCATAACCACCCCCCTTCACAGGTGCCTAATGATTAGATGAAAAAGCAAGACAAGCATGATGTATTGCACATTGATGAACTTTTTGTTATTAGCTTGAATGATGATAAATATCACCAAAATAAAGAATCAAATTCTAACAGATTATTAGAAATAAGCAAAAGGACGGATAAGTAAAGAAATTTAAACCAACACAATTTGAACACAACCATAACAGAAAAGTCCTGAATTAAAATCTAACTTTAAATGAAATTCTTAGCTGGAATGTCCTTAAAAATACTGAAGTTTTCAATTAATTAGGAATTACTCAGGTTTAATTTAATGATAAGGAAAGCAATTAATGGGTTTAATTGAATGGCAAAGTCTGATGTTAGATATGTATTCAAGAAGTGGTCACATCAGTGCAACAAGATTACAACTTGCCTTATGAAGGTACAAGGACAAGATACAACCTTGACACACTGAAGAATCAACTTTTTTCACTGGTATATTTACAATATGTGATCTTCACAATGATAAGGTAACAAGTGTAAACAAGTATTTTACCTATGTACAATATCCATCAAAAATATGCACACATTATTCAATAAACAATATTCATTGTAGCCATTAAAAATGTTTCTTAAGAAATTTAAAGCAAAATCATTGCCATTACTTCATATAAAGCATTCAACAGTGCAATACAAAAGCAAAGCAAACTAACAGGTAACTTCAGCATCATCATCATCATGATCATCTTCATCATCATGATCATCTTCATCATCATCAACAAAGTCACTAGATAATAAAATTCTATGTATTGAGACGTTTTAAAGAAATTTATAGCAAATTAATACTACATTTATACATACTGTGTCAGTTTGTATCCAAACTGTTAGGAACAATTTACTAAGTTTTCTGGCCATCAGTAAATGAAATGGAGAGAAAAAAGCAAGAAAGTATGAGACTGAATTAATTAATAATAATTTAATATGCAACAAAAGCATGAAAGAAGTGTTCCAAGTTATATGTCATTCAAATTTAATATTGTGGAATTGATATGCAAGTAAATCAGTATGACACTGAAGTTCAAACTGTTGTGCACCCAAATATCATAGGTCATAAGTATGCAGCTTAGCCATTGGTCATATTTAAAACAAAGTCCTGAAACTACCAATCAAATGCTGCAGACCGAGCTCATTTTCATGACCTTTGACCCTGATCATTAGCTGATATATACATGCAAAGAGGGATTTAATATACAATGAATATTAAAAAATACTAAACTGGAGGCAGAAAATAACTTAACTGAATTTAATCATCTAATATTAAAGATTAAATCTTAAAATTCTACGGAATGCAGAAGCACATGGTCCAAGAACTATGTACAAGCAATTTATCACAATATTTAATCACACTGAAAAATACCAATAAAGTGTCAATTAAGTATAGTTCCTCCCAGATGTCAACAGCAATTACTGCAAATCAATAAACACATGGTTATACTAATTACATGAATCTACTGAGCATGATTTTCTTGCTTAGCAAACAAGCTTCAACATTTCACAACTAGGTTTTATACAACCAATCAACAAACATGATCTCTCCAGGCCAATAATATACCTCAACATATGAACATATCTATAGTTCTGCACGCAAGTGAGCATAGAAGATGATTATGGTAGATACACAACACAGTACAACCAGTATTATTCCATCCTATTCTAAACTGTTATAAAAAGTCATCTTTTTCCATAACTGAATACAGAAATTCCAACAAAAAAGGGCAACAAATAAAAATCTATCCACAAGTAGCCAACACAAGGAGCATTTCTTCAGGTTGAGACAGTAGCTAGCGTTGAAAGATACTGTGAAAATACTTCAAAACATCCACTTAAAATAACAGGCATCCTTTTTTACACAAAATCACAATTCATCAGCCAAGAAGCATGTTAACATGAGCCAGAATAGTGTTTAAATATTTAATTAGATACAATGCAATTGAATAACAATGACTGCATGCTAGACTTTATTTATACTTCGAATACCGGTAAAAATACTAGTTGAAAATGAACAGAACAGGAACTTTTACCTCACTCAGAGTGAGAACATTACATTAAGTACAGTAAAACCTCACATAATGATCACCTCATTATTAAGACTACCTCATTAAAACAACCACTTGTTTCAGATCAGCCTTTAACATTTCCTTTATTTCAATTTAATAATGAGACCACCTCAATATTAAGACAGTATTTGGTCCCAAAGGTGGACTTAATATTGAGGTTGTACAGTATACAAAGTAAAAAGCAAGCATCACTGACGGATCAAATTTGAGTAAAACATATCAAACCCATTCTTTATAAACATATTTCTATCACTACATCACATAACCATATAAATGTATATATATATCCCCTTTAAATTTAGTACAACAATTAATAAATAAATGAATTTGTATGCATCATGAGCAATACAGTATGCACACAAAGAGAAAATAACGGAACTGTATCACAGATTCACAGAATTTAATTGTTCAATGTAGACTATCAATTTAGCCCCAACACATGCATAGACCTCTTGAACAGTCCACTTAATATAAAAAGTTTTCAATAAAGTGTCTTTGCTGTACTTCCTGGAGTAATTGAATGACAATAAAAATAACTTTTCCTTCATCATTATTTGCTAGATTCATGAAAATAAATGGTTAATACTTAAATATGTTATTTCATTACATTCAATGATCAAAATATATAACAGGAAATTTTTGTAGAAGTGAATTGCAATTTAACTTGCGTTAATGAACAACCTTCCACAGTGACCACAAGTCAACAAAGACCACTTGTGGCGCTTCGTGTGACTGGTATTTATTCACAGGTGTGACTGTATTAATATGACATAAAATCTGTGATACAGATCCAATTAATTACAGTATACATAACATCAACCCCATAAACCAAGTAGAGTGTAATAAAATACATCATAATAAAAACTGACAACAAACAAGGCCAAATCAATGATTTCACATAAGCCATATCTGCAGAAAGTATCAAAGTTAAACTTAGCATGATACTACATGCTAAACACTCATTACGACACAATTTAGTATGACAAGAGTGTCTGAATGTACAGTTTACAGTCTTTATATGTAATGTACATAATTTGGTATGGTTGAATGAACAAAGGTATTTCAGTAGATTTATCTAGTCTGTTCTATCAGGAATGTTCAGGCGTTAAATTATTCAGCATAACCTATGGTTTTGTGAAAAAAGAATGACCAAATTCATCCAGTTTGAATAAATTGATTTAGTGCATATGGGCAAATCAGTCAATATCTGAGGTTTAATAGAATTAAATGTTGGTTTTAACATTTAGGTTTCTGATCACATAGTAATCAGTTCACCTATGTCTGTATAAAATAAGTTGATTGAAGTAATTATCAACAGATGAGAAAGCCAACAGAGAAAGACAAAACATTTACATATCATTCAAATACTGTTGAAACAGAAATTTTCACAACAAACGAATTTACTAAAATTACAGAATGTTAAATTCTATTCTGATTCAATCTGAATCCTTAAGTAATAGTCCAAGCTCCAAGCTAAGTATTTTCAAGTATTTTTTTTTCAGAATTGAATTCAGAAAACATACAGTTAAGGACATGAAGAAATGACATTTGGTTGATTTCATCATGAAGCAAAACTGACAGCAGAGACTGGCAACGGTAATATAAATTAACTTCACAAAAAGATTTGTTTCATGAAAACTTCTGATTCCTCAGTATGTCAGCTAACAGGACGTCATGAAAAAAAATTAACAGACTAGGATATTAATGACAATCTCACAAAAGTACATCAAACGCAAGTAGATAAACAAATCATGAACGACTCCTATCACATTTTTATATACTATTCCCAGTAGGCTAATTTTAGTAATTAGTTCATCATATAAAGCAACAATTTAAATCTTGATTCTGAATTCATATGCTGAATGGTGAAAGATAACACAGCTAATCTAATTAATATTATCTAACTTCATAATTAAATGAAAATATTGAGAAAAAAACTTTTTTAAAAAATACATTTATCAATTTGTTAAATGCTCAACATAATCATGCATAATTCAAGAGCCCGAGAGTCCAAGATTACAAAACACTGAAAGTTGAGAGAAAAACTGTAATTCAACAACACAAAAAAATCTTCAAAACCTCCTACAAATTTGTAAATACTTCTAAATAAAGAAGTCCTTTTTCTCATAAATCACTTCATAAAATCAAAACTCTAACAGAGCACACTTGGCAAAATGTGATAAGTTTTTTAGTTGTTCAGTTTAACCTACTTAACTGTCACTGTCTCTCATTTATAAGAGAAAATCATACACTTACAAATTGAGTGACAACCATTTTTACAGCCACAGATAACATATGCCCAGACAGAGAAGGCTAGGAACAACATAAAAAACACAATAAAAGAAGTCTTGGAATTCAATTATCAGTGTCTGGAAGCTACTGTTCAAGCCATGAAGGTGATTCTGTGTTGGGTGACTTGAGTTTTATGTTGAACTGTTTGAGGGTAGCTTCTAGAGCTGACTGGTTACCACTGAAGTATGCTGAGATTGCATTGTGAAACAATAACAGCTGTTTATGCATCACCTTGATCTGAAGAAAAAAGTTACAACACTGAATCCATCAACATTCTGTAAAATCAATGATCACAGAAACTAATCACATTAGTCTGATATTAAACAACAGAAATTCTTCGGCCTCATACAAAGTGCTCATGATAGAAACTTCTACATTATGATAAAACCAATCCAGGTAAGAAAAGAAACATGAATGGTGAAATAAGACGAGACCCTCACTGTCTCTAACTTTTATACTGTCAATATAAAAAATTACTTACTCTATTTTCATCAAGGAATTTCAGTTTTATTGCAACATCACCCCTCAACTTATCATACTTCTGTTTTTGCTCCTCAAATTTTCGTTTCATCTCCTCAGCCTTGGAAACATTAGTTGAATCTTTCGGTGCTAAGTTTTGGTGTTCTAAGTCTGCTCTGTATGCATCAAACTCCAGTCTGTCAATAAAGAGTGGGCGGGGTTATAAAAAAGAAACATACCGGTAAATACACAAGATAGAAGCAGAATGAATGCAATGTAATACACTCAGCTGTTGGACTACAATGCCTCCCAATATTGACTGTATAAAACAAAAGATTTCAATTAACTGCTACTTAATACTAAATTATTCACAATATAATGAAAGCAAAATAGTGACTATTCAGCAATTATACTAAATGTTTGACTGTTAAGACTATTTAACTTCGGAAACATTGTTACAAATACATTGCAACTACATCAAGAAAGTACAATCAGCAGGAAGACCACAAAGAATATGCCATAGGGGCACATTTTGACATTTTTTTCTGTATCAGAAACATTCCATATGTAATATACATGTGATGGTCTCATGCATGTTATTAGATAGTTTTACCAGTACACACAAATGAACAACACATGTATCAGTTTATCACCCAAATCAGTATAAAATAAGTCAAAATGCAAGAAAGGAATGCTTGCTCTACATAACATATCATCAAGACATAATTTCATTTAAAGGTTCACTGTCTATTAGAGCTTGTCTAACATACATGTAATAGACACATTGGAAATGTTAACAACAAGATAATGAAAATGAATGTTAATTCTTAAAATACATCAACAGTCAGATAACGCATAGTATGGAAGCCCAATGAGATAAATCAAAGCGAAAGATAAATTAAATTTAAAAAAAAGATACCTGCAAGATATATATTAAGTAAAAACTCTGAACAACATCCAAAATAAGAAAAAAATTATAGAAATTAATCCAAGTAAAACGTAATAAGAATTAAGGAACAAAGAAGTAATGAACATTCTTTGGTTACAATGTACCTTAATATCTGACTAAATTAGGAAAGCATGGGAAAATAAAAGAAATAACATGAAGCTAAATTAAAGATGAAAAACACATAATACTGATATGTTATACTTGTAAAAGTAAAAGCATGTACATAAATGTCAAAATTTTTGCAAGCTTCGATCCAAGGAAATAAAATTCAGTCCAGGACGAGTCTCAGAATGCAGTCTTATAATTGGTCCATTTAAAGACCGAGTTCAGAATTAATCAATTATAATTTAATGCAGACTCATTTCCATAACTTCATATAATGACAGAGTACCTGAAAGTATTTGTTTACAATGACTGTGGTATAATGATAGGAGAAATGAAACAGATCAATAGAATATTTAACTCGTATTTTAATTATCGACATGAATTATAAATATGATCAGACATAGATAACATGTCAGCTGTAACTGTGACAGTTAGTGGCTGATATAAACGGTAACTCACCTCGCAGCTTCATAATTCTTCACAGTAATCAATGTATCATCCATTGTTTTGCTGATCAATGTATTCACTGAGGATGTAAAGAAGTTCATGGCCCCTGTAAATACACAATATTACAATAGTGAAACAGATAACAATCATAAATCTTGATACATGGAAATCTGCTACAGACTGCCTCATAGACAGATACTGTGAAAGCTAGACGTTATACACTAGACACTATTTCTCTCTTTTGATAGGGCTGCTACACATAACATTGAAATATATCAACTCCTAAGAGAACTGACACTATCAAGACACATTTATAACAATTGTTTAAAGAAAATTAGCAACCAGTCCAAATCCCACTGATGCTTTTGTTCCATTTGAGGAACAGTTGGCATGTTATACTGGTACAACCTTAGATTTAAACAATTATGTTAAAACTGAAGGATTTCATCTATCATGTAACTATAATCAATTGAAAGTTCTCTCAATCAAGATTTGGTTTGAAAATTACATCACCATCTTAACAGCACTGGAAGTTTTTTAAAAGAAAGTGTAAGTAATAACGAACCTAGAAGTGTTTCCCCATTTCGCACCAAAGCTCTCTGAGTCTCACAGTTGTATGTGAATTCATCTTGAAGCTCGGCAGATCGCTGAGCTTGTTCTGAGAAAGCCTCTCCAAGAGCCCTCTGAGTCTGCACAACCTGTGAGAAATTGTTAGCTAATGATCTAGACAACCGTAATAT
Organism: Lutraria rhynchaena; assembly: GCA_008271625.1. Lineage (NCBI taxonomy): Eukaryota > Metazoa > Mollusca > Bivalvia > Venerida > Mactridae > Lutraria > Lutraria rhynchaena. The sequence goes on from VIBL01000039.1 coordinate 1,569,967, forward strand.
GTTCTCGTATTTACGTTTCGTGTCCCTCAACACTTCAATTTGAGCTTCTAACTCGAGATCAACAGTTCGTGAACTTTTACCAAGTTTCTCAGATAACAACTGTTTTGTACACTTGTAAGTATTGATACTCCAGTTTTTAACTTGTTCAAGTTTGTTATGTGCTGTCTGGGACATGGTTGTTGATCTTGGCACAAAGTCACCATTCACACTCTGAGATTTGATGACTGGTGTTGGCTTGGGAGCTGAAATATACAGTATTATTATATATTACATATAGTGACAGCAGACCAGCTACATGTGAAAACACTGACATAATAAACTATAATAAGGCACACAAGCTCTATGAAATAACCATAAACTATTATCAAAACAAGAATTATTGTGCAATTGTATCACTACAAAACACCCTGAGCCGATAAGAAGCATTGAAAACTAGTTCTTCATTTGTCCTCATTTTACATAATCTTATCATGTGTATGTTCCATAAAATGTAAAATTGTTGAGGAAATGATACATAGCACTTCATTTCAAAATGAATTTCAATCAGTACATGGTAGTATTTTAAGAGAATTCATCAAAAACTTCTTGATGTGCAACATAGAAAGTTCAAAATTAACATACTGTCAAAACATTTCTAATTACAATTATGAACTAGGATTAGTAGGAAGCAAATTGGTTACCAATCCAATTATTGCTTATGATTAAATTTTTTAATCATACCACTGAAAATTTTGTACAATTATTAATGCTTGGAAGAAAACATTTATCACATTGATTTTTGCATCGAATTCTGATTAAACAATGAAAACAAATGCAGATGTAGCTAATTTAAACAACATCAGAATTCAGTTTTTTTTTGCTATATAACTGTAGCTGCTTAACAGCTATTTGCCCACAGAAAAATTCCCCTTTTGCTTGTTTGTTTTCTTTCAAAAACACAGTGTTTATAAACAAAGGATCCATTTCCATTTCTGGAGATAGTGTAAAAGCCAGGACTGGGTTTAATCTGCGGTCATAGAATTTTCGGCCATTTGTCTAAATCATAAACAAAACATTCGTTTCTAGTGAACTTGTTACAAAATTTGCATTTTTATCATAAACAATATTCATAGGCTGATTGATGATGTCACGATCACTGGTTTGATAGTTTGATCAAGGGAGATAACTGTTGCATCATCCTGATCATTCCAAATTTTACCTTTGGTACAAAGTCTCAAGAGTAAAAAGCTTTATTTTACTGCTATCAAGAGTCAAAATGCTGTTTTAAGGGTCAAATGAATGCCCTGAGTACAAGGATTTTCCCCAAAATGCAATTTTCGCACATTAAAGGCCAGGCCTTTTCCCTAAAGTAAAAAAAACCCCTGGCATTGTTTTAAAGCCCAAACTAAAAGCGGGCTAATGAAAATAAACAATTTACCACTCGCCACAATACACAACTTTGCGTAAGTCCATGGACTGAACAGATATTAACAAGCCCAAAGCTTAGGACTAGTGTTAGCCCAGAGTCTGAAACTAGAGGCAAAAATTTATTCATCAGTTTTTTTTTTCAATCTTTCTTAATGATTTTTTCAATAATTTCTTAAATACATGATCAATAAATTATTCAATGGCAAGCATCAAAATTTCAGTCTTACCAGAAGGTAAGTTCAAAGACTGTGACATAGCCATTTGTTGACCTGGAGTATTTGCCTCTGATAAAGCATGAGCAGACTGTGACATTGCAGGCTTTTGTGGCGAGCCACTTTGTACTGTATTACTACTATCACTTAGAGTAGGACCATCTTCCATTATTTCCTTTAGATTTCTTTCAAACTCATCATCATCCATTGGAACACCATTCAAACTGGTAGGTATACTATTATCATCCATACTGAAAGTTATATAGTAAAAGTTATACAGTTTGTAAAACAAAATTCATCAATTACAGGTGTGTGATTGGTCATGACCAGGAGGGAGAAATGTTTTTCACAGACCAGACAGTGTTTTTAACTGGATTAATTGGGCCAATAAGAAATATAATAAACATAAAATAATATTAAAAAAACAGAAAATACTCCCTGTCCAAAATCATGTTACAAGGACATACCGAAGTTCATCTTATTCTAATAATACCTGTTGTTGTTAGGTGTAATAGGAGGCAGAAAATAAAGTTCCTGATGCAGGGCTCAAACCTGCGGCCTTCTGTTTGCAAGTCAGCTGCTTTACCAACTGAACTAATCCGGCACACACCCACATGCACAAATATATATACTGTATATTATACAACACTTTTACATAGGAATAAATGCCCAAATCAAATGCAATTTTAAGGATTTGATAAAGTATCATAAATCGCAAGTGTGACACAATGTACTGCCCACAAGCTTACTCAGCTGAGCAATATGTTTTAAAATCTGTTGCTAAGTTACAGCTTGACAATGACATGTTTTATTCAGATACGCATCATTGCATGAAAGTTAATGAGCAGAATCCTCATGATCAATTGTTAACATGCGATAAAACCGACATAATAATATACTAATGTAATTACAATGCATGCCAGAAACATGAATATCAGAAAACTTCTTTAGAACAGCGTGTAAACACATGAACGTTATCAGTGGGTGGGGTAATGTACCTTCATGCCGACATCAGTGATGCTTGTCAATATATGAATCTTTATTTAATCTGAGCGCCTAAACATATTTGCAGGAACACATTTTAAGGCAAATAATATCACTACGGTAAAATCACAATGCTCATACCTGACAAGTTATTCCAGATATTTTTTACAAATTTATGCACACATCGAATACTTGACAGGTTGGCGATGACGTCACCATAGACGGGTTTCGTTGTTATCGTCTGCTAAAAACGAAATGTGTTGTTTTCGCGAAACGGAGTTCCCATGTGCTGATCTCCCCTCTCTTCTCTTCAACCTATGCATTAGTTGCGACTCATTAAAATAGGGACAATCTTATCATATAAGTGTATATAAAATAGGGACAATATTCTCAAAATATTATATAATTTAAATCTTTAATTATGAATTTAAAGATGAATCAAAATAATGAGGTATTTTTTTCTTTTTATTCTATTTAGTAAGTATTTATTCAGCATTAGTGGTAATTTGTTTTTACGTACAGCAGCGGTTTTATTTTAAAGTAAAAAATAAGACTTATCCAAACAAAAATGTAATTAGACCGATAAAATGCCAGTGTGTTTATACAGTTAGATGATATAAAATTACCAACAAAAAAAAAATGAGCGCTGTTCTCATGCTAGAATTATAGGACCTCCTTGCAAATATGTCACAATTTTATAGGTAGACAAAAAGATGTACGGAATATTCTTCGATTATAAGCTAGCGAAGTGGTCTATTTTTTTTAAAATAACTCTAATAGTATGAAAAACATACATTGTCAGTACCAGCTACGTTGAAGTCAAAATATATTAAGCGAAAAGCGATCATTTCATACCAGTCTATATACTTTTCATCATTTTGTACGCGTAGAGTTTATGACGAATGTAAACATCGTACACGTGAAATTTAGAATACTGTCAAAGTCAAACACCGGTAATTGAACACAAATTTATTCAAAATGAGTGCTGTAGGATCCGCTGAAGCACAAAATGCACGTAATGTACGTATCTTAGATGATCGTTGCATTGCATTGAATGTTACTCCGGTGAATTGCTATCGGAGAAAAATCTCTGGTCCAAACCTAGTCCAACTGATTACACTGTTTTTGACGAGGAGACATTTTTTGATTTGGCCCCGACCCTCACAGGCTGAGAGGATGGCCCTTCCGAATTCATTTATGAAATCGACCAACCGGAAAGACGAATAAGTAAGGCTAGTCCAAACCAGGTTTGAACCAAGGCACTGTACAATTTGTAGGCGGACACTCAACTACATCGTTAAGCCTAACCCGACAGCAAGTCTTTTGAAAGTTGCCCATGTTTCTACAATCATTTCAGAACTAAGCTTTGTCTTTTTCCTGGCTTTTAGATATTTTTATCCATGGATATTGTCATGCACACTTCTTGTGTGACACATAAGTTGTTACTGAAGTTTTCATGTTTTCATTAAAACACTAGAACATATAGATTATTTATCAAATTAGGATCCATTGACCCTTTAGTTTATGTCTAAATTTGACTCCAGAACAAATAGTTATGGCTATGCTGAGGGAGTTAATTTGAATATTTGTATGACATTTTTGACTTTGTTGCAACATTTTGTTTTATCAGGGTTTGAAGTCATGGAATCAATGTTCATCATTATTTTTTTATGCTGAAACAAACTAAATTACAAGAGTACCAATCAAGTTACTGCTGTCATATAATAGTCTCAACTTATACAGAAAATAAATTATATGAATGAATCTGTACTTCATTGGCCCAGATCTAACTTTCATATCTTTTTTTTTCAGATGAAAGATTTTCTTGAGTTGTATAACAAGTTAACAGAAATGTGTTTCTTGAAATGTATCAATAACTTTAATAACAAAGGTCTATCATCAGATGAGGTAAACTTTCTATTAAACATAGCTGTGTAACAATTACTTAGAAATTTACTTAGTAAACACCTCAGTAATAAATATGATAAAAATGTAAATTGTAGCATTTTCATAAATCTCTGTTGAAGTTACATTTTACTATTTTATACATGTATATTTATATTTACTACTATATGATTGTTCAAGTTGTTTTAATTAATTCATGTCAGTGATTTTTTTCCTCCTTTGTTTGGGTCTGTTGAACGGACCCTTCCCAATTGAAAATAAAGGCATTTTCCCAATTCTCGACCTAAATATTCCCAATTTAGGCATCACACCACACATTTTTCACAATTGGACCAGACCTGGACCCTTTCCCAAAGTCGAAAAAAATCACTGTATGTGCTTACAAAATAGTAATTTCTGATTTACCTTCGTCAGTGCAACAAATGTGACTGCCCAATTTTGGTAAAATTTGAGGGGATTTAGATCACAAACTTAAAACTTATCAGTAAATACCTGCTAATGTCTTTAGGCCTGCTCCAAATTCAACATTTTTTGTCTTAATTGTTGTAAATTTTCTCTGTATTCAGAATTCCTGTGTTGGAGTTTGTGTAGATAGATATGTAAAGTACAACCAGCGTGTGATGATGACTTTCATGGAGTTTCAAAATGCTAAACAAGAAGCAGCTATCAAAGAAATGGAACTAGCACATGCGGAGGGAAGGACACCTAATATACCTGGACTCGCTGCAGGATTGTCACCAAGTTCTCCTGACACCAACGCACAACAGACAAATGCATCAGTCCCTGGTAGTGCAACAAATTCTCCAACTTCTACCTCTTGATGTTAATTTTGTGTATTGTTGTATTCTATGATTGCTATGGTTGTGGTAACTCAGCTACCAAGAAAGACACTGTTCTCATTTGATGAGATTGTAAAAGGCTGAATATGTTAATTAGATATTGATTGTTCTATGTTGACAGGTCTTGGAAGACAATAAAATGAATTATCTGAAGGCTTTGAAAAATGAAAGCAAATTGTCATTACTGTACTGGGTTCTGGAACCTGATGAATTATGTTGCATGTTTAAATTTTAATTGTTTCATAATTTCATCACATGCGTCATTGAAGTTTATAAATAATATTTTGGTGTCTAATTTTGAAAGAATTTTACGTTGGTTCATTGCTTCACACTCATGTATGGCTTCATTATTTTGCCCATTTATATATATACACATAGCACATTAGATTGTGTCTTAAAATCCTGGTTGTGGCAGGTCATACCCCTCTATGAAAATTTGACAAATATGTTGATTTTCCTTCATATGTGGAGATATTGCCTGCTTCTTGTGGAGGGGTAAGTTAGTACAGTCCAGAAAAACTGGTTAGGTGAAACGGCCTCCATATATAACTGAAAAATTGTTGAAATAACGACATTAAACCCAGTGACAATGTCACATAAAAACAACAAAAAGACACAAAAACAGATAGTGTCTAAGTACTAATTTGTTGCATACATTAAATGACATGATGGTATTTACAATGTTGGTGTATTTTTATTGCATTTTTAGGAGATCAAAATTTGTGTTGTATTGGTACTTGTCACATTTGTATCATGTTGTAAACTGTTATTGAATAATAAATTGTGCATATCTCTACTGTTTTAATATTTATTATTTAATATGCTTATTTTAATCTGTGTTTGTAATGAAAATGAATTTAATCAACAAAATAAGTGGTAGACATATGCAGGGTTCAACATCCATTTCAATCCTTCACACAGCCTGCTTTTACATTTTAGTTACTAACAAATGAAGTGTTTCTAGACCTGGATGAGTAAATAAAATAATTATGGAGTCTGGTTGAAGTAATTTTCAAACATGGCTAAACATTCATTGTAAAAGCTAGAGTTTCTCTATGTTACCTGCATATTGATATCGCCCGGATCAGTCACCAAGGGAGGTAATATGTTACAGAGTATGCTGAAACTTTATACGAGTGACCTCCCTTTATCTACATTTTTATTTCTTTTTTGTAGTGCTTGTTCAGTACTAACATATGCCAAATTTTCCAATATAAGAATAAGCACAGAACCTTAAGCAGCAGCAGCAGCCCAGTGACAATGTCACATAAAAAAAGAAAAGTAGAAGCCAAAATCACATTCTCGTTGTCGGCCAAAATAAAGAGGGCTGGAAGTTAGTGTATTCCCTGGTCGCGACTGTTACATCACAGATGCATTGCAATAACCATTACCTGATATCTTATTTCAGTTAAAATCTGTAATACTTTCTTCAACGGTAAATTTCAAACAAATCTCGACCAGATACAAAGGTACATCTTACCTTGCGGCATGATATTGATAAGATAATATCACTAATATAGGTACTCATGTGTATTCATTGTCATCACGTGTTCATGGCTACAGCCCGGGGGTCTGGAAAACCTGCCTTTCATCACCTTTTATGTTTCTTTCTTGTTTTTATTGTCGTTTTTGTTCGGTGGACCATGTTTAAATTACGTCATCTGATATTAAGATTTTACTCCCTAACTCACTGGGAACGATTTTCATAATTAATATTATGAAACAGAGAAATCTTTCTTGAAAATACTGGTCAATGTTTAACATATTCTTCAGTTGTAAAGTCACTATATGACTGAGAAACAAAACTGACCAAAGAAAGTGAATGTAGTCTGTGTTTAAGTCGACAGATTATGACTACAACTAGCTTATAGTTAAAACGAGTCTGTAAACATTGTGTGATTGTAGACAGATCACGTGGACATATATGATGTTTCATGTAGGGTATAACACGTACATGAACGAATTCAAATATGTTCAGTTAATACAGTTTTATGCATGTTTTCAGATTCTAGTTTGTAACATTTTATATAGAGTATAAAAATAACCTAAATGATTATAAATGCACTTATATAACACCCCATCCTTCGTACTTAGACATTCGTTGTAGCATAACCGTCTCTTGTTTTAGATACTTTTAGAAATGTGACATTTTGTTACTTTTATAAAAAATGTTGGAATGCTACTAATACAACACTTTTCAGCGTGACAATATCATTGAAATGCAAAACAAAAATATGTAGAGAGATTGTAAGTGGAATTTCATGTATAGTTTTAGTATAAAAACGAGCAATGCTTGCTGTTGCGTAAAACGATAATGAATTCTTTAACTCAGAAAATTATTCATTATAGATTTTGATTTTTTAATCAACTTTATTGTCTACCAAAATGCTGAATATTCAATATATTCTTATTTTTTGACACCTTGATCAATATCAGTAGTTACATTTTCGCTACCAGTACAAATTGCGCGTGCCAGGAAGTTAGCTCGTGCCGGTCAAGTAATATACAAGATAGATGTCACCTCCGTTACCGATCTATACATTTGATCGCTGGCGGTGACACTTCTAGACAGAACCTGCTGTGAAACTTGTTAATTACGAGCTTATTAGCTACTGGGGACATCTTTTGTATATTTTAAAATGTCTCCTGTCAAAATTTAATGAAATATTAATTTCAGCATTTTGTAATTATATTGAAAGTAGATAACTCTAACTGTAACCACTAAAAGCGTTTTTTTTTATTTATCAGCATCTATAGGTGATGCTTCTTGTAATATTAATTAGCAGGAAAACATTAAACTTGTTCGTAAACAAATGTTTTAAAGTGAAAATAACTAGTATTTCACACACAGTAAAGCGTGTATCTTTAGCGAACAGCAAAAATAATGTTTAATATTTTAGAATGTAATATTAGTATGCATTGTAAACCATAGCCACTATACATGTTTCTAATGACGATAAATCGTAAGATATTTTTCCATTAGCGACGATACATTTTTTGTCTACCGAGCTAAAATACATTATTTTACGACCTCTCAAGGAATCTTCAGGGTAGATGTAACGTAAACGAGTTTTTTAAGGATGGGCTAGCACCCTTGAAGATGTTGTGAAATACTCAGAATTTCATCACGGACCCTGATATCTCAAACTTTAATTTAATTATAACAAGTGATATTGACGTGTTTTTAATTTGTTCCAAGCATTTAATAACCTTCTGTGTAGTGTAGAAAGAAGTAATACTGTACGCGGTAGCCAAATTCCAAAACGATCCGACTTTTATATTACATCCCTCATCACGGGAACTAGCCACAGCACAGGCAGTAGCAATGGACTTGTGATAATAAAATTGTAATCAGAATGATGAAAAACATCCCAATTCTGTCCAAAAATTATCTAAAATAAAACAAGAACAGTGGAACTATCTGGGTATACGCGTGTTAAAGATGGTGTACATTTTTACATCAAGGAATGTTCAAAGCAATATTTGAATCAAAGTCACGAAACTTTCATAGAAATCCTATAAAATCATTCAGGCATCAGATGCCAACCGAATAAATAAAAATATAATGTTACAATGTTCACAAACGTGTCCAGTACAATATAAAATGCCTGTCTAATATCATGAAGATATTTGTACCGACAAATTGTATGGGAATATCTTAATATCGATTGTGTGGTCACTTCTCAGCCGGTCCCTGGGGCTGTATCTATGATGTTTGTCGGTAGATAAATGTGTATCAAAACCCCGTTAAAGTCATTGTCTTACGAATCATAAGAAGTATACAGTGCTGTAGGCGAATCATTTCTCGGTAAATTGTTGATACAGTCCTTTGATCTGTCTTTACAACCATTCTTAGGTTGACCGAACTGAAAAAAAATCAAGCAATCCGGCTTGCACTCCAAAATAATATTCAAATTATCACTTAATCCCCTGATCTTACTTTCTCCCTCGCTCCCTCAATTTCTCTCGGAAAATTTCTAAGTCTGTCTTACAAAACTTAGTACAAATCATATTGGCATTATAGAATACACCCATATTATACCATTTCTCGTTCTGCATCCGCTTGTTGAAATATGATATTACACGTAAGAAGTTCCATGATTCGAAGAATATAATGCACCTTTCTTTGAGTTCTAATATTCCAAATATTTGATGAATGTTCCAATTAATTACGATATTTCTAAGTGATTTCATTGATTACTTGTTTTTAGTTAGTTTTTACACACGCTATAATGATAAATATTAATATTCACACATACAGCGTTGATTCCTCATATTACATCGAGACTTTGATAATTGAACTAACATGGTTTGTTTCAAGCATTTGAAATGAATAAAACGTTATCATGTTGTTTAATTTCACGTATATTTACTTAATATAAATAGTGAACTTATATTTTTAGGCTCAGCTGTGTTATATCAATTATAAAGATAACTTGGTTACAGGATGCATAATAAATAAACCCATCATGTTTTTCACATTGCAAATTCTTGCCAAAATTAATTTAAGCTCGCACGTCGTTTCACTTATTTAAGCGCTGTCACAGCATTTTCTTTTAAAATCACAAAATAAAAAAAAATTGTAAACTTATGGCGCTTTTATATCCAATAAGTTTCTAGATCTCAATTTTAAAAGGAAAAGACAGTTATCATCAATGATGAACTCGGGGAACTTGTGCGAATCTAACTGATTTGGGAAATTGGAAAAAAACTACAAGATAAATAGTTCTGGTTTTTGAAATTTTGCCCTTGTTTTTCCCATTTTTTTGGTTCAGGATTAAAAAAATTTGTTAACCTGTATGTCCCAAGCCTGCTTGTTTCACTTCTTGTATCTTACATCACTACAAATTTCATTCATAGTTTATCCAGGAACAATTTACTCGCACATCGCTCTGGGCATATGGCTAATTATACAGTGGGCGGAGTTACGTTCACCCCAGCGTAGTATGTGCTTTCATTGGACGCCGTAACAACGAATGATTGGCAGCGATTGGCTAACAGTAAATATAATCGTATGCCTGCTTTGCATAAAAGAATCTGCATAATGTCACAATTCCATATCCCGTTTTAGAATTCACCTTTATCTGAAATTGTCTCCATAATTATTTGTTCTCGTATCTGGCTTTTCTGGGCTGGAAAATAATCAGTTTTAAATCACTTTTGATCGGATCTGTATTTTGCGGAGAGGAGGACAGTTATTGGTAACTGGAAAAGGAGAGGAAGGCATATTTTGAAGAATAATTCGCACCAGACTGCGAGTGTTTTACATCAAAGTGACAAACAGACTTTCTAGTTACAAGATAAGAGAAGTGTTTTGTTCAGAGCTAGTAGTATGAGTCTTAGTGTTGGAGGGTACGAATGCGGGTATACTTATGCCGCAGGAATGGGATTGTCGTCTGCATCACAGTCGTACTACGGCGTTCACGGACCGTCGCAGCTTCAAGGTTACACTGACTTCAACGAGCGTGATATTTACAACAACTGGGTACTGAGCGCCGCGGGAACGCCACCGGAAATGTCACCCGAGACCTATGGTAGTGTGTCGAGTACCCCATCGCCTAACTGTTTGAGTAGTTACGGATATAGTGTTAATGACAATGTCCAACAAGCGTCATCATGGAGAGACTATCAAGTGGCGGACAGTGAACTTGCGCTTGCTCATAATATACCACTGTCAGAACTCGGACAGTACGAATCTTACACAAACGTTTACGGGGATCGTTGTTTAAGGAGGAGAACGTCGGCAAACAGAAAGGAGCGTCGTCGGACCCTTAGCATCAATAACGCATTCTCAAATCTTCGTTGTTCCATTCCAAATGTACCATCGGATACAAAACTTTCCAAAATTAAGACTCTCAGACTCGCTATTAGTTATATTTCTTACTTAACTGAAGTGTTAGAAAAGGGAGACCCCGAGCTGGCGCAGTCAGGATTCAAAGCCGATGTTTCGCGTAAGAGGGAACGAAGGACAGTGCCGGCCATGGAAAAGAAACGCCCAGACTCTTGTGTAAGTATACATAGATACATATTACTTTTGTAATGCTGCGTAGAAATACAAAAACTGAAGTATTCAAATATAACGTTTCGTGTCTGAAACACGATGAAATATGAATTTCAGCTTTAGAATTTGAAAAATGTCCGTCATCTTTCAGAAATTTTATCATGCTACGCTTGAAAACGTGTTGCAAATTAAACATAATCACAAGACAAATTCGTTTGGCTATGATATAACATGTGCCATTAAATTCTGAGAAAAAACTGTACGGATGAAAAGTGTACAGATGAAAATATTTTTGCTTACCATTTTTAATGCATTTCCCTATAAGTAATTGATTCATTGTTCAAATTTACGCATAATTGTAATAATGGTCAAACTTCATTTACTGCTCACATTTTTTGCTTCGGGTGTTTGTTGTTACATAATGATGTATGGTTATCTTAAAAATTCTAACATACATTTATAATTACATATATTGTATGCCTGTTCTGTACAAATATCGTGTTTTCTTAATTTAAAAACTTGTATAATTATGCCGATGTAATATTTTCTCTTTGATATTCTGTTTATTGATGATCTTAATATAAAAAAGTCCTTTAATCAACTGTAAGCATGACGTACGCATCAGTAAACGTAATAATTTATGACGTAGAAAAATGCATAGCGGTCAATTATGGGTAGGCGGCGGAATTATATATCTTCTAATGGGCTCGTATGGTTGGTACTTTAACAACGATCAGATGTAAGATAAAATTTGATATCATACTTGTATCAATTTGACATTTTATACATTTACTGTCATGTAAACAAGTGAGATTTCATTTCGTTTGATTTTCAAGATAACTTTATTGGGAACAAATTAGTACCATTTTATAGGATATGATAGTACGTATATATGTAATATATGCGTGTCGTACCCGGAAGGTTTAATATTGACATCGATATATGACACATAGCTTTTATTCGCTTGTGAAACATTTTGTTTAATTACAATTTTCTATTTTTTGTAATTTTCATGTTTTTGGCTGTGATTAAGACGTAGTATTGCATTAGACCCGTCCATTTGGGCAATAATAATAAAACTAATGGTTTATTTCAAGTATAAAATTCACTTAAACCAAAATTAGAGAAGGGAAATATCGTTACTTCAAATTAACAGAAGAAATAATTTGTGATTAACTAATTAAGATTAAAAACTTACTAAAATCGACTTATTCTTTTCATGAAATGTAATCTTATAGACTTATTCTTTTCATGAAATGTAATCTTATAGAAACTTTTTACACATGTAGGTTATTATTTCCTTCATGAAATAATGTTTTTTTTACGTCATTAATATTTTTTTCTTTTATTCTAATTAGAAAATAAATGTTTAGTGGAAATACTTTTTACAGATTGTTTTTTAAATAAAACAAATGACAAAACAAGGACAGTTTATTAAAACTTAAGTCAATAATTCTTTCCCGAAATTTAATGAAACTCTTGCATACTTGATACTGGAAAAAATAATTCTGTTAACTTAATCAAATAACCATGCAGAACAGAATTCATATCATACCGGTTAACAATATGGATTCTTGTACATTAAAGGGACCGCGTCTGATGATCTCCGATGATAAGATCGTAAATTTCCGTCTATCTCCGTATATATCTTCAATGATCAACAAGATATCATTTGATTGATAACATAAAAACATATAAACGTTCCTTCTTAGATGAATATGTTTATTGATAAATCATTCTCGCTGTTCAGTATTTCTTGAAATCCGATTTTGATTAAAAATTATGAATAACGAGATGTTGGAATAAAATCGACGCGGATGCTTTTATTGCCGCTAGGGGGCGGGTTTCCAACCTGTCATAGTTCCTTACGAGTGTAACGGATACTCGGATAACTGTGGAGAATGGCCCCTAATCGACGAACGCCGATTGTTTTCTTCGATACTGATTTGATTATTAAGCGACAAACGGCCACATTTCCATCTGGATGACTGATGGCGAAATTAAAAAGACACAACACCGTCAGATCGAATTTTCAGACCGGTCTGTCAGAGTTTTATCCCTAACCAGACTGACTTCGGGAAAATTTCACAAGCATTCCGATTGGCATGAAGTTGTAGTTGTTTTTTATTTCAAATTTATTATTCACAAAATAAAATGGGCCTATGCCGTTCGTCATTATATTTTTATTGCGGAAATTTTATTATATTCTCAATGCGGCAGACCTATTACAGAGAAAAATATTCCCTGAAATTTTGAAACATAGAAATAATATACGTTTATTTTTAAAGAACAGTTAAATGATACATTTATATTAGTGCTAAGAACTTGTTAAGCTGTAATATTTCAATTTAAGAATATTTTAACAACTATATTTTCACACACGCGCATTTTCCGAAAACATTTTTGATTTTACAAAACATTTAAGTTTAAATATATGAAATGCGTCTTTTGCATGCACTTTGATCTTAAATAATCGTCGACCACACTAGTTTTATTAAAGGGAGCTTTCATTGCTTGATGATATTCTCTGAATCATGAACAATATTGTTAAAATCCCAGAAGTTATATCCTAAGCATATTTTGACCGATATTCATCTGGTGTCATAACCGTTATATTACTACAACCAATATAAAAAGATCAAAAATTGAAAAGAAACAATAACAACTTGTTTCAACTCTGAACTGCTCCGATACAAAGTTCACAAATTAGGTTTAAATCATTGAATTCATATTCATCTTGATTCTAATTTCTATGGTGCACGCGTTCTTTCCGATGTAAACAAATTGATGGCCGTATAAATTGTTTTTAATGAAATTTGCGTACACGCTACGCTGTCCCTGCCGGGGCGCTCAAAATACTTCAATAAGAATGAAATGACTTCTAAATCATCAATTTCATCAACAACCCATTCCGATCAATTAGTCTCGTTTTTGAACTCATGTTCTCGTACGAGGCCACGTGACCGTGCCACGCGCCACATCTGTGTGTAAACATGACGGCTTCCGAGACTTTCTCCTGCATCGATATCAATATCGTAATATGATTATCGATAATTACTGTAATGAATATGAGCGATAATAATCGAACAGACTACTTAGTAAACGGTTACAGATTTTATTCACTAATGGCGTATAAATACTTTTATATCAATATCCTTCAGTAAGTAGTGATTACGTAATGGAAAGATGATAATAAACATTAATGATGATGTTGATTTAAACACATTTTCTTTAAATATACAACGAATAACTCGATCACAAAACTACAAAGGTTTATGTTATCTATGATAACGAATGTTCAATTAGTTATGAATGTAATGGTTACAGCTGATTTCATAGTTTATGGATCTGATATTTAACAGTCACGAACTAATGACGAAAATTTGATAAATCGTACAATTAGCAAAGACAACGTAAAATTATTGTTAATATACAAATCATTTACCGACTTCAACGTTTACAATAACTGCGCAGAACAGAAATGGTCATGAAATCTTAGTCTTTTAATATGTTTTTTTTTTATCAACAATTTTCCATTTTATTTTTTTAGGATTCGGAGGATTCACAAGACAGCAACGGAAGCGGAAGTGACATCAAATCTGTTGTTAGCAACGATGAAAAGAATTCCACAACTGATAACAAAGCTAAAGGTCGAACTGGATGGCCACAGGAAGTTTGGGCTTCGGAACTCCGCTGTTCACCGTCACACATGGCAACCGAGCACACCGTACCAACATCATCATGACGTCACAACAAGACGGTGTATTTGTGATAAACACTGTGCCATGATATTTGCTCTCTTGATTTGACTACAGTGCTAGATATTTCTAGATGACTGTCAGCGCAAAGCGGTGAATGATAGATAAGCAAGAACTTTTTGCAAGGTCTGCACACTTGACAAAATGTGGATATTACATAAGAATTTTGAACACAGTGTCAAACGCGCATTGTTTTTACTCATGATTCATTTTTGTGTGGTAACGCAAGCCAGAATTCTGATTTTTTTCTACTAAAAATAATGGCAATATTTTACATTTTCCCCACAAAACGTGACCGTAACGAACAGATAGAAGGATCATATTTGAAACACTGTCGACGTATTCCCTAGTGTCAAATAATAATTATCTCACCAAGATGTGTTTGATACCATTATTCATTAATTAGAACCAATCATATTAGCAGTATTAAGTGCCATGCTTTACATATTCCACATTCTTTGTTGAATATTTTTATTAATGAAATCACAATGGTTGTATTATTCTTGTATCTTGTTTGAGCCGAATACAAGTGATTTCGTATCAAGAATCGTGCTGGAATGCCTCGTTAGACCCAGGAAAACAATGCCAAGTTATTCCTGTACTCAGACAAAACGACAAGCATTTCATTGATAAAATACAAGTTTGTTTACAGCATTCTCATAATTATACAAGACTCTGTCAAAATTGGCGTCTTTTAAAAAGATCCCGTGCTCGGAATCTCGTGCCATTTATATATAGAAACAAGGTTTTTATCTGAAAGCTAAGAGATACGGGTCCGACAGGGCTTATCTTATAAGCAGGCCACAGACCCCACACAATCATAACAGAGGTTTTCATGTTTTGAAATATTTAATGTTTGTAAAAATAAATTGATAGTTATATCTGTGGATTCATCACGATTTCATACCGTGTGTAACTTTTTTATGAACACGGATATCATAGTTGAGTGAGATTTTGTTACATTTACATCGAACGTCGGGAGTTTCTTTCGTAGAAACCAGCTTTCTGAGTTCGCTAGTAAGAAAATAGAACAGTGTGGCTTATCAATTGATACAGTCGTAGATGAAATTTCAGGACCAAGGAGTTTTGTTTCAGTTTGGATGATATTTTTGAATCTTAAATAAGTTATTGAAAAGAAATAATTTAGGTATTGTGATCTGAATTATATGTTTTTTTAGCATTTCCGCATATTTCATACAGAAAAAAATGTAAGGTAATATTGTATGGGGAATTTTTGATTTCTTTTTTTACTAATTATTTGAATTCTATATGAGGCATCAACTTTTAATTGGAGGGTCACCACTATTTTAGTGGACATACTACATATAATTGTATATATTTGGGAGACTGTTCTAACTGGGGCATAACTTACATGAATGTACATATTCGGGATACGGTTCTAACTGGGGCATTACTTACATGAATGTACATATTCGGGAACGGTTCTAACTGAGGCATAACTTACATAAATGTACATATTCGGGAACGGTTCTAACTGAGGCATAACTAACATGAATGTACATATTCGGAAACGGTTCTAACTGGGGCATAACTTACATAAATGTACATATTTGAGAAACGGTTCTAACTTGGGTATAACTTACATAAATGTACATATTTGGTAAAACGGTTCTAACTTGGGTATAATTTACATAAATGTATATATTTGGGAGATGGTTCTAAATGGGATATGACTTTCATAAAAGTACATATTTGGGAAAACAGTTTTAACCTGGGCATAACTTACATAAATGTAGATATTTGGGAAACGGTTCTAACTGGGACATAACTTACATAAATGTAGATATTTGGGAAACGGTTTTAACTGCGATATGACTTAATAAATGTAGATATTTGGGAAACGGTTTTAACTGGTATATGACTTAATAAATGTAGATATTTGGGATACGGTTCTAAATGGGGTATAACTTACATAAATGTACATAATTATTTTGGAGGCGGTTCTGTCATCTGTGTTCTACAAAGCCGACATTTCTCATCTATCTGTGGTAAAATTCTTTAATGGCGCGGCCAGTTATTTTCAGTTTGTTTTATAAACCAATAACCCAAATCTCGTTAATGTTGATTTTTGTTTTGATGTTTTATTTTGAAGTCTAATTGATAATATTAAAAAAAGAAACTGATAAAAATGGATGGAGTAATTTGTGAAAAGTCATAGTTCTTAAAGTAACAGAGTATTTGACTATTTTTTTTCATTATTCAACTGGAAAACATGGTAAAATGTTAAATGGTAAAAAAGTAATTATCTCATGCATGACATTTAATAAAACAAACCTCATTATACATGTATATATGTAATTATTCTGTTAATTTGTTGTAGGTACTGTAGGACATGTCCATGTGTGTTTATATGTAAAGTTTGTAAACAGATTGTAAATTTGTTATTATATTGTGTCGATAGTTTATTTTTTATTTATAATGAAATTATGATAAAATTAATTCTTTTGAATAAATTCAAATGATAAATTCCACTATACAGCTTTGTTTCACTCATTATTTTGACTGAAGTTCAGTGACTTCAAATAGTGTTCTGGACATACTGTTGGTTTGTAAGAATACACAGGATAGTGAAAAAAACTTTTCGCAAACACAATATTGACCAATTTTATGAAATAAATGTACATTCCACAAACTCCTAATTGGAGAAAAGCGGCCGCCTGGGGCTGGTTTACCAAGAAGAAATCCCTTTTTATCATTGTAGGTTTGTATATTCATACACGAAAATTATTCCACGTGCTAAAAATACAAAATGATATGAAACAACATAGATGTATCATCATAGGCACAAATAAATGCAAGTTTGTTGAAATAAACCAGCCAGTAATCTGTCATATTTGTAGAACGAAAATTTGACACCATGCAAGTCAGTGGTTGTGTAATGCAATGCGTTCACCACTTATGTTAGCATCAATCTTTACAGACGTGTTGTCCTATTTTTCCATGTCATCAAGAGTCGTTACTAGCGATCAGAAAAATACTAAACAAAAAGCCATCTGTCGATCTATATACATTAGCAGTGATGTATATACAATATATACACGTAACGAGCAGGATTAATTCCGTCCAGATAAGCTCACAGATGTTCACCGTGTCAAACATTGCATCAATCCCGTCATGCTCCGAGATACTCACGTCGTTCAGTTTGTGGCAGACGAGATAAAATAATCTTGTATCATTCTAGGAACAAGTTTGTTGAGTTTTCCTAAATTAGTCTTATCTAAAACTTAGATACCAAGTTCTCTCCCATTACTCCAATTCATCATGTTTTGTTTTGCACAAATTGCATTTTGTTAGCGAACACCTTTGGGTGGTACCAACTCATTCAAGAGCACGGCGCAAAAAACCCGCTCGGATTATCAACGCACTATGTGTACATGATTGTCACAATTTATCAGGCTTATTGCATCTATCACTATTTTGCTCACCTATGAGAGATAGAACTGCCGACACACCCGAAGGATTTAAACAGACAAATTGGAACGTTTGCCGGCTGAATACCTCCCTGAAGCAAACGTAGTATATAGACTGAATAATCCTCCTGACGGAAGATCCGAAGAAATCTTCCGAGCTGAGATGTCACTGGATTTGTCTAAAATCTCGCTCATCCGGAATCATCCGTTAATCTCGTGAATATGTCTACTCTCAAGGGAGCAAACTATTTTAATATAAGTGCATGAGTAACTCAGCTGGTGAAACTCGCGCATATACATATTTATTAAAAACACAAAGTCTTAATGTTTTAGGTATAAAACCCATACTAAGAGATAATGCAGTAGGCAGGACCTGTGGCCTATATACAGACAGGACCTTATATATAGGTACAAGGACTGTGATTAATTAATGATATTGAACCTTTATACAGGCACTAGTGTTTTGCTATTCCCAACAAAATGTAAGCGGTTAACCATATCTATCAGGGTACGTTATTTTAATACTGTTCTGACAAATGCTACTGAAAAGTAAAAAAAAAATACCACCTGTTCCATTCACAAACTGGTGAGGTAACATCTAGTAGTAATTTCAGACATTTTTTACCAAAGATCAGCTAATTTTGTCGTAGAAGCATATGCACAGAAGAGATGTACAGGGTTAACATATGTACGATCTATTGATACTAAATACAGATATAGGTCAGCACAAATGTTTTGGTATGACGAAACGCAAGGAAGAGAGTATACCACACAGCGTGTTCATGTTTCACAATACATCCCATTAACTGTAATGTATTTACAAAATAAACCATCGCCAGACTTCGCAATTGAGATATCAACGTAATTTTCATGAATAAAATCCTAAGTATTTCGAGTAACCAAACACTCACATTATCGCCTGGAGACCATTAACGAGCCACGGTTCTATGAACGTGGCACCGTTTTAAATCGACACAATTGGGTAATTTATCTCCATTGAAATGATCCATTTTAATTTACGGAAGCGCTGTAGCCACGCAATGCGTTTCAAAACAGCACATGCCGGTAACCCGTCACTGACCGTGAAGGAACTTTAACGTCTCTCCGCCATTTTGTCTCCTGAACAATTAAGGATTGTCTAAGAAGCGGATGCTTCGAGGCTGGAGAAAGGGAATTAGTATGTGTCATAAATAAAACTTACAAAACATTATTGAAATTTATGGTCTTCAACAGTTAATCGTCAAACGTTGAAGAAAAAAAATAAAATAAATACATTTTCAAAAATAGATCCACTCAACAGCATAGATGTAGAACCGTTGATTCATAAGCAACCGGAAGTCGATATAAATCATGTCTGACTCTGCAGCAATAATTACATCGACCCTTGAATATTATGTCCAGTGAACAGCGAACCATGTCGGACAAGGGAATTTCTTTATTTTATTAAATAGAAATTTCATTTCGACTTTTTCCAATGCTATTATATGAACTTGTTAAAATGTTGAGATAAAATGACTGGAAACTCGTTTTCACCGCAAATTTTATTATAATTTCTTCTCAAATTTTAATTCTAGTTACATGTATTAGTGCTTATCGTACTTCAAAAGTACCAAGAATTGATCGCTCAGTTTCTGTATACATATTCTACATAAATTAGCATGCAATTATCGCAGATGTATCTCCCCAAAGGACTTGCAGCGATACCTTATTGTAAACAAAGCCAACAGTTGATATATGGAATCATGTGTGAATTCTGTGTTTCATGATCTATAGACAAACCTACAAAGCTAGCTATAAACATGAGAGACGTTTCTTTCACAAGAAGCCATATTTTAGTTCCATTAACAAGTTTCACAAGTATTTCATGAAAAAAATAACGACAAATCTATTTTTTTACAAAATTTATTACAAATATCTGTATTTTTTTCATTTTGTTTGTCATGACAAATGTACAAATTGTGACTGTCGGTGTCTTTACAACAAATATTGTTCCTGTTGCTGCTACGGAGGCGGCAGGTGTTCATGTTTTTATTAAATGATTGTTGTAATCATTACAAAGATTATCATTACCATGTGTACAATAAACATTAGAATATATCAAAGTTAAGACAATAAAGATCAATGGTGTATATAGTCTGGACATTTGTAATCTCCTACCGTAAGAAATAATTCTCATACGTCACTTAATGGTCTCCCATGACATTTTGACTGCATCTTCCACTACCGCGTAATTTCATTTAAGTCATGTTCAATTATGACAGTAATTACTTCATAACGTATACGTTTGTACACTTCCACAATCGCAGACCCAAAAGCACTCTGTGACACAAACACGGACTCTCACATTTCACGTGCAGTATAATTGAAGTTTTGGTCAATCGGTGTAACCATCTGTTGGATTAATTCGTTAATTCTGTTAATCACTTTGGCTTCAGTTGGTTAGCGTTCACTCAGATAATACACGCGTAGAACATTTGAAGCAATTGAGAACCAAAAATGAACTCACAACTCATTGACTCCTCATTTCAAACTAATTCTGTCTCACGATTTCATTCCATTTTATACAAGTACACATTAAACATTAGTGTTTGAGGTTTGGAATCTTGGATCTTATCTTCAAGTTCAAGCATCTTTTGTTGAGAGAAAGCATGGTCCTGTAGTCAACTGTGGTATAAATATGAGATGACCCAATCTGTATTTCCTAAAATATAAACATAAATACTTGACCAAGGTGAGTTGGGTAAGAATATGAGTTTCAAAATAATGCCCCTTTTTGTTTTTGTAACCGTGAACCAAGTGCCAAATTTCTAAAAATGATCGAAATTCTTAGGACCGATTTCGAACTGCTTCATTGAACATGGTCATCGTAAAGCTGTACTTGAAACCAACCAATCAAATGCTTCAATTTTTAGACAGACTTATAATCCCAAACTACAAAAATTGCCGCGGAAAGTTTACAATTACAATGTAGTTGAATCTTCTCTTCAATCAATACTTGACAATTGTAGAGCTAATTAGTATCGGTCACCAAATTGTTCGGGCGTTTAGGGGTCATAGTTTGTCTCGTTCCACTTCAAAAGACTTCTAATGACCCGTGATGACTGACTGGATCATTTACGGGAATAGGGAGCTAGATAAGGGGCCATGGTTTCACTGATATGCTCCCTCGGATCATTTCATACACGCGTTCTAAATAGCCATTTTATAAATAGGGTTATTATGCGCGAGACCAGCGATGACGTAACGTTTGTAGGGGTCCATTACTTGGGAAATGATAAGGGATGGTATCATTATGTAGTTCATTAGCTCGTCTCTGTAATTGATAGAGATGGACGCTACATGATCTCGGGGAGTTTCAAAAACAAGACGCCACTGGTGGTAGCGATAGAAGATCTAAGTGACCAGGCGGGGTAAATATAAAATGTAAATACTGGCATGTGGGTTCGTTTGCGGACAAATAAAAAATAATATTATTTGATTGGATAAATTGATGAGGCTTCATGATACAATATTTGCGCAATATAAATGCTTATCACATTGTTGTAATAAAGACAATTAAAGATATACAATGTACACATAAGCATGTGTACACTCGTAATATATTCATAATACTTACCTCATGCATTTAAACTAATTTAGATGAAATGTTTCTCACAGAACAAAATTATTAGAATTTTATCTTTTTTTGTTTCGTTTAGACTTTTAGAAAAAATGTAGGAGGTAATATTATGCTGGCTATTTTACATAATCATGATGAATATTCTTTCTACAGGTCTGCAGGTGATAATGTCGTTATCCGTGAACAACATTGTGTATTTACAATATGGAGGGGTTCCCGTGGCCTATAGTGGTTATGGTCTCTGACTAGTAATCACTAGCCCTCACCGGAGTCAGTTCGATTTTCACCCGCGACCATTTAACATCTGAAGAAGGTGTCCAGCTAGCTTTCGGTAGTTCTACCAAGCCATGTGGTCTTCCTCCACCGTTACAGCTGGAAAAGTCGTCAAATGACACTGGCTTATTTGCTACGTAAAACAGGTTCATGGTCTGTCCCAGTGCAGTCATACCTTACTTAGCGACCACCTCTGGATATTGAGACCATCTTAAAACTTATTTTTGTTCTTGTTTTTAGTAGTTCATCTGTATGTCAACTTGATAATGAGACCACCAGCTTATTATGACTGAAATTATTACAAGCTCAGAGGTAAAGTTCATTTCCAATTTATGAAATACTTGTTAAAATCGAAATTACTGAAAAAATAATGTCATGCGATAAAAAATAGTATTGTTCCCAGGATTTCGTGTTGTTATTACAATAGCGCCAATAATTAACCGGAAGTCACCACCGAAATAAAACTGATTAGCTAGTTAGGGAACAAATTGAGGGGCTCTGTGCCGCATGACTTCTTCTGGTTAACTCTTGGGCGTCCATAACCCTGATAAAACCATTAACTCATTATGAAATAACAAGTCTCTCCATTTATATTATACGGTTTATGTAGCTTGACACATTTTATTACACTAGATAGGACAGAATTTGATATGATAACACGATGATCATAATCTGTATACTGCGCCACAACAACCTTGTCACGTTAATGTCGAACGTGACGTAATGTACTTAAACATTTCCCAGCAATTTGTACCACGAGTCACGCAACATTTCCTTTGTTGGTTTTACGGCCTCTTGTATCAATATATCTTAACTATAACCGCAGTAAAAGTGTAACTCGATTTTTTTACTCTGATAGTGAGCAGACTATAAGCTTTAAGTATCAGTATTACGTGTTCATTTAAGATTATATACATTATATATATTATACAGCGCAACATCTCCAAAGCAACACCCTTTAGGAGAAGCAAAATTATGTTGTTGTTTAAAGGTTGTTGCTCTAGAGAGGTGAAATTAATAGTTAAAATCGTACAGTGGGAAAGAATCATGCTGTTGTTGAAGGGATTTTGTTGCTCAAGAGAGGGCTGCTCTGGAGAGCTTGCACTGTATACAACATATTACTGTAAAACCTGTTAATTTTGGTCACCAAAAGTAGAAAAAGAACATCGCCTACTTGCACAGTCGAATATTATTCAGGTTTAGTCCATTGTATCAATAAATGTCAACTAAATATTGACCTTTGTTCTCAGGTGTCCGTAAACCCAGCTTTCTCTATATTAGATCAATTAGATGATTTTTTTATATAAAGTAAGCAGATCAATGCTGACAAAATCTGAATTCGAATTTTTTTATTCCTTTGGGCGACCGAATTTTAGCTGCTCAGAAATCATTTTGTACTATCTTTATCTGAAAATAATCATTTTTCTGAAATTGTAAATAATACTAATAGATTTCACTGTGATGACATTAAGTATTGAAAGTATTTTTATCTAGAATTTTATTACATGTTATGTACAATAGCTATCTATTCTCCGATCAAGACGAACATACTTTGAAGGCATTCACCGAATAAAACATTGATCATTTACTGCTATTTTACATCTCTGGCCCCTGGGGATAAACGCATAAAAGGGCATTTTAAGCGTAAAATATTGTTGTACATATTGTGTAAATGTTATATAACAATTTTCTTGGCGATATCATCAACATCGACTTTATGTTAGTTTATATCTTAATTAATGTTTAATTTGGTAGAAAGCATATTTTGTTGTTTTTATGAACAGCCCGAAGGAACATTGATGCATTTTACGTGATATCACCACTATACATAACAGCTTCGCTTAATAACGTAATAACATCAATGTTTTTGTACTGTTTTGTGATATCGATCTGCTCTTCACTATCGATAAGATGTAACAAAAAAATAATAAAAGTAACGAGTGGAATATTCTGTTAGTCGTCAGTGGAGCGCATGAGTTGATCTATAGGTCACGTGGTTCGAGAGAGCAGCCAGGAATGAATGTCCGTGGCAATTAAACATAGATATTATAAACAATTTCATTCATCTCCAAACAACACGAGTTGATTCTGTTACTTATGGTAGTGGGGGAATAGGTAAGGTTCTGTCAGATAATCCCCGAAACACTTGTTAGGCCAACTCTGTATCGGAAATACTGAAGAAAAACAGCGTAAATTACCATTCATTCAAACCGCAAACCAAAATGCACCTAAAAACTATGTGCTGTCTAAAGTGCGCATCTGTTTAAATGAAAGACAATGGTGTTTAATAAAGATATTAATTGGTCCTGCAAACACTGTTAAAAATCATTTCTGGAACCCTTTGTTTACATGCAACAACACAACCCACGTACCACACAAGCTCTTCGAACGTTTTCTCGTTAACCTTTTTCTATAATTCTACGCTGTAATTTTTAGTTGTGGTTACCGCACACATAGCATACCCATGTTTTTTTAAACAACCGGATACATGTACATTGTATTATTCAATCCGTATTAAAGTTCAACCAATTCATGTATACATGTGCATGCAGCCGTAAAAAATAGAAGAGCTAGTATAGGAAAACGGCAACACAAGTCACAAAACATGCTGGTCACAGACAAATATGGAGTTGATTAACCGTAAAACCTCAATGTAAAGGCAACCTTTGAGACTATAATGTCGGTCTTGATATTAAAGTGATCTGATCTCATCAGAAAATTGAAATGAAAAAAAGTAATCACGAAAACTGTTCAGAAATAATTGATCATTATAATGAAGCGGTCTTAATGTTGAAGTGGTCAACATGTGATGTCAAAAGCCCGAAAGATTTGGTTCAGAAAACAGCACTGGCCGAAAGAAATTACCACAAGACAAATACTGTATAGGCGTTGAATTATTAGTGAAATCGCGAGAAAATGTTGATGTTAAAAAGTCTTAGAAGCTTACAATTTGTGCACAAATATTACTTTCAGTCATAGTGATATTTTAGACCCTTTGTTAGAACTTCGTCCAGGTCGTGGTTTACTGTGTGGTCAGGTTAATTCGGTTAATTTATTCACGCTGTTTGGAAAACAAACACAGTCTAATGGCACGATCCCTCCGGACTCGTCTCGAACAAGACGTTACCGGCGTAAGGTAAGCACACGCGTGTCAAAGACCATGTTAAACTCGCGTCGCTCATGCGAATTTAATGATGGCAGCAACAATTAACCACTGAAGTCATTATGAGATGGAATTAAATGCAGATTTAATACTCTGGATATGATGTCACTGCGAGTGAATGTTTGTTTGTTTGAACTGCGGAAGTCCGGTACTGTTTGTTTAGTCAACGGGGTACCGGCCTTCTCTTGTTGTCGTGTCATGCTGGTAAGTAAGCAAAGATAATCTCTATATAAACACTGCATCACTGTACGAGATGAAATTCATATCTTTAAAATTCTCAGGAACTTAAATGATTTAAATATGAATTCTCTATCAAGACTCCGACCTGTTGCCTTCACAATATAGAAAAACTCAGAATAATGCTGCCATGAAAATGATTAGCATTAATTGCGGAATGCACCTGAATGTTGTTGCATGACAAATATTTTGTCTCGTGCAGCGGATACATGACAATAAAATAACTTGAATTAACATATGAATGTTTTCACAATTTGTTATCGTGTAAACTTGCCTTAAACCATTCCGTCATGGATTACTCATGTCTTTAAATACAGGACGGTGTTATACTGGGAATGTCGGAACCACATAATGCACATCCACACACAGACAGCCAACAATACGCAATAAACATTTAAGTGAGCGGATATTATATCAGAAAATAATAGAAGGAAGGGGAGGGTGTGTGCGTAAGACGGGGAAATTCAAATTGGGAGATATCTTAAATAAAAATTTATAGACGGGTATATAACAGTGTTCAGCATTTATAATGGTCAGACTCGAACATATCTTGCATCAGTCTAAGACGGCCCAGCAAAAAGCTAAAAATCCGACGAGCGTATTTTTAAAATTTTTCATGTATTAAGAAATTTCTAATTCGTGACATGAACATACATATGTATAGGAAAAAAGTAATTCTGAATTTTGAATAAATCCACCACATGTCCGTTTTTATATACACCAGGCGCTAATTCTTGACGTTTGGTTTCGTTTTCTCATCACTTACCGAGACAAAGTTATTAATTTTGAAACATTTGTATTGGACTGGCCATAAGCCGTTCCACGTGTCCTTTGATTTCCCGAATGATGTAAATAATAATTACAGTGTTATCATTACACTATCATAGCTGATCATGTGATCAGGTAAAACTTCAAAGCAACTCGATGATGGACGTACGATTAACGGACGTTGATAGGAAATAATTGCGGGGTTATGGCCTGTGTCAATCCTAGCCAAAGATTATTAGTCTAGAATAAAGAAAATGAAATTTTATCGGAACGGTGCCCAACTTTTGGGAATAAGATACATTGGCGAGTCTTGGAGGGAACCCCTCACGTAAAAGCAAACATGGTTCGCTTTGGATTTTTGTTTCCTTTTAGGCAATTTTAGTTTAGTACATTTATATTTTTATCAGGGTACAATACTAATCATCTTTGTAGTCGTATATACCAATAGGGCGATCACACCATCCTTTGGGTAGCAGAATAGAATATACTACATGATATTCTAGAATCGTATGTTGATACATGTATAGTGTATGTACAATGACGATGAGCTTTGTGTTTTAGTCAAATAATAAATATTCTCCTCTGGTCTGGTCCTCTGGGCAACATTGCTTTACATCTTCCGACAATAAATGTTAAAGAATTTTAAAATCTCATATATTCTAAAACCAGATTATTTTTGTTTGATACGCACGTTTGAAAAATATACTCAACTATTGTGTCGAATCGCCAAACAATTGTTATGATGTTGTTATTATATATTTTTAAAGAGTTAAAACAGATGTATTTCAACGAACAACTAACCACGTGTCCAATTTAACGATATAATCCACGCTAGGATTATGATCTAATTAATGAATTTTGGATCATGAAAATTACGTTAAACAAAAAAAAAGTGAATGATTAAACAAAGATCATACAAAAATATTACTTTGACTCCTACGGAAAGCATAAAAAATTTCAACAAATAAATTCATTGTAATTAATTAGAGTTTAGAAGTCACGACTAAAGAATGTACAGTCGGCATACATCAAATAATTTTCATACAAATGGGAAATTGGAATTTTCTACACAAGATCATTAGTGTCGAAGCCCAGGGCAATAAATAATGGGCATGTGTTTTCCCGCCGAATTTGTTTGTAATTTCAAGGCTACGTCTTCTACTCCTCCAGTCTCCAAATAACGTAAACAATTCCAGGAACTGTTAAACAAAACCAGCAACATTTGAGCGAATGAAAGAAAAATAGAAATATGTGTATAATATTATGCGTATTATGTTCGCCAATGGGATAAATACGGCGAAACGGTATGAATTATTCCTGAGAAATTAGCTGTATTTCAAGTACGTACAAGATTATTATCGGGTCACATTTCGGTTATTATAAATGATACGTTGGTAAGTTGTTTAGATGAATGTAAGATAGGTCAACTTTTACGAGACTTTGTGACTTAAAACATGGATATTCGACGGGGTCCGGGGTAATGTGAGAACGTTGTGTTGAAGGGACGGTCGTTATGTATGGAATGTGTCAAGCATTATGTTTACATGGCGTAGACTTTGATATAAATTAATGTAAATACTTCTATTAATTGATAAATGGACTTTCAGTTTCGAATGGCCGCGCTCGGGTCGTTGGTCAGTAAAAAACACACACTTGTCCCGGGGCCGTCAAACTTTATGCTGATAGTGCAAACATACTGTTAGATTTCTGTATGTAGCTATTTCTTACATCTTCATTCTCGTAGTAATCTCGATTTAATGCAAATGTTTTCTTGCCAACGCTCCAATTATATTTTATTTGTAAAGATAAATCACACCCTAGGTTCATGACCGGGTCTACAATGCTGATATGATATTTTAAACACAAACTAAAAAAGTCTATTCATTTTGTATTTCACTCATCGAAATATTATCAAAGCTATAATAAAGTGATTTTTGTTTCTTACAGGTTGCATTAAATACATCTTATACATGTATATTATTCGACATGTACCAACTATCGTGTGAAATCAACACACATGCTGAATAAATGCTTGTGATTTGACAAAGAGTGCGATTTCTTGAAATGTTTGTAAAAGTACAGATGTAGAACTGATAAAAATAAGACAATACTGTTTAAGTAAAGCAGTCACAAAAACAGCCCCACTCCCTTATTGTTCGTGCATCAGAATTATAGAAAGTCCAAGAAATTAACATTAGTATCTATGTCCTTTAGCAATTCAAGATAACATTTTGTATGGGGCAGTATGTCGTGTCAATATAAACTTGTATGAGCATGAATACCACTAACAAGATAATTAGCGAACGTACCTAAATAAAAATACCAGAACACGTTCGTTACCGGAATCACGTGGTCTGGGTTCCCGCCATTTAATGGCGTATCTGTTGATTCACGCGCCTCTTCAAAAACAACACACGTGGACTTTACAGGAATATCTGCGATCGAGCATGCCCACATTACGGACGGCTTGCTGAGGTTCATTTCCATTTAAATTTATTATGTATTATAAAGCCATTTTGATAATTTTTAAACCAGACCACCTGCACGAGCTCGCGTGTCCCGGTTAGGGTGTTTTTTTTGCATAGACGCCCGACCTGTCAGAATCTATCGGAAAAGAGAGGCTGACATTTCCCGTATAGAGAAAGTTTACCTGAACGATAAGCCACATCGCGAATGCCTCTTTTAAATAATTACGGAAAATATGCACAAATAAATGTCAAATTAACTTCTTGTTCCGTTAATTAAATATTCAAGTACACTAAAGCTGTCAAGTTCTGGTTCTCTCTCAGTTAATAAAGTACAACCAAAGCGCGGCCCTTATTATCTGACATGTCTTAGACTCTGAGAATCATATTTTGTATCTAATAATTGCGATAATGATTCGGAGATATTATCCATGTCAATAGTTTCTTGTTTCTGTCTGGTCTCAGTTTGAAGTCATTTCTAATATTTGGCTAAATGTTAAATGGTCATCCGTATTGTTTATTTGTTTAATAACTCCTCAATATCCATGACTGCTGCAGTTAATACACTATAATCTCACTTAGCGGCCACTATTGTATTAAGATCACGTCATTACAACGACCACTAATTCTTGAATCCGTTTTTTAATATTTCTTCTATATTTCAATTTGTTTGTAAGATCTTTTCAATTAAAAGACCAAGTTTTCTCTTGTCTCAGATGTGGCCATGGTATTAAAAGATTCGTTATTCAATGGGAGCATTTTAAAAATGCAATTGATAACTAATCATCATAGCTATGTTATTAAAATGAAGGAATTAAAAAAAATGAGGCCAATCTTAGAAAAAAATGGTTGTTTACGGTCACGCGATCCAAATTTGTAACAGTGGTTTAGGCAGGTTGGGCATTTTTGGGCAGCTTTCTGCTTGTACTTGAAACGGAATGAAGAACAAAAACAAATGGTCAAAATCGCTAAACATGTGGGCGTACTGCGTAATTGCAAACCGACAATTTTTAAGGACGGCCTAACTTGCTATTTTATTGAAGTATGTCCCTGATTGACTGATTGGACGATGATTGGGAACGAAATGCTTTAGTAGTAAAAAACCAGACTGAGCTGTTGCGTAAACTAATCATTCATGTATGACGTTACTGGTATGATCAGGGGAGACAATCACGCTATTATTAACAATTAGGTAGTTAGGAGAAGTGTGGTGTTCCGTTGAAGCTATCTTACCATCTTTCCTTGTGTTTGACGCGATGGTACGATGTAGATGGAGCGATGGCACGATGGCCTCAACGCAACACCCTAGTAAAGCCAATTTAGAAAGCCTCAATGTAGTAAAACAAGCATAATACATCGAATGTATAATGAATAGTTGTGCTTATTTAAAGTCGAATGTTTATCGATGATTTAAATGTGATGTTTCAATAAAGTTGTTAATTCGTTGTAAACAGACTGATTCAAAACTTGACTACGATGTTTTGTACGTAGAAACTAGAGTGAAGAATTCAATACATGTATAAGGAATAAGTAGATGATACCATCCTTTAGAAAGAGATGGTTTGCCGTTCGTAACCGACTCATTCGAAAAACTCCCGACCTAAAAAAAAATCAGGGTTTTTGACTATTCTTTCTTATAAATACTAGTATCCATCGCAAATACTAGAAGTATAGATTGAGCAATGTTCCTTGCGAACTTCTTTCGAAGCGCCTTTTATACCACTTTGATAACAGACTGATTTCACTTTTTGAATCCTTATTGTAACATTGGAATTTATTACAATATTAAGAAATGAAATAAAAGGCAGTTTATTTCGGATTGTCTTGTAATATATTAAGTGAAGAGAGACATATTTATAATGTCGATTGTGCTTTGCACCAAGTAGTATTTTAGAAGGATGTGGTTAGAATGTGGTCATAATTTAATGTGAGAGAATAAAGTAAAAACTCTGAGGTAAGATACCAGTCTCCATCGTTAGATTGATTGATTCCTGAACACATTTATTATAACTGTATTCTTAGGCTGGACTACTTTCTGATAATATGTTGTTCCAATTTTCAAATTTTTAAATATTTTTTCCTTCCTTTGTGAACAGTGTCTATCTTTCTAGGGCTCGACTATGCACATTCATATCATGGTTTGACCTGGCAATCAATCTATAACTCTTAAATCCATTTGTTAATTAAAATTACCCGAATCTGTTGCTATCAAATATAATTCACATTATCAATGACTGTATTCATGTAATGTTTCTACACTGAACTATTTATGCAGTTCTAGTGTAGATATAATTATTTCAAAACCCGATTTATTTCTGACTTACATCGGTAAATTCTAGGTTCAAAAGTAATAAAATATAAACTGATTATCTCCAGAGTGGACCAAGTTTGCTGATCGCTGTACAAATATGACCAAACGCATATAGAATGACTTGTATATTTTTGGGGAATTTCTCCTATTTTTATACTAAATTCGATTACTTGTATAAGTAAAATCCGCATTTTGGATAAAATGAAGTGAATCGATTGTCACCTTAGTGAGTAAACTTCGTTATTTATTATTTGATCCATTACATCGGTATTCATAGAATATATTAACTAACAGATTCTGAACAAAATCCGATCGTTTTAAAACTACATCAGTTAAAACTTTAATCCAATTTCCCAACGAAGGACATCCTTGTTTATCTAATTCACTTATTTCAAGGAAGTCTCAAGACTGAAAGCTATCTAGAACCTTAGAAAAAAAATGTTGAAATTGATATCAACCAGAAACATAGAGTTGATAGGTATTCATTCAGAATATATGATAGTTCCAGCCTTCCAGTCGCCTCCTACATTTGTACCATGGCTTGCTCGGAGCAACGTTTATTTTATTTACAAATTATTTTCCGCTCACCCCCGCTTCTGTAATTTCTGTGCGAATCTTTCATTTAGCTAAACAAATTCTTGAACGTCATTCAGTGTATGTGTGTGTGAGAGAGGAAAACAATGACTACAAAAGAAATAATTCCTATCCGTCGTCATGGAAATTAACAAAATAATTAAATATAACGTATTGATATTGTGGTATTTAATTAACAATTTATCATAGGTTGTCCATGACTTTCAATAACGCTTTTATTAACTTTTAACATTTCGCCAGAATATCTAAGTTTGGCATAAAACGACACAACTTCTTAATTTGACAATAAGGGTGACACAACGATGCAGACAACTCTAATTCCTCTAAATGATATTAATTATAAACTAAAACACGTTTTACAATTTTATTTTGAAAAACATTCAAATGTTTACGTATCTCTCATTTTCGCCATTTACATGTTATCTAAAATAATGGATGGCTTGATCAAATATCTCTACATTGCAATGTATTCACTATAAATTATTGCGATCTTTGAACCCTGAACGCATATGCACAACTGTCAGAAAAGAAAAAAAAGCGTTGGTCCATACATTGCACCGACGGGCACTGAAATAAAATTTAATGCAGAAAAAGTTAGGCGAATTAACCCTTTTAATTATTTAATTTAGAAAATTTAGGCCAATTAATCCTGTAGTACAGTATTTTGCATATAAAATGTGTACATATTCCCATGTAAGCCAATGTCATCATCAGATCCAAGTAGCACATGCTAGGGAGGACTTGTCAGTACTGTACAATTTTATTTTTATGGATTCGGACCTAGACAATTACGCACGTGTGTATTGATGGGCTAAACATTTTGGCTGAGTAACAACCAATCAATACAATATGCCTAAATACAGTATATCTAAATATATCTAATATCTAGATGTGCATATCTAAATGAAATTTTGTTCGTGACCTGAAATATGATTGGTTCAATATTCGGTTTTAACGCTTCATCGTGTTTTATATAAGACTTTGGAGGTGAACAGTTTTGGAATACTTTACGTGTATGGATGAAAATGTGAAATAAATCCAATACCCGTGAAACAGATTTTGTGATTTCAACATTGGGAAGCGAAATGATGAATTCAACCACGTGACAAACTCGGAAACCATTTCAACGATTCACTCTTGAGGTAACGATAATAGAGTGACATGTTTTATTTCAATGATAAAAACATAAAAACCCTCAATGATCTCACTAAAGCTGTAATTATTCCTCCAAAAACACAACAAAAATGGATTCATGATGATTGAATTGAATAATCAAAAGTACTCCGAATATGAAAGGCAGGGTTCGGTATAAAACCCATCCCGTCACGCAACTCTTACATTTCAGTTCAAAGATTTTATCGCGTGAATCAATCAAGTGATTAGCCTTCTGAGAGCCTGGAGGGACTTCAACAGTCAATTGTAACGTTTTTAGCGTCTCCGAAGACCCGCTAACCTGATAGTCCTATCGATGTAAAAGTATTTATTTCCAATACAATTAACGCAAATTAGCCTTTAATTTAATTACGGAAAGTATCAATATTGGTGATTGGGCCGATGTCGTGACTTGGGATGATACAGTGTCAATGAGTTGTAGCAATAAAACATCCTGGTATTTGCGAGCAGGACATTTAGAAGCAATTGTTGTCTCGTATTTGAGTGCATTAAACAACTGTTGATCTCAATTAAGCTTCCTGTGAAGGTGTTGTATTCATCTGTTGTCGGTCTGGGGTAGTGTGTCATATGAAAGTCGTGGGTTCGAATTGCGTCTATCTCGATATTCAATCTGGGCCCGAATTTATAACAAATACTCAACAATCAGCCAACAATACAGTAAAACCCCTGAAAACTGGAATTCTCTGAAAATCGGACGGTTTTTCAAGTCCAATATTTTCTCTTCTATAATCAATAGGTCCCTGAAAACCGGAATTCTCAGAAAATCGGACTTTTGGCCCAGTCCGGAAGGGCCCAGTTTTCTGGGGTTATACTGTACTTAGATCTCGGCACTCATATTCTAGTCTCATAAATCTATATGTGTCGAATGCATGAATTTTACGTTCTAAAGTTATTATCTTGAGACACGTCTATTTAACAATACCTTGGACTTTTAAATCCTCAAAGTAACGAAGGAAGCAGAATTGTGATTGGTTATTTCAAGTTGTAGAAAAATTGTATCATCGTCTATGTAAAAACCATAAAATGAAGATTCACAAAGCGCTAATTTCTTGGCGCTTACAACTGTTGCATGTGTTAACAGCCCATATGGACGAATTAGCTGTAATTAGCAAGTAATGATTTAATTACTCTATGAAAACAGTCATGTTTTAAACCGCTATCAAAATGAGTGAAATGTTTCACAGAGGTAATCAGTCATACTTGTCTCAAGTTTTTGAAGAGTGCATATTTTATTTATTTTATAATGCCAGTATGATTGTGAAACATTTTTAGCAATTTTGAGTAGAGACTTTCTTTAATCGTTCTATTCTATTCACTATTGTGTTCTGAGGTTTTAAATCTGCCAAGAAATGACAAACCCTTTGAGTTATCTTCATTAATTGGGCTGTACAATCGAAAGCAGTAATAATCAGTCATTTTATTACTTTTTATTTCCGATTTGACGTACAATTAGTAAATATAAATTGTTTATCTTAGACAAATAATAGCGTCTTGGATTTACCGTTCATTGTAATCTCGTCCAATCTCGGGGTTATCGC
This sequence comes from Lutraria rhynchaena, assembly GCA_008271625.1. Taxonomy (NCBI): domain Eukaryota; kingdom Metazoa; phylum Mollusca; class Bivalvia; order Venerida; family Mactridae; genus Lutraria; species Lutraria rhynchaena. Next base: position 1,604,645 of record VIBL01000039.1, read on the forward strand.
GAGATGTCTGCTCTGACACGAGAATATATGAGCATGTCACGACATAAATAACTTGGTGCTTAAAGTTCTGATAGAGTTGACATTGTTAAGGTATTTTATGTATAACTATGCGTTTTAAATATCTTGTATTGTTGTGTTTAATGGGTGTGTCACATTCTTTGCCCGATTGATACACATTTCGTATCATTTTTGAAAAACAAAGAAAGCAGTTGACAGTAAGCAGGGGGTCACCTTTTCCTATATCACAATATGTGCTATATGAATATTACGAGTACATGTATAATATCAAAAAAATCTTAAAGTGCTGATGTAGTTTATAATCAGGGCTTTTTTCACAGGTAAGGAAAAGGGGATTTTCCTTAAATTTGGGGTAAAATAACACGGAGAAGGAAAAAAACTTGACGTGAACTTTAAGTGGAAAATTGCATAATTTTAAAGATTTTTCCTGAGTGGAAGACGCCTATAAACGGCCCCTGCTATAGAGGGAAAAACGATAGCAAGTCATTGATCAGAATTTTAACAGATAGGATTTGAACAAGCAGTCGTTGTGTCCACTTAACAAGTTAAATACTAGTTTTTTTTGTATCAGACTATTACAATTCGGGGGCACAGTACACATGGATATAGTGAAGCAGTGGTCGAGTTCTCCGGTATAGACGTGCTGTATCGTAATAACATAAATTAAATAACATTGTAAAATTATCCCCCTCCCTACCATCTTCAGTAAATGTTTTGTATATAACACGAACACTATTATAATTTAACTAGAAAAACAATAGATATCAAAAATGTCAATTATACTCTACGTTGTGATTAAAATCATCAATACATTATCTTAAACATAGGCGATCATTTATTTTTGCTATAACATTTTAACCGTTAGATAATTTATAATCAGAATCACGGCAGTATGCTCAAAATAACAATGATTTGATTTAAGTAGTGTCTTAACTTATCTTTCTATTTGCATAAATACGCGCGCAATCGATGCAATGGCGGCACATTCTACTTTTTGCCACCAAGTGAGCTTGTCCGCTGATGTTGGGGATTATTAAATGTTTTCTTTCGAGATAAAAACACGAAAATGGAGCATAATGAACAAGGTATCTCCCGATTTGAGTGACTGGTATCTCGGCGTCATGCCGCGAGAAACCACGAGACTTTGAGAATAATGGCGCGAAATGTTTGCCTGAACCTCGCTTATCACGAAAACTTGTAGGTACAAATACACAGATAATTTCAATATTATCTTCTAAAACGTACTGTTGACATTTATTATTTATTTCCTATCTATGGCTTCGCGATCGAACTCTGTAGATATCCTGGGCTCGAGATTTATATGATAGCGTTTGGCATTTATCGTCTGCGAATATTGACTGGTTCTTTTAAATTAACTGATATTCGAGAGATTACAGTTCGATTTCGTCTGACTTCCGGTATAAAAAGACTGGACTACGTGTGGAATAAAACTATGATTTTCAACATATAATTTGTTCTTGAGGAATTGCTTGACTGACGTGGAAGTCCAATGATGGGATTTATATCTTGTATTTAATCTTTTATTATTGACTATTACGGTGTTTCATCATATTTTTTAAAAAAATATCTAAAATTAAGCCGTGGGAACGATGTAACTTCATTATTTGTAATTACTGTATTTTATGGAAGCAATATTTCAAAACTGTCTCCCAGATCAACATTTAATATTTTTGACAACATGCTGTATTGGGCTTAATAGAAATTGCCCACTAATAGAGAATAAAATTACCCGTAATGTTCCTGATATCCGGGTCAGAAACCTAACTAATCATTTCCACACAGCGGATATTTAAATTGACCACGATGCTTCTTTAGGGAGACGCAGATAGTTTGTGAATGCGTCGTCATATTAACGTTCCTCAGACGTTTTTCATTGGTGTTTCAGGGTCCATATCGCCGCAGATTACACTTGATGTATGTTTATTTGAGACAGTAAAATGGTATTTATTCGTCTCAATATCCCGATGAGACCAACGTTGATCGTAGAATAAAACTCTCTCTGCCAAACATAATTAACTTAAGCTACCGTTTTACAATAACCATGTTCCCGATAATTTGATATGGCTAAACACAATTGAGAGAAAAACATCATTTTGTCGGCATCTAAAGAGTGATTAAACTTCGTATTTCGGATAATAGCTAATTACAATAACAATCTTATTAAATTAGATATTTGCAAGTCTTAATCTATTCAGTCAAGTATTTTCCTGAATTGTCTCGACGAGCCGTCTTTACAACATCTTTTTAACCAAGATTAAGATGGCGCTGGGTGTCATATTTTTCAAGCGCCTGTCGCAACCAAACGATCTGCTGGGTGGTGTCGGCAGTATTAAACAATCATTGTCGACATTTCTTAACTATATGCGATGAAATTCTTGCACAACTGTCAGTTATTCACAGTTTATTTCATGTAATATGTACATAACTATCATGAGCTTTTTTGAGCTTTTCCATAGTGACATTTTGAAGCCCGCTTGTTGTCTCCCTTGAACAAACAAGTGGGGGGGATTCTTGCGGTTACGCGATCCAAACTTTTAACTCTGAGTAAGTAGGTAGACATTTTTGGGACGATTACATGCTTGTATCGAAAGTGAAAAGCTGAAATAAGGATCGAATTTTTTGTCTGTCGAAATCGTTAATGTTAAAAAATGTTTTGGTCGGGGATTTTATGAATGGGTCAGTTGCGTAATTGCAAATCGACAATTTAATAAACAATGGCCAAATCAATTAAATCTTTTGTACCGACTCGAGCAGTCTTCACTAAAACTGCATTTCTACCATATCACAGCACAAAGGTGTACAACATATTGATTATAGAGAACAGAAGTAATCCGATAAGCCACTACAATAGTTACCTAGCAAACAAGACAAGAATGCAGGTCAACGCCCAATCGCATTTTCCAGAATATTATTAAATTTTGTGTCACAAATTAAGATAAATGAATTCATGTATTTTATTTCAGAACATTCGAACTAACTATCTTGATCGAACTAACAAACTTATGTGCACTTTATCAAAATTACTCCAGAAAAAAATCGTTATGTCAGTAAACCCAACAACCACGGGAGCACATTTCACGTTCCAAAACCAGGCATGGCATCTGTTCTCGACGCGCGGAAACATCCTCTGCATGAAACGACTCCCTTGGCGGTTCATAGCGGTAATCAACTAATTACATTATTGTTTTATAGTCAGCCAGAAATTCAGACTGTATGAGTTTTAATTGCCCGGAAGGTTTGGAGACATCAGTGTTTATTAGATCGTGTCGCTCGTTCATGATTTTTTTCTTTGGCGACCACAAAAAAATAAAAAAAACGTACAAAACTCTCGCACCGTTGACCTTTATATACGTGTAGTAACATTTGAATGAAGCATTTTATGTGTGAATGGATTTTGTACATGACCTGACATGTACCTTTGTTAATCATTATCTTTGTTCATCATCTAGTAAACGCTCGACAACAGAATAGAACAGAACAGTGCAGAAAGAACATGAGATTTATTGAGATGACCTGACCACCAAAAAATGTGAACAAACCAGACCGGACCGGACCAGACCGGACAGGAACCAAACGTATTTGTTCTGTATAAAAATGCAAAAAGTGAATAAATGTTTGGATTAATATTCTGTTATGATTTCGGATTATTATTTTCAATATTTTGATAGCATTGTTTGCTAGAATCATCATCATGTCATATGAATGTACATTAAGTTTATTTAGAATTAAACAGGAGTACGGAATAGTTATACAAACCTTGTATAAAATGATTTTCCTTTTGTTTAAATATGAAATAAGCATTTTAATTATGAAATAAGCATCTTAACCTAACTTAAAAAGTCAGCGTACGAATATGTTGAATGGTACATGTAAATAAAACTTACTAATTAGGTTATTATAAATATATTTGGGTGCTTTGATACATATGTTATGATATATCTTGTAAAATGTGATGCAATAAGCCGTTGTTGACATTAACGTAGTACGGTCTTAAATTTGTGTAAAATTGCTTAAGTTCGTCAAAAGGGAACTCGGAACTACAAAATGTTCATTTGCATTCCTGTCTTACGCTTACAGCTCAGATCAGGACGTTTTGATATTTTAGCTGAAAACTACTCATATTTCCGTGCATCACCCACCACAATATTTTCAAGAACTTTTTGTCTAAAATACTTATTCATGAAATATTACACACGTCTGCACTCTTTAGCACACAATATTTTCATCTCTATTGAGAAATATGTAAGTTAGGGTTTATTTTGAAGGAATCGTATCATACAAGAAAATCAGAGCTCTTATCGACGTAAATTATCAGTTACATCTGACACGCGTATATCTAAATCACACACAGAGAAAAGGTTGTACTTTCAATTATATGAAAAGATGAGATTTAAAGTTGAGTAAAATGAAATGAGTAGATTCTAAATTATACGTTTTAACGGCTTGATGTATTTCTTTTTCAGATATAATTCCATAAGGCGTAAAAAAGGTTCTCGGTTCCCGCTAACTCAGTCCACCTTATTTTTTTCTAGTGACTCTTTTTTTCTGTTTCAGTCATTTTTTGTTCTTGACATTTTCATTTCCATGCAACTTAATCTAAAACAAAACATTTTTTAGAAAAAACGTTTTGCCGACCTACCGACCCTATATTTTTTGTGATGTTTTCTGGCCTAGAATAAAGCAAAATGTGCGTTTGAAAAAGGAAAGTTATTTTAATACATTGTATCAGGGACTCCACATAACATGTAATGTAGAGTCCATGATTGTATATAAACTAGAACATAATTAGAAATAATTGCATTCAATGCTAGTTTAAAACAGTTAAATGTATGACATTTCCATAGGACAATACTAATTGCTTGGAAACCGCCCCGTATACATTTATGACTTTCGCCGCCATGGCACATTCTGAGCTTTCTTATATCATAAATAACCCGTCCCTTATTTGAAGCTAATCAGACGCCAATAGCTGGCTCTGACGTCATCGAGCGCTATGATGACGTAATTCGGTTTTTATGAATGAATAAATATTTATATATACGTGTTGTTTGTTTCTGATGTAAGTTTATATCTGACATTAATGTCATGTAACTTCGTCGCGGTTAACCGATCCAACATTTTATACAATTCTCGGACTATCCTCACTCTTTGAAATATTGCTTAAAGTGCGCTTTGTAGATGGCGTTCAGGTCGTTTGCAAGGTGCGAATTGAACACGTCATACAAGTATAAACATACAGTGTATGAACGATAAACACTTTGCTAATGTGATCTTTGCTAACATTTGTTGTTGATGTATTACATTTGTATTTTACATTGGTCGCCGGAGTAGTTTTGTTGGTATGAAGTATGAAAGACCAGAAAAAAATGGTTCTGATTACGGTGTCATGACCAATCCTATTTTTGGCGCCGACCCAAAAGTCTCAAATAGTAAAATCAAAGTACGAAAATATTTGGAAACGAATCGTACCTAAACGTAAATATACCTATTTTATAAAGCTTATTTAAAACAACGTCTGTGGGCGAAACCATCGAATGTGGAGTTGATCCTGGTTACATAGCAGTCTCTATCCAGAGTTGTCGTTCGTTATCTCTAATTCATTTCACTGTCAACGTTCTTATAAGATCCTAGTTTAGCAAGAAATAAAGCCACAAAGGCTACACATTTTTACTGCGGAGTAAAACAGTTTCTTTCGTACAATACATTGGGGACAAAAAATGTTATAATTGACTAGAAAATCACACAAAATATTTTATTCATCAAGCTTACGATTTCTTGTCGGAAAGTGTTTATTTTCGGTAATTAGGTCACAAAGTCAAATCGCTCAAATCGAAACAAAACGCATAATTCGGACGTAATCGCGAAAAATAAGACAACAAATTTAGAGAAAATCAAAAAGTTTGTGTATCAAATGGAAACTAAAGGAGACTCGGACACATGTTTTTGAATTACTTTTCAGGCGTTGACAAATATGTATGTAAGGGATGACAGGGAGAGCAGAGCAGAACAGAGCAGAGCAGAGCAGAGCAGAACAGCAGAGCAGAATAGAACAGAACAGAACAGAAGTTTATTGTGACGTGTACGTAGTACATATCATTAATGAGATACATGTATATGTATTTAGATCAATGAACACTCATGTAGCTATCGAAATTGAGCATGAACGACCACTCTGGATAGACATTGTTTTACAAGCCCCTGACATACCATATCATCATAATAGTCGAGTATCCCCAAGATACGTCTGCATATCGATCTGCTATGTTATAAGATTTATCCTTAATATTAGCCAGTCATTGATTTCGACACATTTATTTATCCAGTATTGTGGGAAGGCCGTGACCTCTATTAGGGAGCTGTTCGATCCTTTTTATATGTATAAGTTGAAAAAATGATTATGATAAAATGTCTAAGATAAGATTATCAGCGTGTGTAATACTTCTCTGTTAACTTTATACTCAGTTGATCAGGCTAGCAACATTAGTACCCAATCGACCAGTTATTTTTCTTGGGTCTGCAATGAATAACAAGTAACCACCTAGCCGTTTGAGAAAGCTTACCTCGTTATCGCGATTGTTGAAGATTCGTTTTACCTGCTAAACACGCTTCAGAGAGCAAACTTCTCCGTGTTTTTCTCTTGTTGTTATTGAATCATTGGAGGCTTTGTAACACATGCATATCCATCTATTCAACGATGTCAATTACATTATGTATAATGTACCGAATGCCTAAAGGCTTATCAGCTCCATTCTATATCAAAATTTTAAAATTGACTTTGTTATTTTTTATGTTTATCATGCTTAAACCGCACCATATGTCAAATTGTTTCATTATGTTTTATTTTTGTTTACAAATCAATAAATAATCGTGAACAAAACATTTTTTTCAAGAAAATAAAAATATTCCCAGTTGAAGATCCGTGGAAATTTTAAGCTGTTAAGCTTTCTTGACACCACAAGGACAATTAACTTCACTTGATTGACACTCATGTTTCATACTCGATTAGAGAAAATGCTTTAAATTTTCAAATTTCACGTTTATCGTCTGCTAGCCTGCCTCCCCAGCACGAGCGTCGCCTATTCCATTTACTAAGCGCGGGAAAACGGCAGGCCCTAATCAGAGCACGGATACGAGTGAGCCAGTGTTTATGTATCATGACAACGTTTTTACGAGATTAATAATTATCTCATGCTGATTTGGTAAGTATAACTGTCAGTGGATATCAATCAAAATTGTCACAGAATTTTGTAGAAATGTTTAGACAGTATAATTCACAATAAATCTTCGTTTATGTACATGAATTCAATTTAGGAAGGGAATAAACCAGTACTTATTCTTGGTTTGGTTTTTATTTAATTGCCGCATATCTGATACAGTTTGACTTTCGCAACATCGGAATCTTTGGGATTTAGAAACAAAATGATTTCGACAGCTAAAAAGTAAAAAAATATTTTTATACGTAAAATTTCTATCAAAAGAATTCTAAAGCTCTTAACTAGGAAATAATTCGGGAGGTACAAAAACGAGAAATTCAGTAAAAATGGTGACTTCTTCAAGTCTAGGAATTGTATTATATGCTTAAAACCATCACAGGAGTTAAATGTACTGAAATGAGTGAACAAACGTTAGTAATAAAGTTAAGTCACAGAAAATAGTAGAATTTATCTTAACAAGAATAAAAACGCGTACTAAAATACAAAACTTCAGACAGGCTGGTTGGACCAATTTAATGCGCGATAAAACCAAAGAACTACGACATGTTCGTATATAGTTATGATGGAGTCGTTTGTTTTATGTTATTTATAAATATGATGACAATAAAATGTTGTAAATAGAGTAAACCTTCACTTAACAACCACCTCAATAATAAGACTACCTCATAACGACCGGGCTTGAAAATGAGACCACCTCAATGGTAAGACCGATTTTTGCTTGTCCCAATAGTGGTCTAAATGTTGAGGTTTTGTTGTAATTATTAAATGGCTAAAATATTTTTAATGCTTAATGGCGCATCATGACGCATCGAGAGCTATTGCTCATGTAGCGCGCATTTAAATAAGAGAGAAAGAAAAATGCATAATATTAACTGAGGTATACATAACGCGTTGACGTAATCATGTTTTTAATATTTATTCAAAAAAAATATCCTTGATAATGAGTGTTGCGTGTTTAATCGTTTTTTATGACCACGTGATATGAAGACTGTGTATTATATGATATGGTCAGTGTATTTCTGTGACTCTCGTTTTGTGATACAGTAATTAAGGTAAATTATTATGTTACCTGTTCAGTGCAACAATATAGACACAAGAGCTACCCACGTCTTTAGTTCCTCCGCCCCATAAAGTTCCATCTATCAAATTACTGTGCAACCTTTCCAAATTAACACCCTTTGGGAGAATCAAAATTATATTGTTACTGAGGGGTTGTTGCTCTAGAGAGATTAAATTCATAGTTAAATCTTACAGTAGGAGAAAATCATGTTGTTGTTGAAGGAAGGTTGTTGCTAAAGAGAGGGTCGCTCTGGAAAGGTTGTGCTCTATGTGTAAATCACAAACACGTGACACGTTGACACATTTTATACATGTTATATTTTATCTACATAAAGATATTAGATGATAGAACATATAATTAAAAATCATCAAAAATCAACATTTCAACAATAAAATCCTGTAAAAACTACAACAAATACAAACATACATAGTTTGGATTCTGTCTCGTTAACACTGTATTCTTATGGTGTCTCATAATTATTTTACGTAATCTAAAATCAAGAACCAAAGTACTCCCAGAACGCCATTAAAGGACCGATGCTCTTTTCTATTATCAGCATGTAGCAAAATGTAATACGTTTGTAGTTCGATATAATCAACATTTCCATTCATGAGATATAATATCAACACATTACAGACATGCTTCGTAAACATTTTTTTCCTAAATTTAGAGATGTTCGATTGATAAGTTCTAACGAATAATAATACTATAATCATGATTTCTTGCTAAAGAAAACATGTGCATTTTTGTAACCTGGGTTTTGTTTCGGAAATAATATACGTATATTACGTACAGCTTACTGACCATTTTTTGAAAACTTTCAATAAATATTATATTTTCAGCATTGTATAATCATAAATTTATACTGAAATAATTTCTGAACAAAACAAAACGTGTTAAAAACATAAAGTTCATTAACTTGTGGATTCATGCCATTTACAGGTTTCATTTCTCAAAAATCAAATGTAATGGTCACCATGTTAACTGAATTATCAATTAACATCTTAAGAAATATGAATTAAAATATACTATTTATTTCTTTTGTATATCTCTGCTCAAAATACTTATATCTCGAATGATGTAATGCTTTTGTTTATCAATTACAATATTTTACAAGAAAAAGTCATACTAACAATGGTCAGCTGGGAGGAATGGTCACTTTTAGGACCAGTCGTTTTATATTCCATTTAGGCATTTGTATTTCATTTCATTCAAAACGCTAAATATTCATATATCTTTTATCAGGATACTATTTGGTTATCACAAAGGTGGTCTTTCTACGCAAGTTTCTCGGTCCTCGGTGAAGGAATGTTTTTTAACTTGCTTAGGCGAAATGTAAACACTGTAGCTTAGACATGAGACGTGAAAATGCAGTTATGTTAGTTTTAACTTGAGTTCTGATACAGACATATACCAGCACAGAAACATACCATGACAAATCACTACTTAAATATAGGATTTGACTTACTTGTCTCCATTTCAATACCTTTTATATTTATTAAACGAATTAATGTTGCACTTGAATTTTTTTTCCGGAAATTGATATGCAATTTCTAGATCAAGACAATTATCACATCGTAACGACTAAATACACGGAAAGAGCATGTTTCGTGTAACTTGTGATCTGTAAATTCAAGAGCAACAAACAAATTATCAAATGCATGTAAATAGTTCCATAAAACATTTTACAGACTTTCAATCGATGGGTCTGACTTTGTGTCAGATAAAGTTGAATCGTGTTGGAAGTGATAAAGATGCAAAAATACAGCTTCGACCATGTTGCAAACACAGAGTTAGAGATTTACATCTTATACAAACATATTATATCATGATGACAACACAGAGTGTGGTGAGGTGAATATTGAATAACAATAAGAAAAAAAATACACAAAACATACTTTGAATAAATCTAGTTTCTTGTATTTTTGTGTAAATGCCGAGATCCTTAATCATGATGTACTCTGACGATAATAGATGTCCATGTTCATAGATGACCATTGGTCCCATCTGTTAATTCACAACTTAGTAAATACTTAAGACCACCTCGAACTTCATATCCCCTCAATCAGCGATTCTCGTGCTTCCTGTACGTCATTCTGCTATGACGTTAGTTCCGGTATGTGGATAAAGTCCAGGTCGATCCGTTCCCTCATTCAGTCGTCTTCAATTCCGATGCCCAGACGTGCTCTGGCCAACCACTACGTTTGTCTTTCTTACTTTGTGATGGTGATACATTTTCATCTTCTTCCTTCTGAGGCGGTTTCTAGAAATAAAAATTGCATCATTTATCATACTAGCAGTAGAGTGGACTTTTCAATAGTTTCAATTTTTTTCATGACGATATTTTAAACATGCTGTATCGAAATAGATAAGGAACATCGCTCACAAAATTATATTAGATGAATAACGAGATACAAGCGGCAAGGCTTATGTCTCGGGACATATTAGCTGTAATATAAATCAAATTATTTTTGAATTATTAATGACACGATATATTTGTTTAAGTCATATCTTGTACTGTCAGATTTTTAAATTGTTGATGTTGAATTTACGTCGGAAATGTTTGCCGAGTTCATTTATCTCCCCGTAGAATATTAGATTACTTCAATGATTAATGGGAACCCAAAACGAGGCTGGCACGTGCGCGTTTGTTAGCGTCTAAGTGACTGGTGTCTGCAAAAAGGTTCTCATCGGTCGGATATTTACGGAAATGATCGAATGATCGAGTTCCGTTCATTTCCGGAATTTTCTGATAAATTCCGGACTTGTATATAAATTGTCACGCAGAAGGTTCTGAGCATGTGATATGATTTGTATGTTTTATTTGATGTTGAAATTCTTTCAAATTAGAATGTGAAGTTAACAAATTTAGATAAATCATGAATGGATGTGGTCGCTCGGCCAATTATCGATATAAATACACCATGCACCGGGTCGTCAATTTCCATTATCAATCCCATTTGGTTATATCTAATGAATACCTTATGTGCATTGTACGTGGTATATTTGTGTAACTACTCGGCTATATCCGTTAAATATCGTGTGACTTTTCGGTATCTTCCGTTAAATATCGCTTAACTAATCGACTATCACCGTATAACATCGTGCAACTACTCGGCTACTTCCGTTACATTCCGCGTAATTTCTAAATATTAGCATCCGTTTAGCGTCATTAACAGCACCAAGGCGTTCCGACTTACCATCAATACGCTCATTTCAAGATGCTGCATTATTTTTCCTGCAGTTTTTGTTCCAATTTTATTTTTCTATCTCATCTGATGATAACGTTTGAAAGATAAACAATTAGGAAGGAGAAACAACTTTAGATTAGATATCAACAAACAGGAAACCTTGTACAGCGTATGATCTAGAACGACAGGGTATGCGAGGTGAAAATGGTAACATAAAATATTATTCATTACAAGATAAAATACATTATGTATATTTTTGAACATTAATAGACAAATGTTGCTATATCGTAAATATGGCGTTGTAAGCTTGTTACAAACGTGTGAAATAGTTATGTTGACGTTCCAGATACCACTAACTAGATGATGATATTTTACCACCTCAGCATTTTACAGACATTTTACGAATTAAAAACATTACGGTATGGTGTTTGTTCCCATGTATTAGTATAGCTTGTACAGATAGAAAAATTAAAATACACTTGAATTTTAGCGTATTGTATCAACATATAATCAAAACACATTCACCCACTATCGTTCAGTAATGTTTCCATTTTTCATATCAAACATAATTCAGTAATCAAGAAACCATTGATGATTATTCTGAGCTGTTTGTATTTGTTTTCAAAGAATACTAAAAGACGTCAGACCCTAAACGCAGAACACACAGAAAATGTGTGCATCCGATCAGCAAATTTCTCCATATTTTTAATCCCTTTTGGGCCCGTAGAATTGAAATAATTATTGACCAGCATTTACGTGGCTCAGCGCAGATCTAACTGTTGATGATTTAAAATGGTGTTTTTGTTCCAAATTTTATACTTGCATCACAAATGATTTGTTCCTGATCTTTGAGTCCTTCTTACACTCAAACCAGGCATACTTTAGAATGAAGCCTGTATAATCCAGGCGACTCGAATTAGTTAATCACCTTAATCAGGATCCCTCGAAGTCAGAAAATCACTTTAATCAAGACCCCCTCCAATCCAGGAATCATGGTAATACGGACCCTTTAATTCAGTAAATATCGTCAACCGGACAATTTTCAAGTACCAGATTTTTATTCACTACCTCTTGCAATTAGTTACTACGCTTTTATATAAAATAAGAGATTTTTTCTAATCCGGAAGCCCTTATAATCCGGACTTTTAAACCTTCCTAATCGGGACTTTTCCATACAAGTCCGACTAAGAGAGGTTCCGCTGTATTAGGCATGAAACTAGGACTAAGATCATATGTTATTGTTACAAAATAAACAAATAAAATGTGCTCACAGAAAATATCAGTTACCTTACGACACATCGAGCACGCGAGTTGTTTGAATTTCAAGATAAAAAAGTGAATTTTATCAAATCAAAACAAACTTAGACAGACTATATGCCAGAAAATATACATGATATGATAAGTAAATGTTTATTCGTGGAGTATATCAATCTCCTTCCTCAAATGCGATGTTGCGAAGCAGAAGTAATCACCTACTATTCATAAATAACGTTATACAGGGTATCCTTGCTTTGAGTCATTGTTTTTGCAAAATAACCCATTATTTTTTTAACATTTATTTAATTTGATAATACATTTTGATGACAGGAAAAATATCAAATATCATCAGTTTAGTTGGGGATCTAAGTCGACTTTGCCAACCTGTGTAATTATTTTAACGAAATACATAAAGTTGTAGCTTGACGTAGATCGAAATAAGTCTTATATTTAAAGATATGCACAGTGTATCGCTGAATTCAACAGACGAGTAATATAATTATGTGGATATCATTAAAACTCATGCGTATATCATGATTAATATGATGCCAATAATGCAGGATATTAAATAAAATGTTTTATGATAATAGGTATAACCGAAACTATCAATTTGAGAGAGATCTTACAACACTCGCCCGTATTTTTTTAGTTTACCAAAAAAGACCCACAACCTGACAGTTGAACTCAAGTCTGAAAATTAATTAATCTGATTGGTTGTTTCTCGGCTAGGTTTAAAAATAGGCCAATGAAAAGGCTTCTTTTATTTGAGCTCGTTTTACTCAAAGCAATATCTACAGGAATTATTCAGGTTAAAGATATTTTCAAACATGTCTCAATTCGTGACATCGAATTTCTATCATAATGTGTTATTCGTGTACACAACACCGCAAGACTTGTATATATTTCACTTACGATTCACAAAAGATGTATTATGTGAAATAAAAATAAATTTACACGGATTATTTTAACGTTTGCAATTGCAAGAAAATAAATCACAATCGTGAAGCAAAAAAAATAGAATTCTGAAATTTATGACGTTGAAATGACAATAAAATCCACACAAAATGAGTGGATATCAAGATAAATTTGGAGCCGCAGAAAATTGTCTCGTGTCTCACATTAAACAAGCCAAAATGGCGTCCATATGATAATAAAATGAAATTTGAATATTATTCCGATTATTCGGAAAATAAAAAAATACTCCATGAACCAAATTTCTTTGAAAATAAATTCAAATAAACGACAGATTCGGGAATCGACGAATAAATATTTATTAAAATGCAGCGGCCGAAACACGAACGGATGTAAAATCGTATAGCTTTAAAACTGTTTATTTCATTTAAAATACGAGAATACAAACAAAAAATAGATGATAATTACAACAGATATTTACAATATGTATCAAACGACGAAAGTAACTGTGAGAAAAAAAGCGAGGTTTTTATATGAAACAAAACATACGAGTACTTTTATGTGGATTTACAGCAACTAATTACGTTCTTGTAAAAAGAGAAGGATTTTCGGCGGGTTGTTTAAAGAAAAAATGAATGTTTATTCATAAAAAAACTCCACATTAAAGGATCTTATGCTTCCGCATAAGATTATAATTTGTTTTGGATTCAAAATTTACCAGTATAAAATTAATCAAGGAAAAACGTTTCTTTTTCAACAATATTGAAAATGATCAGCTTCTTTGTTTATCATGTATCTGCGATCTACCATGATATTGTAGACCTTCTACAAATCATAAACTATAGAGAACACGTCATGAACATGTCTACCAGCATTTATACCAAATATCATACGCATCTCAAGACTTCTGGGCTTATCAGCAGTTTATCGGACATCCCGTGCAGTTCCCGGCCCAAATAACAGTGAAATGTTTAACACACTGGAGTTATCGTGTATAATCCACTAAAAACAAATAAATGACAATGTATCTTGAATGTAGACGTTTTACATTAAGAACATTCCGGCGGTATTTTAGACCGGGTTTAAATGTGTTTTAGTCTGTCCAGAATGTTGGTGAATGATAAGCGGGTACGTTGAAGTTAATGATTCATTAAATCTGATAACATTCATTAAGTCTATAAAATAATGACATCTACGGGAATAATAACAATATTAACTGTACCAGATAACAGAGGCTTTATAATTCAATAATGACAACCAATTTTAATAGGAAACATACATTATACAAATCTACCACTCAAGCTACTTACACGAGGGGCTCTTATAATAAAAACAATAAATTAATGACGGGTGTTTTATGGAATTAATTTTGTAAAACTTATTTTACGTTCAAACAATTGAAAGTAGTAGTTTTGTGTGTTAAACATTGGACTAAAAAACAAGTTGATTTGATGAAATAAAACGATTGACATAAGATCATGACTGTGGGTCTACAATTGTAAGAAAAAAAAACCCACCAAATAACGATAATTAAAACTCTTATCAAGAACTATACGGCTTTGAATCCAGGATGAGAGATTAATGTTAAATTGCAGGCGTCTAACTGACTTGTTTCCAAGTTTCCAAACTGACCAATATCAAGGCTGAATTATGAAACAGACTCCATACTCAATCGTATGACCATCGGACCAGGAACATAGGTGTGTAAGCTATCCCGAATGTGAACTGATAGCAAGCTGACACGTTTTAAAATTTATAATGAACCGACATCTACACGAAAACAAAATACACTGTATAAACATGTCAAAGTTTTATTGTAAATACTATGTAGTTCAAGTGTTTATAGAAAGTAATTAGTGCGCTATAAAACGAATGTCTTAAAACACGTGCTGATCCATATTTTAGGCCCACTAGTCTTTGAAAAAATCCGATGTTTGTTTCCTGTAGACCTTACATGCTTTAACTAGTTATTATTTCAACCTATTTGAAAAAGAAAAAAAGGATTACATGTTTGTTTGTTTGTTTTTACGTGACTTATTTTCACTATATTTAACGCCGTTTATCAACAATTTTTCAGTTATATACGGCGGCCGGTTCACCTAACCAGTTTTCCTGGACTGTATACTAACCAGTTCTAACTTACCCTTCCACAAGCAACTTCACCACATATGGAGGAAAATTAACATTTTTGTCAAATTTTCATAGAAGAAGTCCAGCGTACCAACCACCGCTCAGCGGCCCTACATACATGTATATTTATCACAGTCTATCCATTTATTCTAGAAATATATTGAAGTATGGCTTATTGGTTTTTGAGATAAATGTCAGTTTTTGAATATACATTTTAGCAACATTGCTTCACAGTCCACACTTGTCTTTAAACTTAAAATGGATATACAAGTCTTTTCTGGACACACAATTATAACAATTATGGAATGATGTATATTTCATATCAAACCAAAAATTTCCAGATTTTTATGATTGATTCGGCCTTGACCTACTACCGGATGTTGACAAGAATATGAAAGATGATAAAATAATACAAAAATAATTCAGCAGCTATTACTCCATAAAATTAATTCAATGAAACCTACTTAAAAAGCGCCACAGTAATGGCTTGTACAACAAAACCTCACATTACGACCAGCTCAATGTTACGACCACCTTGTTAAAACAACCACTTATTTTCGGACTGGCTTTAAATAACTCTCCTATTATTCAGCTTGATAATGAGACCACCTCATTATTACGACTGATTATTTATTTTCGGACTGGCTTTCAATAACTCTCCTATAATTCAGCTTGATAATGAGACCACCTCATTATTACGACTGATTATTTAGGGTCTCGGAGGTGGTCGTATTATTGAGGTTTTACTGTTTATCAAGTAATAAAGATAAATTCTGTGCCGTCTCATGATATTGAAAATGATCACGTGTGTGTCATATGGTCACGACTGAATTTTCTCTTTTATTCTTTCAACTGTGTTAAACAGACGTAAACTAATTTTGTTTTATTATTCTATTTAGTATAAACAGAAGCTGAAACACGGAGTATCAAACCAGATGGAGGTTTGGCATGTTAAATAAAATGCTTGCTAATAATTTCTGTACATGTTTATCCAACCGTAACCTCAAAAAGGTTTTATTGCAAAAATTAGCTTCAAAGTATTGTCTTTAGGTCTCACGTGCTGAAAATGATGTCATAAAATCTCACGTGATCAAAATGATGTCACGAAAGCTTATGTGATCAAAATGACGGCATAAAATCGCGAGTGATCAAAATGTAAAATATGACTTGATCAAAATGATGTCGTAAAATTTGATTTGACCAATATGATGTCTTCAGATCTCACATGATCAAAATGATGCCACAAAATCTGACTTGATCAAATGATGTCGCGATATCTCACTCATCTTAATGGTGATAATTAATTCTAATAAATTGCGCTAGAAACAATCGATTATACGCTGGGTCACTAGTTTTTAGTATAACTTTAAAGATATCTATGGCAATAAAAGCTGCTTCCTTCGAAATGATTGTTACAATGGCTTCATAAAGTACTAACAGTATAGGCAAGCATTCGGAACACCTCGGTTGGTTCCGTACCTCTATCTAACAAAATAGACGCAGTCGGACGGGGTGTGCTGAATCTAAAGGAAAGAGCATTTAAGTCCGCAAAGTGTTTTAATGACCTCCCAATTAAAGACTCATGTTCATAATCCATATTCTCTAAAATCGTTTATTCATTTCCACAATTTAGCATGATACAAGAGTCACCCGCTTACTTGAATGTTTAACATATTATCACGTTGTTTAAGTTTCTGCATAAAACTGAAAATAGACTTTTCTATCAGTAATTGTTTCATTATTTGCTGTAAGCTGGGTTTATGAATTCATAATCCTAGTAATATATGACTAGTTACGACGCTGTTTCGCGATCTTGTTTTCATATTAATAGCGAGTCAAGGAGTCAAAATTTAACAACCCGTGCAATATTAATTCGCATAAAGCCGAGTTAAAATTAATCGTTTTATGGTGAAATCTTACTGGGTTTATAAGAGAGTATTTACAAATCCAGCAGTTAAAATTATAGTTTTCTCACCACAAATTTCGTCATTAAATTTTGACATTTATATACACATAGATAAAAATATCATTTTTCATACGCTCAGTGGGCGACTCAAGAATCCACGAAGACGTGAAGTCCCGTAGATTATCACTTGTAATGGAGTACTTAATTGGCTTCGCGTTCTTGTAAGATAAATTGCGGAGGCGCGTTTTTGATTAGAAGAATTGTTTTAGTCATTTAGGAGTCTGATAAGGCATTATATTTATCATTGTTTTCCCGGTGTTTTCATTAATTATGGAATGTCATATAAATGCGGAATACACAAGCCGGGATACAATAACGATGACAAGGTTTACAGGGACTTAATGAGGCTATTATTATCGTCGTAATTATTGCAATTAACAATGTGCTTACTGAACTAGCTAATGTTCTCGTTAGCACGTGGATTAAGTCAATGTGTTAAGTGAAATGTATTTGTTTAACGTGCAATGTAATGAATAAAACCAATTTAATAACTACAAGTATCCAATTTATGTAAACAGAACCATGTTGCATTTTATACTTTCGCATCAATACTTACTTTATACGTGCATTGAACATAATCAGCTATGGTCACGTGTCACAGAATTAGATTGACTTTATTTATTAAATTATTGCAAAATGCAATTCACATGCATTTGTTTTATATGTAGTTGATTTTATTATAACATCTATACGCTCCTTTGAGCGAAAATGAAACTATTTTATTGAATCATAATGAACTTTGTCAACAATTAAAAACCTTATCATACTATCATATAATTATGTATTTTGATGATAAACTACTGTTATCATATACATTGTCTCGAGCTGTAATCATAGCAAGTTGAAAACTTCAATTAATATTTGAAATTGTTGCATAAATCTCACTAAATATATAAATGATATGACTTATTTGAATAAATTAAATAATTCGTGATTTAAATTTTATAGTGTATATATTAAATCATGCATCATACAGTTTGTTACAAAAAGTTACCGCCTGATTACTGTCGTGTATAACTAATAATATGAACTAACGCAGGTAGGAACTAAATACTGCATTTCTTGAAGTACCATACACTAAATAATGTCATTTTAACATATTGATGGCCTTTATCGTGTGCATGTATAAGACTTAGATAATATAATAACATGCATATTGTGTAATGTTTGTTTAATGTTTAATGGTGTTTTATGTTGCATCAACAACTGGTAGTCAAGTCGCGCGCATTTAGATGAAAAGTTAAGGAGACAAGTATAAACTGTGTACAAGGATAATAAATTAATAAGAATGAAATAATTAAGGAATGGATTTGTAGTAATAGGATAAAATGTGTGAGACTAATCTCGCTTACATTGTATTATATTACAGTGTATAAACATATAATTATATAGTTATAAGGAAGTGTATTATAAAGAATTACAGTTTATTGTATAGTCCGATTTCCATCACGTACTCAATAATTGTTTCAGGTCTGACACTCAAAAAGTGCATTCACCAGTCCTCTCTATACAAAGATTATTCAAATAATAAAATAACAAAGACTTTCGCGCGTTCACTAAGCAAAGGTTGTTTTGGAAAGGAAAAGACGAAGATTACATGATAAGCAATAAGTGGTTAAAAATCATACAACGAGTAATTTGAATGCACTAGTGAAAAATGCACCATCAAGATTGCACCAGAACAGCGTTTCGTCTGATGGAGCATATCGTCTGGTGATTATCAGAAAAGTTGAATTGTGTAAATTTCAAACCGGATGTTATCACACGTGAACATGTTGACTTATCAAAACGAGGTTGAGACGATTTGGTGTCGAAAAG
Organism: Lutraria rhynchaena; assembly: GCA_008271625.1. NCBI lineage: Eukaryota > Metazoa > Mollusca > Bivalvia > Venerida > Mactridae > Lutraria > Lutraria rhynchaena. The sequence goes on from VIBL01000039.1 coordinate 1,624,232, forward strand.
ATTTTAAATAATGTTCAGATGAGATCTCTAAAAATCTGACGAGTGAAAACATGTAATGTCAGACGAGACATTCGATATTAGACTGAATCCGTATTGTATAGTTTTTAACCATATCTTAAATAAAAATTAGCACAAATTACAAACATTTTCATTATTTTATCACTGTGTGCTTTTATCAATAACCTTTCATACGTATGGTTAAAATATGTCATGATACCCACATTATGACTAATGAGGAAAACACAATAACAAACTTGAGAAAGCTTATATTGACTTGTTAAATGATGACCAGTCCAGAATAAAAAACTAAAATATTCAAACTATTATCATTTTTTATATTTGTGCGATTAGCAAAGAAAATAACACCAAGGGCGTTTAAATCTTTGACGATGTAATTTATGACTTTATTACATTTTATCTATGTTAGATTATATCTATTTTAAAGCTTATTATGAATCTGTTTCTGTTACTATTAATCAAACGATGTACATTAATAATCGCTAAATACGAACTCCGTCTATGTTATTACATTTTTCCGGGAGTGTGATTAAGGAACTTATCTTGAAAACTCATTGTTTCGTTATGCTACAAACAGTGGTAAATATTTCTATTTTAATCAAGGGTATCGGACGGACACACATTCAAACAATTGAAGATATTTCATAACGCTGATACAGAATATAGTTTTCTAATTTACCCAGGGTCTAAAATGTCTTAACTGACAGAAGTTAACTAAAACATAAAACTAGTAATATAAGTACAATGTATTTACCAATATCATTTTTTATAATTATTTGTTCATGAAATTCATACTAACATGAAGTACTTGTATTTGTCATGATACATGTTAGGAAATCCACGAAAAGATGAGATTGAAAAGAAATGGATGATGATAAATATATACAGTGTTCAAAGTGGAATTCATCCTCATGTTTTCAACATAGGCTTCAACAATGTACCAAAATATTACATAAGTGAAAGAAATATCATTCATAGTTAGTAATTGTTCGTAACGGATACATATTCTAGTCAAATACTTTGTCATTGTCGTAGAAATATTGTAAGTAATAAGAATATTAAATGATTAACGATGCATTTCTATGGAAAAACATCAAGTTGTACTTATGCTGTTTTGTATTTATAATCATCTCAATGGGAGTTGAAAATATGAATTTCATACAGCATGATGTTTGACCGTTTTCAACAGATGCGACTCAGCACCCTTTATTACAAAACTCCATATGATCGCTTCAATGTTTTTCACATCTGGTATGAATTTATGAATATAATATTTCATTAAGAATAGAATATCGTGTTTAACTTACATCCATTTTCCGTATTTTATCCATATCTATATGATGTCTTTCTCGTTTTCTGGATATTTCTGCCTTGAAGCCTTTTTCGGTTAACTTTGGGTCGTCTTTCTTTAGTATATCCATCAAATAAGATATATATGAAATTGCTAAACGTAAAGTCTTAATTTTAGACAACTTTGTGTCACTAGGAACGTTCGGTATACAATCTCTCAGATTAGTGAAAGCATTATTTAGACTCTGAGTCCTCCTGCGCTCTTTTTTACTAGCGTTAACTTTACGTTTAACACATCGTTCACCGAATGGATTTTGATATGCATCATATGGCAAATGGGCTAACATATCGCCCTGTCCGTGTGTAGGTCCGTACGCCTCCGGAGACATAGGTATCTCCGGGGTACCACTGAGCACCCAGTTATGGAAATAACTCCTGTCTGAAACATTGTAATCCGGGTACCTAACTGACTGCCCGGGGTACTGTGCCGAGTAAAACTCGTGCGCTGACGTAACACCCATTGGTCCCGGATGTGCGTACCCCGGGTGATATCCTCCAACACTGAGACTCATGATTTCTGGTTCCCGTGTTTTATCAGTTCTTGTTATCTGTGTTTAGTCTCAAATACCAGGGCTGGAACTCTGCGTCAAATCATTGCTCAACACAGACATGAAGAACGTCTAGTAACGTATGTATCAAAACACGAATCTCTGCCTTACATCCAAATTATAGGCTTTATACTCGAACCAGGTACACGAAAATGAGCTTCGATATAAACCAGAAGCCACACTTGCTTCGCCAGAAGTTCTAAACGTGTGATATCCAATGAAATAATTTGCAGATAGCGACTTCTATTGGAATTGAGCTGCGCTAATCATTGATTCTACCGACCGTCGTTAACTCCGCCCACTTAGTGTGAACTACACGCCCAGTTTTCATTGAGGATATTTTCATGAAATTTTCTCAGAACAAGTTTGTGGGATGTTTACAAGAAGATTATGCAACAATGACAGAAAACTATTTTAGAGCATTTCATTGTAACATACATTTATCTTTAACACTGGTGAATTGGACGGAGTTATTTTGTACCACTAATCATTTGAAGAAAAAGCATTCGTAAATATTAACCAGTACCAGTAGTATTGTCAGTATGTTTTCTTCAAAGTATAAAAAGTTCAAAGTCTACATTTCTGATGTCTTCTATAAATAATAATGTTTGATGAAACAAATTATCGACAATTTATTGTTGGAGATAATATAATTACAATACAAATATATCCCTATATAGTTACATCAAGTTAGAATTAACGTATTGTTGAAGTATATTAGCGACACATTAAGTAATCATAATTGTTTTGATAATAAGCAACAAAAATAAACGCTGTAGAACGTAATACATAAAAAGTGGCTATAATATAATGTGGACAATGTTCTTATAAATTCATATTTGAGGTTATACAGTTATAACATTTTAATTAAAGAGACCAGGCCGCGACCGTGGTCCAGTAGTTAGTGCGCTGGACATGCAATCCGGCGATCCGGGTTCAAATCCCGGTCGCGACAGGTCATACCCTTCTATGAATATTTGACAAAAATGTCGATTTTCCTCCATTTGTGAATTTGTGGGCTCCTTGTGGAATGGTATGTTAGTACTGGGTAGAATAGAGTCCAGGAAAAACTGGTTAGGTGAATATATAACTAGTATATAACTGATTTTTTTAAAAAAATGGCGCTAAACCTAGCGAAAAAAATACGTAATTCAAGCTCCGAATTAGCTGTTCCTGAGTCCGATAGGAATTAATAATGGGTATACTTACAACTTACATCTGGACAAAAAATTATCATGAGCGACACTCGTAATGCATATCTATATATGGAATAATTGCTGTTTGTTAAATAATTTTTGTCAATGAATTATAATTATTAAAGTGTTTAACAAAATGTAATGAGGACACCTAGCGATATTATAAAATTATTATATATATTATATTATTGGTACAGTAAACATGTCTAACGTATAATTAAATTGTTAGTACAACTGTTTGTTTCTTCACCATCAACATATCACACTGACCACTGATTGTTCTAAAAGTTAAATGTCTTGACATTACAGAAATTTTGTTTTTATTTGTTTGTTTTTTATTGGATTTATCATCACCGGGGTTAAACGCCGTTTTTAAAAAATGTTCCAGTTATATATTTATCCAATTTTTCATGGAAGGGTATGACCTGCTGCGACCGGAATTCCAACCCCGATCTCCTGGTTACAATTCCAGTGCACTAACCACTGGACCACGGCCGCGGCACCTTTACAGAAGTAGACTGAAACATCATCAGTAAGTTGGAGTAGGTCGCGCATGAAAATTCGTCCATTCACTGATTTGCAACATACATTTTTACTAAACCTACAACACCAACATACCCGTTCTATTAAATTGTGACATTAGTTAACAGTCAGGCATTCTGAATTAGGCAGTGTTTAATTTCTTGTCAAATATACTTAAATACACAATACAAATATACACGCTTTAAAAACGCAAGTTTGTTATCACATGAGAATTCATGCTGGATTAATTTGATTACATGTACACTAAAAAAGGACACAAAGGAATTACTATTTTATAGTGTTCCAATAATTCCACTGACAAATCACTTACGTTCAGTTAAACGTTCTCATTTTATACAATATTTAAACAGGGAAGTTTTAATCAAATAGGTGTTTTCCAGTCAGGCACAAAAAATGCGACACATTTAAAAGCTTACGTTTTTAAAGCTGAAAAATATTTTATTTTAATCACAAAACTCCCATTAGTCGCTACGAAAATGATATAGTAAAGACAAAACGCATACATTCGTTGTATTAGTCAGGGGGACAAGATGATTCATTCCGCATATAATTAAATTGAATAATGACACACGAGACAAACAAACAAACAGAAAAAAAAACTATCAACAAAAAGTCAAGGTCCGCATTCTTTGGTTTATTATTGATCAAGATCCATAAAAATATTCCTTATAATTATATCATATAATTTTCTAATTGACGGTATCACCTAATTACAGATATGAAAGATGGCATTTGGTGACTCTCAGTTTTTATGGTGATATCTGCACAGGATAATCACGCATTTTGCAGTGGGCTTATCGCTCTTTATTTTCCCAATTATATTATTAATACCGTATGATATTTGTTGTTAATAGTTTAATCAATGGGTTACCTTTTTTATTAGCCGTACTTTATTTACATCGATTATGAAACAAGTCGTTAAGTCGTACATTAGGGCAGAAAAAGTGCCGTGTTTAGGGTTACGCGATTTGATTCTATTCTGCTGCCGACCCGAACGTTTCTAAACAGAAAATCCAATGAACGAAAATTTTTGGTACGAATCAAACATATTATTCTCAAAGAAGATAATAATAGAATAGTGTTTACTCTATTTTTTGGTAAAATATCCCTACATGCGATTATTTTTTTCTAACCTTAGAGAAATAAATTTATACAAGTTTATTGTCAAAGAGAAACCATCATTCAATCAAACATCCTCTGGGATTATGTGTCAAACGTTCTAGTCTTGGTCTAATATACCTCCAATAAGGGATTTTATATCTATTTGTTTGTTTGGAAAGAATTTAACGCAGATTGTCTATAGTGGTTCAGCTATGAACGGCAGATAGTGCAACCATCCGTTGCCCCTGGGGTTTCTATCAGAACTTTGACACCCCCTCTAAATACATAATCAATCGTACATTCACCTCTACCAGCTGACAAGAGATCGCTATAACAATCGAAAGAAAACACAACGTTTTTTTTATTTTCAAACAAGGGACAACAAGATTTTTAAGCTAAAATAGATTTCTTAGTAATTATATGTCTATAAAATTGACCCCAATGAATAAAAAATGTTCATTTTATTATAATGTCGATTAAATTGTCACCAGAGTCTTGGACTTTCAACCTCTCTACCAATAGTCCTGTTCAAAAGAGGCTGAGCGAACCAGCAGTTAAACGGAATACTGATACGGGTACGATTCTTTTAAAGGTACAAACTATATATTTAATTTAATTTAATAAAGTTAGTTAATATTCATATGACTAAGAAGTAACAGTTTAAAGATTTGATAATGTTACGAAGAGTTCACATACTTGGTGACTGGTACACCGTAATACCTCCGCTTCTACATGGTATCCAAAATTGTGCTTAAATAGCTCAAAATAAATTTCGAAAAAAAATCAGACCGATAAGAATAATGTAATATAATTCATTTAAAAATATGATTGTTGACAAATTATTAGAGTAAAATGAAAATCCATCATAAATGCAAGTGAAGGACGATATTCTTGCTCATTTATATAATTCATTAAAAGTCAATAAAGCCAAACAATAGTCGTGTTTCTGGTTACTCGACTGAACCTATATTTTGGAGTCGTCGCAAAATCCATAGTAGGAAAATATTTGGGGACGAATCTAAACCCTCAAAGGATGAAAGTTATTAGAAAAGTTTTTTTTAAACTTAGTTCCGGCCATATTGAAAATATTTTCTAGTAAAACACGCCTTGGAAATTACTCATAATTTTTATAAGAAAACTGACATCTAATATTGTGCTATATTTTTGATCTGTAGTGAATAAAACTATCACATTCATGTAGTGTAGTAACGGATAATTTGCAGGGAGTCGTTCATTTTTCGTGATGTGGATGACAAATTGCAAATAAACGCTTAAACAATGTCACTGATACTTGGCAATATATTTGGTAGAATTTAATCGTCGAAGAAAAATCGTAAGATTTTCTAAAATATTTACACATATACGGCATTTACTTTCAGTACGCGGTAAAATTATGTTCGATTCTAGAGCTTTTAAAGTAAAATTTTAATACAGAATAGCTTTTACTAAAATTTAAATGAGTGGATAACACAAATCATTGTTTTCTGCCCCAGGGATTCATACTTTATTTTAGTTGTATAAGGCCTATACATTTTAGCTCCTGTCCTTTATCACGTTTGGACTGAATTTGAATTTTATTTATACAAAACACTTAACTAGTACATATTCGCTATTGTAACTGAAATGAAATGAAATATTGAAACACATTGCTTTAAACGATGCTTCTTTGTAAAACGTTTAGTGGCAGATGACAACCTCATTTGTGTTGCTTGGGTTAACCAATTAAAGGAGTCAAAATCATATGTACCTTATTTCAAATGGGTCCCAGATGATAATGATATAATATCATGAAATTTCCAGTAAAATTGAAAAAATAATAATTTTTAAGGTAAATTTTAAGGTATATCTACTCACAATCAAAAGGAATGGTGTCAAATACTGATCCCTGAATGATCAAATAAAGGTCGTGGGATTTTTACCTCTTTACTTTTCAAATTATCAATCCTCGGAATAATTGAAAAGTGCGACAAAAAGCAATAAATTGTGAATACTATAAGTAAATAATCGCTTTTTAACAATCCTGGAATTCTTCAATAATAGGAAAGTGTAAGATACACAATTCCAGACCAGCTTCTGAACAATTCCATTTACTTGTTATGACACTCCAAATCTGTATTTTATATCCCGGTTCTATGTTTAAGAAAAGCGACGACAGTTAATCTGATGATGTTTATGTTAGAGCCCATAAATGCAGAAGCTACTGAAATCTACATTCAACAAGATCGACTATTTGTTCTTGTTCCTAGGGAAACCTCCACCATATTGTTTGATATACAATAAACCTTAACGTAAAAAACACCACACCATAATAACGACGTACTTTACCCTGGACCGTTAGGAGAAGTTTATATTAATAGTGGATTTTCGCATCTTTGTATAGACTAGTTGACTCCACTTGATTTTATTTCATTAGTTCATAGTCCATAACTTGAAGTATTTGTTTAATTGTACCCATTTGTTCCGGCTAAATCGATGGTCCTCATCTCTGGCATATGTAAAGGTGTCTGTCGCTTACGAGAGACCACATTAGTAGCGACCTGTGCGCACAGGAACAGAGAAACTAGATTGAAGTCAAGTATTCCTCAGAAACTGCTTCAAAGCGGATGACGTCGTAACCATACATACAACATCCTTAAATCAGGGGCTCTCCTTACACACCACGAGGTTATGATATAAAATAATATTGAGATGATGTAGTAAAAGAGCTGGGTAACCATGAATAATGCTAATGCATGTAAGCGAATTAAGAACCGAAAATTGCACAAAAATAAAACATTTACATAAAAACAGGAAACAATAATATACTTTGTACGATTATAGGTGCATATAGAATGTAAATATATCATTGTGTTGATTTAATTAACTTCTTTGTATACAGCCGTACGTGTCAATTTTATGAATGTTTTTATTCTACATTTCAACAAAATTAATCGTTAACTGACCTATGCAAAATAATGAACGATTTAATGTCTAACAGAAAACGTTTAATTAAACAGTCTAGACAATGAAAATGTCTATTTCTACGTAACAACATATGCATGCATCAAGATAATTAGTGTTTTAGCGAAGGCATGAAATTTGCTCTGTCTAGAATGCAACGATTCAAATATTGTGATATAGCCATGAAATAACTAATATTAGTATTATCACCGTATGCCTTGTTTGGTGGTTCAATTTTATAAGCCATATCGCTGCTGAATAGATGACAAATGTGCTCCTGTGAACCATGCACCTCGAAAGGAAATTCAAAACATTACACTACCAAAAGGCACCATCATGTTAAAATTCTTTATGATTAAACTAACTCAATGTTACTAAATTTGTCCCAAAATGTATCATTTTATTTGACTTTGAAGTGTAGTTTGACGAAGGACACTAACAATTGCTTGCGTTTAGTGGCCATGCTGTTACTAAATTCTGATACATTGGATTATCAGACAGTGATGTTGGACAATTCCAGTGTAGTGCCTTTTACCTTGGTTGTTTTTATTTCGAACTTATTTAGTGAAGTGTTTAGGTAGTTGCACTCTCATTGTTGTGGAAGGTGTAGTGTAGCCGTGTTTGTCCGACACAACATCCCTCTGATATCAACAACAGTCGGTCTCAGCCCAAAGTCATGGGTGACATGTGTATTTCAATGGTTCAATGGTATTAACAATATTTTTCCTTTCATTTCTCTATTGTTCTAGTGTTCATTAATCTCACTATCACTATCAAACGATCAAATACAAGGCAGACTGTTATAAGACATATCCCAGGCGTGTACGATGACACTGCCCTATGGCATTACGTCGCTATTTAGAGTTTTGTTTACTGCCCATGTTAGAATGAATATTTTTGTTGTTTTCTTACCTCACATGTATACGAAAATTCAGTATCTAGGTCATCTCATCATGTCGATTGATAAGATAATCTTACGGCGAAGATAATCTTTCTGATTTCGAATTTATTTACCTCAGTAGAAAACATGTGATATCACTGGTCATACTTAGTTAGGAGCCAAGTAAGTGTGACACAAATATATCTGCACCTGTTTCTTTATGCTGGGAACTTATTCAAGCCCGCAAAAAACCTTTATTTGTAAGGAAACTGCATTGCTTTTTCAGCATCATGGTTTGGACGATACACTTACTTTACGCTTCTCGCTTAATGTTTGTTAACCAGTATAAATATACTTGAGATAGTGTATTGTGAATTAATAAATTGGCAATGGAATGTTACTTTCCACTGCCCGATGTATCTCCGACTGTTTTAGCTGATTGCACCTACCGCCGCGTACTGTTACCATTGGCTGTGAATCAGTTTTCAATGCACCATGTTCTGTTTTGCTATTTGCGCTTGTCGTACATACGCTTCATGGCAAAAGACGTTTCGTGTTCATGTTCTGCGTATCGCACTAGGTCCTTGTTTCTTGTCTTGAACAATGTGTCATAGAATGTTTGCTGTAGACTGTCTCGAGGACCACACATTATTTTTAGTTCATGTGCAGTGTATAGTCTGGCAACGACCTGTGAATGGTAAAAAATCAGCTAAGTCCATTCTCTAGGGTGAGTGGCATTTCGATGATTTCCGCGATATATAAATTACAGTTATTTGTCCGTTTTGATTGAGATTAAGGTTATGTTTAGAAAAGTACTAGGTCATTGTATTACTTACCCCTATTTTATAGAGTGGAACAATCCTTGACCATTCGTCACACCTCACTGCCCGATTTCTGTCTATACCATAGAATGTTTGTTCAAATGCACCGCACATTATTTCTTGTCTTGTAATGTGTATCATAGAATATTTGTTTTACACAGTGTCGTCGACTACTTATTGTTTGTTTTGTTAATGTTCAGCGTGTCGTGGAATGTTTGTTTTACACTGACTCGTAGACCACACATTGTTTCTTGTCTTGTACAATGTGGTACAGAAAGCTTGCTGTAAACTATCTCGTGGACTACATTTTTGTCAACGTACAGTGTATCACAGAATGGGTTTGTTTTACACTGTGTCGTCGATCACACATTGTTTCTTGTCTGTATTGTACAGTGTGTCACGTAATGTTTGCGGTAAACCACACACCTTTTGTCTACGTATCATAGAATCACGATTTGTTTTACACCGTGTCGTGGACCACACATTGTCGTCGTTGGTCACAGCGCAATGGTCCAGTCATTTTAACAAGCTGCATCTTCTCTTATCAGAGGAATACTATTGGCTAACCATCCTGCAAATCTGCAAATCTCATAATATCCCACACATTCATTCTTAAGATGTAATCAGCTATGTAATATCTTACACTTTGATAGCTAGATTTCCAACATGGCAGGTGGATAGATTTGTAACATGTAATGTAACAACACCGCACCACCGTGTGTGGCTAATGATGATGTACAAAAGTTAATCAGGTCACATGTACTTACAGATAAACTTTCACGTCTTCATTAATAAAGATTTCGGCGTAATTAGTGAGACATGTAATGAAGGTATAATAATAGTTTTGTGTGCTTTTAAAATGTTTGATACGCACGCAGTATTAATGGTGTATAACATTTTAATATTTCCACAAATATAATTGTTCATTTGTAATTTTAATACGCGTTGCACTATCATATAGTTTGATAAATCGACAATAATTTGGTGGTGTTGTTGTTGTAGATAATGGCATATTGTAGTTCAAAAGTTGGCAGCGTCATAACGTTATATGTATATTGTATTATAATATATATGTATTATAATACAATATATTATGTACATCTGTATCTAAGTGTGCTCAATAATATACTGTTAACATAACATAATATCAACATAATATTGTATTATGATACATATATATATATATATATATATATTATGATTAATTATAATACAATATTATGTTAATATTATGTTATGTTAACAGTAAATTATTGAGCACACTTAGATACAGATGTACATAATTAAAATACGATTTGTTTGTAAGCATCTCACTATTGCGAGTGACAATATGTTCGTGACGTCTGAAGTTATACGCTATCATTTTGAGTGCGTGTTAATCGATGTAGCACGCCTAAAAATGTAATTTGGATTGTTTTTTTTTCAAGGATGCACTAAGCATTTGCTTATAAACTTGTAAACAATCACGGAAACATCAATGGCTATTCTCTCGGTATTTTATCTATGTCAACGTGTTAATTATTTCCTTTGATGGGGTAGAAACAAGTGTACCTACGTTTTATATCAGTATACTGATCGTGTAGAAGGTCAAGAGTGTCAGGCTTTGAAGTATTTCACCGAGTTGAAAGTATTTAAATACAAAGCATGTGTAGTGATAGTAACTTAAATCTATACTATCAAATCTTTGGCACTTACTTATCATTATTTATCATCATGAAACTAGAATAAGGCCGATCTTGTTAAACAGAAGGTTTTACATCCCCATTGTAATCCTAGTTCTGGGACTTGAGGTTTTAAGGCTGGTGTTGAGGATTTATTTCATATTTATTGTTTAAAGGTTGGTGCATCTTGTCTGTTTATTCTGAGCGCAGCCTTAAAATTGACCAATCAAAAGACTTTCGGAGACAGATATCTGAAATCACTTTTTAACTTAGTCATAGTTCCAGGCTTTCCAGCAGTACATTTGTAAAACCTATGTAATGGGACTGTTTAGCTGACTGCAAAAGTGCTTCTGCGCTTGTGGACACCACAAGCCCAATCATAGCCCAATCTTTCCTCATTGTCTAAAACTGGCTGGACCATGCTCCAGTGACATCCACATTGACAGCTAAACATCCTAATTGACCTCTACCGCAATTTAAACTCTTTAACACATTTACAAAAAAACGTTACATACTTTTCCAAAAATTACATAATGGATAAAAGACTACCAATACTAGGGGGAGGGGGGGGGTAAAGAAAAAAAGGAGCATGTTTAAAAACTATGAAAAACTACGAATGCTGGAAAGCCTGTTGTTCTTAATTCATCAATAGATAAACACAGGATATACGCTGGAATTTTAAAACAATTGTGCATAAGGCCCTTTAACTATGGTACATTATGGTACATTGAATAGGCTAAATACTATAAGTCAGATTTGATTAAAAACAGACCATTATATCGATCGTATTGTTTATATAACGGACCGGAAAATAATGAGATATACTCTGATCGCAAATAATTTACTAGTTTCTTTTATCTTTGTACCAAGAAAATACAATAAAGTGCAAAACTCGTACTGCTGCTGTTGTTCGTAAACTACATTCAAATAGACAGTTAATTTCAAGAGAGCATGCATCCACTGGTTTATGTGCTGTCACATTTTTTTCTATTACAAAACAGAAAGGCATGTTTTCGAATGTTGCCGGAGATACTTATCTCTGTTGGAAGATAATTGCAATTTGAGAGGGAAGCATTAAAATAATTCTGACACTTCTCTGTTTTGTCTGGCCTGACCACTTGATTTTCTTCACTGTGATAATGGACTTGTAAAATATACCTTGAAATAAAAGGGACCGTTATCAAGATATCTAAGAAAAGTGAAGATATGCATCTATCAAAGTGCATTCACCTGTGACGTCTTAATGAGGAAGGTCCTCTTGTATGAGCAGGTTATTGGAATTATAATACAGTACATGAACAATTAATTGTCAATACACCATCACAGTGAAAGTAGTTAAGACATGGGAAATTGTTATACATGAAATATCCTGCATAAATTCTTGATATTTCATACAGTTGATCTGGTTTTAAGAGGAATAATTTTACTCAACGTGATTTCATCGCAATCGGGTTCATAAGGTCACTCATAATAGCAATATCCATCATGATACTTGTATTAAATCTACCGTACAATACCAACAGGTTGTTTGGTCTATTATAGGTCAATGGCAGCAACTTCATTCAACTATTCACACAATTTGGTACGCACTGTTCGTTTCTTTGTACGAAAATATAAATTTGTTCGAATTCATAATTCACACTTCCAAGCTATCAAATTTGAAATCGTCAGTTTATGAGTGACGAAAAACGACCTTTACGTTTTTTCTCCGAGAAATGCAACAATAAATCGTATTATGTTAGTACCGTAATGTCTGGTAACTAACACAATCTTTAAAAAATCAAATGATCAATGTTAACTATTGAGAACTTCTTTCATAGAAATTCACCAAAGCTAATAATTCACCCATTTAAATGATAAATTCCTTTGATTTCAGCAAGAGTCTCTTTTTCGGCAGTTAACACCCAAAACATTGGACAGTGTTTCAGCCTCTGAAGTAAGCATGTTGTCTTTGGTTTTATATCAGTACAAGAAAGCCTGTCAGCAAAACTATGTTTCATCAGAACAACCTATCATATTTATATGAATGTACCTGGGCACACGAATTAAAGTAACGTATATTGTTTAATTCTGTTATCATCAAATTAGTTCGTATTCTTAGTTTCATAAATTGTATTGACAGAATTTCTAAAGACACATCGCTATTGGTCGTGATTAGAACTTCCACAGCTATTTTGATCTTTAACGATTCTTTGACAAACAACATTATCTTTATAAAGGAATTAACATACACACAATGCACAAATCAAAGCACTGACATTTTTCTTCTGTCGATGATTTGAAATGTGCTTTATTACACTGACCGGTTAATAATTTGACACTTTTTTAATTTAGTGAAGGGGATATGTCGTTTGTATGATCTACAATGGGTGTAAAATGATTATTTTTGGAAATCTGAATTAAGAAACTGTCTTCCCCACATTGAGACTAATAAAACGGGTTGTTCTAAACATTCATTGTTTTGTTTTATCTAGTTGTTAATTATCACTAAAAGACAAGGGTATAAGGAGCATGTTGTTACCATCTGGTCATGCTAGCATCTGTCGTAGAAACTTCAAAGTCTGAATGCTGTGAACACCAGCTATTCAAGGGAATGTACACTTCGGATCTTGTTCATAAACGCAATAAGACAAACACAGTTAACTACCATTAATAGGGATAATAGAGATTATAAATGATAAAACAACAATAATAATAATGTACGATGTTTTATTAGTAAAACAAGTATAATTCATGCAAATAAATTAATGCTTTACATTGAAATACTCATTTACAAGTACTAATACTAACACTATACTAATGAGAATTACATTGAAATACTCATTTACAAGTACTAATACTGACACTATACTGATGAGAATTACATTGAAATACTCAGTTACAAGTACTAATACTGACACTATACTAATGAGAATTACATTGAAAAACTCATTTACAAGTACTAAAACTGACACTATACTATTGAGAATTACATTGAAAAACTCATTTACAAGTACTAATACTGACACTATACTAATGAGAATTACATTGAAAAACTCATTTACAAGTACTAATACTGACACTATACTAATGAGAATTACATTGAAAAACTCATTTACAAGTACTAATACTGACACTATACTAATGAGAATTACATTAAAATACTCATTTACAAGTACTAATACTGACACTATACTAATGAGAATTACATTGAAATACTCATTTACAAGTACTAATACTAACACTATACTAATGAGAATTACATTGAAAAACTCATTTACAAGTACTAATACTGACACTATACTGATGAGAATTACAATGAAATAGATAACGAAAACCTGAGGTGATTTAGCAAACGGCTATACTTGGTGGCGATCGGCTGATTTGTATCAACTGTGGTCTAAACACGGATTAAACTCACTGTCAAAACGAAAATATAACACTCCCGATTCATTGCATTCATTTACGCAACTGCGTACTTTGTATTTTTTCCATATGAACTTTGATACTAGTCAACACTACATTAGTTATATTTATCTGCATATTTGACACTACAGGTTACACAATAATTAGTTCTTCTGCGTAGATTAAAAAGTATAAAAATGGCACTCACGCATGATTTACTTTATTGATTTGTTTGTTTGGTCTATTATACAAGTTTAAATTGTTCTTAACAACAGATGATCTCTTTGGTATTTCTGTTTAATCGAATAAAGTAAAAAAAAATACTGTATTTAGTACAGGTTTAAAATTATCTCGATCAGATTTAATTAGGTTCTATATCAAGCTTAGATTGTCAACAGAAATACATGTGCACATGCAAAAAAGACAACTAGGAAAAATATTCCTGGTAAGCACTGTCCTGTCATAATTTTGTTGATCTGATGAAACACACGAGAAAGTATCGGTTATTTTTCTAACCTTTTTTCACTGGGTTTAACGCCATTTTTTAACAATTTTCAATTATATATGGCGACCGGTTCACCTAACCAGTTTTCCTGGACTGCATACTAATAGTACTAACGTACCCTTTCACAAGGAACCGGCAACTTCTTCACATATGGAGGAAAATCAACTTTTCTTCAAATTTTCATGGAAGGGTATGACCTGCCGCGACCGAATTTGAACCCGGATCGCGGGTTACAATCCAGCGAACTAGCCATTGGACCACGGTCAGTTCAAATACAGATTATTAAGCAAGAAACTTACAGTAACATTGTATATTTTTTAAATAAGCACATTGATAGTATTCCACAGGTTGTTTAAGAGTTGTATATACACAGCGAGAAAGGTAGCAACAGCTCATTGTTGATCAGTAATTGGTTAACAGCTAATTCAGGTATTGTCCAAACAATGGCTTATACAAAACAACCATCTTTAAAGACGTAGTAACCAAAACAAATTCTATGACTATGTTGTCGTGACAAATGCGTAACTTTTTTTATATTTGCATTTCAATAACGGGAAACAAAATGTTTTATGGTTTGTGTATGTGGTCGTACAATCATGATTCAATTTCCTCTGTGTGCCCGTTTCGTCCCAAGTCAATCGTACTTTTTTCCCAGTTTAGCGTCATGCAGTATTTTGGCTGTTAAAAACTATTTTCGCATTACACACTAAAAACGTAAATAAATGCCAATTTCTTTACTTTATACCTTCAAAGTATTCCCCGTGACTAGAAATACATATTTTCAGTCGATAATTCCATTTCCGAAAGGCGTCACTTTACGCTGATTTGAGTATAGTGCTAAGGTACTGGAAAGCAGCAGAACCCAATACCTGTCTCGACTGATATTTTCGACCAGCAAGGTAATTTTTCAGTTATGGAAAGAGAACAATGTCGCGGGGAGCAAGATCTGGAGAATATGGTGAACGAGGGAGAAAATTGACTTTCTCTTGTTTTAAAAAGTTGGAAACTATTGTGGAGGTATGGGCCGGGACGTTGTCATGGAGAAGACGAACGTGTTTGAACCCTGTGATCGGACGTCGTTTTTGGTGGTACTCTTTCAGTGTCTTCAGCACGACGTCTCTGTAGTACTTCCGTTATGCTTTTACCCCTTTTGACTGGGACTTCAATTGAAAAGAAAATAGCTCACAAAATCTTCTTGTGCGTTTTGCAATAATGGGTCTTTTTCAGTTTCTGGTTGCCCATATCTTATTACTTTATTTTCGTATTGGCTCAAAATAGTGAATCAAGGTTTCATATCCAGTTACTTCATTAGCTAACATGAATTCTGGAAACATTTTGAGAAGTTTTTTTTGGCAATTTTAATCCGTTGCTTCCTTCGATCATCTGTTACCCATCTAGCACTAATCTTTCTAACATTCAGTGTTTTCTCCAGAATAAATTGTACACTTGATAGTGATATACCTACCATCCGTACTATATCAAGCACCATATACCTAGCATCTTTCTCAGTGATTTCTTTTACTTTGGCGACGTTTTCTTTTGGGGTCGCTCGCTTTGGTCTGCCTGCTTTTTGCGCATTTTCAACAGATTGTAGGCCGGAGTCAAATTTCTCTTTCCACTGACGAACATTGTCATAAGACAGCGAAGTGTTACCATAAACAACCGTAATTTCGCTGAGATATCTTTCAACGAAAAACCAAGTAAGATGATAACAACATAAAAATAATAAAATCATGAAATGACTTTAAAAACATAAATTACAACAATAAAGATATAGAAAATATGAAAATTCATCAAATTTTATATCGAATGCAACATCTGTAAGGTGTGCATGTGGATGATTATACTGAAATAAAACAAATATGAGTGTATTATTGTAATATAATGATTTAATGGAGGTTAAATGTAAGTAAATGAATGATACAATGACAAATGGAAACAAACAAAACATAACCGGATGTATCAACTATGAGGTGTGGTGGACCATTATGACTACCTGGCAGAATACCTGATCCAGCAACATTCTCCCTTCCGCGGAAAATGTCGTCCCGACAATTCAAAACTTTACTGAGATATATTGCCAAATATGAACAAGGTAAAATAAAATTGAGCTATTTTCACCAATCAAAGTTAACCAAGACCTATAGTCAAAAAATAACAACAAGGTACAAATACTCTTACAATACAAACAATATCATAATAACCTACTGTTAAAGAAACAAATAAATGCAAACTAACAACTACCATCAAGTGTATAAATATTTACATCTGACTACACAAGCCACAGCCAACCTCACAAGCCTATTTAAAAGTAATACATACAATTTACAACCTATTTTGTATAGTAAACTTTAGTTCTACTCACACATAAGCAGACTATACATCTACTAAACAAACATTCATAACAAAAGATTAGCCTGTGTTCAAACACAGTGTGTACACAGTGTTATCTGACAACAATCACATAGGGTGAAATTGGACTTGTTGCCAATTTACAATCAACAATATTTGTATAAACAATCAAGCTTTACACCTAACTAGTTGGTTGGTTGTATTGGGGTTTAACGCCGTTTTTCAACAATTTTTCAGTTATATACGGCGACCAGTTCACCTAACCAGTTCTCCTGGACTGTATACTAACCAGTACTAACTTACCCTTCACAAGGAGCCGGCCACTTCTCCACATAAGGAGGAAAATCGACATTTTTGTCAAATTTTCATGGAAGGGTATGACCTGCCGCGACTGGGATTCGAACCCGGATCTCCGGGCTGCAAGTCCAGCGCACTAACCAGTGGACCACGGCCGCGGCTACCTAACTAGTTATGTCAACTTTACACATGACATCAAGTCTGTAAAGGAAACTTTATTTTAATTTACTTGTACAATGTATAAATGTAACAACACTGCTGTGTTGGGGGAAGTGCCAGCTAACTCAGCCTTGTCGTGAGTTACAGAAGGTTTAAAATAGATTTGAAGGTCTATAAGAATAATACGTATTTTTCACACATTTATTGGTTAGGTATTCAATCACTTATTCATCCACTCATCAAACTACCAAGATCTGAAATCATACATACAAATACAACAAATTACTAAAAAAATACAATTACATCAAATCAAGATAATTACACATTATAATACATACAAACAGACAGGCACTTGCATGACATTTTGTTTTCTTTGGGCAGACAAATATTTCAGTGCATAGTGGGTTTTACAGAGTTATTATTTTAAAATATAAAAAACATACAACTTATAAAAACAACCTTTAAATGATCCATCAAGTATGCATCAATGCAAATACAGCAAAGACATAAAATAAGGTAAACCATTACAACAACTTACAAATACATGTATATGGTATTTATCTTAGTCATCCAATCAATCATTCATATTCATCAATCATTCCATCAGTACTGTAAATTAGTTAGAAGAAGTATTCATGCAAGATGTTAAAAGAAATGTTAGAATTACAATGACGATCATCAAGAAATATTTAAATTAACGCGGGAAATAATAAAACTACAGACAGCTTTGAATGCACGAAAATTGAACCAATTTTTAACCAAGCATGCTTAATAATGTTCGGCTCTGACATACCATTCCTTCCCCTGTTCTCGACTTACTAATGTCGGCTATCTGACAAAGCTATTTGATAATCAAAGTTTTTGTCCCGGTCGCTATGCAGAAGACTAGGGAACCCATAATGGCAGATGAATTGTTCAAAGAGAACTTTTGCTGTGGTATGAGCAGTTTTATTGCGTGTAGTAATATTCTGAGCGTAATGGGTAAAATGATACGTAATGACTAGTACCCGTTCGTAGTCACTAGATATCATCACAATAGAAAGAAAATCCACACACACCAGTTCCATAGGTTATGTCGATGTTACTTATACTTACTTCAATGCTCGTCACACCGGGGACTTTCAACGATTGCATCAGGGAATTGCTCACTCTCCATTCAATGAAAAATTTCATGTTAAGTCGATAAATCATGGATATTATCAAGAAGGTAGTCCTATCCCGACCCTGATGTCCAGCCACATCTTGTAAACCTGAAAAAATAACATCATAAGCTAGGTAAAACAAGCTGAAGAACAGAAAAAAGACATGCATTCGTACCAAGGCATTTCGTCCGATTCGTTCCTTTTGCCCGGATTCGTCTAGCAGGGTCAGTTCGTACTTTTCCTCTGTTTTATTCCAGGTCAATTCGTACTTGGATTGGTCCTAACCTAATTCGCACTTTTCTTCCGATTCGTACTAAAATTGCGATCGCCCGTGGTAACCAGATATCGTTTTTTTCTTTAATCACCCATCACCGCTAAGTGTATGCGTTCGAAAATCGCTAGGCTACAACGACGTCATGACGTCACAATTTATGACGCTTGCCTTAGTAACGCGAACGTCATTTCTTCAAAGTCTTGAGGGAATACAGCGGCCAAATATGGGCTGCTTTGCATTCCTCAAGAGAAATAAAGAGAAAAAGCTGGAAAAGAAAAGAAGAGCAATAGCTGCTAGAGCCACACGTAGTAAGTGATATGCTTGATACAATTTGTTTGGTTATTCATATATGAAATATTCAGGATTCGAATCTTGTTTGTTGTGGTGTATTGATGTCTTAGTTATAGTTCTAGTAAAGAAAGATTAAGCTTGGATTTGTTTTAAAACATCCATTTTAATTCAAGTGGATATAGAAACGACTGGAATATTGTCAAATATCAATTGTGGATGAGTCTAAAACTAATTTAATGTATTTATATTTTATTTCTATAGTTTTATAGTTAGACATTTATATTGAGACTCGATTTTGTTGCTTTCATTTCTTGGGTGTGCCGTGCATTTTTCACTACTTTTCTTTCAATTTTTCTTTTAAAGTAAAAAATGGAAAGATGAATTGTTTCATATTTTTATTTCTATCTTTTGCCGAATTTATATTTTTATTTGGGATTTATAACTTGCATTTTGATTTTGGGGTAAATAATAATACTTCTATACTTGTAATTGTGTAAGTGTAATATCGTAAATATTGTGTAATATATGTTCCATAAATGCCTGATTAATGCTTAAGCGTGTGACCTGCAAGTAAATTATCTTAGTTTTCTGCTTCTGCTTGCAAGTCAGCTGCTCTACCAACTGAGCTAATAGGGCTGACGAGAATACAAAGTAATATAAACACGTGTATAATATATACAGCCCTGTTACAATCCTCATTCCTTTAAATTTATTAAGCGACAACCACAGGTTCTGTAAGCTAACCATCACTTCACCTTAGCTCTAGGATTCCAAGGCTAGCCGCACACTCACGACACCAATGTAATAGGAGGCAGAAAATAAAGTTCCCGATGCGGGGCTCGAACCCGCGACCTTCTGCTTGCAAGTCAGCTGCTCTGCCAACTGAGCTAATCTGGATGACGGGCATAAAAACTAATATAAACACATATATTATATATTCAACACTGTTACATAAGAAAAATAACGGATAATATGAAGTACACCTTTTTCATATTGTACAATTCTACACGTGGTGAAGGATGTTAAAATATCTTTCCTTTGTACTACGTGGGATTTGGGATTGGGGTTTGTGGTTAGGTTATATTTTGGGAAAGGTGGGATTATTTGTATTTGTTTTTTTTTCTAGAAATCCTTTTTTTTATAGTGTTATATGTCATATAAAGGAGTGTATCACTGCACTAATTCTATTTCAGACAGGTTGCCTGTAAAGAGAACCACTACAGGCGGTGTCTCCTTCGGCGTGGATTTCGGCACAAGACCACCAACTCCTTTCCGGGGTTCGACCCCCAGACCTGGACCTAAATATGTATGTTGGGATATTAGTTTGTTTAAAAAGTATTTTACTGATGCTTTTTTACTTCACATAAAACATGTCCATGTTTCAATGAAAATATCATACTCCATACATGTACAAAAAGATTCTGCGCAAAGATTAACCGTAGGTCCGAAAAACTCGATCTTGATATTGCATTGGACTCATCATCAAGATGAAATTTAAAGGCAGTGTTAAAAACCGGTTCGAAATTAAGTGTTCGTTATAATGAAATGACCGTAATATTGAAGTGGCCCCTAAATGAGGTTCTTCTGTAATTGAACAGTGTATATTTAAAGCTGCTATTAATACATAAAACATGTACTTATGGTCGGCTCTGAATAAAAAATAAAAAGGCTTTAAAGACCAGTAGTTTGTCATGCAATGAAAGATCTGTTTTTAATAGACCACTTTTTACTGCTCAAAAGATAGTCTATATGGGTTGGCGTGACGATGCTAGATAGTCACTCAATTGTAATTTGCTAAAGCATGTAAGTCAGCTACATCAGTCGACCTTTGCACAGTCTTTGATCTAACAGTTTGTTCATAACACTAATTACGCTATCTTTTAATTCTATTTTCACTGTTCCTTCATTCGTCTCCGAAAAGATTTGTTTTCGACGATATTTATTACTGTACCGTATTTTCTCCGATTTTGTAACTCTCAATTGAATGTTGTATTATATTTGTAAATAGGTTTAAATCGCATCGTATATTTAACAATTAATTACTGTAACAGGTGTCCATGGAAGAAAGACTTCGTGCCTGGGAGACAAGGAGAGCAGCCATGCTTGAACAAAAAGTGCTCTTTGCACGACAAACTGCCGTAAAAAGGTATTATTTATTGTAAATATAGACACTGCGTAGTTCTGTGTGATATTCGTGATATTCTTGTAGAAACCCTATATTAATGTACTGTGCTCAATTGAATTATTAGGCTGAGTGTGATATCCACCAGAACCGATTTATTTTCGCACGAAATAGAATTACCAGCATAACCTGATATCACAAAATTTGGGATGTCCGCATAAATTTATTTATAATTATTTGCTATTAGGACGAACGACAAATGAAACTTTAGTCATCAACCATTACATAACCTGAACTCATTTCTTTCCTTAATTAACTAATAAAATGAATATGTTACGTATTTTCTCCTTCCAGGGCAGAAGTTCTTCAAAAGAAAGAAAAGTTAGAAAGCCTTGAAACTGTGATGGAAGTGGACGAAGGCGGGGATGTCACTCCCCGGGAGGATGGGCACACTGCCCCCTCCCCGTCCGCTTAAGTTTCAACGTGACGTGCCGACCAACCATCGATGATGCGACAGTCATAATTTTTTCATTTCATTCTGCCTATTTTAGTAAGATCCTATTTTTTGTGGTGTGGGTTAAAAGGTGTCTGATTTTGTTGAAAAAGTTTTGCCATGTCATTTCCAGAGCGGTGCTGGTAAACTGTGTGACAAGGTGGTCTTGCACGAACAGGGCGTCGTTCGTAGATGAGGAAACACAATATGAATGTCCTGAGTTCATTTTTAGCATTTATCTGTCCTGTGTCCTGTCTCTTTGGGTAAGCGTTTGTGGATGTGATATACGTCCAATGCTTGCAAAGTCTGAAATTACGAGCATGCAGGCTTGGGGTTCTACCAGTCTTTCAGTTGTCATATTTGGTAAATCACGTGACTGTTAGTGGCGTCAGTTATCAGTCAATAGCTGAACGCCGTGTACTGACAGATCATGTGGTTACTCAAATGTCATACGGTCGTAAGGTACATCGGCTGATATAGTAGCCGAGATTGAACCATATATTAACAAATAACGTCGTCTCGTTTTCAAATTACTACCCACTGAGTCAGTGCATGAGACAGAAGGAGGCTGAGAATGGGTCTGGGGCAAACATAATGGTGCTGTCTCGTCTACTTACGACGTCCTTTTCATATAAGACAACCCTGATACACAGTGAAATCTAAACTGTCAAGGAAATACTGTGGCAAGATGATTTTATGCTATTCAGACACAAAAATATTCAAAGTCGTGGAAAATAAAATGCAACATCTTTATGTTCCAACATATATTTCGGGTAAATAATTAAAATTATTCTGTTTTTTTGTTCACTTCAAAAATATCACCCAATAGCTGTCGGGGAGATGTGTTGGTCGGAAACAAAAAAATATAAAAAAGTTAAAAAGTAAAAAAAAATAAAATAAAAGGCTGGAAAATGTTGATTGCGTTTTTTTTATATAATTTATTGTCAAAATGTACGCTATCATATGATGATAATCTGTCTGAATATAACATTTTTAAGTGCGTTATCATGAGAATATAGACACATATCAAGAGACAGTAATTCAAAATAATTGGAAATTCTGCATGTATTACTCGTCCTCAAAACTATTACCAATCTCTACAATCTTTCAATAAAAACAATGTGAACATTCCAATGTTTGGACATTGCAAGTATAAATCACATACTATTCAAGTATATAGACATGGTTTAGATACTTCTAAACATGACTTATGTCGCACCCATCAGTACCAAGCCAACAGTTCTAATTCCCATTCTTTGAACACGTCATTAGCAGTTTAAATCACATAACATAGAGCTCACGCACAATTCAAATATGTAGACATATTTTATATATATATAGGCCGTCCTAAGAAAGTAACTATCGTAAAATTCTGCTATTTTGGCTTTATATACTGACCTTGAAATTTTAATGGTATACGACAATTTTACGGTCAATAATGGATAACAGTATGGTTACATATAACGGTGGTAATGAATAACTTTTATAAAATAAAATTTCATACCAACATCACTTACTTGTTACTTTCTTATGACGGTCAGTATACTTCTAAACATGACTTGTGTGGCATCCATCGGCACCAAGCCAGCAGATCTAATTCCAGTTCTTTGAACACGTCATTAACAGTTTAAATCACGTAACCTAGAGCTCAATTACATCTTTGAAATAAACATCTTTAAATACAATCACGATCAAGTCAAGCCGTACAAGTATTATGCTTGCACACAACATTATTGGTGATTACAGCAAAGTCCACCATTAAATGCTTTACTGACAGTTTGTCTGTATTACCGGTAATATTAATGATTTGGTGCTCACACAAATAAAACAGAACAGAACAGAACGTTTATCTCAAGACGTGTACACAGTACATAGTCAGCTATAAACACACACATATATACATACATATACGACTTATAAACTATAGACAGTACTAATTAACGTAATTAAATATATAATAATAATACAATCAATGATTATTCACGTATGCAACGAAAACTAGACACACTCATACAATTTACGATAGTGTTAATATGAAATATTTTTTTCGGATTCATCAATAGTAAATTTATCGGTATATTGGTATACAATAGCTTAGAGTACAAGTATTCAAAATGTCAAGATGGTCAACATGAGAATTTTTTACAAGAAATATACATGTAAATAAAAACATTCTATATTCTAGACCATTTCAACAAACATACATGTTAATAAGTCAGCTACAGTAAAACCTGTGAACAATGGCCGCCCACGGGAAAGACCAAATTTGACCTTTATTGACAGATGACCTTTATTCTAAATAATCAAAGACGTTTTTTCAAAGGCTGGCCTTTATCCACGGGATGGTATTCATTCGTAGGTGGCCTCAAAACACAGGTTTGGCTATATTCTACGGCATCAAATTCGAATAAAAACAACACAAGGAAGGTTTAATCAAGGCAAATTTTCCAACAACGCCAAGAAACGCTGTAGCAGAGTGATTTCAATAAAGCGATGCTACGTGAAATTCCAAGGGCGTTAATCTATGTACAAAAGTTTAAATCATATTGCTCTCCCTTGCGACAAATTGCCCTGCAGATAATTTATTTGTGCGTTGAACTTAAAGTTGTTGTTCTATGTGGCTACTCATGTTAATTATTATACATATATTATGTATTATAAATGGTTACATTTTTCTAACACAAAACTATGATATAAAGGAACACTTGTACTTTTTATGAATAATGAAACCTCACGAGCTTTCAGCGAGACCATGAAAAACATAGGAGCATATCTTACTTACATTATTTAAGGGTTTTCAGTCTAGTACTGTAAAATAATGTAATGTTTTTATTAAAATAATTACTCACACACTGATGCAGGTTATATACTATATCTAAATGTGCATTGAGGAATTTAGTTTTAATAAGTCATATTCACATTCTCTTTCTGTATAAGATAATTGACTTTCACTGAGGAGATGCTCTTTTGATGCACTTGGCCTGTAGGGTGCAGTTGATCGAGGTTCGAGACCTAGGGCGGGCACATGTTTTATCCTTGATAAATGAAAAGAATAGAATACACACTGTAAGGAGGAACAGATTGTTCTGGTAAGTAACAAGTTTAAACTGGTTAGGCCAACTGCATGTCGAAAATAGAGTTAATAAGCATCATTGACCACAATACAAACAAGTCAATTCGTACTTTTTCTCAGATTCGTTTCATGCTGTATTTTGGCACATATATTTGTAGTTTATGTCAACATGTGGGATTTGAACTGAGAAGATATGAATACACGCCCTACTCCATCATTTTTTTATATCGAATACCATAGAAATGAAATAATACAATAATGATAACAACATAGAATTAATAAAATCATGACATGACGACCAAGACATGAATTACAACAATAAACAAATAGTTTGAATTAAATAATCGGTACACTCGAGAAAATATGTAAACACGCCTTTCTTAATCAAATCTTTACATTGAATGCAACATGTGTATGGTGCGCATGTAGATGATTATACTGAAATAAAACAAATATTAGTATATTATTGTAATATAATAATTTAATGGAGGTTAAATGTAAGTAAATGAATGATACAATGATAAATGATGATTTTAACTGGAAACAAACAAAACATAACAGGACGTATCACCTATGAGGTGTGGTGGACCATTATGACCACCGTGCATAAGACCTGAACCTGCAACATTTTCCCTCCCGCAGAAAATGTCGTCCCGACAATTCAAAATTTTATTAAGATATATTGCCAAATATAAACAAAGTAAAATAAAATTAACCTATTTTCACCAACATCAGAGTAGTCCAAGACCAATAGTAAAAAATAACAACAAGGTGCAAATACTCTTACAATACAAACAATATCATAATAACCTACTGTTAACGAAACAAATAATTTCAAACTAACAACTACCATCAAGTGTATAAATACTTACATCTCACTACACAAGCCACAGCCAACCTCACAAACCTCGTTAAAAAGTAATACATACAATTGACAACCTATTTTGTATAGTAAACTTCACTTCTACTCACACATAAGTAGACTATACATCTACTAAGCAAACATTCATAACAAAAGATTAGCCTGTGTTCATACACAGTGTGTACACAGTGTTATCTGACAACAATCACATAGGGTGAAATTGGACATGTTGCCAGTTTACAACCAACAATTTTTGTATAAACAATCAAGCTTTACACCTAACTAGTTATGTCAACTTACAACTTTACACATGGCATCAAGTCTCTAAAGGAAACTTTGTAATATAATTGTACAATGTATAAATAATAAGTAACGTTAATCTGAAACCTATTAAGGACCGTTACATAACACGATTTAACTATAGTTTGACTGTTAAGTTGTTATTTATTTCACAAAGTAAAACTAATCAAAATAAAATCATCGGTATAACAATACTTGGGTATCTCTCACTTTCTGACCCAGTCAGTATAAGACAGCCATCTAGGCTCAGATCGGTTACGTGTTGGTCTCGTACGCATGGTACGTACGGTGGTCTCGATTTTCTTGCAGGGATCATATATAGGGTAGTGCCAGTAGAACTCACTTTAGTTTCTTTTGCAGTATCCAATCTGTTTTAAGAATTGGGTTGGATTTTTAAATCCATAAAAAGTTAATAATAGGTTACTGTTCACAGTTCACACACCACTTCTGTCATGTTCACGTTTGGCACAGAAACCTTCTTATCTGCTAATATATTACGACCTTTGAGGCCAACTTTGCGGATAAAAACTTTATCGCCAGGTTCAACTTTGACCTTCCTAACACGTAAATTATATCTCCTCATAAATTGATTCGATTGACCTTTATTATCATTACTTGCAACTTCGTAGTAATTGGACCTATCTTAAGACTTAAGGGGGGAGCCGTGGCCGTGGTCCAGTGGTTAGTGCACTGGACTTGGAACCGGGAGATCCTGGTTCGAATCCCGGCTGCGGCAGGTCATACCCTTCCATGAAAATTCGACAAAAATGCCCATTTTCCTCCACATGGGGAGAAGTTACCGGCTCCTTGTGGAAGGGTAAGTTAGTACTGGTTGGTATATAGTCAGGAAAACTGGTCAGGTGAACCGGTCGCCGTATATAACTGAAAAATTGTTGAAAAACGCCAGTGACAATAAGTCACATAAAACAAAATTAAGAGGGATATCAGGTTCCACACAAAGAGAGGAATTTATTGCCATTCATGAGTGTCTTCCAAACATAAGAAAATGTGGAGTTAACCCTGTATTTTCTTGCCTTGTACCATTATATACATGCACAAAAATAGGAACATGAGCTTTCTTGTTTTCTTCTCCTCCACGTCACCAAGCATTCTTAATAATGTTAGGCTCTGACATACCATTCCCCTGTCCTCGACTTACTAATGTTGGCTATCTGAAAAAGCTATTTGATAATCAAAGTTTTTGTCCAGGTCGCTATGCAGAAGACTAGGGAACCCATAATGGCAGATGAATTGTTCAAAGAGAACTTTTGCTGTGGTATTAGCAGTTTTATTACGTGTAGGAATATTCTGAGTGTAATGGGTAAAATGATCCGTACTGAACAGTACCTGTTCGTAGCCAGTAGATATAATCACAATAGAAAGAAAATCCACACACACCAGTTCCATAGGTTATGTCGATGTTACTTATACTTATTTCAATGCTCGTCACACTGGGGACTTTCAACGATTGCATCAGGGGAATTGCTCACTCTCCATTCAATGAAAAATTTCATGTTAAGTCGATAAATCATGGATATTATCAAGAAGGTAGTCCTATCTCGACCCTGATGTCCAGCCACATCATGTAAACCTGAAAAATAACATTATAAGCTAGGTAAAACAAGCTGAAGAACAGATGCATTCGTACCAAGGTATTTCGTCCGATTCGTTCCTTTTTGCCCGGATTCGTCCAGCAGGATCAGTTCGTACTTTTCCTCTGTTTTATTCCAAGTCAATTCGTACTTGGATTGGTCCTAACCTAATTCGCACATTTTCTCCCGATTCGTACTAAACTTGCGATCGCCCGTGGTAACCAGATATCGTTTTTTTCTTTAATCACCCATCACCGCTAAGTGTATGCGTTCGAAAATCGCTCGGCTACGACGACGTAATGACGTCACAGTTTATGACGCTTACCTTAGTAACGCGAACGTCATTTCTTCAAAGTCTTGAGAGAATACAGCGGCCAAATATGGGCTGCTTTGCATTCCTCAAGAGAAATAAAGAGAAAAAGCTGGAAAAGAAAAGAAGAGCAATAGCTGCTAGAGCCACACGTAGTAAGTGATATGTTTGATACGATTTGTTTGATACTCATATATGAAATATTCAGGATTCGAATCTTGTTTGCAGTGGTGTATTGATGTCTTAGTTATAGATCTAGTAAAGAAAGATTAAGCTTGGATTTATTTTAAAACATCCATTTTATTTTAAGTGGATATAGAAACGATTGGAATATTGTCAAATAGCAATTGTGGATGAGTCTAAAACTAATTTAATGTATTTATATTTTATTTCTATAGTTTTATATTTAGACATTTGTATTGAGACCCGATTTTGTTTCTTTCATTTCTTGAGTGTGCCATGCATTTTTCACTATTTTTCTTTCAAAGTAAAAAATGGAAAGATGAATTATTTCATGTTTTTATTTTTATTTTTTGCCGAATTTATACTTTTATTTGCATTTTGATTTTTGCGTAAATAATGATACTTCTATACTTGTAATTGTGTATGTGTAATTTCGTAAATATTGTGTAATATATGTTCCATAAATGCCTGATTAATGCTTAAGCGTGTGACCTGCAAGTAAATTATCTTAGTTTTCTGCTTCTGCTTGCAAGTCAGCTGCTCTACCAACTGAGCTAATAGGGCTGACGAGAATACAAAGTAATATAAACACGTGTATAATATATACAGCCCTGTTACAATCCTCATTCCTTTAAATTTATTAAGCGACAACCGCAGGTTCTGTAAGCTAACCATTACTTCACCTTAGCTCTAGGATTCCAAGGCTAGCCGCACACTCACGGCACCAATGTAATAGGAGAGAGAAAAAAAGTTCCAGATGCGGGGCTCGAACCCGCGACCTTCTGCTTGCAAGTCAGCTGCTCTGCCAACTGAGCTAATCTGGATGACGGGCATAAAAACTAATATAAACACATATATTATATATTCAGCACTGTTACATAAGAAAAATAACGGATAATATGAAGTATACCTTTTTCATATTGTACAATTCTACACGTGGTGAAGGATGTTAAAATGTCTTTCCTTTGTACTATGTGGGTTTTGGGATTGGGGTTTGTGGTTAGGTTATATTTTGGGAAAGGTGGGATTATTTGTATTTGTTTTTTTTCTAGAAATCCTTTTCTTATAGTATTATATTTCATATAAAGGAGTGTATCACCGTACTAATTCTATTTCAGACAGGTTGCCTATAAAGAGAACCACTGCAGGCGGTGTCTCATTCGGCGTGGATTTCGACACAAGGCCACCAACTCCTTTCCGGGGTTTGACCCCCAGACCTGGACCTAAATATGTATGTAGGGATATTAGTTTGTTTAAAAAGTATTTTACTTATGCTTTTTTACTTCACATAAAACATGTCCATGTTTCAATGAAAATATCATATTCCATACATGTACAAAAAGATTCTGCGCAAAGATTAACCGTAGGTCCGAAAAACTCGATCTTGATATTGCATTGGACTCATCATCAAGATGAAATTTAAAGGCAGTGTTAAAAACCGGTTCGAAATTAAGTGTTCGTTATAATCAAATGACCGTAATATTGAAGTGGCCCCTTAATGAGGTTTTATGTGATTGAACAGTGTATATTTAAAGCTGTTATGAATACATAAAACATGTACTAATGGTCGGCTCTGAATAAAAAATAAAAAGGCTTTAAAGACCAGTAGTTTGTCATGCAATGAAAGATCATTCTTTAATAGACCGCTTTTTATTGCTCAAAAGATAGTCTATTTGGGTTGGCGTGACGACGTTGGATTGTCACTCAAATATAATTTGCTAAAGCGTGTAAGTCAGCTATATTAGTCGACCTTTACACAATATTTGATCTAACAGTTTGTTCATAACACTAATTACGCTATCTTTTAATTCTATTTTCACTGTTCCTTCATTCGTCTCCGAAAAGATTTGTTTTCGACGATATTTATTACTGTACCGTATTTTCTCCGATTTTGTAACTCTCAATTGAATGTTGCATTATATTTGTAAATAGGTTTAAATCGCATCGTATATTTAACAATTAATTACTGTAACAGGTGTCCATGGAAGAAAGACTACGTGCCTGGGAGACAAGGAGAGCAGCCATGCTTGAACAAAAAGTGCTCTTTGCACGACAAACTGCCGTAAAAAGGTATTATTTATTGTAAATATAGACACTGCGTAGTTCTATGTGATATTCGTGATATTCTTGTAGAAACACTATATTAATGTATTGTGCTCTATTGAATTATTAGGCTGAGTGTAGTATCCACCAGAACCGATTTATTTTCTCACCAAATAGAATTACCAGTACAACCTGATATCACAAAATTTGGGATGTCCACAGAAATTTATTTATAATTATTTGCTATTAGGACGAACGACAAATGAAACTTTAGTCATCAACCATTACATAACCTGAACTCATTTCTTTCCTTAATTAACTAATAAAATGAATATGTTACGTATTTTCTCCTTCCAGGGTAGAAGTTCTTCAAAAGAAAGAAAAGTTAGAAAGCCTTGAAACTGTGATGGAAGTGGACGAAGGCGGGGATGTCACTCCCCGGGAGGATGGGCACACTGCCCCCTCCCCGTCCGCTTAAGTTTCAACGTGCCAACCAACCATCGATGATGCGACAGTCATAATTTTTTCATTTCATTCTACCTATTTTAGTAAGATCCTATTTTTTTGTGGTGTGGGTTAAAAGGTGTCTGATTTTGTTGAAAAAGTTTTGCCATGTTATTTCCAGAGCAGCGCTGGTAATCTGTGTGACAAGGTGGTCTTGTACGAACAGGGCGTCGTTCATAGATGAGGAAACACAATATGAATGTCCTGTGTTCATTCTTAGCATTTATCTGTTCCGTGTCCTGTCTCTTTGGGTAAGCGTTTGTGGATGTGATATACGTCCAATGCTTGCAAAGTCTGAAATTATGAGCATGCAGGCTTGGGGTTCTATCAGTCTTTCAGTTGTCATATTGGGTAAATCACGTGACTGTTAGTAGCGTCAGTTATCAGTCAATAGCTGAACGCCGTGTACTGACAGATCACGTGGTTACTCAAATGTCATACGGTCATAAAGTACACCGGCTGATATAGTAGCCGAGATTGAACCCTATATTAACAAATAACGTTGTCTCGTTTTCAAATTACTATCCACTGAGTCAATACATGAGACAGAAGGAGACTGAGAATGGGTTTGGGGCAAACATAATAGTGTTGTCTTTTCCACTTACGACGTCCTTTTCATATCAGACAACCCTGATACACAGTGAAATCTTAACTGTCAAGGAAACAATGTGGCAAGATGATTTCATGCTATTCAGACACAAAAATATTCAAAGTCGTGGAAAATAAAATGCAACATCTTTATGTTCCAACATATATTTCGGGCAAATAATTAAAATTCTTCTGTTTTTTTTTTACTTCAAAAAATATCACCCAATTGCTGTCGTGGAGATGTGTTGGTCGGAAACAAAAAAAATATAAAAAAGTTAAAAAGTAAAAAAATAAAATAAAAGGCTCGAAAATGTTGATTGCGGTTTTTTATATATAATTTATTATCAAAATGTACGCTATCATACGATGACAATCTGTCTGAATATAACATTTTTAAGTGCGTTATTATGAGAATATTGACACATATCAAGAGACAATAATTCAAAATAATTAGAAATTCTGCATGTATTACTCGACCTCAAAACTATTACCCATATCTACAATCTTTCAATAAAAACAATGTGAACATTCCAATGTTTGGACATTGCAAGTATAAATCATATACTATTCAAGTATATAGACATGGTTTAGATACTTCTATACATGACTTATGTCGCACACATCAGTACCAAGCCAGCAGATCTAATTCCAATTCTTTGAACACGTCATTAGCAGTTTAAATCACATAACATAGAGCTCACATACAATTCAAGTATGTAGACATTTTTTGTATATACTGGCCGTTATAAGAAAGTAACTATCATAAAATTCTGCTATTTTGGCTTAATATACTGACCTTGAAATTTTAATGGTATACAACAATTTTACGGCCAATAATGGATAACAATATGGTTACGTATAACGGTGTAATGGTTAACTTTTATAAAATAAAATTTTATACCAACATCACCTACTGGTTACTTGCTTTGCTCTAGATAATCAGTGACGGTTTTTCGATGAATGGCCTTTGTCCACAAGGTGGTCTTTATTCGGAGGTGGCCTCTGAAAACAGGTTTGGCTGCATTCTACGGCATCAAATTGGAATAAAATCAACACCAGGAAGATTTAATCAATGCAAATTCTTAAATAACGCCAAGAAACGTTATTGCAGAGTGATTTCAATAAAGCGATGCAGCGTGAATTTACAAGGGAGCTAATCTATATACAAAAGTTTAAACCTTTATTCTCATATTACTCTCCCTTGCGACAAATTGCCCTGCAATTTCATTTGTGCGTTGACTTTAAAGTTGTTGTTCTATGTGGCTACTCATGTTAATTATTATACATATATATTATGTAATATACATGGTTACATTTCTAACAGAAAACTAAGATATAAAGGAACACTTGTACTTTATATGAATAATAAAAACTAACAAGCTTTTAGCGAGGCCATAAAAACATTGGAGTATATCTTACTCATATTCCAGTCAGGTACTGTAAAATAATATAATATTTCTATTAAAACAAGTAACTGGTGTTGTCCGCAACATATAATGTCCCCTACCAGCACCGCCTTGACTCAATATGGTAATTAATCTGTATAACTGTCACACATGTATTAAATATAACACCATCAATACAGAATTTCATTCACATGGCCTGAATAAAGTTTGTTTTGCAGTATCAAGATTTTTGCAACATGTTCTTTACTATTAACATTACCATAGCGACCAGAATTGTAACCTCGGGAGACAACAAAATAGTGTGCATAATCTCAACATTGTCACTTATTCACATACTCACCAAATTTCATTCACCTATCTTGAACAATAAAAAAGTTATGACAGAATGTACAAATATTTACTATTTCAGTTACAATATTACAGTTGTACCCATGGGAGAAAGCAAAATGATCTGCATAATGTTCACATTGCCACCTTTTCACATACCAACTTTCATCATCCTAGGTTGTTTAGTTATTGAGTTATCGCAGGATTCAGTTTTGAGCGGACAGACGGGCGGACGGACGGACGGACAGACAGACAGACAGACAGACAGACAGACAGACGGAGGGCAAACTTATAGTATACAAATAATTACTCACACACTGATGCAAGTTACATACTATATCTAAATGTGCATTGAGGATTATGATTTTAATTAGCAATATTCATATTCTGTACAAGACAATTTACTATCACTGATGATTATATACCCTATCGGTGCGCTTGGCCTGTAGGGCGAAGTTGATCGATGTATAGATGTTATAAGCATCGATATATCGAGATTTGGTTTGGGCACGTGTTAAATCCTTGATAAATGGACAGAACAGACAACACTCAGGAGAAACAGACTGTACTGGTAAATAACAAGGTTTCATCGCCACGGCTCATTCAAAATTCACATAGGAACGTTCTAACTGGGCTAATTAAGGAATGAGGAGAAACGGGTTGTACAAGTGAGTAACAAGGTTGTTCTGTCTGGGCCAACTACAAGTTGAGAGTGTGTTAATAAAGAGTGTTGATCCTAATACAAACAAACCAAGTACTTATAATTTTTACAATATATGGGTACATGCAAACTCATTATAAACCATTGAAGGGTTTGTTTACCACAGTTCTATAGTTAGAATAGCGTAATACAAACAATTTTCTTACAAACGTACCATTAAATCAACACAACGTAAACGGTCAAATCACGACGTCTTATGACAGGGGCCTAGATTGCTCTGTCGCACACTTTTATTTGTATCATGCCTTAAAACAAAACAAATCAAGGGGGCGGGCGCTTTAAATCGCAGTTCAGAGTAATTCCTTAATTGGCCTTATCACATCAGTGACGATACATGAGTGAAATAAAATACGCCAATACTAATAGACTGAAGGATGGTACTTGGACAAATATAGACATACGGAATTTGTTTATTTTTGTCATTTTAAAACATTCACTAAAACCGGAGCAAACATTTGCACAATGAATACATTGTGGACATTTACATTAAAACACCAAAAACCAATACAACGACAAGCAGTATTTGAATTGTTTAATCTCCTGTCTGATGTTTGCTTTCCAATCTAAATACCTGCATACTTGCATTCTGTTCTGACGATCGAGTAACACGTAGGAATTATGATTGAGCGACATCTGGTTATGTTTTTGGCGATGTTTTAAAACCCATCAGGAACGAATCCTCTTTGGACCAGACTAAATGACGGGTTTCCGAGGATTCCGCATTTCTTGTGAATTGATTAAAAATACTGTTGCGTATCTTATATCTAACATGGTAAGTTTCCATGGAGTTCGTTTTCCTGAAAGTTCGGTTTTTTGGTTGTAAGGGTATCGTATTGATAATTATTTGTTGAGCTTAAAAGATTAACTATAGCATAGTCATGTAAATAATTGCCTTCCGTAGCTTCCTCCCCAGGTCGACCTTCCCATTTTCTCAGTTTTACTGACATCACACGAAGTTCGATATACCACAAACGGCTTCATATTCTTGCTACAAAAAAATCAGACGGAATACACGGATATTATCTATTAAAAATATTGTACCTATGTACTTTTATCAGACATGGCTTTGAGTCTGTTTATAGTCTGTAGGTACCAAGATGATGGTTAAAAGTAAACATAATCATCCGTATAGAGTAGATTTGTTTATAGAAGGGTTTGAGTACAGGCTCCCGTTAATGCTACTTCCTCTTTCAAATTTCTAAAAATACATTTTTTCGTTTGTTCTATATGTAAACCAACAAGTCTGCACCGAGTAAACTTGATTTATTCATGAAGAAATAAAAGCTGTATAAACAAAGATACTTTCCGGTTGATTTCTAACACCCGCCAGTGTGGCCTGTAATTATCAATCATGGCGAGGAATTGTCAATTTAGATTATAAAGTATATGAGAGAAACAGAGGAAAGTTACAAAGCTATAGAGGAGAGAAAATGCCGAGACAGAAGTGATAGAGAGAAAAGGGTGACAGAAAATATAGAGGAAAAAGAGACATGAGTGGGGGACAGGAAGGTTGAAGGCGGGGTAGGGAGAGAGCGAGGGAGAGAGGGAGAGAAGGTGATAGAGAAAGAAAACGAAGAGACAGGATGCGGGAGAGAAGAGAGTTTTCGTTCATTGACGTATAATTTGAAGTGCTTATATGCCATCCACCTTACGTCATTATTCCAGACATGAATCGTCATAACTCCTCCCTCACAGATCAATCTTTTGATTGCATGAATAACTTCTTGTTATGTTTCATACACACACAGTCACAACATAAAATTAAAAAGACATCAAAGTACGGAGACAAACGGTAAAATATTAGCAGTTATATGGCATTGAATTGCTTATCAATTTTACGTACTAATAAATACATTCGTCAATGTTTTTGTTTGTTACTTAGAAAGTAATAAACCCACATAATAAGAACAGAACAGAAATTAATTTAGATAAATTATGTACATCGTTGAAATATAAAATTGCAATTATTACTTATTCATAGCGTTAAAATCTTTAATTTGATCATTCTGGATATATGTCATACGCTAGTATTTTTATTGCTTAATCTTTAAACGTCTTGATTTTAATGATTCGCTGTTTTGTATGAAAAACAAAAAACAAAAAAAAACTGAAGAAGTATAACAACAAAATAAAAATTGAATGACTTTTTATTACCTTATCTATTCGAAATGCGGAAAAATATCATTTAAAACATTTTTTACTTTGGCTTAAACTTTAACTTCACGTGAAAGCTGCATCGATATTTGTGAAATTGAACACTAGCCAATTTTCAGAACATATACCCTAAATGTACCTACTTTTTATTCGAATTACTGTCTGTCTGGTTAGAACAAACTAAATACATTAGCTTTAAGACACTTTCTTCTTTTGGGTTAAACGTCGCACCAGCAGAAGGGATCAATTGGCAAATTTTCCAGCTTTAACGATGGAGGAACACCCCAGGCGTACACTTAAGTAGAACGACCTACCTTTCGTAAGATTGCTGGGCAGTATCATTACATATATTTATTCTGGTCCAAGATGGTATTCATACTGACAACGGTGAGGCACTAGCGATTAATTACCACTCGGTCATGGAGGCCCCAGCTTTTAGACTAACATACTGTAAAAAAAAATGACCCGTGTTCCACATATTGACATTAGAAATAATCTATAACATACAAAGCAAATGTCACGCGGCGTGATTGGAGTTTCAAACTTAACGGAAGAAGATGAAACCATTTTTTAATCGGGTCAAATATTGCAATTACGTAGAAAAAGCTACTTCTGTAGTGAAGTGGTTAAAGTCTCTGTCTGGTAGTCACTAGTCCCTCACCGCTGTGAATCTAAACACCACCCGAGCCCAGAAAAACATCATTTAAGGATTGACGCCAGGGATCGTAATACCTCGTTAAAAGCTGGAAAAGTAGCCTAATGACATTGTTTGGTGGTGCGATGCTGATACAAACAACAACAAAAACAAAACGTGAAAAATCTTACCGAGCGCTTAAAGATGTAACTACAGAGCGGCCCTCTATTGACCAACAACTTCCCTTCAACAACAGTATGATTTTTCCCACTGTTCGATGTAACTATTAATTTAACCTCTCTAGAGCAACAACCCCTCAACAACAAAATAACTTTGAAGAGGTTGCAATGTATTTTGGGTCATGATTAGCTACAAAGTAAGCAGCAACTATGTTCGAATATAATCTACGTTTGGTTTAATATCGTTTCCATGCACAATTTAAAAAATCCAGACCTATGCATGTTTATGAACACAGATTGCTGCAAACATGTAATAATGAAACGAGCCTGAAATAGCTTACATAAATATTCCGGACAATTTGCTCAGATTAATGAGTAGCGAGAATATTTTTAGCATTTGGCCACAAACCTTAATTTTCTACAGATCACAAATAACCAGTGTCTATGAAATTTAGAGGCGAACGTATTGTAAGATGATATTGTGTGTTTATCTCTATTCCCTTATATATCCTGTCTTGTTTATAGTTTTGCTCCCATTTCACGTGTTCCTCGTGCAGAGTAATGGTTTCAAAAACATAACGACAAACAGTGGTCTACGTGATTTAGCAAACGGCTATACTTCGTGGCGATTGGCTGATTTGTATCAACTGTGGTCTAACTGTACATGTCAATTGTCAAAATAATTAGGATACTTGATGATTACAACTATAGATAGGAATCGGGTAGTGAGGCGAGACCAAATGCCGAGGATTGTTCCACTCGCTAAAATAGGGGTAAATAATACACCTGTCAAGTACGGACAAATTATATTATTTATATATCACAGAAACCACCGGAACGTTCCAAAATGCCACTCACCCTGCAGAATGGACTTAGCGGGTCTTCACAGGTCGTTGCCGGGCTATACATCATTATGTACCTCGCATACGGCAAGAAAAAGTAGCCATCTTTACGGTTACTCGACTTAATAAAATAAAGGTCTCAAAACTTCCAAACATACCTTTCGTGCATTGTAGGTACGATTTGTCCCTAAATATTTTCGTATGATGAATTTTACCGCTAGAAACTTTGGGATCGGCACCATGGGATCGGTAGGATGACCTCATTCCAAACAATGGGTTATGTATGAGCATAATAAATTTTGGTTATTAAGAGACGAATAATACAAACTAGTTTCAGTCAGGGTGAAAAATTAGAATATATCGCCTTTTTTGTTTGAGTTCGTGATTTGTGTCGTAAGTTTTGATTGAGTCTTGTTGTCGTATTTTAAAGTTGTAATTTTTTTATCATTCCTTGCTGTGATATATTACAAGTCAAGGTTTTGTTCGGTGGAATAAAGATGGTTCGCCATTATGTTTACGTGTGAACATGTATACCGGCTGTAATTATACCTTACTTTTGTCACGTACACCAAATCGTAATGTATAATTACTGATTTACCACTTTCATTTTATTTATAACACTTTTATTGCATTCAATTTGTTTACAAACTCTTTGCGGAGGTCGGTGTTTAATTTCATTTGAATAATGACATATATTTGCAAAATCGTAAACGATAATTACATTCCTGTTTTATACGATCTATAAAACTCTTGTCTATAAAAA
Source organism: Lutraria rhynchaena (assembly GCA_008271625.1). NCBI lineage: Eukaryota > Metazoa > Mollusca > Bivalvia > Venerida > Mactridae > Lutraria > Lutraria rhynchaena. The sequence continues at coordinate 1,662,790 of VIBL01000039.1, forward strand.
TACAGACGGTCTGAGACATTTTATTAACTAAAATGAATCCTATAATTATTTTATGCGATTTTATTCTCTTTCATCAAAATTTATTTACATCTCATTATAAAACTTATGGTATGGGACACGTGTTTGTTATATTCACCCTCCTTGTTTGTGTTGAATTTTTTTTCTTATAATATTATGATGTCGCTTATTTACAGGACAAAATATCTACCACTTAAAAAAGTGGTTTTCATCTCCAAAAAAAAACCCCGATAGAACTCAAAAGTCTTCATAGCAAACATATGAATCTAAAATTTATTCGATGAGTAAGCGCCAAGATGTCTGTTTGACGTTAATGTTAATAAAACAAATCATCACCTCCAGAAATCACGTGGGGTTGAATGAAGGGATTGCCATTTTGATCCGAATATTTGTGTGTTTCGCCTAAATAGTTAATAAGCACGTGTATTTCATTAAAACATTCATGACTTGATCCCGGGACTTAGTTTCCAAGATATACACACTTTCTTTTTGTATAGAAGTGACTGAGGTAACTAACTTCACATCGCTGGTTCCAGGCTACTGGATGTTGCAAAGTTGGAAGAGACAGTTATGACGTTTTGCACGCTGTTTATAACCCCAAATGGAACAATTGTTTCTGGGGTTAAACGTCACACAATCAGCCAGGGTCATCTGACAACTTTTCCAGTTTTAACGATTGAGTAAGACCCCAGGCGTGCACCTGGGTAGAACCACCGACCGTCCTTAAGCAAGCTGTGAAATTTATGTGAAATTTTGCAATGAAACGTTTATAATAGGAAGAGAAAAAGCAATATACCCGAAGTTGGGCTCGAACCCGCAACCTCCTGCTTGCAAGTCAGATGTTCTACCAACTTAGCTAATCGGTCTGGTACCTTCACAAACAATTTATTTACCTAAATACCATACACAGTACTGCTACACATGCAAGGGTTATCTATTGATCACCCTGACACGATGAATGATCCAAGTAATCCTTTGATACAACACATTTGACATATAGGTTAATTTAGGTGTATTAACAAATTAAGTCCAATGACATCGTATCATTGGCTCATTTGATACTAATGACATTTTTACATTAGCGTATCGGGAATTATCATTCATCACATATTATACATTATGTGAACAGCTCTTGTCATTAGTACAGTAATGCAATATTTCATTAACATTTTGTATCAGCGGGAATTAGAAATCGAATACAGATAGAAATAGACTATCTCTGATTATATATAAAAATACACACACATTTTTTGCTGAACAGAGATCTAGATTTCAGGCAAGATAATTGCCAGTATGTTAAAAAAACATGAACTTGTACACAGAGAGTTTGATTAAGGACCGGCTGGGTCACCTGGGCTGAAATAAACGATTTTCTAGTTTCTAGACAAACATCAATAACATAAGGCTCTAAGAGATGAACAATGTCAATTTCTAAAGGAAGAATATTATTGTTGCTTCTACTGACTGTTTCTTACAGAACTTGGCATTGAAAATAAGTGTATTGTTGGTATTTTCATACCTTTTTTGGACTAGACATATCCTTATCACTGTCCTATGGGAATCAATATTTATTGTCTGTCAAAAGTTTGAAATAATTTAGTGCTGAATTTCACAGAGGGAAACAAATTCCATGATGCCAATTTTGTCTCCGATTGATATATATTTCTAGTTCGAAGTGATACCAAACACTTTCTTTAATGTCGTAGCGGTGTTATGAGGTAATACAAAATCTATTTGTCTAATGAATTTGCGATCATGTTTTACTGCCATTACTGCAGACAAAATATGTTCGTGTTTTACGAATGTATAATAAATGCCAGTTCTCACTGCACGATTCAAATAAAACTATCCATGTTAAAGTTCTGGGAAATTATTAATACGTAAAACCTCGCGTGAACAAGTAAGTATGTTTGATTTAATTACGACTTGTACATATTAATTTGTTGTTCTGTGACATGCACACATGCAGCGGTAATCAGGAGAATAATTGAAACATTATTCGAAATGATTGCTATCCAATTGTGATAAATCATTTTAGTCTCGAACGAGAACAATATAATTTAAAAGCGTTTGCTTTAACAAATGTAATAAAATCATCATGAGCTTTATAAAACTTCGTAGGACGTTGTCGAGAACAACAATATCTACTCAGAACACCAACAAAAGCAGCAAAAACAACAGTATTATCTAAATCACCGTCACCAACATTTGTTACGACACTAACAGTAGCAACATTAATAACACCAATGACAGAAACAATAAAAGGAGCAATATGAACAATAGCAACAAATTGTTGTAGTGTTTGATTGTAGAAGCTGTATTAACAACAGTGGCCAAAACATCGTTAGCAACAGTAGAATCATCAGCCAGATTGGATATACAAACAATAGTCACAAAAACGCCAGGAACTGTAAAAAAAAATCAACACCAACATCACTCACATACAACATAAGTTGCCGCAATACCACAACAGCAATTTATAACACCAAGAAGAGAAAGAACGAATTTCATTATTCGGATAATTCTCTCACCTAGAGTACAACATAATGCATCACCTAGTGGGTAGTTGTAAATTAACTACATTTGGGCAACACTTTCCTCACTACCTTAACTTAAAGTGCATCTTTTATCTCTTCAACTGTGCATCTTCTTAGTTAGTTTTTTATTACAGACCCTTTAGTGAACAAACGGATCATTTTATAGCTAATACAACTATTGATTTAAAGCATGGACCTGTTCTCAACAGAAGAAAAATGGTCTTATAAATATTTAGTCTTAAGTTTTATTGACTATCAACGGGAAACAAACCCCAGCAAACGTTCGTTGTTGTTATCAAATAATTAAAACACTCTCTTCTACTGTATTTCTCTTATTAAATGTACAGACTTTCTTACTGAGTTGTGTTTGTTCGTGTATGCTAAATGACATATGTATTATCGTAATTTTAACGTCTAACATGTTTGTATAAAAAAATGCTTGAACCAGTTTTACTACAACATTTTCCGTTACTAACTCCGTTATTAATTCAGCTTTTTTAAAACCATTGCTGTGAAACCGTATTTTCAATGTGTTTGTCATTTAATATACTGACGTACGCACAAATCGTGTTAAATCTCGCAAATATAGACCTGCATCAACGAAATGCGTCCATTGACTTTTCAGTCATCCATCGACGTTGTCATACAAAACTTCGTTACCTAGTAATCGTTCTTCTACGAACTTACTAATTTATTAAAACTTCATGTATAGATCATTGAACTTCACAATTCAATATTTGTGCAACAAAACAAAGTAATTTACTTTTTAAACAAGGTCAAACTCATTTGAAACGCACATAGTTTCTTGATGTATTAAAATGGATTGTGTCTTACATGTACATTCACTGAGAAGAAGTGAAATTTGTAATGTAAATTTGGAATGTTTAATTAGAATCGCAGTGTTGAGAATAATGACAGAATCTAGTTGCAGCTTAAGGATATCAAATCTACACTATTTTGTTTGGGCACACGGTAATACATCTTAGTTCTCTCTCAGTACAAGGATTGATAGATCCTGATCTCATCTTGGGCCACATGGGTGACATATCGAATGGAAAGGTTAATTCAATCTAATAGAATGATGAATGGTTGGAAAATGCATTGTCACATTCCATTGTGTTATCAGTCTACAATCAATCAGTATCTGGAAATGTCACCTTTTTCCGCCGAAGCTAATAAATCCAATTGTCGTTTTGATATTAGCATTTGAGCATCCAAGGGTAACAAAATTATTGTGAACGCCAAATCCACAGGCCGATAATTACTAAAACTTCACAGGTTATTGAGAAACCTACTCTTTGAGAACCCTAGAAGTAAATGGTCAAGGAAATCCATTATAACCTTTTCTAGCATAATGTATTTTTGTCTTTGTGATTCCAATAACTCATTATCTACTCGTATTCCGATTTAGTACCAATTATCCAGCACCTGCCTATTGTATCAGTGTTAATCAGTGAGTAATCTCATAGTTAATCACATGGACAATGCTGAAATAATTCTTAAGGAACAACTATGTGCTCTGGTTGATTTAAATTTACGTTGGTCATATAATATGTATACTTACATATTATACAAATGTACTAAAATATTTTCCAGGTACTTTGATAAATTCATATCTATGACATTCGGTATGATATTCTCTGAATGAGTGATTTTAACCAATTACTCATGGACTTATATAAACGAATACATTTTGTCTACAATACATAACAAGTTTTCAAAATTACATTCACATGAATATGTTGACTTTTCCTTCAGTCCTTTCTTTTCGTTCTAGACATAGGCAGCGGCCATATAGCAATCAAGCTGTCCCTTGATTGAAAAAAAAGGGGAATGCTTACTTCGCTATTAAGTCAAAATCAAAGTCACCGATCAGTTGATCAGTTTTATCTATTTACGTAATTAAGGTTACGTTCTCCCAGGGATGAGGTGACTCCTACCTCCGTAGCTTTGCTGCGAACTGTTCCAAGGCCCCTCCTGGAGACTCCATTTTTTTGGTGTAGTCCTATCTGTTAGATGGGTTTTGGGTATGGGGATTTGGATGAAGGTAGTATTTTGGGGATATTGGGATTTTTCTCTAGGAATTCTTATGTGTATCCTAGAAAATGTTAATGTAGTAGGGTCTTATAACAAACTGTTTAGGCATGAAATATAAATTATACCATGGGAATTATATTTTTACAGAATTATTTAGTAAGCAAAAAGATTTGCGAAGGTAGATGAGAGAGTGCAAGTATAACATTATTTATAAGTGTAAAAACAACATCAGTCTATATTGTCTGTGTTTCTAATAATCTACACTTAACAAATCCTATCTGTATTGTCCACGCTCGCATCGGTCAGTGTTAATTTCAATGTATTGTCTACACTCCCCCCGGACAGCGCCAACATAAAGGTCTGAAAAAGTTATTAGATGTAACATAATAACACACACAGATCTATGATTACAGGGTTAATTCTCTTCAATGGTTTAGGTTCATGTTATTTTTGTATCATTGATTTCCTGCTAGTGGTATTGGAAATAGATAAATGTTTGTATACAGTTCAATAAAAAATAGATAAAACAGAGTTTGCTTATTTTCATCCACTTCCATTGCTAGGTAACAACAACCCCTTCGTGACGATAAGATTAATTCAGCCCCATTTCAACCTCATAGCAACAGAAGTTCATTAAAACTTCATGACGAACTGGCGTTTACCCATTGCCTCCGGAAATGGCCGAAAATGATGAATAATGAATATTGTATGAGGCCAAAATTATCACCAGTTAGTCTTTGTGTTTTAATAAGTTGTTTCTTTTTTTCATTTTTTTTCTGTATTTCTTTCTCATTTCTTTCTTATATTCTTTCACAGTAAAAGAATTAAAACAAAATGTAATAAATAATTTTCTGCAATTTAACATTGACTTGTTTTTAAATTATATCTGTGTTCGGTATCGTTCGATTTGTTTCTGACTATATTTTATATTTATTTGTATTATTTACTGTCATAGTATGCACTCACATGCTTTTCAGCACATTTCTTTACTCTGCGACAGGTCATACCTTCCTATTAAAATTTGACAAAATGTCGATTTTCCTCCATATGTGGAGAGGTTACGGGATCCTTGTGAAAGGGTGAGTTAGTATACAGTCCAGGGAAACTAGTTCTGTGAACCGGCCGCACATTACTGAAAAATTGTTGAAAAACGGCATTATATCCCAGTGAGAATGTTACATAAAACAAACAAAACATTTACTTATGTAATATTCATTTGCGCCAGTATGTGTGTTCCTTTGACGGCAAGCATTTTTATGTTTATGTCAATAAATACTTTAGACTACTAACTTTAGACTTTAGACTATTCAAGGTACAATAATGCGAATCGAAAAATAGGACGTTATATTTTTGTATGTCTGTTATTATTTCTGTCTTTAAAAATTAGTCAGCGTGTCCGATTTTAAACAATTACCTCATTATGACATGACGATAAATAAAAACAATTAAGTTTCCATATCGCACACATACATACTCACACACCATTACCTTAGACGTAGGGTGACTTGACGCAACATTTAATCTCTAGTTAATGTAAACCAATTATTACTTACACCAAACTTTTGATTATTTTAAGGTATTATGTATCTTCATATCAACCAATAGTAACAAAAGCGATTTATGAAAATTCATTTGGGGATTTTTCTAACATAATTAATATTGATATCATTGCTCATAGATTGTCATCAAAGCACATGTCATAATAAAACAATTCTCTTAGTAATCGTATGAATTTCGTGATTGATAAAAAATTTCAATTGTTTGTCTCAGATAGATATCATGTAGTCTACGTTCTTTGTTAACGGACCATATAATCATACAACACATTTCTTGTTCAATCGTACAAGCGTAGTATCAATCATTAAGACAATAAGGTACAATTAAGCTGTATATACCACATGTTATAATATACCACATGTTTACCAACAAGACACTGTCGTAAATGTTCCCCGTTGTATTTACTCTTATCCATTTAAAATTGTATATGTGTCCATAATTGACAATCGATTTTAATCCATCAATACTTAAAAAAGGCGAAATAATAATAAAAGTGCTTGTCCTATTGATTTATGTTTTTGTTAGCTGAGGTCAAGGTAAACGTCTGACTTTATAAATTCAAAAACTGCCATCTTGGCAAAATAATTATGTACTGTTTATATTATATAGGCTGCGGGAGCGGTCCTAGGTGCGGCTAAATGAGGATGGTCACCTTAACTCGTGAAACCTGGGCAGTTGTTTACTATCTGTTAGGTAATCAAGTAATTCACACATTACAGCATGGGTTTACGACATTCGTTTTATTCTCACATAGTCATGAAATAGAATGATAACCCTTAGCACGAGAGTGTCGTTGAAAGTTTGCACAATTTTAAATTCATCGTTTATTTTTTTGCAGACGTGCGCACATTTCTGCATGCTTTGTCCAATAAAATTTGCACTTTTAATCAATCTATTTGAACAGTTGATTCAACCCTATAAATCATTTTAATCCATCATAGATTCAACCACTCTTGCCTGCCTAAAAATGTAACTTGAACTTATTGCTGAGGGTTACCATTTCTCGGTAAAGTTGTATGGAAGATTGAAAATATCTGTTCATAAGTTATTTCCGAAATAGATACTAAAAAAGGAGACAAAGATGGAATAACGGTACAAACATAAGCCTAAAGTGGAAAGCTTTTTACCGGGACATTAAAATTATGTATACAACAAATGGCCAAAAAAGGTTTCAACGACCGTACTCATTTTATGATATCTGAATGATGAAACCTGTTTCTAGAGCCTTGCACCCACAGAAGAAAGTCACCCGGGCGAAGACGACAAAAACACAAAAAATAAATGCAAGCAGCTGGCGCATCGGCAACAACAACAACAACAACAACATTAGTAATAGTAACATCCAGAAAATTGAATTGCCTAGAACGCTAGATACAAATCTATATTCCACAAATAATAATCCATCAATTCTTTGTCCCCGCGGCTCAAACAGTATTGTGTAAATATATCACGTCAGTGGGTTGTCATGGTATCATTTTGCTTGTCTTTCTCCGGTAAAAAAACTACAGGCATTTAATATATTAGCCTATCCCCAGAGCATATGACTAATGAAATAGGCACTCTGGTACAACCTTTGTACTGATGCAACGATCACAATTTACACTATGTATTTTGATTAAACCCCCTTATGTTTGATTCATGTTTGACATCACTAAATGTTGGCAATGATTGCAGATTTAGATTGTCACAGTTCAGTGGCATCTGTCCATTGATAGTCTGACTGTGTTAGAATTGAAAATTAGCAGTCAACATGATTCACCCTAATAAATATGTTCAAACACCATAATACTGCGACAACCCTGCTTTATGCTTTATGATTTGGTAACCACTCTATCCAGACACCATTTATCCTGGTGTTATTGTGTTGTTGTAGACAAACAAATTATGAAGAGATTGATTAATGAGCCGGCACTATGTATCTTTCATTTTATACAAGTTTCAGCGGCACGTATTTGACTTCAAAAGAATAATTTTCACACATTACATGAATGGGTGTATATAAAAAACATTTGATCTGATTGTTCATCTCAGACTGTTTGGGTAAGGTCAATAGAAAACAACATTTACAATGAATACACCAGTGAGTTGAAAGTAACATAGACGGCTTTTGTTGAACTTAGGTATTGTGTGTAGTGTACCAACGTTTGGTCGTTGCTGCATCGGACGGTTGATCAGTGGAACGCGCATACCATTCAAGTGTTCGTATAATGTTTAATTCTTTATTACTATATAAATATTAGTACATTTATGTATCATTTTATTGACAGACCTCCATGATTGAACTGAAAACAAAAATGTTTTGTGACAATAACATCCTGTTTACTTCATTCATTCAATGAATTCATTGACTGTGTGAGGATGAACACTACTAAGTTGTTTGACTAAAACAACACAGCTGTGAAGATTCTCCGCGGGCTGTCACGTTTTTATAAACACTGTAGGTTTTCAGCTAAACATGCAACATTTATAAATGAATAAGTACTGGAACAATCATTGTCTGTCACAACTGTTAAACAACATAATGAGCATCATAGAAAATGATAGCTTAGACATTGTATCTTGAACAATTTTAGACTTCGGCAAAGACAGCTTTAATTTTGTATTGCAAATGAATATAAAATGTTGCGCGCGCAATAACATTGAATTAGAGTATAAAAATAAACCGTAATGCTGTTTTCTTAACCTCTGTGTGTCGGTGCGTCATTGATGGTTCAAGACGTGTCTATTGCTTTGTGGAGGAAATAGTGGACGCCATGTTGTGGTTTGAATGTTTGACAGGTTCCGAGCCCTCTAGTTTGGGGGAATTTTGTAAGGAGCGTTTCCTATGTATCCATTTTGATTTCTATCCTAATAAGAAAGGCAACTCAGTGCATACTAAAATAACGTGAATCGTGATGTACTGTAATATGTAATATGTTCATGTGTATATTATAAGCATTTATACACTCCCATGCTTAAACATTGGTATTCATACTGTGGCCCTAAAAGTGTTTGAGTATAATCATCGTCGAGACACTGTGTTAAGATATTTAATGCTGACTAGCAGCTCATAACACGAAGCGTTATACACATATAAAGGATAACAGAAAACTGAGAACCTGTCAGGTCATTGCAAAATAACCCAGACGAAGTTCATTGTGCAATATACCAATTGTGCCATAAAATGCACAGTTCAGCGTATATTCTCGATGCTAGACAAAGAATAACAATGATGGAGTGTTTTGTTAGTACCGTGAACAAATAGAACCAATAAGGATTCTCTCACACGCTGATGTATGTAATGCGAAGAGAAATTTTACAGCTCGAGTATCTTGCTAATGCTGTGGAATGTTCACGCACAGGGTTAATGTGACTAATCTTTGAACATTTATGATGACTAAGTGACTTTCCGAATTTGAAACAGGGCACAGGTTTTCCTATGTAACATCTTAGTCCTAATGTAGCTGTATTTCGGAGAAGAGCCTAGAGTAAATGCCAATTAAGAGACAGAATCTGTCATCTGATGTTATCGAAAAGGCTTCCTGGACGAAACACACAAAATCCCACCTTCCTGAAGTACTACTTTCCCACCCATACCCCCCAAAACCACCCAACTTGTAAGAACATATAAAACATAGGGGACGGTCAGAAATATTTCGTGAAGAAAGTTATCGAAATCATTATGTATAACATACCTATGATATTCTCGTATCTTCTCAGAATGTTACAAAAGAAAGAACAACATATTTAAGTCTCCATGTCTTTTCAATGATAAATAAAGGCACAAGTTTGGTGAAATGAAATGTTTTATCTCGGTAAAATATGCTTAGAAAGAAGAAGCCGGAACCGTAATTGTGTCAGTAGGAACCAACAAAAGTTGAAAGATTTGACGACTCCAATTCTCCGAGTTCAAGGGATCTAATCAGTTACATGTCTAGTCATGTTTTAAACCAATCAGCAATAACGATCGCCCTGATGCGATCTATACTGAATATTGCTTTATCATCAAGTCTTGCAGCATAATAACGATGTGTTTTTCTGATATGCTTTCTGCTTTGAAAATGCATGCGCCAAGCAATATCTCATGGTTATGTGAACTTGTATCGTGAAATTTGACAATACTCGTGATTAATGATGTCTAATTTATCTAACTGCATTTTCAGGGCTCTGGGTCATACAATTGCATTATGGAAAATATGGTGAACATGCTGGGATTCAAATTGTATCGCGTATAATAGCATCACAATAATGTTTAATGTTTTCGATGAAAAGAGGGAAGTTAGATAAACAAGTGTAGACGTTTACTGTCTGTCGCCGCCAGTGGTGTATAATACTTTCTAGTTTCTGTCAAATTTGTCTTCTTCCCATGTGAAGCGATATTGGAACATAATTGGCAACGATACGAATATATTTTGTCAGACATACTTTTTAAAGTGTAAGAAATAGTTATTGGGTTATTGCAGATGGAGCCGTTGAGTTTTTGGCCGCTGAATATTATGGGGCGAAGTAAACTGTGTTGCTTGCTTAGCGTGAAAAGGTCACATTTTCCGTATATATTACACCATGGGAAGGTGTCTGCCTTACCTCTATCATTCATTACGAACAGCAAGTCTGAAAGTACAGAAAAAAGTAACAACAGAACTGGTTTGCCTCTCTCATTTCATGTTCTACATGAGAAATTCATGGGTGATTGACATATCCAGAATGAAAATTGAAAATTAACACAGACAAGCTATGAATTTTCTTTCTGGTTAGTGTGGTTTTAACACTCTACGCGGGCTTTCTAATAAACCTAGAATAATTGAATGAGTGCATATACAATACTAGTATTTTCAAACATGTATAACTCTGACTTGTAAGGATTTAACATGGCACATTCGTTATTTGATAGAACATTATTTTTGTATCATGCGCAGTGACTGTGTGTATCTATTGGAATATTATTGAAATATGCGAAACTAAATTGAAAATTACTGGAAAAATCCTTGTAAGTCCATGACGTGAGAAAATATACAAGTATAATGGGGATACCTACCAGGCGAGCAATTGTCATGTGTTCTTCAACTATGTTGGAGATTGGTAGTTCCATCCCCTGCAGTGACAAATAGAACAGCAAAAACGTGTCTATTGCTCTTTTCGTAACACGTGTTGGTGCATCATATCGTGAGTCCATCTTGTTTTCTTTTGAGAGGTCGATATCCGCGGGAATCATATGTTTATATTCGTGACAATTTGCCTGAATATGCTGCATCCAAAGTAATTTGCCGCCCACCTCTGATTAATACGTCTAAATTTGTAGTAATCAATCCATTTCAGTTATCTTAACGTTACAGCAAAGTATGTCAATTTCGTTCTGTCATCACTTCTTTCAATTAGCCGGCATCTGAAAATGACACTAGATTAAGTACTTTTGTTATTAATACGAGGAATACCGTAATTGATTCACACCTCATTTTACCAGTTGTACGGGGGTTGTCGAAATGGCGGACTGGTCATTAATAAAATTATCTAGCTTGATGACGGAAATAATTCGTGGGGAACTTATAATTTGAACAGGACATTCACCGTTGACTTTTCTAAGGCATTCTTTGTTTTATGAGTGGTGAAAATTCTGTGGTAATCAGAATGGACTTGGCTGCGATATTGTTGATATTGATTTATGAGTTTATACGTGTCATTCACCATGATATAATCTTCCTTTGGACTAATTTAACTACATTGTTTCTTAAGTGACACAATAGCAAATTAAACTTTCAGCATGAATATATAAATGCATTATTTCTTTACTGTGACCTTTTAATAATGTTCCGTACGTTTTCAGCACATTCGTCTTAATAACCAAGAAATAGAATCATTTCAGCAACGGCACTTTCTGTACAAGAATTTTGATGTATTAAGTATTCGCCTTTCCTTACCATTTGCAGTCTAAATGTGTTGATAATATTTATATAATAATTATGTACTGCGTAATGTTCTATTTCTTCTGTAGATTTGTGTCTACGATGCTCATCATAATAAGGGACAAACTTGTTTAGAACTGCGAGTATAAATCACAGTTTTACGTGTCTATACGCATTAACAGTATACCATTCAATCTTTATTAACAACCCGGTCTCGTATATCGGCAAAGAACTGTGGTAAGATTTCTGCTGATATAACCAAATGTTGCCCAATAGGTTAATGTTCTGTATAATGTCTTCCTTTGCTTGGGAAACATTCGAAATATATTCGAAACATTCATACGAGCTTGTAAATTAAAGAGATGAATTGCTTTTTAGTGTTCAATGATTTTGGTAAAGCATACGTATTCTTATTATAATACAAATATATTCTTATAATATCCCTACGCTCGGGATCACGGCTTTGTAGAATTTATTGTTCATTTCAGGCATTCTTATTATTCAATATTACTGCTTATTCCATAAATTTTATCCGTTTTGTATGATACTAGAGGCTGTAAATTCTATAATTTAAAACAGTATTATAGATTTTGTCTTATGTTCAGACTAGCGGATACCACACGAGCATTGTTTAAAGTGGCGAAACATATTCGCAAAATAAATTTCGTGGCGGTTATATGACTTTGTTCCAAAAAACAGCCACAAACATGAAGTTTATTCAATAAGAACAAAATCGACATCTTTGGACTGGGTCTGATATTTTGATAAAAGTCGCCAAATGACCCTGGCTGTTGGTGCAACGTCAAACCGCAGTCAGCGATATCAACTTGATGGTAGTGCGAATTTGTATTCCAAGGTGATGATGTAATTTTGTTTTGATGGTACCAGGGAACAGTAATGTGGTTATAAGTCACTGTAGAAAGCTGACAATGAAATAAGGTTATTTGTTTTCGTTTGACAAACACACGTTAATTCAACACTTATTATCTCTAGGGTTCGGTAGACACCATCTTTGCTCTTCGTTCTTATTGAACTTCACACAACCAGCAATTTTACAATAGATGAAAGCCAATGGCGACATTTCTACTTGAAAGGAAACAATCGAATTAATATCATATCAGTTTGTAATACATAAATAGTCGGTAACCTTGGAAATTCTCTGGCTCTTCAATTCCATAGACATTAGTCAAATAATTGTCTGGTTATATTTGAACCCTCGAGCATCATCTATCTATGCTATCTAATTTGTATATGTCTTATCATTCAAGTATCGAATTGCCTCGATGATGTTGTTTCTATTTTTGCCTGTAGTCAGACAAAATTTCCCCCAATGTAATTGTTGTATTGTAAGCGTCCCGAATGTCACATGATGATTATTGTACTTGATCTTTTTCTCGTTGTAGGCGCCTGTTTTCAACAGTATGTTACACAAACATGGACGGACGGTCAACCAGTTTTCTTGGATTCTTTGGTGGTACTAACCTTGTTTTTCCACAACTAAGTGACAACCTCCCCATATGAATGATCAGTGGTGGAGGACTAATAGCCTTAGACTCTATGAGAATCTAAAGATTTGAACTCACGAACCCGAAATCCGGAGGCCTACTTTTCCCTTATTGAGATAAACTAACTCTCTGTAATGTGGTCGGAACTTACCATAATTTACATAATGTTATGTCCAATAGTTATTTCAACTCAATTGTCCAACTTGAATGTCATTTACATGTATATATTTCGTATTGCTGTATATTTTGACACTTGTTTCAAAATCTGATTAAAATGTTTCGCTTTTCTTTATGCATATTATGTTTAACACCTAATTAACCAACAAATGCCAGTAAATTTTCAATTAATCCACTTGACTTTTAAACATATTTGTCTTGTTTATCCTTCGATTCGACTACCAAGCATTCTGTGGAATGGATTGGGTTATCGCAAACGCAGAGTCAATTCCAATGGACCTTTGCATTAACAAATCACACATCAGTATCCACGATAGTGTAAGGATAGGCTTCAAGCACATTACTATGACTTACATTTTCCGATCTTAACCGGGAGGTATTAAAATGTTCACCAAATACTGTTCCGCTGAAAACATTTCTATGCAAACAGATTTGTCGCAGAAAGTCCCGAACAAATGCCAATTGAATTTGAAAGAGACAAAAAAAATTCGAAATATTTGCTTTCCAATGAATCTGCTAACAACTTATTGAAAGCATTTATGTGTAAGACAACTATGCCCCATTAATCAAGTACGTAAACCAAACGTTTGAGTCCTGTAAGTTATAGTACTAAAAAGGAGCACTTAAGCAAATATGAAAATCAAATTCTTAAATCCTTATCTTAATCAAATGGATAAATGTTAATTAATGAAGGCGTCTGAAATGTTAACAAATGAAGGCGTCTGGTTAAGCCGTTGATAAATATCGGAATATTCTGGTATACCTTGTGACAGATATGATTAAAGCATATTTTAAGTAAACAGAATGATAAATCAAACCATTGATGCGCGCATATCGTTAAATAAAACTAAGCTTTCTGTTGATGTACCAGATGATGAATGTAAAGTTACTATCAGACAACATAATGACTCAACATTAAACATGACATTTGTCACATTCTCTTTAACATCTTTATTGCATTACCTGCATTGTCTAACACCGTCTGAAAATGTCATCAATTATCCATGATTTAATTGATTTGCGTTCAATTTAAGCGTCAAAACATGCAATAACTCCACGACAATCTTTGTGTATAACAGTAAAAGAACACTGGTAATCTCTTTCACTACACTGATTAATGAGAAATCTAATTATGTAGAAACCATTAAATTGTAATCTAGATTAAACTAAGTATGATTTTATCTTCTGGTAGTTTTATTTTTGTCCGTGATAACAATGATTTCATGTCTACATGTGCAATTAGTTTGTAACGAATACTTAAATTGAGCACCACTTTGCTGTCTGTTAAGTATTTGTAAAGGAACGTGATTTTAAATGGTTTATTGCCATTACCATATCTATGACAATAGAACATTCATGATTAGTCATTTAGTTCTGAATTTGTTGACTTTAAAAATAAGAACACGCATTCGTATCTTATCAGAAACATGAGAA
This sequence comes from Lutraria rhynchaena, assembly GCA_008271625.1. Classification (NCBI taxonomy): domain Eukaryota; kingdom Metazoa; phylum Mollusca; class Bivalvia; order Venerida; family Mactridae; genus Lutraria; species Lutraria rhynchaena. Next base: position 1,677,934 of record VIBL01000039.1, read on the forward strand.
ACTAAGTAGAAACGTATTGGAAGATCATTATTTTATTTCAGCAATTCACCGCTAATGTCTAGAATATAATGTATCATAATTATGTCAGACAAAGATCGTAACAACTCCGTCACATGACTGGAGGGTTTAATAATAATTTCAGTGCTCTAGCAGCCACTAAAAATCATCATTTTTTGAGCTTACTCCAAGGTAGGATTCGCTCAAGGTTAATTTTCAGTACAAAATATGACGCCGACTCTTAGATGGCATTTGAATTGTGTATTCAAACTCGTGATTTATCAATAATATCATTATTATTGATGATTTCCCAAGTTTATGTAGGTTTGTCTTTACTAAGCAGAATAATAATTCGTTATTTGGCCTTATTGAAAGGAACAGGTCTTAATGTATATATATATTACTTTGTTATGATTTACATTGTAACGACTACGCGCCTAAACGATGCTTTGAAACAGTAGAATACCAATTTATTTATCTTAAAAGTATTTTATGTACAAATGTAAGTATAAATCTAACAAATATTAAAGTGAACGAACGTCGGATCATGACAGTGTTCTCGAGTGTATATCCTAGACAAAGTTCTATTGGTCTCAAGGGGAAAATGTGTCAATGTAATGTGAAATAATTTTCCTGAAGGTCATATATAAGCCGTAAAACATGAAATTGTTATGTTACGTCAAGTGAGGCTGTGTCTTATACAGTAACTTATCGCCCTTTGGCGTATTAATTATAATTACGTTTGCAAATTTCGCCTCTGTAGACATATAACGGCTAAGTCACGTGCTAATATCTTATGTTGTGAATATTTCTACGACAGAGCATGTGAATATACAATTTTTTGATACGTAAATCTGACACGTCTACGGATTTTTCGGCAATTTTCTTATGATTAATACTCCGACAATCTGGTCACATACAATACACCATGACTATCATCTTTCCTCAGTTGTAGCTTTTTTTCTTAGTTTGCTCAGTCTGTCGTTTTGTCTGTTGTCTAAAAGAGCCTCTCGCGTATTGTTTCGTCTTACCTTTCACCAGTCAATGAATACTTCTTGAAGATATGAGGGGGAATACGCGGCTTTGTCTGAAGACATGAGTGCGTGAAGAATTGTGGATCTGCGAAGAAAGGCGGATACGAATGTATATGAAAAGGCGGAATGTGGATGCGATATCACGGCGTATATTGAATTCTGATTGTTCATTAAAGTTAAATATCTTCATGGACAAAATGGTAGGTGATGCATATACAGATAATTCTCCAGACAACACTTTTTAATGATGATATGATGGTATTAAGTAATAAACCATTTTGTAAATTAAGGCTTTTTACAGGAAACATGTTTAATGCAAATATTTCCTGAGAACCAATTATGAGAACTCTTTACATGATTCGGTATATTGTATGATACCTTACAAAATGAAAAAGTAATAACCTTCAGTAACAATTAATAATGAACGCTTTTAAAGTGATGTGTTCATCTCTAGCATTCCATTGTTAAAATAGAGGATGTAAACAGAATAGAAAATCGCCTCCTTTAAAATCATATGAAATGAATCTTAACTTACTTCCATACACTTCCGCTTTCTGTTTTTAAAGAATCAATCGGTATATTAAACAGAAATATTGCAAGAATATTCATCTACATTGCAAACAGTGAGGAAAACGGCATGATTAACAAGCTTGATCAGACATGAATTAAAGAACGTATGGAATTTCCCTAGTTTATTAATCATAAAATGGTGACAAAATCTGTCCCGTAAATATGTGTAAATATCAGTATCCGTTCTTTATGTTCCAAATCACTTTTCGCAATAATTGTTTTAGTGACGGCTGAGTACTGCTAGCATTTCCATTTTCGTCACAAAAGTACATAACTTTTAGTTTAGTTTGAGATGCTCCAGGTCGTCAAAAATTGTATAATAATTGTTTTGCTCTCAACATGAACGTCATCTGTTACAGTTAAGTAAAAAAGAAAACTACATATTAAGTTTGTTCTACAAGAAGATAATAATGCCATTCATTAAAATTCAGGCGGTTATTTGACAGAATATCGTAATTCACTATTTTATCGTATGTCTTGACAAAGTCTTGAAGCGGCCATGTAATTTATTGTCTGCTGCGAGGAGTCATATGACCAAACTTTAGACGGCGTCGCGTACTTTTGCATCGCTGAATGGTTTTCTCGGCGCAAATATTTCACTAACAACATCGCCTTTGAAACAGTCTTATCTTAAAGTTTGTCAGAAGTTTGCAAATTACGATAAAATGTACCTTAGCTAAGAAACGGGTCCAATAAAGATTTGATTTACCAAGTTGCAAGAAGGAAGTGTCACATGTCAATATGCCCCCGTGTGTCAGTCATCAATGGTATCAGTGTTTTTGTCTGCATCGAACCAAATATATATATATACATTGATGCAATATTCAAGTATTTCAAGAGTACGAGACCAATAAAGTGGTAATAAACAGTTGAGATATTCATGTTCTCTGAATGCTTGTGGTCACATTATTCACAGTTCTTGTAATTAATGGCGTATATCGTGTTTCGTATAAAGACGAAACAATCATGCAGCTATTTAATATCTTTCATTCAATGATTCCAATCCATCTCGTTGAATGAACAAGTCAATGTATTGTCTGGTTATATTTGATTAATTTAGAATTAATTATCGCCTTGATTTAATCCAAAAAACGAATATTTAATTATCATACGCGCACCACAAATAATCCGTGACAATGTGATTTGTTCCATACGCTCTCAATTTTCGAAAGTGCATGTGACAAAAAAAAACTGACCTTGACATCATTTTGTATGGCAGAAATCCAGACAAACATCATTGAAAGAACAAAACAACAACAAGAACATCTTCAACGTCCTTAAACTTTTAATTGCTGCACTGAAAACTGAATTCTGCGACTTAATTACAAACATATTTGTTTTATAATAATTGACCCTAGAAAAAATTGGGAATTATTACTGCATATTTATGGGAGTTTGAATCAAACTCGTGTTTTTTTACAATTAGCTTCTATATACTGACGATCGCATACACTTGCCAGAACATGTTGCATAGATACATCTTAGCTAAAATTACTCAGTTTTTAAAGCTTAAACATCTTACTAATGGTATGCATATCGGACATTTACCTTTAACAGCTGACAATACATCAACAACTAAAAGATTAAACACTTTTCATATACGTACAAGTAGTAGTAAGATTTTTTGTCAAAAAAAATTGTAATCTTTGTTGACATACAAATATAAATCGAGTCCATGTCATGATATGATTACCATATTATATGTTTTCGTCGGTGCTGTGTTGATGTTCACAACAGCATATTTCGTTGTACCCCGACAGCTTGCTAAAAGCTTTGATTGAACATAATTCTGAATTTGTTGCTGTGATAATAGAATTATTATGTAGGATAAACGCCTCAGACCATATATTTACAGCACAAATTGATTAAAATTCTTACTGTTTAGTGAACGAGCGTTTGGTTCAATGCTATTGTCTTGTCATTTATGCATGAAACAATTATCTTAGGAATAATTGGTTTATTATGTAAAGGTACTGACTGTTATCAGTTGTGCCTTGATTCAAATTTAATTCATTTGTTGCATTCGAAGTAACTCGGTCAAAATCATTGTTACCAAAATACAGTATAACACCTGAAAACCGACCTCCCTGAAAACCGGTATTCTCTGATGATCGGATGATTTTTCAAGTCCCATTTTTTTTCTTCTATATTCAACAGTTCTCCGAAAACCGGAATTCTCAGAAAACCAGACTTTCGGCCCAGTCCAGATGGTTTTCAGTTTTCAGGGATTATACTGTATATGGGAGTCAGTATCTGGGGAAACAAAAATGACCGAGGTAGTAGACAACTGGAGAGTAGTAGGAAAATTAACAACAAGAATAGCTGAAAACTGACTCCAGTAGCAGAAAAATATAACATAAAATAACTGAGTAGCAGGCAATTAACAAAAGATGCAGAAAAGATTTTAAAAAATGCAGAAAAAACTTAACTAAAAAACTTGCTGAAATTGCAGAAAGAAAATTCAAAGGTCATAAAACAAACAAACAATCAACAACAACAAAATCAACAACAACAAAATCAACAACAACATCAACATGAGCCAAAGGTTTCATTTTCGTTTTCTTTCATCCCCTTATGTGAACATCAAACTTATGATATGCATTTCGTATAAAAGGAAGGAAAATGAAAACAGATCAGCTGTGAAGACTCCCGGTAGTGTGACAAGATATCATGGCAAGTTGTATTTATTCTGACATATTTTGAACATAAATTACACCACATACATATTTATGATGTCCCGTATATGTCCTTTGAGCATTTGAACACAAAGATGAACATTAAGCTAATGAAATATATACTAAAATATGTTATTATCTACTCATGTGGCATTAACTTTATGTGGTGATATCTATTTAGATCAAAGACTTACTGGTTTTACAATTTTAGAGCCAAAAAAATACTCACCGCATTTTGTTATCAAATGATTAAAAGACTTATCGCGTTATGTCTTCTCATTTAAATGTTGTCAGCATAATTTAGTTTAATGTCTTCGAACATGTCTGGACAACGTAAATATCCAGCCATCAAACTTTCCTCATGGATATAGAGCCGAAACTACACTAACTGTATACATTACAGTTAATCATTTACATCGTTTTTACTGTTCAATTTGTTTGCAAGTCTTATTAAACCATTTTTTGCTAGTTTGTCTATTATCTGGTGAATATATTCTGTTTAATGATGAGAAGATGTACCTTATACAGTGTGATTATCTTTCGTTCACTTGACTTTAAAGCAGGCACTTGTCTGTCGCTAACCTCCGTTACATAGTGTTCATGTCCCTCATAAAACATTTTATTGATTTCTACTTTAAGTACAAAACACTAAAATGCATTTGTACAGCTTTAAGTATTTAAACAACAAATCTCACTGCATGTTAACAGGAAGAATTTAAAAGTGTTTTGAAATTTATGTTTTATAACTGTATAACATTCTGATACGTTCATGTACAACAGACGAAATAGAAGTTAAAAGTGTTCTTACATGATTTCTTATCACACTTTTATTTAAGTGCATATAAGTCATGATCTCAGGCAAGCAATGTCCTCTTTAATCAGTGTGATTAGTCGTTTTTGTATTTTCTTACCACGATTATGCATGGTAATGTTCGGTATCCAATCGGGAACATTAATTGGGTTTAGTATTTTGTTGTTGTTTTCCCCTGTTCTGGTAAAAAATAACTGGAGTGATTGAGTTATTGTGTTTGGAGAGCACAGTGATGAATGTCAGATAACTATCGCGTGCACTAAGTGACAGACCCTGTCTGGTAGTTCTACCAACGGATGATAAATGAACAGTGGCTGTAAGTTCATGGTTTGTTAAATACACAATAGATAAATAGAAATTGTCCACAGAAACGTGTCATAATCTATTTTCTTTCTCGTCTTAAATTGCTTATAATTATCTGTGATCCGAAAATGTCACAGAATATCGACAATTTAATTAAGTAATTTGTCTTTTTGATATTTCCCCCAAATGGTACTTAACATTGCCGCGATTCAACTTGTAGTATGTAAAATGGCTGTCGAAATTGCCGGCTGATAATCAATTTCAATGCCAAATAAAAGATCTAATTATTTAACAGCCATCTTATTGAAACACTCCATTGATGTCTCTTTTGGGAAATTAATTTTTCAGATAGATATTAGTATCTTGCCCCCTGTACTAATTCTAAAGTAAGGAAATTGGTGTGTTATTTGCAAAAAGACAAAGATTATATACATGTAATGTCAAACCTATGTTTGCGGCCACCTCTGAATAAAGACCACCATGTGAATGAAGGGCATTCTTTGAAAAACGGTCACTGATTATTTAGAACTGACCTCCAAACAAAGGCCACCTGTCAATAAAAGCCACATGTTGTCTTTCCTAAGGGTGGCCTTTGTTCATAGGTTTGACTGCACACAATATAAGCGGGGTAAAATGATACTAACAGATGCGTGATGAAAGGATATTAATGTGCCATCCTAATTTCTAAAATTATGTTCAAGAGAAGTCCGAAAATTCGAAATAATTACAAAACATAAATACACTCCGAAAATTTCACCCAAACGTTGCAAGCTGCAAGTTTGGTCTATACTTCTCATATTTTGCATGCCAATTTTAAAACAGCAGTGTATGCATCCCACTGTTAACATTTTGTAGCCGCGAATAACCAAACATAATCAACACATTATTGAAACGACTCCAGAATACCATGATCTGCCATGATCTGCAATATTAAATATAACGCATTGAAAAAAGCAACAGAATATAGCAGATTAATCCGAGGTTTGTAAGCACATTTATGCTGGTCGATGTACACTTTTTATAAATATAAAAACGAATACGACAAGACGTTCTATTAAATTCAGATGCAAATGATCAAAACGAATAGGATGCAGTAAACAGCATGGGCCGTTTTATGGGATGATCAATTCAATTAATACGAAAGCGTGAATCTGTTAAACATTATTGTGGCGTTTTGAAGGCGTTCTGCCACGATTTAAAAAATGCAACAAATATTGCTTGGTTAAAGCGTCACAGGCAGATTGCAGTGAGCGGAACATGAATAGTCATATGCAACAGAACAATGCAATTAAATTACTGACATTTACCCACGACATTTGTTATTCTTTCTTGCAAGGTATGTAAGTAAGTCTGTCGCGTTTGGACAATCCTTGTCATTTTGTTTTGTCTGTCTCACAATTTATTCGTTGACAGAAATACTTTATAGTTGACAATAAACATTAGAATGACAACCAAATTTTTTTTTATTTCTTACTTGACTAAATTGTGATTAATATAATATCTGCACACATTGCATTATCTTTGGCTTTGTAATTGCATGGGATGCTTCACAGAATGTACGTTTATTTCTAAATTTCATGTTTGTCCTCAATATCTGCACAAACTTTCAGCCCATAATATTTGTTATCGTTTCTTGTTACTTAAAACAATCCAGAGAAAGGCGGGCAGGTTAAGAAAAACAATAGAAAAGTTTTACGTCGATTTACCTTGTTATTTTTTGTCATGTAACCGTAAACATGACTGTTTTTGTCTAGCCACATCATTCGTATCTCAATTATGCTAAGTTAACAGAACAAATGCTTCTGGATTGTTTGCTAGCGCCACATTTCTCAAAACAATTGCATTCTACCTCTATGCAATGTATGAACCAAATGTGGGAAGCAAAGACAATGAGTGTAACTTTTGTAATGAGAATGGCTTGGAGAATCATATGACCCGCTCGGGGGTCAAAATTATGACCTCTTCATCAGTTTATCTCTCTACCGGCTGAGGTAAAGGTGCAGACTTGATCTATCTCTATTCGACCTTGTACAATCATTGTTGACATACATTTATTTTATAAAGTGTTGACGGTAGGAGATGATAATTAGTATGGGACGTCTACAAATCGTTTTAGAATTGTATGAAGCATTCTAAGTTTTCCAGAAACACTTTAAGCATCTGCAACCCGTCTGTAGTGAGCAAATTATGCAAATTGAATTTGCTTTCCTGTTAGTCTTCTTAGAACAAACAATGTTGGACATTATTGTATCTCAAGAAAATGTCTCTGATCAAATACAATATTATTTTCATCGTATCATACCAAGTTGACACAACGCCACGTGTTGCTTCACCTTCATCAAAAAGGCATTGGTGGATACCATCATGACCTTTCTTCATTTACCTCATGCCGAGCGTATATCTATTAGACATTGATCATTCCTTAATTTCATGAACACTTGTTTATGGAAATTGTGTAAACAGGGGTGTATTTACATATTGTCTGTATTGTATGTAATATAATGTATAATGCAATTCAAATTTATTTGTGTTTTACGGGTGATATTCGAGAAGACAATCGTCGAAGTTATCTTGGCTCTGTCCGTTATACCGTATATCTTAGAAGCATGACATGTGTCGAATTTATTGTCTCGTGACGCTCAAGACCTTGGGAATTATTCGCCGTCATGACCCAATCTAATACTAATAATTCTTGATCAGTTGAATTCGCAAAAATGCTTCGACGACGTGATGTGTGTCTCGTCACTGGCTTTCGATCTTGGCGCGTATTAAAGTTTGACGCTTTCATTCTTACATGAATGGAGCATTGTTAAATCCTTGCCGAGTGAATGATTAATAGGAATGGCTATCATTTATCAACATGTACATGTCCGGGACAAATAAGAGACTCCTGGAGAATTATTTTTTACAGAAAGGGTTACTTGTACTCATTTTATAACAAATTTTATCCATCAAAAAATGTTTTATAGTTTCCACGGAAGAACAGATATAACACGGGAGATGTTTTTGAATGTCAAGTTAGCCATAGTTACGTCTTCATATCATATAATGTAAGCACCAATATTTAATTCTGTCATAGCTCATCATGTACGTAAAATGCCGCCAAACAAAAGCAAAACATGAATTTACATATTATTTGTATATCAAGTATATCAATAATTTAATTGTATACACGTATTTATACACGCGGTAAAAAATCCCCCAAATTACGGAATGGTTTTTGTACCGAAGAGTTAACTAATTCATGATTTACTGTATACAGAAATGACTTAAAGCTACATCAAAATGATTTTGGATCGCAATATGAATATTTATTTTTGAACTGAAAATAAAAAAGAAATCATTTTGATTTCAAGTAAATGTCATAAGTCACAAAAGGTATCTCTCCGCGAAGCCAACAACATCCACGACTGTATATTGTATATCAATTAAACTACAAGTCCCTCTCAACCAAACTGTTTTATAATCAAAATATTCATACTGCATTGGTAAGTTTATTTAATAAAATACTAACGGAGATAGCATTAAATTATGTCATTCATCTCAGGTTTTACTGTCTTTTGGAATGGAACTTAGTTTAAAAATTATGTAAATGCCTTAAACAAACATTATTTCGGATTTGTTCATGGGAACCTTTACCTAGGTCAACCAGTCTGTAGGACAGAAACGCTCCCTTAAATTCATTCAGGGGTCTGAATATTTTGTACACATGATAAGGGATATTCTGTTTATATACTTACACACTAATTAGTACGACAGGTTTCACCTCTTCTCAGCCCTTCTAATATACACGTAGACTATGCGATGGCTCAGCCTCTGTAAATGCAATGTATGAAAAATGCATCGTGCTTATTGATTGTAAATTAAAAGCACAATTATAGTCGTTTTTCATATTTATATCAATTAAGTCCGCGAATGCGTTGACATTTAAATCTTTTACAGTGCAGCCTCTCCAGAGCAGCATCCTTTTGGAGAAACATGTTGTTCTTGAGAGGTCGTCGCTCTATAGAGGTTAAATTAATAGGAAAATCGTACAGTGGGGAAATCATGCTGTTGTCGAAGCGAGGTTGTTGCTCAAGAGAGGGCTGCTCTGGAGAGATGGCGCTGTATATATAATTATAGTTCTCCCTTCCACGCTCCGTCCGTTTAGTTAGCATTCATAAGTCATGTCACTAATCACGAGTCTAACAGTAGCGGACTAAAATAAGAAACAGGGGACAGGTATACATAAGAAAACCATGAACTCAAGTTAACCCGAACCTAAAAAGAGCCCCTATCATGTTAGTTACCGCCCACGCACTCTGTGTCTGATTTGACTGATAGAAATACGTACTTGTTATCAGTCAAATGTCTAAAATGTGTTATGTGCCACTTCTTACATTTGTTTATCTGTAACTCTTCTTAGCGGCACACCTAGTGCCCTTAGGTAACCTAAGACGACAGTGAAGTGATAAGATAAATCGTTCTTGCCGGGCGGAAGTGTCCAAGTGCTTCCGAACTAAAATAAAGTAGACGGATGGTTATTCTAACTGTATGGTTCCTAAGAGGATTGTATATTATAGCATCATATTAATTGCCATCGAATCATATAACGATTTTGAACAAATTCTATTCATACAACATAATCGAGGCCCCCTGTGGTAGTGGTAGTAAGCGTGTAGACAAAACACTGAACGTCTTCATTTGATTCTGATATTGTTGAAAACATAGTTTGTCATTGGTTGTTGTAAAAAAATGTTTACTGATAACATTGAGAGGATAATTAATTCTGTTTAAATATGAAAAAAATGCAAATTCAGAATTTTACTTAACTTGGAATGAGGCCAAATATGTAATAATAAAAATAAAACATAAAGAGAGACATTCCGACTCAATAATTTACCGTATTTGAACTGGAAACTATGATTATTGTGCATTAAGCAATTAATTCATTTTGAGGATTGCCAACCGAGCGATTATGTTGATACCTCCAATATCGAGCACTGCAAATCACACTTTTTAAAACCATATATTTAGAGTCTGGACATTTTAACCGAAGGACATTCAGAATGACAGTCAGAACTACCGACATAGTCACATACTGTAGTGACATAGTCACCGACATAACAACATTAAAGTCGGCACAAAACAATTTTACCAAATTGTTGCTGACGATTTGAACACGATGACAATAGTATGATTATGGCCAGTATATTTAAATGCCTCCGAAATGCGACAATATCAATTTCGTCAGTGGTGTCCAAGCCATTGCTAGTGACATTTTAACACTAGTTCTCTGTCGATGGCGCTAATGCAAGCGTCTGAAAGCCGTTTTTTGATTGACAGTAAGACGAAGTGAACTAAGAAAGATTCGGTGGAAAAATTCACGATTTTGACCAAAACACGAGACGTTTATCATTCTACCATTTCCTTATCTGGCGTGCAGCTTTGCAGGTTTGAAGAGTAGCTGACAGGTCTTATGAATAAAATAAGAAGATATGTTGCTGAGTATGAATCACAGTATGTATTTTACATCATAACTAGTCATGACACATCTGTCTAATGCATTAGTCAAGAAAATGACACACGTCTGATAAAATTTCATCATCTTGCACCTTTCAGTGAAGAGGATAGTGAACACGTTTGTTTGACTTAAATTTGGAACCATTCGGAGCGTATTGTAAGGAAACATGCATACTAAATAAATATATATGGTTATGCATATTACATTTCTTTATATGTTTGTTCTTTCTATTCACATAATACAAAGTACTAAATAAAGCGACTGTTAAGGAGATAATACTCACAGTACTAGTATATGCAATATGGTCAATGTAAACAAAAGACATATAAAACACTTTTTCCGCAGACTGTCCGTTTTGCACAAATCTAACTGTATTGTTCCTATCCACTCTTTCGTAGCTATTACCCAACCAAAACTCATTACATGATTTCCGATTTGTTTTCGTCTATTCGATAGTGAACAAATTCATTCAAAATATCTGTATTGTTTGTCTTAGACTATTTGTAACCCGATTAATTCCTTTATTAGAATGCACTTTAGTTTGAAACTGATATCAAATTCATTATCCATGTGTCAAGATTTGACAAAAATAAAATGAGATTTATCAAATGTAAGACACAATTTCAAGTTGCATCAATGAATTTCTTTGCGATTTGAAATGATTACCATCAGAACACATAAAAGCATTCCAGGAAGTAAAACCATTGCCAAATATTGGTCTGAAATAGGCATTCGATGTCGTAGATTGAACGGAATACGTAAAGTCCATGTCAATAGTAAACATTTCTATAGCTGCTTTCAATAGCGTACAGAATAACAGAACCATTGTCAACGCATAATATTTTTCTCCAAATACAAGGTGTGTCATTATTTATAACTTAAAAACTACTATCTTCCTTTAAAAAAATATTGGTTTACGATTACGCCACCGACTCATTAAAAAATCCCCGACCCCCAAAATTGGTGAATATGACCAAAATTTAAATCTTTAACCGATCTTTTCGTTTTCAGTAAAAGCATATGACGTTAACAAACAAACTGCCTCCCAACCTACCCACTGTAAAAGGTTTGGATTGAGTAATCACCAACCAACATTATTTAAAGGATTATCTTGGCTAAGATATACAAATAAGTAACAGTAAAACGATATTCTGGATTGATGTGAAACTAGTCAAAGTAATTAATGGTGTTAATGAAAGAGTCGATAGAACGTATTTTACCGAGAAAATGCTGAAATAATTGTTGGATAAAGAGCTGATGTCGAATAATTAAATGAAGTATATATGTAAACGGCGGTTAATTCCATATTATGCCGAAGCTTCTGTCACTGGGGATATAAAAATTATATCTACGGTTACTGGAAACTTTTTTTGAAACACGGAACTTATGGGTATTTTGGTCGAAAATTGTTTACTACTAAATATTTTAAATACACTTTTGTAAATTCCCAAATATGGTCGTACTTTGGGACTTAGCTGTTAGAAACTCTAGGGTCGCCCCCCCCCAAAAAAAATAAGGTCCATCGGGAAACCATAAGCACGACCGTCAGGTCCATATAGAGTTGGTGATGCTGAATACATTCAGTAAAGTTTAATTCAGAACCATTTCTGATAGCACGTATTTTTATTTTGGAGTTTCTGTTGTTTTAGCAGATGTTATAAGTTGACATAATTCAGTTTTTCCCGTAAAATGTATAAACAACTTTTCAATTGAATCCTGAATGGTTGTATCTATTGGCATTGTTCTGAGGACGTGTTATATTGGAAAATTTATATTTTTAGGAAATGACAAAAACAACAACGAAATATGAGACATTCGGAATATAATATCACCATATCTGAAAATAGACCTACAAGGACATCGGTTTATATTCGAGTCATTGACATAATAACCTGTCTTTGTTCATATATAATTACGTCAATATTTCCCCTAAAAATATATTTAAAATATTTCTTAATCGACATAGGCGTAGAAAGCTTTTCCATATATGACTTGATTGTGAACGTCAAAAAGAAATGGGGTGGAATTGTGATAATGGGGCTTTTCTGTAAACATACAGATGCTTTTCTTGTCATGAAGTCATGTTTGAATACTAACTAAATGTCTTTAATTATGATGTCAATTGAGATAAAGCATTACCGTTGTCAAAGCTTAACTTGTGTTATGTATATGTCATTTGTCGTATGTTCTACTACTATAGGCCCAGTCATACAAGTGCCAGAAAGATAATCAGGTACATGGGGACTATTATAAAACAACAGAAACAAATTTAATGGAGTAAAGTCTTAGACAAAAGTAGCATAATAAACATTCAAGGACGCTTAGTACAATGAAACAATGGGAGCAATATGGTGGTACCAACAACAAATGACAATATTGCAATATGAAAAGTTCGTTGACACATTAAACATCACTTGAACTGTTGTCGTAATGAAAACAGGTAGTTACGAGTACGTGTGTCTGCCCGGTCCAAAACACTCATTAAAGTATTTACTATTATTCTTTTACAAAAAATGTTCTCAAACCTATAACAGAATGTCATAAATATAAGACCGTATTGAAAGCAACCACTGAAAATAAATCACCAACAAATGTTACGAGTCAACTGGGAGTCAATTACTTCTATTCAACACACGAAGGTCATGATAGGAGGAAACATGAAACCGCATTGAATAATAAATACATTTCATGAGTAGTTTTTCGGATACTGTATGTATCATGATGAACTCATTTGCTGGAGTTCTGATCTATTGGTATGTTTTTATTTCCCATGTGACATAGAAGATAAATATACGCTATTTTTGTCCGGTTAGTTAAATATTCATATTGGGCCGCCCTCGTAAAATGTGTCTGTACAGTTTCGGGACTGGTCAATTATTTTTTCTTGACACATTGTGGATTACATTTTACAAAAAATATACATTTACAAAATGATCCTGCATTACTGAACACTGGAACCATTTCAATCGATACGCTTTTTAACCACAAATAAATGCATGCTTGGAAAACAGAACATACAAGAACAGAACTGAACAGAACTGATAATACATTTATACATGTACAAAGTACATCATCTATAAGACACATACACAAAAATTCATCATTAATGTCTAAAGCCATATGCAGACATGATTTACAAATAGGTGTTGCAGAATTGTAACCATTTATTCTGTGGTTAAAACCCAAATGAATTTTTTGATATTTTACGCGCCTTGATTAAATTCATTAAAATATAATCTTATACACTAGATGGCATCGTTGTGTTTACGGACCTTGGTTACCTTACACACATAAAATATTCGCAAGTGCAAGAACGGCTACCGACACTCCTGTTTGATAGGGCGACATCTATGAAGCATGGACCAATTCCTCTCATGTACCAGTCGACGTATGAATAAAAGGCTCGTTAATATATTTCTCTTGCAGAATGTTCGCCAGGGGAGCTCTTTAAGTTGGCATGGGACTATTAATATTAGAAAAAGACAAAGTCGTGTTTACGATTACAAAAACTGGATAGGTAGGGCTCAAAACGTTTCTAATTTCTTTCTTACGCATAACTTTCGCAATTTGGAGGTACAATCGTCCTCAAATATTCTCGTAGTTATGCTGTTAAAAACTTTAGGGTCGGCACCCAAGAATAGGGTCGGTCAGCTAACCGTAAACACGACGTTTTCTAATCGAGAGGTCGTGGGGTTGAGATATGGACAGGGTTCCTGTTTTTCGAGGGCAATTCGACTGAATACAATGCCCGTATCGTTTATATATTTGTACAAATTAAATTGATTACGACTGAAGAAACGTTCCTCTCGGCTGTGAATATTACGCAGTTACAGACAATAATAAGAGGAAACACATTAGTTCCGTAGTTAACTATGAAGCGCCGATCGCGAAAAATAGCTAAAGTACTGACGATAAATGCATAACATCCGATACAAACACACAGACCTAACGGTCAAGCAATTCTCTTGTGAATTGGAAATACCTTATTCTATGTTAACTGCGCGATAAATGGCAATGTCAAGGCAATCGAGGTCGTTGTTCAATAATGTATGTTCTGACCCAAATCTTTTATCCACAGAAATGTTAACACTTTAAGACATTAACTATAAGAATTGGTCTCACAGAGTATCCACTCTCATAGAATTAAGGAAACACGCACTTAAGTCTTTGAAAATAAACTTTATTATGTCCTTATGTATAGCTTCTTTTAATAGTTTATATTTTCAGGAGATTTCAGACATGTCTAAAGAGCTTGCGTGACTGTACATAGCTGTCATATTTAACGGCGTTGTAATCGTTTTTTTAAATTTCCTAAAGCAAAACGACGATGCAATGGATCTGTTTGTTAGAAATCTGTTTCAAGACCAACATTTAGAAAGACTTGACAGGTCATTAGACTGATTGTGTGTAGGAAGTAGCGATGTTTTGTTTTGAAAATTAAAAATGATAACAATCAATAATGACCTATATATGACGTCAACAAAGGATTAACTAGTTGACGAAACTATGACCGTGAAACAGGATATACTTTAGGCGAGCCCCTTTTCTTATCACATTCATATATGCTGCAACAGTATATAAATCCTTGTCCATCTTGCCCATACATCATTCAACAAGCTACAACTTATCAGCGCTTAATACTGAAAACAAATCTGCAGGTACTTTTTCTTCTAATTGTGAGTAAAGTTCAAATCTAAATCTAATATAAAATATTGTACTATTGTATTATGATTCATCATTTTTTTGTATTACGATCGATACTTATAAGGAATCATATTTCTTCTTTACATTCAATTGTACATTTAATCAAAGGCAGCTGAATACTTTAGGGTACGCTCAAGTAAAAGTACATCCGCATTCACGTTATGTCGCTCAGATGGCTTTTTCGCAAAAATAGAATTCAAAGAAAATATTTACAGAATTCAATTGTCTCAAATTCCTGACTTGCATCCACTTGTCCACGACTGACTTGCCGACACTTGTGCTTGCTAGCTTAAATTTCACGATTTTCATTGACAAATAGTTACATTTCAATTTTATACAATTTTCACTCTTTCTCAAGTTAATTTCACGCTAAACATCTGAATTACCATCTTTTATGAGACAATTTAAAATACAATAGATGATCGGAAACATAGTTTTCTTCTTTGTTTCGATATCAGCAAAATTGCAATGTGCGACCTAAGCTTTTGAAAGTAGATTTTGAAGTTGATAGAAGTGAAGTGTATCATAAAATAGTTGCGCTTGTTAGGAGTATTTTTTCGGGCGCGTTGTTGAAGTCGCTGTCTGTACAGATTATGTCTTATATAGCAGTTACATAGATTTTTTTTATTTTCGTTTCAGATTCATGAACATATTTAGGTCAGCAATGTCGGCGTGTAAAAGTCTCACCTGGATAATGGTACTATATGTAAGTGTTTCTGATTTAGTATTGTACAGTATAACCTCGACATTAATACCACCTTTAGGTCCTATGAGATAGGTCTTAATATCGAGGTGGTCTTAACACCCAGATGAAATGTAGAAATATAAAAACCAGTCGTTGGTCTGACTTCAAAGTGGTCGCTAAATGGTGTTTTACTGATCTTAAAATATCTCTTTCTTTCAGTAGTGTAATGTTCTGTGATAAATTTATGAGTTATGAGGTTGTCCTGACTTCAAAGTGGTCACTGAATAGGGTTTTATTGTGTTTAAAACACCTCTGATTTCCTGTAGTGCAATGTTCTGTTATAAAACACGGTTTCTAACCAATTGTTTGCATTGTATGAGAAGACGTGGGGTTTCCTTGCATTCAATTTGATTATATTTTGTGTTTCGTCTCTGACACCGTCGTAAGTCTCTATTGCACAGTTTGTGATTGCGAGTAAATTGATTTTATCGACAAGAAAATCAAAGTGTCTCCTTATGGTGGTGTCTGCCCTTATGCTTATGCCATAATGATGAATTGTTTCTATATACGTACAAATAAACGACGCCCATTATGTTGACCAGACATACGCCGATAGAAATAATTCCATATATAAACACAATTCTTTGATATAATAATTTCAAAATATATTAGCGTCACTTACAATTAAAAATAGTTTAGCAAGAACATCTACGATATTCCGACAATTAGGAGTTAACTTTACAACAATATCATTTTAGGTGGTTCTATCACCCGGATGTATGTGTTTTTTACTTGATGCGGTTGACAACACCACTTGCATGACGCTAGATGGAAAGACGTGTAAATGTACGTCACTATACTCCAAGCTGACCATCAACTGTGTCTCTGGCCATGCAACCGGACACCCGGGAACCCTGCAATCAAATAACTACTTCGTACAATCTAGTGGGGCTGTATATGATGACGTAAATCTAAGCAACAACAATATTGGTACAATAGACATAGACGCGTTCAGAGGGATCGAAGACGATATATATGATTTAGATTTAAGTGGTAATAAGTTATACAGTCTTCCTTCCGCTCTGGCTAGGCTCAGCAGACTTTCGACGCTGGATTTAAGTAAAAACCCTTTAATTGAACTACAATCAGGTGTAATGTCAACGTTGGGTTTGTCTCTTAAGACATTCCACGTCAGTATGGGGAACTTTTATTCCTGGCCATCCGAAATAGGTAAACTTAATAAACTAGAAAAGCTGACAGTACATGATATGCAGTTTAGTGACATTCCCGCTGACGCATTTGATAGTTTCAAATCTACCCTCAACTCAGTGAATATTACAAAATCGATGCTAAGAAAAGTTCCATCTGCCATCTGTAATATCAACTATTTCCAAACACTAAGTTTTGTTGATAACGTGCATCTGGGGTCAAACAACACGGCTGTATTCGAACCATGCCAAGGTAACAGAAGTCGTGTAAAGTTTATGTTCATATCCGGGTCAAAACTGGAACAATTACCAGTTATGCATAACACAGTCGAGAGCGTGGACAATATAGGGATGATAAATACCGACTTACAATTTGTCAACCTGGAAAACTTAATGACGGATTCGTCCACAAGAGCTTTAGACCTAAAAGAAAATGACTTGGTGCGGATACCCTTTGCTTTAAATAAACTATACCCGATGCTGAGATATCTAGATGTAAGCAAAAACAGCATAAGGACCGTGGAGGATTTGGACATCTATCAGTTGACACATCTGAATTCATTGATTCTTAACAACAATCCCCTCATGTACATTGCTAAGGACGCTTTCAAATTTAACCCTAATCTGTCTAATCTAGAACTGTCCAATACCAAACTCGGTCACATACCAAGCGCTGTGATGAGTTTAAACTCGTTGTACTTATTCAAGATCGATAACTCCGGTGTTGCGTGCGAATGCGGAATGAAATATTTGAAACCATGGAATGTGAACAGTGTAACATTTACAGATATGTGCTCCAAGTTTAGTATGCCAATTAAGACATACCTTACGGTAATTCTTCCGACTTGTTAACAATTGTGATGCAAAGTAAACTCAATTCATGTTGCTTTACGCAGGATACAAAACATATAATTTGTTACTAAACAACATTAACGTATCACAGACAGATTTGCAGTATTAGCCTGTGAATAGTTAATTTACCTCGTATTTAATGCATGTGAAGCACACCCCTTGCACACAGTATCATGAATTTAAGAAAATGGCAAGAAGTGTCACTAGATACGAAATTTGATATTAGTTTTCTATGTCCCGAAATCACGTTGATAGTCTTTTATATTTATACTTCATAATTTATATGAAATAAAATGTCATAAATATTTTATCTTGTATTTTAGTTGTTTTGATGATATTTTGATGTCGCCCAGACACGATTTCATCGGTAACAGAAACCAATTTCCTGATGCATTATCTACTTGCATACATAGTATAAAATTATTGCTGATATCAAGATTAATTTGCATGTTTGTGACCCTATTCGATTTATGACTGTCACATGAGAATGTGCGCTGGAATTAAAATGTTGACAAATATGTAAATATGTGGATATCATACACAGACGCAGCATCGCCGCAAATATCGGCGACGAAAAAATGAATTAGGAATTATTTTGGTATAGCTTTGAGAATGCCATTATCAGACGCCTGCGCAAACTTCCACACCCTTAAAAAGAAAACGAAACCAGTCATTACATGCGGATTGCTTCCCATGTTTCGGTCACACTTGGAATAGTAAATGTCAATGTAATCTTCAAACTATAAGTTCAACATTTACTGTCGCCGCTGATAATGTTCCTCACGACAACAAGAATAAATCAAATCACACAAATATTGCTCCAGTAGAAAATTGATCATTATTATGTAAATGTAGTTATTAGACATAAAGATATAAAAATTGAGTTTGGAGATCATTCTTAAGAATTTTGTTATTTTGGTGCAGGGATCTGAAGGAAGCTGTCAGAAACTTAACGGTCAGCGCCTTATATAGGGTCGGTCGGGTAACCGGAAACACGACTTTTTCTGGTCTCGTTAGATTTGAGTGAATCCGATAATTTTGGTTTGTTACTAATATTTCTTATGACTCGCACTGACATATTCTCCTGTATGGTTGAACAAAATAGACTATTGTTTAGAATTTGCAAAAAATTGTTTTCGGCGTTAAAACATAATCAATATTTACTTTCTTTCGATAGTTGTATGTGAAATTCAATAAAACTTGCTATTTTTATCATAAGACATATTTTATTACAGGAATTGAGATTTTATGACTTGTTATTCAAAATCGATGACCTTGGCGAATTAAAAAGCAATTCGATCGACAAATAGCGCAGTTTTAACAATAAACACACAACGCCTGAACAATCATAATCATAAAATTACTACAGTAAAACTATGATGTACCGTTATCGACATTGTGCAATCTATTAATCGCTAGGGTCACGTCTTAGTTCATTGTGACTGCAGTCAAACAATGCCAGATTAGAAATTCAATAAGACAGCTGCGGTTTGCAAGCACCTTGATGCATTCACTACAGATTGGAGACAACAGTTTGGGCCATACACGAGTACTCACGTTGCACTGCGCAGATGAAATTATTTGACTTATATAAGATTTTATCAGGGTTTGCTCTACATTTTAAGCCGATCAAATGGCTCCAAGTTTCTTGTTTCCAGTCAATGAAGAATGTAACTTCTTCAAGAAGAATTGTCTTCGCGATTAGTAATGTGCCTATTTACACGTTGACGGTTGTTCGTTGAAAAATTGTGACTGACAGACCAAAGAACAGTGGGCGGGTCAACAAGTCGGTTAGAGTTTATTCAGAAATTTCTAGCTTGCTTGTTATGCTCCGTTCACTTTGGTTACTTTATTCCGATAAATTCTGATGAGCGTTCTGTTTGTTATGGTAAATTTTGGGTTTAAAAAGAAATTGAAAATGAAAAAAATTACAATTCTAAAATTCTTCCCAACTTTAACACCCACATTATACTATACATTGAACATTTATTTACTGCTTATCAACCATTTATCCCGAAACTAATATGCTTTGTGACGTCACGGGGACGTCACGGCAATTTTCCTTGTTACGTCATCGGAAATATTACGTAATGAAGAAGTTAAGACGCGCTAACGATGTCATAATACGACGATAGTCCTGTCGGCACACCGTAGAACGCAATTTATTCACATGAAATTTTTATTCTATTTTTCTATCTCAGTCTTAACTAAATACATCAACGGATTCAAATGTTTCAAGCCAGGGGCCCAAACAATTATCCGATATAATTACAATAAGTTGCCTGCGATGTTAATTCTGAATAATACTATTTGACACATGGGTTGACATGGCTCAGAAATTATGAAGTCTTGTTTTATTAAACGAGGTAATCCGCTTTTGTATCTAAATATGTTTACCACACCAAACCTAGTAATGCTGATAATAGCACGTGTGCAGTACATGTATTATGTAAAATATGGTACAGCAAAACCTCGTAATCACAAGGGATCAGTGGAACGGACTTTATAGACTAAATGCTCGAGATTAGCGTGGTGTTCGTAATAACGAGGTGTTTGTTTGTTGGTTGAAAATTATACACAACTAATAACCAAAAAATTGACGGGGCTTTAAATACTCCTCGAGATAAAACGAATGCTCGTGATATCGATGTTCATAGTAACGACCTAATTACATTATGTAGTTCATGATTCACGAACTATACACCATGCCGTTTAATTCTTTACAATCTTTGTATTTAAAGACAGTGTTGTGTAATAAGATTCCATGTCCACCTGTGCTTTATTCCAAATATATCAAAACTAAACACAGTAAATACAGATGTAAACTTTGTAATAATGATATATTGAGAGCAGAATTAATAGATACACATTTGTTTTATGGTAATTATTTAAAGTGGCAAATATTATTATCACAATGATCTACGATGTAGCTCTATCAGTAAAAAAAAACTGTGGTACATATTTCTATGTTGTAAATGCAAAGCCATATTACCGTAATGAATAAGGCTTTCGTGTATTTTGGGTTGGTGACCATGAATTGCTAAATAGTATTTTTTATTGTATTGTACAACAGATGGCATGACTTTTTTTAAAAACCTATTTTCAGGAATATTCAAATGTAATGGATAATTGCCTCCAGTGATTTTTTGTGCTTCAATGAATTTATTTTTCATACATAACATTTAATGATTAAACATTACTCCGTTGGGGAAGAAATCAAAACTGACATTTTGTACCCAAAGGGACAACTGATATTCAACAAAAAAGAGACGCGTGCACGGTATGTTAAATAAATGATTGTTCGATCATGAAATATGAAAAACCGTAATAAAGTAAGTTAAAATGAATCACAATTTCTGTAAAATGAAAGATATTGTAGAATGAATTTAGTATTATCCCGTCTTACGAAAGTACAAATTTCGTTGCCAAAATGGTAATGTCACTCACGGGATTCCGTATCACCAGAACTGCCGGTTATCACATTTTTGTTAACCTATGTAGATGCTGTTCTAAACTGTCATGACCGCTGGGTTACTCAGTAATTGTGATATTGTACACTTCCATTATTTCGTGACACAGATGTTCAATTCTCATATATCTAGAATATGTGATCAATTGATGTTTCCCCCAATGTCACAACTGACTACAAATCGTGAGGTAGGTCATCCGGATTTCAATTTCTTATCACTTGATCCCCCAGGCTGGAGAAAATTATTTTTGTACAAATTGGCACGACACAGTGACAACATTTAACCACTTCACGTTTTCGCCTGAAAACCAGTAAGGTGTGCGCCTCATGACGAAAACTTGTCAGCTTCACAAGAATACAACAACTTTACAGAACCACTTAAACGCTAGTGTTAACATTACCATTCAATAACTTCTAAAATGAAGAGATTAGTGGACACCTTAGTTAGAAAAACATAAAATACAACCCTTTAATGTAGAACGTGTTTGTCGCAGTCCCTGTAATAGATCCTCTCTTTTAAGTTCTCCTTTCACTGCAAGACAAAAGTGGTTGAGACGCACTCAGATCGAAATGATGGCAATGATGAATTTAATTAAAACTTCCTGTAAACTTATTTTCAAACTAAAAGCAAGTACTTTATTCTAGAAAAAAGTGTAAAACTTTAACCTTAGATAAGTTTGTTTTATTTGTTTGTTTATGTGACATTGTCACTGGGGTTTAAAAAAGTTTTTCAACAATTTTCAGTTATATACGGCCACCGGTTCACTAACCAGTTTTCCTGGACTGCATCCTAACCAGCACTAACTTACCCTTCCACAAGGAGTCGGCAACTTCTACACATATGGAGGAAAATCGATATATTTGCCAAATTTTCATAGAAGGGTATGACCTGTTGCGACCGGTATTTGAACCCGGATCCGGGTTACAAATCCAGCGCTCTAACCACTTGACCACGGTTGTGGCCCTTCGATAAGATGATGCGTAAAAGAAATGGATCTAAGCTTAGTAAATTGACAAAAGTTTTTTAAGTTTTCAGCTAAAAGAGGAGAATTCAACTCTCTGAAATATTTACTCATTACCTTATTTTATAAATATATATAGCAGACTTATGTGGTTATAATTGCATGGTCACACAGCCTCATCGCTTAATATGTTGTTTATGATGATATTTGTTCCTCAATATCACAACTAAATTTATGAGCTAAGAGTAAATAAAATACGACTTGGAATTATGGGTTTGCTGCGAAATAAGTCAGCTGAACAAAGTGAATTCGAATATTTCACACTAAATACCCTGATTGACTGATCGTAGAAAACATTGTATATTGATATCCAATAAAAGCTAGGAAACTGAACTAAAACTATAAACTACGTTAGCGGCAGTTAATCTATCAAATGAGTATCATTATTCCATTAAAACAATCATCTCTTCTTGTAAAAAAATCAACCCGCAAAAGATGCTGAAGTATAAAACACGATATTAAGATACTCCGTGATTCAGAATATGATCATAATTCATGACGCAACTTTATTACCGCCATATGTATTCACACTACTGTAAGACTAAAATTCATAAACAATTTATCTTTCCCGATGTATCACAAGTTCCGCAGTTTTAGCACATGGACGTCGGTCTTAAAGAGACATAATTTGTTAACTTTCGCACTTCAATGTCTCTGTGAGTGAGATGTCGTTGTGATAATTTTCTCTTTAATGCATTTTCGTAACTTGCATAATATAATACTTATGTCTGTTTTAGAATTATGATTTACCGTGATTTTAAACCAGCATTATATCTGCAGACAAATGGCCTATTCTCATGATTTTAAAACCACAGGACACAAATATCCGTCGGGGGTAATCTTGATTTTTATTTAGTCGCGTTTGTATCCTTGGTAATAACTTACATCAGAAAGATGTCCGATGATAGATAAGTTAAAGGTCAGAATTAAAATGTTGCGGTGTCGACCGGACAATAATAATCAAAATAGTGGATGTATGGGTGCGTCTAATCCAGGAGTATTTACTGCGCCCATGAAAGGTCTAGAATTTTCAATTAAAAGTAATATGATATTTTACTAAGGCTTTAACTCTGTGATGTGTCTCTTTAATAAAACAAACTATCATCGAGATTGATGACTAAAATTTGTCCGCCCCTGAGACATTACCCCCTGTATCCGCCCCAGTGTCCTGTCCCAAATCATACCCGATTTTGAAAAAAATCTTTTCGAGATATGAAATAATATCTAGGTTTCCGCTGTATTAATAAACTATTTTGTTTCAAGCATTAGTAGGATGGATAAACTAGATTTAACCACGGTTTTATGAATACTCCAGTCTACGGGTATTGGTGGTCATATTTGCCTTCAACATGCTATTTACTTGACCTAAAGCAGCCGTGCAAAGAATGTTTACCCTCTTAAAATATTTCTTAAACGTTTCATGTTGACAATTTATAGCGTTTACCGGGGTTATCGAATCCAAATAAAACTGAATGCGTTATGTTGATATATGCAGATAAGAGTTTGTAAGTATTTCTGCTTTTCACAAATATTTCCTTTAAGTCTTATATATTTGTAAGTTATCGTCCGTCATTTTTACCGTTCTTTATTTACGAGTCAAGTTAAATATTCGCTAAGATGTTTTATTGGTGTAGTTCGGAACGTCAGTTAATATTGATAACACCTCGCAAGATGCGGGTATTTTAGAGGAGGATATAATTGCCGTACTAACACGGTCAGTAGACAAACCGTTCAATGACAGGTACGGCTTAACAACCCGTATTGAATGTGAATGAACTACACACAGAGAGAGAGAAATGCAAGCGCTCGAGGTTTTCAGCTCTCTGTAGTGATATTTAACAGTTCATTGCTATAGAAATTCGTTGCGTTCTGCATGGATTAATGGACATTTTCTGGATAACACAATACTGTACGAATGAACGAGGTATGTTCGCTATGCTTGTTTCTTCATTCACATGTTGTTGTTATTACATTTGTTTGTTGTTCTAAACCGCGAGCATATCAACAAATTTATCATGCTCACATCGTGATTACTGTAGCATGAATTTTTACTATGTGTTAGTGATTTTTTTACGAAAGAAAGGTGAGATATTTGGTATTAATTATTAACAAGACTGTCATGTTAATTATGTTCATTGGCATTCTTGACTTGACATAATGGGTGCTTATCAATCGATGTTGACTGAATTAAGCGTGATAAAGGGCCCATTGAATGGCGTCATTCTTTTAATTAACTTACGTCGGATCACCCAATAAGCCATGCCGACATTTGTTATGCACCACTATGCATATCATATACATGGCTGTCATACCCCCATGTAAGTATATAATGCCTGTACAGTTTCCTGGTGACACCACGTGTCTTACAAAACAACTGCACGGAACCAGCACGTGCTTCACCGAATAGATTCCAGGTGTCGAAGAAGGTTTAAATAAGTTTTCGGGTACAAACTACATCCATACGTCTCAACTGTAAGTAGACTTATATAAACAAAATATTTAAATTGATTTTACTATAAATATGCTATTTAACGTTAATTATTAAGTCATGCATTGGAAATATTATTTCGAATTGAACTATCAAAGAATCAGGAAGTTCTAATAATACAAGTGTACAGTGTACATAAGATGTAAAATAAATTAAGATATTGTATTAAGGTGATAATAGTTAATTATAAAACAGAATTCTACGTTAAAGTGAAGATGAAAGATATCCTGAATCTGTGAGAAATTGATAATCCTTCCTTCCTTGTTTAAGTCCTGGTGTTTTATTGATACTGTTAATTTATTTTTTAACAAATCATAGTGCCAAAAAAACTTGAAAGCATACATAACTGTTAGATAGTCTAGTGAAATATGAACAATTTGGTATGTTTACAATAGTATGCTTAACTGAATAAGGATACTTGACAAATAGGTTTCTCGGCTTGAGATGTGCCAAACTATTCAAGTGTCTTTCACACAGTGTGATAGATGAATATCAAGACGGCAATACGAGTCTTATAATTACTCAATCACGGAATGACAAATGTGTGACACGAGAGATAGATAATTCGTGTCTCCGAATGCTTTATTCATATCCATGATAACATAGGCGAAAACGGCTTACAAAAATGTGACACAGCTTTAGGAAAGCCACTTAGCTTTATACACGAATTCTTACATATTGATGAATTAACTCAAATTAAACACGGTCGAATGTTGTGATGACTCAATGAACGGTTTGTGTATTCAATCGGTGAAGTAGGTTTTAGGTTATAAATAAATCAATGCGCGAAAATTGTTTCGTGGTAACTTGAGACCAAAAAATCTCAAGGACGCCCAGGCGGAAACCTATTTGTCTCGTGCTTTCACGTGTAGCACGAAATGTTCAATTTCTTTTTTAGTCCCGATCTTATTTTTGGTTGATTAGTTTGTGAACTGCTACCAGATATATACTGGCCGTTACAAGAAAGTAACCAGTAAGTGATGTTTGTATAAAATAGACAAAGCACAAGTAACCGAGATGAATTTAATTCTGGTAATAGCTGAAACATTTCGTGATATGGTTTATTGTTATCCATTATTGACCATAACACTGCTGTATACCATTAAATTTTCAAGGTCAGTATATTAAATTTTTTATGTTGGTTACTTTCTTATAACGGCCAGTATATTTTAGGTTTCGTGTTGTGATATCCAGCACTCTATACCAATAACAACGTACGTACCATGCGATCTTCTCTGGTAGAGTTCTCGTATTGAGTCGGTATTGGCACAGATCTGCCAATGTTAGCAATCGGACCCTGCCATATGAAAAAAATCTAACCTAACACAATATATATTCGATTTCCATTAACGGTACTAACGATAGACCGTCACTTCGGGAGAACGATCATTCAGTATGCATCATAAAAGTAGATTAATAAGAAAATTCTAATATTAGACTGAAACAATACAGCGCTCTGCACTGATTTGACCTCGAATTAAATTATTTACGCACATAAGAATCTGGTGCGTGTAAGGGTTTTGTTAACTTTTTTGTACATGTTTTATAATTATTTTTTCGGTCAGTTATCAAGGTTTGTCTGTCTTTTATCATCATACCTGTTCGTTCACAGTCTAGCAGGTAGAGTTTTTTTCTAAGCAATCTTGAACAATGCATACGATAAAACACGGGTTTTGTTTACACCTGTCTCTTCGCTTCGTCCCACTGGAGAACGCCGAGAATCGAATTTCGAATTTTATTTCCGACAGGGTTATAAATTTGTAACTGCAAGTGCGCAAAATGATGGCAATGCTCGCTTGTGAACTGACAGATGAAGAGATTTGTTGGTCCTTCATCCGCTGAAGAAATATTATTTGTGTTGTTCGTCCGCTATGCCAAAACAACGGGTTAGTTTTCCGCGCATGAATAAATGAATAGTTTTTTTTCGGGAAGTTTTTGTCCGTATTATTGCTTTCACCGTGAGTGACTAATATTCAATGTATCCTTGAAAGAGCAAACAATTGCATGATATATCATTTCTTCATTAATTTTATACCATAGAGTGCATTTGTCTCTCCTTGTCGATTTTATTATCCGCCGTAAATTACGGTATTATATTGCTGTGTAAAAAGTTGCTATATTCGTTATTTTATGATAGGAAATATCGAACAGGAAATATCAAAAAGGATAATAATACTTCCATTAAGATGTATAAGTACAATGACATTATGTCTGATCCCTTTTTAATCCCGTGTCTGAGAATATATATACATATATAATTACTTGTAATCACATACTAAGAACTAAAAAATCACTCTTCTGTTACTTGTCTCAAAGACGTATCAAATATATTGAATGCTATCTTTATCCATTCGTACAGTCGTCCAACCTGTGGACATCGACCGCCAACTTGAGAGAACTAGTATCGCTACTAGTTTTGCCTTCTTTTAGCGGTTTCTCTGGTACCTACGGTAAAAACTGATATCGAGAGCACCTTAGGGACGCTAAAAATTGGTCGTAATAATGAAGTAATCTCATTATCAACTTATAGTTATTGAAAACAGTTTCAGTATAGGTGGTTGTTTTAACAAAGCGGTCGTAATATTGAGGCGGTCTCTGTGTGGGGTTTTATTGTATATGAATATATATAATTTTGAGTATAATAATTGCCGTTGTTTACATAAATGATTCTATACATGGGTGGTGTTTAACTCTAGCTTGTCTCGTAATATTAAATGCATTGGTTTTTACGTTAAATAATGATGTTATCATGCATCGCGATTGTCAAATAATCTTTTAAATCTAAAAACAGCCAGGGAGGAAAAACCCCAGTTTTATTTTCGTCTTATTCGACTCTCTATAATTCTAACAGAATCATTTTGAAACAAATTAACTCTTGTAAACAAAGGTCACCAAAGAGAAAAGAGAAATTTGACATCTAGCTAGATCTCGGAAAGTCGGTGGTTTTACTCAGTTATACGCCTGGGGGTCTTCCGCCATCCGTTAAAGCTGAAAAAAACTCGCGATTTTTGTGCTTATCATTTCTACTGCGAGTAGCTCAAATATACAGATTGCCGTAAATTAAACCAACCGCCAATGTAATAAAAAACCCATTTTATTCAAACGATAATGTCCTTGTAGACACTGTAAATTGAGATTCCCGATACACAGAACGATAAGTGAGCTCTCATATTGAACATTATGTTAATAAGTAAATAAAAAACGAATAACCAAACACTTGATGTACTGTTGAAATGAACCAAACATTAAAAAACAAACATTTTGATATTTTTTGACCACACCAACCAAATTTATCATTTAGAATCAGTACTGCGCAAAGCATGCATAATTGAACATTTGTTATCAGGAGTGATTCTTGTTCGTCTCTTAGCTCGATTTGCGAATATTTTAAAACATTTTATCCGAAACGGTAAAATCTGTAATTTTCAGAGACAAGCGCACTTGCAGCACGAACTAGATTGTCAATCGCATTATTTCGACTGGATACATCCTCATTCATTGTTCAGGTATAATGTCTTGCATGTAGGAATGTTCCTTTTAGATTGATATATCTAACCGTAATGGGTTTATACATACAAGACACGATGACAAGTAACGTAGCAATTGACGTTTTCACAATCTGAAACCGTTAGATGAGGTTAATAATGCATACAGTCGATTAAAGGTGCTGATATGTAAGCAGAATACAGTTACTCGTACGTCGACAGAGAATATGTTCTCTGAGGTTTAATGTCGCATCTACAGCTGGTGTCGATTGGAGTCTTTTGCAGCTTTAAAAGGTAGAACCACCAACCTTCCCTAAGCTGTCGGAACAGTGTCCTCACATGTGAAATTTATCTGGTCCCGGCGTGATTCGAACTTATACAATTACAAGCGCTACTGTTAATTTAGTGTTTAGTTTTCAAGTGACTTTATCATACTTTTTCACTGGGTTTAACGCCGTTTTTCGACAATTTTCTATTTATGTACGGTGGTCGGTTCACCTAACAATTTTTTCCTGGACGTCATCTAACCAGTGCCAACTTACCCCCCACAAGAAGCTGGCAACTCCTCTACATATAGAAAAAATCAACATTTTTTGTCATTTTTTCCATAGAAGGGTATGACCTGCCGCGACCGTGATTTAAACCCGGAACGCCGGGCGACAAGTCCATAACATTTACCACTGAGCCATATTCGCGGCCAGGATTGTATCAAAGTGCCAAACTACCAGTAAGGATTTTTAAATACATATACATCATGCAGTATGTATAAGAGTGATTGACAGACGAGTTTTCATACATAAAGTTACTTGTTTATCTGAGGCAAAAAGGAGAATTTTCGTAGAACCTTTCTCTATAAAGTAAGACAAAATTAATAATAATTTCTTCAGAATTAATAGCCCCTTGATGATTCAAATAAAACCAATTTTTACACACTTAAATTTTATCAAAATGATTGACTTTTATTATATAATTTTATCATTTCAATCCTTGAAAATAAAAAAAATATTTGCATTGATTAAGAACACGTCAGGTAAAATTAAACGGTAATTTTCTCATGTACCATTTAATATAAACATAACATGACGGATAATTGAATTAGTTATCATGCTGACACATTTTTCTTACTCTCATATTTTATTAAAAACGACAGTAATTCTCTATATGAGAACATTAACTAGCGATAACGTTCAAACTGAGAAGTCATAAATCTTGATTTTGCAAACATTCAACTCTACAATTTTAAGAGAGTTAAAACCACTTATAGTTTGCATGTTAAATATGACCGTAAAATGTCCTTGTTGTGAGCCTCGTACTGAGTTCATCAAACGAAAACACGATAGAAAATTAATGGAAATATCAAGAAAACATGACGATCCTTTCAAGAAATTTGTAACCATTATGCCTCTTGGATGATTGGACTTGTTGTCAGAAAGACAGTCATAAGAATAAGGCATGAAATAGCAAACTATGTTATTTCTAACTTGACGTCTGTCAGGCATTTGATCGAGGTAAAAATATACTAAATGCAAACAGGGAAATAACCTTGTGTTTGTTTGTTTATATTGTATTTTACAATTTGTGAAAATATTCAGTTTTGGCAACAAAGGATTTCTGACGCAGAAATAATATAAGATCTATAAGTTTTCAACAAGAAAGTTGCTGCAGTAATGCCATTTACTTATACATGAGTTGGCAATGATGCATTTAACATAAAAAAGAAATCCATTTTTAAATGCTTTACTAAAAGTGTACTGTTTGTGTAGCCGTAACGCACTGGTGTGCACTAAGTAACTAGAGCCACCGATCCAATAATGAACTAGATGTTTAAGAGCGTAGTATCTTCCCCGAATTAGGTTCCAAGAATGTTAATAAACTAAAACCAACAACATAATAATTTTGAAAATCCAGATTAAGCTAAATAAAGTAACTAACAAGAACTAGTTACAAACTCAAACTAAATTTGAAAAGACGGCGAGAGATTTTATGTAAGAACTGTTGAAAAACTTGCATGAGCACATCTGCAAGTACAGACGGTTTTCAATAAGCAAAACTTGAACAGTAAAATTTATACCAAGTAATTTCTCTTTCATATAAATTTTATCATCGCAATCAATATTGGGCTCTATGCTACGTTGATCTACTTTCTTATTTTATTCCTAACAAATGACCTGTTTTTGCTTTATATAACTTTACTTTACAACTCAAATCAAAGACAATTACGTAAATTTGTAAATAAATTATTTTCGATTTGTTTACATTTTGATAGCGGAACTTCATTTAAAATGGTCTGTTAAAGCCCCTGGATTAAGCTTGTAAGAAATCTCCGGGTTGTTATCACTTATATTTAATTATTTGTACGATTTCAGTGAGAGTAGGACATGCAAAAATAAGAAAACGAAAGATAAAGGATTATGTTAATCTTGTAATTTAATCCAATGGATACGGTGTCTGTGATAGCAAATGATTTATTTGTCGTTATTTGAAAATCAGTGTTTAATACATCTACACCGTTGATATGGGGTTGGGGAAACACACCCAGATGAATTGAACAAGCTGCAAAATTTGTACCAATATCTTTGTTTTATCTTGGTTGTCAGAAAATCAAATAT
The DNA here is from genome assembly GCA_008271625.1 of Lutraria rhynchaena. NCBI lineage: Eukaryota > Metazoa > Mollusca > Bivalvia > Venerida > Mactridae > Lutraria > Lutraria rhynchaena. The sequence continues at coordinate 1,709,349 of VIBL01000039.1, forward strand.
CTTCAGTCGAAGTCTTACTCACAAGTGACAGGCTGGCTACTGCCAAAATACCAGAAACAAATAGATGCATTATGAACCTTTATGAAAAATTATGCAAAAATACGAGTATGGCTATTTGGAACGATGTGAAAACATACCTTAACGAAAAATAGTTGTGACACAGGGGCGAATAAAGTTACAGACCAAGGTCACCCTGTCAAAGATCTCCATTTCCAACGCCTGTTGTAATTTAAGAATATATTTCTGACTTCTTCTGTGTATTGTTAACCACAACTTTGTGTACTAGTAATGCTACAGATAGATGCAAGGAAAATATCAGACATTCCGAAAATTAATACAATTCGTAAAACTATCTACCACGAAGAATCTTTGACAGGATTCAGTGGATAATTCGATAAGGTCACTATCATCGTCTTTGTGATGTTCAAAAATATCATACTCATTAATTCAGTCGCTTAACATATTTTACAATATGGCTCTTTTCCAAATTATACGTTTCAAAGCCTATCATTTTAATCCATTAACAAGCTAAAATGAATCAGCCAAAATAGATGTCTAGTCTCAAAATCGGATTTTCTCAACGCCATATTTCTCAGACCCTGTGATCAGCTCATACCATTTTAATTCCTAAACACATTTACTTCTTCAAACTTCACAGTTTCCTCCGAATCTGCATTGTTATTCTTGTTAGGCGACTAACCAGAATAAATGGTATTCTGTGATGAACGGTTCAGCGCCTGCACCTCTACATTTTACAAAGTCTGAAGCATTATAGAATCTTGACAAATATGATTATAGAAACATATACATCACACTTACTGTACGCATGGAATTTAAAGTTTTCTCAATGAGCGTCAAAATGAGGACAAGGGATTTCGTCCAATTATTTTTGTCTGTACTGTACAGGATAATGACAAATCTAATAAACTACTTGCGCTGATTACAGTGATGAAAGATTTCACAAATATTGGAAACTTAAGAACATGTGTTCTGTCTCGATAACGCATTCACGACGAAGCCGGCAGAGTTATACAATTCATATCATTCAATGAATGCGGAAGCAACTTATGAGTATTGGAGCTAGTTATCGCCAGGCAAAACGAATCCCAATGCTATCTTTAAATTTTATGTTGTATACAATTTAAAATAGCAATATTTGATTTTATACCGTAAACCTGTTCTTCGGTTTCATATTCGATATGAATATATTTACTAGCTTTATTACAAATACATATAAAAGGAACCACTAGGTCTAAGAACTGTTCGCAAATGCCACACAGTTTATGAATTATGAATTAAATGCTTTACCTGTATAAAATATATCTCTAAATATCGAACATCAGCTGTATAATGACTTCTTTTTTGGCTTATTTTAAAATCTAATTGATACTTTCATGTTCTCTTGACTTTCAGAATAAAACATCCACCGATGAAATCAAGCTCCAAGTATTTAAATTTAAAACAACAGTCTATTAACATTTCTCGTTTTAGCCCTCGTACGAAATAAACGTATCTGATGTATTTTTTGCTGTAGTAATTCATATGTATTTTATCTGCGCACAAATACATTTTTTTGAAACCTGCGGTTAAATAATGATATTGATATATATACAAGAAGCTCCAATGTTTTCCTGTATACACTTACAGGGAAAAATACGTTCAGGCTACAAAAACATGTGCGGCGATAGTTAACATTTTCAATACCATCAAAATAGGAAACATTGTCGTTTCCGAAGGCAATGTATGTAATTGACAAATCTGTAAGAGAAATAAAATAGGTGCTCAGAGACTCACTAAAGCCAGAATAAGATTTGAAAGAATATACTGTGTTTGATTTATCATTATTGTAGTATTCGCATTAATGGTCCTCGTGGTAATAGTGACAGTTGAAGGTAGTGTTGTGAAAATAAAACAGACACAAGTAAATTTGTATTTGTCGAGAAATTCTGATTTATCTACAAAGCCATATTATTTTATTAGACATCATTACTGTGTTTGTCCCTACATACAATGACAGGGAAAACAATTTTCAATTATTCAATGAATACCTAAATACTTTATTTTCTAGAAATAAAATGATCAGGCTAAATTTGAAAATAACTTGTTAGTAAATGATCTTGTGAAAAAGTATCCAATTTAAAAGAGTATTTTCCAAGATAATAAAGTGGTGTTTCGGCATAGTCAAATTTAACAGCACAGCTAGCATGTATGCGGGATGGAAGTACAGCCTCACGTAACGCTCTCACCACTCAACTTCTGGCTATTTGATTACGTAGGTAATTTCAGTCTTCTAATCAATTAGCTGGGTATTTTATTGTGACTAATTTGTAATCTACTTGATAACTAGTCCCCAGTTTATTGTTAACAATAATTAGTCTGAGCTCTCCGCTGTCGAACTGCTATTTTTGTGAATTTCCACTCTTGTTATCTAGCCTCCTAGTCATACGAAAGCGATGATATCTCTTGGTAGCCGTAGGCAACGGTTCTTTCCGAATCATTATGGCTTTCTTTGTTTTGAAGTTGGCTGTCAGTTTCCAGGTTGGATTTCGTTCAATTGTTTACATATTGTGCTCAATGTAGGTTAATAAAGATAAACTCTATCCGAGACTTGGAATCTGTTTCGTGTAATTATAACAATGGGTTGAATCGAACGGATAAGTGTTGAACGTGGGGATTCAAAGGTTCAAAGTATGTGCCTCTAACTACGATTTTAGGCACTAAGAACTTTCCAATAACTTCTCATTACACTTTATATTCTACGTGCCAACCATTCATGTATGTACTTAAGTTGATACAAAATAACCGATTGTGAAACTCGATGATTGTGATATAGTCTGGAATGGCTGTTATAAATCTGAAGCCGGTGGGCTTATTTCAGTTTGTATTCTATATAAGATTGTTTCTCAGTTAGCTTATAGTTTAGATTTAACTTACAGTAAAACAAGTTCTAATGTCTTCCCATCTTCTATTAACAATTCTATTAAAGCTTTCTATTTTTTTCTTACGATTTCTCGCGGGAATTAAGGTTTAGTAAAACTATGGGGAATATTTTATTCACCACCTCCACGTCCATGAGCCTCTAACTATGCTAAGATTTAAATTGACCAATAAGGCTGATCTCCATACCGTTTTTATACCCTCAGATACCAGCTGCCCAAAACCACCCCACGTGATAAGGTATTATTATCAGGGCATGTTTATTTCCAAATCACATTCTGATTTTAGAACAATTCATTAATTATCATGAAATAAAACAATCACGCCCACAATCGACTTTTTTTCGCGAATGTTGAGAAATAATTGTTGAAAATTGTTGAGACATTCTTATTACATTTAATTGGTCGGCAAAACCACGTGCACTGAAGTTCACCGGATGAAAAGGCTTTAAAACAAACCAGATGTACATAAATAACAGTATTTGTATTAGATCTAGCGCTAGCCTATAACAACATTAATTTAAAATCAAGGGAATTATTCATCATGTAAAATTGGAAAAAAGTAATTTAAGATGTTTTACGCTAAATCAAGTCCCATGTTAGTTTCATCTTCCAAAATTACTTTTTGATTATTGACAGCTCTTAATTCCATTTCAGCAATTCAATTAATCAACTACGTGAAGCCTGTGGTTCGGTTTACTCTAATCTGGATTGATTTCATTCTGTGTTATAATATTAAACCGATGATAATCTTTATGGTAAACACTCATTTCGCAATATATGTACTTCGTATTTAACGTACGCATGTCGCCCAGTACATGATGTGTCCTATTAAACCTGGATTAACAGATTAACAAAAAGCCATATAGATGGGTGGACGCATACGTATACTTACGTGATTTTCAACTCATTTGATGTATGCTTTGTGAATAAATCTGAGAGAAATGTACGATAAAATGGAATAAATTCTATTTTATGACAAAGAACGGAGGAGGCGTACAAATAAAGCGGACGAATACATTACGATCTACTGCGTCCTTGAGCTCACATAAACCGTTATTTATTGATGTAAACTTATGTTTCATTGGAATTTACTGTAGTATTTATATGTTGTGCCAATATTTAGGACATATAGATATGGAAAGAACCACACTATAGGCTGTATGTTTTTCTCAATAATGTTGCTTATATATTTTGACAAATCTGTGTGTATTTTTGCAAATGCCAACGACATGCCACGAAAGACAACAAATTACCAACAAAACAACCAGGCATGTACCAGCACAAACAACACAGTACTTACAGAAGTAACACAATACCATCACAATACATTACAATGTCATCTGAAAATAATAACACTACCAGTCAAGAGAGCACAACACCGAAACAATACTACTTTATCAACCAGTAATTCATTGCCAACACAATATTAGCACAGTTCTAATTTACCAACACCAGTAATTCAATGCCGACACAATATTAGCACAGCTCTAATTTACCAACACCAGTAATTCAATGCCGACACAATATTAGCACAGCTCTAATTTACCAACACCAGTAATTCAATGCCGACACAATATTAGCACAGCTCTAATTTACCAACACCAGTAATTCAATGCCGACACAATATTAGCACAGTTCTAATTTACCAACACCAGTAATTCATTGCCAACACAATATTAGCACAGCTCTAATTTACCAACACCAGTAATTGAATGCCGACACAATATTAGCACAGTTCTAATTTACCAACACCAGTAATTCAATGCCGACACAATATTAGCACAGTTCTAATTTACCAACACCAGTAAATCAATGCCGACACAATATTAGCACAGTTCTAATTTACCAACACCAGTAATTCAATGCCAACACGATATCAGCAATTTCTTAATTTACCAACACCAGCACGATACAAATTAATGTTTATACAATTCAACTGAATATCAACACGGTACAACTCAATACCAACACAATATGCCTTATTATCAACACGATTCTTATAAATACGCTATAGCCTGATATTAACACAAACAATAACATGAACACAATTTATAGTAATAACAAAACAATACAACATCATACAAGCACAATACAATTTAATATATACACACAAAACAAAATAATACCAGCACAAATAAAAAAATAGGGCAACACAATCTCAACAATATCGATGTATAATGATTATGGTTAAAAATCATTGATAAAATTAAACACCCAAACTATGAAATACCGTAGTTTTTTATTAAAAGTGTTCAATTTGTCGGGGGATAAAAATGTTTGTACTCCCAATCGTCAGTGACTTTTTATGTTCTGGCAACGAGTTTCTGATACAACGTTCATTTTATGGTGTTACCAATGTTGTAATATATGTATTTATAAATTTATCTTGATTGATTAGCTCCAAGACATATTTATGTATATCTTCAAAGAAATATTTTCTGGCAAAAAACGTGATCCATTCATCAAACATATTTTACGTTCTCGATAATCAAACGGAAATCATGCGTTTTTATCTATGATGAACAAACTGTACATTTTTTGTTTCAGGATGAGATTAACACTTTTTGTTATTGATTGATATTTAATAGTCGTCGCACCGTGAATTCCTTAAAAACTGATCTTTAAGAATGTTCTATGAGTTATAAAATACTTCACAACCGTAAAACCGCTATAAAATACAATAACGCATTTATATAAATCCAGGGCCATGTACTAGGATTGTAACACATCTAGCACCGGGACGATCTCTGAGACCTTTTCGCACAATGGACACATACTGGTAATAATCGTGCCGAAAATACAGTGTCAATTATAAATGTACTTCCTAAAAACATTACCACATCATTATGATATGCTGTGATGCGATTCTGCAAAAAAAATCCTCTTGATGACAAATCGTTAGAATCGCTCATGGTAATCGAATGGAATTGGGCAATGAAACTGATACCTTGGAACAGAGTTATGCAAAGCGCAATATGTCTGCGGTGTCAAATGGTTTTAAACGTTTTTTTAATAGGCATTTTGAATTGACGAGGTCATAAATTGGCGCAAACGCTCTCAGACCGTCAAATTTGAACTCTCGTTGACAATAACATAGGGTCATGAATTGGCGATAACAAATAAATAAATATATAATAATGATTCATCTGGTGTATTATACTGTATACATGAATATATATATATATATATATATATATATATTCATGTATATTATTGTATATTATTGATTATTGTTACTAAAACAAACATAATTATGCAGACATTTTTATCCATATATATATGGATAAAAATGTCTGCATAATTATGTTTGTTTTAGTAACAATAATCAAGGGAGACATATATATATATATATATATTCATGTATATTATTGTATATTATTGATTATTGTTACTAAAACAAACATAATTATGCAGACATTTTTATCCATATATATATATATATATATATATGGATAAAAATGTCTGCATAATTATGTTTGTTTTAGTAACAATAATCAAGGGAGACACATTAGAAGCTAGTTTACCATATCTTTCAAATAATTATGGCGGTGATCTAAAATGGCGGTGCTTTGAATTAGCTGTGTTTTGAATTGCCGCAACTGACCCTGACCACCAATACAGCCAAAATACCCCCACCCGCCAAAACAATTACTTATACGGTATTAAAAACTGCAAGCAGCTAATTATGATCTTATTCTCTTATTTGATATTCGACCCGATGGATATTCGTTTTTCCACAACCGCGGTACGATTTAGTTACCATAAATGATTTTCTCTCTCGTTATACCAGCTTTTTAATTTCCTGATATTGAAAGGAAATTCTTTGATTTTTTGATAACTTCATTTCTTTCTTGTCAGTTCGCAATAACTTTACAACATTCAATAAATTACATTACAGAGTGAACCCCATACCAGTAGAAAATAATCAAGTCGGTTTAGGTAACGTCATATCTATGACAACCACTGAGTGTTTGATATTTACGTGAGATAGCTATTAATTAAACAATAAATGTCATAGCAACGCATCATATCATATCTTATATGTGTTAACAATTATCGAAAATCAGTAAAACTCATTCGAGCATAATCAGTCGGGTTTCCATAGTCCTCTTTACACTTGATTATTTTCTTCCAGATTATCGTGGGATTATCACATTGACAATTATCCTGTATTTGTTATAATCATTCATATTTTCAGACATTTGTTTTCAGACACTGAACTGATAATTCATGATAAACCATGAACTGATAATTTATGATAAACCATGTATTAGTCGAATAATTTAATGCACACTACTTCTGCATAAAAATAGCCAAAGGTCAAGATATTCCTGTTCTCCAAGAGTTTTTTTTCCTTCAAGATTTCTAAGTTCCCTCCGGCCTGTTTAATCAAAGATTTCATAATATGGCCTGGAGGAGGTTTCCGCGGTCAAATTACATGTTTGAAGGTCTAGAAGCTTGGCGAATTAATGGACATTTGATCCGTACGAAGTGTAGGGTACAGATAATACGCTCGGTTGTGAATAGAGAATACGGATGTCTAATACCTAGGAGTGGTTGCTAACTGTCTCTCTTTGTCATCGAAGATGTCATTGCTTAGTTTATCAGCTGTTATCAAGAATTTATTCATTAATAATAACCCCGAATTCAATTCAAATTGCATGGAGAGTATTGCATCTTTAATGGTTAGCATACCAGACATTCCTTATATTCCATGGAGGTTACGGATAATAATTTAATCGGAAACAATTTCATTTACATTAGAAATCATTATTCACAAACATTTGTCACAATAATTGAATTTCATTCATCAGATTGTCCATGGAAATCAATAAAATTATTCCAATTATTCATTATGGTATCTTTCTTAAGGCACGACCAGATTATTGTCATTGCTATAATGGTCACGTGACTAAACTAGTATCCGCTATGCTGTTGGTGTTGATGTCTGCATGCTATTATACCTATAGTTATAGTATATATTTGATAAGTTATAAATGTATGGTTTGAAAACCGTACCATAACTACAAATTTAGTCTGATTCGTTTTTGTCCTTCCATGTAGACATGTTCCATGTAGATTTTAACCATTTGATGTTCTATCCACCTTCACAAATTTATAAAAGTAAAAAAATAAATACGTTGTATAATCGACTTATCCAATCACCCAAAGTCGACGTAATGAAAATGTATCTATATCAATGGACGGCTTGAACTTGCATTTATTCGCAGATACACTTCAAGTGTCAGTCAATTCACACCGCTTTACAACTTTAATCTTACATCAAAATCAGTAAATAACTTATCATTTTGTTTCATAAATCATTTCACATTCTTTATTTCAGTGAAATGAGGTGAAACAAGGGAATCGGTTGCACTGAAGTTACAGTCATGTCTAATACAATTACAGGATGCCCCTTTTCGATTGGGCTCAACGGTAATACAAATATTCAGAACCTCGCAGAAAACTCGCGCAACTCCAACTTTACGGAGACATCTGCAATTCCCGAGCCTGGGACTGCTATGTGTCCTAGAAACAACGTCAGTGAAACGGTGCAAACACACGACATAACAACGATAATAAACTCAAATAACGCAACTAGTGGAAAGGAAACAGCGCACTGTGAATATTCAAGAACAAGGACTATTGTTCGCAATGCAAGTTGTGGTCAAGAAGCGAATCCAGCGTCTAATGAAGGATCTCCCACTAGAAAAACCAGCAATATATCTTGTGTTTCATCATCCGGTGGTTCTGATGAAACAGAAGGAGAAAAGAAACTGGATTTACGTGGCCTAATTGAAAGTATAGGGACCCTGTTAATACCTGTGGTATGTAAACATGTTCCTCATTTTACAATAATTTCATAGCTTGGTATCTTCAAGGTTAATGCATCTTTGATACAGAACATAAAGTTACAGACCTGCTGTCTGTCGTTTCAAAAACATAAATTTCCAATCGGTCGCCATATTGTCTTGAAGCTTTTGTTGAATTATTGATATATATCCTACTTGGGATTTAAAATGTTAAAACTTAGATTTTAAATTCATTTTATTATTCCTTATTAGTAATTTATTTTATTTGATCTAATGCGGAGCTTTGGAACCCCACAAAACAAACGCTAACCACAATAATCATCACTGGATCATACAGTGTTTTTGTAATTATTTTAATTTATCCATAGCAGTAGACGATGGCGCTTTTTTATATCAGAAGAATTATTTTGGGTCGTGCAAGTGTTATTTGGTGCGTACGAACAGATTGGTATCATCGTTTTTTTAAGCATTTACATAAAGAAATTCACTGGAGAACTAGAGACGTTTCTAATGAGAACTTTTTTAACTACATTTAATTGTTGTAAGTACTGCAGCAGTGTCGTAAACAGTCAACAACTAATAGTTCATTTTACGGATGTAGCCTTTTCAAGAACTACGTGTACTCATTCTGGGGTCAACGCTTGGTAGAATTTAGTTATTTTGATAAAAAAGACGACGACATTGTGTAGTGATAATTCCAATTATGTGGCGTAACACAATCATCTAGTTCACCAGGGTTTGTGGGCTTGTCACCCAGCCAGAACATTTTGTATACTCGTATCATATGAGTTAAGGCCCTAACATAAATGTTACCAAGCGAATAATTTTCTACAGAATGTAGAACTTGGAACTACTTACTGACCTTTTTTTTAAAAAAATAACTACCACACTCTTTATGTATTGTCTTCGTGCTGTATTTACATTTCAAAGAGAGCATCAAACTTACTATGAACTGACCTAACTCTTTTATTTAGACAGAATAATGGTGAAAAGATAGAACGGGTTAGATAATTGATCAGTCCATACATTATTCTCCAGATTTAATCAGTTTTTATACTCGCCAAACTCTTATGTTTTTTTATGGAGAAATGCTTCCATGATATGTACTCTTGTCTTCTAATGAAATACAAAACATTGTTTTGCAAATATTTCTTTATATGGTGTGTGAAGATTTTGATTTGATTAAAACTGAACTATTTGTGAGAAAAAAATCGAAGTAGAAAAAATGTTAGCTACTTTGCCTGTTTTGCAAGAAATATTAATGCATCTCATCCATAAAACAATGAGGAATCAGATATTCTTGATAAGAAACTTTGTCGAATGTGAAAACAGCAACAACAGAAACAAACAATCATCGGGAAAATCAACGATTAAAGTGCGCACACACTTTTAACATAAATAAACACGAGCAATGTGTGGCGTAGTAACCATAACAAATATACAAAGATAAACATGAATAGAATTCTAATATTGTTTCCGAACCACATACTCGACATAGCCAACAAGGTCACCTTGTTCTGCCTAGTAATCTATTTCACCCCAGTTCCTGTTATTGATATGGGTTCTAAAACTACTCGCAGAATGAAATCTTGTCATTGGTCCATTTCTCCCGTTAGCATAACGAATCAAACAACCAGATGTTTGACATTGAGACTGAGTATGTTGACAAAGATTAATAACCTCATCGATAATTGAATAAAAATTCCATTTTAAATTAGACCTTTGGGTGAATTGAATGCTACGCGGGAATCTTGATTTTGTTATTGAATATTTTGTTTTTGGCGTCACTCTGTTCTATGACAATTGTAAGATATGTCTCGATCATGGGATATGACCCAGAACTCATGGGTTTAATTCTTATCATGGACCATTGTATTGCGGTCTTCACAAACAATGAATGAGGCATGTGTGCTAGTTACTTGTTCGACGGAGGAGACAACCATCGAAAGTAACTAATGTTAGTTGCATGTACTTATGAAAAATAAGGATATCAATTGAACAAGATGCGACAGTGTCACGTAGTCCAAACCTCTTAACCATGTGTGACGTTACATCGGAAATTGAATAAACCCAGGTACATCTGATATAAATCCTTGTTATTTACATTTGTTCGTTTGACATCGATTGTGAAACAAGATTTTTACAACATGCATTAATCACTTTCGATCAATGCTTTCTGGGCTTCAGCCAGGACTCGCGCCGAGTATATAAAGAACTAACAGAAAATCTCCAATGACTGTTGTAGAAATCGTTTCTCTTTCCTTTGACCAGAATGCGTATGTTGTAGATATTGAATTGGATATTTCTTATATACTGCAGCTGGTGTTTCACCTAATATTTCGTGACAATAATTGGTTATCAGCCTTCAGAAAACATCCGTAAATATGTGTTTGATATGCTTGTTCTAGGATATCATAATAAGCTAATGATATAAAAGCAAACATTGAGGAAAGATTTAATGCCACGGGAGTGCCGTATTCTTCTCATTATCTCAGTTCTGTTACTATTTTAGCTCTTAGTTGTTCAAATAAAAGACATATTCAATGCCAGTATGTAAATAGTCTATGTTTATAATATGATTGGAAAAATGGGGTTACACTTTATTGACATTTCATGTAAAAGACTTAGCCAGCATCTTTAGTTTGTTTACACTTCCAGTCCTTTATCGATATGTATATAATCGTGATAAGATAGTAGCGGAAGCGAGGATATTTAGAACTTTTCCGACAAAGAAGTAATTTTAGTGAAAAGGTTGTGTACAGTTTGGATTGGTCAGAGCGTATTGTCACCAAATTTCAAACCTTTATTATGACTACTCGAGCATCTATAAATATGTTCATGTTTAATAACTAGATAAGACTGTACAACCATTATTATTATAATAAAAACGTTTTTTTGTCAATCTTTAACGCAACTCCCGTGAAGCATTCGAAGCTATCACCTTCCCTCAAAGGGCAACAAGTAAATTACTAAATAAAATTTACGTAGTTTCAAAATCGCTTTGAGTGTGGAAAGCAGAAAATTACATTTCGGATGTTAGAAAGGGCATTCGTCTTATGAATTTTACTTGTTAATATTGTAAATTATACAAAAAGTATTATTCTTCATTTAACTAAAACTTTACGAGACAACGATTGTCTGATTGAACTGAATGCAGAACAGGAGTGCCAGAACCTGTCCCTGTATTCCAAGTTTTCCGGAATTTTCCAGAACCTCCGGTTTTTCCAGGTCCGGACTTTACTAGTTTTATTGTGTCCGCGGCACCGAGGTTAAGAATTCTTATTTATTGAACATATTCAACTTTCAGTTATGGGATTCTGATTGATTTCTGTGAGCCATAAACAACGTAAACCAACCGTTACAATGAATATTTTCTAAATCGTCTCCCATAGTTTTACAGTTATGTATTTGATACAGTATTATGTTCCATATTGTCTGTTTCAAATTATGCAACGAAACAAAGACAAAACGTTGTGCCAATGATGAAATACCATTTCTGTTACGTGAAAATCAATATATTTTAATTTCTGAAATGAGCTTTTCTCGAGTTAAACCTCTTTCCCATAAGGAAATTGTCTGTTAGACCACGGATAATACGATTTGGTCAATTCTGTACGATCTGATCAGAAAGAGACAATCCTTTGTAAACCGCTATGCCTTCATAACATGTTTTGTTAAACAATAATGATTTTCACTTTAGGCTATTTCACGTAGAAATTAATTTGTAATACGATTATGACGTCATACGTGACGTCATAAGCTTGAGCGAACTCGCCTAATATTTTTGGTGTTAAGCATATTGTTTCTTCTGCTCAAGTTCGGGGAACTTTTTTATTATTTAGAGGAATTCGGAGAATGCTAAGTAAGAGGACAAATATATTTCGTACAAATATCCTTTAATATGTATGTATGTTGATTTGCTTCATGAGGACTATGTGCCACTTACTTGTTGCCTCGTGAGTTATAGCAAAACACAGCTATTTGAGCGGAAATAAACATTGCCGACGAATTTCGCTTTGTCATGGTGAATAAATGCACACTCCAAAACCAGTAGGCATATTAATGACAATGATAATTTACAAATAGTGGTTCAACTGAATCAGAAAAAAATATCGGACATTATTTCCTCTCCTGATTTATATCACACAGAGATTAAACAAATTATAAATATCTCGTGGAATGTTAAACCATCAAACATGTTCAGTGATGGACTGTTCGTAATTTCTCTGAAGTAACTTCAAAGGTGTTACGTATCTTCCATTTTGTAACCAATCTTTCACGCTTCGGTCTGATGTACGTGTTAAGAGTTCTATATAAACTAATAAATGATTAAAAAATGAAACACGTGATTAATGTTAATAAAAGTGATGGTGACTGATTTTAAACAAGAGGCCACATTTTTGCTCACGGCTAAAATAACATCAGATAATTTCAGGTAACATCCTTCGTTGATTGATAATAGGGAGATGTTATTAGTATTTTTGAGGCATCGTTCTAGGAAATTCGTTTAGGAGAAAAGGATCGTTACAAGTCAGATAATTGACACAATACGTTCAACTCCAAAAGCTTACTTACTCAAACTAATACCGGTTTACAAAAACACATTTCCGCGATATTACTCAGATAAGAGTAACATAAAATGTATCGGTATTCATGGAAAAACATCATTACGGAATATATGTTCATGTAAAAGAACTACTGGTTGATAAATGAAAATGGTCAACTACACATTTAGCCAAATGAAAAAACACCATTTGCGTGATATAATTATGCTTCGTCAGAACATATATTATTCGTTGCAAACGTTGTATGAAATTACTTCGCTAATTAAACGTTTATAATAACACAGATGAGGTACCTACCTTTCAGAACTAAATATTCCCAGTTACAATTCAACTCGGTTTAGCGACATTACGAAACAGTGATATATGGATCGCCACAGTCATACTTTTTTCCACTTTTTTATCATATCGTATGACTTGTTTCTTACAGTATGTAACAAGTTTAATTCATGTTTTTTTGTACTGAGCGGTAATTGAAATTGAAGAAATCGGAAGAAAATTGAAAAACATTTAAGTGTTCTTAATATCAAGACATCGGGCGGCTTCAGACAGTTACGGTTTTCCATAGAAGTTTTGGTACTATATGTTATAATGATATTTGAGACCATTAAATTAAAATATTGAGAAATACTCCTATTTATTAAAAAAATGCAACCTCTGCAATAACTTACATTAGTTACGTATTAGTTTAATCTCGGCAATATTTCCACATTTACTTAGCATATTCATAAGACATAATAAATGATAGTAGATACCATTACTATCAATTTTATGTAGCTGTTTGCATTTTGTTTTGAAATTCTTTTTAACCATTGTCGATTTTCAATCTCATCTTACGGTTGCCTTCGATTTTACCCAACGTGTCAGATAGTAAAGTGAAATACTTCTGTTACCTTCAGTATAAATTTTACGTGACTTATGTTTCACATATGGTTCACGAAGATGGTACGGTGTCAGATAGGTCAATAAAAATACATATTGACAGAAGTATAAGTTTATAATTGCCAGATTATGTACCGACAATGTAAATATGGCGTTTGTTCTGTCAATTTCTCTATTTACTTTGTTGTCTATATCAAATCTAAGAGTTCTATTTGCATAGTATTGATTGGTTAAATGTGTCACTAGTACCACTCCCCTGACACTACTAGGACACTGATCTTGTCGATACCAAGATATTTTGAGAATAAATAAATGTCTTGACTTTCTCTGTGGCAGTATTGCGCAAAAAGATATATAATTAGATCGATAGGAATTTTCTCAGAAGTAAAATATGGTAAAGGTTGCTTCCGGCGATCCTTTTGTACGAAATAAAGTGACTTTTACTTATTAATGTACCTCACTGACTGTTTCTTTGAGGTAAAAAAATCCGAGTATAGATTTTAAGGTTATTAAAACTTGGTGTACGTTTTTATGTAAGATTAATGGCATAAAAATGACAAATAGTGCGTCATTGTTGTTTGTTGTTCGTCACGTTGTATGAACAAGGAGTTATAAACGACCATTTAAAATTCACATTAGTCAGTTTATCTGTGTTGCTGTCTACCTCTGTGGCTTTACTTCATTCAGATAATTAAAACACTCCAGTAAAAGTAAGGACTGTGGGTGGGTGTTAGAGCCTTATCATGTGAAAATAAACCCATTTTCTGTCAATTTTCATGAAATGAATAAGATCAATTCCATATTGGAGATACACCGGTATCAATTAAAAATTCAAGCTATGCGGAATTTCAAACATTATCACTGCCTGATCTCATTGAAGTACAGTATCTATGCTTTAATTGTGGTCAAGATCAATTTCCTGTAATACTGATCCCAAACGCAGACAGACTATATGATCATCTGATTCACTGACTAACCACGGCTTGTTATCATACAAGGCACAAAGTTAATGCGACAGTGAATAGGTTTTCCATGTAATAATTGTTTGTTAAATTGGTTGTGAAATGCGACTCGGAAAGCTACAATGGTGTTTAATTAGCTAGACATTGACAGACAATACCAATTATGTATAATAATAGTATTCATCGCATTTGAAACTTCATTGTGTCATGCTATATGCTCTCACAGTCTGTAGTTGCAAGACTTGTAATCAAAAGGTCGCAGAATAGAGGCTAGATGCTCGTGTTTCTCCGTGACAGCTTGACAACACAAGCTATGGTGTCGTACAACATTTTCCCCAAAGGACCAATTCCTGCGATATGTTGATTGTATGTTGTTGCCTGTTTTTAAAGAATAAGGGCGCATGTTTATCTGACGAGTTACCCTATAACAATGGTTCATTAAACAGTCCGCTGTATTGACAGCCTTATGGCCCAGGGAGTGTACCGTGATATACCAGTCTACAGGAGTAGCCATATCATATGAATAATAATGTTTCGTTTGCATGCTTCCTTTTGCAGACTGGTTTCATGCACAAAGCTTTGAGCAATTTACTGGTAACTTCAAACCCGTCTAACTGCCAGAAACTATCGTAAGTATTATGAATGACCATACATTTATTTTAGTAACCATGGTATTAGAAACATTATATTTTCTAAGTGTTCTCTGCAGCATTTACTTAACCTTTTAACTAGATCTACATTGTGCTGAATAAGCAGTATTCGTATGAGTGAATGTTTTGTTGCATTTGGCCATGAAATTGCAAAAACTTTAATTATCTCAATTACAGCATCACATTTTTCAAGAATCTTTATTTATATTGAGTAGATACGGGAACATAACAAATTGTAAGAGTAATTTATAATCTAGGCTTATATGTCATTTATTATCACAATTTTTAACAAAGCCAAATTTTGATCACACTTGAATTGAAATGTTTAACTTAAAAAATATTCAATACGTCTTGTGAAACCGAGGCCTGGTTAAAAATAATAATTTGTATTTAACCCGTGTTAATACATTTGTGTTGTGGACTGATTAAATCGACACGTGCGAGACGGTTTGTCTAATAACTTCCTCATTAGCACACATACCTGACGTGAAAAAGACCTCCGTTTGATTTAGAGATTTATTTAAAGTAATTTTGAATTAATTAAGACGAATGTGTGATGTAAAACACAAAAGAAAAAAAGCGTACAGTTCGTTCAAATGCTGTCTCTGTTTTTAATGTTTTAATTAAGCACTTGTTTAAACCGAGTTCATATAGTTCGTACGCCTTTTTAGTTTTTTTGTAATGAAAAAAATATGATTAACATTATTTCTAAAGCCATTGTCCCATTTCATGTACTGCTCAAATTCAACGATGTGATTTATAAAAGCTATAACAAACGCGAATGTCTTAGAACAGATTACAGACTAACCTTGTAATATATAACCCTGTTTATTAATTGAATGTGTTTAAATATAACACTACACTGATTAAGATCTTTTGCAACGCGTAAGTACTGCAAAATACACATATTCATAATGTTATCATATCAATATTAAAATCTAAAATTGAATAAATGAATAAAATCATATTTTTGCCGGTGATGGAGATATTATTCATTTGCGCACGTGATAGTCACCACGAGCATACGAAATATCAACGTGCTAGCTACCACGTGCTCCTGTGTGCGCCATCTTATTAACTGCACTACAATTACTTTTTACATTATCTTTAGAGAACTAACATCAGCCTTTGACTTTGATGGTTGTACTGATAATGTAGATAGAAGACACGTACCTATAAGTGAAGCTGTGATGATTGATGCTGTAAAGCATTCTGCTCATTTGTTAAGTGAGTCTATTCCATTATCACTACCTCAATTTTATTACAATAAATTTTATTACTATTTTTTCTCAGTATTTTGGACTTTTAATCGCTGATGAGATCTTTTTTGCGCATATGCCGCCATTTTGAAAATACCGATGATGTCATTATAATTTTTTAGATATTCATCTCTTGGTTTCTAAAATTGATTGTTTTGCCTAAATTTTCAGCTTTAAGATTCGTTTGATTTATTTGCGTAGTAAACCAAAACGAAATGATTTTATTGAGTTATTTTCACATTCTATGAATTACCTCCGCCCTAATAAAAATATTCACGAATAGCAGCGAGATTTTTCGGAGTTAGCCGAGTTTGTTTTCTATGAATGTTTGTCGTTATATGTAATTACAAAATACAGTACATAATGAGTAAATTTATTGGAAATGTGTTACTTTGTGTTTGTTTATTGTTTGCAGATACGACAATCGAAGATTTGATGCGATGTTTAGGCGAAGAATACTTCAAACTGTGCCTTTATGAATATGGAAACGCCATACGAATGATGGGTAGCAATCTCATAGAATTCTTTAGCAATTTAGATGGCTTACAAACTTACATATCTTCATCCGAGAGATTCAAATCACATATTCCACCTTCGTCAAGATGTGAATATGAACCGAATAAAATAACGCTGCACTTTTATACTTCTAGTGCAAATTTACTGGAATATTATGCAGGAATTATTCGCGGCATATCACGTCATTTGTTCCAGAAAGAAGCTACAGTTTCTGTATTCTGCAGCAATACTCCTGGTTCCCACCATCACATGTTTCAAATAGTGGCTAATGAAGATGACGCCAAGCCCACATGCAAGATATGTTCTCCACAGCAACAGCACATCAGCATTCGTCCGTCCGATAGCAAAATAGGCACGTCCACGTTTTGCAAGACTTTTCCATTTCATTTTATCATTGATAAACATCTTGACATAAAACAAATCGGTGATGCGTTATACAAACATGTTGGAATGGCAAAATCAACTCGAGAGAGAAAGATGACTTTGTATTTTGAGGTAGCACGTCCGAAGATTGAGCCCCTCACCTACTCGGCATTGTTATCACATGTTAACTTTACTTTTAATCTCAGGACGCGACACATGGCAAGTCACAAGAATGTTCAGGTAAGAAGTAAATCAGTTTAACGTAATGATTAAATAACAGAAAATACCAATTCGGACGTTAAATTAGAAAAAAAAACAATTGCTGCTTCTAATTGAACCATACGTTATAAAAGACGTCCTAGACTAGT
Source organism: Lutraria rhynchaena (assembly GCA_008271625.1). Taxonomy (NCBI): domain Eukaryota; kingdom Metazoa; phylum Mollusca; class Bivalvia; order Venerida; family Mactridae; genus Lutraria; species Lutraria rhynchaena. The sequence goes on from VIBL01000039.1 coordinate 1,727,663, forward strand.
TTTGCCACTGGTTATGTACATTTATATGTGCTTTAATTAGTTGATTGTTAGACATATCGTTATGCTAAATAACACGTTATCGGTTATTTTGTATTACAAGTGGCAAACAAACAAATTTAAGGGTTGTCTTATCTTAAATATATTTTTCAGATTTGTTATCGAAGTTGCATTAAACCGTCTGGAATAATTCATGCTCCTAAGAGTACAAACTGTTCTTTTTATGCCAGAAATCTGTCTGCGGTGTATGTTTCCTCAATCTAATACAACAATGTTCTCATGAAAATTTCCATCTTAAAAGATGACAAAAAATGAGATTTTATGTTAGCTGCATGAAAATTGAGTTATGTTACCTACAGCTGTCAATTTAAGCAAATTATTCCATCTTGAGAGCATTTGATATAGAAAGAATATTTTAAATCGTGAAACTTAAAAGCACTTGCTTTAAAATTTAAAGAATCATCCTACATGTGGTACAGCTGATCGGCTCTCCATGGGCGTTGTTAAGTTATTTAAATGTTTGGTATAGTCTTGTTGATATTAGAGACAAAAAATAGAAGAAATTTATATTTAATTCTTACATGCTAATGGACAATATTCAGAAAATTTGTTGGTCGTGTATAGACACTGGAAAACCTCAGAAGAGATATATCTTGCAAAGAACTAAGGTATATGTGACTGTGTGGTAAATGCCAGGCTTTCATGCAAGCTATCAATGGTGTAATCCAGATTCAAGGTCTAAAGTCTGTTCTGAAAACCAGTCTATGAATACCGCCTTGCAATAGGTCAATTTTAAAACTCTTACTCGAAGCAACCAGTCGGAGACTTGGATTTTTAGACTGGTCCCCAGCTTGAAGAACGTACTGCTTTTCAAGTTAACAATCTATATCCTTGAGTATAATTTATCGCATTCGATCGCTTAAACCTTGAACGTAGAAATTCAATTCCGAAGAAGTTATTTATACGCCTTTGAGATTAAGTAAATCGAACCGACGTGATAAATTATGCCGATGCTTTATTAAGTTAATATCTCTTTATGTTTTACATAACATTAACATTACGTGACCGATAGTTGGCAGTGTCCATTAAAACCTGATACGGTTGTGTACCCAAAACACAGCGATCGTATTTTTAATACCTACATTTTCCATTTATGTAAATATTTGAGTACACCCGTCAACTTGTTGAAGCTGTGCGAAGACAAATATTTGCCGCGACTTGAAGAATTATGCTCCGGTTTGCTGTGTGATTAAATAAATCAAAACAAATAAAAACTACAAGTTCATAGCTTATCATTCAATGACTGAACATTATGTTTGTTTAATGCTAGATTGCTTGAACATGTGTTTATTGCGAACACTGCATGCAGACTATTAGACTTGATTATATTTATTATGTAAGGAAAAAACAACAAGATTGAATCACTTAAAGGACGAACTGTCCTTAATCCGTTCGGCACACACAGAGTGAATGATATTGATTTCATTGAGACTGGCTTAAAACTTTAATGCAATGTTTCACCTTACGGAGAGGGTCGGGGGGAGCGACCACACCTTGAGTTTTGTTACTAATTGCAAGCAAAGTTAGCTATATAGTTTTACCATGAGCCAAGATTGTTTTGAGAAGTCCCTGGGTCTATAACAACATTATAGGACGCATATTCCAAATAATTATGTTCATTTTCTAAATAGTCAGTGGTTATAGGATGTGTCAATGTCTGTTACAATGGTACCCCTTTGAAAACAAGTAATAATCACATATAATCGTATTGTAGTTACCGTTTTATTTCCATGGATTCAACGAAAATTCAGCATTTATGACCTAATTTCATTTACCGTTACAGATAAATTATTTTACCGGTGCAACAAACAGCACTAGAGCAACTAGATATATTTGCTTTCATTTGCGCCAGACTATTATTTTTTTGATGTGGCTATTCATACACTTGCTAACTCTTCTTTGTTATACAATGACTATACATCACTCCATACTGATATTATAAAATTCTCATTAGATTGTAATACTCTTGATATTTAAATAGAAATACCATGACATACAATATTTTGAACTTGCATAGTGCAAATGAACTTAAAAGCACTGTAAAATAAGATACATAATTATATCCAATGGACCGAACTTGGGTAAGTCTTGTAATAGCTTTTTCATTATTATTTACATGTTTTACTATAGTTCGTGTTTACGGAATCATACAGAACTTAGATTTCCTTTACTAACTAGGCCTACAACTATCATTCATCGATACATGCAAATGCATAATTTACTTTTTCTTGTAGATTTTTTTTAATGTACGGAATGTGAAACTGTCATCTCGTAATATTTTCATTTTTAGACAATGGATTTAAAAGGTCAGATGATACATTTACCAGAATTTGATGGTATTTTGTTCTTGGGTACACCAAGTGTGGAGAAACTAGACGAACTGATAGAGAAAGGGTTGTATATATCAGACCTTCCTATTCATGACGCCACACGTGACGTCATCCTAGTCGGGGAGCAAACAAAAGCACAGGTAAATACGTCAACATATTTTGTTTCCCTGAGGATGAGTGCAAGGTTTGGTCCCACAAACTTGTTTATACTTAGTGTAGCTTTGCTATAGACCGTTCCATGGCGGTACCTCTCTAGGTGACTGTGTTTTGTCCGCCATATTTTTGTACGTTTCTCTGTGTTGGGTGGATTTGTGATTGGTAGGTTTTGGGTAGGTTATATTACTTTAAAGATGAGATTTGTGTTAGTGTTTTCTTTTCTAGAAATCCTTTTCTTATATTTAGGCTTTTATACAAAAGCTAAAATATTTATATAAAACATTTCATTAGGTGTCCAATATGAGTTCACATTTAGAATCAAGTATCGTTTTATAAGGAATAGAAAGTGCAAGTTCAATTTAACACTGCTAAAACAAAGGAGCAATGGGTCTAACGTCCTTTATGTACCTTTCTTAAGCACTTGCTAGTGAGCACAAAGCACGAAATTTGTTAAGCTAACGTATATGTTATTTTCTTTTTAAAATTCAATTTACTACCATTGCAGCAATCAAGATATATGATCCTTTTATATAAATGAGTTAAACACTTCTTTAAGCAGCTATTCTGGGTTGTTTCATTGTTTGAAAACATTTTCATTACTTAGTTGATTGATTCGTAAGAGATAATTACAAATAAATATCAAATTTCAGGATGGCTTACGTAGGAGAATGGAAGATTTAAAGAAGAATATCGAGCTGGCTACCGCTGCAGTGGAGGAAGAAAAAAGGAAAAATGTTGAACTTCTTCGAATGGTGTTCCCATCTAACATTGCGCAGAAACTTTGGAGAAGTAAGCATAATCTTTAATAAGAGTGAGCAACCAATCTGATCTTCCTATCTAATGGATGATGCAACGTATTCTCGAATCAGGAAAAGCAACACTCTCCAAATACCACGAAACATTTAAGACAATAAGACAAAATAATGGCTGAATGCTCAAATCGTGTGGCTTTTTTAATGTGCTGTATAAAACTCCCTTATAGATGAATTACAAATGTGACCTCTCTAAAGGGCAATAATTGTATTTTATTACGTCATTTGCATATCATTTACTACGATTCATTACAACATAATCATCAGCTTTAGATGTATCGCTATTTGAGAGAACCAGATCTATAGCCATGACATCTAGCACACAACATAATTCCAACGAGTATTTTATGGTGATTTCTGACACTATTGACCATGACACACCGGAATCATTGATGGTCGTGTTAGTGTTAATGTCCCTGAACACTCTACTGGGTACAATGATACTTGTATTAATGTGAATTAGCTCTCCCTTGTTTTTGCAATTACTCACCACATCATATATAACCAAAGCTTTTATGCCATGTGCGATAGTGTGACTATATTTCCTCGTCTAAGCACATTTCAGCGAGGCTGCCCATTTGTTTAAGGAACAAATAAACCATTCATGGTTGTTTGACATGCTATAAAGAGATTTGAATAGAAATGGCAATTTGATTGATTTTGCAGTTTAAGATATGAATCTGTTAGCAATAATGAAAGATTCAGGTTTCACGTCAAAATGGCTGTTTTATAATTATTCTGAATTGTTCAATATTTTTAAAGAGCAATTACATTATTACTAGCTATCTGAGATAAAACCATTAACTCATAGATTTCATCCGTTTTAAAAGCAGAGCATTATTGATATAATCTCCAGAGCTTTAAGTTTGATTATTTATTTCGCATCAATAAAAGGCCATGGTACAAATATAGTTGATGTTAGAACATTTGATAACAAAATTATTGCGCATTATTTACAAAAAACATTTTGAGTAATGAACAAATACTGCTGTGAATAACATTTTCATTCAATTCATTATGAAAGAAAATAACGTGAAGTGTAAAAACAAAATAAAAGTGATTATGAACTAAAATTCTAAAACGTTCTGTAACATTGCCAATATAAACACATGGGAAAATAAACCCATACATGATACATTTAACTACGATAAACCATGGTTAGCTGCCTCAGTTTACCCATCCGGTATTACCTTGCAATTATGATGGCCAGTGACGTGACGGAAAACTTTCACACAGAGGAGCCGAATCTAAGTAAAAGCAAACTCTTGACGTATTCGGTGAAAAAAGAAACTGTTTTAATTGATCATTATTTCTGTGTTTAGAATCAAATTAACGAATATTTTCCAACTCTTCATAAGTTTATCAGTTGCTTTGCGGTCGTGATTTAATCCTTGCTCAACCAAATGACTGCCGGCCAATATTTTATTTAATGATAAAAATAGGAACATAATTATTGTTTAAATTACACTACAAGATAAATATTGTACGTGTTCTATAAACGCAATATGATGATTATAATGTTAAACAAAACCGTTAACAATGATCGAGTAGCATTTGCTTTTAAATGGGGACAGAAATGTCTCAATTTATTGGTGATATAACGATGTCACATTTATTAATAAAACAATATAAAATAGTAAAATAAATCGTAAACCAATAATGAATTATGGTTCATTATTACCACAATAAATATTATTTTTAACTGCGACAATATTTGATGTTAATTATTATTCCTAAGTGAGGATGTAAGTCGTGTTGACATAGATACAATATTTGGAAATGTAAAAGCAATAAATCCAGAATATTTTGATATTTTGGCGACGTAATTTACTCTAACGATCAAATTAGATAAATATGATATTACATTGTGGACTGATAGTGCAATAACCATTCAAATGTATTCCGTTCAAACAATGCTGCGATATAATATAAATAAATGCGATGGTTTTGTAACGTTATTACACTAACACTGTTCTTGTCTGAAAATCTCCGGGATCTTCTCCAATCAGTTCACAGCGTTCGACCACGATTTTATTTAGGTGAATATCAGAATTTTTCATATAATTGACAGTTCGTGTGCCATTGTACAAGAAAACTCTCATTCAAAACCTCTTTTATCCGAAGACTTCTCTCATCTTTAAACTCTAAACTCCAAAAAAACTCCCTACTTCGAAATCAGTAAACTAAAAAAGGCTTATTTAATCCGAAAATTGTTTTAAAAAACAAAAACACTGATCTTAAAATATCTTTAAAACTCAGAAGTCTCCAACTAGTCCAAAGAAAAACTCTCTCATCTGAGCAAACTATTTGGCTAGAACATGTTTGGGTTACATATGGTTTACTGTATAAACTCATTATTTAATACATAATTTTTATTATATCATATATACTTTCAGATGAGACGATAGAACCCCAATGTATTAACGATGTGACCATATTATTCTCTGATATTGTTGGTTTTACCTCAATATGTTCTTCATGCACTCCTATGGATGTTATCAACATGTTAAACTCCTTGTATACAAACTTCGACCATTGTTGCGGTATGCTGGATGTGTACAAGGTAAATTAAATACAATGCAAATACAATACAGTCGAACCGTTCTAATCCGAACTTTTCCAATCCGAAATCCTCTCTAAACCGGACTCGTAAGTCGGTCCCGATTTTTATTATGCATTTAATACTAAAAACTTTGTAATTTTGAACCTTTTTATTCCGAAAACCTCTCTGATCCAAACATTTTCCTCTGTCCGAACAAGTTTGGATTAAAAAGATTCTACTGTATTAAGGGGACCACGACAGTGGTCCAGTGGTTAGTACGCTGAACTTGTAACGCGGCGATCCGGGTAAAAATCCCGGTCCAGGCAGGCCATACTCTTCTATGAAAATTTGACAAAAATGTCGATTTTCATCTAAATGTGGAGAAGTTGTCGGCTCCTTGTGGAACGGTAAGTTAGTACTGGTTAGTATACAGTCCAGAAAAACAGGTTAGGTGAACCGGCCAGCATATATACGGCAACTGAAAAAAATGAAAAACGGCCTTAAACCCAGGGACAATGTAATTATCTTGTATATGGGACCAGCAACTCACAATCTCCAGAGTCACTACATGTTTGTGATGCCATGCCATGCTATACCATGCTATGTTATCTTAGCTGTCTTATTTTATGTAATGCTACAGGTTGAAACTATTGGAGATGCTTATTGTGTGGCAGCAGGACTTCACAGAGCCTCAAAACATCATGCTAAACAAATATCATGGATGGGGCTAAAAATGATGAAATTCGCCAGCCTACAAAAATCACACGATGGAAAAGTAATACAGGTAAACTAGCCTTCTTGTTGAAAAATATTCTGTTGTTTTGACCTGTTTTAAGATTGAAACCATCCCATATCAGCCCATCTGAAGTTATCTGATTTCCGCATACTTGTTCGTTGTAAAGATTTAAGACAAGCGTCGCCTGATATAATTCATAACCTACTTTTAGAGCAATGATTACAGAATCTTCTGACTTTAAACCACCAATCATCCTGCCAACGACAGGATTAAACGCCTCCAGCATGTTAGATAGATGTTTAAAATAAGCTAGTAGTATTATTACTGATGTTATTATTCATAGAAATGTATTTGTTCCTTTTTATTATTTTCTGTTGTTGTTCATTGTTCATTTATGTTCTTTTTTTACACATTATCGCCCGCGTTTTATTCATTATACATGTACATGTAGTTCTTTTTTATACATAAATGTTCGAATCCCGGTCGCGGCAGAACATACCCTTCTATGAAAATTTAACAAAAAATGTCGATTCTCCTCCACATTTTGAGAAGTTGCCGGGTCCTTGTGGAAGGGTAAGTTAGTACTGGTAAGTATATAGTCCAGGAAAACTGGTTAGGTGAACTGAAAAATTGTTGGAAAATGGCGTTTAACCTCGATGACAATAAGTCACATAAAGCAAACAAACAAACATCAATGTTCGTTTTTATTTATTCTTCAGATGCGTATAGGAATCCATTCAGGAAATGTTCTAGCTGGGGTTGTCGGGGTTACCATGCCGAGGTATTGTCTGTTTGGAAACAATGTTACCTTAGCTAACAAGTTTGAATCTGGGAGCGAAGCTACCCGCATTAACATCAGCCCAACCACTGCAAGGTAATACTATAAAATGTTTTACCACGGTCGAAGTTTATGAAATTGAAACTATCGAACTATCTCTTTTTAATATAAATATATTATGTTATGGATCAAGGCGACACTTAATGAAATAATTCTACAAATGCTAGTTATATTATATTTTTGTATAGTATATAATATAATGAAAAATATTCATGTACAGAAAATGATATTAATATCGTGAGTCAGAATTCGGAGCCGACAAATCAAATAATTGAAATTTCTCTCCAGTTTTATTTTTACAATCTTGTAACCGTGTCCCATACTGCAATCATGCTATTAATATTAAAACCCACAAATCACCGGCTTAATTGGATTCTCTTAACAGCATCCCGAATCTGTAACAAGAACTGTTGATTTGTCTTGTGAGAATGAAATATGAGATTTTTGAACGTGTGTTTATTTCAGTCAAAAATGTAACGCAATCGTACTGACCCTCACCGTCTACAACAAATTACTTGCAGTAGAAAGCGGTCACAATACATTTCTGAAGACCCGAATAATACTTTACTATATCTACATTTTACCACATCCATTTTATTGAAGGATGGTCGAGGAAAAATAGTTACTTTACTATATCCAATTGTTCGTTATATTCGCGTTCACAGAAACCGTGTTTAAGGGGTTTTAAAACATGTATATGACACTTACGTAAAAGCATCGAATTCTTCCCAAGCGCATCCGTGTATTTATTTTAACTGTCTCAGTATAAAATCATACCCAAGAATGTTCTTCTATTTCAGACTGCTAACAGAGGGGTTCGCACTGACCCCTAGACCACGTGACTGTCTTCCACAAGGCTTCCCTCCTCATATAGAGGGGACGTGTCATTTTATTAATTCCTATCATTTCCCTTATGTTGAAGACCCGCAAAGTCTAACCATGGACAAACACATTGAGCTTGCTGTGAACCATTACCGTATAACAGAAGAATAAGTAAATGTGATAGCGTTTTCATTTCCATTTTCGGTTTTACCGAAATAGTTTTTGTCGCTATTCGAACATTTGTTTGGTTGTTTACAGAATATTTTAGTTTAGCTACGGGAATATTGCGGTCGTTATGACATTATTTGCCGTTGCCATGGGACTATTTTCAGTAACTATTGGAATAGCTTTTAGCTGCTGTGAGAATCTGTTGTTTACATGTTTTGCTGGTTGTTTACAAAATGTTGCCCATTTCATCTCATTTCATTTTTTCTTTCGGAAAATATGCAATAAATGCGCATTGTTTTCGCTTTATAATTTATTTAATTTAATAAGAGTTTTAACCTCGAGATAAATCTTATCTGCATCACTAAACTATCCAAGGTTAGCTGGAATGGTTCACGTACAATGTTGTATACGTTTATCGTATAAACAAACATACAGCGCAAACCAGACTATTTTTCATTCTCAAATGTAACTTATCTAAAGTTTCCCTTCAATTTTCAACGAACTGTTACTTATTGTTGTTATTGTGTTTAAATTTGTAACGAGTGGTATTCATAATACTGAAATGATAACATATGATATGGGACCTCTTTGCGACACCTTACAGTGTGACATGTATATGTACAAAACAATCTCAGCATATTTATGTAATATTTTCAAGTTATTTATCAATTGAATTTTCGTATTTCATTTGTTATGATTTCAAAATACGAATCTTTGCATCTACAGAAAATTTGACGACTGAAAATTATTTGAAATCAAGCTATTTGGACGCATTACTTAGTTCTAAAGATTTTATGCAACAATTTAGTTTCTCCATTTCATTTAAGAATTTAGGGAACTCTGCTGTCAGTATTGTGATTTTCGTTAAGAGCACAATTAGTTTTTACCTCGTGAAACGCTATCTTGTTATTACACAAACATTTGATGATTACTACACTCTTCATATTTCAAACAAAAAACATGAAATATTGAGTTCCGGCATTTTATTCGTAGAATGAATCATTTCCTTATGATCGTAAGATATTATATCATTTGTCAGTTTTGCAAAGTCAATGAAAAACACTTCGGAGGCAAAAAGATAACGACAATTTTTTTGAAATTGGAAAATTTAATTTTCTATTTCTTGACAGTTTCTGTCTGAGAGCTATTTTTTTATATCGGTGCGCAAATGTCCACAGTTAATTTTGGTTGTATCCATACTTCGCTTTATTATAAACCCAGCGGATATTTGCATTCTATTTAATTGATATGATTATATCATGCCTTTGTACAGTATCGAAATATAATTACTCGACTTTTAAAATGAACTAAACAAACTGGTTTTAGAGTTTTAAATGATATCAAAGTTGAGGCAATAAAGTGGGATTATAGTAACACCCTTTATACACAGTTCATGAACTTAAGACATATTTGTTTTCTAGTTACACAATTTGTTAGGAATGTTTGCTGTATAATCAAAGCAGTTATATATTTCGTAAAAATTATCTCAAAGCTGCAAATATTTTAGCTTGTTAAATACATATGTTGTGACTGAATTGCTGCAATTCTTCAGAGAAACTATTTTGGCTTTTAAAGTCTATTTTGGTCTGATTCCGAGCCGCATTTAAAGACATACTGATCAATGTTCGAAATGTAAGCCTTTAAGATTTCCATCTTTTATGTACAATGTCTAATGGCAGGAAAACTTCTTTACTTTCAATTTGGAGGTTTTAAAACTTATTTCCAACATACATACTGGTAATAAGTTTAATAACCTTTATTTCGTGTTGTTTTCTGTCGTAACAAAACTACTGGCATACGAATAAGAAGAAAGTCCCTAATCTTTAATAAATAACGTACTTTTCGATTTCGTACATGCAGTGTAATGCAAAATCTTAATAATATAAAGTACAGTCAAACCTGTGAACAAAGGCCACCTTTGGGAAATACAAAATAGGGCCTTTGTTGATGGTCTTTATTCAGAGATCAGTTTGTTCTAATTTATGTGTGACTTTTTTTCAAAGAATGACTTTTATTCATGGGAAAGTCTCTACTGAAAGGTGGTCGCAAATATAGGTTTTGCTGTAGTTAAGATAATACCATCATGTTTGTTTACAAAGGCTGATTATTTTTGTTACATTGATGCTATTATGTTTATGTTATATATTGATGATATTTATATTGTAATTACTTTATAATTGTTTTGTGATTATATTTGTGAATTATATCGTTTTAGCAAGACATGTTACACTATTTTGTATTTATGTAATAAAAGTTGAAACTTACGCTTAGTTTGTCCTGTTTCCTCGCATACTTTTAGTCTAGAAAATCATGACAGCTTATTCTGCTTTTCACAAACTGTAATTCAGTGACATGAACGAAATCATACAAGTTTATTCTCGTCTAAAAGACTGATTATATGTATCCGTGTACAAATCGTTGTATTAAAATATTTATTCACCGATATTCATACATGGCTGTAAAAATGGAATATTGGTCATAACACATGACAATACAGTTAAGGCGTGGATTTGGGTGAAATAACATAAGACAATACAGTTAGGGTGTGGATATGGGTGAAATAATATATGACAATACTGTTAAGGAGTGGATATGGGTGAAATAACATATAACAATCAATTACATGTGTAGTATTGATAACAACACACAGCAGTGCTGCAAAAATGTAATGTTGGTAATAATACACAGCAGTACTATACAGTTAGAATATTAGCAATAACATACAGCAGTACCATACAGTTAGAATATTGGTAAAAACACACGACAGTACTACACAATTAGAATATTACTAATAACACACAGCAGTACTGTACAGTAAGAATATTAGCAATAACACACAGCAGTACTATACATTTAGAATATTTGTAATAACACACACACAGCAGTACTAAGCCGTTAGAATATTAGTAATAACACACAGCAGTACTATACAGTTAAAATATTAGTAATAACACACGGTAGTACCATAAAGATGGAATGTTGGTAGTAACACACGGCAGTACAATAAAGATGGAATATTAGTAAAAACACACAGCAATACGCTAAACTGTTTATTCTCAGCCGGACATTAAAACAACGAAAAATAATAAACAACGAAAAATTATATAATGTTCATACACTCACACAACACAGAAATCATGAAGGCATGAAAGGATGGTGGATGTCTCAGCATATTGCGACTGGTTCAATTCATTTCGACCTGTCTCATATATCCAACTATTCCAGTGACCCAAACAATCTTATCAGTGTCAATTCAGAGAAATCTTTGTGAGACGAAACTTTGGATTGAATTCACATCGGAGATTAGAGATCAATATGACCCTAGGCCGTCACCGCGACAATGCTACTGGGACAAGAAAGTTTTCTGACAAGGGTATATTGTTTTCCTAGTGTTGACATTCGTACGGAGTGAATTGTTTTTTACAATCCCAATATATCGGGTTATTTTCTCAATATCAAATCATTTTCTCGTGCTACAAAAGAATATATTGCATCAGCATATCCAACAACGTGTAATATGTCTTCATTTATTAAATTTGTTTTCTTTTTTTCAGTGGGTTTAACGTCATTTTTCAACAATTTTTCAATTCACCTAACCAGTATCCTTGACTGTATCCTAACCGGTACTGGCTTACCCTTCCAGGAGCCGACAACTTCTCCACTTATGAGGAAAATCGACATTTTGTCAGTTTTTCATAGAAGGACATGACCTGCCGCGACCGAGACTTGAACCCGGATCGCCAGGTTACAAGTCCAGCACATTAATCACTAAAAACTACCTACATGACTTTACCATAAAATGTAACTTGTCAAAATTTGCAGAAAACATGTTTTAATAGGCATCAAAACTATAGAGCTGGTTAATTAATCACGCTTTTTATCGACAGTGAGGGTCAATGATATAACATAGAATGTATTTTCATCAGTTAATAATAAGTGCACATTTTGTTTGAATTTAGAAAAAGCATCATAAAGAATAAAGCTACAGATTTCAGTCTTTTGGAACGGACCATACATATTTTTTTAATTCAATGCGGCAAACTAATATATTCGAACCACAGCATTTGGCATCATTTTCGTCAGCCCTCGCTTTAATGATTGAATCATCTAAGCATTATCATGGTCTGAAATAATTCATATGTTACGGCCGCTTGTTATAACAAAAGAAGCGATAGTCAATTATTTACATCAATATTTCTCTTAACATCCCCATTAATCATGGACAGATCACAGGGAGATTAAATCATAAATAATACATCGTTTGACAATCGCTCTATTATGTAATTGCTAAATTAGACACAATTAACATAGGGATCCATTATGGTGAATTTTCAATTTACGCCGATTAATGAAGATATGTATCAGTTCATAGTAATTTATTACTTCTAAAGTTAGAAAGCAATCGACCTATTATTTCAATGATTTAAACACCATGTGGATATTGTTTATGAATGCTTTTTGGTTCGTATACCGACGGCCAGCACAATTTATGTTGCCTAAATTCATTGCGTGTTGGTTCGTCCGTTCACACGTATGTTTGGTAATTGTACGAGGGATGTTCGAAAAGAATTTCTTATTTCTATCTGGAGACTTCAAATGTCAAGTTAGCCCGAAGGTGCTCATTTCATGCCCTCGAAGTACTCCCCGTTGCTATAAATGCAAAGTTTCAGCCGATGTATCCACTTCCTGAATGTGTCACTGTACGCTGACTTGGGCAAATTAATAAGGTACTGATGAATGGCAGATCCAAATGCCTGTCGGGACTTGTATTTCCGCCCAGCAAGAAATGATTTCAATTTCGGAAACAAAAAGAAATAACATGGGGCAAGGTCTGGGGAATACGGGGATGAGGCAAAATAGTTACTTTTTCTTTCTTCAAAAACTATCGCGGAGGTATGAACCGGGCATTGTCATGTAGCAGACGAATATGTTTAAAACCAGTGGCAGGGCGTCGTTTCTGATAATACTTTTTCAGTTTCGTCAGTACTACGTCTTTGTAGCACTTTCCGGTGATGCTTTTGCCCTTTTCCACAGGCACCTTTATTGCGACTCCTACACCAGTGAAGAAAATTGCATACAAAACCTTTTTTACATTTGACCGTTTGGCAATTATTGGGCGTTTGCTGTGTTTAGTGGCCCAGATCTTATTGCTAGCCTTTCTGACGGGCTCAAAATAATGGACCCAAGTTTCATCACCTGTTACGACATTGGCAAACTAATTTTTGTCATATTTTGGAAACATTTGAAGCAGCTTTTTGGCCACTTTTACCCGTTTCCTCTTTTGCTCATCAGTCAACAAATGTGGCACCCATCTAGCAGAAATCGTTTTGACTTTCAAATGCTTCTTCAAAATAAAGTGAACCGTTGATAGTGATATGCCTACCTTTCGTGCAATATCACGAACTGTAAATCTGGCATCTCCTTCAATGATTTAATTTATTTTGGTAACGATTTCTTTACGTGATGCAGATTTTGGCCTACCTGATTTCGGCGCATTTTTATGGACTCTACACTTGACTCAAATTTCTTTTCCACCGCTTAACTGTGCCGTAAGACACACAAGAAGGTCCATAAGCAGTATAAAGTTCAGTCATCAGCTGCTTCAAAGAACAACCAAGTTTTGAGCGAGCTTTGATGTAAGCCCTTATTTCATCTTTCTTGTCTACGCTTCTACAACCATTTTAACTACAGTGGTCAATGACTGCGTGTATTCAAATAGCAAATTTTATGTCGTACACTTAGTCTTACATGCACATCTATGCACCGTTGTGTAGATATTGAATAACCATATACAGGTATGTATTGGTTTTTATCGTGCCTCACGTTGATATCGAGATAGAGGACAATAAGCAATTTATTTCGAACATCCCTCGTATGCGTAAATAAAAAACTTGCATTTAATAATCTACGTCAATACAACTAGAAAAAGATGATGTTTAAGATTACTTGATCTTAATAATTACAGTAGGTAGATCGCATTTTTTTTCTTTTCAAATTTTGTTTTCTAAAAACCATTTGTGAAAGTACGAGGTACATTTCATTCCAAATATTTTCTTACTCAGGGTTTTGCCATTAGAAACAATAAGGCCGGCGCCAAATAATACGGTCAATTAGTTAACAGTAAACACGACTATTTTTCCGGCCTAATCAGTGAATAGACACCGTAAACAAACGTTCACATAACGGGGGCCTCAATATGTCCTCAAGGCCCGAGCTAGACATCATTTGAACCGTACATAATCACATAATTAACCATGTGTCGGAATTTTATGTTATACTTCAAAATAGATAGTATAAATATTGATTTAACCTGAAAGACTCTTTTCAGAAATAACAGTTTATAGATGCTAAGACTTAACTAATCAGACATAAATAAACTCTCTAGTGAATTCAGAAACATACGAGATATCATCAGACAATAAACAAAGTTATGTTAAACGAGTTTAATTGTCGCTGATATTTTCGCAGTTCGTAGGATCGCTGAAACTAAATTCTCCAGGGGCTTTCCAAAACATTGTGACTTATGCTCTAACTGACCAATACATTGCTAATCGGAAATGACACTTTGTCAAAACATGTTTGTACATCACGTATCGCACGCGTTTTTATTAGATGAAAATAAAGTCACTTTAGCTTGTAATGTGGCCAGGAAATCCTTGGCCCCGGTTTCACAAATATAACTTATTATATTACTCAAGTTTTGACTTAAGTCAGAATAACGACTCAGATGAGTGAAAACATGGTAAAGCGTTTCACGGGGAGAGACCGCCCATACCGAAATGATTTTTTATGCGACAAACGTTCATAATTTATAAACGCTGATATTACAATCTATGCCACTTATCAATTAATGCTTAGGTCATGTTAGTGTTGTATTTGAAGCGAATTAATACGGTAATACCAATAGTATCAGTATAAGCATTCTCAAAACGTTCAAAATGAAGTTATATCAGTTAAACGGAGGTGGTTACGTTCGGTTTCCATGGATTAAGATAATGATTTGGCAGCAATTATCGAGGCTGTTTGTTGCCTCAGGAAATAAATCTACTTTCTTCTAAATACGACCCAACCACGCATTGATTAAACACTACAGAAACCGTTAATTTTCTTACCAGAATCGTTTCTCCATTAAATTGAATGCCGATATTTAATTATTTGGGAATGAGTATTCTGCTTAATTGCCTTTTACTCATATGACTGAGTAAACCATGTAATTTAACTAAATACTTTGTAATCAAAACAGTTGTGTATCATTTTTACCTAATATGTTGAATTCCACAAGCTTGGATTTGGTAAAACCAGTTTATGTAACTGCGTTTCTTTAGTGAGTTCTAATCATTTAGCAGTTTGATATAATTTACATAATGCTTTCTTTTTCGCCGGGGTTTAACGTCACACACACGGCAAAAGTCATTCGGTGACTTCCCCACCTTTGACGGTGGAGGGAGACCCCGAGGCGTACACCAATGTACAACCACCGACCTTTCGTAAGCCAGCTGGACAGTTTCCTCACATGTGATATTTTCTGGTTCCAGGTGGGATTCGATGTCAAAGGGGGGAGGTGCTAGTGATCAGTAGTCAGAGACAATATCCACTCTACCGTGGAACCTCCTCACATGCTTTCTTTTCAAATGAATAAAAGCCAAATCATTTGACTTTGAATCTGCCTATATACATGTAATAGTAAAAATTACTGGATATACCGATAGTATATAAACTCACATAACAGTGGGCGAAATAAATGATCGAACATAATTAAATCATATGACACGCAGAGAAATAATTAACCTAAGGCCAGAAAAAATAGATATACCCCCGGTGACCGGACCGATCCTATTTCTTGGCACTGACTTTTATGTATCAGCTATCAGCGGGATAAAACAAATTACAACCAATCGTTGTATTGCGAAAATATTTTGGCACGAAACGTGCTTCAATAGTACGAAAGGTATGCATAAAAAATAGAAAAATTCTACGATCTTCCAATCCATTTTTTGTCATGTAACCCTAAACACGACTATTTTTCAACGTAAATCACACACATATTACAGTAAAATGTATTCATTGTGAACCCGAATATAGTGAGAGATCTGATAATTATACTGAAGTAATTGTCATTTGGCCACAAAGCACTTCTTCAATTTTAATGTTCCGGACATTTGGAAAACTGGATTAATGTAAAGTAAATATCAGCCCCTAAGGACTTCGCGATAATCGCGTTTTACTGTTCTGTTTTTGACAAATGATATTCCATTGTAGTCAATGACAACCAAGAAGAAACGGAGTGCAGAGCGCAATCACTCCGCGATTGCCTTTGAATAAGCGAACTTCGTTTAATCTTTCATCGAACGATCGCCGATCAATGTGAGGAAAATCGTGAATGAAATAAAACAACGAGCGGCAATCTCACACATTTTATATTCACCTCAGTGGAACACGCAAGAGCAAGTAGAAGAAGAAATAACTTGTGCAGTTTAATTAACAATCTATTCTTGTACAAATCCATAACAATCGTAAAATGCAATTCTAGGTCCTTTGTAAGGAAAAATGTACTTTTGTATATTCACTAGACAGATTGTATTAAGGAAATGGTTCACAGCACAATTGACAGTGCAATAATTACTTTGAAATTATGACTTAATCCAGCAGCGAAATACAAAAATAAAGAGACACAAAGTCGTATTAGTTTTTATAGTTCAACAATTTATTCTCAACTGAAGCGCGATGATTATAATGGAATGTTCACTTTTTAATCACTATGTATCTATATAGTGAATTAAGTTTGACGTTTCAACAAAGTATGATTTCTTGTTAAAAGTCATGCACTTTCATTGCATTTCACACAAGATTACCACAATTACGTTACGTCTTGACACTTTTATGGTCCTTTTACTTGCATGTAAATCCTTTTATTAGTCAATACATGCGTATCATTTAAGTATTATGGTTAATTGACTTTAGAATTTTTAACCAGCATTTCCTAAATTCTCTTATTATCTCTAGGGTTTAACGTCGCACCAACAGAAAAGGTCATTTGATGGAAGACCCTAGTTGTTAACCGTGTAGAACCACCGAATTTCCCTAAATGATCTGAACAGCTTCCTCACATGTGATTTTTTTCTTGTTCTGATTTGGGATACAAACTCACAGTCGTGAGGGCCCCTCCCTATGTTCTGTAACCACTGCTATCTTCCTATATGTGTACGTGAAATGAAAATGGGACAAACATGAAGTGGGGTGTATAATATCAGTCAATGTGTCACGATAAGACAATGGCCTCGCCCAGGATTCTTTGACCCCTCAACCAGCAGTCTTGTGCTCTATCGACGGTGCTGATCTAACCGGCTAGACCCAAAAACTTGCATTGCGCATAGTGGTCAATATCAAACACCTAGAGTTTTTCGATGGGGTTAAAGGTCGCGCCAACAGCCTGGTTTATTTGGCTATTTTACTAGCTTCAACGGTGGAGGAAGACCTGAGGTGAATACCAGGGTAGACACTACCGATCTTCAGTAAGCTAGGTGGACAGCTTCCTCACACACGAAATTTGAACCCGGGTGGGATTCGAACTCACAACGATGAAGGGTTAGTGATTTTAAGTCAGCGACCATAACCACTCGATCTCGGTGGCCTTTCCAGAACAAGAATTAACATGGCCCCTTTACCATATGGTAAAATAATTGGCATTGAATTCACTTCGGTCGATTAGGTGGGATGCTTTATGTTTGCGCAGATCGTTGTAATAATCTCATGATCTCTCGTATTTTGAACCATAAAATATACATTGGTAATAGAGATAGATACTAATAATTAAGCATTATCAACAACTATCAGTGTTCACATTCAGCAACGGGCAATTTATCACGAATATTTCAATAATTGTTCATACAAAGGGCATATCAAATTAGGATATGATTCTATAACAAACTGAGACAACATATTGTACTCATAAAATAAACATAGGATTCAAAACGTGGGCAATAGCTTTGGTATCATAAAAAGTACGATATGACATAAGCGAAATATTAACGCACGCAATACTATTTTTACTCCGACAGTAAAACCTGACGAGTAACGGCCGCCTGTAAATATAAAGACTACCTATGTTAACTGGTCACTTTTTGGTTCACTTCCATTAGTAAATACACAGTAAAACCCTGAAATTGAGACCCGAAATATCGGTCGTGATAATGAGTTGGTCTCGTAATCAAGTTATACGGGAGCTATTGAAAGCTGGTCCAAAAATATCCGATCGTTGTGACAAGGTTGTCGTTATATTGAGGTGGTCGCTATGTGATGCTTTAGTGTATATTTATATAATTTAATTGACAAAATAAAATTCAGAATAAAACCAACTCAAAACAGAGGCCACATTTTCTCTGAACATTCGGCTGCCTTTGTTAAAAAGTTTGACCGTATGTGTTCGAAGTAAGTGAATAAGCCTTAAAGTCATCATACTTATATAAATAGTTGATTAACTACCATCTGGCTGACCGCCCGATAAAAATTACTGGGAAATGTTTAATCTAGAAATAACGCAAGCTAATTAATTAAACTATCTGGAACAAGTCAGAGATGACTCATGATCACATAGGCAATAGTGCATAATTATATGAACACTTTTGTAAAATCATTTAGGCTGGAACTTAATCAGATCGTAATTAATCGCGATATTACTATGGAAACTGCAAAAACAAAAAAATGCTTATGTGATCAGTACAGATTGTTACCATGAAGTGGTCTTGATTTTGAAGCAGTCGGTCAGCCAAGGTTTGCTTTATCAACAAATATGGGCTAAAATGACTGTTATTCGTACTTTTATGCGCTGTTGGTCTTAACTCAGTCGTGACTTTTTATGTAAATAGGAACTCATTACAATTGACAAGATGCAAGCTGTTAACATGACACTTTGTATTATGTATTCATTGATGAATCTCACCAACTTGATATTACACTATAGAGATGGAAACATTGGGAGAAATATGATTTTTTGTCTGAAAACATTTGTAACACACCTCGAATATCAATCAACATATGATAATTGTAGAAGAACGAACCCAGTGGGTATAATGTTTGTTTGTAGAAGAATTATAGCTACCGACAAACCTGGACATGAAAGAAACCTTTGCTCTATTACGCTATGACATTTATATAGAACTGAAGTATGATCTGGTCTTTGTTCAACAAGCTACAGCTAAGAAAGCTAACAAAATCATGAAAAGTCTTTATGTCATTTGCTTTATAAAATGACGATAGAAATCTAAAAGAGTAATCCATCAGTCAAAACTGAGTATAAAAACCACCTTTGTGTCACAAAATGCATAGCCGGGCCTCAAATTTTAACCAACGTAAAGAAGGGAAATTATTGCATCAGCTTTTTATTCTTATATTTTCGACTAAATTGTTGGATTTTGTATTGCAGAAATAGGGCAGTTACATTTTGAATCTGGCATTTTCATGTAATTTATATTTAACTCACTTCACTAACAAGTAAGTTAATATATTTGTAACCTTGATTCAAGTGGTATTTTTCATAAATCCACGTGTTAGGATAAATTGAGTATCGTACGATATTTTTGTCATGAATTCCACGAGAATTCCCTGGGTTTTGTAATTCTCGATATTAGGTGTGGCAATTTAGCTCTATATAGGTTTGGTTTTGTGTAGTAAATTGGCACATAGACGTAATATACTGATGGAAAAAAGTTCAGAAAGGATTGACTCCTGGGGAAATGGTAGGTACGAAATCATAAAGCCAAATACATTTTCAGATATTTGATTCCTATCACCAATGATTCGCATCAATGTTATTCCATGATTTTGAGGCGTTTATTCTGCAGTGTACGTGAAATGAACTAGGGGGTCAGGCGTAAAAGTTCGGACGCGGCTCAATACCTAGTGTGCGACTCAATACCCACCTTTCGCAGCCAAGACTGCTAGACAACGAAGTAGCAAATCAGTTTCTAATGACCTGCAATGGGATCCTGACCCATTCAGCTTGCAGGGCACGTTCAAGATCACGGACGTTGTTGACGTCATGGGCTCTCTCCCTAGCGACCTAAGTGGTCCCATAACTGATCAATGGGAGAGGGATCCGGTGATCTTGCAGGCCACTGTAACACATTAACGTTATGGATGCGTAAAATGTTCTGGGTATGCCTCGCAGTGTGAGAACGGGCATTATCATGTTTGAAAATCCCAATGTTACGTTATTGCAAATACGGTACAACAACAGGCTCGATGATTTCGTCACAGTAGAGCAGTGAGATTACTAGGAACTATGACGAGATCTGTCTTCCCATTATGATATATATAGGAGACCGTCTCTAGTTACGTGGTACAATAAACTGCAAAAACAAACACTGAGAATAAAGCCTCTGGACTCTATAGAAAGATGGTCTCTATTCACAAGTGGTCCTTATTTACTGAGATGATATAACAACAGCATGCAATCGGATTTATGTCCATCAGTTTTTTATACATCCAACTTGAACAGGCGGAGCAATTTTTTCAAAGGTAAATATTCAGGTAACGATCATTTCTATTCCTATGCTGTTTTATTGTAATTCGTGACCTCTTATTTGACCGAATGTCTTGCACTGTTAATGACCATAAAATGTACAGAATCATCTTTAATCATCTTGATTTAACATGACATTACATCCTGTGTGTTTCAACTTCGATAGCAGAGCGCTGAAATAATTTCAAAGATATTGACAGCTCTGGTGAGTTTCAATTAAGTTGGTAGATTCATTAATAATTCATAAATGACTTCGTTACTGCGGTTATTGTGGTTGTTAGAAGTTTAAAGAACAAATAAAGCCACCCATTTAAAGGGTTAGTACACCAATTTCCCTTTTCACATCACGTTGGTTGCTGAGATAAAGTTGTACTAGATGAACACTTTTTTATCAAACAATGTATTAAGAGCGTGTAAAAATAATTTAAATAATACAGTAGCTATCATTTCAATGTGTTAAAATAACACGAATCTGGCTTGATTTGGAACATCAGTTAATGAAACGCAATTACACTTGAGTGAAAATTTTAACAGTTATTCACTCATTTTTGAGCTGAGACAAATTAAGATGTAACAGTAACCACTTAAAACAATTAAAATGTAAGAGCATTTATTTCCGAGATGTTTTTATCTCGGGATCTGTTCTAGGTCAACGTAAACACTTCTACGTGTGTGTTTATTGATCAAGTAGCGGTACAATAACAAATGATGATAAAATATGTAGATAAACGGATGGTATATAAGCCCAAGAACCTCCAGACATGTTTACTTTCGATAATGTTGCATATATACTTCAAATGATTCTCGGCACGTTAAGCCTAAAAATTACATATATGCTAATTGGTCTGTATACCAGTAGATTAATATTTCTTATTTTTTGCTTAATTTTGCTTTTTTGGATTGAAAAAATGCCCGAAAGATAAAAAATGGACAATCAAAGATATAAAAAGGTCGCCAATTTATATGACTTCCCCGTAAGTAGAAATGCCAGTATTTTTGTAAAGTATACCTGTATTCAGGGTATTGTATTGTCTTTCATATCATTAAATGTGTGGTGAAGAGTTACCGTTGTTCGCTGGTAGCCCCAATACACGGGTTTGATTTAATGTGTTAATAAACCATTAAATAATGAACTCAGTTTACATCGACACCTACACCGAATGAGGTCGTTAAGCCTTCATAGCTTGTACCATTTCGATAAACAATCCATTACTTAAATTTATTTTCCCATTCAATAGCAGAGAATACAATCTTTGTCACACATTACTAAAAGAAGAAACATTAAATTAGAAACGTTTACACTAGTAAATTAAACAATAAATAGACGTTTCTGCTACATGCAAATATGCCCTATAAAAAAACCCGTTGTGCGAAAATTGGTTTGTGACCAATAGAAATAACAAAAAAATCCCATGCCTCCCTGAAACACCACCACGCATACAAAAAAATCGATCAACTTCAAGCTGATTAAACACAAAGATGCAAACAAACAAACAAAATAAAAACAATCTCCCCGAGGGGTATCGCCCTAGAACGAGCTGAAGCAAAACCACAAGTGGGATTAATAGACCCAAACTTACATTTATCTCCAGGGAACAAAAAATAATAAAAAAAATAAAATAACATGAATGAAAAAAAGAAGATGCATCGACAAAAAAACAACAGTTTAGTCAACAACAAACATCTACAACAAGTTAAATGATCTAACAGAAGTTACGTGCAGACATCACCATTAATTTTTTCCATAGCATTTTATGAGTAATTTTATGTGAACAATTACCGCTTCAGAAACTGTCATTAAAATGAGGTTTGGTAATATATATTGAACGCTGATGGTGCGACTAAAATGTTTCATAAAGATCATGCAGCTTTTATGCCCGACTTAACTGATTTCATTTAGTTAGATTCGTGTTAATATGTGTCCAATCGGTTCTTTCAAATCATTTTCATAGGACAGTGAATTCGTTCATTAATTGGTTTAGTAATGAGAATTGAACACTTTATGGAGCACCCGACATGTTCCATGAAGTTCGTGCAGATTTAGTGCACCACTTTGATTTTCCAATTAATTTTCATTCATATTTATACTTTTCCTAATGGTCCCCAATGTCGCTAAAATAAATAGCAACCGTACAGCGACAGAAGCAGCCATGAAAATGTGTTTTAATATGCTTTTTGCAACTCAGAGATATTATATGGATATAATAGCATTTTGCGCTCACGGCCGTATTTCCCAGAACACAGAGTCCTCACGTCGATAATGGTATCATTTGTTGTAGCATTTGAAAGAGCATTCATTGAACGTTCATTCATATTATCGACAATACGGCAAAGTAGCCTTTGGTCATTGGGATTGATTGCGACGCATAAAGACATTTGGAACATTTCTATCACGAAAAGTACAATCGTAATAAAAGGGGGAGCGGAAAGAGAATTTTATTGTACAGTTCAAGCAACAATAGCAGATGAATGAACAATGAATGTGTATAACTAGTGTATAGTGCTTTAGACAGTATGGTAAATGCGGAATAACTCAGGATCCTTTATTCTGCTCTGATTTGTTTGAACCAATGCAAACATCAGAACAACGATTTCTGCACGGATGGTACAATTTACTTATATAACTAGTCAAGTAATTTCCAATTATATCTAGTCAATGATGATCACTATTTCGGGAGATTTGATATGAAATCCAAATTACTAGAAACTAGAAGAAACGATGCACTAAATTCTCCATGTTCCTAAGATAGTGTTCCCCACTTAGTTACCAAGGCAACGAAATAATACTGGAAACGACCTGGTTGCAAATGTGAAGCAAATGAACCATCAACTAAAACTGAATAATTGGAATCAAGAACTGTAAAAACTAAATACAAGTACATCATGTACATCAAAGCTATGTATGTTTCTGCAAGTCTTATATTTTTTAAATACACAGTGATACGAAAATACATTCTCCAGCATTAATATAAAAAAAGAACTTAAAGTTTATACAATGTCTACAAGTTGTTGGTATTTCTGTCGAAGGTAACATAAGCACTTAAAGCTGTATGGCGGATGTATGTTATGTCTGGGCTGTCTTATAAATCTATGTTTATACAGAACTAAACAAATGTTGAAATAAAATTAGATTCCCATGTTGTGAAGGTAAGTAATAAAAACGAAGATTTAATTGAACAAATAATAACATGCTTAGTTATAGCATAGTTGTATTTATAAGCCAACGGTTAACATTCTAACTTTGTACAGAAGCAGAAATAAAATGAGAGCATTCGCATGCCCCACGAGATTTAAATCTTAAACATTTTTAAGATTGATATTTTTTTCATTGGTCGGGAAACATTGCTTTTACAGACTGTGTGTAAAATTACCAATTATGTATTTATTCAAATGAATATAACAAAACAAGGGACCGAGGGTGTCCATTAACTTGTCATTCTCATTTCGTCATGGCAACATATATATTTGATTATTGCCTTGGAAACAATTGTGTAAAATAGAAAGATCTAAGAAAAGGAAGAGTCGCTAGGATCTAGAAGCTGATCTTATAAAAGCGTCATAATGATGGACAAAGTGATCAAAATGAAATCCCGGTGATGTTCAAGGAAAAGTATTATCTAAAATTCATGGTGTCACAAAGTCATATTCATTCTTACTCTAGATATATCACATTCGCATCGACAATAAAGGCGTTTTACTTCATAATCAAGACAATTGGTGTCCGCCCTCCACACCGTCTTCCGACAGCACTCACTATAATCAACAAGTCTAGATGATTGTATGGAATTACCTAAGTCTAGTAATGTCTAAGAGTTCCCATCGATATACAATTTTCTGTACTTTGCTTTTTTACTTGGTCGTTTTTTTCCTGGCTCTGAGTATTTATGATAATTTAGCGACTAGGTAACAAATTACGCAGTACCTTTCATATCATCTGAAAACTAAAGTTTCATTGAGAGAAATTGGGCTAATATAAGCCACAGTTCACCAAATCACGCCATTCAACCCAGTCTTACGATAAGCATAACCTTTTCATCCGATATTTGTGAGCAGTGAAATCTTGCAATAACAATGTACAATATTACACAATTTATACCACAATGCATAATATTTTTTATTGTGATGTCAATTGATCAAAGAACCAAACTAGTTAACATTATACTGAAACGAGGCACTTAAAGTAAAAAACAAATCGTGATAAATAAGTGCTCACACTGTCTTCCTATTTTGTGCTCTTGTTACTGGAGATTTCTTTCACTGCATGGCGATACTGAGTGGTTGAATGAATTAAATCAAGAAGTGTAAGGAGCGATGAGAAGACAACTTAAGGACAAGCTGGATGTAGAAAGCTTGTCAAATTATAATATACTCAATATTCACATTCCAATTTTCTTGCGTTTAGCTCTGAGAATTTCCACGCTATCATATCATGTGATACGTTTAACACCCATCTCTTGTGTTACACACATATCCGTTCAGGAACTCATCAATTATTTAATGTCGAACAAACACTTGAGAAGTTACAGATCTTTGCTAATTTGATATATTTTTTTGGACTGAGTGAATAGAATCTGTGGCGATAATGTTAGCATGCTGTGTCACAACACGCTGTGTGACCCCGGCTTGCGTCTGAGATGCCCATTGTTTTATTTGGAAACATATTGAATGCTAAAATTGACTATTTGAATAAAAAATATCTGCCTCTACAAGTTGATGGGTAAATGTGGAACATTCTATGATCGCGACAGGACGATTTCAATTCAAATATGTTATTAGAGAGTATCTATTGTCCCAGATTACATCACGGATTTGAAAGCAATTTATTTATTTATTTAAAATTTGGAAACAATTTAGCCATAATATTAGTTTACTCTTGCATCATTGCTGAGGGCAGTCAATGGGTTCTTGAATCATGTGCTTTGTAGACATTGTTGTTTTTTCCAAACAGGATCTCGCGTCGTCCAGAACCATACTAAACATTAGCGAGGAGAACAAGACTTCGGTAAATTTTGTTTTGCAATAAACCCAACACTATTTTGTTTATCATTTGAAACAAAAAAACCCAAATGATTTCACACCATCTTGTATACAACTTCTGTTTTTACGTGAGCCACGGGAGTTTCATATACAATCCTTATATTTTGATTAGTTATCATTGAGATCAAGAAAACCAAATAATTTCCTTTTTGTTTTAAGAATTACCATTTAGGTAGCGGTCGTAGTAAGACCATTTCAAGGTCATGTCAAATTTGTTCGTCAGTGAACAATAGAAAAACAAAAATCATGCGCACAATTACGCGTCGCGATGTCAATTGTGTAAGATTTGTTCAGTATTAATGGACGGAGCTACCTCACAGGCGATATTGAAACCTTGAATTTCTTAAAATCAATCTAACCCCGGCATGATTTATTGGGTGATTCATGATAGAAGTGTCGTAAATATAACAAACGTCGTATAACAAGCTAAATCAGTTTATTTCATTTGTATTGAATAGGCAATATATTGTTAAAACGTATAAAGGATAGTTTAGATATGCTCTCAGTGCAATTTTAACATTGGGAATCAATATTAAATTGTTTGAAGTAATGCAAAAAACAAGAGATATGCGAGATTTCACTGTCAGCTGAATATTTCATTTAATGCAGATTGTAAATGATATACAAGCACTAAAGTATCAATTTAAACTTACTTCCTTCGATATGTCATTATGAGATGTTGATTTAGAATAGCAGCATGGTAAATTACATCTGGCAAACAGCTAGGCTGACCTAATTCTTCTTGGTTACCCCTGACAACTAGTATCGCACCTTCCAAGGGTTCAATAATAATTCTCAGTTAAAACAACTGACTGAGAGACCTGCATGCTGGCAACAAAATACCTAGAAACTAGGCCAGTGATCAGTGGGGCGTATGTATCGTAATTACAAATCTAATTCAGATACATGAAATTTGTTATATTAAATACATTACTGTCTTGTTCGGTAAAAAACAACAAGACCTATAGGGTAGTGTCTAAATGGACAGCGTAAATGGTAATGTCGGTGTAAAAACATATTTTCATACGGCTGATGAGGTGTCTGAACCAATGGTAGATAGTTAATTATGTCAGAGTTCACAAATACCGGACAAGATGATGAATATAACAGCAACTTGGTTTGACAGTTGAACTGGGGTATGACGAAACATTGGCATTTCACCGAATGTGATCGATTGAAAACATCTTTCCACGAACTGGTGAAATATGTGAGCCGTGGAAACGATGAACTATTCGAGACGGATATCTCTTATCTATCTGTATTGATTTCCAAAATTAGCTTCATAATATAACTAAATGCATTTAACGTTTGGTCAACTTATCTACGCCCCTAAAAGTTAAATGATCATTGACATACTCGTATTCTATCTTAAATCTGTATGAGAATTAACGATACTTCACGAATGTTTACAGAACGAACTGTACAAAGATAACGGCAGTCCTCTCTAATACCGGTTTATGGTGGACGAATTGATTTAGCGACTTTGTATAGAACGTGCGTTTCACTGGGGACTACTGCGTGGATATCCTGATAGCTTAAACATTATTTCCGTGTTTATAACGCATAAAATGGAGGAGCGTGTCATAAAGACTGATTTAAAATAGTGAAATTTGATTTTTTTCGAAAGGTATTTTTCATCTATACAAGTAACGGACTGTTGATGCATCAAATATGGTAAGTTCATGTATTGTATTCTTTATATCATATTTTTTCGCTACCTACAAGCATTCATTGGTTATAGGAAAAAAACACAGACGAATACATGATGTTTTGCGGAATTTTATTAATGCTAAATAATGGATGCTGTTTCGTGTTTAGACACTATCGTTCTATATTTCTCGATGGATTAATATACCTCACGTAATATCATGTACTGATACTATATTTGTGACCTATTCTGTGCTTGATGTCTACCTGGCTACATTAAATAAAAGTGACATATATACACGTTGGTCTATTTATTTCTACGTGGATTAAAGCGGTTTAATATCAAGGTTTCATATTGCACACATGAATATAGAATTGTGCTTTTAATATTACTGTTATGATAAGGTAAATGATTGATTTGTTTCCGCATTATCACAGTTAGATACTACCACTGAAGTCTAGTGTACACAGTTTCCAATACTCTGTGTCCGGAGCAAGACTTAGAGCTGGAAACCGTTTGTTTACAATATTTTCAACCAACTTCCTGTCCATTTCGTAACGTTTCCGGAGTTCCATCCGCCATTTTGTTTATACAGTCTGTTCTGGTCAAATACGGTTCTTCCTGGAATTTGAGACAAATTGCTTCTGAGTTTTCAAGCTAACAGATGTGCCCAATCAATTAACAAATAAACAACTGTATTTCTGGCGTGGAAAAACTGTAAACTAAAAGTCTACAGTGTAAATGAGCGATCGCGTTTGGTAAAGTTAATGGTGTCAAGCCAAGATGCGAGTATAACGCTTCTCATATTTATCTTGGATAACAGTTCACATTTATCAGAGATCAAAGATTTTAATTATGATTGATGTGTAAGACTAGGTATCTATAAATGAGAGTCTATGAATATCACATTGTTTACTTGGCACCTTAGTGTGTGTTTTATGTCTAATTCTGGAATTTGTTGCATACATTTAGGTTATATAAATAGGGCAATTAGATAAACCAAATGTTATAAAAATGACTTTTGTGAGTATTCTCTGTGTGAAACCAAATGATAGTCAATGATTAGTCTCAGGTCGGAAACAACCAATCAAACGTTTGCCTATTGAGCACTTGGAAGCTCTCTGATACATCTTCATACATCTTGTAAAATGTCTTTACATTGTTTGCATATCTGGAGTCAAATGCAATTTCATCAATCGTTATAAGATATTGATATGGAACTGTTAAATGACGACGAATGTTTGAATTACGAGATATATCATCCATACCAAAGATTCTCGAATAGTTTCAGTATTGCCGTAACTTTCCCTTAAATTTACTTCAATTTTATTCAAACATAGAATCTTCAAGCTGATATATTACTCTGAGAATGATGAATATAGTATATGCGCAGTAAAACGACTGAATATGTAAAAGTGGCATCATACAATCTACCGAAATTCATCAAAAATATTAGTTCACTTTTTTCCTGTGGGAATATGTAGGTTTTACTCTGATATCGTGTCTAAGACGGATAGGTTAAAACTTTTCTGATGCATTATGGGCGGTGGATACATTCTGAATTACCACATTGCCGATAAATATAGGTTATCATCTAATATACATTGTGTGATAGATTGAATGTTTGAAATCAGTAAAATAATACTTAATGTGTAAATAAACGTCTACGTGGGCAATTTATAATTCCAATATTTGAAAGTTGAATACTATACCAAACGTTATACTCAGGCCATCCTTAAAAATATTGGTTTCGGGTTGCGTGACCCGAACTTTTAATAGTAGGTTGGCAAGTATTATTTTTGAAAATCATGTAATTATGCTTGTACTGAAATGAAAAGCTGGTTAAGGAACGAAAAAAATGTATTACCGGAATCATTATTTTTATACGCGTCGATCGCGTTATAGCGAACTAATAATTTTCATGGATGGCCCCAGTCGGGTTATTTATTATAGCATTTTGTTTAAACTTCACCAAGATTATGACGGGATGTCTAAGCGTTCTTGTTTGTACAAGAATAGTTTCACATAAAAGGTTTATTTACATTCGATATTTCAGCGAACTTTTAAGATTCATTTATTTCTTCTCTTCGTTTATCTTATGCCTGGGAGTTGGTTGTTTTATTAGATACGTATGTTAACAGTTATCTTCAAGACTGACAGTACATATTGTCGACTTTAATCTTTGTTTACAATAAGAAACATATATTACTGTCTGGATGGCATAAAAACAGCAATAATTGTCGGCCTTATCTCGGGGCAGGGTATATTAAGGTTCCCAATTTATGTAGAGTATTTTAATTTCTACTAAAATTTGTGATTAACTCATAATTACGATGTATGTAACAATTGTAAACAATTGTTGGCAAAAAATGAAGTGTGATTAATGTCAAACAAGACCGTTTTATACAAGAAACAGATCTTCCCTGAACATTATTACCCAGCCACTTTGTCTATTATTATGTTCAAGGAAATGCCTCAACCATGTTTTATATACAATATGTCGAATATTTCATATAATATAAGACATTAATTATCTGTCATGTTTTAATACTGTTAGTGGCTGTTAGATTGAAACGGCAGCGTTTATTTCATTTTCACCAGGTTTAACAATGGTTTTATATTCTCACTGAAAATATAGAATCACATTCAGCAGTGTACTGTATTATATAAAAAATGTATTGTCCGTTTAATTCATTGGGAGCGATTCTGTTCCCTGCATCTATATAGTGATCGACAATCAGGATTTTAAGTATATTTTGTTGAACAACAACTTCCATCTTTAAGGCGGTCCTATTCGAATGCGACTTCTTTACCATTTAAGTGATCCACGTGTACGGTACTAGTACAAGATTTCGTATATAACACTAAAAATATACCGTTTAAAACACTGTTAGTATCAATACAGTAAACAGTCAATAATTACATTTCCACTATCACTGTAATATAGACGGGTGCAATTAAAGGGAGAGTACTCTTACTCGTAACGATTGCGTTGACTTATATCTGTCGTTTAATATCGGGATCGAGTGGTTATGGTCTCTGACAGGGAATCACTAGCCCCTTGCCGCTGTCAGTTCGAATCCCACATGGGACCAAATTTCACATGTCAGGAAGTAATCAGCTAGTTTACGGAAGCTTAGTGGTGAAATCTTTGGGTCTTCCTACACTGGTATAGCTAAAGAGTCGCCAAATGACCCTGACAGTTTGTGTCAAGATAATGATTTTAAACGAATATCATTCTTCTAATATGTAAACTTTGCATCCCCAGATTTCAGAATATTCTTAAAATATGTATCGAATATACAGTATTTTCGTATATATACAGTGTTCCATTTTGAAATTTTTCAGTACGGCTTTGTGAACCATGCTTTGGAGTTGTTGGTTATCAGAAGGTTTGGACAGGAGAAATGGGAGGAAGTCAAGTAAGTCACGTGACTGTTAGGGTTCTAGGGTGCTATAACAATATCGATAAGCAAAATGAAAAAAAAACAACATATAAACAAGAGTTGTCTCAGCGCGCATAATAATTTATTTCATGAGCGTCAGGTGTTCGCTATATTGTGCGATCGTCTCATTTATTTGATACGACATTAAATATAACATAATGGAAGTTCATTATAAATTTGATTCACAATCAACAAACTCATGGAAATATATCTTGATTTGGATAATTATCCATTACACCATCTTTGAGTAGATTATTCTGTTTGGCGGCATGTCCCATTTCAAAGAAAATGCAAAGATAACAGTTTTTAAATTTGAAAATTCCTTGTTGGTATTTTTATTTTGCTGATTATTTTGGGCATTGTTGTCAACTGTAAAAAGTCAAAAACTGAGACGAATCAAATCAGCAAAGTTCTTAAGTCTGAAAACTGCCGTCCAGTTAAGATGTTTCTATGAAACGGGTTCATTATGCTTCGTTTAGTTATGTTAAGAATAATTCAATGAATGTAAAAAGATCATAAGTGTTATTTTGTTGCTTACTATTTGGTTGTCTGAAATTATACCAGTGCATAATTAAGTACCCATCACTTGAATGATATTACATTGTTATTGTATCTTGTTATTTATCCCGAATGGTTAAAAGCTGTAACAACATTATTTAAGTAGTGTTCTGCAATAATTAGTCAAGTTGGTGTGTTTTGTGAGCTCCTGGCTATGATAGATTCTGAAAAAAAACTTGTGATGTCCCGGTGCGTATCTTTAGCGCCAATCATTACAAAGATTTGATTAAATACGGAGAGAACACAACATATCAATTAGTGAATCTACGGTACGATATGCACGGGCGTTTTGCCCTTCTGATGGGAGGCATATGGTGAATGTATATGTTTACCATTCCGCTTGCTAAATCCTGACGAGCATCGCATGGATTCCGAGAGTAGGAAATAACGGTGAATTTTAATTTTTATCTTCGTGTGGAGTTGCTGCCTATATTTATTGCCAGAATTCCTATCGCTGATAAATTACTTGTTGATATTTAATCATTGTGATTGACAGTGTCAGTTAATTTGTTGTTAGGAAAAAACTTTTCTACAGTCTGTAGCACAACTTAATATGTTAAAAAACACTGTGATCAGTATGTATGCTTAAGGGAATTGAAGATCGCGAAATCGATTTGAATGTATTTGTTTCATCATTAATTCGTTAATATGATTTAATGTCCCTTCAATTTATGATATTAACTTCCTTTTATTATCTCAAATACCAAAGGCCAAAGGGTCTGAAATAAGATCATGTCGTTATTTGAACATTAAAGTTTTCCATTTAATGATGAAAAGTTAGTTGATTGAACTAAGCAATATTACCTAAATTACTTATAAACCCCGTGTGTGTATTGAACTAATTAACCTCCTCCATGAAAATTATATTGATGGGCAATGGTTTTAAGTATGTCTAACGTTGTTGGGAAAAAAAACTATCTGACTAAAGGTCGCTTTCATTACTGATAGATACGATCATGGTTATTGTGCTGACTTAATCACTGACCTCCGTCACTTTATCACTTTAAACCTTGAAGCCTTAACCCTAATCTTTCATAATAACCCGCAGTCAAGTGATATATTTTGTAAAAGAAATGCTTCTTGCGATTTTACAGAAAAGAGGCAAAGTTGACAATGGATGGTAAATTTATCATACGTAGTCTGTATGATGATGAAGCGACTTACAATGTTGTCGGGGCTGCGTCAAAAGTGCTCGGTAATTTGTTTTTTGTGTTTAGTTTGTAAAGATACCACGACGTACAATATACATATGAGGCATTGAAAGTATTAAATAAATCAAAGCCGCGGCCGTGGTCCAGTGGATAGTGCGTTGGACGTTGGACGTCCGGGTTCGAATCCTGGTAGCGGCGGGTCATACCCTTTTATGAAAATTTGACAAAATGTCGATTTTTCTCCATATGTGAAGAAGTTGCCGGCTGATTGTGGAGAGGTAAGTTAGTACTGGTTAGTATACAGCCGAGGGAAACTGGTTAGGTGAACCGGTCGCGGTATATAACTGAAACATTGTTGAAAAACGGCGTTATATCCCAGTGACAATAAGTCACACAAAAACAAAATATTAAATAAATCATGGACAAAAAACTCAGTTTGCTAAATCAAGTCAATGTCGTTCTTTTTATGCAAATGAGAATACGTATTGCAAAGATCACCATACAATCAATTTATTCCAAATGAGTTATCATTATTTCACTATAGTGATATTCTAAAAATACACGTTCATCTCCTAAGATTAATTTTGACCTACAGTCAAACCTGTACTTGCAACCACCTCCATATAAAGGCCATCCTGTGAACAAAGGCCGTTCTTTGGAAACCATCATGGATCATTCAAAACAATTTGACCTCGGAATAAAAGCCATCTCTCAATAAAGTCTACATTTTGTCTTCCCCAAAGATCGCCTTTGTTCACAGCTTAGACTTATCCTTATTTGACCTAATTTTCAGGCGTACCAGCGGCACTTTTACTCGAAGAATTCGGTAAAATGTTCTTTGACTTTTGCAAAGAGTCCGGTTACACTAAAATCCTTAGAGTGTTAGGAGCAAACACGAGAGAATTTTTACAGAATCTTGACGCCCTTCACGATCACTTAGCAACCATATATCCGGGCATGCAGGCGCCTTCCTTCAGATGTTCTGATGGTAAGGATGCGTTGATTTTGCATTATTACTCTGACCGACCAGGACTAGAAAACATTGTGATTGGTATTGTAAAAGCTGTGGCTAAGAATTTACACAACACTGAGGTGGAAGTGAAGGTTATAAAGACAAAAGCAGAGAGTGACCATGTACAGTTTGCTATCATTGAAAAGGAAACAACTCGACAAGAGAACAAAGATGAGAACCACAACGTAGAGAACATGAGTCTGGAATCAAAAATAAGTCCAGCAACGTTTTGTCGAGCATTTCCTTTCCACATTCTATTTAACAGAGACATGATTGTGACACAGACTGGGTTTTCACTTGTGAGGGTGATTCCAATGGTTGCTAGTAACAATTGTCGTGTTGATGATGTATTTGAGATGGTCCGACCACATATGAAATTCGATTTCGACCATATCATTTCTCATATCAACACAGTTTATGTGTTAAGGACTAAGGAAGGCATTGTTGGCATCGCGGATGATAATTCAAATAAAATTGAACATCATGATACTTCGCGCATGCGCCTTAAAGGTCAAATGGTGTACGTGCCTGAATCAGACTGCCTTCTGTTTATGTGTTCACCAAGCGTCAACAGCCTTGACGATCTGAGCCGGCGTGGTTTGTTTTTGAGCGACATACCATTGCATGATTCTACTAGAGATCTGGTAAGATATTAGGCCGAATCATGTAGAAAACGCTTTATGAATGAAAATTATTGCAAATGCTTCATAGTGGAATCGACATCCAATGTCATTTTTGTAATGAAAGTTTTGTCACCCAATAGTTATACTTATCGCTTCTTAAGATTAATTCAATTATCTTATCATAATTATACCGATCCGTTTTTAATATGCGTCGTTGGTGTCGGTAAAAAGAACCTGCAGTGATTGTTCTGGCATTTGACAAAAACGATTTTAAGATGTTGTCAGACATTCTCGTTCGTAATGCTCGTCAATCATATTGCTTATACAACGCACTTCTTAACTTTGTGTAGGTCTCAGTAAATATTATTTTAGGTGCTGTTGTCTGAGAAGTTTGATGAGGAGTATCGTCTGACACAGAAGTTGGAATTTCTTACAGACAAACTGCAAACAATGCACAGAGAGTTGGAGGTTGAGAAGCAGAAAACTGACAAGTAAGAAATTTTCATACTAATAACTTTTAATTTTATTATTTAGTGCACTCATCCATGTCGGCTTTCCTGTGTATTAGCATTGAGGACCCGATACATTGGATGACAAGCCAATTCCTCATTCTGAATGAGATTGTATGCCTTGAAATATACCAAGTGCTGCTTTTTATGCATGCAGCGCCTTAAATTGATAAAATTCTCTATTCAAGTTATGGTGTTTAGTTGACAGGTTTTGCATCGGGTTCTAATTCCCCTAGATTAGCACCAAGTCACACCATTTGCGTTATTGAAACATTAATAGGTTCTATGTTAATAAAACTCTTGAATGAACCGGATTAATTTTTGTGTAATCATCAAACATAGATATACCGTAAGAATAGATTTATCCATTTGATGAAATCGCTAATTAATCTGTATTGATTCCAATGGTAATTGTATTCCTGAATGGTGATGTAACATTTCTAATTAACGCTTTATGTATATAAGTACATCATATATTAGTAATTTAAACACGACACTAGATATATCTAAAATTAGTGCATTGGCGTTAATTAATTAATTGAACTTTAATCCTTATTCGTAATAGGCTTATGTATTCAACTCTACCACCATCTGTCGCTAATGAGCTGCGTCACAACAGAACTGTACCAGCGAGAAAGTTTGAGAATGTTACCCTGATGTTCAGTGGGATTGTCGGGTTTTCCAAATTTAGTACAAGCAATGCCGACGCCCGTGGTGCTATAAAAATCGTCAAGTTACTCAACACAGTCTACACGAAGTTTGACGATATTCTGAACAAACATACAGATGTCTTTAAGGTAATGACGAATACCGGTATATCAATTAATTATCTCATTATTACCACAAACTATATCGTCCGCATTTTCTTCACGAACTTAGTTTATTTCAGATGGGTAAATGTGATACACTCATTTATTATTTATCAGATTTATTTTGTATCAATTATTCATCACGTTCGAATCTAAAGTGTACGCAGTAGAAGTATGCAAGATACTCAATTTCGTGATGAGAATGTTGCCACAATTAGACTTAAATGCTCTGTTACGGATAAATATCAGAAAAATTGTTCATTTTATAGTATAAATAGTTAGATTGGATAAAACATATTTTGTTTATCTTATTCTTCCAGTGTAGTTATTTAGAGTACTAATACATAGGAAATATATAATAACACGGCATGTCATCAGATGCCACAATTAGAATTCAATGAAAAAATTCCTACAGATTTCACTGATATTGATTTTGGTATAACTTCATCCAACGCACATTATATACCACACCCATCTACAGCAGGCCGCGACCGTGGTCCGGTGGTTAGAGCGCTGGACTTGTAACCCGGAGATCCGGGTTCGAATCCCGGTCGCGGCATATCATACCCTTCTATGAAAATTTGACAAAAATGTCGATTTTCCTCCATATGTGGA
Source organism: Lutraria rhynchaena (assembly GCA_008271625.1). Lineage (NCBI taxonomy): Eukaryota > Metazoa > Mollusca > Bivalvia > Venerida > Mactridae > Lutraria > Lutraria rhynchaena. The sequence goes on from VIBL01000039.1 coordinate 1,764,052, forward strand.
GAATTTTCCGGCTCCTTGTGGAAGGGTAAGTTAGTACTGGATAGTACACAGCCCAGGAAAACTGGTTAGGTGAACCAGTCGCCGTGTATAATTGAAAAAAAATGTTGAAAAACGCAGTTAAACCCTAGTGACAATAAGTCACATAAAACAAACCATCTTTAGGATAGAATTCAGTTACCTTATAAGATCTGCTTCTTCCTTCAAAGTTCACGTCTAAATTTATCAAAACAAGAACTTCACGACGCCAATTGATTAAAATGTCAGGCACAGACTTCAGTGAATACCCACGCTTTGTAACTAATTAAATCTTTGACATCATGAAATATTCAAACATAATCTTTACGACATCACAATCTCTCAATGAGCTAATTTTGCAAGTCGCTAGTCATCTGATGTTAGCTTATAAGATTCGTTAATTAATAAAACTTGATTTTCTCAAGGGGGTTTAAATCTTAGGCATTGATTTGGCCTACCACTGTTGGAATCTTAAATTTCAATTATTCATTTAACAAGATAATTAATTGATTATTCATATAATAAATAACGGAAACTGTGACAGAGAATGGTTAATAAAGTAAATTCATGTATAATGAAATTACAAACTTAAAAACTAGAGGTACCAGTTAATAAGAAAATCTTTACACTTAAGTTTTGTTTAACATTAGTACTCGTTGATATTTATAATCAATGAATTTCTTGAGCAAACAAATGTTATTAGCTTCAAATGTGATAATAAATTAGAATTTGTAATTTGGTATTTCATCATTCACGCGACTATCTCTAAAATTTTGTATGATTATTATGACAAGTCGTATGAAGATATTTCATACTAATGTAATTAGCCAACAACAAAAAAACCCAGATCTCATAGATCCAGTGTGAGGAGGAGATTATTGAATGATAGTTGCCTAATATTGGAATGAGTTTCGATTTTTTCTATTCGAATAGCGAATTGCAAATTGTGAAGTGCGTTCCAACTTTATTCCACCAAGATTGGTGCAGATTGTGATAACACCTCCCAGACACATATTCCTGCGGCATTCTATATAATTACGTTGATGCGTTATGAAAAAGGAGTTCACATAATTTTGAAAGAGGCAATAAAAATACTTCAATCGTTTTATTCACCACGTTTCAAGGGTCAGACGTTATAAATCACGTAATGCCAGTCTACTTGATTGTTACCGAAATATTTATGTAACTTGACATTCAATAAATCTGACCGAACCGTGATCTACACCCAACCACTATGTTCCCCCGCTCGTTTTGTCCTAAATGATTGACTTCAAATTATTACTTTGTCTTTTAGGTGGAGACAGTTGGTGATAAATACATGGCTGTGAGCGGTCTACCCGAGGAATGCACAACACATGCTAAATGTATAGCAAGACTGGCTCTTGATTTGATGGATGTGTCAAAAGATCTAAGAGACCCAAATAATCACTTAATTGAGGTATGTGATGTATGCTTTATGTGACATTGTCATAAGTATTCAGTTATATACGGCGACTGGTTTACCTAACCAGCTTTCTTAGACTGAATACTAACCAGTACTAACTTCCACAAGCTGCCGGCAACTTCTCCACATATGGAGGAAAATCGACAGTTTTGTCAAATTTCATAGAAGGGTATGACCTGTCGCGACAGGGATTTAAACCCGGATATATCCGAGTTACAGGTCCAGTGCACTAACCACTGGACCACGGTCGCGGCAAATATGTGATGTAGATAGTTCGAGTATGACAATACTTAAGAATGAAGTACGCCGCTAGTTGATATATTTCAGCACAGCATATAATATGAATACATTGTATATGTAATCACATGAATTGTTAAAGGTCTAGACCAAGGTTTATATTTTTCAAGAGGAGAAATGTCTGTTGCTGATTTAAATACTAGTGATGGAATGTTACAATGTTACCCACCAAGTTAATTACCAAGTTTATTTACCAATAGAAACTATCTGCAGAAAAGTAGAAAACATCTATGGTATAAAGAGACGTAAGCTTTAGTTCATGTTAATCAAAATATCATTAATGAATGACAATTAACCTATCAAGTGAGTTTAGTATGTGTCAATGACTCCCGAGATATGTTAGAGTTGTCTCACTTTAAAGTTAGTTTCTTTGTTGAAACATCTTGGCGCTATTTGACTAAAATTAATTATAAAGATTGCTTGGTTCCCTTTGTTAACGTGTCATTTTAGCACCTAGCTTTTTCTTGACAAAGTGTGCAATCTCTTTCAATGCTGCAGCATTACATCATTTCAATTAGGCACGCTACAATAAGTCACACTGAATGTACGTGTCATTAAGTATGTTTAATTCAGCCTGTCATCATATTGCCTATTGAATACATGTCTATAATGTAACTCAATCTTACTTTTCTGTATTAGATTACAATCGGTATTCACTCTGGTGAAGTGGTTACTGGTGTCATAGGAAAACGTATGCCAAGATATTGTTTGTTTGGAAACACGGTAAATCTTACCAGTCGTACTGAGACAACAGGTGTGACGGGAAGGATCAACGTGTCACAATATGCATACAAGTAAGTAAAAACGGGAACCGGTATGTCAGTATATGCATACATGTTAGTAAACAACGGGAGCCATTATGTCAATATATGCATACAAGTAAGTAAAACGGGAACCAGTATGTCAATTTATGCATACATGTAAGTAGAACATGAGGGAACCAGTATGTTAATACATGCATACAAGTCATCAAAAACACCCAAGGTATCGTATTTTAGGCCCTTGGGATGCTGCAACCCTAAAACACGACATGTAAATCGTTCAGTATAACTCTAGAGATCAATAAAACGTTAGTCAAATATACAATAAAGTGTAAAGTACGATACTAGTGTTTACGGCTGACATATCATAATTATTAGTCATTAGTCACAATGTACATTCATACTAGTAGGTGAAAAACTAAATTACAAATGTATGTTATAACTCACAATTTATTTATTCATCATTCTGTCTTAAAATTACATTGATAAATCCTGAGTGTTACCACAAAAAGTTTATGAACTGTCCAATGTACGAGGGTTGTTCTATATGTAATGTGTATTATACCACAGGGCAATTGCACCTTGCACGATTTTATGGGTTTTGATACGCCTGAATAGCTCTATCCAATACCTTTCCAACGGTATAAACTCGAGCCTTCAGCTCTTCGCAGTTTTAAATTTATAGTTATTTCAATGGAGCCAGTCGTTGACCACTGTTGTAAAAATGGTCGGGAAACGGGTTGAGAATATTGATGAAATTTGTGCTTATATAAAAGTTCGCAAAAATTTCGGTCGTTCAGTAAAGCAGATGTTTACTGGATTGGGGGATGTTTATGGGTGTGACAAGGTATCTTATGAGACAGTTCGTAGGTGGAGAAAGAAATTTCATAAAGTCAGGGAAATGATTGAAAGTGATGGCAGGTACACAATTCATGATATTGCTAAAGCTGTTGGCATATCGCTAGCGTATTTTAAAAGAATGGAATATTTCTGCCAGATGGTTACCCATTATACTGACAGATTACCAAAACCGCAAACATTGTTACTGGTGACGAAACATGGGTTCACTATTTCGAACCAGTAAGAAAAAATGGAAACAAAATATGGCTCATCAAACGCAGTAGAAAGCCTGTAATTGCCAAAAGGACCATGAGCACAATGAATCTCCTTTGCATATTCTTCTCTTCTGATGGTAGAGCCGTACAAATTCCGGTGCCAAAGGGCAAAAGTGTTACAGGTCGTCTACTAAATGATAATGCTCCATTACATACATCTGAGCTCGTGAAGCAATTTTTGAAGTCGGAGAAGATTACCGTCTTGCCACACCACCATACTCTCCAGATCTAGCCCCATGCAACTTTTTCCTTTTTCCAAAACTTAAAAAGTTCTTATCTGGTCGTCGACACAAGTCCCGACAGTCCCTTGGCTCAGCCATCAGTCAGTGTCTCAAAGGTATACCTAAATCAGCGTACCGTGACGCATTTCAGAAATGGATTCAGAGATTGAAATTATGTATTTCAAACTGCGGAGAATACTTTGAAGGGATGTAATGTTCATTTCACTAATTGAGTCGAAAGCTTTTGAAATATCGTACAATACACATTACATATCGAACAACCCTCGTAAGTAATTTGTATCCATGCTGAGTGTAGATACAACCCATTTTTAATTCACTATCACATCGTGAGTCTTACATGTGAAAAAAATGAGGGCGAGGAAGTGTGTATCAGTTTTATTATACTTTTTTCCAGGTACCTGAAGTCGGGCCCATGTTTTGATGATCAGTTTCACTTCACTAGAAGAGGTCATGTGAAAATGAAAGGGAAAAAGGATCCAATGGAATGCTGGTTCTTATCGAGAAAACTAGTGCTGGATTAAACTGTTTATTAGATTTTATTGAGGTGTGGATTAATCAACAATGAACAGATTACACTAAACTGATCAGCATTAGTTATTTATATAATCTATTTTTATTAGAAGTATAGTGGTTGAACTTGCATGATGCACTGCGCATGCGCGGACGCCATTTTTGTTCTGTTTTATTGTTGGCACAATTGCATAAATGATGTGTTTCTGTTCAGCATTACATGTCAACTTCATCTATTTTTAAATGTTTATCTGTTGAAATATATAAATATATAAATGACAGCATTTTTACCATTCTATGGGACCATTAGTTCCAGCCATTATACATATATATTATAAATGCATATTTACAGATAAATACATGTATATTTAGATTTTCACAAACATCAAAATGTATATTAGATACGATTTTAGACAAGCATCCGAACAATTAAATTAGACATATTTAGGTAATTTATTTACGAACGATGATACAAACCACATGCTTGTTAAATACGTGTACTTATTTCATGTCTTAATCATATTTTCAGTTAGGCCATCTTTAAAAATGTTGGTTTACTGTTACGTGACCGACTCATTCAAAATTATCCCGACCCAAAATATTTTTTAACAATTTTGACATTTTTTGTTGTTTATTCCAGCTTTTCATTTTCAGTACAATCATATGATGCAAACAAATGGGTATATCTACCTACCCACTGTTAAAAGTTTGGGTCGCGTAATGGCAAACAAATATACTTTAATAATGACTCTAAGTTGTAAATTATACACCTATAAATACATGTAGTTGGTTTGAATAAATAACAAACCTAATATGACCATATTTTTATGGTGTTATGCAATTTAATTAATGTATATATGTCATCAAGTATTGTATATTTGTAATTTTGGTACCTATTATGTATAATAGATTGTGATATTTAATTATCAATAAACACTGTGTGCAATTTTATATTTAGTTTATTGTTGATAGTTCAAATATTTTGACAATACCGTTAGTGTTTGAGCTTCATTGAGCTACTTATTGATGAAGAATGTTTCAGCTATGCTCTACAAGCATAATGTAATGTTAGGCCCCAGGCCCATCAAGCTCGTTTAATTCACGTGACATACGTTTCACGCATTTTCAAAACCATGACATTCCTCATATTAGAAACGTGAAAACAATGTCTCGATGATGTCTCGATTTGGTTACCTTTATCAAAGGGTTTGACACGATGGTCAATTTTTTTTTGGTCAACATAACCCATATATAATAGAAGGGACACAATTTCGACAATTCTATTTTTAAACGTATGTTGTTATAGTCCTTGTCATAGCACCGCAGTTCAAAGCATTTTACTCAGTGCATCATGCAGACACTTCCACACACTAACCGAAAATATATACTTTTGCTACACTAAACTAGTCAAATTTCACAACTCGGACACGAAGTTGTCGAAATCCGAGATGTTACCTCTCTGACAATGTGTGAATTTTATTGTTTTGTTATGAATTATGGTCCATTTTAGGAAGTTATATCTATATAATCACAGTTTCGCTTTGTACATGTACATGCCGCACCTTCACGAAATTGTGAAATTTGATTATTTTCCGTGAAGAAAATATCGATACATTACTAGTATGATAAAATTTATGCAAGAATATGTGGTTCGCTGCAAAAGTACAAATTCATCATTTACTGTGTACAGGTTGATTTTGAATCTAAAAACTCCATAGTTGGTGATAAATAGCTTATTAAGTACAATAAATAACTTTAACATGTTTGTTCAGGACATTACTAAAATGCGAATATTATAGCGTATACAAAATGTAGTTAAATGTCTGGAGAGACTAGGGCAGTGAAGAAAACCCTGCCTTTCTGTCTGGTTATCTGAATTCGTAACCATGCAAGAAAATATAGAATTTGAGTAGTAAACTAATTACTCACTCAAGAATATAGAATTTTAACAATACTCACATAGCCACCTTTGCTGACTTGTAATGACACTTGGTTTTGTTTAAATGTCATCGTGGTAATTTTGGAGCTGGTATATCTACAAACTATGCTAACCTGTATAAAAACGTTTAAGTTTAAAAGAAAATTTGAACTAAACGCATTTGTATAATCGAGCGGGCGTGAACATTAAAATTATTTTTATACAAAAAAGAGAAATATCTATGACCTGTAATAAGTTCGGTGTTGCTTTTGTCATATTGTCTTAATACGTTTGTTGTCCATAAAACTTTGTCACATTTTCATTAGGCGAAAAAAAATGGATTTGTTTGCGGTTACCCGACCGACCCATCTTTTACCTCAAAACTCAAAAGTTTTTAAATCTTAGTGCTATATTGTAATTTTCACGACAGTGTTGCCGATGTAATCATGTAAAAGAAATGTAAAAGTAATGTAAAAGAAAAAAATATCCCTACCTACCGACCCATATTTTTAAGGCATGTAACCGGAAACAAACATTTTTTTGTTTAGGCCTTATGGTGAGACAAGATTTATGGTGCTTAATTTATTTGTCAGTATTTCTAATTTAAAAAAAAAACAATTGTGGTTCAACCGTAGACCACGCATTTGTAGTTTAGGGTTGAAACACTAAAATGATATGTAATAAGGTAAAAATTAAAACCATATTGTTAAAGTTACCTTTGTCTTTTAAAATTGACCGTACGCAGTGATTACATGCACGTATTTTGTAATTTAGCGAGAAAAATATATTCGTGAACAATATCTTGAGGTCGTTGTCATGGTTAGACAATAATAACTGAATTAATGTCCAGATAACTGTAGCATCGCCTACATTACATACAATTCTTAACGCATGCATTAACACATACATTGTATTAACATGGACGATTAATAACAATACTCGTAAAAAGCTACGCGTGCTACATTTTACGAAGTCCCTTACAAGTTGTAGGAGAATTGTCGCGTGGTTTATCTGTGTATAGGATAAAATGGATAACACACGTACGGACAAACGAAGGTATGTAAAATGGTACTAATTGAGGTATTGCTACATTATATGAAGTGTACGAGGGTCGGTCAAAAATTAGTGTGCTTGTTTAGTATCGACTCACATGTTTATTAGCTTCTGCACGTGAAAACCGACGAGATGATGTGCTGTCATTTAAATATCCACCAACTCTCACTTTATTTCGACAGACCCTCGTACAATCATTTTCTTAACCAGTGATGCATTGAATGACATGTAATATGCTTACTTTGCTATTAAAGAATCGGTAAAATAATTAGCTATCGGATTTGAATACCTGGCCTGAACTCCAAAGAAAAGCTGATTTCCAGTTCTCTATTCGCTTAAGGAGTGTGTAATTACGCAAGTTTTCGCGTGCTTGATCATTGTTCTATTGTGTGTGTTTGTTTAGATGCGTCAGAAGTCGGCTACAAAGTTGTCTGCCCTAAGAATTGTGTTTAATTTGTAAAGCGCAACAGAAACTTGAATTTTTTAGCGTTATAGAAATGCTTTGCATTTAGATTCTATCGTTTCTTCTCGGTCACCTCGTGTTTGGCAAATTCAGGATGAACAAGTCACGGACTGAAAAGCAGAAATGATGCAGTCTTGGGATCATGAATATAATAAAATCCAGCGTGTGGATTTTATGTAACTTATACTGAAGTATGTCATTGAGTTTTACATTACAAAAACTTAAAGACAGTCGCGTGTGTTTTATGACCTTATTTGTATGTTTTTGCAATAAACGTAAATGACATACCTGCTCATGTTCTCCTTAGCGTTAATTGATCTTCTGTTGTATACCTACGACAAATTTTAATTTTGATAAACCGCATTTATATAAGACTAATTGTCTGGATGCGCTGATGAATGTCTTATAGCTACTACTACAGCTACACATATCTTATCGCGTTAAAACAAATTGCATGTTTTATAGCAAATATAAAGTACATAAATAAATACATGATGGCAGGAATATTGGTTGGCATTGTTTGCTCGAAGAACACAATCATGACAAGTGAAATTGTTTAAATATATTACAGCAAAATATAACTAGACATTTACTTTATTTCGTACAAGATCAGCATAGTACATGTATATGTATTTTGATAAATTTATGAGAGTGAATGCTCTACACGAAGGTCACCATGGTGATTTGTTTGAACCGCATACAGTTAAACACCGCTTTGAATAGCATACAATAACGCCCCGTTCAGCAACCGCATTATTATCTCCGCCCCGTAATAATGAACACTTTCGAATCGGTTTAAACATTGCTTCAAAAATTCAACTTTCTCATGGGACAACTTAGATATTAAGTCTAAGTCCGAAAAGACTTTTTAATATCTGGGACCAATTGATCCCAGTTAATATCGAAGCTAACAGTGTTTTCATATATGAAGTATTGTACATGTATATTATCATCAATTGTTACAATTGGTAATGTTTTCGCTATTCACAGGGTAAACAACTCTAACTTTCACAAATGTCTGGTCTTTATTACGGGTTACCTGGTGATGTTTCTTCACGTGGGTTTATTCTACAGTATTGGTGCCATATTCGTCGATGTCATGTCAACATTCAGTACGTCACGTGCCGAGACGGCTGTTATCCATTCCACAGCAATGGCGGTCGGTCTTGGATCAGGTAAAATGACCAGACTTATCGTTTCTAATTACGCCTGCCATTTTATTCTGAAAGTTCGAACTCCGAACCAATCAAAGCTAACTAGATTAAACTAGACCTATCGCTGAATTGTGATTAAATATCCCCGCAAAATGGGGACTGGACCGACCGGCGCGACCGACCGACCAACCAATCAGCCTACATCCTGGGTGATTCCAGTATAACCCCGAAAACTGTGTTTGCAGGGGTATAATTAACAATATCGCATTTTCCGTTTCGTCCACTACCAATTAGAATAAAATTTTAACCGTAAATGTCATTCACTCATAAAGAAAACTAACTCGCACATAGCTTGATGCTATGATTACTTCTCGAGTTTAGTGTTTTACATTAAGAAGTAATCTAATTTATTTATGGTAATAACTTAATATAGACGCAATTACTATGAATATTTCGCTAATCTATCACGAAATTCAGATCCATTGTTCGATGCAATGTTTGTTGAGAATAACCCTAAGAGAAAACATGATCTTGGACACGTTTATGAAAGATTTATGAATGTTTTATGTGACGCACGTATATTGTATGTAATAAAACAATAATTTACCATTTAATTATGTGTATCAGATACCGCCATGTAACAGCGTGTAAATGTTGGTACAAAAAGAAGCCGTCATTGTATTACTTACATAAGACAATATTGCATGCATTCATATTAATTTTGCATTCATAGCTTTAGTATCTAGCGTGGATGTTAATGACAACTGGGCCATACTTAAAAGATGTTGATTTGCTCTCACGTTTTACGCTTTACTGAAAACGAAAAGCTCGAGTAAAAACCGAAAAGATCTCTGTCAAAATCACTATGCTTATTTTTGATTAGGAAAATCTTAATGAGTCGGACGCATAACTGCAAATCAACAAAATTTTACGGATGGCCTTAGTTAATTCGACAAGTCGAACACACTTTATCAGTTTAGCAGAAAAAAGTATAAAGATATAGAATGTATAAACATGCATACATGTTAATTTAAAAAATCACTTGATTGCTTTATTTGCTTCTTAACGTTACACCAACAATCTGGGTCACTTGGCAACTTTCCCAGCTTGAACGGGGAGGAAAACCCAAGGCATACACCTGGGTAGAACCACCGCCCTTCCGTAAGCTAATTGGACAGCTTCCTCACATGTGAAATATGGTTCCAGTTGGGATTCGAACTCACAGCAGTGAGGGGCTGGTGATTACTCACTTACTTGATATACAAGTAGGTTACATCTAGGATCGTTTTGACGTATCCACATATTTGTCATTTTGTCTGTTGATATTGCAGGGTTGTTCTCAGGAATCATAATTCATAGATTTGGTATAGTGCCTTGTGGCATTGCCGGGGCATCTCTAGCAAGTTTTGGAATCATTTCATGTTACCTAGCAACATCTATATTGCATATGACAATCGGCTTCGGAATACTGAACGGTAAACTGAGAAGAATAATTGTGAGAGAAAAATACTGTCACATATTTAATTTAATAATTGCATCATTTTAACAACTTAAGCTCACTAAACGGCACTGAAGACCACCTTATTAATTGACCACTATTTTCCGGTCCTGTTTCAAATATTTCAACGATGTTTCCTTAACTTGATGATGAGGCCACTTAGATTATCTGGCCATTTTATTTGTTCTCAAAGGTAATCTTGATAATCATCTCTATGCCAATTACATAATTGTTTATTATGCTAAACACAGTACAAACAATCAAACATAATTTGTATAAATCAAAACCAGCATGCGTTCCATTAATTTGAAAACGCTGTGTATCTTGTAGCATTAGGATTTTCCTGTTTGTACATTTGTTCTGCAACTGCCATTGGTCAACATTTTAATGGTAAAAGAAAACTACTCGTGATGTCTCTACAAGCTACAGGTGCTGCTCTTGGTGGTATGATGTATCCGTATATACTGCAATACCTGAGGTAAGGAAGTGTGGATGCCACAGCACATTATATACTAGTACACAATTCATGTATGATAATTGCAGTCATGTAAAGTTAGTCACTATAAAGAAATCTACTTTTATGAACAGTCCATCTAATAGGAGAAATACGAGGGTGAGTTCAAAACATGCTCTGTTAACATGTGCGACCCTTGATACAAGATTATGAGGTATTCTACGTTACTAACTAAAAATGTTGACGTGATACAAGCTGTCTAGTAACAAACATGGAATGTCAAATTGATTTTTAATATAAATGACATTCATTCGGCAACAAATTAGTCAATATTCTTGAATAATTATACTGTCTCACCATTCAGTATTAGAACAACTTTATCACATCTGTAGTGGTGTGAATAAATTCCTCATTCATGAATTACCGGAGTTTCTGTTTTAATTAAGTGTTGGTTTATATTATATCCGAGATAAATAATAGATCGGGATACAGTTAAAGGGATGAGAGCAAGAATAGCCTATTTCCATTTAGACAAAGAAGTAGACAGGACCTTCTGGCACTCAATCTTTCAATTGCTAGCGAATGTATTTTACAGCACATAAGTTAATTAATTAATAACTTCAATTTCAGTAATGTGTATGGATTTCGTGGGGCACTTCTCATCATTGGAGGTTTGTGTATGAATTGTATTCCTGGATGTTTCCTTTGGAGGAACCCGGATGTTAAATCGAAGTCACGTGGTAGTGATATGACTTCAGACCGTTTACGGCAGTATCAGAAAAACTTACGCATTAAAATAACAATGAAAGAAAACGACGAAATTAAAATAAAAAAGAACAAAAACGTTCCAGAAGGCAAAGATAATGACATATTTTACATACACTCATTCCCAGTGCTGTACGACGGCTTAAAGACTAGACGGATATCTATAGAGCCAGGTGACTTCACTGACGAACCACCAAGTGCAGAAAAAGTCAGATCTCAAAGTCTTCTTCGAAGTGTTAGAGCTATTGTCAGCAATACACGTTTTATGATATTCGTTGTTGGATGCGTTGTAGCTAACCCTTCATTAGGCCTTATTGTCATATTTGTAGCTGATGTCTTCTTCGACAAAGGTCTGACAATGGACGATGTAACATTCGGTCTCCTTCTCATGAATATTGTTAATATTTTGGGACGTCTTATACCTGGAGTCTTGATGCAGTCCAAGAAAATACCGCCATTCCTCTGTCCGCTCTTTGCATCGTTCATGGCTACAGTAATATTGATTGGATTTTCATTATCTTCATCCAAAAGTGCCACATTAGCAGTATGTGCTCTGGCTGGTATACCTATTGGGATGTTCATTACGATGTTCACAGTCATCTCGACAAAGCTGGTCGGGGCAGAAAATCTTCCGACTGCAATTGGTCTTCTATTTTCAGCCAATGGCATTGGGAATGCGATAGCTGGGCCTGTCAGTGGTAAGCATATTATCGAGCAGTTTTCAATGAATTAGTTTGTCCAATTCAAATTTATTCAGTAATTAAGTAAGTTGATAAATATTACAAAGTATCTTGAAACCATGCGGCATGCCTGATTCACAAAACAGTAAAAGGTCTACAGAAAGCAAAATATATTTTATTTACCTTATTTCATGTTATATTAGGGATATGTCTGGATCATATACAGTGTCATTCACATATTTCAGGCTATATCAGAGACAGGTCTGGGTCATACACGCTACCATTCTATTCAGCGGCTTGTATGACGTCATTTGCTACTGTACTCTTTTTGATTACCTTGGTAGTTATTAAGGCAAAGAAGCATCGACGTAGGCGTACATCATCGGTGTTTTATCTGACCAGCATATAGAATCCGAAACTTGCAGATGACACTCATATAGCAATTATTTAAAAGGTTTTAAAATGTACGTATAAAGTAAAGCTTCGTTATTACGAGCATCGATATCACGAGCCCAACTTATCTTGAGGAGTTTTTTAGGTCCCGTCAATATTTGTTCTTAGTTGTGTGTAATTTCAACCAACCAACAAACACCTCGTTATTACGAATACCATGTTTATCTGGAGAATTCAGACTGTTCCGATGATTCCTAGGTGTAAATGTAATGTGTTTTTGTATGCATTTTATGCTCATTATTGTAACTATGATCGGCCAAAACGGCCACTCAGATCTCTGAGTCGAAAATGGTTTTTCTATTTGTATGATGATACTTTTGTATAAAAAAAGACGAATGCATCTTCAATGCAATCCTAAAGCGTGGAATCAAGAATGCTACAAGTCTTGTGTTCAGTAACAGATTATAGTACATTTTTACCACATCTCTAGTATCATTTGCCCTCCATCGTCGATTTACTTTCCAAGTTGATGAAGAGTTGATGAAGAAGTCAAATCAGTACTGATCATCAATTCAGAGGTATTGGTTTCGTCAAATGGTGATTATACATAACTACAAAACGGACATGAAAGCAAATACAAACGAATAAAATTACGGACGAAGGAACGAGGAAATGTATGGTACGTTCATTGAAAAATGTATCCGGTCTATTCCTCTGTTTAATGTACGCACATGACATGTTTGATTTGAAACGTCATTTTAAAAATCTCTGTCATTTAACAGAAGATTTAACTATTACGTTACGTGATGCTAAATAATTCTAAATACTTAAGTGAAGGGAAAACAATACAATTAAACGTTTTTGAATATTTTATTGTTTTTTTTTTGTTTTATCTTTCTTTTCATTGCCGACCAAGACACCGCCGCGACAGTGACCGTAGGAAATTTGGTTAACTTAAAACCTGAGGAAAACGGAAGAATTTTGGATTAGTGTCCGAAATATGTTGGTACCATAAATTAGTCATATTCTATTTTTGATTTTTTTTTCTGATTTGTATGAAATTATAATGCCAATGTTAATCTGGAAATTTTGATTTTCTGTGTGTCACGATAGACTTGTGTGAGTAGAACGTTGTTGGTAGACGAGACAACACTATTATATTTGCCCCAAACCCATTCTCAGCCTCCTTCTGTCTCATGTACTAACTCAGTGGATCGTAATTTGAAAACGAGACAGCGTTATTTGTTAATAAAAGGTTCAATCTCGGCTACTATATCAGCCGGTGTACTTTATGACCGTATGACATTTGAGTAACCACGTGATCTGTCAGTACACGGCGTTCAGCTATTAGTTGATAACTGACGCCACTAACAGTCACATGATCAACTCAATATGCCAATATTGGTAGAACCACAAGCCTGTATATTCTTCACAGACTTTGGGCGTATATCTCATCTAAAAACGCTTACCCATAGAGACAGGACACAGGACAGATGAATGCTAAGAATGAACATAGAACATTCATATTGTGTTTCCTCATCTACGAACGACGCCCTGTTCGCACAAGATAAACCTGACACACAGATAACCAGCACCGCCCAGTAAATAACATGGCAAAACTTTTCAACAAAATCGGGATCTTATTAAAATAGGTAGAGTGAAATGAAAAAAAGATGACTATCGCATCATCGATGGTTGGTCGGCACGTTAAAACTTAAGCGGACGGGGAGGGGACATTGTGCCCATCCTCCCGCGGGGTGACATCCCCGGCTTCGTCCACTTCCATCACAGTTTCGAGAATTACTAACTTTTCTTTCTTTCGAAGAACCTCTATCCTGAAAGGAGAAAAAAGGCAAAAACTCCGTTTTATTACGAAGAAGAAGTATATCAATATTTTCTTTCCAACGGAGGATGGCTGACTTAACACATTTTTGTTCTTTACTCGAAAATGTCATTTATTCAATATTCTTTAAAAGTTTAACTTCTGAAATAACCACCGCGAACAAGCCGTATGCTGTATTATAAGTTGATGTTGCTAATTTTACACGGTTAGTGATTACCATCATTAAATCCCAATTCTAGTTCATGAGACGCTCACCATAATAAATTGTACATAAAATACGCCAATGTTGGTGGTCTATCCGGATATCATTTCTCGGTTATTTCAGATTTAAGCACATAATATTCACAATAAGTAATACCTTCTTATGGCATCTTGTCGTGCAAAGAGCACTTTCTCTTCAAGCATGGCTGCTCTCCTTGCCTCAAAGGCACGTAGTCTTTCTTCCATGGACATCTGTTACAGTAATTGTTTGTTAATTTTGTAATGCCCATCTGGAAGCTATCTAATATTTTTTTTCAATTCGAAATCATAGTCAGTCAAATAGCCGGCAAAGAATATGGACTGTAGATGTTTTTGTATAATATTATTGCAAGTTTTACTCTGAAAACGATTGTAAGTACAGTTTTCTCTGCATTCATATTGGTCGTATATTTACATTGTATCGTGTACAACAACAATCAAACATCACTTAGCGACCACTTTAGATCTGACCACTTCAATGCAATGACCACTTGGTCAGACATGTTTTCGACATTGCTCTATATTTCAACTTCAAAATAAGGAGACCAATTCAACACTAAAACTGATATTTTGACCCAACGGCGATCTTAGGATTGAAGTTTTCCTGTGGATTTCTATAACAGGACCGTGAAAATGTCGTACGTGAAATAAAAAAGAATATGTGCCATACATTTTGTATCTATAAAAACAACTGATACTAAGTATTATTACTTACATATTTAGGTCCAGGTCTGGGGGTCAAACCTCGGAAAGGAGTGGGTGGCCTTGTGCCGAAATCCACGCCGAATGAGACACCGCCTGTAGTGGTTCTCTTTATAGACAACCTGTCTGAAATGGAATAAATTCAGTAATACACTACATAACATTATATCTTATACGCCGTTCATAAGACTTGGACCAATTCTAGAATTTTATAATACGAATAAAAGTCGTACTGCATAATTATTATCAGACATATTCCAGTATAATTTGCATGAATCATGTGAAGAAAAGAGAGATAAATCTACCAGGAAGTTACACAGCTAAGCAATAAGCAGATAGCGTTGAAGAGAATGAGGCTTGCACATTTTTTAGGAAATGAAACCCACAGCACAGCACAGCACAGCACAGCACAGCACAGCACAGCACAGCACAGCACAGCACAGCACAACATTTTAAAACCCAAGTCAAAGTCTACACAACACAACATAACATTTTAAAACCCAAGTCAAAGTCTTTGCATCCCCAACCGCAATACACGACTGGATCAGCAAAGATTTGAAAAAAACTGATCAAGCAAAACACATATTGTATCCAAGATACGAATAATGAGAAATTCCGGCTTTTTAACAAACGTCCAGTAAAGTTTTAGATTTATCCTACCAAGAATGTTGTTAAACAATACTCAAATCGATTGTATATTGACTTAAATTAACATGAATGTGTTTAAAACAAAGCTATCTTGAATATCTAGTTATTAAATCTACAACTATAATATATCGCGACATGTATGGAAAATAGATAATTCAAATCCTAAATATTTTTACATGAATAACCAAATAAATCGTATCAAACATATCACTTACTACGTGTGGCTCTAGCAGCTATTGCTCTTCTTTTCTTTTCCAGCTTTTTCTCTTTATTTCTCTTGAGGAATGCAAAGCAGCCCATATTTGGCCGCTGTATTCTCTCAAGACTTTGAAGAAATGACGTTCGCGTTACTAAGGAACGTCGTCATGAATGTGACGTCATGACGTCGTTGTAGCGTAGCGATTTTCGAACGTTTACATTAACAGCTCCATGGGTGTTTGTTGAACAATCAGTTAGTTTTATGTGGTCAAATTAAAGGGGGCTCTTCTTTAGATTTACAGAAGGAAATCAGAAGTCGTATTATAATTTTTGATTGCGTGACAACGCTATATAGACCTCTTCCTACTTATCCGCAGATATAATTGTAAAAAAATGTCTCAGAAAATGTAATGTAACTCAAATACTTGTTATCCATTTATTTTCATATTATGATGATCACTATTATCTTTTCAAAAATCCAATATTTTGAATGACTGATAAGTATTAAAGCTTCTGTACAGTCTCACTTTAAATCCATCAATTTCTGATTTCTGCCCTCGCAATTTGAATTGTATAGGTCTAGATAAAGAACATATTTACATATTATATGGTTTTTAGTCTGAGACTACACAGGTTATAGTTCTTTTTTATTTTAAGTATGTACAAAAATTATCAAAACTAAAAAATACCAAATTACGTCCGATTGAAAAGTTTATGTATATCATTCCAAAATAAGCATTATTACACATACCAAACAAGAATGGCTCTTGAATATTCATATTGTCTTTCGGAAAATCTATGTCATAATTCACAACTTTACGTCAAGCAACGAAACCATCTCAAATATAGTTAAATTATAATGACAATGAATATAAAATAATGTAAAATTCTGCCAGATCTATATCGATCCTGAGCAACTTCAATCTCTATCCAGAGTTGTCGTTCGTTATCCTTACATACATCTCTGTCAACGTCCGGAAAGTAATTCAAAAACACGTGTCCGTGTCTCCTTTACTTTCCATCTGATACACAGAATCACACTTTTGTTTCTCTAAATGTACGTTTGTCGTCATAATTTTACACGATTACCTTCGATTTCTGCGCTTCATTTCCATTTAAGCGGCGTAACTTAATGACCTAATTACCAAAAGTAAACAAATACTCTCGGTCGAGAAATAGTGCGCTAGATAAATAAAATAATTTCTCTGATTTTCAGGTTAATTATAACATCTTTTGTCTCGGATGTATTGTGCAAAATAAATTGCTTCGTTTAGTTGAAAATTTTGTACCATTTGTGGCTTTATTTCTTGTTTTACAAGAATCTTGTAAAACGCTGAGACGTTGACAGAGATGTATGGGAGAGATAACGAACGACAATTCTGGATAGATATTGGAGCAACTTCTGTATATAATCCCGTAATACGGCAATCTCTATCCAGAGTTGTCGTTCGTTATCTCTATCTCTATAACACGTGTTTTGAACTACTTTCCAGACGTTGACAGAGATGTATGTGATGGATAACGAACGACAACTCTGGTTAGAGATTGGTAATACGGTACGGTTGGGTTATAACACAAACCAATCGGTACACTTCTGCAACATGGCTGCGCCCTGGTGGAGCAATATGAAACTTTTAAGATTCGATATCATAAAGAGGTGTTCATTTGGTAACAGATTCTGTTCGACAACAAAACGTACAGTTAAAGAGTTGCTATCGGACACTTCGGAGTTAGAAGGTGTGCGCATTTCAGCTGTAGTAAGTATTTTACTGTGATAATGAATTAAGTGACTTATCTACTTTCATTTTGTATTCTATTAATTTTAGGCATTTGCAAAACTAATTGACAGACTCCACATATTTTTGTTTGCATTTAAAATTATGCTGTTTCTTAGTATTGAGGTACTTAAATAATCCACCTATGGATGAGTGCTTCACTAAAATTGAAAAATTAGAACTACTTAATCTCTAATTTCTAAAGACAAAAAATGGTTTAAGAATTGCAGAACATGGAATTATAACTTAAACTGGACATTATGGGTAAATTTTCATTTCTTTTCTTGTTAAATTATCCTCAAAGTGAATTGATACAAGTAAGTACTTAACCTTTAAAATACTTCTTTGGCTTTGCAGTTGGCTTATTTCGTAAATGAATTCGGAAGGGCCATCCTCTAAGCCGTACAAAGAATTGCATATTTATATGCAGAAACACAAATTACATAAAAATGCATCAGTAACTGGTAGAACTTTCTTAAATCATAGAAATAACAATAATCCTTTATACTGAGCCATAAATTCTCAGTATCGAACACCAAAATTCAAATATTTGACTTAAACTTTTACGTAGCATGCAGTGCACAAGCGGCCATATATTTTACCATATCGTTATGTTTCAAATTTTCCACTTTATACAACTGCTGTATTAGATATGCGCCTCACATGAAAAATTTAAATCAGCTGTGTAAATTTGCTCTTCTGGACTGCACTTGTGATGGGTTATACAATGGATGTTAAGATTTTACCACAACATCAGTAGATCTATATCTCCCTCGACACCAGCAAATGTAATCCATGACACCAGATTCGTTGATTTTTTTCCCATACAGAAATAGTGGAGAGAAAAAAAATCCTTTGTGAATCTTCCAGAAAAGGTGTGGGAATATTATAATTATATGCTTGTACGAGTTTACAAACGTGTTTCTTATCTTCAAAATGGTTCAGATTGTTCACAGATATTGTACTTATCGTGCCCAACAGGTTTTCATTGGGGATTTTCTGCCGACAAATATGCAGTTCTTTGTTAGACTGTGCTGGACAGGGCCAAATTAAAAAATGTCTTGCTTTTATAAACAGTCTAATTAGTTGGACTAACAAGCACCATGCCACTCTACATGTGGCAAACTCTACATGCATGACTGTATCATATGCGTAAAACTTTTCAAATTAGTGAGATAAATAAAAGATATGACTCCCCTCTATAAAAAGTTCTTTTCCCCTTTCAATGCAAAACAAACTTAATACCTTTTGTACAACTACATACCACCATTTTGATAATTTTAAAATGCTGTTTATCACATATTTTAGTTGCTTCTACATAATATTGCATAGGTTATTTGCAGTTGCATCCCTTTATACAAATATTATAAAGATAATGTCAAATTACATGGCAATATATATATTATTTGACATTATCTTTATAATATTTGTAATTGGAAGGGATGCAACTGCAAATATTCCATAGTCTGCTATATGGATTACCTCCCCTTGTTAATTTAGCATGATCTTGGTATCATTCTAGACGTAAAATTGTGTGTTATGCATTATTGTGTTCTAAAGGTTACTTAGTATTATTGCTTCAATCTGTGTGCATCTTATGCCCCTTCAAATGCAGCAAAAGTGTAGTATGGCCACTGAATGATGGAGTTCAAGACGACGTTATATTATTGGTACATTAATGATAAATACTTACACTTGGATGGCTCAACTTTGGGGATCATTAAATGGTCATGAAAGTAAGAAAGTAGTCTTGATGATTTGAAAAAAAGTAAATACTGTTAATGTTCTATGAAAATGGTTTTTGATTCTTTTAAGTTGTTTTGAAAAAAAATTGTGTGAATACTCACACAGAATGATTGCATATGGTTTCAGGGCTGGTTGAAATCATGTAGGAAGCAGAAGAAGTATACATTTTTTCATTTAAATGATGGAACCAGCACTAACAGCATACAGGTTGTTGCTGAATCCCTGCCCTGTGTCAGGTATTATACTGTTTCGTGATGAAATCATTAAAAGTCATGCATTGTCAAATAAGTAATGATTGTTTTGTATTATATGCGTTTTAAAGAGTTTTGCCTCAACAAAGATGTCGTTTTGCAGAGTAAAATTTGATTAAACATTTGGCTTATAAATGAATTAGTTCAGTTATTATTGGATTAAGCAGTGTTTTCTTTAACTTCTAATAAAATCAATGAGTAAGCAGAAATATTCTATATTATTTAATAAACAGGAATGTATGGTGACTTATAAAGCCTTGAAATGTCAATGAATGTGGATTTGGTTTTCGGTTGTTGAACATTGTCCTTGTACTATTTATTTTCTGTGAAAATGTTTATGTTCAGTTTCCTTGCCTTTAGCAGCAGGCAGTTACAGTGTATAGAAAGGTTTGGATATTCTCATGGGAAAACTAAATAATATTACAAGTTTTTGGCATTATTCATGGAACTTTCGAGATATTTTTTGTTTTGACAAGTGTCTTTTTTTCTCCTAGGGGCTGTGCCCAAATTTTATGTATCATTGTGTTTTGTTGATAATCTTAATCCTAGGCGCACCAGAAAGCATATATTCTGTTAATGGTTTGTATTTTGTGTACTCCTTGTCGTGCCAATAGTACCAATTACACTCTAATAAATGCCCGTGAGATATTTTGTTATATAGATATTATTCTCAATTTGACTAGTTTATGTTGAATGATTTTTGGATTTGTCACATATGTTTTTAAGGATTTTACAGGGTGTTCACTATAAATCAAATGCTGAAGGTCAAAAATGACCCTTGACTGATGATAATTCGAAGAGTCAACGAAATTTCCTTCTAATTTTATTGTAAATTAGACCCTTTGGTACAAATTCTCAAGAGTCAAAAGCTTAATTTTGCTGATTTCAAGAGTCAAAACGCTGTTTTAAAGGTCAAATAAAAGCCCTGATTTCAAGAGTCAAAACGCTGTTTTAAAGGTCAAATAAAAGCCCTGATTTCAAGAGTCAAAACGCTGTTTTAAGGGTCAAATAAAAGCCCTGATTTCAAGGGTCAAAATGCTGTTATAAGGGTCAAATAAAAGCCCTGATATCAAGAGTCGAAATGCTGTTATAAGGGTCAAATAAAAACCCTGATATCAAGGGTCAAAACGCTGTTTTAAGGGTCAAATAAAAACCCTGATATCAAGGGTCAAAACGCTGTTTTAAGGGTCAAATAAAAACCCTGATATCAAGGGTCAAAACGCTGTTTTAAGGGTCAAATAAAAACCCTGATATCAAGGGTCAAAACGCTGTTTTAAGGGTCAAATAAAAACCCTGATATCAAGGGTCAAAACGCTGTTTTAAGGGTCAAATAAAAACCCTGATATCAAGGGTCAAAACGCTGTTTTAAGGGTCAAATAAAAACCCTGATTTCAAGGGTCAAAATGCTGTTTTAAGGGTCAAATAAAAGCCCTGATATCAAGAGTCGAAATGCTGTTATAAGGGTCAAATAAAAACCCTGATATCAAGGGTCAAAACGCTGTTATAAGGGTCAAATAAAAGCCCTGATATCAAGGGTCAAAATGCTGTTATAAGGGTCAAATAAAAACCCTGATATCAGTTGTCAGTCTGAATAGTCTCATCTTAGGTGGTGATAATTTTGATTGGATCATTAATTAGGACATGTTTGGTAAATAAGAACTCTAAGTTCACCTTGAACTCATATTGTTTGTCTTCTATTTCAGGGATCTTTCTGTGGGTTGTAGTGTTAAAGTTGTAGGAGATTTGGTGAAGAGTCCTGGTAAAGGACAGATGTATGAACTCATAGCAAACAATGTAGAACTTCTTGGTAAATGTGATAACGATGTAAGCATAATATTAAATAATTTTTGGAAGAACTCTAAAGGCATCATTCTCTGCTGAAATATAGAGGATATTGAATGAGTGTTTGGATAGTATTGCATTGTATGATGATATTTAATTCGTTCCATGTATTCAGTACCCCATAAACACGAATTTGTTGCTCTATTTATCACACACCTCTGTTTTACAAGAAAAATGACCAGATTACGATCATTAATTATTTACATCTCCACAGTCACACATTAGAATCATGCAACATTATGATGTCACATACGATGTCATTTGCATAGTTATCCCACAGTGTGCAATATCATTTTTATGGCACAGTAAGAAGTTGCACAGGTGTGTGATAAAATTGTATAACAAATACAACACAAAAGAGAAAATTGTATTGAATTCCAGTTTTGGAAATCACATTTTCCTGCTTGTCATTTTGTTCAATGTTTACAATTTTTTGGTTATTAATCACAAATACACAGGGGATCTTGTGTTTACTGGTTATATACTAAAACTGGAGTATATTTTATTTTAATGTAATCAGTTGAACATTGACAAGATTTACCTGAAGTATGATGTTAAATTGAATTTACAACAATCAGATATTATGCATTTTATGTGTCACAGACATGTTTTCAGATGATAGCCTAAAGAATTGAGAATTGTTACAATAACATTCATGACAGACCAAACATGTTTAAATTAGTGCTGTCTGTAGCAAGTACTTCAGTGTGCTCTTTACAGTTAGTTTTTAAAAGTCATTATCAGTATTATTTTTTCAAATGCTTTATTCATGTCGGTACATGTTACATTGACTAATTGTTAACTGATACTTATTTAAATTTAGCTGTATCCATTGGAACAGAAGAGTTCTCAACATGCAGAATACCTCAGGCAATATCTGCACTTGCGACCAAGAACTGAACAATTTAATAAACTTTTACGGGTCCGAAATACTGCAACCATGGCTGTACATAAATACTTTCAGGTAAGGCCGTCATTATAAACTTTGTTGATTTGAATTTATGTGACCATCTAATTAAAAAAATTTGACCGTAAGTTTTTTTTTATGATTTTGTCAAATGAATTTGTTTTTTAGTCTGTATGTCAGCTTTTCATTTCCAGTACAGTCATATAATCTGACCATAAAAAATGTCTGCCCACTTGCGGGTTGTTAAAAATTTGGGTTGCGTAACCAAAAACCAAACATAACCTATGTTATAGTACAGATCTCTTGGAATTAACATCAAATTATTTATGATAGCAATTGATGACCTGAAATCGGGACAAAATCAGTCTTTGAACATAGCCATGAGTCAAACAATATGTAAAATCCTTGCAGACTTGCATCAGCCAATAGTGAACATGTCTTGAATGACTCACAAAAGTCCTGTGTTAATTGTTATTCTTAGAGGCAATGACTTTTTGAGTAATTTAATGGATCTTTCTGTCTCAGGAGTTAAGTTTAGAAACATATTTTGCTTACTGTTATTTTCACTCAAAATGACTTCACACAAAGTTTTGACCATGTTTAAATGACACAAAGTTTTGACCTTGTTTATCTGAGAATGTGGATTATTTTAAGCACGAAGTGGCCATAGAGAAATTGTAAGACAAAATGTGACTGAGATTGTTAAAACTGTGTATAAGAGTGAGTCTTAAAACTATAGCATCTGTTTGTAAATGTTTGATGAAATTATTGCAGACCTTGAAGGCGGTATCATACAATAATCTCTCTAATGTGATGTGACATGACATTTTGATCCAAGAAAAATTTTATATCATTCTTAAGTACATCAGCTTCAGTTAGAAGCTGGATTTTATTTCATCCTGAAGAAATTCTGCGTTAGATTTCTGAAGTGGCTAATCATCCGACTTTTACCAAAGCTATTTGCCTTTTAGTTGGTTTTAATTCGTTTTGCGTCTAATTCTGCTTTAATTCATTCCAAATCTTTAAATGAAGTTTGAACAGTACTCTTAAAGGTGGCTTGTTTTATTTGAAGTGTTTAATGTTTGATTGTGAAGGCCATCCTTAATTTATTTGATCTCATGACTTCAAATAGGTGGTGAGTGTATTTTGATAATACTCATTTAAAGATACTTTTAAGTTTTTCAATCCTGTTTTACAGGGGTGTGATATTCAATAGCTCTGTCGACTTCTGGGGATTGGATGATAATTGGGGTCATTTATTTTAATGTGTAAATCTGAGGTGACTTATGGGGGTTAAGACATCCACCTCAAATGCTTGTTGAACAAATATTGATCCATGATGATCGCCAGAAGAATTATTGGTGCTTTTATCTGTTCACTTTTTCTACTTATAAAATGCCTTCTGGTCGTGTTCTGCCTTTGAAAATGTCATTCTCTGTCATAGAAAAATTTCATCCCCTCTGATCAGCAGTCAGTTACACCCCTGATTTTATGCACATTAGGCCATCAAAAAAAATTGTTTGTTTCAGTAATGTGACATTCCCATTCACAAATCCCCCAATCCTTAAATGTTTTTTAGTGTATTTGACAATTTTTTTTTCATTCATTATTCCAAGTTTTCATTTTCAGTTCAAGCATTTAAGGTTAACAAAGAAAAGACTACCTACCCACTGTCAAAATTTTGTGTCATGTAAGCACTAACCGACAACTTACCCTTACAGGATTCAAACTTTAAATTCTTGTCATTTTTAGCTTGTCTGTTTTCAAAGAAAAATTCCGATGATCAATGCATAATTGTCATTGTCATTGTCATTGTTGTTGTGTAAAAAAACTTTTATGTAGCCCATTACTCAAACACTAAGATATCAACACAACACTTAGAAAGTTAGAATACTTAATTATCATGACAATGCTTAGTTGCAAGATAAGAGGCATTATTCTGATAGCTATTTTTTGAGTTATGCCCCTTAGAATTTGGTCATGTTGCTTATTAAACAGAATGATGTAAAACAGACAAGTGTTAGCACTTCTCTGACCTTAATTTATCATCTTTTGGTAATTCCATATACCATTTTACAGATAAGACATTTACTTATTTTGCAAAGGTTTTAGGGAAATATAGATCACTAGTTAAAATTGTATGAATTCTCCAAATGTCTAAAAATAGATTTGCTGTTATAGGTTTGACACCATTTCCAAAAACAGTTATACTAGAATTGATTTCAGAAATGGAATTTTTTTTAGTAGCTTGAGACCAAAATAAAACTACAAACATAGGAAGAAAAACAAATTCTGCTGCTTTAGCTTGTAATTTTCATTTTTTTAAATAAATGCAACTGCTGCACTTTGTCTATTTACCCCCTTTTTAAAGTAAAACTACATCTTACTTGTAAAAACAAATACCATAATTTAATATCAAAAATGTATTGTGAAAATTCAAGTGAAATTACTAATGTCTGATGTAAATCTGCAATGACCAAAGACACATGAAACACCATCTTGTATTTTACTATATAAGCATAAACAGTTATTACTAGATTGTGCAACGAGCACCTGTGTCTATGATAAACACGATTCTTTAAGTAGGTCAGAAAAAAATAGTTGGGCTTAAGGTTACCCAACAGATGATATTTTTTGGGTGCTGACAATAGTAAAATAGTAAAAATTTACAGTAAAATCCGAAGTACGCAAATAATTGGGGACAAATTGTTCTGCTGAGATACAAAAGGTATGTTTTGAAAAAAATAAAAGAATTGTTGTAGAGTTACTTGATCCCAAAAAATTGGGGCAGGCTGGTTGAAAAAACAATTTCTAAACACCTTTTGTGAGAATAGTATATACTGTTTTTCCCTTATAATATTTGTATTTCGGATTTGCCATTACAAACTTCAAGGTTGACGCCAAAACTTGGGATTTACAGGTGAACATAAACCCAACTATTTTTTCTGGCTTTATTCATGTATTCTTGGAACTTTATAACTCTTTGCAAGAGAATTTTAATTAAGCTACTGTTAACTAAAATAAATTTATGTCAAAGGCTGCTCATATTTTTTAAGCGAGTGTATAATACATTTCAGGTAATTTACATTGATTAACATTGGCTCTTGAATTTATTGTCATTCAAGGTATTTGTATGTATCTGTATATAAATGAATGAAGTCAGAGTAAACTTGCAGGTTTGTTATTGACATTCTCTGCTATATTTTAACTTTTATATTGTTACAGAATCAGGATTATATATACATACATACACCTATCATTACATCAAGCGATTGTGAAGGAGCTGGGGAAGTGTTTCATGTGAAGGTTTGAAAAATTTTGATCTCCTGGTCTGCTTTCCTCATGGCACTATAGTTACCATCAGACTTATAAAAGAAACTCGGCATATTTATTTATGTAACTATTTATGTATAGTAAAACTTGCTTTGCGACCACGTCAATATTAAGACCACTTCAATATGAAAACTATGACAGTCTTGTTCACACATGTAAATAATGCTGATTTGTTAAAAGTTGATAACAATATTAGATACCTTTTAAGTGACCTAGGTACTACTCTCACTGTAAATATATTTTTCTGTATTTAGCATCTGAATTAGCATTTTTTACTATCATGTCTTTTATGAAATATTTTTTTTAAAAATTCTCAACTTTTTTAATTACAGGTGTTGCAAAATTATGTCCCTTGTTTTAATTTGTAATGTTGATTGATTGATTGGTTGTGTGTTTGTTTGTCTTTTTGTTTTGTTTGTTTGATTTTTTATCAGTTGATTGATTGATTGATTGATTGATTTTTTCAGACCCGAGGCTCATCACAATCAGCAAATTTATGTAACGATGTTACACAAACAAAGAATGAAGAATTCTTTGGTCATCCAACATTTCTCACTGTGTCAGGACAACTACACCTCGAAGCTATGACTAGGTTGGAACATTATGCGTATCTATATTTCCTCTTAGAGAATTCAATAAGGTTTCTTCGGAGTAACCAAATTAACCAGTCTATATATATGGGATGCCGGTGTCTAACTGTTTTTACGTACAGTAAGCCCCTATGAGGAAACAATTGTCAGGTCGTTCTGCCATTGGTATTTAATTGATAAATAAACTAGCGATGTTATTAGTCGGAAACTGACAAAGCCTATGTGTTACAATGTCTGTTCCATAGCAGAACAGTACATTTTTTGTTTATTTATTTGTTTAAAGCATTGTATTTATGCTTTAACCTTTTATTGTTTAAAAACAGTGTATTATTGTTAATTATTACGACCGAAAATATTTAGAATATAAGCTGCAATGTGTGTGCGCTTATTGCTCTTGGAACAAAGCATATTTGTCTGTCAATTTACAAAACAGTGTCATAGATTGATAGATCTATAAGGTAGTAATTGTAATTCTGTACTGTCCTGGAAAACAATGATCTATTGATATATCAATTAAAGTAACCAAATCCTGGCATTAAACAAAGTTTGCTGCAATCTATGAATGTTAGCTGCAGTGTTTAGCTTCTGTTTAGTAACTCAGGAAGTTATTGAGATAGATTGCCTTAAGTTTCAAGACCTTGTTTCTCAATATTCATGTAGAATAAACAAGTTTTAACTAGAAACTAATGTGAACTAAGTGAATTGAATTTCAAATTTATCATTCTAATCTTTATAATTGTCCATTTATAGTTTCATAGGTACAATACCCAATTTACTAGTTGTTAAGATGCATCAAGTATTCTTGTTAATGCTGTTTTATTTCAAATATATTTAATGAAATTCGTTCTTTGTCTCATTTTGGCAAGGGACGCAATGTTAAATTAGTCTATATCTACTAACTGGCCTCCAGTTCTGATCAATTAGTCTTTCATTTGTTTTGTTTTATTGTCCTGGCTGAGTTAATGTCTTATACTTGTAAACGAAATGCTGGTACAAGCAGCAACCCGTTCCTACGTGTGATGATTGGTTTTCATTATAAGGTTCTGTCACTTAGCTTATTTTTTTATATAATATTTTATATAGTAATATAAATTATAATATATTAATAAATTATCAATATTTACACAGATATTTTGTTTACTCAAAACTGACTGAATTAACAGGAATCATTATTTACTTCTTACTTTTGTAATCTTTTTATCTGTATTTCTTTAATGTGCATCATATTTTTTAAATAAAAATGGTTACATTTGGTGGAAAGTTGTAACTACCGATAAGCAAATTATTGTATAAATTACATCAGTACTGACATGGGTAAATGTTTTGACGCATTTAGTGAAGAAAAAGTGTGGCTGCAGATATGTTTGCTGTAGTATTATGTATATTATATTACATATATTATATATAGCTAGTCAATACAATTTTACATCTAAGACCGTCCTTAAAAAAGTTTAGTTTGCAGTCACGTGGCCCAAACTTTTAACCGTGGGTCAGTATGTAGGGATTTTTTGTCTACATTGAATATTGCTTATATTGAAAACAGAAAGCTGCATTAAAAAAAAACAAAACAAAATTTGTCAAAATCGCTTAAGCCTTTTTTGGGTCAGGTGGAAGCGTTTTTATTTTGGGTCAAGCAATTTTTGAATGAGTTGGTCACATTAATATAAACATATTTTTTTTAAGGATGGCTTCATACTTATCACTTTCATTGATGTATTTTAAAGTGAACAGTTGCCGGCTCCATAGGGAAGAGTAAGTTAGTACTGGTTAGTATACAGTCTAGGGAAACGGTTACGTGAACCAGTCACCGTATATAAAGAAAAATTGTTGAAAAATGGTGTTAAACCGCAGTGACAATAAGTCACATAAAAACAAACAAACAAGTATGTTTGTCTGATTTAGAGGTTGTTAAGGTGTCAAGGAATCTTATCACTTATCAGATTTCAAACTTTGTCAAGTGCTAAGAGATTTATTTACTTTTCTGTTAGAAAATGATCACTTCCACTAATTTTCACAATTATGATCCTAATTGAGTTCCATAAATATTTTTTTCAGTGCATTTAGAAAAGTTTATACATTTGGTCCAACATTTAGAGCAGAGAATTCTGTGGGGCGCCATCATTTAGCAGAGTTCAACATGATAGAAGCTGAAATAGCTTTTACTGATGGAATTGAAACAATAGTTGATGTAAGTACATGCTTTATTTCTGTCCTATCAATCTAGTGTTTGTAAATAGTATACAAAAATGAACCAATCAGTGGCCAGATTACGAATTTGCTTGTAGTTTGGAATGTCTTCCATTAAACCATTGGTTCCCTGAGAAGTAATATAAAACCATGCATTATTATTGAACTTATTCAGTTTTGTCAGGAACATATCAGATGCAAGTACAAATGTTTTGAAGTTTGTACTTCACTAATGAGCCAGAAAGATTGAAAGTTGATAAAACAATATGGAGGGAGATGACATTTATATTCCCTCTGGGTAGAAATCAGGTCATCGAC
Organism: Lutraria rhynchaena; assembly: GCA_008271625.1. Classification (NCBI taxonomy): domain Eukaryota; kingdom Metazoa; phylum Mollusca; class Bivalvia; order Venerida; family Mactridae; genus Lutraria; species Lutraria rhynchaena. The sequence continues at coordinate 1,793,394 of VIBL01000039.1, forward strand.
TGTGATTGAATTATTTATTTAATTAGACCAGCTTCAGTTGAAAATTCTAACTTGGGGCATATTCTTCATGGATATCAAATTAAAGGATGTGATTTTGTGTTCTACGTTGAACTAAGCAATATCATCATTTGCCCAGAGCTATCATTTCCTAAGACTGACACCTTGAATATCAGAGTCTGTTGACAATCAACAGAAGAAGTATCGTTGAGGACTGTACAACAATGCCATGATTTAAAATGTTGTGTCTTCATCCTAAAGTTTGCTAACCCTAGGCCAGAAAAAAGTGATTTTTCAGGTTATCCGATCAACTCAAATTGGTGCTGACCTTTAAGTTTGTAATAGCAACAAAAGAATATTTGGGATTCAATTAAAGTAAATTGTATTTATATAGCATAAATATTACTGCCATATTCTATTGGGCTGCACACAATAATAACTTCATTAAAACACATCTGAATCTAATCCTAATTATAATAAGTTTCAAGAGATAATTTTTAAGTCTCCTTTGGAAGGATGAACAGTACCTCATATTCTCGCAAAAGTATGTTTGGAAAAAAATTGGAATTTTTTTAACGTACCAATGTTAATTTTTAGATAACCCTAAAGATGACTATTTTTTTCTTGGCCTTGTTCTATTTAACATTTCTTTTCTTAATTCTTATCTCCAAAAATAGCATATCAGTAATTAAATTTAGCCAAAGACTTGAGGCATCTACTGGCAAAATGGATTCAGAGTTGTACATATGTTGACACTGATTGTGATACTACAAGAACCTTCCAGCGAAGTTGTTACCTAGAAATATTTGTAACAACTCGTGCAATTTTGAGGCTACTTCATACTTTTCATGGTTAAAAGTTTTCTGGAATTTTCCGTAGCCTCTGGTATTTCCTAGGTCCAGTCCCTAATGGTTTTGATTGTTATGAGCTTATGATTTCTGTTCTTTATTTTGAAAATTTTCAACTTTCACCAATGTTAGTTCCACATAATTATCAACAAAATTAATGATTTATGTATGATGCAGGCTTCGCTGTACCATTTTTTTCTTGGGGGGGAGGGGTCATTTTGAAATTTGCTTGTTATGAAAATAGCCAAAAACGCTATGAATTCCATAAAAAGCTATTTAAACAAATCTTGTGAGAGAGTCCAATGGACCTGAATCATTTTACATCATCCAGTCCATTGCAACAAGTCTGGTCTTTGGCCACATACAGTTTTAACATTATTGCATAGATAGAAAGTTTTGTAAAACGTGGTACAACATACAAATATTATTTGAGGTTGGTCCACGTTTGTAATAATGTAGATTTTTTTTCAGGATATTGTACCTCATCTGTTGACAGTTGTAACATTGTTGCTATAATAGAACACTTTGTGAATAGTAGTACAGACAAACCAATAATTGTTTGAGATTGGCCTAATTTAGTAATTATGAAGATGTTTTTCTTTCAGGAAATGGAAACTTTAGTGAAGAGTACTTGTAAAGATGTAGTTGACCAACATGAGGAGATCGTATCACAATTCTGGCAAGCATCAAACATAAATGATCTGAGTACAATTTGTAGAAACCTCATCGAAAAAGATTACATCAGGTCTGTGATTAAATAATTATGTTTTATTCATCTTGTTTGTGATTGTGGTTCTTTTTGTGTTGTATTATGCTGTTTGTGTGCTATTTTGTTGTTGTTGTTAGTATTCTGTAATATATAGTTAAGTTAGCAGTTTTATGACCATGTTCTGCATAATTTTTGTATGATGATCATTTCTGTGCTATCATAAAGTTTTATCGAGTTTCTTAATCTTTTTATCTTTTTGATGTCGCTAAATGAATCTTTATAGGGCCGTATTAACATGTTATACTGTTGGAACGTTTCTTTTATCCGGGAACCAGATCATGTTTTATAATTGATTGTGTTGTTTTGATGTTTAATGTAACCCACTTAACAACTGTAGTAGAACACAGACAGATGGTTTGTGCCGGGAACAAGATCATCTTATGTTCATAAAATAAGCTTGATGTGACCACGCTAGCCCAGAGCCCGGGGCTAGTAAATTTCTATTTGAGCTTAGAAGTTCCTCAAAGGCATATATTCAAGTTAGTGATAAATCATTTATTTTCAATAGCTCACTTATAGTTTGGGCTTGTACTTGGAAACAATTAGGTCAAATACTGTGACCATACTGTTAAAAAATTTGATTTTAAAACTCTGCTGAAATCTCGGTGCCAAATTCTATTGTTTCTTTGTGTCATTAAAGGGACTTACTCCAGATTGATACAAGAATTATTCTTAAATGTTTATTTTATTTTATTATTAAATTATATACCTATGGAAGAAGAAATAAATTTTTTCAATTACATCCTAAACAATATGGTAGGACTTTTTTGAATATATTTTTTAGGCAGAGGATATAGCTTACTAGAAAATGACAATATTCATTAGCAAACAAAATTGACTATAAAAGGTCAGATGGTGGAAAAAATAGAGTGTGTGGGGTTTTCAGAAACCAGGAACTTTTTTTGCCTGAATTCAAACTATAAAACATTATTGTAATAGGTAAGTGTTGCCATAGATTTTGTCTGCATGTCAGAAAACTTCCCTTTAGTTTATTTTATTAATAGATGTGACATTAAAATCCTTGATTCACTTCTATATTTCTTTTTATTTTTATTTTCCATCAATTTGATTGAGTTCCCAGAATTTGAAATCAAATCAGATCCGGTGTCTAGTCCCTTTAAAGTCAAACTTTTTTCTGTCTTTCTTTGTGTTAAAGCTGCACAGATTTCAGCAACTATATGTTACCACAGAATTCAAATGTAGAGAATAAATGTAATTTTCAACATTGGTCATTAGAGCAGACGTACGGAACCTGTGAAACAAATGAATATTTTAGTACTATGCTGGGTTCTCATCAATACCAGCTATATGGCTGTTGTATATGCTTCTAGTTGTCTAGCCACAGGCAGAATAGCCTGTTAATTTATACATTCTTTTGATAAATATGTGAAACACCACAAATTTTTGCAATGTTAAAATGATTTATGTAATAAATTATGTCGGTTCATTTTTTATGTTCCATAATTCTCTTTGTATAGAGACAAAATGGTATATGACATCATCATAGTCATTCATACATACTGATGTCACACTGCATACGTAGAATACAGGCTAGTTATAATTTAAATTACTTTCCTCGCATATAGAATGGACATTTATAATTTCAATGAGCATTAGATTTCTTATATTGATATTACAAGATTCAAAAGGGCCATAAAATTGATATTACAAATGTTTGCCTGTATTTTTTCTGAGGAAAGGCTAGTTCACTCTGGTAGACAAATATATGGTCCCCCAATCATTAGCCCCAAATGCATCTGACACAAACCCACCCAGCACACTGGACCATACGAAAAATGGAGAACAAAACACAGTCTCTTAGAGAGTACAGCTTTGGAATGGTTAGTATGCTCAGAATAATGCCACCCTGTGAATAAAGGCCATTCTTTGAAAACCATCATGGATAATTTAGAACAAACTGACCTCCAAGTAAAGCCCATCTGGCAATAATCACCACATTTTGTTTTTCCCAAGGGTGGCCTTTGTTCACAGATTTGACTGGATATTTAAATGGAAGGGTGACGATACTTTTTTAGAAAGGAAAGCACTAATAAATCTGCCAATCATTCTTTGATAGTCATCAAAAGTATGTTATTATTATTTATTTGAAAATGATTTGATCTCTCTCATAGTGTCTTTGTTGTATTTCAGAATGTCTTACACTGACGCTGTAAAAGAATTAGAGCATAATAATGACAATTTCCAGTTTAAAATAAAAGTAAGTACTCTGGATAAGAGGGTTCATTTGTGTTATAAATCTGCAATATCATATGTGCAATTTTTGTTTTGTTCTTAAATGTGACGTCATGAATAGCAGTTGTTTATAATAATAATTAGGTGTTTTTTTATGACATACTCCTTAAGGGCGTGTAATATTCAACTCGTAGCAATGTCAGTCAGCTGATCTATATGTTCTCTTTAACATGTCTGTTGCATAACTCAAAACTCTTCAAGGGATTGACATCAACTGTAGTATTTTATTATGGCAAAGATCAGGTACAAAAAAAAAACATTATTCAATTCCAATATTGTTTGAGTCATTCCTCTTTTCATGTACAGCCAAATCTGTGTTTGCAGCCACCTCCAAATAAAGATCACCCTGTAAATAAAGGCCATTCTTTGAAAAAACCATCTTTGATTATTTAGATCAAACTGACCTCCAAAGAAAGGCCATCTGTCAATAAAGGCCACATTGTGTCTTTCCCAAGGTTTGATTGCATGTATTGAGTACCTGTGAATTATGGACGTTATTCTTAAAAAAAAAATGATGAAATAGACCTTGTCTGCCTCTAAGTTGAAGTCAGCTCTCATCCAATCTTCCCCAGATAATTTTGATGGTGATATTTTGTGACAGCTCATATGTTGAGCCAATCTCATGTTTTGAGCTTATCTCCATAATTCCTCATGTGATTGCTTCATCCTTGAAAAAATGTTCTTGTGTAGGGGAGAGAATGTAAGAACCACAACTCTAGAACTCCCTCCATCTAATTGAGTCACTACCTTTTTGTACAAAATGCTACCTCAGGGACATGTTACTTCTGTAAATTCTTAAATTCTTTTGAATATTTGATAATATAACGAATGAAAGTCTAAATGGTCCATTAGTAATGGTCTTATGGTAATTCCCTAAATGCATGCAGTTCTTATATACATGCAAATACTGTGCAACATGGTTATTGTGAACTCATATAAACTGAAGTGCGAAATAATTATTTTCCTCTACTTGGCTTTTCTTCATTTCAATGTAATGGATTTTGTGAAATCTGGATATTATTGTTAAGCAAATATTAAGTCTCACGGAATTCAATATAGCTATGTTCTACTACTGATGAAAATCTGCTAATGATTGTGCAGGTAATATCTTGTGATTGAAGTCATCATGGACTGTAATGTGATGTTAGAGTAAATACCAAATATTTCCTTATAAGTTCCTATAGGGTACATTACAATTTACTGACTTTTTTGAGATGTCATTGTTTTAATGCATTGAATTTAATGGATCATTCAAACATTGAATTTAATGGACCATTCAGTAAGTCTATACTTTGATTTTTTTTTCAAAAAAGGGGAGGGGCATTAATAAGGGGTGGGGCATTGATAATAGGAGGTGCATTAATAAAGGAGGAGTGTTAATAAGGGAGGGGCATTATTCATGAGATATTTAGTACATTGCTGTCTCTCAAAAGTGTTTTTTTTAATTAAGACACTCTAAGGTTACTGCCCTTTTTGCTCACACTTTGTTTTTTTTTTGTCTTTTAAAACTTCATAAATCAAATTAATTTTGTTTTATTTACAATTTTTGTATCATCTTAGATTTATGTTTTATTTGCAATATCTAGTCAAATATGTGTAATTTTATGACTCTTGTGCATTCTTGTTATACTATTAAAATTTAGTCATAACTAACCAGTTCCAGTTTTGACAACCTCTCATATAAATGATACTCAATTCCCAGGTTTACACAAATCTCAGTAACAAAATCTCCATGCATTCAGTGCCATCTTGTACATTGTTAAGTAGAAATCTAGATTTAAGGCTTAATTCAACACTGACAAATCACATTTTCTTGACAATGCAGACTCTAAAATTAAATTAAACCTCATCCAGGTTTAATTTATGATTACTGTCATACATAAAACATATGTATGTATTTTTTCTGTTTAACCCTTCAACAAATTCAGTATTTTTTGCCTTATTTTTCACTGTTGTCTTCTTGTTTAAGTTTGCAAAATTAAGACCCGCTAATTATTCCAGTTCCTCTGAAATTCATAGTTGAAGTCTAGAATTAGAGTGATAATTAGATCAAGTCACAGAATTTATTGATTAGCTCCATTGAGAAGAATAATTAAATTTTGTTGAAACTAGAAAACATACTGGTAATATTTTTTTATTAGCGAGAATAACTTAATAAAAGTTTCGCAAACACTTGACTGTAAGATGCTGTATTTGTGTATATAGGTTTTCCTGTGATCTATATCAGCTGTTGAGGGTTGAACATAAGGGATGCCTTAAAACTGTGTTTTTCATTTTAACATCAAGTCTCAACTGTGAATTGAGGCTGCTATACCAGCTCTGACCTCCCTTAAGCACACATTTATTGTTGTTCTTATGAGCATAGAAAAAATTGTCATATCTAGGGTTACTTGACTGTAAAAATTAGGGTACTTTGGTAAAAAAAAAATTCTATTTTTTGTCATATCTTTATGAGAGTACAAGGTACAATTTGTCCCCAAAAAGTTTTCATACTTTGGACTTTGCCTATAAAAGCTTATTGGTCGGGGTCAGAAAATAGGGCAAGTCAGTGAACAGTAAACTTGACTTTTTTTTTTGCCTAATGAACAGGTATAACCTGTGAATTAGGACCAACTATGCTGTAAGGTTATATTCCTTCTCTTCCACATTTGTGAGCCTTATGGCACAGTTTTGGCTGTATTGTGTTCAGAAAAAATACTATTTTCTTGGGGGATGTATGGGAAACTAGGTATTTATTTTTTTACCAAATCCACTCTGTAGTACGACTTAAGTCAGAAAATATGATAATCATCTTGTAAAAAAAGACTCAGTCTAATCTTCATTAATTTATTTTCAGCTTTTTATTATAAAACATCACAATTAAATAGTTCTGTGAACAACTTATTTCAGTCAATACATGATGATATAGGCTATAGTGATATGCAGTCGTACCGTAAATTCAGCTTTATTCTGACTCACATGGCATACAAGCAGTCGTATTCAGATAGTATGAATTAATGTTACACATATTATATATGGCAGGGTTTTGGACATTTATAAAGTGGTTTTAAAAGCAGGTAGGCCTTAATATTAGGGATTGAATCAACCCAATTACCAGAGTAATAACAGCATATCAAGGTTTTATGTGAAATCAATGACTTGCAGTGACCAAAACATAGCATGTTTTATGTATATATTTTTGTTGTTCAGGAAAAAAACATCATGTGGCAACCATTCCAGTATTAAGACCACCTTATATAACAACCTCTTATGTTCGTACCTAATTTTAATATTTCTTCTGTATGTCAACGTAATTATTAGAATGCCTCTATATTGAGACGGATTTTATTAGTTCCACGATTCTCTTTACCCTTGCATCATAAGCATAATTTGGACTTGTCCAAATTCAAAGAAAATATACACATCATCAGTTAATTTCAGAAAACTTGGTTATTTCTCTCTGACAATGTGGAAAACATTGTGGTAAAAGAAGCCATTACTCATAACAAGCAATGGCTTTTTTTGGCCACAATGTTTTCATAAGTCATCTGCTGCAAATGTGTGGAAATGCAATAGGGCAAATGGTTTTAATTTACTATTTTTCCTTTTTTGTGTATTTCAGTGGGGTGATGATCTTCAGAAAGAACATGAGAGATATCTTGTTAAGTTTTGCGATAATACTCCCATATTTGTGACAGATTATCCTGCAGATATCAAACCATTCTATGCCAGACGTAATGATGATGACAATACTGTGAGTTAGTTTGATTAGAATGCATAGTGTGTTTTTGAACTATTTAAAAAAACTTTTTTTTCTGATGATTGTCTTGTTGGCCCCTTTCAAGATCATCTGCATGAAGTGTATTTCTCCCCCCTAATCTATCATCTGTTATAAATGGTTGTACCAGAAATTCAAATTCCAAGGAAGTTATTAAATGTTTCCTGATGTATTCTTTCCATTTTATTGAAAAAAAAACTGCTTAAAAGTGATGAATGAAAAAAGGAAGATAAAAACCCTTAAAACACAACCCATGACAATGAATTTTTAAATCTAATGTTTTTAATCAGCTGCATTACCACATTAGGTTGGATTTGCTTTTCTGATTGATGGCAATTTGAAATCTGATAAAAAAGCCATGAAAAATATTAAACCGAGCAACATTTTGTAGACTGGACTTTGATTGATGGATTAAATTGGTCTGAAAAGGCCAATCAGATTACAGTTTGTTTAGATGAATTGGAAAAATTATTTAAGAAAAATTGTGGATATAGAAAAATCAGTTGAAAATTACTTGAACCTTGAAGTTATTTAATTGTGAAAGAAAAATGTACACATGAAGTTTTGCATCATGAGCATGTAAAATAGTGTTCCCAGGCCATTAAACATTACAGTAAAACCTCAAATAGCAACTACTTCAGTATTATGACCTCCTTGTCATAACGACTACTTGTTTTCAGACCAGCTTTCAGTATCTCACCTTCAGTTCAACTTGATAATGAGACCACCTCATTATTACAACCGATTTTTCAGGTCCTGAAAGTAGTCTAAATTTCGAGGTTTTACAGTATTGCTTAAAATATTGCTGGTTTCTAGCAATAAATGGTACTGTCATTGTTGTGGCAATGTTTCACTTACATGAGAAATATTGATTTTAATGGTTTTAATGTCCAGTTTTTACATTTTAGTCCATTTTAGGCTTTTGAATGGATTGTATGTAATATTCACGATCACACGACTATTGTTTTATACAAAAGTCATAACTCCACAGTTATAGCACCATCCGGGAGTTCTAAGATTTATGTGTCTGTACTGTGTTGAGTTTATAATTATGTCCCAAAGCTATAGATTTCAGAATGGATAAAAAAATGTGATATCAAAAACACATCGTATCTAATTTTGTCATTCCTTGATGTATGCCATGTACTTTATGGTACAAACTTATGTTATAGGAAGTCAAAACAGCCAGCTAGCAAGCCTTTTGTAGAAACTGCTCAAGTTCGTATGTGCTCCTTGCACAATATGTGCTGGTTTGGAGTTCGGGGCGTTTGTGTTTGCTAATTTCATAATATATTTATATATGCATCTCGTCTTTTGGATAATTCTGTGTACTTTTGTACAATCAGGTGTCAGCTGTTGATTTATTAGTACCAGAAGTGGGTGAATTATTTGGTGGTAGTATTAGAGAAGAAAGGTTAGATATCATTAAAGCCAGATTGGATGGGCTTGGCATGACTCAGTCTTATCAATGGTAAGTGTAATATGATGTGTACTTTGTATAAGTTTGAGTTAGTCAAGTAAGTATCAAACAAATGAATACATAAAATAGCACAGACAAGTGCAGCATCCGTTTGTTAGATTAAATTTATGCCAATTAGTTGTAATGTGCAAGTTAAATTATTGACATATAGGTCAAATAGCAGGTGTGTTAGCATTTGAAATCATCTATAACTGCTTTAGTAAGGATTTAGTAACTTCAAATTTTCTATATCGCTGATAGGTTGTTTGAATGTCCTTAACAAAAATTTGATTTTCAGATACACAAATATATTTTTACGGACTATTTCAGACCTTTGTATCACTAACTTTTTTAATATTTCTAGTTAATGTTTGGGACCTTTTATTGATCATACATATTACATGTTTTCCCCCATATGGTCGTCAGTTTCGTAATATTGCAAAAGTATTGTATGTGTCATCTGTTTATTGCCAACAAGCGATGTTTTTTTTAGGTATTAAAGATATTATGACAAGAATGTCAATAAAAACTACTTTACACATTTTTAAAGTTGAGATAAATGCATTTTTTGTTCAGAGGTGAGAAGGTTTGTTCCACAATAATCTCTCCATCTTCATGAAGGCAATATTAGTTCAATATATTCTGCAGGTACTTGGATTTAAGACGTTATGGCAGTGCTCCTCATGGTGGCTTTGGTATGGGATTTGAGAGACTTCTGCAATGTTTTCTTGGCGTAAATAACATAAAAGACACATTACCATTTCCCAGGTGGCCTCACAATTGTTTAATGTGATTCAAAACAATCCCTTTAGATTTTTATACATAATGTGATTTAATTTATATTAGAATTTATGCTGTTGGTGAACTGTTCTTTATACAGCCTACACACTTTGTTGATAAGTAATCATTGTCTAGCACTTATTTCAATCTGATTGGTGTTTGTTTGTGTATTAGAGAAGTGTCTGAGGTAGACAAAAGTGCTTTGTTCTAATAACGAAGTCTCTGATTGGTAGTTTTAGTATTCTGGCTAACATTTGTCCAAAGGTAAGACTGTATTCTTAGAGTGGTATCCGAACATACATGTGTAACCTTGAAAGGGGTCCAAGTAGCATATGGATGGAAACACCTAGGAATCAAGGCTAGAAAACTCACAGATAACAATTAATGACACATTGGGACATTGACTATGTGGGCACAAAGCTGGATTCAAGAGCTTCATTGTTACTGTGACTGAAGGTTTAGTTATTTTGCGTGAGTGTTAAGTGTACTTAACTTTAAAGTTGTTTTAGGAAATTAAATGGGATGTTGTGATTGCATTTTATGGAACAAGTATGGAAATGTACACAATTTTAGTTTTGTTATTTGTTCTTTGAATGAAGTAGTATTCAGGACTTAAATATCATAGACTACTGCTACGATGTAGTCAATGAGAGTTTAGTCCAAAATTCAAAATAATAAACTCAATTTTAAACGTGAGACAAAGATTTTTGTACCCCTGCGTATCTATATCACAAAATATGCCAATAGTCTGTCTGTTTTGTATGTCACGCATACCTGTATACATCAGATATTGTTGGTCTGCTTATGACCTAACAATATGTAGTCCTAGAATTTGGCATCTGTTCATTATGAATGCCTAAATGAAATAAAAATAGGATAATGCGGTTATCTAGATATTAATGAAAAATTTATTATTTATTCCATTCTTACTGACTATATCGTTTCTTATGTACCTATTTTTAAAGCCAATGACATGTTCTTAACACTGAGGACATACAGAAACAAAACACATCTAAGACACGTAGACATATTTTTGGAATTTGAGAATCTATATGGCCTGGTACGATTTAAGCAATTCCCTACCTCTTAGAAGTAAAGACAATACTAATACACATATACATGTATTTGGATTATGTCGGTGTTCGTGTGATCCTATTGGTTTCAGATCGATGATTAATACTTTAACTTAATTTTTGAGCCCAAACTAAGCAATGCTATTGCCCATTGGCTGTAGATATGTAACATGTATTGCAACCGTACATCAATAGTTCTGTTAACTGCGACTTTTGAATCGAAATATTTTACCAAACAATAAACTTGAATCGATTTAATGCTACTCCTATCTTTGTACGATGACTTCGTGGTTTGCGTTTGGCGACTATTGTTTTGGTCATTGTAACTATAAGCAAAGCAACGTCTATAACCAGAGCTTGAAACTATACACTCCTTTCCATGATGCTAATATAGTATGTGGGCACCATCAGGACAGTTCTGGAGGCACATTAAGGATCACGGATTAGGTAAATTATCAACTGTACAACAACTTATTTATGGTTGATAGATGACGTTAAACCAATTCAAACAAACAAATATGAATCCTTGTTTAGATTAATGCTACTGTTGTCATTGGAAACGGGACTAGTGTTATGATATTTTGATTCCATTAAGACAGATTAGAAGTAGAGTTATTGACAACAAAGATATTCATTGATGAAAACTGAGAAGAATGGAAGTGACTGTAATTGTTGAACAATAAATCAAATGCATGCGAAGATGTTATACCCTCGTCCAATCGTATTTCATTAGCTGTACTCGCATGATTAATCTTTTATGATCGTGTTTCGTGTTTTGTCAATAATAATAACAACTCACCAGTAATAAACTGTCCATTTGGTCCACAGACATGAAATCTGGTGTCAGTTTTGAGTAAGCCGTATCATGTTCGTCCTTGTGACGTATTTATGGGTTTTATTGATACGATCTTGTATAATAGTGTTTTTGTTTGAACTACGTGCGGACGTTTATGTATTCACATTCTGCAGTATGTTTTATACTCGTACATTGGCGAACACTTGTACGATGCAGTTTTAAGTCTATCAAATTTGTCTGTGACAAAGTCATTCGCTGAGCTTAATTACCGCGTCAGAGTTTTATTGAACAGTACGGTTACTATGTTCAGAGGAGGATGTTGATCATGTAATATTATTTTCATTTAAGCAATATTACATAAAATAAAAGATATCAATTAGTACAGCAGCCTTAAGAATTGAATTGCTGTATTTGTTAGATAAATATATTGTATTCGAGATTTATTTCATCTTTCTATCAGAAAATAGTCACAGACGAAGCTGTATACGTAAAGCGGGATCTAGTATAGATTGGATACAGCGGTATGTAATATGGAATAGCGTGATCTAGGTCGAAAAAAAATAAATGAATTGGCGATTCTCGCATACTATGTATATATTTTTCAGTGGGTTTGACGCCGTTTTCAAATATTTTTTCTGTGATGTACGGATACCGGTTCACCTAACCAGTTTTCCTGGACTGTATACTAACCAGTACTAACTTACCCTTCCACAAGGAACCTACAATTTTTCCACATATGGAGGAAAATCGACATTTCTGTCAAATCTTCATAGAAGAGTATGACCGGCAACGACCGGGATTTGTCCTGCGCACTTATTAACTGAACCACGGTCACGTTCTTGCGTTCTACTGAATAAGGTAAAGTGAATAGAAACGCTTCAAAAGGGATCCGCATTTTAATTTTGAAAACATTTTAAGACCAAAGAAGATCCGATAGACAATTTTGTACACGTTATATAACAACATGTACTAGACTCATCACAGGAACATGAAGTAATTAATGAGTACAATTAGTTTTAAATTATTAGACAAACATGACGGTAATTTCCAGACTCTCTGTCAGTATAAAACAAATTAAAACTTGTCGCGAATCGAAGACATATTAAGTGTTAACTTCAGCAGATGCTCTTTTCAACACGTTTGAACAACTTCGGGGAATAGGAAACAATATAAAAAGTAAAACACAAATCAATTACGCAATTGTGATATTTTCAAGTGCAGCGTATTTGAAGATCAAAATTCAGCGTCATCGAGTAGAGAAAATTCCATCTTATCAAGAACCTATTGGGCGCTTTTTAAACACCATTCTCAAGAAAAAGGATTGGCTCGTCGGGACCTTGCACCTTTGTGCCGTCTTTGTTTTGTGTCAATTACCAGACTGACTGTGACGCAAACAGTCATTTAATAACGGCCAATACTCGGGCTTTTCTCTTAGTGCTCCTCTCAAATCTGTATTGGATTTGTACGGACCGATGTTTCTTGCAATGATTACAAAGGATGTTATATGGGACATAATCTGACAGATTGATTGGCAATTAGTAATATTGTTTAACCCTTTAGTTATAAACAAAGACAACTATTTGTCGATACGATCTCTAATTATAGTAAATGTAATGAGATCATGAACTCATACCCAATGTTCACCAAGCTATGCATATACCGTCAAACCTGTGAACAAAGGCCACCCTTGGGAAAGACAAAATTTGGCCTTTATTGACAGTTGACCTTTATTCAGTGGTCAGTCTGTTCGAAGTAATCCATGACAGTTTTTCGTTGAATGACCTTTATTCACAGGGCGTTTTTTATTCGGAGTTAGCTGCAAACACAGGTTTGACTGTATCCATTCTTTTTAGTTACAACTATTATAAGCTATGATATTATTATATACGAAAAGGAAATATTGAGTGTATTTAGTATGCTTTGTTGTCTTCCGTACATTTCGGAATGTTTCCTACTGCTTTTGATTAATTATTTATCAACTTTTTGCAGAGTATTATAATAAACATGAATACTCAAGACGGCAGTTTCCATTTTACTTACATAAAGTCGTTAATGTATAATTTAGTTTGCAGAAATATCAAGCAGATATCAATTAACCGAATGGTACAATATGTAATTGGCCACTATATTAAATTAGCAACAAAGTTAATTATCATATTGATTCTACGTCCAACTTGGCCAATCTGTTACATAATTAAAATGAAATTGTACTTAGATCAAAAAGTCAGTTAGGCCATCCTTAAAAAATGTTGAATTGCGGTAACGCGACCAACTCATTAAAAAATCTCCGACCTATAAATGTGTAAGTGTTGACACATTGTTCTTAATTCCAGTTTTTCGTTTTCCTTATAAGCGTGCAATGTTAACGAAAATAATATCTACCTACTGTTCATGGTTTTGATTGTGTAACCACAAACCAACATTTTTTAAGTATGGCTTTTTTGTAGCAATTATACAAATATGTATATGAGGTATCAAAGACTTATTGTACCTGATTTTCTTGTTTGCTCAGCGCTAAAAAAATCTAGATAATTTACAGTAAAACCTCTCTTGGAAACAACTAAAATATTAAAACCGCCCTATTATAACGATCTGTTATCTTCGAATGCGTTTTCTACAGTCCCACTGTATTTGAACTCGATAATGAACCATCAAAATATCATACAAGAAATGTCTTTAAAAAAGAAAAAAACGGCATAGAAATGAAAAAAAAAAGAATTTTGTCACACTGTTGAAACTAAAAGTACGATTAATATTGTTTTATTTTCTTATCTTTATGAAATTCCTGTGCATAATTAGGCCATAAAACGCGTTATTGATGTTAACAATCGACTGCAGTGCAATGAATGAAGCATCTTTTAAAAAAAACACAAAAAGTAGTTCTACAAACAGTTGCATCATTTCTTTCTTGCATACCCTAACCACATGCTGTTATCCTCTGAATCATCAACGCGTAATTTTCCGCGCTGATGAAATTATCCAATGGAATGAGGAATTTCCTCTGAATCATTAAAACGTCATGCCAAGAAGTATAGGCCATAGTCTACACAGTCTTTCGATTGACGCCAAGAATCATGGACGCGTATTAACAAAGATATTAACTCAAAAGAGCAAGACCTCCCACGTATCTGAATGGAAATGATATATTCTAGTAATCTGTTCTTTGTTCTTTTTCCATTTTGTGACATAAATTTCTGAAATTAAAGATTTTTGTACTTAAAAAGTAAAAATGAATAACATGAACAATGTAAAAGTGGTAAATTGTAACTTACACGAACGAGTGTTTTTGAACTAGTTTTGATAAGAAAGACAACCACAACATGACATTCCCGAACATTAAGTGTTTGTACAAATTTATTCACACACCATTAGCATACCAGTTCGATTTTAATTCAACACTATTCCTCAAACCTTTTATATACAAATCACGCTAATTGATTGCGCGCCAGCCTCAGCGATGCTCACGTACCCATTTCAGCAGAAAGCTTAGACGATGTGTTTACGATACAATCAAGTTCAGAGAAACACGTTATTTGTATCCAACCACAAATACAGCCTATCAAAGCCAAGTTTAACTTATTGCCCTGTAATATTCATTGGCAGTACTGTCAATAATACGTCGCTCCATTTCGTTTTATTAATTGCATTTTTGGCATATGCAATTCCAGTTAAATAGCTTTGGTTATTTGTCAGAAATAATCTTATCATAGATGGATTTACGATATGACAATTTAATCTTTAATCAGAAAATGGTTTTATAACCAGACTGATCGAAACACTTACACAATTGAAAGATGTTTTATGAACGAATTGTAAAATAAGAGTTGTAACTTCTTGTTGTTTGATTTTCTTATTATCAAATTAAAATGGTGCTATAAATCAAACGAATCACGTTTTTGAGTTTGTTGTATCTGAAAACATATGTTAAGTTCCCAAATGACAAGAATTCAGCTATCAAATATGCACACAAATGGGTTTCTACGCGAAGTGAGTGAAAGTATTTAGTACCGTTTCTCCCAAGAGGCAAAAAGGTACACGTAACTTAACACGCGAACAGAAAATGTTCATCCCTGACTTTCAGTAAATGAATTATATCCAGCGATCAATTTAAGTTTTTATACTACAATTAAAACAAAGTTTACAAATTCATTAACCGTAGGTACCTGTATAATTTCTTTATCACAAACAAACCTAACAGTTTGATTAAATAAACTTATTCCATGAATTAAATAAGCTTATGAACCCTCATCAGTATATCAAAATAAATACAATTGAAAAAAAAACATTGAATAACATTACACCTGACTTTTAATTGAACATTGTCCCAGAAGTAGAATATGTGCAGAAAACTTATAATGACGAACAATCTGGAAGCGTAATTAAGTTTTCTCTTAACTTACCATTTTCTGTACCATTCCTAACAAATCTTGGAGCTGACGGGATGCTGTGTATTTGATGATATGGTTATGGCTGTTTTGAGAGTCTACAGGATCCCTCCAAATGTGATATTGTTCAATTATATACGTATAACCACTGAAACCTCTTGTCTATCTCCACTATCAATGTTCTCATTGATAGCGTGTCTAAAGGGGTTCAATTCTCGTGAAATGACTGCATCCTATGCAGACAGGAGATGTGTGTAGTTCGCATTTTAATGATAACGTTCTATATCATTCTGATAGATTATTATATTCCATACATAATTTTGAGTCGTCTTTTTGTCTTTTATAGCTTAAGAATAACCAGTTAATAACTGGAATGAAGGAACAAAATATGTTACATTTTGGCTACTGGACTGTTTGACTTCGTATGGATATTTCATGTGTTGTAAGATCTTCCAGTCTTCACTCAGTATGGTTCAGTGAAATCTTAAAATACCGATGTATAAACCATGTTTATAGCATAGAAACAAACAATATTGAAATGATAAAGTAGTTCTTTCCTTATTGTACTTAATGACTGCTTAAATAGAGTCGAATAATGGTATTATACGTTGTTTTGTATAAGAATCTTGAGTTAAAAATGTGTAATTATTAATTATGTGTTTCTGAGAGTAGTACACTTTTTACCACCATTTTTTGTAATACGAATGCAATCGTTTTGCTTTGTTTCTAGGGTCTAATTCGTGGATTTTATGTGACCAAGTTTTTACTTAAAGTCAAAATCTATTTGTTTGTACCCCTGTGTTTGTCTTGTTGCCTCGTTCCCGTCTTAGGTGCCAACGGTTCTGTGTTTAAGAATACATTATTTTTGGCGTATGACTTCCATATACTACCTATTTTGCTCGTAAGGAGTAATCATAGTTATGAGCCACGAATTTAGAGATTTATCCGATCAAATCACAAATGTGTCAATTATCGCGAATAGGACGTCAAGAACGGCTGCCCCAGGTCGCATTCAAGTTTCCTCCAATAAGCTGTGAATCTGATCGGTAGACGCAATTCTGACATTGTGTCGTGTTTGATTTTTTTATGATATTTGTTACAAATTGATGATTGTGTTTATACGCGCACGGCTTACACATTTAACGTCCAAAAGGCTGGTAATATGATTTTACTAGCATTCCACAACTAAATTAGTTCTCACGAAAGCTGTATTAAAACTTATTATCTATATATAGACTTTAAACACGCTGCTGCATAGTTCTATTTTCATGAGATTCGAGTTTGTTGAATTTCTTTGCCTGGATACAGAAGTCATCTCATAGTTTAATTAAATCGTTTCTCCTAACCTTTCGTTTTGCAAGATAAGCAATTTTCCAACTTCTTAAACGTCCCAAAAGGGACTGACTTACATCGAGCAACATATTTACCACTGTGAATTCACAGACCCCATGTAGTCTAAGGATTTGTTTTGTCTATTGCGTGTATGTCAATATTGTATATTTTCTTATTAAATTGTCTTAAATAGCTTCTCCAGCTGTTATTTTGTCTAGATGATGGCGATTACGTCACACAAGCGGGTCTCCTTTCCTTAAATTTGATAAACAACATAGGTAAATATAAAAAAAATGAGTTTGTGAAATACTTAATTTACTGACAATTGGAATGTTTTATATGATTCTACTAAATAAATTTTGAATAGTAAATGTCACTTTCTTCTTTAACTGCTGACGAAATAATCAAACGCCTACTATGTTTTTATAATGCCACCTTTGAGTAGAAGCCTCTGGCACTTTGTACTATACAGCATAGACTTAATAAGGACAACCGAAGTAAACTTTCTGCTAATCATTATCAAATTGCTTCTATTATGGCATTTGCACCAAGAAAAGGAGTCAGTGAGTATCACTTCGAATTGTGATCCAGTGCTCATACTTAGTTGGTTAAATAAATGAAAACAAAACGAGGTCGATTTCTATTTCTGTATAGCACTATTTTTCGTGAACTTCTCGCTGTCTGTCTTCATTAAAATGAACGGAACATTTTGTACATTTGTGTTTGACAAGGAATCGTTAAATCCTTCAGCGAAAAGCGCATTCTTTAGTTTAATATATAAATTACATTTTGTAATAATCTTTTTATACCGTAAAAACTTTAGATATATAAAATTTCAATATCAATACGCGTCATAGCGGAGGGGATATTTTGAAACAGTCCATACAGTAAAACTTCGTTATTACGAGCATCGATATTACGAGCACCCGACCTGTGTGGAGGAGTTCTTGAAGTCCAGTCCATTTTTGTTCGTTGTTGTGCATAATTTTCAACCAACAAAATACTTCGTTATTACGAGCACCACGTTTATATCGAACATTTAGTCCGTTCCGATGACTCTTCGAGATAACGAGGTTTGACTGTATTAATTTATACGTTGCCGTAATTACATTTTAAGGGGATAAACCAGCGTTCTTGTCAATAATTTCTGCACGTCCACTCCCGAGTAAAACAAAATTTTAAAATAAAGCCTTACTTTAAGGTGTCATTTTGGATATCGTTCGCACCTGCGCGCCGGCGATCGCCGTGTTTTCTACACATCGTTAAAGTTACACAACAAAAGAGCAAATCTTAATCGAGTACTTTGTTTTTCACACGTCGTTAAAGCTACACAATAAAAGAACGAATCTTAATCGGGTACTTTGTTTTCACATGTTGTGACATAAAATGACAATGAAACATGTACATGTATTTGTTTGATGTAAGTTTGCAGTAAAATTTTTAAGATCAAAGACTAATGTTATAAAAGTTAATAATTATTGAGAATTTAATCGCGAGACCTTAATTATGAGAACTTAATGACAAGTTTGAGAAGCAGATACTAATAAAAACAGGGACAAATCTTTTATTAGCATGCTTCTTTTTTGCTACAGACGTATATAACACATGTATCTTTCACGATGTGTCACTATGACGTTTCACCGCATGTCAGTGACACGATATTCGGACATGACATTGTACAATTGAAAACACGAAAAAATCGTGGATAAAGTACTTAGACAAAATGATCAATATATATTTCAGCAATCAACTATCATGTTTATTCACCTTAGACATCATAGAGAACAATTTACGTAAGCATTTCGTAGTATTATCGTAAACACGCCCATTTATGCGCATGATGCACAGTCTATTTTCAGTCAACAAACAAAAACCTCGTTATTACGAGCACTCGGTTTATCTCGAGCATTTCGTCTGTTCCGATGACTCCTCGAGATAACGAACTTTTACTGTATATGTATTTAGACCTTATAACATACTTAAGTCAATCAATAAATATTTTCGGAAACAAATCCAGCGTCATTAGATTTGTGTTAGGATCTCATTCTCTGACACCATGTTGCCGGGTAAATTCATTCTGCAAGCGAATAGACCATCACACAATTAATTACCATCATTATATGGTCAAAGAGCTGATGATCATGTCTGACATTTGTTTGCTCAATATGGAACGAAAGAAATAAACGTGAAAATTTGATTATTTAAGTCTTGAATACCCCTAATAGTGATTTATTTCAATTGTCATTAAATATTCATGTTGAAAATGTTAAGCCAGACGTAAAGATAAAAAATGAGTGGTTTGTTATGTAATCTTTGGAAACCAAAACGCCCCATCAAATTGCTGCTTCAAATCAACCACCCGATCGAATGTTTTTGTCGACCGCTTCGGCCCGTATGAAAAGACCGCAGTAATGAACGCTTCGTTGAAAAGGGGATGCGGTTGCCGGGGTAGGACGAAGAAGTATTGGTTTAAAAAGAATTCGTTGTTGCATGTCCTGGGCTTAAATTATACAAAGGAACACGTTATATACACTCTAGACTTATCACAGCTCATTCTTGCATTTTCTTACAAATGTTTGAGTTGTATTTCAGTTATATGGTATAGACTCCTGTTCGCTTCCATTTATTTAAAAGTAAGCTAATTTTAGCATGAGTTGGTGCCGTTCATGCTTTAATTTCTAAATAGTGAATGCAATTGGATGCAAAGACAAGGTTGCTTTCACGATTAAGTCATGGAATTAAAAAAAGTGTCTCATTTCATGGAATTGTACCGATGTTGTGTACGACACTCAAGTAAATCTTAATATGAATGCAATAATTTCGGTACTCAACTTATATAACTTGCATAAATTTGATTTGCTTTGACCACTGACACAGAAACCATGCATGCAAGGATTTGTACTTCGAAAACGCAACAATCCTCCATTGCAAAATTCACAAAGCAGATAATTATAAGTATACTAATCAAGGCACAATCTACTATTTCTGTAGATTTCTTGGTATACCTGATGATACCGTCTATTTAATAACATCAAATATATGTTGAATCATTCGATAAATACAAATGAAGACTGTGATAATTCTGTAAAATACTCGTCAGTCAAACTTGAACTACAGTAACAATGTCTAATAAATCTTTAACCCCGTTATACCAGTGCCTAATCATTACTTATTTCCAATTCTGTTACTTAGATACCAGAGGCAAGAAAGTATGTGATAGGTATGATCTGAAATAAGACAAATTATACGCCATAGGTAAAACGTGACAGACATAGATTTAATTTTCGCCTTAAAGTTCACAATTTCTCAGAAATATGTGTTCCGAATGAAAAACATGAATTCCTCTTGACGTCAATATCATTAAATAATGTGAGTTAACATTTTTTTGTTTGCATTACTATCAGGTTGAAGATATGCGTTAGGGAACGCAGAGACCAGAATACTGGGTAATATTCCTACATACATTTTCTGGAATTATCAGATTGAAGTCATATAACTACATATAATTTCTGGCATCATCGGTTTGTGGTAATATATTTACATATATGATCGGTTTGTGGTAATATATTTACAAAATTATATGATCGGTTTGTGGTAATAAATTTACATATATGATCGGTTTGTGATGAAACGAAATCTAGGTTAGTCATCGGCAAGTTTATTTATGTATTTTACAATTTTAAAAGTTCCGAGACTGTTGTCGGCTGTGACACATTCACACATGTTATCTCATTCAGGTGCAGATGAAGTTAGATATAGTAACAAGCCGAATGAGTTACGTAACGGTTGTATTTCCCACACGGTGTATCCTATTTATTCATCTACATTGTATTTTTATTTTGATTATGTTGAGCATGTAGTATTGTAGATACAATACATAGATAGAAATAAGTTACATAGTTGTGTCACTAAAACAACACTAAAATATAGACTAATAGACAATTAATTATAAAGAAATTTATGTACTACTGCACATGAAATGTAAACAAGGATGACGCAAAAAAAGAATTCATATTCCTTTATTTCCATCGTGGTCCTTTCACAGCACTATAATTTTATTTCGTATGGCAAGCGAGCGATGTATTGAGAACAAATATGTAGTGATGCGAGGGTTTTGGCAATTGTTATGAAGTGGTTGTATTCGTTTAAAGAGTTACTGGTTATAGATGTCGCACACCCATGTCAGAGAGATGTACAGTCTAACCTGTGTTTGTGGTCACATCCGAATAAAGACCACCCTGTGAATAAAGGCCATTCCTTGAAAAACTGTCTCTGATACTTTAAAAAAAACTGACCTCTGAGTAAAGGCCATCTGTCAATAAATGCCACATTTTGTCTTTCCCAAAGGTGGCCTTTGTTCGCGGGTTTGACTGTATTTACGGCGTGCAGCATTTCATGAAGAACTTTTTCAAGAACACACTCATAACATCACAGTTATAACAGGTGTTACAAAAATGTGATACCATATGTAGCGGAAATCGAGCTAGTATGTATTATATTTTGTGACTAATGAGATCTTTGTAGATTTTTTTATTTTACCTTCACGAAAGTGACCACATTCGTAACCAATCTGTTTTAATTCTAATCTGTTATGAATGTGGCCCTATTGATTGTTTACATCTCTTGTAGCTTATTCTGCTCCAGAAATTATTACGACTTGTAACGAAAAAGATAAAAAAATATGTTTGTTATCAAAGTTAGAATTGGTAAGACATGTATTATGATTTTCTATATTATATTATTCAATTCAGATGGTACTATCAAGCCAATAAAAGCTGTTTTATACTATTGTTGCATGGATACCCTCATAAGAAAAGAAGATAATTCAAGTTTGTAGATAATGTTCAACATTCATTCGCTGAGAAACAGTCTTGAGCAAAATTAGAATTCGTGTCATGAATTGCATCCCAAAAAGCGAAATTTCTGCGATAAATTAACCCACTGTAAAGAAAACATCCAACCATGGTTTTCAGTACAATTATCAAATAATCAACTTATACTGCGTTGCACTACAGTCTCGAAATTAAATTCATTCCCACTTATTCATTTAGTATAAATTTCCAGCAATCTTAATAACGTAAAGGACCTCCAAACAGGTCAGTATTAAGTTATGAGTAGTGCCACTGGATGCAGGGGCGGTTACAGGATTTTTGATTGGGGGCGTAAAGTCTACATGTTTTTGTAGAACATGGACACAATTAGCACATAACTGACGTTTATTTTTACTTATGCTTGCAAGATTTTAGAGGGGGCGCACGCCGGCTCCGCCCCCCTAATCCACCATTGAGATGTGAACAGTAAGAGATTGGGTCTTAGCATTCATAAATGTTCCGCATCTTGCTAAATTACAGTTTGTTTGACTACAGTACTTTGACTAAAATAATAGGATACATGCATAAATACAAAATGATAATGCATATTTTTCTCTAACCTTTCCAGCTTAGCCAAGGTGTCCGTCCTAATGAGCATGTTTCAGTATAAACATTTTAAGGCTTGGACTAACTATTGAATTAAAAAAAATATCCGCGTTTGTCAAAATCATGAAAATCTTATTAATATAGGTATTATCAAAAATCATCGCTTCATTTCTAGTGTGTTTTGACAATGATTATTATAATTGCGTGTAGGGTAGATAAGGATATAGCTTTATTATGCATTATACACAACGTCCGCCTAAGTTTATGGGTGGACGTTTTGTTCATGTCTTCCTCAATACCCTTCATTCTGGCCTCAAGTAACTCTTTAACAATGATATAACAAATGTTTTACCTCATTCACTCGGTGATCCGGGTTCAAATCCGGTCGCGGCAGGTCATACCCTTCTATGAAAATTTGACAAAACTTTCGAATTTTCTCCATATGTGGAGAAGTTGCCGGCCCCTTGTGGAAGGGTAAGTTGTTACTGGTTAGAATACAGTCCAGGAAAACTGGTTATGTGAACCGGCCGCTGTATAAAGCTGAAAAAAAATGTTGAAAAACGGCGTTATACCAAGTGATAAAAATCTCATACACTATGCACATTTTGTTATTTGCGGATTCATTTAACTTACCATCAGATCATGCACATCAGCGGCCTGTAAACTTCTAAATCATGCCTGACGGAAGTCGATGTCTCTGATACAAAACGTGTTGTATTGTTATAGATCATCCTGATAAATTGCCGGCATCGAATAGTGTGTTTTATTTGACTTATATGTGATATCAATAGACAATCTGACGAAAAAGAAGAATTATATTTACTTTACATGATCAAGTTTTGCACACTGAAGTTCAGGTGTAAAGACGTGAATACGAATATTTGGTAGCAATAAGGAGCTTTTGTGGAAAATTAGACGTATCGAAAAGGGATATAAGTAATACTATAAAAATGTTGTTCCGTTTGAATTCGCTCGAAGAAAAACAATCGTCCCGGACGACGGTCAAATAATGAAAATAATTTGAACCATTTGTCTGAATAATATGTAACCATGTTATCAGAAGTCAATGTACGAACATTAGTTGACCTTAATTGGAGATGTAAGAATAAAATTAATGAAATAATTTTTCGTCGGGATCCGTGGTCGAGAAGCTATTGTCTCTGACTAGAAATCACTAGTCCCTAGGGTTCGAATCCCATCAGAGACGAGACAAATTTCACATATGAAGAAGTTGTACTTAAGTTCGGCGGTTCTTCCCAGGTATGCCTGAGGTCTTGCGCCATCATTTAAACTGGAAAAGATACAATATGATCCTGCCTGTTGGTGCCACGTTAAACCTCAGAGAAAAGTATCATTTTGACGGTCATGAACCCTTTGCATGTTTTATTTTTAACCCAGTTGCGACGTAAGCATCATTGCTTATCGTTGGTTTCCAGCTGGCGTGAACATGTAATACTGGCGTATGATGCGGAGTATTCATGTAATGTTACAAGAAATGATACAAACCCACAATATACCAATCCGCACAATTTCCATGGAATTCTTACAAAATACAGTTTTAGTGATTTCAATAAGCTTTATAATATTAAATAAGACCGACTTTTACTTTTGAATACATAATCCGGTTCCTGACTTATAGCAGGGACTTCACGTCGCATGTATAGTCCCTGCTTGAAGTATGTACATTAGGTTATGATTTAACTTAATTCTGCTGGGCATTTTTGATTACTCGAAATTGAAAGCTCGGTGCTGTAATGATCGCTGAAGGTGGACAATGCATTTGATCAAATCACAAATGTGTCAATTATTCTAATTTGACTATCAAACGCGCTCGATGAAGGTCACATTTCACACGGCTCCTATAAGCTTTGACTGATGTCGATAAATTTGCATCTTACAATGCACAACATAACACGAATTTATTTGTAAATTGTTATCGCCATATCTTCACGTATTTCTGATAATATGATATACAATACGATAAGGCGGTGACGTGAACAATAGAAAAAATGCTCTGACAACAGTTATTTTAAAAATACAGCGCAACCTCTCCAAAGCAACACTCTTTCGGAGAAGCAAAATTATGTTGTTGTTGAGAGGTTGTCGCTCCATAGAGGTTGAATTAATAGTTAATAGCATAGTGGGAAAAATCATGCTGCAGATCAGATGAACATCTGATGGACAAAACTAATGTGCAAATAGATATTCGTTTTGCTAGATCAGCAATGACAAAGCCTATTATAAGTCTCAAAGGGAACTGACTTACAGTGAGCAACATGTTTACTTCTGTGAATTTGCACACCTCGTGTAGTCTAAGGACTTATATTGTCTGTTTCGTGTATGTCAAAATTTATATCTTTTCCGGATAAAATGTCTTAAATAGCTTCTACAGTTGTTATACAGTCTAGATGATAACAATCACGGAAACTGATGAAACATTTAATTCTTTTTTCGCCATGTTTTTAATTAATTGATACATTTTATATCCCTACCTAACTGCTGATATTAATATGTGCTGATGTGAAATGTAGTCGGTTATATACATGAATAACAATTACATTTATGTATTGCCTGTTCTTAACAAAAGACGAAAACTTCATGTGTCTGGTGCGTTTTCAATATCAGTTTTGTACTTACGGCATTTTGTACTCCGTAACTCACAACTAACAGGATTAAGCTTAGCAAACAATGTAATTCACATTCAGGTGCATTGCATGTCCCGTTTACAGTGCTTGTACCAATAAAATGACATACTGGATCAAGTTCTTTATTCTGAATGGCTTGTTTTACGGTTTTAACATTGAGACATGTAAATAAGCTTCCTTACTATGTTCTTTGCTTGAAACTGTAAGATTGCTACAAAGGACAACCTTGAACTACATCTTAATTTTTCGTACAGAACACAAGTCTAAATTCCTACGGAATAATTATGATTAATATTAGTAGATTGTACCCGGTAATCGTTTTAAATCCCACACAATAGTAGATGTAAGCCAGAAATTATTTAACTTCCACCGCCAGATATTCTTCATTGCCTTAGAGTTCTCAATCAAATGCGTTATTTGAGCAAGTCATTTCATAAATTCAAACAAACGAGGTATTATCTTTTTAGAATCTTTTACCTTGACCTCCAAACTTATGATATTAGTTTTTTTTTCTTTTACGCACTATTACATTTTCCGTACTCAAAATGCATATTACGGGTTGTGTCCGTACTCAAAATGCATATTACGGGTTGCGTCCGTACTCAAATTGCATATTACGGGTTGCGTCCGTACTCAAAATGCATATTACGGGTTGCGTCCATCACTCCGCGCGAGCCTCTAGGAGAAACATAATACACTGATCGGTGACATTATAAGGAAGCGTTTTACACAATTGAGATTAATTATAGATCAACCTCATCTCAATATTGTTATTTGTCCAGTTGGCAACAGATGATGAGTGTAGTCCAATTATCACAGAATGTAACCATATTTTGATTACAGGTCTGGTTGACAGTGTAAGGGTTATTTTATGGGTTACACACAAATAACTCACACAATCTGAGACCACCATGGTCGATAAGGATTAAAAACAAAACAAATTCAGATATCATGTTCAAGATGATTACACATAATGGAAATCGCACAAAAAGTAAATGGTGGCTGTCCTTATTTGATAACTCAACAATAATGCGACACTAGACATTCATGGTGAATTTGTGTAATTGGTGTCGCACAGTGTGCGTGTTTAAAGTGCTAGGAATTCATTGTCCTGCGTCTGGATAAATCTGAACGTATTTCCATGCGACAAAAGTTCAGCACTTAAAGGTCATATAGTGGAAAATAGTCTGTAAGCCAATACAAATGTATTAAGTAACAAAGTGGGTATAACACCAAACTTAATCAAGAACTGAGTAATATACAATGGAAACTCCCTAAATCGGTTCCTCTATAAACCGGTTCCACCTCTAAATCGGCCAAATGTTCTGACCCCGACTTCATTACTATATAATTAGAAAATCTCCCCTAGACCGGCCGAATGACCTGGTCCCGAGCACCTTTAGAGGGGTTCCACTGTATCAAAACGAATGAAAAGCTTTCGAAGTTTAATGATCTATAATTGACTAAAACCAATACTCCATAATGACAATTTACCGGTTATCCAATTGATAAACATTCCTTGACATCCGTAAAAACTACAACTTCATTTTCTCATCACAAACACAAATTGATATTAACAAAACTAACAAAGAAATGAGCTACAGGGATCGATGTTTTGGATATTATCAACTCAGGGTTTGAGTAGAGACGGATCTGTTGAATCAAAGCCCGTCCCCTATCCGGTAAATTGTTGACTTTATACCGTTCCCAGGCAATACTACATAGATTTTCGAATGTTAAGTCCCCCCTTTTGTATTCAACTTGTTTTGTATGATTCTGTTATTTTGAGCAGTGTATTTGGTTTATAGATTTTTAAGCGAGGAAATATTACGCGGTTCACAGCAAAATGGATTTTAGTTTTATCAGCCTAATTATGGCGCCCTCACTGTTTTGTTAAAATCAATGCAATCTTATCTATTGTGTGCCATACGAAACTGGCAATTACACCGTGAGTTCGTGAAACAACGATGTGCCAACAATGCATAAAGTATACAATCTTACAATGTGAATACCTTTCTTCTGACGTACCATTTTAAAAGCAAGTCGTGTAACATTGATATTACTTGTAACGTAGATATAACTGTGTCGAGAGAAACCGTTTATGTGCAGACATTTCGTATTGTTCGTTATATCAACATGCAAATTGTGTGTCGTCTTGTTCACATTTTGTTTTCGTTTATATTATTTTGTTTACATTATTTCGTTTACATTACTTTGTTGACATTGTTCTGTTTGCGTAAAAATCCTGGATTTCACCAACCCGACCGGCCCTATTTTCTTTCTGTCGACCCTAGACATTTTTAAGGGTTCTGATATTTTTTTTCTCGTCAATGTTTCCATTTTGATATGAACTACATCTTCGAACTTAAAAAATATATTTGAAAAAAAAAACAACCATTCAGCTGACTTACCGACCCTGTGTGTTTCAGGATGTCAGAATGGGAGCATCCGAAGTAATCTTACTTCAGCTATAAAGACATTAACATCCGATTGTGAGCTATATTACATTAATGTGTGATAAACAACTGACAACCTGTCAATAATGGGACTGTACGTTAGTTTTAATAAATTGTATTTTACACAATGTAATTCCTGTTTGATTTGTTGGGACGAATGATCAAGATGAGACTCGAGACATTGGTCAAATATTGTCGATAACTTGAGCCAATTGTCTGAATAAAATGTAGCTATATAATCAACAATTTGTCTGAGAATAAATATTAGCAGACAAAACATTTAGAATGTCTGTAAATGATATAGTACGGAGTCCTTAAAGTGACGACACGAACAGGGTTTATGTTTGTTTAATATAACCAAAAAATTACATTGCAACCTCTCCAGAGAAGCCCTAACTTGAGCAACAACCTCCCTTCAACAACAGCATGAGTTTTCCCACTGTACGGTTAAACTATTAATTTAACCTCTCTACAGCAACAACCTCTCAACAACAACAACAACATAATTTTGCTTCGCCCAAAAGGTGTTGATTGTAGATATTTGACTGTAGTGTTATTTTCATCTCGCCGTCCATTAAGCTCTGATTGATACTAGTGTAAGCATCCACTAATTGATAAATATAATTTGTATTCATAATCACGAAATGTTTCAAAAATACGAAATGCACATGATGAAACTGAAATACACATTTGTGATAGTGAACTGATATTACTGCATTACAAAATAACGGGATCGCATAATTATGTAAAATTTAATATTTAAATATCTAAAGTCTCTTTAATAACTCCGTGAATGGGATATATATGACATCATTCAGAACCTTTTGAAAAAAAAAACATGTATGACTTAATTTGCAATCCTAACTGATTACATATAAATATGTGTGGAACACTTTAAATTGAAAAATATAGATAGATTTCTCAACCATTCGAAATTTGAAAATGATTTGACTAAACTATCCGTTCGCGTAAATGCTCGCTGATTCTCCTTGAATATCAGTTTAAGTCAAGTCACGTGAATGCATATCGCATTATTATTTTTTGTACTTTTCCAAGGAAAGTACCAATTAAACTCCTGACTTACGAGGATTAGTGAAACAAGTTTTTCAATCAACTTGCTATCAATTAAATCAATTAAACTTTTGGACTTTTCAAAATGCTTACGTATTGTATCAATGTATCTTATATGATCTATCTAAGATAGAACTGAATGTAAGTTCTTTATTTTTCTTTGATCTTTGAAAATGTTTGCGTTCTATGATGCAATTACTGTTGTGAACCGGTAATTAACTTGATCAAATTACAAATGAGTCAATTATTTCCAATCGGATATCAAGTACGACTAATTAAGGTGACATTTAAGTATTCTCTCGTTTAGTGATTCGTTTATTACTATGATAGTCTCCGTACATAATGTGGAAAAGTTGCAAGTTGTATTTGATAAGAGTTATTTTAGTTTGTTTGGATACATGTTTCATTTTGATACACATTATTTATGCTACGTGCCTGCATTCTTCAATGTAGGAAAACAATTTTAATTGGTTGAACATTAATGTGAAGTGATAGGGCAATTCATTTAAAATATCCTTTATTGTTATAAGCAGGTTAGGGTATTTTTTTTTCAAAAATTCGGTTCTATAGTAAGACTATATGTGGCCTTAGCAATCTGAAAATGAAAGAAACATCTAATGCTTTCACTTGGTTTCCTCTAAGACTGTCTGGTTTGTTCAATTCGCTGTCCGAATAAAAAGGAAATATTCATCTCAATAAAGAAGGGAACTTTAGCATGCAAGATAAGCGATTTCCAAACATGTTACAGTTCCCAAAGGGGACTGGCTTATAACGAACAACATATTTAGCACTGTGAATTTGCAGACCCCGTGTAGTCTAAGGATTTGTTCCGTCTATTGCGTGCATGTCAATATTATATCTTTTTTGATTAAACTGTCTTAAATAGCTTATCAAATTGTTAAAGCGTCTAGCTTCTAACATTCCAGGAAACAAAAGTTTAGTTTTTTATCGCTTTTCGTTAAATTTTATAAAGGATTTAATTGATTCCATAAGTGAGGTCACCCGGTGAAATATAAGGCTAAATGTTTTGGAATGAATAAAACACTTTCATGGTCCAAAGTCCGAAGGAAACATTTAAACGTCTGGTGCATTGCTGTTTAATTTCAGAGCTCATGGTTTTCTGTTCAAGCAATTACAGTTTATTTTAGCGGAACTATTTCAGTAAACGATGTTATTGAAATAAAGTGCGTTAAAAAGTCAATTCTAAAAATGAGATTCAATTATTATTTAACGTACGTGTGGCAACTAAAACATATTGAGTTACATTTTCTTATTTCTGTTATTGCGAAAATGGTCGCTTGTATTGTCAATAAGCAGTGGTTGCTATTTTTCAGATTCGTTTAATACATTTTGATTATTTTTTTCTTCCACGTACAATGCAACAAATTATTAAATATTTGAAAAGTTAGTTATTGTGACAAGTGTTGCTTAAACAGGCCAGAGATTCTGAATTAAGAATAGTATAGGTACACTTTAACTATTGAAATAAAGTATAGAGCGTTTTGTAATGCCTAACATTTGTAGTAATACAATACGCCGTAAATTAAAAGTTATTTACGTCTAGCAAAAGATACTCATAATGGGTTCATCTAAATTTAAGATTTTTAGGCAACGGCAATTCTCTTCTGAGAACTAAACTAACATACACAACACTTTGGAGTTTGTTAAGATTATAAATGCTGATGCACCCTGTGTATTGTTAACACTTTCTGTGTTGAAATGGAAAATGGCTGCTATATATTAGGATTGGCAAACACGCCAAATGAAACACACCGTTCACATCTAATTTACTGTCTTTTTTAATTCAAAAGACATATGACTAAACTATGATCACATTTCTCCCGCACTCAACTATCGCACTAAATCTAGATATTACTAACTCAAAGGCACCTAATGATCACTGTAATTAATTTTGTTATCATCCGCATCTTCGTCGGAACGTTCAGTAAATACACATATACAATTCATGATAAAGTATACGCAAGCTTCAATATACCTTCATCAAACATGAACTCAAGTATCGGTGTCAAATGAATTCCGAGCACTGTGTAATCATTACTTATTTCCTGTTTTCTTAATTCAAATATACCTGAGGCAAGGTGGCATTTGTTAATTACGATCTAAAATCAAATTAACTGTACTCTATCGACGTAGGTAAAATGTGACAGATATTGTTTAAATTGTAGTCTTAATGTTCACAATTTCCGTGTCTTGCGTCCTGAGAATAAGCCGTTAGATAGACATCTATTGGGCTATTTATAGATAGTCATCGATGAAATGGCTGTATGGGCGAGACACGCCATTGTTGTTTTGGGATTTGGGAAGGATGAGTGTGAGCCGTGCTGATGTGTTTACGTTCACGTTGCTTTTTATTTGGGGATTCGGAGGAGTGAATGTTAGTTATGTTATCGAAGTTGTGTTCTTGTAGCTTGTTGTGGGATTTGAGAGTGATAATTGTTAGTCATGGTGGCGGAATTGATTTTTTTTTGCGTTTTAACCATAATGGTTGATTTATAACAGTTTTCTGCATGGCAATGTGGGTGCTTATGGTATTTTCCAGGAATTTTATTTTTAAATTGTTTATGCACCTTGTATTACGCTTAATTATGGACTCGCAGCACTGTGGTTTGACTGTGGTCATTGAAACACAATGTTAGCAGTTAGTAGCCTTGAAGCTGTAGAAAGTAAATTCACTTTTTAAGTTATGAATCAGGTAACCATCCCTGGATAACAAGCATTCATACAAGTTCCAGTGGGTGATTTTTTTCAACAAACCAGTTTTTCATGATGAACATGTATTGTATTAATATGTTAAGTAGTTGGTTCATCGGGTTAGCTTAGATGGTAGGGTGCCGGAGCTTTGTTTTCAGTCTCTGATTCACGCATTATGCAAGAATTTAGAGGGTCACCTACGAATGGGGAGGTGAATTATTGCTACCGATTGGTAACTAGATGGGTGAATTTTGAAAGGACTTAGCATAATAAAAACAAACAAAATACATGCCTTATGGTTTACCGGACGTTAGTTATTCAATGAGTTCAATTGCTGTGTTTTTATCATCAAAGTGGTCATTCATGTGATTCTAAGATTTCAAATACTTGACCTTTTATGGTGAGGCATCGTATTTTGTCAACAGCGTCAGCTTTAGCATCAACAAAACACCTTATAGAACTCTTAATATCGCGGCTGATCTATGTTTTTAGATGTCTAGACATAATTAAGTATTTTGATATTAGTCTGTTCATCGTGATATCTATTTGTTGCGAACTGGCTAGTTTTCATCAATGTGGACATTTTCTATGTGGACTGAACGTTTCTACATAGTGAAGGTGTTGTGCAAGATTAACATGTTTATAATATAATGTTTATAACATGTTTATAAACACGAATATTTCCAACTATTGGCTATAAGGCCATATATACATAGTACTGCTGATTTCCTCAAGTTGCTACGTAATGAAATGGTCTTATTTTTATTACTACCGTTTTTAGTTTATGTATAGTTAAATGGTGTTCGATGGCGTCCAATCATTGGGTTATTTATTTGCCTCGCAATACACAATTACGCATTACCCGATCGAACAGAGCAAAGCTTAATTTACTTCTCAAAATCATTACATTCCGGGAAAGTTGTTGACACAGCAATGCGGTACAACAAATTCTAATTTGAAAATATGCGAGTACTGATCATAATACATGATAAAACCAAACCTATTCAAAGAGTAAATCACAAATAGTCTTTTTATTAGTAAATACTGATACGTGATGAAAAAAACATATCTCATTCTTGAAATGAATTAAAATTTGGCAAAGATGTACAACAATTTCCAGGTTAAGAGCAATATAAGTGGCGCGAAGTTGTTTTATAGTGTTGCTAGAGGTTTGTATCATTATGTTGTCGACTTGCGCGGGTATACTCTCCCTACATTGTTATATTCATCGTGCTCAATAACCGCACATCCAGTGTCCCATCTTCAGCGCTTTTTGTTTCGCAAGTATTGCTTTAGTTCCTGATACAGGATGTACCAACTTTCTTAAATTAAAACGTTTTATTATCATAGTGGTTTGTGTGTTGCATGTGGCACCGTTAAATGTCGCAACGCCGTGAAATGTCGCACTTACCGTTAACGGTAACGTTGCGACCATTAAAGGTATGTGAGACATTTAACGGCGTTGCGACATTTAACGACGTTGTGACATTTTACAGTGCCACAGTGTGGGATATTTATTTTTTTCTGCGTTTCTCCTCATTTCTACATCTTTAGATACAGACACCAAGTGTTCTTATCTTTCTCATTTAATTAGAATGAAACTTAATCAAACTGCTTTTTAGTTGCCTGTATTTATAGTTTTTTATGTGTTCGTCCGTATTAAAAGTGCAATAAACTCTTGCTGACTCATATGAAAACGTACCCGTTAACTTTCAACATTACAATTACCTAAGCATCAAAATTTGAGAAATGGTGCTCTTAAAATCAAATGCCATCAAAATGTAACAAACTATTTCGGTAAAAGGAATTTTTCAGACAATATCTAAAATTGATAGTCGGATGGAATAGTGGACGCAGACTGACGCTTTATTTTACCTTGCGTAGTAATGCAGAAACATTAAAATGAGAGTTCTTGAAGTAAATAACAACAAGTGAATTATATTTTATATCAGTCAACCAATAGCCATACTGGTAATGGGTTGGCAGCGTGAAACTCTCGCTTCAGGTACGTCTTCATACTCGTATTTGTTTAAGACAGTTATCATGTATTTTACCAGGACCTGGCTGCAAATATTCAGTCTAATTGAGATTTTGTTAATTGATGGGAAAATTCGAGTATTCCCATCGGTCATGGCAATATTTCTTCTTTATTCATTTTATTAATAAAAAATGCGATTTTTCAAAATTTGTTTGGAAATCCACCGCGCTGTCAAGGTTTATCGGGCGTAAGTCATTTACAGGTGACAGCCTCATTAAGCAGCGTCTTGCCGATGTTAGAGAAAATACTATAGCGCCGAACAGGCACGGTGTACATTATATTAAATTTCACAGTCGAAATAAATATGCAATGATTATATTAGAAACGCAATATTCTTTATTTTACCATTTATACAGAATCAGCCGTAAGAATTGTGTACGACCCCCGAATCAAACCTCTGATGTACAATAAACCATGAACAAGAAAATTAAATATCCAAACGCAGACATCGTAAGTCGCATTGACTGATGCCAGGTAGATACCGTCAATATCCGGGCTATAGTTAAAATGGTATTTGTCGAACTAGAATATTGGCAAATCTGATGAGTTGCCAATCGGACGAAAGTAATCGGTTATTTCACTACTCTATTAAATACCATTCCATGTTTTGTATTCGGCGTAGGAAATATATTTGCATGCTCCACGCACCGAAGTGGATTTATTCGTTTGTTAATTGATGATTTCTTTAATATAAACGTTTGTAAAAGGATCTTGCATTTTAGATGTTTGCTTCTAATTTATTTCGCATTATTTGTGATTTTCTGAATTTAACTTTTTGTCATTAATTTGTGCTCTTTATGCAAATGAATCACTTAAGATTTGGATCTTTTTTGTAAAAATAAGGAAAGTGCGATTGAGACTGTCATGTCTTATTCTATCTGAAGTTTCTGACATAACAAGTCTGATTATTAAAATCTCTTGGTCAGTTCCGTACATACAAGTGATGCGAAAGATTTCTTGAAATGTGAGTATCATATATTACGTTTTTAAATAACAAAGTTTCACATGGCATTATGGCTTTACTGATACAAAAATTATTTGAGATACAAAACATCGTTTAATTCATGTACACGTTTTGAAACTGAACATACAATTTATCTTTGGTTTCATACACCATTCTTTGCTTCTTCCAATTCTGAAAACCTCTCTGAAAATTCGATATAAAATAATAAAATACGTTCATGCAACATGTCGATTGTTCGTATTAAACAGTCAAAATTTCTATATCCCGATGTATTTTTGAATGTCAAATATCGGTATAAAAGCTCTTCCTCTGACAGTCTATCGCTTAAGATGTTTTAAAAGAAAGACATTTGTGAAATGTAAAGCCTTTTTCTTTAACCTTCATGTCTGTGTTATTTTTCATCTTATTTGATTCATAGAAGGTTACGTTTTTGATTTCAGTCTTGAAAAGCATTCCTCATTAAAATTCATAGGAAAATGATAAAAATGAGACTCTAAAATCGTTTTTGAATGACACCAAAGTCTTAAATCTATCATTTCTGAAGTTCTCGATATTAAAGATTTACATGTTTCAAGCTGGATGAAGTCAGCGTCTCGCATAGACACAAACTGTGAGCAACACTCGCTTAATATGGAGTTTACAGTGACAAAATTTTCTATTGGAAAAAATAACAAATAAGTTGTACAGGTTTTTTGTTTGAGTTAGTGATAAACTGTTACAAATTGTGTTGTGATCTACGTAGAAATTTATTCACGATGACTGTTATTGAGATGTTGTTACGTTATTGTCTGATTCTGTGGACAGTTATATCAGGTATGTATGTTAAAAGTGTTAATTTTCTTTTCATTTTTTAAGCTCGCAAACATATATACTGTTCCGCAAAAGAAACGCATTAGTTAAAATTTTGGAAAATACAAAATAATCAAATAAAACATTTATTTATATTTCTATTATGACATTAGACAATTAAAACAAGTCGGCACTAAATTATTCATACTTGTCATTAATAAATAAAATTAACGTATTATAAAGAAAGTTGAAAAAGTGACACTATAACATATATGCTAGTATTGTGCGTTTCTTTTTCGTTTAAGTGTATACACTTAATAGATTGTCATTAGAACCCTCATTTTATTATGCATCCACTCTACTCTGAATTTTATATGTTTTTGTTAATATGTAGGCGGCTATTGAACAATCTTTATATCATAAGAATAATATGTAATTAAATCCTGAGTAAATTCAATCACCTGGGAAATCGTAAATAAATGTTATAGTCATGTAAGAAATTTTAGCAATAATATAGGACTTCATTGATAAATTAAACACATTACATTTGAACGATTGGTAAATTACAAGGTTTACACGTACTTTATTATAAATAATTATGTTTTCTATGCCAGTTTCTTTGTTCATGTAATAGGAATATTGAATATATAGATATCATTATCAGTATTACCATAATTCATTATTATCACAGACGTATGCGCACCTTACTGACCTATGGTTTGATATTATAATAATTCACAATTTATTGAACGTTAATAACTGCATTACATGTCAAGTGCGCGCTTAATTTGCTTTAAACAATAAATAATCGAAATAATTCAACAACAAATATACAACAATTTGTGTATATTGTACAAAAAATGAAAGTAAATTATTTCATTAGTATTTTTTTAATGCTTCTTAGTAATTACTATTCGGTGTCAAACCGTGTTGATTTGTACATATGATTCTTGAAGTGTAGTTTAAAATCCATTACAGTCACTAAATTAATGTTAGTATGACTCAATTTCTCAACGCTTGAAGTTTTGATACTTTTTCTTCGTCGTCATCATTAAAATTATATTGCTGTCTGAATAAAATACTTAATTTGAAATGTTGCTGTAATTTTACAGCGTCGCACGATCGAGTTAAATTCTATTGTACCATGATCAGCTTATCAGTAAAAATGAGCTGTAAATTGAATGCATTATTCTTAATCACGTCAGGAGAAATTTCATTGCGGCAATAGTTAGGACCCCCAATATTTATTGCGCGATATAACACTATGTTTAGTTCAATACAAATTACTTGCACATAACGGATAGACAATGGTATTGATGAACTTGCCAATATCTGTCTTAAACATTGATGTAAATATATGACGCTTTGTCTTAATCACAGTGTTTGAGATGTCTTGGAATTCTGACAAATAGTCGTGTTTACTTTTCATCCCACAGAACACAAGTTTTATTCCAACGCAAACATGTGTTATACAGCATTTCCATCAAACGGACGCTAATCCTGGTTCACTAGGCGCTTTCAGGCCTTTAATGAGTGTTCACCAAGACATGGCGCACGTGCATAATATATATTTTACCCTGAAGACGTGTTTAACATCAATGCGTACTAATTGCATTGTTAATAATGATTTAATCAGATCGATAACGCCAGTAATTGATCCTTATTGAGTTTAATCATTTTCACTAAGACACAAGTCATTTATCACGAGTGAGTTAAAGTAGAGATGTGAACACGCCTCAATACGTTCAAATTACAGCAAGATTCATTTAAACAAGACATCAACAGCATCGATCTTTCACAGATTTTTCCAGCCTGGAGTATAACGAACTGGAAACTACAACTATAAACGTACACAACAGCTCTATTCCCACGTGTTTCCATAAAAGAACCGATTTGATTATAAATATAGAATCTTGGATCATAGATCAATTAATAAATTGACTTGACGGCTTTAAAAACACAACTTTGAGAATCAAATGAAGATTCCATTTGGTCCGATTTGTTTACGTTAAAGGACACAAACAAATTACTCTTTTATCATAAATTCACTGACAAAACAATCATAATTAATTAAATGTTCTCATTTTAAACCATTTTTAAACACGGAGGGGTAGAAGATCAAATATGTTTCTCCAAGTCAGTCACAAAAAATGCAACACGTTTAAAATCTTGCGTTTTGAAGCTTTAAATATATTTTGATTCTATTTAATTTATTAAGAGCGTTACATATTTACAAGTCAAATAAATGTTTTATTATATCTTTCAAATAGGAGACGAAATTGAAATATGTATGCACCTTAGTAATTAATCAATTATTAACCATTATTATATTACATCATAAATACAATTATTATTCTTGATAATTCATTATTAATCATTATTATATTATATCGTTAATAAAATTATCGTTCTTGCTCTGTTATTATTTTATCATATTTTTTTTTACTTTTTTGCCTTTGTTTTGTGAACTAATACAACATAACAGTCGTGCAAATAAATAACCGCACTTGTTTCAGAAAGTATTACCAATACAATTACTTGTATTATGATACGAAATATGTATCAATACCTTAGTATACAGATAATCTTAATTAAAGTTTAGGATTAAGGATATAACACAGAAGTGTAGCATACTTTTTGCTTTTGTTTTAAGAACAATTACAATAAGCCATATTTGTAGCTCTCTATCTATCTTGAACTATATTTAAATATTTCTTTTTTCGTCTTGTTTGTTCAAAGATCATTTTTTATCATAACGAATATTGTGTACATGTATCAAAAAACTATTCCGAATAATCTTTGAAACTTTATAAAACTTTTAAACATTTACAAACTTGTTGGTTACTCTCATGTACCGTATACCAGTAACAGTAAAAACGAAACCATAAATTATTAAACGCACGTAAGAAATGAACAAAACACGTTTGCCATTCCGTATTTAGATGTATCCCCAATTTGTAGGGCGAGCTTGTGTACAACTATTTAGATCAATGACACGACACTTAGTTCTAATGTGATTGATGTTTTGAATAGCGAACTGTAAGCAGATGCTTTACAAAAAAGAACAAAAAACCCTCTTGAACAGATGAACTACAGACTCCAAAAATACATGCTTGCTCCGAACATGGTTAGAACAAGCATTCTAGAAACATTCGTCTTTAAATTGGTACACACGAGCTGTTAAATAGCAAAATTATCGCACTATTACTTTTTTTTATTTTTTACTTTGTATTATACCATTTGTTACATGTATCAAAACAACAAATACAGTCTTGTTCACTGGTTAATTAATGCTCTACGATACAATTATACCTCTTATCACAATATTATATGTTCAGAGTGTAAAATAAACTGTTCAAACTGTTTAACTGTTTTCTATTTTAATGTCACGGAATAAATTAATTACAGCACTGAATTCAAATTTGAGTCTTTTCATAAAATGTATTGTTTATATATTTGACGGCAAAGTGAGGTTACAAATAAATATATCCGCAATTATTCATTGGAAAAATGTTGTTGGGTTAACATATAACCATCGTAATTACAAAACATTACACTACTTTACAAATATTATTAAAAAGTATCCCTATGTAAAATGTATTTTACGGATACCCGGCCAACCGAGTTTGTATTTTTGTATTTTTTCCCTTCAACCCTGAACTTTCAAAAGTTTCTAACCTTAAACATGAATATTTTTTCCAACATAAGTCTTTGTTCTTGTGTCTATCCCTACTTAAAATATTACTTAAAAATGTATGAAAATGTATATGCGCATCATATCTAGGCTAATTTCGATCACCAGCATAGTCATTTCTGACACTCATGAATTATTGCCCCTGCTTAAGCAAAACTGACGAAATAAACCTCTTCCGCTAACTAAGTTGAGCAGTTTTCATTCATTCTTCACCGGATAATTTCGACGTGGAAATTTGTGACAATTGACACTTTTGTCCATGATACAAAGATTGTTATGATGACCTTGTATGAATGAGATTTTTTGTAGTTCACTAGGTTATAGTATGATTATGTGTTTATGCTTAATCATCATTTTGTGGTTAGAAAAAAATCTAATCATCAATAGCCCATTGTAAATATGACTGACCTAAAAACGTGGCTGAACCAATTAATGTCGTATGAATGTCTGTTAATTGTATTATCGACCTAATTGAGTATAAACCAGATTGCATTAATAATTATGAATTATTTACTACTTTGTTACAAGATCTGCCTTTTCTACGCGCTCATTCATTGATAATTATATGGCAAACAACATTGCATTAAAGTTACATTTCATAACAAAAATAACAGTACATTATCTGAATGTACAATCGTTCACTTTGGATGTCTTAGTCCGAAGGTTTTAAACAGTTGTTTTAGGAAAAGACTACATGCTGTATTGCCTTTTGTTGAAGTCATAATCCTGAAAAATATTCATTCAGTGGTTAAACATGTACGTATTGCCTTCAAAGCTGGCTTAATACCCAAGAATTAAGAAGATAAATGTATATGGAATACTATTTCATGATCAAGTGACAGAACAGGGGTAGTACAGAGGTATCAGTGGGCGTCTGGTTATGGTCTCTTACCGCTGTGAGTTCGAATCCTAATCAGAACAAAATTTACTGTATAAATATACTGTCCGGCTAGCTTACAAAAGGCAGGTGGTTCTACCTAGATATACGCCCGGGGATCTTCCTCCACAGTTAAAGCTGGAAACTCGCCACATGACCCTGACTGTTGGTACCCCAGAGAAACCCCAGAGGAAAAAAATGACAGTACCAATGCATGTACAGTTTTTTTAATAATTCATTTTGTCGCTATGATCGCAAACATTTGGATGAAAACATTTTACCCAATTTTTTGTGTATTTGTTATAGGTATAGAAAGCAATCGTGAAACAAAACACGTGAATGTATCCAATATCTCTTATATTATTGTAATCAAAATTACTTCATAAGTTTGTTCTTCGTGTGCCTCTAATAAAAAATACCAACTCTGAAAATAGTCAGATGCGAGACCAAATTTTTATAAAATATATAAATTATATATATATACAGTGCATTATCTCCAAATCAACACCTTTTGGGAGAAGTAAACTTTTGTTGTTGTTGAGGTCTAGAGAAGATAAATTAATTGTTAAATCGTACAGTGGCAGACAATCGTGCTGTTATTGAAGGGAGGTTGTTGCTCAAGAGAGGACAGCTTTGGAGATGTTGCACTATATTTTCATTTGGACTGATTGCGCATACAAAAAGTTTAGAACACCCACAGCATGTACCATCAATACTATCTGCGACAAAATGTAAAAATCAACTCATTGTTAGACAGTGCAAAAACCACTAAAAACAACACAACCACATGCGCCATACTTTGTGCTTAAAAATTGTATCATATATGACAAAATCTGTCATTTTGCTAATACAAAACTTAATGAAAAAATGGGTTCAATTTCTGCTACAGACGAGTTTCTTAAGAACTTTCCTTATCACTTCCTGCTTGCCGTGAAATATGACATAGATAATTAACATCAATAATTAAAACTTGCTACACAATTAACTGCTGCATGAATAAATACTGTAGTCCTAAGCGCGATGACCTAAAGACTACAAGAGCTCGCTAATCCAGTATATATTCAGAACGCGCACAGTCAGGACTGTGAAATTCAACTCCAATTTATGTCAATCCGGCACCGCCTCATTAGCCATATTTTGTTTGTTTCAGTTGATGGCTTAACCATAAAATACTAGTTTAGCACTCACGCGTGGAACTTCA
The DNA here is from genome assembly GCA_008271625.1 of Lutraria rhynchaena. Taxonomy (NCBI): domain Eukaryota; kingdom Metazoa; phylum Mollusca; class Bivalvia; order Venerida; family Mactridae; genus Lutraria; species Lutraria rhynchaena. Next base: position 1,834,707 of record VIBL01000039.1, read on the forward strand.
TAATCTTTGAATATTATTGGTTTGGTCACGTGATCAAGCGGTAAATCACTCATCAGATGCTGGGATATTGAGTGAACACGTAATTATATCTGAAATGTCTAGTTAGAACAGTATATACATAGACTTTAACTATAAATGCTATGCTTCGTGTAAAAATCTTTCAGACTATTTCGGCAGGAATTAAATTCCCTTTGGGTGTCATAAACTAGTGTTCGTGTGTTTATCTCATAACAAGACATATGTTCCATACATCATTGTAATTGAAAACTGACAATTTAGCAAGAAAGAGACCGATTTTCAATTACGTATATATGACGTTTAGTTGCTAGACTAAAACTACTTACTATCTCAATCCGGAGAGCCCTGGTCATTGGTCACAGGGAATTAAGTTTTCCATGCAAAACAGCCATAAAATGAACTAAAGTGTGCCGCTATGATCATTGTAAGATAGTTTGGGACCACTGTAAAGCATTATTTCTCTTGTTCCACATTCGCAACTCTCTAGCGCTAGTCAGAATGTGTCAAATGTTAAGCATGTTTTTTTTTAAATGGGCAAGAATTCATGTACTTAACAACCAAGCAATTCAAGAATTGAACGCCGAGGGTAACCCATAATCCCATGTCATACACATTGTCAGACATTTGGCTATGACATCCATGTCACAAAATTATTATGGCTATATTTTATCTGAATTAGTGTATATGTAAGGATTACTAATGGGATAACCCACACACATTTCTACCTTACCAAACATAAGACCTTCCACCAAACAACTGAGGACCTAACATGGTCACTCGCAGTGTACCGCCATGGAACAGTCAGTTGCAAAGCCACAGAATGGGGGATACACTAGTTTTTCGTGCCCAGACTCGCCCTTTCTTAAACACACATAAACGCAAATACCCATTACGCGTGGACTCCTAAATATGTAGTTTGCGCGAGCGATACAACCTCGCATGTTCTCAGAACCCCGATAAAGTTTATCTTAATTGAATTTTATATACATTTTATTTACATCCTTGTTCTAACCAGTAGCTTTTGATAAGGACATTAAAGATAGAAGAAGTTACATTTTATGAAATTAAGCACTGCTGTGATACTTGAATGATTCAATTTCCATCGAGAGAACTATCATGCAACATGATTTTTGTGCATAACGCATACTTTTTTAAGTCATAATAACAAGCCACTGTTGTGAAGGATAATTTTGACACGCTGGGGATTTAGCGTGAAAACATATGTTAGACAGTGAACGATACCGGACTGTAGACATTTTGACAGATATTTAAGATTATCTTTAGTTTGAATATTAAATCATTAGTCAGAAATTTCGTGCCGAGGAATTCGTTAGTCTCGGACTCCTTAGACTGCGGGACAACTTGCATGTCAAAATGTGTAATTTAGACTGCGGGACAACTTGCATGTCAAAATGTGTAATTTAGACTGCGGGACAACTTGCATGTCAAAATGTGTAATTTAGACTGCGGGACAACTTGCATGTCAAAATGTGTAATTTAGACTTCGGGACAACTTGCATGTCAAAATGTGTAATTTAGACTGCGGGACAACTTGCATGTCAAAATGTGTAATTTAGACTGCGGGACAACTTGCATGTCAAAATGTGTAATTTAGACTGCAAAACTTAAGAATTTGTTATCCCCCTGTGTAGGGTCACTGTCCTCTCGTGTTGGCGACTGCGATTCAGTAAATGATGACTCTGACAAATGAATCAACATTATAATTTAAAACTGAAACGTTTTAAGCTAATGCAACTTTCTACGGTCTCCGGCGAAGCCTCTGTAGGACTATGCAAGTTGCATAAATGCATTTCTACGTTAGTTTTCTCATTCACACTTTTGACATTTATCAAGAGTCATGTGTTAATTACTACGTCCGGGGATTAATTCTAATTGAATATTAATGTGTACAACAAATAACAATATTTCATTCAATGATAACGAATCTTTTACATTTAATCTGGTGTTACGGGAACATTGAGTGTCTTTTGTTTTATACAACACGACATATAACTGTTTGTACGGTTACAATGCCATCTCCAATGACTCCTAGATTAGCCACAAGACGATGGCGCTATGCATTTATGCATTAATGAACATTGCTATCTCACAATTAGTGTTGATATGTCTTGTGCTATCAAACTAATTGTGTTTATGTGTTCGCAGATTTTCGACATGACTGCAATTCATCTCAATTTCTGTTTATTAACGTTTCATTACTGTGACAGATATAGTGTATCGTTTACAACTCGCTACAGACATTGCCTTGGTTAATAGTGCCGCTTTATTGTGGCATGTTTGGTTCCTTTCATTTATTTGATGAGTGAGATGCTTACATTCTTGCATCTGTCTACCAGCTCTAATCTAATTAATGTTTCCCGAACAATATGCGTCTTCTATTGACAAACGTAACCTGTAAGCAAGTGAAAAGTGCAGAGACGGGGGTAAACAGTAATAGTGTTCATTGGTTATGTCATATCTAATTTCTGACTGTAAATTTTATTTAGTATAAATACTAATAAATAATACATGACACATATTTAATTAGGCTTTGAAGATGGCGATTTCCGATAGTGACGAATCTGTTAAATTGGATGTATCATGTTTTCTTGTAAAGACAATTGAAGCATATGGAAGAAAGAAATAAAATCGCGTCGTTAATTCAATTTACAAGTCATTCGTACGTATAAAAAGGATGAACACATTTTAAATACATTTATTAACTATTGTTGGGACTGACAGCTGTAATTTAATCAATAGCACCATTGTCCCTATATGTAAACATTGGGTAGGATTAGAAATGGTCTGCTCCAGATGTAACTACTCTTTAGAAAAAATGAAATTGATAGTGGAACTTCACTTAAATTGAATTTAAGTATGTTTTGTTTCACTAGATAATTTAACTTAATGTCAATTTCATTTCCCCCTTTACACAGTCTGCAGAAATTAGAAGAAAAACATAGCGGCATCAATTCTAAAACATAAATTAGTCACTCCTCGTGCACCAAAAGACCTTTTAATTCAACCCCGGCTTGCACTAAAACAAAAACAGTCTGTCAAGTTTACACCAGAAAACATGGCTGTTACATGAACTCTTCTATGTATTTTACAATATTAGTTAAATACGAATTCATTCTTTGGTCGTGTTTAATTTGCGGTAAATTAGGACTATCTTAATTAACTTCATTCATGTCAGACGAATTTATCTATTTCAATACAGTTCGCGGAGTAATTCACATGGCCTCTGTCAATAAGGAACGCTATCACGGACGATAAGAATGAGCGAACATAAATCGCGTCAAAGAAATATCGATATATGAGGCTCGTCCCAAAAGTATTGCGACATTTGATACCTTTGATGTCAATAGTTGATGCTTGAGTGTAAATGTCGCTAGTGCAAAAGTAATATGTGACATTTCCAATATTTCCAATGTATGGTAATTTTTTTCTTTGCTACAATCCTTGTTATTTTAATTTATGATATAATTTTTGTCAGTTAAATGTAATCATGGGCTGTTCTTTCATTACAACACTTTTATATTTTGTAGTAATTGCCTTGACAAACGCTGTTAGCTATATTCCATATGTTAATATAATATAATTGAACGACCCTCATGTAGAGCATATGTTGTCTAGGAAGCAATATGATAAATTGTATTTTGATTATAAACCATGTTTGTCATTAATTATTATTTATTGGACAAGTTAGCCAGAATAATCTGAGGTTGGGAAACCAAGAGTTTTTAAAATTAAGTTAGAAATGGAATAAAATGATACATGTTGTACAGATATACATTAAACTTGTTGTTTTATGGACTAGTACTTACCACGTACGTAACTTTAATTCTGGGTTTGTCGTCATCAGCCGTTGATAAAATCAAGTTAATATGATATTAAAAGAACGAATCATGGCGTATTTAAGTTGATTAAAGTTCTTTGTAAATTTGATGAAATTAATAATCAAAGTTCTTGTAGAACTAGAAATAAGCACTGGCAACAGGTTAAAAGATATTTCCGATACATGGCCGCACGCTGAATAAACCAATATCGCTGTATAATTAATAAAGATAACGAGGGCGGCGTGATATTTTGATGTGAGGGCTAATTAGATTATAGATATTCTAAAAACTGGATAGTAATTAGTTTGATAACATATACGCCATCAGAGAGTGATGTAAATAATCGTCGATGTCATAAAAAAGATGAATTTCATTATGCCGATAACTGATCAAATAATCAAATTGTATTGACACAAAGACGATGCATTCGGTGTTTTAGAGGCTTCAAAATTGTGTGAGATTCTGAAGTTATCAATTTATTGTATTAGCCAAAGACGACGTGTGTTTTGAAAACAGTACAATTCGTTAACAGGGATCATTCCCATAAAACTCCCCCCAGCCTGTTAGAACAGTCAGCGATGATCAAGACTGTACGAGACACGGTTAATCCAAATATTTAGAAAGACAAATTGGTGGCATTTGTAACAAACAAATTGACATGGGATAGCAGGCTGATGTTGACCGGTAGGCAAGGAACATTCCAATTAAAAATACAAACATTTCTGCGCATTGAATAATTCAAACAAGCAAACAAACAAACAAACAAGCAAGCAAGCAAGCAAACAAACAAACAAACAAACAAACAACTCTCAGAAGGCATGTTGGTGGTACCATACGTTGAAGGTTAATCGGTGGGTACGCGAATCAGCATGAAGCAGGTAAATTAATTGGCGGAAAAAAAACAAAGTGTGATAATAATAATCATCTTCTACCGCCACTTTCTGACTTGTTGTCAACACATTTAAAGTTAACCGATCCCAAACATACATGTACATGTTGGAAACACAACTTCAGTCCGTTTGCTCTCTAATTTTGAAAAACAAAACATTAGGTCATTATCTCCAACCTGTTAAAATGTAATGTTACGCAAACATTTTGCATGTTGGTTTTGGAAAAAAAAATCACATTTGATCTCTTTGATGATTAAACATAATTGATTAAAAACAGCGTTGTTGCATGTCCATGCTACAACCAAAAAGGACTTTGGAAGTCGGTGATGCTCGAAAAAGACATCAATTCGTCGAGTGTGATATTATATAACCATATTTCACTTGGAAATTCTTTCGTGTTCACGGTCCGCTAGTTCAGTTGCATTCACAAGGATGTTTTCCGTTCCCAATTAATGTTTTTTTCTCTCCATATGTTCTGTAATGTCGTTCTACACAATGTCTTGTTCTTCATCTGTAGTGTAGAAGCTGTGTGAGCGACATTTAGCAATGCTTCAGAGGGACTTGACTCCATATTTGATTTATAATTTATGAAGATAAGTATTTTGGGAGAGTGTATAGCATCAGTATATTAAAAATTCAATTCGAAAAATCACTATAATGAAAACTTATTAAAAGTCACTCACTTCATGAGTCATTTCATTAATATAGTCGTTAAATTTGCTGTGAGTATAGTGCTTGTTAATTCAGACTTAATCGTAGCGTACACGTCTGTAGAATTAACAAAAAATGAACAAAACACTAGATACAAGTAATTCTTGAATTTACTTCTAACTAGAATTACTACCAAATCGAAGGAATTTTCATGCTTTAAGGAGGAAACAATTAAATCTCGAATCTAGTACGCACTAGTTTCCGAATCTTTTGAACTGTGTGTTTAGATATAAAGTTCATTTGGTACATTCTGTTTTTGGATAAACAAGTAAATCACTGTTGTTTGATACCTTCGTTGACAGATATTGTTTCGAACGTACATGGTATTTAGATATTGGTAACACTATCAGTTTATCTTACCAAAAGCGATGTTTAGACGTTAATTTGATATTAATTATTACATTTTGTTAATAGGGTTTAGGTGTTGGTGCGTGCACCTAAAACTTTCACGTCAAATATGGTCTTTCAAGACTCCTTTTTAATGCGTACATTGCATTGTTTGGACCGGTTTAAATTGTCAATAATAAACGCCCACAATCAAACTTTACACGCAGAAGTTAAAATAAATCGTGCATCTTTAGGTTACTTACGTTTGATTAATAGTTAATTATTCTAGGACAAGAATTTAGATGTTGAGAACGAGGTTTGCTATCAATTTCGGAGTTATAGTAAATTGATTTTAGGAGAATTTGAGTGTGTTGCGATATGAGACAGTGGGCGTTGTAAATTGCAGTTCTGAATTTGATCGTCTGTTGACAATAGGAAGAACTAAAAACATCAACATAAAGATCTGTATGTATTATTGTCTCTCATGCGAAAAGGGGCTCGTCTATACTTTGTTAGGACTCGTCTATACTTTGTTAGGACTCGTCTATACTTTGTTAGGACACGTCTATACTTTGTTAGGACACCTCTATACTTTGTTAGGACACCTCTATACTTTGTTAGGACACGTCTATACTTTGTTAGGACACGTCTATACTTTGTTAGGACACGTCTATACTTTGTTAGGACACGTCTATACTTTGTTAGGACTCGTCTATACTTTGCTAGGACACGTCTATACTTTGTTAGGACACGTCTATACTTTGTTAGGACTCGTCTATACTTTGTTAGGACACGTCTATACTTTGTTAGGACACGTCTATACTTTGCTAGGACACCTCTATACTTTGCTAGGACTCGTCTATACTTTGTTAGGACACGTCTATACTTTGTTAGGACACGTCTATACTTTGCTAGGACACCTCTATACTTTGTTAGGACACGTCTATACTTTGTTAGGACACGTCTATACTTTGTTAGGACACGTCTATACTTTGTTAGGACACGTCTATACTTTGTTAGGACACGTCTATACTTTGTTAGGACACGTCTATACTTTGTTAGGACACGTCTATACTTTGCTAGGACTCGTCTATACTTTGTTGTTCATATACACTCGATAGTTCTCTGATTTCAGAAATATTTTCGATTTAGATATCCATTCTCTATATTTACACACGAGCCACTACGATGATCAATTCAGACCTGCTTGAATTAACTGTTATGCGTTTTGTGGCAAATTCTCATATTTGATAGACAGCAACACGTGTGTCAATATTTCATTTATAATTTGACAAATCCATAGACATCAGGGCACAACTGTCATACAAGGAAAATTGATCACACATTTTGAATATGTATGGTGCACCATTTCTCATTATTTAGTTTCATTAGAATGCCGCTAGGTCCTGGTTTAACGTCGCCAATTTGAAATCATTGTCGTACAAAGCAGTAAATTGTAATTGCGATCTAATCTGAAACACATTTTAGGATCTAGAATACAGGGAGCTCGGGCTAAACTGTATTTTGCACCAACATAATCAAATCACCCTGATATATCTGAATAATTGTTCTTTAATTTCTTGGTAAGACACATTGAAGACGGGGAAGCCGGGCTTGGACAAATACAGATATTTCACAAAAGTGCAATCACGGTATAGGCTCATGGTGGGTAACTGTCACAGAGTCTTTTACACAAACTGAGTTACTTCTACGATATCTTTTCTATGTATCTAACGTTTCACCAATTTGGTGACATTTTGGTGACATTTGTAGAACTATCGACTCCTGTACGCTTGCTGGACAGCTTCCTCACATGTGAAATTTGTCTCCTCCCGAATGGGATTCGTACTCACAGCGGTCAAGGACCATTAATTACTGTTCAGAGACTTTAACCACTTGACTACGAAGGCCTGACATTAATTGATATTTTTTGTGCTCAGTTGTACAGATTTCTGGCAATTATTCAGATACTTCTGAAGTGGTATCCATACTAGAGATGTCATATTCAATTCGGTGAATCATATTATGTCAAAACAACGGATGAATTAATTATCAATTAATATTTTAGATAGTATCAAATGTCATAATGATTAAGTATTACATGAAATGTAACATTTTTTAAAACTTTTTATGAGCCATTCAAACTCATAATTATTGACACACATTTTTGTTTGGTATCATTTCTCTTGGTGAAAAATGAAAACTCATCATTTTCTTTGAATAAATAGTTCACCAGTTTATATATTACATATATGTACGAGATAAACATTATATTCTTTGAAAAAGGCATTCGTTAAACAGAAAGTAATAATTTTGTCTACAGTTATGGATATATAAATAAATATTTCCTAAGACATCTGAATGCAAGGAATATTATTAATATATCTGAAAGTGATATTGCCGAACATTTTTTATAGAAAATATATATGTCTGTAAGCTGCCTTATGAAATTCGCTGGAAAGGAATTCTAGACAAACTGTTGATAAGTTACCACAATAAATACGATAATTTTAACAAATACACATTGACAATTAAACTCTACACAGAGAACGATGTTTAACAACATGCAATAGTCCCCGAACAACCAATCGGTAAAGTCTGAAAAATGTGAGTGAATGTGAATGCTTTAGGAGTTTATAATAAACTAATAATGTGAATCAATTTGATTCATCGAGTTCATGAGCTTTGATTGAAAACCTGCTAATTAAACATTTAGAAGAATTATCTCTTTATTGAACTTATTTACTTGTTCGAAACAATGATAATAATATTGGTCTTGAAGACAATGGAATCAACGACAATAACGTTGATAATGATGATGGCGGTGATGATGGTAATGATGACAGTTATAATTATGATGGTGATGGTGATAACATATACACAAACCAGACATTGTTGCGATGAAAATAAATAAGAACAACAAAATATTACTGTAATTATTTGGTTTGTAAGCAATCAATATCAAGTTTCACAAAGCCAGGGCTACATACTAAACATCAACAGTTTCGAGTACAAGAAAAACTTGATAAAAGCTCATGGTATAAACAAAGGCAAACGACAGAGGACTTGAAGTGAGTTACATAGGAAATTGAAATTCAAAAACGAAAGGTTGATAAAGTGAGTACAGTATCAGAATTACAGCTCGGGTTTTATTACCACGTGTGATCAATGTGGCATTGAGGAAATATAATTAACCCTTGTATGCCGTCAGACTAGGTGTTTCTATCTCGTATAACGAAATAAGCCCGGCACACTGATCCCAGTTTCTTTGGATATAATTCAGTTTGTGTGTCTGATTTATCCAATAAAACATGACTCATCAGTTAACTCTAGGTGTCATTGTTTTCATCAGTCCAAGCGGAGAATACATGAGAAGCACACAATCATAGTATTCATTATCTCTTAACTTATTTAAATCATCTAAAACTTGGCTTGTAGCCACAACAATCCGTATTAATGATGTTAGTTATATTGGACAATGCGTTATATGCACCCAGCCTCTTGTTGCCCTGGAATAGAAGTGGTCAGAAACACCCAGATCGGTGACCCATTTGCAATTTTAACAAAAAATATGGAATAATCTGAGGGTTTAAATGCTCCAATACTCCCCGGGACGACCATACCAACCACGTGTTTTCTGAGTTACGGTCTCACAGGGGCCTACCGAGAATCTTCATTTGGTTAAGGTCCCGTTGATCAGCAGCAAATTAAAAGAAAACAAACGAGCGGCCAAAACAATTTGTGCTTTTATCTTGACGATATGGAGAGATCGCTGTGTTCTGCCATAATTCTAATGTTAGCGTTTATATCACACTATGTTTAAAGCACTGAAAGCACAGTGAGTGCATTTAAATGTTTATCAAACTTCCAACTCCATTTTGACTACGTTTACTCTATATAAACGTGAATTACATGCGCCAAAAATATTGAGTACTTAAGTAAATCCGCAATTTTGATGATTTTTGTAGAATACTTACGCCTGTAAACATATTTTTTGCGTGTGCTAATTTAGAAAGAATATGATTGTTATCATATTATATATTGTACCTTACCGGTCAGAACTTGTAAGTAATTGAAGTGTATTATAAAATGGAACCATATTCAGAACAAGAAGTGAAGTTATTTCAGAACATAACTTGATCAGGAAATATTGTTCAGTTAGTTCTACCAGTTTGTAGAATTTGCATTTTGCCATCACGACTGTATGCAATGTTAACAACCACGAAGAAATGACATTCAGGCTCCCGCTTCATTACTCTACATGGATAACTGTTTGAAAACTGATTTAAAATCAGCTATGTTTATTTTAAATCATTGTTTTCGTGACTAGGAAAGTTAAAATTGACACAGAAACTCATAGAATCCTCAAATAATATCGTCCCATGGGAGACAAAATATACATGTCTAATGACATGTAATGCTTCAACCATGAGAACAAAGAAATCATGTTTAAACAATCCCACCATAGGAGGTCCGCAATTATGACTGTTCAATAAGACAATTGAATTTTCAAGCTTGTGTGCGAACGAGGATTTTACGTCAAAACTTCAACACATTTTTGGTTGGAAATTTTGTGTCGATATTTCGTCTGGATATTTGTTCAAGACGTTTCTACAGCCCATACGTTAAACCATGCACACCTGTAAAAGATGGGAGATAACATACTCCAGTAGGTGTATATAACATAGGCCCTTTTTTATGGAATTGTATACAACTCGTAGTAGATCGTCAACGTGTGAATGCGTAACTGAATTGCCGCGTTGATTTCAAATCTTTGATGCTGTACATACATAAATTCCACGGCAAAAACGTTTAAAGTTTAAATTAATTACTTAGAATGCAACACCTTTATATACACATGTTTTATTGATAATTAAGTATTAAGCCGTGATAAATGTTTACATATACATATATACATTGAAATGTGGAACATACAATAAATTAATTCAAACAATATTAACTATTATGACAAAAATAATGCTTGATAAGAAATCAAACGATATTACATAAAACGTTCCTAATTAGAAAAATAGCTCTAGTTTTACATTTTGAATATTCAACTACAAAAAATACGACATTTAAAGGAGAGTTCAATTGAATAAGCTAAGGATTTATATATTTTTTTTATGTTCACTTTTTGCCTTGATTATATTATGATGTACCGTAACATTGATACTGACACAAAGTTGTCACAGTGAACGGCATGCACTATTCTATATCCTAAAACATCTGACGATGATTCTAATTAAAGTTGTAATAGATTCAGGAGTTAATCAGTAATTCAGTAATTTAAAATTGAAATTTCTATTTTTAGACAGAGTTTAATTAGTAACGGAATTAAAATATTAAATTTGATACCCAAACACACCTACTAATATCGCATGTCAATTATTAATTACACATGACGTCTTAATGAACATTTCTTTGATCGTAAGCTTGTCGTGAACCAGTTACAACATTCCCAACACGTAGAAGGCGTACACTGATATTGAAGGACATGATACGAAACTTAAAGTAGACAATATACACAGATATTTTCTTGAATGAAGAAAGTGCAAACGATTTATGAAATGAATAGAAAGCAATTGAAAATGTATGTAAACAATTTCAACAATCGATAGGTATAACATGTCAGCTGGGTTCATTTACAATACCAAATGCACTCAATGTTTAACATGTTACAGACCTAAGGAGTGCTGTATTGAAATTTCTCCGATGAATTATGACTACGTATGCTTCCAATGAGCAGACATACCAAATCAATTAATCGACCTTTAACGATAATCGATATTGTAATCTCAGCATCGATGATGTTTTGTAACAGAACCATGAGAGTCAAGTAAAATTGTTGGCAATATAATTTTAGAAACAATTGTCAGACTATGAATTATCATGATTGGTCAAATAATGCACACTGGACAAAAAATACAAACGTACGAGTAGGAGCGTGTTTGGACTATAAGATTTAAATGAATCGTAACTATCTAGATCCATAACGCATAATGCGTTTGTGTATTATGTGAATGAAAAATATTTGAATCCTCATCGTCACAACCACTGATATGATAGACTTGCGCTGGTTAATATGAGTGGAGTATACAACTCTAAGACAAGAACTATGTGCATATGTCATTTATTTTAAATGATAACATAAGCATATAATAGACACCAAATAATGGATGATTCAACACACATATTGGTGGGGCAAATACAGTAAAACCATAAAGGGCCTGGACTCAAAGTCATTTATCTGCGCTAAACAATATCCGTTGAACCAAAAGGAAATTAATCAAAAATACATCACAACTAGAGAGGCGGTCAGTTGGAAATAACACTAATTGTAAAGGATATATATTTGGGTTATTAAGAAATCAAATGAAGAAGATGGTTAAACTGCTATATGACAAAATACTGTACACTGATTCAATAAGACAAAATGTACGAGACAAGTGTAACAACAGTTGCGCAGCCCGAGAATATTACAATAAATGCTTGGTGCTTTTACCAGTTTGACAGCTTGTCTGAATACAACATTAAAATGCATGACTTTTTAAAATCCGATTACATACAGACGTTTACCTAGACTTGCTCATTGATATAGAGCGTACAGAAAATAAAATACGAATATATATTATAGAAGGCCATTATATTACTATCTACACGCACGTCGGCTTGTTGTTTTTGGACATGGTGGCTCCAGGTTGCCCTGTGTTGTGTTAATATCTACACTAGCACAGACGCTAATATCTTGTAGAGGATAATATTGTGTCAGACATGGGTGCTTTGAATGATAAACATTCGTATGGGAATCTGTAAGGATTCTTAGAATTTCTCTATTCTCTTCTTCTATTATTGAAGCAGTAGTTAGTCCTAGTCTGTTAGACAGAGAGTAATTCTCATTATTATATGTATTGTAGAAAAGTACACTGAGAACACTGTTCAAACATCATACCAAACAAATAATATCACCAGCAGCCAGTTGTATAAACATTGGTTAACTTTAACCACTGGGTTAAATCAGAGTTTTGGTTAAAATTTTGGTTAAATGTTCGGTTAGCTGTTGTAGAAAATTTTGTTTAAAATTTACCTAATTTTGTTTCTGTTAAAGCTCAAATAAATCTATCCCAAGTCTAAGATGCTGGTTAAATCTTAAATGGTAACATAAATGGTAACCAGTACCAAAATGGCAGCCCTTTTTAAATGTTTAAATGATTTTTTTAATGATTAGTAAACCAAAATGGTTAAATTTAACCTTGGGTTAAATTAACCATTTGGTTAAAGTTAACCAATGTTTATACAATTGGGCGCAGGTTGTTGAAAGTGTGCATAGCTTTGCTTCAGACCGTTCCACGGCGGTACCCTTTTGGAGATTGCGTTTTGTCCTCCATTTTTTTGTATGGTCTTTTGTGTTACATCGGTTTTGGGTTAGGGATTTTGGGGTAGGTAGTATTTTTTGGAGAGGTGGGATGTTTTGTAAGTTTTTTTTCAGGAATCCTTTTCTTTCTTATATGTAAAAGATGCACAATTGCACAAATGTAGTGTAATAATATAAATCTACATGCAATAGTCCCTTATCAACTTATGAGTGCTGCTTTGCACATTTTGGACAAATCAGTGGAGTTGTAATAATTTCGTACACAAGCGCTTCATATAATAGCGATCTACAGAATTATTAAATTTCGGATGAACAATTATAACTAATCGACAAGCAAATATGAAGAAATATGTCCTGCAAACATAATTAGTTTCAATTTTGAAATGGGGGTAGAAAGGTGACAGTAAAGTCACATACTCCATACTGAAAATGGTTTCAAATTAATAAAATATGTCATAAATCAAAGAGCAAGTTAATTCAAACTCACGTGTCTTTAGCAGGCAACAAACACATAAATTATACAATACAGAGATAACACTGTGAATTATTGCAAAGTTGTTCTTCCCTCAGCGTTACTATTTGTATCGTCTCCAGAACAAAGAATCACATATTGTAGAATTAGTAACTAAAAACAATGTCTACCATCTAAATTATTCATATCTGGAGACAACCCAAATTCTGCTTGTACAACATTAAACTGAACACTGTAACGTTTTATTACACAGACAATATAACAAGTTAGACAAGTAACTCATTATGGCCTGACATTTCACTGTCCATCCTGTCTACTCGTTCAAATAAAAATATTCTTTTTTAGTCCGAAGTAAATCGGTTATAGCGGTTTACTTATGGCTTGTTTTCTATAACCAGTATCATATAATGCAAATGTAAAAATGCCTACGTCATATTTTTAAAGTAAATCTCATTACATTTTTGACATAACGTAAAGGTTTGCTTTTAAAGATGCACAAGTCTGTACATATTTTCAGGTAATATATTCAAAGCTGTTATCTAATTATTATTATCATTTTAGTTTTCAGAAATGTGTGTCATATTATTTGCAGTGGACTATGAACGAAAACTGATCTGAAATAGCGAAAACTTTAATGTTTTTGGTTTCATTTTCCAAAAATATAAACATGGCTCTTTTGTCTTCGGAACACGGCAAAAAAAACCTGCAAGTGCAAATTTATTTTCCAAACGATATAGAAATAGACGATTGTCATGTAACTAATTATTGAGCTTTTGAATTTTCTGCTCTGTGCAGTGTGTAAACAAATTTTCTAGCGAGTTTACTAAGATAGCGGAAGTGTCATGAATAGACTTATTTTGTTTACAGTGATTGCCATACGGACACTAAAATATCGGACACATTAAACACAAAGTTTTCCCTGTCAAAACTAATATCAAACTCTTACACAAATAAAATGCATAATTATTACAAGAAACTGTCCGAGAAGCCTCATAAGACATGTTGCATTTTGTCACGCGAGTTGAGGCTATGAAGCAATGGATTTCTATCAGTCTTTAGGTCGTATCAGAGGACTTTGATCTTATGAGAATCCTTTTCTGGACCAAGACACGAAATACATGACAACCATATTGTAAATGGTGTACTTATTTGATAAACAAAGAATAGATACACGATTGACATTAATAATCTGCAGGGTCAAAACCCCGGGCAATGTATACACTTTTGTCACTATTACGTCAGTTTTATCCATCTTATTCAAATACCACTGGCTGTTATGCGGATGCTTACGAAGTAATGTAAGATCAAGTTAAAACTAGTATGCAAACCTGGACCATTGGCCTGATCATCATCAAACATAACATGAATGCCAATAGGAGAGAAATGATTCATTTAGAAGTTTGACGTGTTTTTCAAATTAAGAAAAACCAAAGTGACAAATACGGTTGAGAAAAATCACCAGTTGATTATCTGTAAAATAGGAAAATATGTATGATACGGAGAAAAGGATTAGATGAAATGTAACCTACAGTACATTATAGCGTACAGATAATTCTAACATTTGTTCAAAATACAGCACGAAATGTTTTCATGTTTATAAAATCAAAACATTTCAATGCACATACATGTTTCGAGTGCACAGTCGCAAAAGAATGTATAACTTGGATAATATACGGAAACTACTAGCGTAAAATAACTACAAGAGACCAATGAACTGAAATATACATAATTAAATAAGGGTTTACGTAGCATCTCATTAAGTCTCCTTGGGAACAGTTGATGAAGAACCTTTATATTATATGCGGGAAACCCGCGTATATCTCACAATAATAAGAACAAGACTCGACATTGTAAAGTCTGGTATTGGGATAATGAACATTTTTCACTATATACTGGTTTTAAACTAATACTTCTGGTGTTTTACATAAAACAAAAAGTAAGAAACGTACTCAATCAAAGAAAACCAAGCTGTACCTAATCTAATAATTAGAGAACTAATCAAATTGTATCAAGTTTATTGAAATACAAACGAACGAAAGTCTAGCAGTGTTAAGTTCCCGGTTCCCAATGATTAACAGAGGGGCTTTTAGACAAAACACACAATAGAGAAAAAGAATTCCAAATACAAGGACTGCGGAAAAATGACAACAAGTGTCATGTGTTATTCGGCATGATAGGTATGACTTAGCAGTGGTACAATCCACCAAAAACACTGAAAAAAGAAATAAATATTTATTTATGATAATATACGAAATATATGTACTTATATTCATTTCCTGAATAATGCTGATACAATGATCCATAAATACCATCAGCAGCAAAAAGTTGCGCAAAAATACTTTCATTTCACTGGAGTCTCAATACTAATGGATTATGGAGCAATTGAGAAAACACACTTTATCATATTTGAGTGAAGTATTTCTTGCATGTTTTCAGCTGGTTTTGTCGTCTTGTATTCATATACAACATAAAACATTTTCAAAACTATCAAAACGATTTCCAAAGTTACGTAGATACAGTGTTGAGATTGTGTATCGATTTTACAAATTTGTTGTGTTGCATTTTATTGTTTTATTGCCTGGTCTATTATAAATGACAACACCTAAACGTACATGCTGTAAAACAATGGCCGTTCACACGCAAACATAACAAATATCATTAAGTACTGATTATTTCCTTACAGTCTGACAATATATCTTAATTTTAGGAATTATAGTTGAAATATTACTTCAGACATGTTATCTATCTGTACGAATACACTCTTTCTCTATTAACTGCTAATATTCACTGACTTGTTATGATTAATATCTCTGTCAATGTATACTCAGTTCTTTTTGGAAGCGAAGTATACATTTGAAATTTTTGTATGTAGAATGTGTACTGTCGGAAACTTTAAATTGAAATACATGCATATATATCGTATCTTGGATCTTCTGTTGCTTTCAAGTGTAATATTTAGTGTAATTGAATAGATCAAGTCTTACAAAATACGCATTTGAAACGATATAATAATAATAATAATTATTACTATGACCTATTCAAGGAATAGAGAATCTTGAATGAGTGCTCATTCCTTACCATCTTTATTAAACGAGTTGACTAAATAATATGATAATAATCTGCCGAGTGTTATATTGTTTTTGTCAACGAGTTTAATAAAATTGGTAAAGGATGAGCACGAGTGTAAGATTCTATTTATCACATAACCGTAAAAACGACCACAGAAAATGAAACAGACTACAGGATGACGTCATGATGACGTCAGTGCAAGACGTCTAGTGCAGACTGTTCTCTACTGTGCGCAAAAAAGTAGTGCATGTTTCTATCAATCGTTTGGCGATAAAATGCATGATAAAAGACATAAAATCGTTATTTTATTTACACAAACATCATTTTATTCATTAATAATATCATTCCGAATCGAAAGTCGACCATGTTTACAAATATCGTAGTAGCGTAGTAATACAAAGTATGCAAATATAGTGATTTGGCTAATTTGAATATTTATTGCACGGTTTGGCAGTGCCGAACGATATTTCCGGCACGGGTTTGTGGCACTCCTGGACCGCAGGTTATGTGATAAAATGGCAATCGTAACTTTCCACCATTGACTCATAAATTAACTACAAAAATATTAACGATTTGTAGTGAATATAGCTTGATGCTGGTTGCAAGCAAAAGATACGATCTGCAAAACGCTTTTGGAAGCACATGACACGTCTCAAGGATCTATGCATTGGTATGCAGACGACGGACATATACAACACGTCATTGGTATCACGCTTTTGGCGTGATTCTTGGATTACACCGTGTAATATATAAGACACTATTTATCGAAAAGGCAACTTGCTATCGATAAAGTGTAATTGATAACGGCAACATAATCACCACACGATGTTTGTAATACCTCCGTTTCTATAAGCTTCCGAACTAGAATCACCCTATAGAGATAATACATTAAAATATAATTACCATTATTGCAAACCTTGATGAATAAGATAAATGGTAAATGAAACATGCAAGGTGATATAGGTTACATTTACTTATATTTCGTGATTGGCTACATGGTAATCGAAATGAAAGCAACATTTTATCAGTGACACACCATTTAGTACCGGTACAATGTACAATTATTAGCCACAATAGCAAAATAACGTTATTACGATCAACATAGATGTTTTGTTCGGTGTTACCGATTATTTCCCATTACTTCGTGGTTAACCGTCTGTAAGGTTATTCTTTGGCTCAATGAATATATTCATTCTTGCTTATTTCAATGTTCAATTTGACCGAATGTTCAGACATTTGTGAGGAAGATTCAAATGCAAAACGTATATTTACAGCCGTGACGTAAGCTAAATCTGATATTTAACATTGTATTGTGTGTTTCGAATAATGCATAAACAACCTTTTAACCTTTTGCAGTAGGTCAAAATCATCTATTGTCCTTTCTATGGTCATTTCTGCCAATAGACATAAAAAAATCCTCCCCTTCTGTGATTTACATGAAATGAGTCCGTTGCGAAAGGAAAATAGTATCAGTTAAATTGAATTTCGAACGATATCATATTATTATCACCAATGTGATTTGTTTGTCTTTCCCTGGTAAACGTATCAGCTTTCCTATACAACATAATTTCATTTCCAGTTTGTTCCATGATCGCAATTATACCAGTATGGTCTTAAATTGTATCCATTAAACCGGGCCTCGGAATGTTGCCGATTTCTTCTGTTCCAAAATTAGGTTATGCTTTTCATTGGCACTGCAAGTGAATTACGTTTGACAGGGACAAAACATTTCATTCGATGTTTGGTTCAAAAGAACACGTCATGCAGTAACGTTGTTTTTTTAGGGGGGGGGTCCATATTGGTGTATTTTTCACGAAACTTTTGTTTTAAATTTAGTGAAATAATGTATACATACATGCATGTAGACAAAAGATTCGACACACAGTCCAAGACTACACTAATATATCTTAATTTACATCAAGGGATTGTTACTTTTTGTACAGTTTTTCAGTACAATTAACAAACTTTGGCAAGGTTGTTATGGTTTAACTCTAACTTTACTGACCGATATAGTTACAAACAGAGAGGAACTTCAAGCATTTCACCAATAACACAATAATCCACAATGATGGAATTGGGTTTAGAGCAACTAGCAATTACAATTGTTATAAACCTTGCAACATCTGCAGAATATACGGAAGTCCGTAACGGCATAATTTTAGTGTCTTCAAGTTCCGCTATAATGTTGACGGCTCTCGTCAAAACCTACGGATCGAATTATATTGTTGTATGACATACACCTCGAGACCAGATTGACATGCTTTGAAATTAAATAAGCTATGACGAAATCATTTCATGTCGTTATACATTGGCAATGTTTCACTGACATATTCAAAATCCAGAATAGATGAAGCTTTGAAATCCAAATTAATTAAATTATCTTGTACGAATTCGATATCATTTTATTTTACGTGCTGGTAATTAAAACTTGGCTGTTCAACCTTTTATTACGAATGACCTATGACTACGACGTTCTCTTTTGGCAGCGAATATAGAAATCATTTAAAGACTATTACATTACACTGTGGTACACGTATTCCGATTTTTTTCAGATATTGATACAAACATTCTCAATGGAGTTTTCAATGAGCATAATATAATTTAAACACATTTTACCATACAAAATGTTATTTTAACATGCTATTTTAAGCTATGTTGTAGTGCCCCAGATTTATGTAATCTCAGTTGTTTAGTATTTTATCATATTTTTAGGGACAAATAGTCACTTGGATTTGGATTAGATATCAAAATGCATTGAATTATGAACACAGGGAGGCAAGTAATCCACGCACATAATTTGATTTTCTACGCCTATAAACACCATTTGTTTGACAATAGAATGAGAAAATCAAGAAATGTTATCCGGAGGGAAATTGGCAATCATTAAGTGATCTCTTATATTTCTTGATTTAATCGTAGCTGTCTTCGTTTAGTCATATTTCTTAATGTATCAAACATTTGCCTATATTTGTGTCGTTGTCATTAAACTGGAGACATTCTACCGGAATCTAGATTTGTTACTTGGACATGTATCATATAGTTGCAGGTTCAGAGTTATATTTTATTTATTGTAAGAGTTGTTCTTTTGATAGACGTTTAAGTAGATGTAATTAATATTGTTAATACATTAATACTATCATTATTGTTGCGTTACGTTTATTAGGGCAGGTGTTTGGTGCTCTTAAGTCTGCTGGCCTTTCTTAGCAGGAGGTATTTGGAACAGATTTGCCAACATACATATTTAAGTTAGACATTGATCAAATGAATCGCCTGTTTGTATCTTCGAAATAAATGAGCAATTTGTTTTTATTCTTCATTTGTTTACAATTCTTTCTTACCTTTACAAAGGCTCTTGAACGTCAGGGTCGAATTTTTGTCGCGGCTTGCAGCAGATCAAGACAAAGTGGTACCCGTCGATAAGAAAAACTAATTCCTCCCCGTCCTGTAGCTTCACAACAGATCATGACAAAGTGGTACCCGTCGATAAGAGAAACTAATTCCTCCCCGTCCTGTAGCTTCACAACAGATCAAGACAAAGTGGTACCCGTCGATAAGAGAAACTAATTCCTCCCCGTCCTGTAGCTTCACAACAGACCGTTCCAAGGCGGTACCATTCGGGCGACTGTGTTTTGTATTCCATATTGGCGTGTTTTTGTCTGTTGGGTGTTTTGGGTTGGTGAGTTTTTGGACCTGGCGGTAGTTTGGGAAAGGTGGGATTGTTGTACATGTATATGGTTTTCCCTGGATATCAATTTCTTATCTATATGCAACAAGCTGGTACCGATTAATTATTGTGACTTGAGAAAAGGTTGAAGACAGTGGTAATTGAATTATTGTCGATCAAGCACAAGCTTTATTAATTTGTTTACTCAGTTATACCCCGTCTCAATGAAACAAAACACAAGTTAATGCAAGAAAAAATACACTGCTGATATAATTATGTCAAGTTAATATGTTTTATACATTTGTCAAGTCTGTGAGTGGTGCATCCTATACTGATTCAACGCTTTGGCGTGAATATGAAATCTTGTCAGTGGCACACATGAATGGAATTGATGATAAATATCTCTCTATACAATCAACCTAACATAAAACCGACGTACAGCCATCCTACATTTACAACAAAGCACTGAATTATAAATATGTTAAAAAATATCCAAAGCTAAAATAAAGTTGGATTCGCCATGTTCATACTCCACAGTACCGATCAGTTACGCTTTCACGTTAACAATACATAAACCTGGCGTAAATATAACTGACCGGTGAAGTTTGAAGCACAAACGATTACTGTTCCAGAGATCGAGATAGGATGATTAATTACATATACTACTCAAAATTTGCTAAGGATCACTTTTTTCTACAGCGCGTTACTTTTGTGTATTTGAAATACATATGAAAATTGATTATAGGCATTAAATATAATTAGTTCGGAATTGAAATTTTATGAAAATAATGACAATGGAAGTGTTCCTTTACGTGTGCCTGTTGCGGAAAGAGTGCGGTGGATGAAAATCAACATTTTGGAGATCACAGTGAAATTAAAAAAATCTTGCAAATGAGGAAATGGTTGGCGTAGGGTGTTAAATACCGAGTATGGTGTCCGCGGGCATTAATTACGGCCTGGCATCGCCGCCGCATGCTGCTGATGAGCCTGCGGACCTTATGATGAGGAATCTGGGCCCATTTCTCTACGAGTGCATGTCTTAGCTCCTGAACTGTTGTTGGTTGGACGTGGCGTGAAGAAATGGCTTTCTGCAGCATATCCCAAGCATGCTCAATTGGATTTAAATCCGGGGACCCCGCTGGCCAATCCATGCGGACTATAGCTGTCTCCTCAAGATATCGGTTTGTGATGTGGGCTCTGTGTGCACGGGCGTTATCATCCATAAGAATGAAATCAGGGCCGACTGCGCCAGCGTACGTGCGTACATGGACGTCTAAGATTTCATTGACGTACCTTACTGCCGCCACTGTACCGTTTTCAATGATGTGTAGGTACGTTTTCCCATGAGCGCTTATTCCCGCCCACATCATGACTGAACCCCCACCAAAACGGTCGTGTTCTGCAACGCATGCTGGAGCTAAGCGTTCATTTGGACTTCTCCAAACCCTAGCCCGTCTGTCCGTGAAGTCCACACAAAACCTTGACTCATCAGTGAAGAGGACCGGGGTCCAATCATTAACTGTCCATGTGACATGAGTCTGCGTCCATTGCAAACGCTCTTGAATATGGCGTTGTGTCAATGGAATGCGAATTGCTGGCCTCCGTGACCTCATCCCAGCATCATGCAACCTGTTTCTAACTTTTTGTGTGCTTACACGCGCTTTAATTGCTTGCATTCTGGAAGTCGTTACGTAAGGTCGTAGCGTTTGAGAACCGTTGGCGCCTGGCCTGCAGGACAATAAACCGGTCCTGGGCTGGAGTCGTTGGACGTTCCCGACCTCCGGCGTGGCCCTGCAAGACATTTCCAGTCGTTTGGAATCGGTTCCACATCCTGGCGACAACGCTCTGGGATACCCCAAGGACATTGGCAACGTTCCTTTGTGAACGGCCAGCCTCCAACATTAAAATACCCCTGTCATCTCCTCTTCACTAAGACAACGTCTAACCTGTCGATTTGCCATAGTTTGCTAATTTCGAACACAGTTTTACAATAAAACGAGAGAAGTATTGCTGCTTGTACACGTTTAAGTGAAAGCACAAGGACATAAAACACCAAATGTCCATGAGTATGCTTTTCCATGTGCTTATCGTGCAAGGTGTACATGACAAATCGTACACAATTATGAGGTCCCCGTTCAGGTGTATCGTTAGCGGAAATATGATTTCAATATGATGATAATAGGACTGAAATATGCAATGTCAAAAAGGTGATCCTTAGCAAATTTTTAGTAGTATATGATATATACATTGGTTTTGAAAAAAACTCTATTATCCATTTTATATGGTGTTTTTGTCTGCTGTGCGACAATGAATGTTTTAGTGGCTTTGTGCTAAACTATCCGAGTCTCGTACGGTAGGATATTTTGTATACGTGTCTTTTTATGAATCTTTTTTCTTATCTCTATGGCATATCCCCATTATTTCTTGTTATGGTAGGTGCAATACATTTGACTGAACCTATTACGGAGGTATTTGCTAGGAAAATCACAATACGTAGCGTACCTTTATGCATAAGGCGTAAAAAGGTCATGGCTTCTGCTCACTCGGCGATCCCAGACTTGTGTTGAATTTCTAACGACATTATTATTACCAATGTGATTTTATTTGGCTTTCCCTAGTAAATTATTAGCTGTCCTGTACAACTTAATTTCGTTTCCAGTTTGTTTCATGACCATCAAGTACGCCCATATTAAATTGTATCTATTAATACAGGCTTCTGACTGTTGCCGATTTCTTTCGTTCCAAAATTAAGAAACTTTTCATTGGCACAGAAATTTTTAGAAATTAATGGAAAATGTACGATATCGAACGCCTGAATTAACATCATTTCGAATCATACGTATATACAATTTAAAAAACCTTGACACATAGCCAAAGGCACACAGATTTTGTAAATTCGCGATTACCTTTTGTGCAATTCTTTGTCGTATATTAATTGCAACAAAACCGTATAATTTTCCTCGAAGCTGTTAAAAACGATTCTAACTTTGCAGCCTTATTCAATTCCAAACCCCCGAAATATCAAGCATTTCATCAATAACGCAATTAGCTACAATTATAACATCGGGTTTAGAGCAACTAGCAATTACAGTTGTGATAAACTTTTTACGCGTGATGTTCTATTAACTTTGAGATGCCGCATTATTATGTCGATCTTTTTCATGTCGTTAGATGTATATTGAATTCCATACATGCCATCTTTGATATTGTGATGAATAACTATAAAGTTAAACGTCTCGTTAACACTTGTCGTATGTCGCATATATCGTCTCAAACTTGCTAGTCTCTAAGCTATTATAAAACCATTTCATATTTTTCACATAAGCACAATATTCACACGCCTTTACAATGATACAAGCGGTGCATGAACAAGCGAATATTTGGAAACCTCAGTGCTTATTATTATTATTATGTCACCAAATGTATCTGTTGAGATAACATAAGTGTTTGCAGCGAATTTGCACCTCGTGAGAAAATTTTACAGTGGGAGATTAACTTGAGATAGCTCTTTTCACGTAAATATTGTGTTTAATTAAAAATACCGACTACAATACCATGTATAAAATTGAAAATACTTATAAATTATAATAAAATAGTTATATACCGTACAAAAGAACTTATCATTGACTTTGTCAATATTCATACAAACTTTTAAAAAATGTTTCTTTGGGCTACCTAGTTTGCCAAATTTATCATAAAGTATGGTGTTATAATTTACTACAATTGTATTATGTTTTGTTACACATTGAAGAAGTTTCATATTGCATTCAATGAAAACTTCGAAATTAAAAAAAAAAATGTTTATTTATGGTATGGTCGAGTAACAGGTTCTCGTATAACGAGTTTTCGTGGTATTTTGTGTATGCCTCATTCCTGTTTGCGCATGCGCCTTTTTCCAGAAAGTTTGTCAACATATCGACTGATAGTTTTATTAGCTTGCCGATTTGTGCCAACAATACGCTATGAACAGGATATTATAAACTGATTTTATTATTTTTGTGACAGCGTAGTTCAGACATTTTAAATTGTTCAATGAGTTCTTATTCTTCGGCAACGCTTTTAATTGTGTACTGAATATTCAGTAGATAGGTGGAGCTATCGACTGGTTTTCGATAGGGGACTGTTTCAAACATATCAAGATAAGCACGTAATAAAACCCTAAAAAATCATTGAGTGATAGCAGTAAATTTGGGATAGTTTGAGGCGACCCACGAAAACAGAAGTCCAAACTTTTTACGTCTCCACCGTTCACCTAGGTAACTTAAAACTTTCAGATGAGTGTATTGGAGGAAATTTTGTTTTTATAAACAGATGAGAATTAAATGATAATGAATTTCGATGATGACCATTTGCAAAATATCCTGAAATATAGAACACTTTGCTTTGTTAATACCTCGCAAACACCATCATACCTTTGAATGAAAGGTACAGATGTAAGCAGGGTGGTTTAAAGTAGGTATAAAGAATTACATGTGACAATAGTTCATATTTTGGAAGAGTAGAGATAACGTGATATTAAAACTCATCATATGAAGGAAGACATAACATTGGGGATTATGGATTATTTCAATTCAAAAGCCTACTTTGGAAGTTGTTAAACCATCTAATTCCTGTTTTATGCTCTCGTGTATAATGTGGCAATAAGGGTCGCAGTATTTGTTCCGTCGTTCAGCTTCTGTGGAAATTTGACTCATAATCAATTGGGTCACATGTTTCTGGCATACGAGTACATGTACACAATGTTGCTGTGAATAGAACAGACTAGGAGTGATCTCTTTGAGCTTTGCTAAGATTTGCATATTTTACATTATTGTCAGCACGTAATGAGTAACATGTCTGTAATTGTTCACTATTGGCGACACATTATTGGTAGTTCGTCATAAGATACACATGCTTGTAATCATTGCATAAGCAAAACGTGCTTTCTAACAAGTCATTAATTACACCTCATTGATAATCAGTTACGGAATAAATAACGCTCTGTGTAAGACATGGAAGATGTAACAGGCAATCATTCACACACTATAATGACTTGCTGAAGGAAAAGAGTCCTTGAAAAGGTGTTTTAAGAAAAACTAAATGCATAGTACCCGTACCCACTGCAGCTTATGTAAGGCATTAAATGTGCTTGTATTCGACAAATCGTCTGTACGATGAAAATTTGTTTCCTGAACGTGGATATTCATATCTGTTTTCATTTTCAACTTGACTAGACCTGTAAACATTTGTAAGAATGATTAAGACGCGTAACGCATGTTTATAACGGTGACATTTGTTAAATCAAAGATAAGGCTATGCGATTTATGTTATGGATGATGCATCAACGACCTTTTCTTGCTTTGGATGTAAGAATAAGTTATAATTGATTGTTCATGTCACTGCTATTTCTGTCAATATACACAAATAATCCTCTCGTGTATAAGAACTGGACAAACTAAGAATGGTATCAGTTAAATCAAGTTTCTAGCATTATCATGTTATTGATACCAATGTGATTTTATTTGTCTTTCCCTAGTAAACATATCAGCTCTCCTGTACAACATAATTTCATTTCCAGTTTGTTCCATGATCGGCAATTACACCCGTATGGTCTTAAATTGTATCTATTAAACTAGGCTTCCGAACTCTTGCCGATTTCTTCTGTTCAAAAATTGAGTTATGTTTTTCATTGGCACTGCTAGTGAATTACATTTGGCAGAAAAAAAAACGTTCTATTCGATTTTTCGGTTCAAAGGAATAATTGTCTGAAAAGAAATATTTTTCTACAAATTGGCTGAACAAATCTTATTTGAATATGTCTTAGGGATATACATTACAGAAACAGTGTTCTTATCAATATTGTGCGTGTATTGTGCAAATGAATGCAGCATGATGCATTTGGGTAGTATTTTGGGGAGGGTAGTATTTTGGTGAAAATGGAATTTGGGGAAGATGGGATTTTTACCAGGCCAGGCGAGGGCTAGGTAGCGCAAAAGGAAACGAATTTCAGAAACGTCATTTTAGAATTGAAATAAAAAAATAAGCAAAATAAGTGCATTTTTTATTTTTAAGAACATGGAGAGACAATAAATACACATCACAAGCGATCATATTATAACTCTTTAATATGATTTAAAAAATTAAAAAAAATAAAGCGGCGATCTAATGAAATGAAAAACAATTATGACCATTATAAACATTGTTTGAAAGTAACGAACGACACAATACTAGCATAATGTGTGGAGACCTGCAAAGGCTTATATATCTCCTTAAACTACTGCGTAATAATGTCATATCGTCGTGCTCATCACACACACACGAGTCTCTGTATGATATATTGACACCAATGGATTGCCATTAGGCAACAAAAACACACATGAATCCTTTCTTGGTCAGTTAGTACATATAATGCATTGTTTCTTTAATATTTTGTAATGTTTCATGATAAAATTACTTGTTTTCCGTATATCATTCGTTACCATTTTATAACATTTTCTTGATTCGTTGGCAGAAAAATACATGATCGGACTGTTAGTTCGAATAATCAACATGTGGTAATACGTTGTCCTTTGTTGCTTGACAGATTGATTGATTGTTTTATTTTCCAAACATCTAAAATGTCCTGGTAGAACTACCTAGCATCGGAAATAAGATAACCCTTGCTGCAACACATAATGGGGGGATGAAAGCTCACAGGTGGTCTTAGCAAACCATTTCGTGATAGAATGGTTGTGTATCTCCGGATATTGATCCATGTTTTTCCATCTTATTAAAGGTTTTAGCTACGTCTTTAATCGGTTCCCTATGTCTAAATGATACTTCTTCAAAATACTGTGAACATCATGACTTTATACAGCATGCTGGAACCCACCTAATATCAACGAAACATGTTTGAAGGCGGAGTTAATTTATTTAATGTCGACCAAGTGTAAGCTTAATATCTGCTTAACCTTGTTATACTGCATCTTAATGAAGCTTAACACGAGCGGACGCTGAAAAAATACGATGTTAATACAATTATGTCAAGTTACTAGGTTTTGTTCATTTGTCAAATTTTCGAGTTGTGCATCTTATACTAAGTAACACATCATAGGTTAGAATTACTAAATTCCTAGGATCTACTTCTTCCTTTGTAGTACTTTTGTTACGTATTCGCCATATACCCATTTTATTACCACCAATGCCTACGCACAACTTGTTAATTGTCGTTGATGTTTTATCAACTCCCAGTAGAAGGTTTCGTTGGGATCATTTGATCGAATTAATCCCCAAATTCACTTACAATGAACTCGTTGGATCTCTTTGTTTTCTTACAGATTATAATTTTGAGAGATTTTGTAATTTAATAAATAAACAAGTTATTGGTAGTATAATGGGTACTAATTGCGCGCCACTTATTGCAAACATTTTCCTCTGTCACTATGAAAGTGTTCAAATTGAGAAAATATCTGATGAAAAAACAAACCAATGTTTTAATGCACTTAGTAGAACTTCACGATATTTGAATGATTCTTAACATCGAAAGCACCCATTTCAATAGATTATAAAAAGAAATTTCCTTAAATGAACTAAAGTTAAATAAAACTAATGACTCGGTCAAACATGCATCATAAGACCTGTGCGATAATACAATTGCCATCTAAAATATTTCTAAAATCTTGGACTTTCTCGGTAGTAATCCTTTATCACAAAACTTCACAAACTTCATAAGCTTAAATTTAAAAATTATTTTAATAATTATGCATTTACGAAACTAACTACATATCTCTAGAGGATATGACACAGACATTTTGCGGCGCAGTACTTGGCTGATATTTACTGAGATTTAGTTACATTAAATCCTTTTGACAACCTTTTTCATTGCAAAGCCAGTTCATTTAACAGTTTATGGTGATTTCTTCACAAATCCTTGGGAGTGGGGACACCCGATTATTTCCTTTTTTATCTTTGGTCATGATTGTCATGGTTCCCTCTTTTATCCCGATTTCAGGCCATCAAAATTGTTTTGATTGTTTCCGTGTGTTGGATAGGGTGGACTTTCGTATGTGGTTGTTTTTGGGATCCTTTTCTTATCTACATTCAAATGTCATACCACGAGATATTCGCGTTGTTTTTTTCTACTTCATGATTAGTCGTGTTCGATGTGTTGTAGGTTTGTGGCGTTTGTGGAAAGGTCAAAATTATTGCATCTGTATATCTTGGAAATCAACGCTATTTTTGTTTTCTTTTTGTCGATAGAAAACTTTAAGTTTGTAAAATTGACATTTCGTGTCAACCAAATAAGAAATAAATTCTTAATCGACATTAATTCACATTTTACCATGCTGGTACGATTATAATATAGTTCAGTATAGCATGTCAGGATGCAAACGGTGTTCCTAAGAAACATACTCTCTGGTATACACTTCATGTTATGAATATGTGTTGTTGTTTCACGGTAACAGCTGTTCACATGCTATGGGCTGTACGAAGATCGCCCATGTATGTCATATTGCCTTTCAATTCATTTAGGGTCACTAAAATACAAAACAGATTGGATCAAAGTAGTTTGTATTTAATGTTTCTCTTGGTACGTGTATGCAACTTTGTTTAGCAAAACCAGGCATTGATACTACGGGAACCTTTGAAGGTCTTACTTGTTTTGCACGATAACACACAAAGTTCTTGAATGATTAGTCATTTGTTAAGCCACAATGGTACCATGTTATGCTAACGACAATTGGAAAACTCATTTATTGCAATAGTACCATCTTCAGACATTTTATTGTATTCATTCGGAATGTTATGCACACACCAGCGGTCAGTGAATCTAATCGGTTTTCGTAGAAGTTGTACCAGTACTGTCTTGTTCTCTGCAGGTAAATGCCAATTTCTTCACTAATCTACGGAGCCCCTAAAGTGACATTATACACTTATATTTTAACTTGTAGCATTCTTTTTTTTTATTTCGTTTATATTTTTAATTCGTAAACACGAAATACTAAAAAGGAGTGCTACCGATTAAAATGTAAGTGTAGAATGTCACTTTAGGGGCTCCGTCCTAATCGGCTTTGGCAGTTCAATGGTATCAGACATAGTGTCTATAATTAAATGGTCACAGACATCTTGTGCTGCGTTTAAGGTTCAAACTGACAAACACGAGATGCGTAGATCTGCATATACCAGTATTAATCTTATCATTGAGCAGGGTGACTGTGCGCTATCCATTACTTTTGTACTAAAACTAGTTTGTTTGTTTAATCACTTCTGCCAGTGAATTACAACTAATAGGACGAACTTGTTTCGTCTTATCTTTCGTTCATTGGATATGTTACGACTAATGAGCTGTGCTGGTTTGCACTGAATACATTTTGTGAAAACATATAGTAGATGCGTTTTATTTCTACAACGTCTAAATCAGTGTAAGTATGACTTATTTTATTAGGATAGTATACACACTTTTGAATTACCACACATATAACCAATAGTCAATTAGATGTCAACACATTTCAAATTTAGGCAAAACGGACAACGTACATTGGCTGTATAGTTACTATGTTGCAAAACCATATAGGAACCTTCACATACAAACAAAAGGACGATCTTTTCTGAAACAAAAACCGGATGGATATCGCGTTCAAAGACAAATGATTCCAATTCAAATAATAATAGCTAGTCTTCGAACTGATATATATATGATACTTTGAAAATTTAATTATTATAAATTAGGTATTTATTATCAACATTCTGAATATATTTTGAGAGCAACGAACGAAACTTCGAAATTACTCAATAAAATTACACTGGTTTAAAGCACTGAATTAAATACGACATCTTCTTCTTGTAAATACTTCTAAATATCGGACTCGAGTGATATTAATATAATCCTCAATAATTTCGGCGTGGCTTTGAGCAAACAGCAATTACAGATGTAATAAAGTTTTCATGCATTAAATTCTAACAGATCTGAGATACAACAACTTTATGTTGATCTGATACAATCATGTGAACGCGAAAAATCTCTTCGCGGAATTATGGAATATTGTTGGGGCCAATATAGCATATTACCGCATTATGACAAGCGTCTCGAAATAAATGTCTATTCAGTGTAAATAGGTATTACATTTTCTACAATGGGCGATCATATCTTCTCATACATGCAACCTCTCCAGAGCGGCCCTCTTTGGAGAAACCACCTCCCTTCAATAACAGCATGATTTTTCCAACCGTACGGTTAAATATCAATTTAACCTTTCTAGATCTACAACTTCTCAACAACAGCATAATTTTGCTTCTCACAAAAGGTGTTGCAATTGAGAGGTTGTACTGTATTTCTACAGACGCATGTCATTAACCAAAATCATTGATTGTCCTTTCTGCAGTAATTTCTATCAATAGACAAATAATCCCCTCGTTACATAAAGTAAGACCGAGGGAAGCCAAGAATGGTGTTAATTAACTCGAACTTCAGATAATATCATGTTATTACTACCAAGAGTTATTTTATTTGTCTACTTGTTGAACATTTCTGTAACATACACAACATAATTTTATTTCTAGCATATATCCAATTATCAGAATTTTACCAGCGTTGTCTTAAATTGCACCCTTACAGATGATACGAAATGATTCCAAACGTGTGAATTTTATTGCATGTCGGAGCAATAATTAGACTGGCAGTATTTAGCTTATATTTTTATTTAATATCTCTGTATAGTTTACACTTTTCATTCTGATGCATTGTGAATGTCTACAGATTAAAATACTAATACTGGCAGTGTCTAAAGACGGACTTAAACCGGACTTCAGAATCAACTTGTCTGTGTCAAACTATGTCCGAATGTACGTATACATGTAATAGTATTCTATTAATTTTCAAACTTGTTAAATACTATTTTCCTTATAAATATCTTCATCAGTAAGGCTTTCATCGCACAAATTTTGTCGAAAACGTATTGCAGAATTGCGTTGACTGTATCTTATAATACTACATGAATGGAACATCACAAACCTTAGAATTGCCTAACATTTCAAATTCACAGAAAAAAACTCTTAGAAAAGTGCATGCTATAAATTTCTAAAATTATACTTGATATGAGCCCACACATTTGTTCATCACTTTCATATTTTAGAGCGATTGTTTCTTTTTCGCACAATTTCATTTTACCATTATCTGAATGTCCAACAATTAATAATCACACATGATTTTTATATCCTTTTAAGACCTGCAAGTGTACTTTTTGTTTCTGTAAATGACTTAAGTCAAACGTGGTAAGTCCTTTGGTGTGACAATAACAAAAATCTGCCTTCGCACCACTTCTGTTCGAAATTCAATCCAATTATATTGAATCATTTTATCAAAACCTCCGCAGTCTTCCATTTAAATGCCGTAGTTTGCAGTAAAAAGCAATTACAGTGAGATTTTATTTTACACGCAAGAAATGGTATATAAAACCCACTCAATGTTGATCTTATTTGGGTCCTGATTACATAAGAAAAATAACATCAAAGAACCTGTGAGACGAATTCTGTTCAGGACATCGTTGTGTCGTGTCTCATCGTCGTGTAGTTAAACATTAATTCACTAACCGCGTGTCTTGTATTGCCACCATATTGCTCATCACGTAATGACAGTGCTTGACAAATTTATTGTCATGTTTCACTCACTACGTCATTACTTCACATTCTCAAATTTCGCTTGTAGCGTCATGACTTTGCATATCTATTTTTAGCACCGTGATTCGCTCGTTACGTAATAATATCGTATATTCAATTTATATCAGCAGTTTTCGCTCGTTACGTCAAGACTTC
This sequence comes from Lutraria rhynchaena, assembly GCA_008271625.1. Classification (NCBI taxonomy): domain Eukaryota; kingdom Metazoa; phylum Mollusca; class Bivalvia; order Venerida; family Mactridae; genus Lutraria; species Lutraria rhynchaena. Next base: position 1,866,841 of record VIBL01000039.1, read on the forward strand.
TCATATCCATTTTATAAGTTCATCATTCGCTTGTTACGTCATAACTTCACATATTCATTTTATAAAATCATCATTCGCAGGTTACGTCATAACTTCTCATATCCAATTTTATAGCATCGTGATTCGCTCACTACGTCAAAGCGCCGAGCGTTTTATAGGATTTGTTGCATGTCGCTAATCTCGGAAGATAGCGCAACACTACGGCGACACTTATTTTTTGTTCATGAGAATCTTTCAAGTACATCGTAATTAACGCACGAGAATATAAAGTATAATTAAGGGCGAACACAGTGCACGTATATAGATGGTATAAAAACTTTTCTAGACCAATAAAACAACCTTTGTTTGAAAAGACAATACTGAAGCCACGAAATTATTACCTTAGGGGAATCGACTTTCATTATGTTTGCTCTTATATTTTAAATTCCCTCGTTACTGTCATCGCTGATTCATATTTCATACCACTATATATCTTAGTAACACTTTTATTACAAGTTTTGTCATAAGAATGAGTGATACAAAGTGCTAAAAAAGCGGATGATCTAATTCTGGGTACAAATTATCAATACCACGGGACAAGTAGAAATATAATAGTGTCGTTTGACTTACTTGTATTCTAATTTATTTTTTGTCAATGTCAAAAATAGTCCGTCCAATCGCAGCTGTCTGTAACACCTAGTGTTCTAGTGACACTCATCCCGTGTCGCGTCTTTATGATATGGTTACATTAATCTGACATACTGAATTAAAACTGATATAACTAAATGTTTCGAGGTCTGATTCATTTTTTACAATAGGTTGATACTTCACGTAGCAAATCTCACATAGTGACCCCTTTTGTATTAAGACCCTCTGATTATTATGACCATTTTTTTACGTAGAACTTTTAAATAAACAGTAAACAGTCATACTTAATAAAACGCCTATTATCTATGTTGAAGATATTCTGAGGCATTGTGCATTAATAGATAAAAATAATTGAAATAATAACATAATTAGAAAATCTGTTTAAAATAAATACAGATATATATAAAAGAATAAAGATGATGACCATTTTAAAAGGGATGGTTGTAATTAAAAAAATTCATAGAATTTTCCGAATTGGTATGTATTTAACTTTTTCTTGAAGATGTCTAACGATTCGGCATGTTTATGTCTACGGGCTTATTCTCTTTACATTTCGTTACGGTTATATGACCGTTCGTTAAGTCCCAAAGATGGCCTCAGTAGGCCTATCGATGATTTACTGTATACATATATACTGTTTGAATGTGTTTAATCGTTATACAAGACTTAGTAATAAATGGTCATATATGCCTACCCAGAAACCAATATCCAAATGATTCTCACGTTGCAATTAGCCAAATTCATGATTTGAGCATACCAACAATGGCCTTTGGTATATTCGGACTTCTTCTTCAAAGGTTATCAGAACAAACAACCTCTAGAATAAGGTATACACTCGTACGCCAGAATTAGCCACTATTGATGAAATATGTATTTCATCCTGGTTTAGGTGTTAGTAAATCTCTTATTATTTTTTTTCACGTGGAGACCTTAGTGTGACTCTATACTACATGCTGGAACCACCTAATATCAATGAAACATGTTTGAAGGCGGAGTTAATTTATTTAATGTCGACCAAGTGTAAGCTTAATATCTGCTTAACCTTGTTATACTGCATCTTAATGAAGCTTAACACGAGCGGACGCTGAAAAAAATACGATGTTAATACAATTACGTCAAGTTACTAGATTTTGTTCATTTGTCAAATTTTCGAGTTGTGTAGCTTATACAAAGTAACACCTCATAGGTTATAATCTATGATACGTTTTCATGTGCCTCTGGGAGATCATTGATAAAAGTCTATCTAACACGAAAACTACCAACGCACTTCATAAGCAGCAGCACCAACTTTAGCAAATGCATATTTCCGTGTATTTAAAACTGCATTTATTTAGCAGAAATATTCTTCCAGACGATAATTAATGTTTTGATCGTGTATTCCTCTTTGTACGCCTCGTTAACTAAGTGCTCCTGTATTTTTTGTGATTCATCTTGTTGTCTTGAAAATGTCCTTATTCATAAACTATTGACAAATAAATCAATTTATTTCCAAATATGTATGAAGTAAGATAAAATTTGCGGTCAGTGCTACCCGAAGATCAATATTTCTATGAATCGTAGATATAACCCGGTTTGTGGACGCTAGTTAGATATTTGTATAACCTAGAACAAACTGGCCGGTGACAGAAACCCTTATATTTCATTATTTCTATCTTTGGTAATTGACTTGTTAGTTAATATTTCAGTGATTCTATTTATGTGAATTATTTATCAATTGCCATCTTTCTTAATCAATGGAGAGTTACAATAGTGTCAAACTAACGCGGTTGTCTGAGATAGGTGTCGCCAACTACGATCAAAAGTCCAATTAACTTAATGAACATGGCTTGTATCTTGATAGCTATATTTGTTCAATATTGTCTTAATGGTCGACGTTATTTAATAGTTTCTCTTATCTCCATAGCGTCTAATGCTGCAAAATTTTACGCTTCAAGGAAAGTACGTGTTGATTTGTGTGCATATTTTATATGTATGATATTTTGGTTATGTTAATTTGTTAAAAGATGTTTATTGGCAAGGTACAACGTGATTTACACCAATTAACCTTATTCTACTTAGCCATACTCGTGCAAGTATAGATATATACAAATAGGTCTTGACATTGTTGCTTGGTTCATCGTGAAATCTAATGTTGCTTATACAAACAAGTTTGTAGTTATGTAGGCTTACGTTTCTTAGAGTATCATTATGGTGTATCGAGATTTTACTAAGTGCATGTCAACCAGATATATAATGTATTTCATTATCATTATCAAGGTCCGATGTTCTAGATCTTGAGACTGGAAACACGCTTTCAATTCCAATTTGGTGTTTTCAATATTCTAAATTAAATTACTGTTTTATGAACAAAAAAACTGAGATATAAGCTGGATGGCATTGCTCAGGTCCTGTAACTTTGGATCCATCTGTTTAACGTGCTAAGAAAATATTTGAGTTTAATCAAGATTTTGTATATCTATCCAGGTAGTAGATCCCAGTGCCTTTTTCCCGAATACATACAGAGTCCCCTAGATGAGTTTGGTGATCCGATGCCTTGGCATACAAAAGTATGGTGGCTAAATCTAAGGAACGCACCAAAGTTACGAGAAATGCAGGAGGTTTTTGTGTTACGGTCGAATATCTGGAGTCAGCGTCAAAATAATCGTTGGTCATGCGACCGAAAATCTCGCCGAGTGAATCATCGTGCAACTTCGGGAATGTTCGGAAGTTGCACGGAAAAATATTTATTGTACAACAGAACCTGTTTGACTGAAGATCGCCCTAACAGATTTCGAGTAATACAGTATGGACCAGGAAGGTACGTGTAGCCGATGTTACATTATACAAAGTCAATGATTAACAAGCGGTATCTGAAAGCCGATGATCCAGGCAATTTTCTTCATTTCTCGAAATGCCTTTTTTCCAACCAAGATTGAGAGTGTTTTGCTCGATCTTGACTTTGAACATTTAACCTTTATCAGCATCTAATTTACGAACTTTTTTATTGATGGATATTTGTTTGATATTCTTGCGCAATTAGAAATGCTTCCACATCAATTTCAATCAAAACCGACGTTTTTATTGACACGAGTATCACGTGATTATCATGTATTCAGTCCGTTCGTCTTATTTTGAGAAAATTCTGAAGGAATATTCTTCAGATTATGCATAAATTTAATTCTTGGTATTAAACCTGTTGCTCCCTTATCAATATAAAATGTTTGTTTCATTTCTTTTAAACAGTTTGCCTGTTCAGAAGCTGATTCTTTGACGTTACACGTCATAGTAAATATGAAATGTTCGATCCTCTTGGAAAGCATGTCGTTAAATCACAACGTATAAAATGTGCTACATTATATTTTGTGTTAATACAAAATGAGGATATTTGTAATCAATCATCGAAATAAGTAGTCGGCATGAAACGAATTATAACGAAGTAAAACACAGGTCTGTATTCCGTAGCACCATACTATCGGAAGTGAACAAGTTTAGTCTAATATCTGTTAGGCTAATATCTTGTCAATGAACAATATTACCATGCTCGCATTCATTTTGATTTACCAAGCATTATTATTTTCCGGTGTCTAGAAATAAAATTAAAATAACCTTGAGACATTGACTCTATGTAGAGTACAACTAAAACAACAAACAACAAACAACAAACAGAACAAATAAAAGCAATACTGACAGTACTTATGATCATTGCGTTGAACTTAGTTAAACTTGTTTTTTCAGGGAACCTACGTTTTTATGTATACGATTTGTGAGGAGAAGCGACAATGTAATACAAGTCATGGAGGGTAAGTTGTTTGTTAAATGGGTTTTGAAATTATATATTCTTGCCTTATAGTAGTGTATATATATACAGTGTAAGATTTCCAAAGCAACACCCTTTGGGAAAAGCAAAAGTATGTTGTTGAGAGGTTGTTGCTCTAGAGAGGTTAAATTAATAGTTAAATAGTACAATGGGAAAATCATATTGTTGAAGGGCGGTTATTGCTCAAAAGAGGACCGCTCTGGAGAGGTTGCTCTGTGTTATGAATGTTCTTCACCTGAATAGAATTATCATTACAGTCACACATCAATTATACACATAGCATAACCAAAATAAAAGAATAGAAAAATACCTATAGCTGTGACTTCATTTCAAAACCTTGGATGTAATCTTGCTTCAGTTGATTCGTTGTTGATGTAATATGTATAGATTATAGATAAGAAGAGGATTTCAAGAAAAAAAACTGATACAAAAAAATCCATTTTACCCAAATTACTGCCTTTCCAAAATCTACCAACCCCAAACCAAATCAACACATAGGAGCATACAAAATATGGATAGCAAAAATACTGTTTCCCGAAGGGTGCCGCCTTGGAACGGTCTGTTGCAAAGCTGCAGGGAGTTTAAATTAGTTTTGTGGGCCAAATTGATATTAACAATGCAGTGTGTTGTAAACTTCTAAGGACAACCTATCCTCTGAAAGGCTAGACGTATAATCTTTATGTACGATTGGTTAAATCATAGAGGTAGTAAATCAACAACTGCTAACGTTATGAATGAAGTACTAATTCAGTCTGAAAAGTTAGAGTTTCAATAACACACGACCCTCTTATATATTTCTTTAATTTGCTTAACAAGTCGCAAAGGTGAACATCTATCAATACATTATCAGAACTAGAAAGTTCATACTTGATATTTTTATTTGTTACACCTAAATATTGTGCATTGAAGGATAGGTCTGTACATATAATTGTCCATAAAGTATTGTAAACTGTATTTTGCTGCATGGTGATTTAAACTAAGATTGGAAATTACAACCATGACCTTTAACAGCATTGTTTTTTTTATTAGAAAGGATTTCTTGGAAGTCATATTGTCTTTACAACATTTTTTATTATTGTTAGAAAGAACATCATTTGCAGTAATTTGAGCACAAACTCATTGTATGAACACTGTATTTTGTTCTCTATTTTTTTTTTATTTTGAGTTTTTGTTTTCAATTGATCCTTTTCTTACATACACATTCATTTTCATCTTTGTACCATCATTTCTATTAATATTGCAGGTCCTATCAAAGACATTAACGATCAGGATTTATGTGATGAACGAAAGCTATATTTAGATGAATGGCCTTGGATAGGTACGGCGCTTCTATTCTTTAAAATTGCAAGAACGAAACCGGAAATAACAAGCGCAACGAAATGTTTAATCTTCTTTTGCCCACACTTTGACCTCTTCTGTTACAGGTCACACATCAGTATGTCAAAACATCGGAACCATAGCATTCAAATGATGATACTGATAATTGTGTGTTCAGATGTGTGATCTATTCATAAACACATTCAAATGAACTACATCTAACAAAGGAACAAGCCACAGGTCGAACAATTTTTCAGTCATGATTGCCCTTATATGCACCCATTACAGCATGATAGTCTCGAAAATACATAAAAAACATGTACAAATTAAATAAATCTTCAGATAAATTCAAAGAAACAGTTTCTTGAATATTCGCACTTCATGTTTACTATGTTCTCTAAGATCGTTTACGTTCAGAATGACAGCAAACTAATCACCGTGTATACTTTCAGACACAAATTGTACAGGAATATATCTCCAGTTTTGACAGCTATTTAATTGTGTTGGCACCTCACGTCTTTGAATTTACATGCATATCTGTGTCTATAATTACGCTATTTCTGTTTAAATCGCCTCAATAAAGATCATGTATATATATAGATGAGAAAGATAAACTTTTAACACCGCGATTACCAAAATATGTTCATGTAACAAAACTTTTAATGTATACCTTGTATCGTACAGCATGAAATACTTTTAATCACAAGTAATTATTTACACAAATGTGATTGTCATTTGTGAACTAGAAAAAACATCACCATCGAGCCTTGTAAGTGATGTCACCATTTATTCTAATTCTAAAATTGGAGGAATATATGTGATCGTGTAGCTTCGAAATTTGTGCAAAATACTTTAAACCTAACTGAACTTCTGTTTTTATACATGTTATAGCACCTTGGAGAAAGCAAGTGGTCACTTGTCCAATCAGCGGTGGGTTCAGTTTTCGGACGCTGAATAAACTAACAAACACTGTAAGTAATATCATCGTCATGCGGTAGTATGACTCTAATTATGAACACTTTGCAATGCTTAACACAAGCGTTTCTAATATAAAATCGTTTGATTCTAGAATTCAGACTTATTGCAGAAAAATGTCAAAATATTAGGTACAATGGTGTAAAATGAGCCTGACATTAATAATTTTATTAGATAATGTTTATAGAAATTAATTCTAAACCAAAAAAGGAAGGTTTTAAATGGGAACGCACAACAAGAAATCTTTCATTACACTATATTAACAAGAATTTTCAGACAGCATATATCGTCTTTTTTTCTTTTAATAACCAAAACGAGAAAAACCAAAGTCTGTAATGTCTCACATTAATATTTGCTAACGTCGTACAATTTACCTGTCCATTCATAATACTAAAGCAACAGAATCCTAACAACATAGTCGAAAAAAGCAATAGCATTGACTTCAACAATCCAGACTTATATCACCGTAATTCGGACAAATACTCTATGTAAAATGATATTCATCTTCAATGTAATTTTATTGGCATAGGACTTTTGTGAGGCAGAGTGGCGTAAGTCGCGATTGGAAATCGACTGCGCTAAAGGGGACGGTTTGAATTTCATTGCCCCTAAAGGGAGCCATTGTAATCCTTTCTATTCAAAATCAGAAGGTACTTATTAAAGTTTTTTTCTGTATTTCAAATTTCTTTACAGAACATTTTAAAAATCTATAAAACGTCAAAATTAATCTCATTCTCTTAGGAATTTATTTATAGAGAATGTTTATTTGCTGTCGCGTGTGCAATGTATTTAATTGGTGAAAATAATTAAACTTATATTATTTGCTCACGGAAAATTCTTAAAAAAAATCGTATATCAATTTGTATTTTTTATTACATTCTTGGAACTTTTCACGCCATCAAAGGTAATATGATATTGTTTACTTATTTGGCAACCTTTCTTTATGAATACATACCTTGCTTTGAGTTATTTATTCACCATTTCAGAGTCAAAGCTGTACTGCTGGGCCGGTTGGAAGGAGAAATATTACACATTTCTAGTTGTTGGCAACGAAATGGGAAATCCTCAGTTTTGCCTGGTAAAGACTTATACTAATTGTGAATCTTTTTCATCTGTTTCATGAACAAAATAACAAAATGTCTTCACGCAATTTAACCGATTCAAAGTTTAGATAAAGTTTTCAGATAAAATTTAGATTTGAACTTTTCTTTACAATTCCATTACTGTTTTAATTGGGTCATAGACGTATTCAGTGAGAAATTACTCCATCCTACTACCATGTTATGTAATCTACCTATTCAGTGTGGATATCTACATCACATAACTCGTTTTCTTTTATATTTTCATGCTTTCAGAGATTCCCTCGGGATATTTCTTCCGACTTTTCTGTAAGGGTTTACTTCAGTGTTCTGTGTCCTCTACAAGATGATGGAATGCCTCCCACAGGAATTGAATATCATGAACTTCAAATGAACACGCTAGGTTTGTTTGTTACGAACACATACTGTTTTATAAGTTATTTCCGATGTCTTTTTACGACGGATAAACTTTCGTCACACTCTCTTGCATGCAACAAAGCAACTGGAATCCCCCATTCAAGTGTTTCTCTAATGATGTTCTTCGTGTACCGTTAGAATTACTTCGAGTATTGTAAGCTTAGGGGGACATTAAACCCAACAAACACTGTTTTAGCGAGTTAATATATTTTCTAACTTAGATAAGTGGATTCACATTTGTCCATGTATGTTTAGATTCATACAACGTATTACATATATGAGGGATGTGTTTCAATTCATTTCTTAACTAAATGCGCTTAAAATGCTTTCTTTGTTTTGAATTTATTTAGACGAGAATATGTCCGATATTTAATTTATATTTCCACCGCCTCCTCTATCTAGAAATTCCCACGGAAATAAAAATAAAGCCTATTCAAACATATTGACTTACTGGTAAGTTTGAATTCGTGTCGTTTATGTTTGAATACGTTTACAGCACCGGATACTTGCGCTGATGACGATGTTGATAAATGCAACAGTGTCTTGAAACGAGGACAGTGTAAGAAGGAGGAGAAGTACGGACTACATTGTGAGCGGACATGCGACAAATGTAGTAAGTATTCATAAACTAAGTACAATAAAACCTCAAATAGTGACCACCTCAATTTTACGACCACCTTATCATAACGACCCCTTCACCTTGATATTGAGACTACATTATTACCGATTTTTAGTGTACCGAAGGTAGTCTCACTTTAAAGCATCAAGACCAATGTTCGGACAATTTTCTTGTAGTTAGTTTATAAGAAGTATATCAAATGCATTTTACTCGTCTGGATTTAATTATCCATGTACATTGTCATTTAGGTTTTTACAAAACTAAATTAGGTTTTCACGACTATTTGGTAGGATTATTGTAATAAACTGACTGCCTTACAAGTTTTCCATAATTAAATTTTTTTAAATATTCCTAAATAATGCCTAGATTAATTCATCAGAATATTAAAAGCTTATCTAAGTATTAGAATTTTTATTTCTCACACAACATTTAAGTATAAATTCTCGATGTCAAAATATGTTAACATTTATCTTATCAATTGACTTAAGTTACCAAAGGACATTCCAACAACAAATCACGTGGCTTCGTGAGATTGTACGAACATTGAACATTGGCACAACCATATTAAAACAATAGTAAACTTCTATTAAACCTTTGTCTCATAATATCGCATTTCCCCGCATATGAAGCAGACGTCGTTTGAAAACGTCGTGGCAGAAGGAGCCATTGTTTGCAATGAGTAATTGCTTCTTTTGCCACAATGTTTTCCGCTCTGTCAGAGAAAAATAACCCAATTTTCTTAAATAAATTGGCGTTTTGTATATATGCTTTGAATTTTGAAGAGTCTAAGGTATACTTATGAGGAAAAGGATTAAACGTCAGCATGTTGGTACTGGGTTGGTAAATGAATCTGTTTTATCATTTTTTCAGAAGAAAAAATAAATATACTCAATTCAATGTGTCCCTTCTCATCCACTGTACAAGGTTCTTGGATCTTTATGGATAATTTTCATAATGAAAAAGTTAAGATAAATCAAACTACACTACAGTTCAAGGAATTCGGAACTTTTGTATGTAAAGAGAGAAGTGTCTTCAGTGAAAAACTTTACAAAACTGTGACAATGTTCAACAATGGATGGTAAGACTTTGTAATGTGTCTGTTTTTAAAGGTGCTGGGTCCATAACAAAATTGTGTAACATGTATAATTATACAGAAATTAGTTCGATAATGTCTAATATGCTGGCTACGCAGTGGGCACATTTGAAAATTTATGTGTTTTTGCGAACAGTGATACTATACATTTATTATTGCGTAATTAGAATAAATGAACGACAAAGTGGAAACAATTTGGATTAAAATTACCAATATGAGTTCCATTGTGACGAGTAGTCAACTATACGTAAAGCTAAATGAATTTAAAATTAAGCAAATATATATTTATATTTCAGCGCGATGAGATATACATGTTTTGAGTTACAACGAAGGAATAAAAATGTTATGCAGTTTCGTGTAGGTATGTAAAATGTAACAGTTAGTTTATTTCATGGTAAGGTCTTGTGATTCATATTCATCTTTTTTTCTAGTGGGCACATGAGATACAAATATTTGCTATGACGCTTTGGGACTTCACAAAAATGTATAGTCCGCGTTTACAGGTATCAGGAATACATTCAGGCGCGGAAAGTCATAAAAGTGCGTTTGTGGTTGCATACTTCCTAGATAAACAGACATAGACTCTATTGCCATATTGACTCACAAATATCCATTTGCTATGCTGTACCTCTTGGTCTAGAGATTTTCACGTCCGCATTAAGAACGGGAAGCCAAAAATGACACTTTGATATGCAAACGATTTTTGCATGCTCCTTGTTCTCAATTTATTTCAGGCGAAAGTTATCGTTCAAACGTCGAATTCGAAACTTTGTGCAGATTTAAAGATCAGACACTGCCAGTTAGCGACACATACAGAAGTAGCCGTTCAAAAAATCTCATACGTAAGTTGCACAATAATACATTTATTGATTTAATGTAACTCTACTGCTCCCATAAAAATTATAGATTGTACTTTAAAGGTGGTGTTTGAGATCAAATGTATGTTCCAAATTCGTTTCCATTTTAAAACGAGTCATTTTGTTTGAACGAGGTCTATAATAATAATGCAATTTCAACAATCTTAGTTTGAGCTATGATTTAAAGTAAACTTTGTTTACAACATCGTTTGGAGGTATCAGTAACATTAAGCAAATATGAACATAATAATGCCGGATATTTGTCACATTTGACCTTTTGACTTTCATGTTTTCACACTCGGTGTATCCTGTTGAATTTAATGCAGACTTTCGCATTTTTGTCCATTATTAGGTCCGAAAATGAAATGTTACAAAAACGCTTCGATTTCAAAGAAATTTACAAACCAAATATTCAATAAATGTGAATCTTAATTGCTTCTTTGTCACAACCTATAGGCGTAGCATAAGCGCTGATTTCTTGGTCAATCTTTCGCTGTAAACACCGTTATAAGTTATAACCATTTTTTTGTTCGAACAATGCAGTTGACGGACGTCTACAAGATGAGTTTTGTGGATTGTCTAGCAGTATACCATTCAATGGAACGATTTATGGTGAATCATGTTCCGGTTCGATCACAGACTGGGATTCTGATGGCTGTGTTAAACGTGGTGTAATAAATATTAAATCTGATAACTGCAATAATTTGATAAACCCACTGGGTAAGATAATCAACTGTCTTTTTTTCACTGGGTGTAACGTCGTTTTTAAAATAATTTTTCAGTTATATACGGCAGTCAGTTAACCTATCCAGTTTTCTTGAATTGTATTCTAACCAGTACTAACTTACGCTTCCACAAGAAACAGGCAACTTCTTCACATATGGAGGAAATCGACATTTTGTCAAAGTTTCATCGAAGGGTTTCACCTGCTGGGACAGGGATTTGAACCCAGATCGACAGACTACCATCAATTGCCTGTTTGTGTTTCATTTACAAAGCCAGTGTTTTATGACTTTGTCCTTGCTGTTTCTAGGATGAAAAATTTGTGTGAAATAACCTGGTACGCTCGAATGACATTTTCCAGATACAATGTAGTTGTAGTGAATTCCATGGGACCCGAATATTTACTATGTCCAAATTTCTCTCTATACATTACATTAAAATACAGAAGGATTCAGTCTGAGAAAATAATTATTTTACTGTGTCGGATACTTTATTATATCCGAGTCTGCTACGATTATGTTTTACTGAATTTAATGGTTGATCATTGATTTCGAACTTGAAAGTGTCATACTGATTGCGTGCAAATCATTATTTTGGCCATAATTGCACAGTTGAATTTCAAAGTTAAAAACTACGAAAATTCAAATTGCTGCGTAAATTCGAAATCGTTTGTCAGTTCCGCTGTATTACCTTCAAATTTCAATATAGATTCGATGCGAGGGTTCAAAAAGCGATGCTCCAAAAAATTGCAATTAATACATGTTTATACAGTCGTCCAGAAAATCTTTGCTTTAGAATAGAAACTTCTTGTTTTTACTTCTGATCCACAAAGTGAGCATCTTCTTAATGATATTAATAATTAATTAAAACCAGCCTTTGTTTTTCTCAACTTTAACAATATGTGTGCGTATTTGTTTTTGTTTCAGAATATCAATGTTTGGCATTTATATCTGATCACCACGTAGAACAATTCCTTATAACAAAGTCATTGATCAGTGGAAACTATAACTGCTGGGTAAGTGCTTTACATCCTTTTATTTCTTCAGATTTGTTAATATACTCGTACGAACTATTTAGTATTGGGAATATCTCCCATCAACCATAGCGTACAATGATACTGAAGGTTATCTTGTTCGGTCATAGTAAAGCATTCTGACTTGTTTTGTCTTTCTTATGAGATTCCGGCACGTCAACGATCAATAAAGTTCTCTGGCCGAATACCGAACTCAAATGTCTACTCCACTCGGAGCGCAATTCATTTTGTTTGTAAGTTATGGAATAATTCTATATGAATTTTATAGAATCGACATTATGTATTTATTATTCATGCTAGGTTGGAGCAAAATGATTGAAATATTTCAGTTGCTTTCAGGTTCTTACCAGTATTCTGTGTGACCATTGGAACTGGAAATACCGTGCATTATTTAAACTGGACAGTGTCCAGTGCATCAGCTTGATGGACACCGCATGTGCTCTTGATTCCACACCGGAAATATTACTTTATCTACAGGAAGGTAATCCGGGTCTAAATGGAGAGAATATCATACTTATTAACTGTATTCCCTTTATTCCTTTAAAATTATTAAATGGCACATATTCGGTCCAATGTTTTTAGTAGAATTGTTTACAATGTTACATCCTATGGTATTATCTTATGTCAAGATTTTTTTTGCCTTTTCCAAGTAAAATTTCCAACACTTAGTACGCACTGCCCTGATTAAAATACCAATACAGGTTAACTTTAGCGACCTCTTTAGTTATTCAAATGAACTCAGAACAAAGCCATTACTTGTTTCAGTGCTTCTATCGCGAATTGTAATCCAGGGGAAGTAACCAACAATTAAACGTTACGTCAAACTTGTTCAATATTACTTTTCTTTTTTCTGTCGGCCTGTACTAGCCCTACCTTCATTCACGTAATTAATGCAGTCTGTGCTCGCGTATGACCAATCAAAAACAGTGCCGAAAAGATGTTTTTATTTCATTTTCAAACAATGCCTTTCATTATGTTATTCTCTGACAAAATGGCAAGTTGTATAATGAATTCAACAAACAAAATAATTTTACTATGCGTATAGTTTCGCTTGTATAAATCACTATCAAATAATATGAGAATAAAGTGAATTCATTGCACCATAAAGTAGCAACGGTACTTTTGTGACACTATCGTAATTTCCAGTTTTACTTTCTTCTTCAGATGAAAAATCAAAATACTGCAAAGGATTTTTCGGAATTAAAATCATCAATGACGTCACACCTATGATCACTACCGCGGAACCATCGTCACGCGGTAGGGATAACCTCCGGTATCACGTACCGAATTCGGACAAACCGTCTGCAACGGTATACCAAACGGATTCCATGGACAATACTGGCAGAGCTAATGCTAGAAACAGCCATTCGATGGCTACTCGTGTTGTCGAACTTAATTTTGCTTCAGTATTAGTGACTGTTGTGACACTATTGTATTCAATATACGGTTCAACCACGTGATAGTAAATTAAATAATTTGAGAAATGAACTCTCGTTTAGCTGATGTGATAAATACACGTTGAATCATTGAAGTTGTGCATATTCCCTGACCTGTATGTCGTGCATACACTTACTACGATACTTTCACCAACATAGGCTGGGTATGCAAGGTTTTGCATTACGCAAATTTGTGTTTTTTGGCCAAATTATGAGCCGAATGGATATCGGTGAATTTATGGACCACAAGATGTCGCCCGTGATTTACAGGACACGTGACAAATTAAACTATTAGCATGCAAACTTACACATGTATCCTGTATATCGTTTACGCTCGTGTTATTCATACAAAAATATGAAGATCTTAAACTTTACGTGATGTATATGTACCTCTGTATAATATTATATCAAACACGCTATGGTATCCATTTTTAAAAGTCATCAAAATAACTATAACAGTTAACTCCAACTGTTCTATTTTACAATAGATCGACGATTGTTCTTCAAAACGGAGAAAAAGCAGGCCAGTCACTGACAGTGTATGTTTAAAAGTTGTACGGTTCATTAGATATCGAATTTCATATCACTCCCTAACGCAGTTGTCTCCCTTCAACCTATACATCGCCAAGGGAGGGAAGCAATGTGGGAAGAGCGATATATTATAAGGATACCATCTTTTCCACTGGCTCTGGCGGTTTGCGTCCGATAACAGATAACAAGGTACCGGCCCGGGAATTATGGCTTCCTGTTAGTGTTTAGTTGTCCATACCTGTTCTTTAACATGTACGTGTGAGTATGTGTACTTTGAAAGAAGTGATGTCTGAACATGATTGTGTAAATATTTCTTGTTATAACTTTTGTAGTTTAATATTCATAACGATGAAAATTGCTTAAAACACTGTATTAAAGTTATTGTAATATGTTGTAAATATCTAAATATACTATTCATGCTGTAAATGTGTAAATATGTAGATCTTTTTATTATCGTTACAGTCATTGTTGTTATTATTATTGTTGTTGTTGTTGTTGACAAGAGGCAATCACAAAATATGCAGCTTATAGTTTGTACACAATGTGTTGTAATGTTTGAGTTATAAAATTATAAATCATTTCGTCTTTGTTTTTATTCTAACAGACGACTAAGTTGATCGAGTTCAACACTTCTCGGATTCAACTCCCAGTCGCAGCAGGTCATATCCTTCTATGAAAATTTGACAAAAATGTCGATTTCCCTCCATGTACAGAGAAGTTGCCGGCTCCTTGTGGAAAGATAATTTTGTACTGGTTAGTATACAGTCCAGGAAAACTGGTTAGGTGAACCGGAAGCCATATATAATAACTATTGTTGAAACACGGCGTTAATCCCAATGAAAAAAATCATCACTTCTGTGCAGATAAAAGTATTTTATGCAAAGATATTTTCTCCCGGGCCAGATGGTATAATTGAAGCTACCAAAACCACACTCCTGATACAGAGTAAAGCATCACTACAGATTGATGTTTGGAAGCTGCTTGCTTCTGTATACAAGCATGCACTTACGTACAAATCTTTACAAACCTAACAGCAACATTTGCAATAAAATTGTTGAGATTAAAACGGAGCAGGACTCCAAAGTTTTATTCATATTTTAAATTTGATCAAATGAAAAATTAATGGTTGTCATGGATCTAAATTACGTCACATCTAATACGACAGTTTCATATATCTTCAGGTATGTAGAGACATGTTTTTAAAGCGTTAGTCATGCAAGAATTGCAGAAATACAAATACAGTCAAACCTGTATTTGTAATCACCTCAGAATAAATACCACCCAGTGAATAAAGGCCATTCTTTGAAAAAAAAAACGTCACTGACTGACACCCGAATGAAAGCCGTCTGTCAGTAAAGGCTATAAACTGGAGTTTTAAAGTCGCACCAACAGGTGTCATTTGGCAACTTCCAAGCTTCAACGACTTTCCGTAAGCTAGCTGGACATCTTCCTGAAATTTTACCCCGATTGGGATTCAAACATAGGTGAGGGGCTAATGATTTCAAGTCAGAGACCAACCATTCGACCACCATGGCTCCTGGTGTAACAAACATTTCATAACTTTCTGTTAGCTTAAATTATAATGACTTCCGTTTATTAATACGGAGCTGAACCATTTTAATTTTCCACGATAAAACCGAATCATTAATCTACATGCAACCGCCGTAACTGCTAGTATAAACGTTCGAAAATCGCTAGGCTATAGCGACGTCATGACGTCACATTGATGACGACGTTCCTTAGTGACAAGAACGTCATTTCTTCAAGGCCTTGAGAGAATACAGCGGCCAAAATGGGCTGCTTTGCATTCCTCAAAAGAAATAAAGAGAAAAAGCTGGAAAAGAAAAGAAGAGCAATAGCTGCTAGAGCCACACGTAGTAAGTGATATGTTTGATACGATTTGTTTTGTTATTGACGTAGAAAATAAATTCAAAATTTGTATTCCGCAGTCATGCCGTGATGCGATGGATCTCACAAAATAAATATTCAATATGCAATTGGCTTAAAACATCAATTTTAATTTAGTGAATATAGAATCGATTGGAATATTTTGAGAAACATTCGTGTGAGGACGAGCCTGAAATAAATTAATCAATATATACAATCCTACAGATATATTGAATATTTGGTGTTTCTAATAAAGCCAGAATGCCTCATCTTTTGTTGCTAGGGAGCGCTGCATCGATTTTTATTTTTTTTTAAATTAACAATGACAGAAAATCTGATAATTTATCAGGGGATAAAAAGCGATGTTAAAATTGTGTGATGATAATTAATATTATGATAAAATAATGAAATGTGATTTCATATTATAGATACACGAATTTTATTTTGTAAAAACTATACAATCTACATATCATTTCATAGTATCTGAGTATTGCTCAGCTCATTGACCTGCTCATAAATTTATCTTTTTTATCTCTACAAATGCAATTTACAAAGAAAATGTCGGATAGTATTAATAAAACTTTCAATAATATTATATAATACATTGTACTAGAATTAGTTCAGGCATTGTAAATGATGTGTAAGGAGTGATGTTATGTAGTTAGTCACATTACAAATTCCATTTCAGACAGGCTGCCTGTAAAGAGAACCACTACAGGCGGTGTCTCATTCGGCGTGGACTTCGGCACAAGGCCACCAACTCCTTTCAGGGGTTTGACCCCCAGACCTGGACCTAAAAAGGTGAAATTAGTACAATTGTTTTATAAATATCTTATTTATGTCTTACTGTACAGAAATTATACTTTATTGGTATAAAATTATCATACTCCATACTCCTTCCTTGTTCAGCTAAACTTGCAGTAATAGTTTACCCTACAAAGTATTCTAAACGTGCTCATTTTTCATCGATTCCTAACTCACTATTTGTTTTATATATAGTTCATAGTAGTTTTTAGACACAAATACTGTAACAATTAATTACAGGGGTCCATTGAAGAAAGACTACGTGCCTTTGAGGCAAGGAGAGCAGCCATGCTTGAAGAGAAAGTGCTCTTTGCACAACAAGATGCCATAAGAAGGTATTACTTATTGTGGATATTATGTATTTAAATCTAAAATCACCGAGAAATGATATCCATGTATAAAAATCCACCATCGATGTACACGTTTATTTATACATGAAATATAAGGATGGGTGTTGTATAAGCTAGAGTAGGTATCAAATAAATGATAGTTGTTATTGATTGAGTAAAATTATCGATATCATGTCATAACATTATTTATGGTGTATTAGCGAATGTTATTTCAATGATAGATATAACAAATACTGAACAAATGATATTTAAACAATCCATGTGATAAGTCAGCTATCTGTGAATGATAATCATGAGTATGAGAGTAATTTTTACTTTTATTCGTGATAAAATATATTTATCTTTATAGATCATTTCTCCTTTCAGGGCAGAGGTTCTTCAAAAGAAAGAAAAGTTAGAAAGCCTTGAAACTGTAATGGAAGTGGACGAAGGAGGGGATGTCACCCCCCGGGAGGATGGGCACACTGCCCCCTCCCCGTCCGCTTAAGTTTCAATGTACCGATCAACCGTCGATGATGCGACAGTCATATTTTTTTTTTCATTTAACTCTACCTATTTTAATATGATCCTACTTTTTATGGTGTCGGTTAAAAGGTTTCTGATTTTGTTGAAGATGTTTGCCATGTTATTTTCAGGGCGGTGCTGGTTATCTGTGTGCCAAGGTTGTCTTGTACGAACAAGATGTTGTTCGTAGATGAAGGCAACACAATATGAATGTCCTGGGTTTATTCTCAGCATTTATCTCTCCTATTTCCTGTCTCTATGGGTAATTGTTTATGGATGAGATATACGCCCAAAGCCTGCGAATTCTACATGAAAGAACGTACAGGCTTGTGGTTCTACCAGTTTTTCAGTAGCCATATTGAGTAAATCACGTGACTGTTAGTGGCGTCAGTTATCAGTCAATAGCTGAACGCCGTGTACTGACAGATCACGTAGTTACTCAAATGTCATACGGTCATAAAGTACACCGGCAGATTTGATAGCCGAGAACCATGGTATAATAAATAACGTTGTCTCGTTTTCAAAGTTTTATCCACTGAGATAGTAAATATGACTGAAGGAGGCTGAGAATGTATCTGGGGCAAACGGATTGTGTTGTCACGTCTACCTACAACGTCCTGTTCTCACAAGTCGGCCTTGCTACATAGAGAACCAAAGCTTACTGGAAAAGATCATGACATAATAATTTCATGAAATCAGACGCCAGAATTTTTACTTTTTTGTCATCAAAATAAATTTTAACTTCTTAATGATTCCAAATTTTTATACCACTTCAATTCTTTTTTTAAAAAAAGACAAGCTTAACGAAATTCTTTTGATGACTGTCGTGGAGGTGTGTTGGTCGGTAATAATAAAAAGAAAAAAAAACAATAAAATATCCAAAAACGTTAAATACATTGTTTTTTTTTCTTTTTACAAACAGTTTTACCATTATTCATTCCTGTGTGACTTCATAGCTAGATCTTTTGTTTATTGCGGTTAAAATAATTTTCCGACTCGAATATATTATGTGAACATTATGTAAGAATCGACCTGAGATGCTACTGATAGCATAATTTAATTTTCTCCGCCAGTCCGTCCGTCCGTCCGTCCACCCGCCCGTCCGTCCGTCCGTCTGCTTGTGTTTGGTTTCACGCCCGTTTTCTTCTTTTGTGTTTGTAATGCAGATCTACCACTCATTATTTTATAACAAAATATCATTATACAAACAGACAAAATATCACTCATAGCCCATGTTGCTATGGTGATTCAAAGTCAAAAGTCAAGTCAAAGTCAAGTCAAGACTTTGACTTTGACTTATGTTGATTAAAATTATGGACAAATACACTCAACATAATTGTTGAACAAACTAAGTGTGTGTAAATTTACGACGATTAATTAATAAAATTTTAATCCACATGTTTAAGATTCTATATGCAGGTCAGATAGAACACTGATCTGTCGGACATCAAGAATAAAATCTATCAATCTTAACCATATATGCAGTGGATAGATAATATATGCTTTAGGTGTGGGGCCTCAGTGGTCGAGTAATTATGGTATCTGGCTTGTAAATACTAGCCCCACACCGCTGTGAGTTCAAAGCCCACCCAGGAGAATACAAAATTCTCATTGGAGAGAGCTGTTCAGCTAGCTTACGGAAGTTAGGTGGTTCTATCCTGAGGTTTTCCACAGCTTTTAAAAGGAAGTCGTTTGAATTACCCAGGCTGTTGGTGCGTCGTTAAGTTCCAGTGAAAAAAAAACATTGATCGCAGTGTCTTGAATACTAAACATGGGTAAAGCATACGAGAGGTGGAACACTCATTATTTGGTGGCGCTGTCAGTACATATAACAGAAAAGTGACTCAGATGTTGGCTTACAGCCGATGAAAAAACCTGTAATCACACCAAACGTAAGCTGACGATAAGTACATAAGATAGAATGTATATATATAAAAGTACGACACTAAAATAAAGCGAGCAAATATCACCTACTCCCACGACTACGTTGATCTGCAGTGTGAACTACAGCATTTTGTAAATGATACGTCGCATACAGACACTAAATAATTCATTTATTCGGAGAAAACGAATAAAGTGAATAAAACAAAATTTATGTCTTTAGGAAGTTGTTCCCCTCACAAGTCTTTGGAGAACTTACAAAAAATATATGTTTATTTCGTATTTGAAGCAATGTGGATTTGCCAGAAACATTGGCCAATAGTTTCTAGTCGTATACGTTAAATTTCTTACGTATAAAGTATAGCATATTGATGATATTCCGCACTTACATTGTTACCATAAAAGAATTAAAAAATCAAGTTATAACCACAGGTCTTTATTGAGTGGACACCACTTATCAACTAATGTATTTTGTCTCAAGTGTATTCCTTCAAATACTAGCTTATATTTATCGCTTGCTCAATATCAGCGCAACTTTATCATTGGTATTTTCCTGCCTCAAACATTTGATTGTTTTTTGTAATTAAACTAATTACTATTAAACTGACCAGGCCTCGCGTTATTTATGTGTCTCGGCGACTTAGTATAAATAATTAAACATTAAAAAACAGTTACAAACTGGTTAATTACAAATTGGTGTGATAATAATACTTGTGTTGATGAATTCATAAATAGAGCATATATGCAGAAACACTTAAAAAAGATAAGATATGCTCCATGAGTAGAATAGAATAGAAGAACTTGATACAAAATCATGATAATAAGGCATTGACAGAAAAAAAATATTGATGAATTATCAAAGCGTGTGTTTGAAGGTTGAGTGAAGATGTTTCATTAGACAATGCATCAGTAGCGCCGATAATTTTTTTCCACAGACAGACACTTCTGTCTCACGGGAGTGGGGGGGTCAATGTGAAATTTGCGTTTGATTCATGATAAGTATTAATAATTGATACTTGACGACTTTGTCTCTTCTGAAATATTAAAATTGGTCCTTGAAGTTATTATTTAGACCCAGATTTAGGGGTTTAAATGTGTCTCCGCCAATAAATATATACTAAAATAGCAATGCAGTATCATAATAATAGATTTTGTTTTTGTCGGACTTATTGTCACTGTGGTTTAACGCCGATTAACTCAACAATAACATTATCTTCGTTTTTTAATGCGTAAGTTTATTTTAGAGCTAAATTTCAATTAAAAGAAATGTACTCTTCATCAATCTAATATTAACAATGAAAAAAAGGACCAATTAGTAATAAACAGCATTTGCGTAATTGCCGATAATTCATGTGACCCTAGTTAATGCCTTTATATCTTTGTCAATTAACACATTAACACTTTATTCAAACCCGGGCGTTAAGTTCACACGTTATTGGAAATACGTTTCAATAGGAACGCTGAATTATTAAAGACACGTGATCCGGATATCCGGTTCAAGCGCGCGCGCATAATCTTGACTTCGAAATTGAAGAATATCGATTTCCGTTACTCCCTGTAATCCAGTCTGTGATATTTGTGGTCGCGAATAAAAGATTCTCTATTGAGATTATTGAACAAGAAGTAACGACACATGCATCTAGTGTTTGGTGGAGAATATTGCGTACTGGGCTTTGTTGAAATAATATTTACTTACTTTGCAACTAAAAATAATATTTGTTCGTCATGAGTTTTTTATCCTGCATCGGGAAGCGGTCGAAGAAGAAAAGACGAACTAACGAACCACTGGATAGAAGATTGTCTGAAATTAGTGAATCATTTAAAGCTGTAAGTAATTTTATTGAATTATTTGTGTATGTAATTAGGTGAATCAATGCATTTAAACATTTTCTTTCCATATGGAAGCGGCTATTGTTTAGACTATTGTAATTATTACAAGCACTATAGATACACCTTTATGATGTTGTTCAGCGTATATAGTAATAAATTATTGTATAATTATAACAATATTTATAGCAACTATTTAATCGCTGATCAAAATCAATGTGCCACAACATAAAAACAAGCCTTCAGAATGTAGGGCCGTTTCATGCGTTCAGTGTATACATTTTTAATTTAATATATCAAAACTCGGTAACCATCAGGTACAATTTTCATAGCCTTCCTTTTATTGTAGTATGACTATGTACATAAGTATATGTAACAGTCGAACTTATCTCTCTGTGACATGTTTTAGGCATTCAGTAACAATACACAATACAATAATGTAACATTATTTTTAATAAATCGTATAAATTCACACGTACTTAATAACTGATTTGCGCACAAAAGTTGACAATTAAGGCGCAGCTCGGAATTATATATGATATTAAGAAGTTAACAAAAGTTTTATGTAAAAGGCTGAACTAGTATTAATATTATAAGATTAAACTAAAGCGTATGTGCGCGGATTAAACATTTACGCGTCATCGGGAACCATTTTTATTCAGTTTATGTCTCATAATATATTTAAATAATTGCAAACAACTGTAAATTAATCGTTTCAGACATGTCAGACTTAAGCTTCACAGTGCCAGTTGAATATTTTGTATTTCACTACAACATCATGTTAAGCATTTTCTCATTTTATATTCAAATTATTTTTTTTAAGTTTTGAAGAGTCGCCGTTCCGCATATTTCTGGCATAATCTTCCTTAATTGTGCATTTGGTATTGTATTATTACAGCACGCTGTTATGCATTTTGTTGATTATGTCTCAAATGTGATTTATGCACATACTGTTTTAGACTCAATACTTGTAACAACACATAATACGCGTATGCAACATATGTTTGTGCATGAATTATATGGTTTACAAACAAGACACACATATCGATCTTTCCATTATAAAAAAACTTGCAAGTCTCGCTACACATAATTTTCGCTAGAAAATTCTGTTTGATCATATCAAATCAATATGTCTAAATGATTTTTCATATTTATAAATTGAAAAACAATTCACTTCAGTGATTATACATTCAACACACGTGTACTCTCTTCAGACTCCCCCCAGATCAGAAAACCGACACTAGTTGAGTAAATATTTAATAGTTTAAATTACTAACACTCTAGTGAGTGGAATTCAACATGTTTCTTGATTGTTTGAGCATTGAGTCACTTAAAATCTGTTGCACAAATACAACAAACATAGAAAACCGTCATTTATTATTGATTCCGCGTTTCCATGTCTGATAACTGCTATTGATTAAGCGGCTAGGAGCTATACACCATCTGTTTCAAGCTATAGGCTTGCTAATACACAAATATGTTATTAAATTATCGTGTCAATAAGGTATACACTATAGTATAACTTTGAAGGTGTTTCAAGAACATAAACAAACCAAATTGGTGATCTTGTACGGTGATGTAATACTCTCAATTAATTAATCAATCCGACTAACGCCTGGCAATACAGAGGAATGTTCTGTGTTTGGCTAATATTTCAGTAAATAGATATTTGAATAATTCATGAGAATACGATTGATTTAAACTGATGCATTGAAGATTTAACTCCAGGGGGTCGATCTGATAATGAGTCACACACGGGACCAAGAAATCCCCCATACTAATCTCACAGTGTGTGCGGCCACGTGTTCGTATGTGCAGAACAGATACGGAAAATATTATTCTGAATTATCGAGATAATTATCGAGATAATTTCCTGTGATAATTATAAATCTGCCATAAAGTGTATCTTAGTTGTATGGCCCTAAATGTAAACTTAAAAAAGCCAATTATTCACACCGAATTTGCAGCAGATTCAAATTGCATCTATACTGTATAACGTTGATTATAACATTGATTGGATTTTTGTCCCGATGAATACACTGTAACAGTGTATATCGAGCCTTGTTTATACTGGTAGCGTGTACAGAATGTGCGGTTCAAATTTGTGAATTTTAATTTCATTAGGACAGAATCGTATAAATGTTCTCGCATAGTTTATAGTGATCACTAGGTCTGATTTAGAATAAAAGCAAGAAGTATTTATTTAGATGTGATATATAAGTGTGTAATCAACTATGCTACACTTAGTTTGCCACTACATAAATAGTATATATACCGTATATATATATTATCTATCATTATGTGTGTAATCTTACTTATACATTAAAATTTTACGTTTCTACCGCCTTATCCGACTTAAAACTTGGCTGAAATAAGTCGTATAAAAGGGATAATTCCACCGGCACTGCTATATCTACTGAGTAAATTTGTCAACCAATCAGGGTATTAAACGACCATAGATAAAACGTGGCACAACGGTAAGCTAGATATTTGTTCACTCGTGTCAAAATATCAGTGTCACCATATTTATTTTGTCGATAATGTCTGCATGAGTTGGAAAATACGTTGATAGAAATGCTCAGTATAGCTTATGTGCGTTCGTAGTTAATTGAGCCGTTTTTATGTCCCCTATTTCGTATTTTATCACGTCTTCATATGGACCCTCGTTTGCTGACATCTGAAGGAATTCATTTCGACATTCCTATACACTGAGTCATTTGAGGTGTCATGATCTAAAACTATCACGGCCACCATCTTAGCACTAAAGAGAATTTCCCATACATTTGAATCAATAACCGTTTTGTATTGCCAACCATACAACGACAGCATTACAAGTTCTGTTCTCCGTATTGATTACCAATTCCGCCGTTCTATTTTTCTAACGGTATCTTAGCAACAGAACGACAGATTATAAGTCAAAACAATTACAGCATCGCGTTTTGCTCTAAATTAACTGCTCAATACTAATTAGTGTTCATGCTGTTAATAGGTTGTACTGAACCACACCCGTTAAAACAGCAAACTTTGTAAACAGTTGTACCACGTCATGCTTTGTGTACCTCGTATCAAAGCCACACGTTGGGAATTAAGTTCAATGATAACAGATTGATTGTTTTAACAAAGCTTAATGGATTTGTTGTTAGTTGATACACTTGAGAAATTCTTTTCTGAACAATATCTTTGATGAATATAGATAAGAAAATGGTTCATACACTGATAACTAAACTAACAAAAGTATACGAAGCAAAATAAGTGAAGTTATGTACCAATTACTTCGTTCGCTGGTGCTGAAAAATTGGTCTTTATTTTATTATTTGTTGTTTAACGGCCCTTTCAACAGCTATAGTCATTTCAGAACTGCTCCGGAGGGAGAATATACAGGAGAACCGGGCATATAAATCCCTATTCTTTTCGACTGATCTTTGAACATAATGCATTAAATGAATTTATGTTATCAATAACTGTTTCTGCAAAAATGCAATTTTGTTCGAAGTCTATCAAAGCTATTGTTAAATAGGTAAACGTAAGGCTGTAAAACCATCATAAATTTACGATATGCATTCAATTGGGCGGACATGAATGGTGTAGGGAAATAGAGACTGCTCTACGCTGTAGAATTCACAACCAAATCTCCTGATATAAGTTTTATTTCATTTTGAAGACAGCCCCTCAAAATTTATATAATCTAATTATTAAATAAGATCAAGCTTAAACTAAATGAGTCCGACTGATTTGATTTAACCATGTAGAAATATTTCAGGTCAAGGAAGATGACGGTAAAGTTCAAGATGAGACTGTATCAAATAAATCACACACTTCAAGAAAGTCGAATGGTTCAATAAAATCTAAAACATCTGTCGACTCAAAGAAAGCAACAACTCAGGAATTGAATGAGTTACATAAAGAGAATGCACGACTTCATGTAAGATCTGAACTTTTTAGAAAACATAACATTTTCTTTTTCAGCACATTGTTTACTCATTACATATTATTCCTAATCAATATTATCAATAAGTATTTACAAACGATAAATTTCAGGGTGATGTAACAATGCATGATTTTTTCTTCAGTAAATACGTGTATTGCTTATTTATTTATAATACGGATATATTTAGATATTTCTCACCTCCTGTAGTATGCGATTTATGAATATGTAATGTTATAACAATGTATTATTTTACACTTTATTTTATTTGCGCCGTATATTATTCATGCAATTCTAAAATGTGAATTTTGTTCTGATAATGATCATTTCAATTGCATTTTAATACACAATTTGCATTATCTTTCAGTCAGAGATTGATGCTCTCACTATTGAGAACACGATGTATAAAACACAACTAGACAAGTATGAACACGATATCAGCTCACACGCTGAAGAAATACGTCAATTGGAAGCAAGGCACGTTGACCTTAAAACCCGAGTTACCATAGCAGAAACTGAGGCTGCAAAACAAACAATAGAAAACCAGAAGTTGATGCAGGTAAAGATACATAAATGGAAAAAACTGATTTCACTTCGTCGATGTTGATATAATGTAAACAGTTCAGTGTGATCTTGTTTCTAATTCAAATTGATTTCAAATTACATTTCTAGTTAAATAAACTTATAACTTTTGAGTTTGTTTTATCTGCGGGTGTAAAATTTAAACACAGAAACAATGTAGCAAAATAAAAAAAACACTAAACCCAATTCAGTTCTGTTCAATTATATTTATACAGTGCAAACATTATTGCCATGTTCCTTTGAGGGGCTCACAATAGTGACTTAGTCGACACACTTCTGAATCAAATCCTAATTAATTAATTAATTAAATTTCAAACCTATTTCAAACAGAAGTTTTAAGTCTCCTTCTGAATGAATTTTCATCTCTGTTTGTTGGGTAATCACATGTTTTACATAGTTTTAGCAACTGTTTTGTACTGCTAATGTTGGAATCCAATACAAATAATTTATTTGTTACTCAGAAAATTGTCGGTATGGAAGAGAACCAGGCAATGATGAGTCGAGCAGAGCTTCATAACATGATAGCACAACTTGAAGAAACCGAGTTAAAAACCAGTTCCAAACCGGCTACGGAATTGTCCGGAATCCGAACCACTTACAATCCAAATGATGTCAATGGAAGAAGAAGGGTTCAAATGACTCAAGAAGACAGACAACTTTCTTGGAGGTAATAAACACTATAATGAAATAATAAAACAACAATAAGAAGAAGGACTGCGTTTATAATGTTAAATGTGATCACTATGTCCAATATGAAAATTATAAAAATAATAGTGTTAATAGTAATAGACAATTGATATTTTGTTCATTTACTAAACTATATTTAAAATTGTATATTTAAAAAATAACGTTATAAGTTAAAATATGACTAATTTGTGTCATGTTTTTTCACGTCTTCTAGCAATAACTTTTCTAAATAGTACTAATTAATCGTATCTAATACTTGTTTTTATCACTAAAAGATGATATATGTATGCTATTGATCATTTATCTGGAATAAAAGGCTGTCAAAAACAGAGGCGAGGTTAAGTCGATCTGAAGATGAAAACAAACGTCTCAGAGAAGACCTTAAGGAAATGCTTGATACACATACAGAATTACAACAAATTATGGTTTCTGACGACACAACTGATTGTCAGGTAACTGCATTATCTTACCTCTGTAAAAAATAGATTATCCCAGTATTAAGAAAAAGAAAATGTTTACTAAGACCACTTATTTTCGGACAGGTTTTCTTAATTTATTCTATATTAAAGCTTGTTATTGAGAACATCGCACTATTGGTCCCAAAGACAGTCTTTATATGGACGAATAGTGTATTGACAAAGAATTCAATATATTTTTAAACGTTTATTTCCAAAAATGTGGTCAATATATTGTATTCAAACTCCTATATAAAAGTGCATTTATGAACAGGCGCATACTCATCGAGATGTTGACTGCCTTAAGTCAAACTATTTTTTGAAATGGAAAATAGTGTGGTGTAGTAATCTCCCTTGAATTCCAATATTTCTGACATAACATTCATTTAATTAATGTAAACGAGTTGTGTGTACCATACACGTATTTCAGATAAACAGTTCATTGTCTGTGTGTAGAGAAGAAACAAGAAACAGACTTAACTCAGTATCTACAGGAACAGAGACGGACGATTCAGACACAGATTGTATGACAAGACCAGTTGTCGATACGCTTACCAAAGCTGAAAATGAACAAGCAAGATTAAGGCAACAATATGATGAGTTAGAAGAATCGTTTCATGGACTTTTGTCACGTCTCGATCATTACGAGAATGAATTAAATAACTCTAAAGAAGCTGATGATTCCGAAGAGATGTGTAATGACAATAAAGTGTTGCTTGACAATCTTGTGACACAGGAAAAAAATCAAGAAGAGATTAAAAATCACATGACAACATTGGAACTTATGTGTAAAGAACTTAATAAGCGAGTTGATGTGTTACATTCTGAAAACAACCAGGTGAAAACAACTAATGATAACTTATTAAAACAATACAGGAATCAGAAAAATGAACTAGAGAAACGCATACAAGAAACAGAGGCTTTAAGAAATGAATTGAATATAGCGAAGAATGAAAACAAGAGGTGTGTGTCATCTACAGTCATACCTGTGTTCGCCCCTTCCGTATATGTACAGCCCTGTGAATAAAGGCCATTCTTTGAAAAACCGTCATCGCTTATTTAGAAAACAATGTCCTCTGAATAAGGTCATCTGTCAATAAAGGTCACATTTTGTCTTTCCCAAGAGTGGCCTTTGTTCACAGATTTGACTATATTGTCAACCAAGTTAGCATTTCAATATCCCATGTATTTGTCATACATAGCACGTACCATACAATAAGTGTAGTGGTTACCTTATGTCTACGTTCTTGTGTCCATTTTGGCTGCAATCAATGTACATGTATTTGTATAATGTAGTTTATGACTATTTTAGATGCAAATTTATACCATTGTATAGATTACATATGGGCATGATATTCTATTTCTTTTTGTATACATAAGATTGTACTGTCGTGGTTTCGAAGAGATCCATATGACATAGAATATACTCTTAAATAAATAATAATAGACTTGATTCAAGGCTCGGGCAATAATTTCCTTTTAAAGATGACTGATGATATATTCCAGGTTAAGTGACGAAATGAAGAAACATACACAGCAACAACAGAAACGTAAGGACACAGGTTCTGAGAGAAAACATGAACTGGAAAACTTGGAACAAAGTTTAGCAGATCTAAAACAGAAATATGAGGAAGCTAATAAAAGGTGAATATAAGCGTGTGTTTCGAGTATATTTATGTTGAATAAGTGATCTGGATAGAGACATAACTAAGTGAGTACTTAGACATAATCGCTGCATTTAGAATCCATAGCACAACGTTTCCTTATTCATTTGTTTGTTGTATTATACGTTTGAACGTTGTATTGTGAATATGTTGTGAATAATTACGTACTTGTAATCACTTGTTCAAAGTCTTTTCGTAATTTATAAGCATATAGATTACATACATGACGACCGTTCTTCCAGGTTGAAGGAATATTCAGCGACTAAAATTGTACAACCAACAAAAAGTCTGGATCTCAACTTGGTGACACCGATGTCACTAGCCGAGAGATTCCGAAATGAATTGTATGAACAATGTTGGAAACACTCCTTCGAAAAGATGACATGCAAACTAAGACGAGATGAAAAGAAAACTGTTCAGATACTGGCTGAGATATGTACCGTAAGTTTTTAGTAGACATTTAAATTACAATTCTTATCAAAACCCTCCGTGCGTATGTGTCTTGCTCTGCATTTTTCACATGATCCTTTAAGTTGGGTTTTGGGTTGGTAGGTTTAAGGTAACATTCTATTTTGACAAACTCTTTTTTCTCCTGTTAAGACTTCAGCAAAATGACCATTTGGGGAAGACTGCATTTGCGTTGTTGTGTCTCATACGATCAAAGCAGATCTGATTAGTATGCAACGCGGCTCCTGTGTCAGAGAACACGGTCTACTCATCGTAATCTAATCAATACTAATTTGCTCTAAAATGTGCACTTAATCATTACGATACTGACATATTATTCAATTATGTTACCAGGCTATGTACAATGAACACTTCTAAATCATTTGTATCTCCTTTTATGGTAAACTCTGTGAACGATTATGCAGATTATGCATGAAGGCCGCGTGAATTACTAACACGTGCTAATGGAACGCATCGTCAAATCAGTTGAATTAATGCACTATCTTAGAATCAGGTAAATATTAAATCAATCACCTATTGCATTTTAGGAAGCCTACTTGTTCTGTAAGCGAGCAGCGAGAACACAAATGGAAACAGTCGCATCTTCGCTCGTGTCACCAACCGCAAATCATTACCGAAGTAATCAAATTCACAAAAGAAATGGAATGAATGTAAGAGATGAAGTTTAGTTAATTTATTTAGAAATATTGATACTTATAATAGAACGCTTAATACAAATGTACAGTAATATTTAAGGCAATAATATGAACTACTGGAGATATCACCAATGGAATATGATTGGTGACATGTGTAACGAGGTACTACGGTAATTATGTACAATTAAGGACTGAAAATTTTCTGGTCAAGTCTAAACGTTCATTAAAATGGCATGTATAGATTTGACAAACATGTAGTTTTAACATTATTGTTTGTTTCCAGAAATCGCAAGTTGACCACTTGCCTGAAGATCTGAGGAAAAGACTTTTACACTTTAGATCTCGACCAAGTCAAGAACTCTTAGCTGCCGGTGTTACTGTAAGTAAACAGTGTGGAGTCAAGGATATGTTTATATGTGCCACACAATGTAAATTCATATATAAAATATTTTATTCTAAATTATTTAATTTATATGAAAATACGTTTATTCGTTTTGCTAAACGTCTTTGGGAATTCAGGTGAAAGCATCATTATAATTCAGCGGTTTTCTAACATGTATTTAGTTTACTTTAAACAGAACACCACAATGGTTACCTCGATTTCTATCTAGATTACGAACTAACGGACATAACACTAATGAACTAGTAGTTTCCATTTCTAATTATCTCGTGGCAGTGTATTACTTCCCTCGTCCTGAGCATATTGTCTTTCCTGATCCTTTTTTCAAATTCCCAACAAAATTTCTCTTCTTATATTTCCAGGATTTCCTCAATCAAATTGATTACGACAGAACGAGATTCTTGCGTCACGTGAGCGAACGTGATTTTAACGAGATCATGCCATACATTAGCACTTGCTTTGAAATCGTGTGGGGCATGTCAGTGCAAGATCCACCGATGTATCTGCTATTTAAAGTTAAACATGGACTTGAAATTGCCAGTGACAAATTTGAAAGATGTCCCTCACACGGTAAACGAGTGGACTATGTCATGTGGCCAGCTGTATTCAAAGAGGAAGGCGGAACGTGTCTGCAAAAAGGAATTGTTCAGGCGTTAACGGAACGTTCATGAAACATTATCATGAAAATTCTGGAAAGAAATGAAGTTATTCATTTGCTTTATGGATTGTTTTTTGAAAACATATATATTTTCTTGGTTTTGTTGTCTGTACATGGTGATTTATTTCAAACTGTTCGATTCCACTTAACTGAAAAGTGCCATTTGGGCGTGTAAGTAATCTTTCCAAAGTTGCAGGAAAGTGGCTAAATTTGGACAACCCGTTTTTCAACTTGGCTCCATGTATCTTTATGAAACAACAGTACTTTTTGTGCAATATGTATATACTAGAGAAACTAAATTGGATCGACTCGCTTGATAAAATATCGATCGCGTTATCAATTTCCATTAATACACATTTCATGTCACCGTGATTTGATTACTCAGCCATCTGTTCCAATTATGTAAGCTCGTAGCTACTATTCCTATCTTGATTTCAGTGTTTGGTTCTATTCCACGGATGTATCACCTAGTATTGTATAGGGAAACTTCCAATAAAAACACAACATACTAATTTCATCAGCACTGCATCAGTTTTATGATCATATAGCATAGGGCAATGAGAGAAAAGGTGTCATTCAAAGAATATGTCAATTGCCTTTTCATCTTGATTCTGTATGGAAGCATTTAATGTGAATCATACAAGTAGATCACATGTCTACTAACAATTTATGTGTATGTGTATCTATAGTATTGGTGCTGTGCACTTGTATTGTGCGTCCTGTATAATTGAACATTTTATTAACTGAATATAAGTATTTATCATTGGATTCATAACCATGTTCTATTTTATGTTTAGTTCGCGATATTTTTCCCTGCGTCATATTTCACTTAACGTACTAATTTGTATGAACCAAACTGAACATATTGTTTCAGCTGAAAGTTTTAGCGGAACAAACAGTTTTGTTACACGTATGTAGGATATGTAGTTGTCCGTATGTCAAACAAATGTCACCAACTTACCCTGGTTTTGTTGGTGAAATGAGTTTAAAGCAAATTATCAATATCGTCAACCCATATCGGTGCAATTAATTATGTAATTAAAAGTAAGTTGAATGCTACTGTTGTAAATCATTGTTTGGAGGATATTGAGTTTGACTGTGAAAACTAAGAATCCGATGTGTTGATGTTATGTGTGTGTGCTAACTGTTGTCTACCACTCTGTGTTCATGTCTTTAAATGTGTGAAAAAAGTATGAATAAATATTCTTAATGGTACAAAACATTTTGTTTTATATATACATGTATATGTACATTACAAATGTTATATAAACTGCAGTGATGCCACGCAAGTAACAACAGCAGTGACGTAAATATTAAAGTAGCCAACAGATTCCAAAGGATGGGTAAAACACGTATTGCACGTAAAGAATTATAATTACTGTAACACATATGTAGATAGAAAACGAGGGCAATGTGTAATGGACTTGCGTCTTTAATGTGATTAAGTATTTTCCTTTCTTTTGCAATCTTTGCTCTTTTCTTTTCTTTAGAAATAATTAATTGAAAGCACGAGCAAGCGGTCATGTAATGATTTTAAAAAAAATAACACAGGTCCGGCAAAGGGTTTCTATATCTTTAGTCGTAACGCATGGTTGGTTTGGGAAATTTTGAATTCATTTTCAATAAGTGATTCAAAAGCAAGAAAACATCGTAAATTACATATTTATCATTGATGTGAATGTTAGTTTCGAGCAACGAATTTTCAACGGCTGTCTTTTTCAAAACAGTTCAGCCTAACAAAAGACAAAGGCAATCTGGTTCTTATCAAAGCAGTTGCTTAAATATATCATAATACAAAAAATGTATAATCATTTGGTATAAAATACCATTATTGTAGGGCGATATTACCTTCTGTAATATCAAGGATTTTAGAAACGAATGATAAAAAGTTTTCCATTTATTAATAAAGATAACAAAGAATAGTATGTATTAAATTTCTTTAGAACGTTTACAAGTAAGCCGTATATAGTATGTATACAAGTACAAAACACCCTGTCGTATATACACTGAATATCTTGTTTAAAATAGTATTACAAGGTAAACATGAAATTACAATGTTCCAGTTAATATCAAATGCCTTGAGAGTGTCGCTTTGTCGATGTAAAATACAGTAAAGCGCTATTTATCAATGTTTATGCCTTCATTTTTTTCATATCAGAAACTCTTATCGAATACATCAAGATTTCAACAGTCGCAGTTCCTGCTGTTTTTCTTCTTTTATTGAGAGCGCTTTGAATAAAGTTGCCAATGCATACATGGTTGCCAAATATGTATGCGTATAGACAAAAGTAATTATTAGTTAATATCAGTCGCACAATCTATATTCCTTTGTACATTGTTATGTTCACGGAGGTAGATCATGTCATAAAAAGCTTTATTTTGCACAAATACAGCGAAAATCCTTACCACAAGTCTCACCCAGAGCGTGGCTAGATTAAACTGACATGATAAAAATCAGGTGAAAAAGTAATATGTGAACCCAATGATGAACGGATCGTGTTTGAATATGGTGTAATTATGGACGGTATGGCTAACTGTAATAATTCCACTTGGAATTTACAAACCATCGATCATATTGTGTTTATCTTAGATCACAAAATGAAATAAATCTCAACCTCACTAAAATCATGTACTAAAACACATCGTACGGTCAATCAGCATCACCAGAGTACGGGGTCAGAAAACTGTACATGAAAGGACAAACATTGATTTAATGAGTTCAAACAATGACATTCAAATACTTATATTCATTTTGTATACTGTATTAAAAGCAAACAATGTTCATCTGTAATAGCCGCAGGTCATATACAACAAAGACTCAGTTACTGGCAGACATATTATGTACAAATAGCAAAAAAGCATTTACTACAATAAACTAAAAGTTAATACCGTTATAATAGTAAAAGTAAACTATAAGAGTACCCTGTATGAAATTATTATGATAGATGAAGGAGAGATAAAAATACCAATTGTCAACAAAACTGTACAGACATATAGATCAGTGAAAATTATTTATAATATTTAGCAACAAAATGTATCAAAGATTATGAGTAAACCATCGTCTTCGTATAAAATATTCTCATCGCAGAAGATATCAATCACAGAGTGTGATAGCTTCAAAACGTACACAACACTACAGGTGAGAGAACACACAAACCACACAAACACAAAGGGATGGGCATAAAAAAATATGTGAGGGAACGAACGTAAAAGGGAAGTGCATAAAATTATAAGTGTGGTAACAAACAGAAAGTCCTAGGCATAAATGAAGGCATATGTAAATGAACAAACGCAAACGGAGGGACATAATCTTTTAGGCGTGGAAACAAACTCAAAAGGGCGGGGCATAAAACTGAAGGCATGGGAACAACTATAAAATGAAAGGTCATAAAACTAACGATGTGGCAACAAATACAAAATGAGAGGGCACAACACAAAGAGGGAAGGAACCAATATCACAGCAAGATGTAATGTGTATTTGTCTCCTTCTTTTCCAACAAAATTTCAGCAATGTACAGCAGTCGCTAGACATATGCAATAACATTGCCAGCAATAACGCTATTCTATCAGTTATTCCCAGAGTCATGTTGAGGTAAACAGCATCATGCAGCGGTTAAAAAAATCCAATCGAGAGATTGACCACATCCTCATAACCATATATCCATAATGGAGTTGGCAAAACAGATAATTAAAACAATATGCAGGTATTCTTACTATCATCATATGAAGAATAATTTGTAATATACCCGATTAAAATACAAGAAATTGAAATACCGATTAGCATTTTGATGCAAGATCAGAAATGGCATGTATATTACATGAAACAGATTGTGTGTTCTGCTCGTGTACTCTGTAAATTTCGTTCCATGACAGTCAGAAAGTCTAAAGATGAATCATGTCCGGCTATGTTCGTCAAGCATATACAATCGGTGTTACATGTTATTGTAAATTTGGGTATGTTTGATGTAAGCCAACAAAAACTCGTGGCAATACTTGTATTGGTCCTGTAATATAACCAAATACATTAATTATAAAAAATATTGATATACAATGTATCAGAAATTATATTTAATAGTAGCATGCTGTACTGTGTATTTACGTACATACATCTCTATTAAACATTTATCGTATGAATATATCATACATATTGTCAAAATTTAAATGCATTATACACAGTATGCATAGACTTGTACAATGTCAAATCAAAGCAATTTATTATACCGTGCGTTATGTACAAATATGTATATATATATGTGTATATTGTTCGCCAAGCTATAATATATGTTGATTGCTTGACCGGGGGCTTATTTTCTTGAATTGAAACAAATAGCTTAAACTTACTAATCTGTATCTCAGTATTATGTAGATATATATCCACTGAAACTAAAGTCAATTCCATTGACAGGCATTATCAAACTATAACACAATTTACTGGGATACAATTACTTTACTTTCATATTTTAGTCTTAGCTAATTTTGTCTTGATATCCTCTATTTTAAAAAGAAAAATATACACTATATACTCACGTATGAAGTAATCATTTGTCGCCTACGTTGTTTCATTTTTGTCACAGTGTCAACAATGTTAATCACACCATCCATTTTTATTCGAAGAAGTTCATTAAAAACAGTGTAAGCAAGACCAGATCGATCTTGACCATTACTGCAATTCATTTCATATAATTTTTCATCTTTTTTTTTTCATAATATGTTTTAATATCC
Organism: Lutraria rhynchaena; assembly: GCA_008271625.1. Classification (NCBI taxonomy): domain Eukaryota; kingdom Metazoa; phylum Mollusca; class Bivalvia; order Venerida; family Mactridae; genus Lutraria; species Lutraria rhynchaena. Next base: position 1,902,793 of record VIBL01000039.1, read on the forward strand.
ATTTAATCAATTCTTAAATATTTATATAATTTCTGGCAGTCCCAATTATATCAACAACCTTTTTTCAAATGTACTAGAATCCATTTAAATAAAACATGTTAGTGGTCCAGTGGTTAAAGCGCTGGACTTGTAAACCCGGCGATCCGGGTTCAAATCCCGGCAGATCATACCCTTCCATGAAAATTTGACAAAAACGTCGATTTTCCTCCGTTTGTAGGGAGGTTGCCGGTTCCTTGTGGAAGGGTAAGTTAGTCCTGGTTAGTATACAGTCCAGAAAAACTGGTTAGGTGAATCGGTATATAACTGAAAAAGTGTTGAAAATACAGCGCTAAACCAGTGAAAAATATAGTGTATGTTCTGTCTTATCAAATCATACCGTATTGAATACTGGTAAGTGAAAAAGTCTTACCCACAATGTATCAGTACAGGTTGTCTGTCAGACAAATGTGGCTGCCATCTTAAGACAGTCTCAAAGAATTCAATGAAGGAAGCTGTATCGTCTGGCACTGGATGGTTGTTCTCCCATCCTTTGTACTGAAATTGTTTTATCGTAGATAAATCGTTTCCCTATAAATCAGAAAATGCCAGTTGTAAAAGAAACGACTGTCTACAAAAAATTCATACAATTAGAAGAGATTATATTGTATGTTTAACATAGATAAAGATAGGGTTCACATACGAATGGTATCTGAATATAACATGCTCAGAATATGATGGAAACAGAAATTTTAACAAGTTACAATGATTAGATTTAAAGTATACCACTTGAACACAATGGGATTTGACTGAATGACTTGTAAAATAACGACAATTCAATGTCTGGCTGGTGTCTTACTCATGACGAAAAGTAATAAAATTACTGTTTATGATACATATGCATATTAACTCCACAATATTAGCTTCTCTGCAACAATTTACATTTCTCCCTGTTTATTTATTATCTCTGTTTCTAGTTTCCTATACTCCTTACCTACAGCTAAATGCTCAGTTTATTTTTGTTTGGACATTCTATTTGGACATTTTTTTACATCTTTCCAATATGTAACATTTGCTGCTTTTATTCGCCTATACTAGTTTCTCACTTACTGTTGCCCTTTTCAATTTTCGAGCTGTTTGGTTTTACATTACAAATTTACAAAGTTTACCTCATGCTTAGACTTATATGAAAATGTTCGTTCAACGAAACTGTCTTCAGTTTTCTCTTTTAATTTATTCACATTGAACGCACTTTCGTCACTCGTGTGATGAAGATTACAGCTGTCCTATAAACAATAAAGATAATATCTATTCATTTAGGTCCACCACATTCTATCAAAACACTGTAAAAACAACACAAATCGTACGATATATCAGCAAAAAAACATTTGACTAGTAAACGGTTCACCTAAGAGCGTTGCTCACGTGACCGACCGACCGACTGACATTCGAAGAATCTGATACATTTATCTTCATGACAAATCACAAGTCTAGCCAGAATCTTGCTAGCTAATGGCCGGATATTGGTAGATATACTAAGAGTCGAAATCATGACTGAAGCTGTATTCGAAACCATACATCGAAATGTTGTGTTTTGGCATGTTAACTACATCTTTCCTTTTTTATTCCATTTTGTAAGACGAATGAAATTGAAGTTCATCAATAAGATTTACCTTGTAACTGGATGCAGACGTATTTGTTAACATCAGTATCGTTTTGATATTGTGTTCATCTATCAGAGTTAGAAACTCATTCATTGTAGATTTCTCTGGAGATTGTGTCAATATAAAAGTATTCTTTCCACTGAAATTCTGAAAACATTATTACATGTGATATGTATGTGTAGAATTTTCTTGTTTTTTTTTATATAATTCGGTATTACTTTGCAAATATTTAATGTTGGACAAAAAATCAACATAGATATAATTGTGTATTTAAAACACTCACATCCACGCAAGACTGTTTAAAATTCTGCTACATTTTGTGCTAATCAGAATAGCAAGGTAGCAAGCTCCATGCAATTGTAATAAATTATCAATAATGCGCACTCTCTTGTCTGAAAGTATGAAGCATAAATTTGAATATCAATGACCATACTTTGCATGTGTATCTGAGCAACCAATGATGGGTTGTAACAATTAAATTACCGGCATATAGACTGCACCAAGTTGTTGAACAATTACTGGACCCTTTTGTTGTAATCTAGGTCTGTACGCATCACCTAAAGTATATAAAGTATGTGAATAGTACATTTGTCACAGGTCGTACAAGCATCATGATAAAATGACAACATAAGTATGCATAAGTTTTAACTGAACAATGAAAAACACGAAAAATATTGCTGTGTTAAAACCTAAGATGTTTTATGCTTATGCTAAACAGCTTGTTATTCATCGTTCTTAAAACGGCAGTAAAAATGAACATTGTTGTGGCTCTTTCTAAAGCATATTGATGTTATTAGTATAATATAAGAGAAAATTAATTATTACGATGTTTTTCAAAATACATGGTCAGGTGGTACATTTATATTACTAAAAATATATAAATTTACTTTCAAGTGTTTCCACATTGGAATACTCAGCATTTTCATTATCAGTCATTGTTTCCTCGACGCCTCTTTCGATCAACTAATTGAAACAAAATAAATATTGACACTGTTAGTGCAATGTACTTCAATAAACAACAATTATCAATACACTGTACTAACAAATATTTCGAGCCCTGAAAATTAGATCAAAGTATAAATTAATTAATGACAAGCATTGTATTTAGTGTATCAACATTTGAAGAGCTCGCAATTAAATGAAAGCTGTTGTGAATATAAAAAAAAATAAAATTTGATCGAACGGCTACAAAAAACTCACGTGAAACTGAAGCTCCAGTCTGCATTCGGTGGCTTTCTTTTCTTTTTGCAACAGAAACTTGTATACTTCCTCAAACTGTTTTGTCCAAAGAGCATGTGTACCAATGAATAACGCGTCTGCAACGGCTTCATGAAGGTACACGTATTGTTCCTACAATAGGCAACGTAACGGAAAGTATCACAATGTGGTTGGTCGGAGATTTGTGGAAATGTGGGTATATGTATTACCCTTTTTGGTGCTATGTTTCAAGTTAAAACATTTTTTATCACTTTCATTTCTTACATTTTTGATAGTGCATGCAGTAATTATATTATCCTAACGAGTATGTCTTCAAAAGGCTCACCTTCGTCTGGACCATATTGACTCTCTGTTGGCGAAGACTTTGAACAACGGGAAGTGGTCTTATACAACCTTCAGCATTATATTGGCTGATTAAGTTGTCCAGGGCAATAAATGTACCAGTTCTTCCAACACCAGCGCTGAGAAAAAGATACTTGTCTTAAACTTTAAAGTCAAAACCATACATCTTTGTATATGAGTATAAACATTAGTAAGGCCGCGGCCGTAGCCCAGTGGTTAGTGCGCTGGACTGTAACCCTGAGATTTTCCTCCATATGTGGAGATTTTGCCAGCTCCTTGAGGAAGGGTAAATTAGTACTGGTTGGTATACAGTCCAGGAAAACCATTTAGGTGAAGTCAGATACTAACAATAAAACTTCAGTAAAATATGGATAATACGCCACACTTTAAAATTCTCTTTCAAATGCTATACTTATTAAGGCACACAAGGTCATATGCACTAAAACATGATTCAATGTACTTGCTTACCTGCAATGCACTAATATTGGACCAGCACCCGAATTTTCATTTGTATCAACTGCTCTCCAGAAATTGACCAGGCACCAAGTACTATCTGGTACATCTTTGTCAGGCCACGATTTGAAATGAAACTGTCTTATCATACGAGAAGATTCACCTTCCTGAATTATCAAGAGATCAGTCAATGAATTGAAGTAAAGTGCAACCTCTCCAAAGCAACACTCTTCGGGAGAAGCAAAATTACGTTGTTGTTGTTGAGGAGGAGATGTTGCTTCAGAGAGGTTAAATTAATAGTTAAACCGTACAGTAGGAAAATCATGTTGCTGTTGATGGAAGGTTGTTGTTCAAGAGAGGGCCGCTCTGTAAAGGTTGCACCGTATTATGAATTAGAAGAAACATTTGCTAACAGGGAACAGTAGGCATCTCCAAAGTTTAGACCTGTCGTCTGTATGTTACATGCATTAAAATTACATATGTTATATTTAGAAATCAAAAGACAAAAACAGCTTCACATCAGAAAACTCACCTTCGTTACCCGTAGATGTCTAATATCATAATCGAGGAACGTCTCAGTTTCAACAATTTCAATACAAACGTTACCATATTCTATTTCTCCTTCATCCGGCCAGTATTGAAGGCATTTAGTCTATAATAAATAAAGAAACAACACTTTGCTTTATTTTGCGTAATCAAAGCATTGAGATGACTGTTGCTGACAGGCTTTGCAGTATTACAAGTCCTTTCAGAAGTTCATTGTTATACTAATTCTTCAAATCTCTTCAAATGCTTGCATTGGCCAACAGAAAAACACGCTGATGGTTAGCGTGAAAATTGCTGCCGCAAATCAGTATGGCAGTATGTGTAATATATCTACATAAGATTAGGCCAAATTTCAAATTGTCTCCCCACAGTTGTTTTAATACACTGTAAGAATTAGGTAAAATACAAATTTCTACTGTTAGTTTCCCAAATAGATACATAAATCACGTTTGTCACAATCTGACAAATCCATTTACTTAAAAAACTCAAATCTTTCATTACTCATTATACATTATTTATTAGCAACTGCATCAATTTACAGTTAGTTTATATGAAGACAGCAGGCTTATCAGTGAATATTTTGCTCCAAGCTGTACTCGTGGTTAACTAATGATATGCATGGTTCTAAAATAGTAACTTTGAAATGGGTCTTTTATATTTATTGACTTGACTTGAGGGAAACAATCCAATAGCAAGCATTAAAGTATTGTTCCAAACTGAACTCTATCTCCATGTAGCCTGGCTATTTAGAGCAAGCCAACAAAAATGTGTCCATTATACCTTTAAAAATACTAAATTCATGACGGATTTGTGTACAAGACTTAAACATAAAGACAGAACAATCGTTCCCGAACGTAATTTCAACATTAAATGATTCATAAAACAAAACAAACGGTAAAGCATATTTATGTCATTGACTGTATTCCTACCTGTGACTACCTCAGTTAAACATATAAATCGGAAGACGAGATTGTGTAGTTTATATTGGGATTCAGATCGTTGATCAAAAAAGTTTCATTTTACGTTTTGTGTATTTCTTGTTTCGTTAACCTATTAGGGTTATTTGTGAGGTTTTGCCCATCGGAGTAGTTTAAACCCCTTTGTACCTTTGCTACAGATCGTCACAAGTCGGTAACATTTTTTTTTTTAAATTGCCCTTTGAGTTAGATGGGGGTTAGGATTTGGGGGGGGAGTTAGTACTTTGGGGAATATTTTCCCGGTTTCCCAACATGAAATGTCATCTAGAGTACGGGAATAAATGGTATAATAATTTAACTATGCGGTCAAATTGTTCCCAAGAAACGTTTGCCTTAATTGACTAAGACTCCCAGATCAACAATTCTGCACTTTTGATATGTATCTTACAATCCAGCACACAGAACGTGGACAATGTTTTTATTGACTTGATAAAAGCTACTGGAGCAAATTATTCTGGTGGATAATATAATCAAAAAGATAGTTTTTTGGGGATCCTTTATCTATATTGAACAGTAAGTTATATAGTTAACATTATCTTTACCTGTCCAACTTCCACCAGGTTTGTTAACATCACAATTTTATCAGTTTTTATCTGCCACGCAAGTCTCCAGAAATCGATTATCATGGTTTTCCATGGTCCTAAAAATTGGACAAAAACTCTAGAGAACAGTATATAATCAGACCTAGGTGATGTTGCTGATGTCTCCCATGCAAATGATAACGAGGAGCATCATTAGTGACTTTAAACTAAGATTGAACAAAATCTCTAGAGAACAGTATATAATCAGACCTAGGTGATGTTGCTGATGTCTCCCATGCAAATGATAACGAGGAGCATCATTAGTAACTTTAAACTAAAATTGAAGGACTCAAACAGGTTTCAGGTAGACGAATGCTACAGCAACATTATCAGCATATTGTAAGAATTGTGCTTATACGTTGTATCACATTAAAGTATATCTTTCTGACTTAACAGTTTGTACAATGAGTATTTTATAAGATGCTTGCTTTAATAGAGTGGGATACGAGAGGGCGCATCCATCAATAGAAATAAAACAAATAACACAAGAGTAGTTTTAATATTGGTTTGATAAACTTTGATATCTATAATATCAATTAAAATATTAATTTAGAATAAATTGAAAAGACTACTGTATTTGTTCTATTTTGTTAAAATCCATTCGTATTACCTTGAGAAGCAACAAACTTCTTTACTCTATCCGTACCCTAAAATGACAAAAGCGCGTAAGAAGTGTAAAAATGTCAATGTGAAATGTGACATTTGCAAGATATTACTAAATCGCAAAAAGTTTGTAGTGTACGTATAAGAGAATTTCGCAAAAATATACTTTTAGAACGACCAAAAATTTATTTATAATGTTTGAATACAGAGTCATGTAATAAAAGGAATAACGTCTACATACGTCAATATAACAAGCATTAATATAGTCCCCTTTTTCGTTTCCTGTAACATCCAACTTTACTCTTGAATGGTCATCTATAATAAAACATTAAAATGGAAAAAGTAGAGGAAAGCTATAAAAACTATTCTCGCATGTATTTATTTTAAATGTGAATGAGTATATAAATCGTTTATTTTTATTATCTGTTGTTTAACGGCCCATTCGACAGCTATTGTCAAACGACAGAAAGAAATGAAAAACTATTTAAATATTCATATGCATTTAATATAAATAGGATTATCAATAATTACTTAATAAATATTGATAACGACAGGATTCCTGAAAAAAAACACATAGAAAAATTTCTACCTTCCACAAAATACCGCCTTCCTTAATACCCTCCAACCCAAAGCCACCTAACACAGGCAAACAATAAATGGAGAACGAAACACATCCTCTTTCGGAGGTGTCTCGCCTTGGAACGGTCTGCAGCGAAGCTTCTGCGAAGAGTTAAACTATTTTGTAGGACCCAACCTCCCATTTACTCCCGGGAACTCAAACAATTAAAATAGTTTTAAGAAATAATAGGCTGGTACAAAAAGACGGACTGTGCAATCATCAGCGACGGCATATATCGAACTATATGGGCATCATATTGAGGTCAACCTGTGCGATATATGTTTACATATAATTATATCTTATACTTACATGCATACATATCCCTGTATCTGTTCTTTCCCATGTTAGAAGGATCTGTCGCATCTTTGCATTCATGTATTAGACCGTATGGTAATTCCTGTTGATGTATAATGTTCATGTATATGTAAATAATAATATGGTTTATCCATTGCTACGTTTTTCTATTAGTCAAATTCTTGAGATATTTAGAGGTGAATTATACACATACAACCTCTGTCTGGTCATTTACAAAAAAGATGTAATTTATTGTTCGTAATGTTTAGAGCAGAAAAATTATGACAACATAATTATTACCTTAAATTCGTCGAAGAATTTTTCACACTTATTCTCCTTTTTGTCAAGTATGTAGCTCCATAGTTGATACGGTTTTATGCCGACAGCTTGAGCGAACGTATAATAGCCATCACCACTTCCAAAATTGGTTTCTTTAGAAACATTCATATTTTGACATAGTAAGGAATTTTGTATAATACATTTCATATACCTAACATGTGTAGTGTTTCACAAGAAATGAACTTAATATCCGATTGAAGCCATATAATGTCCATGAGAACTATTACTATAAAGTCGTATATAATTACCGATAGAATCTAAACTTTGTTATAAAAAACTAATAATGTACTACGGTTTATTTAATCAACATTCATTGATGAAAGTATAACTTTGTACCTTCTGTCAATACTTGATTTTTTTATATTTAATCTAAAACATATGCATAATATCAATGTACTGCTTCTTCCTGAGGAGCACACAGGCTGACTTATAGATGATACAACATACCTTCATATGCATTGTTAACATTTCCTTGAGAAAATGATTTCGTTGTGGATACAGTCCTTGTAGTTGGTTTAGTAGCAATATTAGAGAAATCTGCTCCGTCTCTTTCTTTTTGCTTTCCAAAGCTGAAACATGATATGTTGTTACATAATATAAACAATATACAGCTGTGTTCAAATGCCGTTTGATTACAGGGTACCGGATTATGTTGCTCCTTCTGAAATAGATATGTTGTTCAGAAAACAATCCGGCCATCAGGTTATATACATGCGATTTAAACATCATTGACTTAAGACACGTAATACTCATTGTTGTACTGATCAAAGCTTGACCTATCATTTCCTCTATTTGTGCTATTAAACGGCACCTTACAGCCTTATTTAATAGTCTATAAAGGAAGCAGTCAGTCAAATAATCTTAAATGCGTCTCACCTTCGTTTCTTCTTAAGAAACACCAGTATCCCGACAACAATAACTATTACAAGAACGGCAGCTGACACGCCTCCAGCAATGGCTGATGTTTGATCGTCTTGTGCCTGCTTTTCCATTGCTATGTAATGCATTAAATTAACGTTATAATAATGAAGACGAGTAATTATTGATTTAACTGCAAGAGAAGTAATAAGAAGTGTAGATTACATGTACTAGTAATTTGGAGTATGCAACGGAACAGCACTTGTTTCTTTCTACTTCTATTATGCACTACGCCATGCTTGTCTGAAGTTGTTTGTTTCCTAATTGCCTTGTAAATGACAAAAGAGCAAGTAAAGTTTTCATCCAGTCATCAGTCGCGTATTTACTAATACTATAAAATCGCCTTTTGCATTCTAGAAAAATTAAAATGTTGCAGTTGTATTTGTTTGAAATTTTAAATTATACACAAATGCCATACCGAAATTACATGCATCGCCCATCCAATTGTCTTCGCATGAACCCGAGTTACACGTCCCATTGGTGTGATCGCAACCAGCATTGTCAGCACAATGACAGTATGACGTGCAATTGATACCAAAATGTCTGTCTATACATACTATGATAGATATAAAAATGAATAAGAAACAGCGTCAAATGGAGTGAAGTTTTGGTTGATTAAATTGTTTTTATAGGTTGTCTTTGAAATACATACATCATTACTAACAAACCATCTTATCTTTGGAACAGAACACCCTATATAAAACACAATTTATTTTAAAATTGCCAATGTTCAATTATTCATCTCATGTCATATTAGCATTTATTACTACTATTATCATTCATTCCATTTATACGACACCGTATCATGAATACCCTGGACGTTTCATATGCATTATGCATGCATTCAACGATGTGACCTAAGTATGTAGTATTCCAGGTAACATCAACCATTGTTACAAGAAGGTGTTCCATTGATATAATTACATATATAACTAATATATTGTATACCTTACAAAAATGTTTATGGTTACAATATACATAAAATACAAGGAGCAAGAAGTGTGAATTGTAACAAATAAAACGATAAAGATAGAAAATAGAATTAATGATAAGATTGACACGTAAAGCATGTACAAGAGCAAAGATGTTGTTGTCCTCGACGTTGCATTGTAGTTGTGTTGGTAATTCATGTAGCGGACATGACCCAATGATTTTTTTAAATACGCTAGTAGATTGTTTGAAACCAGGACATCAATTTGATCACAAATCTATGATTCAGTGCGGACGAAGTACCTTTTACAGGTTCCGCATAAAAACAATGGAAATTTCCTACTCTAGGTATCAATAGCTAGCCTGTATCCAACAATCGTTATTTATATATTTATTGGTTGAACATTTTCTTTCATGAATACGCATCCTTTACCTAACGGAGGAATTTGGTGTAATTGAGTATTAGTCCCCTGACACGAAGTTGTGTAAATGTAAAATGTCATTACCAGTATCACATGCATCGCCTTGATATCCCGGGTCACAAGAATCAATAGTACATGCGCCATTGATATGATCACAGGTAGAATTGTTTTCACAATGACAATATGACTTGCAGCCATCACCAAACTGTCTATGACTACACTCTAAGAAAAACGACAAGCCACATAAGTACAGCGAATACAATGAGTCTATAATAGGACACAACGAGCTATAGATTGATGCGCGGAAAGACAAAACATGCAAGACAATAAAAACAATGGATACCTTTGTTTAAATCTTCATTTTAGCTCTTATTCGGGCTATTAACAATGTCCGACAAATTGTGAATGTGATGTATGAGAGAATTAAAAAAATAACTCTGGTTTATGTGTTGAATCCTACCCAAATAAAGCATTGAATCCTACCATAAACTGATTATATTAAACAGAAATCACGATTTTCAAGGTAATACTATGCAAGTCACGATAAATCCATATTGCAGGACGTCGATTCGCTTAATTCACAGTATGATAGTAGATGTAATGATGTGCATATAAAAAATATTATACCAGTATCACATGCATGGCCTTGATATCCCGGGTCACACGAACCAACAGTACATGTGCCATTGATATGATCACAGGTAGAATTGTTTGCACAATGACAGCTTGACAAACAGCCTTCACCAAAATGTCTATGACTACATTCTACGATAGATATCAAACAAAGTTAATAGTAGACAACATCATTTGGGACTGGTCAATTGACGGTCATTGTACTAAATATGCGCTGTGTCTATGATTTTTAGAGTACACAAATTGTTTTCGTAGTCCTACATGCTAGTACAATTGGATCAGTGATCAAGTAGACATAGAAAACACGATATATCGTTATATCATTAAACCTGAGCGTCAACTCTATTAGGTCAATTAGGTATCGTCTGTTACATGAATCTAACTTGAAGAAGTGACGTTCCGAATTGGGAAGAATTGTTACAGGTATTTAACTATGAGTGCATATAATATTGTAGATAATTCCATGTTTTCAAACGTATATTGTTTCCTCAAATTGAACTCGTGACGATGTTACTTATTTTTACTTCACAACAATTAATCAAAATTTTATTTATTCAATATTCAGGTATGCCTTAGTTCAACAACCATCTTTAAATACTCGTTTCAACAATTAGAAAAACATTCTTTTATTCAAGATTATATTCTTTCTAAGTTCAACAACCGTCTTTATCGTATTGTTGGATTGAGTTGATTTTATGTTTCTCTGTATTGCAAGTTTGCACAAGATCTTCTGTCTGGGCGTATCTTATGAATGCTGGTGTTCGCATGATGTTCAAACGTTCGTATTTTTTAGTTTTATTTTCCTGATGTGTTCTGTGTAATGCATTGTGGGGCGGTGCTGACTATTATTATTGGTCTGAAACTATAGGAGTCGGTATAGAAAAGTGGTTTCCTTTTGGCATTTCCAAATATTTCGACTTTTCGTAATGTGTTCATCAGACGGGTATTAATTGGCCTAAAATTTCCAACATCTACTCAAGAACAAAAACATTGAAGTTGACTCATAAAGACCATACAAGTTAAAAGGAACTTTAGTCTACATGTACATATTATTACCAGCATCACATGCATCGCCTTGCCATCCTGACTCACACGAACCATCATGACACGTTCCAGTGATATGATCACAGGTAGAATTGTTTATACAATGACAATATGACTTGCAGCCATCACCAAACTGTCTATGACTACACACTAAGAGAAACGACAAGCCACATAAGTAAAACGAATACAATGAGTCTATAATAGGACACAACTAGTCACACATTGACGCGAGGAAAGACAAAACACGAAATACAATGGAAAACAATGGATACCGTTGTTTAAATCGTCATTTAGGTCTTCTTTGGGTTGCTAACTATGTTCGACAAATTGTGAATGTGATGTATGAGAGAATTACAAAAAGCAACTTTGTTTTATGTATTCTATGATGAATAACAAACAAAATGGGTTATACATAGATTAGTATATAAACTATTATGTATTGATACTGTGAAATGGGATAACATAGCAGATATTCGAGGTAAGAAAGTTTTATAATACTGATATAGTTTAGTAATAATTTGAGTTTCCATTAGGTAGCAGGCATGATCCAATCATTGACTGATTTGGTACTATAGTAAAAAAGCAGAAGTCAATGGCGTATTGAATATAGCTATGTTATTTGATCGGTACATCATCTTTATCATGAAAATGGAATAAGAAATATATATCAAATATAAATATGTATTATCCATGTTTAAAGCTCATTCTGTGAACACACATTGACCCTTTAAGAACGATTTTATTTTATCTGATGCTAACTGGTACTATTAAAACATTAAGCCATTTGTATATCGTTAGCGTATGATTTCGACATTTACTGATTAAAAAATCAAAATTGTAGCCCGAACACAAAAAATACCACTCATTTAATATTGTGAAGAGAAGTGTACATCATTACCCGCATCACATGCATCGCCTTGCCAACCTGGGTCACACAATCCAGTATGACATGTTCCATTGATATGATCACAGGTAGCATTGTTTATACAATGGCAGTATGACATGCAGCCATCACCAAAATGTCTATGACTACATTCTACGATAGAAAGCAAGTAGTATAATGTATATATGGAGAGAGAGAGGGGGGTGAATTTGATTGAATTGATGTGCAGTGAATCTAAAGAATGAATCATTTCATGTCTGATAGGTTTGTACACCATATCCAATTGTTTTAACTTGTTGGGTTGCTCTTAGTTCTTGTATCAGGAATATGTTGGATAATTTTCAAAAAAGATTAGAAATATCACGAAAATTATGTCATTGACGTAAATTAGATATCAATCTAGAGTCTCTGCCACATGAAAATATCATGACAAAATGATATCAGTGTTTTGGTTGCTCTGGTATCGGAATTACCGCGTGTACAACTCTTGAAGCTATTCATGACACAGTTTTACAGTAATTTATTTCAAAACATCGAACTATTTTGGACGTTGCGCTTTGAGAGATCCCTTTCAAAGCGATGAAATCAGAGACACATATGCAACATGTTAATATGCAATCTGATACTCAACACTAGTAATTTGGATATTCTCATAAATGTCTCAGCACGAACTATATAAACAGTGTACAAGTATTTATCATTACCAGCATCACATGCACCGCCTTGCCATCCTCGTTCGCACCGACCATCATAGCATGTACCATTGATATGATCACAGGTAGAATTGCTTATACAATGACAGTATGACATGCAGCCATCACCAAAATTTCTATGATTACATTCTACGATAGATAGCAAGCAAAATGAGGCATGAATGTGATGAAATTTGAAGCAGTATGTGTCAGTATGTGGAGAGTAATGATAAAATAAGGTCATTCTTAAAGTTAAAGTAATAAAAAGTAAGCGGCTGAAACACATTATGGGTATATCTTTAGTAAGATCGATCGAAGTATTCCACGTTAACTAGTGAAAGTTTAGTTCTGGATGAATAGTTGCTATAAACAAAGAGAATTTTCAACGACAAAAGAGTAAAATTGTCAAAAAGTTAGGATGATTCCATTAAGTTACTCCTGAGAAGTACACTTATCTATATAAAATGGTACAATGGTTCTAATGCACGTAATGGAAGTTGTAGTTGTTTTCCTAGTTCTAAGTGCACGGAATCAGGTTATTTAACGTAGTAATTACTTAGCACCACGTGACATTAATAATTTGTGGACGTAATAAGAGTAAAATGAATGTGTACAATATTGTACCATAGGGTATCTGTAAAACAAGTTATTATGTTGAAATAACTTAATGAATAAAAAGTATCATTAAATTATACCTGTATAAACCCACCAGTCAATGAACATAACAAAGATCAATGAGATAATGTTTGATGCGCGTATACTGGACACAATATAATGGATGAATGTACATTTTCATACGCCGAATATGAAGCAGATAAAAGAATCGTTACCTTGACTACAAGATTCTGTTTGCCAGCCTGGATCACATTGGTCTTCTTCACATTTGCCGGTCACGTGATCACAGTGGGTTCCGTTTATACAATGACATGTACTTTTACATCCATGACCAAATGAAGGAGATACGCATTCTGTACAAGATGTTGTATTTAGTGAGTTAGTTACCTAATTATTTCAGCATTTGTTACAATTATGTTGCATATTTTACTCATATCAAATATCGGTAATATGTCACATGGAATAATTAATTCATTATATTCATATTCCACAATATACGTAACAAAGAAAGAAAGAAATTTGCGATCGAATATCCGTTTTTTTTCCTTTATCAGATTCACCACAACTGTGCTTTAATGTATACTTTTGACACTCATAAGTCCTATCATTATAGGCAATATGTACTCGTATTGCAAATTTCACAAAAATGTAACATATTTTATGTTTGCTTGGTGGGACCAACGCCTGTAACTAAAACTACCTTGATCACACGAAGTACCATTCCATCCCGGATAACACCCAGCCGTATTACATTCTCCAGTGACTGGGTTACACTTTTTGTTGTCTGAGCAATGACACGAATGACGACACCCAGCACCAAATTTACCCGAATCACATTCTGAAAAATATACCAGGAAGGTATCTTATAGGCTGTTAGAAATTTCCAAAATCATCGGTTTAGCAAATCTTTGCTAAGTCTTCTGTTCGAAAATGCTAAAAATGACATGCTTGCTTATTTTTCTTTTAATGCATGATGATTCATATCAGTGTTTGTTTCAGTTTCTTAAAGTATAAACAGAGAAAATGAATGTATGGACAATTTTAAGTTTTTTATGATTTTTACGCTAGTTAATTTTTGCTAGTACATTTATTGTGTTTTAAAAGTTTATGAAGTTAAATGATATCATATGATTACCTTTTTCAAACGCTTTAAATTCACAAAGTGTGAGGATTTTTGCGTTTAGTTGAACGAGGAAATATTGGGAAATAATAGAAGCATTGAGTATCTTAGTAAAATGTCTTGTACTAGCATTCATGTCTGGTAGTGTATATATCAAAACACCATCATTTGTAGAGCTTATCATTGACTTATTTCCAGCATAGATATTAGAATGTTGTAATTGTGCTTCGTTTCCTGCAATTGAAAAAATAAATCAATTCACTTTATAATGTATTTATATTTCAACATTTGTTAAATGATAACCATTATCATCATTATCGTTGTACTAATAAAGTAGCTGATGTCACTCTTTCATACGATTGAACGTGAATTTACTGTATAAATAAACACACGTAAATATATAGATCGTTTATTTTGCAAATACAGTTTTCAACAAGTATGCGTCAGTACATAATCCAGAGTACACGTGTTGTTATGAGAAATCAAATGTCTGGACATGACTATCACACAATCGCCTTACCGCGATAATTGACAAATAATTATGTACCGTATGCCACAGTCCGTTCGGACTCATGTTAACTTCACGTTTTAAAACTGACTCAAAACGCAAAAATCGTACTAAAACGTATGTTTTTTTATGTTTCTAGGATGAGGAACGTAATGGTTTTGAAAATGGACGAAACGTATATAACGTGAATTATACGACCTTGAAGGGACTGGGGCATGATGAGAGATTTTATCCTTGTCAAATGATTTTACCTGTTCAAAAACGTTGATCTATGATTGCTATAAGTGTCTTCTCGTACGTTTGAAAACTTGACACGAAGGATATTCGCAGTGTACAATAATTTCTAAGAAACAAAAACTTAATATATATCTGTATAATTATTAGTAATATAGAAGACATTTTGAGATGATAAAATGAAATGTAATACATAAAATAGTTGACCTGCCGCACGTCCAAACACTTGTATTGCGTCTATAAGATATTTCCGACTGAGATTTATCTGCCACCATGATGGACTGACGTTTTCTGTCACGCTACAACACTGACAGTTATTTACATCGTAATCTTCTTTATCATCAATGGCATTTCGTGGGCCATAAGACGTTTCATCATTTAGAAATACACTCGATTGATTAACAATGAAATGATTGTCACTCCGAGAAATTATACTTAAATCTGAAACAAAATGCAAATGTGCAGTGTGTACTAAAATAAATTACATGTATTAAGAATGTTACAATGTTGTTTGATGATAGATATCCGGCGAATTAAATGTTGAGGTACAAATTAATTCGATATTTACAGTAAAAGAATGCTTTCAGTCAGCAAGATAATCCTGAAAGTTAAGCATATCGGTGTCGTTTAGATGTCTGTATTATTGAAACATGAATTGGATGTCGTGTTTATATTCATCATAAATGAATCGACTATCTATAAATATGATATATGATAAAAAATTCAAACCCCGCACAATGCCACGATCAAATGCAACATGAACACGGTACATTCACAATTGAGTTAAATGTAACAGGTGCCCACTTACATTCAAACACAACAAAACACAAAATCTCCAATATATATCAAAAAAAAATTATGGCATTTTTTATATTTTGGCTTCATAAATGCTATAAAGTTTGCTTAGTAAAAATAACACTTAGTGATAGATTCTTACCCACTGAACAAGTAGGTCCTGACCAACCAAACGCACAACCTTTATCACACGATCCATTGTTCTTACGGCAAACATCTCCTTCCGTGCAATGATATCTGTTGGTACAGTTCTCACCAAAAAAACCATCGTCACATGCTGTTGCAGAAATGACAATACAATAATTTGTGCGAGTTGTACCATTTGATTGCATTCACGAATTTGAAGATGTACAGAAATTTCGTCTGATTGTGTAACGTTTGCATATAATTCCCATTAACAGTCAATGCTTGTTTTACTTTACGTAATAACATTTAGCGACAAACAGGTAGTAATATAACATACATAGATGTCAATCATTATTGATCGTATATGCGTTTGACATTTTTTCCCACACCGTCATATATAACTATGTAAAATATTGGGAAAAATGACAATAATCAAGCCTTGTAAGATTCATACCGATATGATGTATGTAAAATGAAAACAAATGACAAAACTAGTACATGTTGTATGTGTTATGCAATACACAGAACATCATGAATTATTTCAAAGAAGATAAAATTTTAAATTCACTGAGACAAAATGTTGGACTCTCCTTAGTTTTCTTGTCCAAAAAATCAATAATATGTAAAAAGAAACGTACGGTCACATTTTGTCCCGTGAAAACCTGGTTTACATCCATTGGCGCATGAGCCATCACTTATATTACATGCTTGACCGTTTTTGCAACCGCCTGTACAAGTCATGGTACAGTCGGGTCCATAATTTCCATCTTTGCATGCTGACAAGTAGATCATAAGTAAACTCATCAGTAAAATAACATATGAGTTCACAAAGCGTATGAAAACAAAATCAAAACTGCTCAATTAAAAAAGCACAATATTTATGAAAATGTCATAAAGTTTCTTTGATAATGAACGATAATAATGTATATTTTTGCAATTGACTGCACAGCATGTTTTGACAAATGACAACAAACGTTTACAACACTCACTTTTATTACAATACTGTCCTAGATATCCGTCTGCACAACCATTACAAGCTCCAGAGGACTTATCGCATGACTTCTGTTTACAATGTTCATTGCATTGTAACTGACAATTCTCTCCATACGTATGTGAATCACAAGCTAGAAATAACAGCACATTGATATAAAATATCTTTCAGTTGTTCATTATATATGCAGTCAAACCTGTGATCGCAGCCACCTCCAAATAAACGCCACCCTGTGAATGAGGGCTATTCTTTGAAAACTTTTATCGATTACTTAGAACAAACTTACCTCTTAATAAAGGCCATCTGTCAATAAAGGTCACTTGTGTCTTTCATGGGGGTGGCCTTTGTTCACAGGTTTGACTGCATATACAAGTCAGTATAAATAAGTATACCGTACATATATATTCTTGAACCAACAAATTCGAAAACAGACTTAATGGAAAATAAGAACGTAATAGTTATTTAATCATATTGTAATTAAAAAAATCTCATTTTTATTTTGTCTTCCTCTTTCGATTAAAATAGATTAGTCCGTACAGATATATCGTGTTGTATATATGTGTACGGACATAAATACAGTATAACATCCCTAAGAAACCACTTCATTATAACAACCATAGACTTTCGTACCGGTTTTCAATATTTCCTGAATTTTTAACTTGTTACTGAGATCACCTCAATAGCTAGACCGGTGATTCTTTCTCCTAAAGATTGGCCTCATATCGACGTTGCACCGTAGTAACAATTACCAAAAGATATCTTAAATACCATTAACACGTATATTTAGGCTAGCAAGTAATTTACTTACTTCAGACTAAATAATATTTTCTCGAAATAAGCTTATTGCAAAAGGGACGTACTTAAATGTTGTTTTGAATTCTATATAAAATGTTTTACAAAGTTATACAAAATGTTAACTTAGTAACCGTGTGCAAGTTACCAATCTAAATATTATAAAATTGTATTTTTTTCTGGACTGTTTGATATTTATGCTAGCGTGAACAACATAAGACAGCAACATTATATGATTGAAAGGATAATTACCTTGTGAGCAGTTAGCACCCTGGTAACCAGCTTTACATCGATTGGTGCATGTTCCATTAACTCCATTACAAATGTTACCTTTGCAATTCGTACTACAGCTTCTTGCACAGTTCTCTCCGTAATGTAAATCGTCACATGCTGTAAATATAATACAATCAGTACAGATTATGCATGCAGTATAACTTATTGAAATGTTTTATATAGGACCATTGTGTAGAGCTTTATTTACGCTTTGTTCCGCGCGCATATAAATGATAATTGTATAGTCTGTAACAAGATGGATGATTTTAAATAGTCGAATGCTACTACCTGGTATAAATTCTGTATAAAATAAGAAAATAAACATACTTTAGAACAAAAAGAAACACGCCACCCGTTCAGCCGTTATGCTTTGGTAAAGAACATAATTCTTTATAAGTAATTCAAACTATTGTGTACTTGTGCATAAATAACAAACATTCGACGAATACTTGAACAAGAAAAGGTTGGCATTATTAAATCTAGAAAATCCTTATGGAATTTAATATCAACATATTGTATAATTTCATTATTTGCCAAACGTGCCGGTCTAGTCCGGCAAATTTATGTTGGTCTGACGAAAATTCCCCAACTTCCGGTCTGGATGACCGTCATAAATAATTGTAAAAAGCATCTTTTCTTTAGGAAAATTTTGTATCAATATTTTATTGCTGAAAATCGTTTTCAATCGCTGAAATGACGAATAATAAAAACAATGAAATCGGCAAAATATCAATCATAAAAATGACTTTGGTGATACTAATCATTAATTTTGTTCTTACAACCCTGAATATTATTTCGGACAAACGACTTTCGAATAATAATATAACTTGGTGTGACTATATGTCCTCTGCCTATTTAATGAAAATCTTCCCAAATGTGATTTTTGTTAGAAACTTTGCTACATAATACTGTAATACTCAAAATATACGTCAAACAGATGTCTTCAATCTCATAGGTCAATTACATTTACATCATTCCATCGAAGGATTCGAACCAATTTTCCATCAAAACAAGCTATTTTTTCGGGCAGCCTTTTTTGCTAGGACAACCAATTTTTTCCACTTCCTGTCCAGATGACTAGTTTAAAAATTTCATTTAAATTGTACGCTAGTGATTACATGGGAACAATTTTGTGTTATATATTACGCTGTCGTCCACTTGATATTCTGTGTGATGTCATATATTTTAGTAGGCTCATGTAATGTCATAGCCCTGTTTCAATTTCACCCTATTTCGATGTTCCCACCACATGACAATGGTCCCATTCCATCATTTCTTATTTCGTCTGTTTTAGGCCCCAGTTTATTTGTATTGCCCCATTGTTGCTAGTCACAATATTCAGTGAAATGTCGTGTTACGTCAGTATTTTCTCCTCTCCTAGCCTCGTTCCTTTGTTTTATTCGTGATATTTGCATTGGCTCTGTTGATCTTTGTGTTTATATATATATTTTAGTTAAATGCACAAAATCCATTTGATAGTTGATTTTAAAGCAGGAAAAAAGCTGAACAGCTATTTGAAAAATTATGATTCGGTATGTGTGCATTTGTATAATTGTATGTTAGACTTTAAAAAATTATACAGAAAATTTGTTTTCAATTCTTTGTCAAAACATGAGTTTTTATGACCCTCAATTTATGGTTTACTAACCAGGACACTACTCGTATAAGAGTAAATGACATACATACTTACTATTGTTGCAGAAATCACCTTTGTAACCAGCCGCACACCCTTGTGTACATTTCCCATCAACATGGTTACAGTTTGAATTTCCACCTTTGCAATGTTCTGAACATGTTTGACTGCAATTTTGTCCATAGTGCTTTCCATGGCATGCTAAAATGTCATTAATGTAATTATAAGCATTAATTTCGTGTATTCTTGAAAACAATGGTTAAATAATGTTAACTGTGTTAACGCCCAACTGATAAATGCATCCTGTTCAGATGTAGACTTAAACACCTGAAAGTTCTACTCGCATTAATACAAAGAACTAAATAGACATAAACATTCATGTATTGTTTCATTCACAGGTTACGCAGTACTAAACTTACGGGTTTCACAAGAGTTTCCATTCCAACCTGAGGCACACAGATCGCATTGCATCGAGGAATCACGTTCTCCCCGTGTACAATTACGTCCATTGGAGCAATGGCAGGTTTGTAAACATTTATCTCCAAATTTGTTCAGTGCACACTCTGCAAATAAAATGTCACAATGCGTGTACTGGGTTTCTGACTCATACAATGTAAGTTATGGGTATTATTGAAAGGTTGAAGGATGTTCTTGAATGACGAATAGTTCAGTGATATGGAGAAAACGAGTATATTTGTAATTGTTCAAAAGTAGTTCTTTACATCTAAAATACAATTAATTTTATTTTCTAATACTACAAATAATGTCAGGTATAAATAGTCACATTACATTTCTTCAACTTACACCACTTAGACATGAGCATACTGTAAATCGTTTAATATAATATTATTATGCGACCACAACTCAAATGTAAATATAAGTGTGCAACTGTGAAACAAAATTTACACCATCTAAAGATCAGGTATATAAAATAGGCAAAACGTATAAAAAATCATAACTGATTAGATAACGATGCATGTACTTTATAGTATTGATCACCTGGTGCGAATGTTATATAATTATAGAAAATGTACATACCAGTGCGATATAGTTTGACTTCACAAATAGTCAAATACTGACGATCTGTCTTTCTGATAATTAGATTCTTAAAGAGTCTTTGTGGATACAAAGGAATGACTGTTATAATTTTTGTGTCCGATACATGTGAAATATTGAGCCCAGGATCGTTGGTTCCATCGAATGTATTGTTAGAAATGTACATCATTAAATTGCTGTATTGTTCACTGTTTGCTGTAAATGAACATTTAAGTATTAACCGAAGAATTCATAATTGTGATCAATGTAAGCACAAACTCAAATATCTCGGATGATTTTGTTCCTTTGTACTAAGTTGAACGACATATAATATACCTGTAGTCCTCCGGTGGTATTTCAAAGGCGCATTGTATCATCTCTTATGAACATTATATTTTATGGCCCTAGATTCCAGGTACATGTGTTTGTCATATTGTACTATCACAACTAAACAGTTCTAGGACATCACGGTTATAGTGAAATGTATCAATGATGATCGCAAACTTTTATTTTTAAGTAAGAATAAGATTTATAAGTGCACACAGTGCATTCATCATTACTAATTATACTTACAGCCGTCCATGCGACCAAATATCTCAATCCTATCAATGAGGTATTGATGATGTAAATCAATCTGCCACCAAGGTGATTGTTCTATATTAGTTCCACTACAACACTGACATATATCAGGATGACCCGACATTCTTCCATCTATAGCTTTATTACTATCCCAGTAAAATCCACTGTAATTAATAGTGCTTGACATACTTGTAGTGGCATGTATTTGTTCGATCAGATTTCCACCTGGAATGATTATAGTCAGATTCATAATTCATCTGAGATGTTTTATGAAGTGTGACACCAGTATATTCAAAATAACATAACACACAATATTGCCATACGCTGTAGTTACGCCATCATGATGATATATTAAAATCATTGCCAAATAAATTCCATTACATTTCACACACATTTATTGTTATCTGAACCTAATCAAATATTGGATGATTTGTGTATTTATGCATACATTAATTGATCTGAATATTGAAAGTCAAATAAAAAATCCACTTATTACAGCAATGCTGAACCCTCTTTTACTATATGAATAAAGTCTTACCTGGAACACTATAAACTTCAACTTCACACATCACAAGTGGACCTCCATTATCAGTTCTGTATGTTCCTGGTAGATCTATCTTCACATATCGGATTATTATTGGTTGTCTTAATTTTATTTCAACATGTCCCACTTCCTTTGAATAGTTAGTATCAGTGTAAACATTCATATTTGTCACCTCACCAGAAACGTTAACTCGAAATCCTTTTAACTGATCTGCAAATAATCATACTACCTGTTGTTAAATACAGTTATATCTCATACAGATTTAAGTGAATTCCATAGATGATGTACAAGATAAGTGTACGGCAGATATATAGCCTCATGGTACCAATTATCGATACTTTGTATCATTGCACTTTGTATTATTATTTCGTAATTAAGAAATACCAATTCGTAATTAAGAAATACTAATTCGTAATTAAGAAATACTAATTCGTAAATACGAAATGTTATTCCGTAAATACGAAATAAAAAATGAGTGTTACAAGTTAAAATATAAGTGTAGAATGTCACTTTAGGGGCTCCGTAGAATGCAAACCTACCTTCGATATTTCAACTCAATGCGGAAGATTCTTGAAATCAACACTAGTAAACATGTGACGTCATGTGGTTATATGCCTACTTTATCACGTGACGAAACAATGTTCAGGACCAATTATCGACAATAATAGTTGTAGGCAATGTGATCCTGGCAATGTATCATGTTGTTGTAAATTACCGTGTCAAATTAATTAGGAACACACATTTGACAGAAGGACAAATATGTTCAATATTGAACAATTGAAAATATTACATCACTTAACAACGAAACACAGAAAAAATGTTGACTGTTTTTTACAAGAGCCACTGGATGAAGATACCTTTGTTATCAGACTAATGTCTATCATAACCTTATTTTTCTGCATTCAAACAGATATAGTGGAACCAGTTGGGGCAAATGTCACATCCAACCCATTCCATTCTCTTGTTTGTCATTCATTCAACGCATATGGCAACATCAGCATGTTGCTAAATATACGGAATGAATTCTGCTTAATCTGACGTGAATGCGGATGGCAGATGTCTAATGGAGAGGGGCTCTATGAGGTTTTCTTTTAATGGATTGTTTCAGAAGTGGTGACAGAAGAACATCAGTTACATAAGGGCAGATCAATGCCTATTTCTACTACTGAATGTAGGCAAGTATTGTTCCCATTTTGATACTGATAGTCTTGTACGTAAAAATCTTGTTAGAAGTAGGATACGAAACTTGGATAAAAATAAAAAAAATCATGCAAGTCGTCTGACAGCTTCGATGATATATATACAAAGCAGACAAGATATTTAAGGAATGTTTAATTTGTAGTGGCATTTGGGACCATGATATTTTGTTGACCTACTGTTGACCTAGAAACAAAGCTTACTAGCTGTTTTTGTTGAATGTGAATATTGTCCACATCTCGTGTGTTAAATAAATATCCAAACATCATTTTTTGTAGCCATATCAATGGTTATGGAGTCAGGCGAGCACCTTGAGTGTCCATGATGAGATATAATGGTCTGCGTCGTCCACAATTGGGACGAGAGTATCTTCTACCCAAGTGCAAAGTAAGTCAGAATCCATATGCTCTTTAGCTATGGAGACACAATCCATGCGTCAAGACCCCCGCCGATATAACGTGAATGAGAAAATCTACATTTATTCCATCTCCAGAAATAGCAAGCTGCGAGGTAATTTGTTCAACATTACATGTCACAGACTTTTAGTAAGGATTCTGTTTTGCAAAGGCAAAGGCCTCCTCGCTGGCAATTTCTTGTCCATTAAAACCAGTTTCATCACAATTAAATATACATTATGATAAATTAGCGAGACCTGAACGAGTAATGGTACTTTCAGTAACTGGAAGTACTCTCTGACTTTTCTCAGACCCTCCGGATTTCAATTCTGGATGAGGTTTAAAGAATTTTAGACACGATGTTTTCTTGGACCATTAACTAAATATGTTTGCATGATTTTACCACTTTTTTATAATATCTATTACAACATTGCGAGCATTGTCAGGGTTACTGAAATGTACTTATAAGTACCCCTTCGTATGGTCATGTTGTACCAGGAATGCCAAACACTTCAGACACCTTAGAAACAGAATTTATGTACCTTTTCTGTATCCATCTCTATCTTTCATGTAGCTGTTTGGGAACAAGTTTTTTGTACTGTTTATTTTTTGTATTTGGCATATCTGTATTCGGAAATGATGAAGAAATAACCAACCAGTGCCCTTTTGTTCTGACAGAACGAGACAGTGAGGCATATTTTACACATCTCTTGACAATTTAGACGCGATAAATTTCAAGAACAATTTTTGATCAGGTTAAAGTCAAGCACAACCAATACACTGGGAACCAGTCTGTTTTCATTTTGACAGTTCCTGACATATATAATGATGCATAATTTAGAAGAAATGAACCGAATAACGCGCAGTATGTATTCATGAGCATTAGTGGCAATTATATTATCAAAAACTTACCAAATTGTCTGCTGTATTTGAAAGCGAGACTCTTGCCATCGGACCATTTAGAACGTTCAATATACTTTGACATTGAACACGCATTGATCCTAAGACAATTTTCAAAGTGTATCGCAAAAATAGTAAATAATTCGATTTCGTTCGATAATTGATACGTGTTGATAATTGGTACCCTGAAGATACAATGTACACTAGGTAATACGAAATATACTGAATTTCAAATCTATAAAATAATGATTGTAATGATAACGTTTGACTTTTTTCATTTAGTAATGCCGACAAATTCTTAGACATTGCTAAACAAAGGTTTATCAACATTTGTTTATTATTTAAACGAGGAATTGTATATCTCATATTGTTTTGTTTCAGATAAAGAAGCTAAATATAGCAATACTTGTATTGTCTTTTCGTCCATACACAATAATGGTGTCTACAGTGTAGAGGTTGCCAAGATCGACTTTCCACCAGGGATCATCTTCTATATTTGTACCGCTAAAATCATCATTATTATTATTGCGGCAACTTTTCAGTCCATCTACTGCACGATCCGATACCCATTTAATATGACTGCTGTTTGGATATACCAGTATACTGGATTGACTTGTATTTTTGTGAAGTGCAACATTTATCCTGTCTGAAGTGCGTACAACAAAAGATTACTTCATTCATTGTTTCATTTATCAAAATTGTTTCAAAATGCAAAGAGATCAATTTTCGAAATACACACAATAGGAGAAGGTCATATTATATAAAACATAATATATTTGTATTTTTATTGGCAAACAACACTTAGTAAACATTGTGGGGAAAATATGGCGGAAAATCGCCCTATTCAACCTCTGAATGTTTCTGTATGTTGTAGTTATTCAGAAAAAAATAGGAAAGTGTGATTGCATTGTTATTGTTTGTAGCACGCAGTAATTTCAAGTATTTATGACTTGATAGAACCTTCAGTGCCATGATCGAAAAAAACATCATACATTGATTTCTTATACATTGTTTTGACTAACATGAATTATACGATAGCTTAGTTTGTATTACTGTCAATTTTAAAGAAAAGCAAATCGATTCCTTCGTACTCGTACGTCTCTCACTAGCAATCACTAAATAAAATTCCGTCCGGGACCAGACAAATTTCACATGTGAAGATTCTGTCACTCTAACTTACGGAAGGTCGGTGGTTCCACCCAGGTGTACGCTTTGGTCTTCCTCCGCCGTTCAAGGTGGAAAAGTCGCAAAAAGACCCCGGGTGTTGGTATTCAAAAACAGATGAAATTATACGTGCATTTCGTGAACTTACGTGCACTCAATATACAAAGAAACAAACAAACCTAGAGAGAGTGTATTTCCATGGTGATACAAACTGCACAAACACACCAGAGTGCACAGAAACACTGAGCGCATTCTAAATAGACTCGTATTTTCTGAAATAATAATTAGTTGTATTTTTATTTGAAAGTCACTACTTATTAGGGAGAGTCTCACGGCTTAGGAATTTGGGTAACGTAGTGAATTATGATACAGCTATATTAAACTCGGATGCGACAAAGAATCTGGTACAATTGTTTATTTTTCCCGAACACGCCATTCTTTATTTCACAGTCATGAATTTAGTGAAATATGGAAATAATGAAGTAATTGATTGTGTCCCAACAATTCTACATCCATGTTCTACTGTAATAGACTTTTGACTTCAGGTGGAATTCATGTTTGTTTGATTTTATGTGACATATTGTCGCTGGGGTTAAACGCCGTTTTAACATTTTTTTCAGTTATATACTGCGATCGGTTCACCTAGCTAGTTTTCCTTGACTGTATACTAACCAGTACTAAATTACCCTTCCACAAGGAGCCGGCAACATTTACACATATGAAGGAAAATCGACACTTTTGTCAAATTTTCATAAAAGGGTATAACTTGCCGCGACCGGGATTTTAACCCGGATCTCTGGGTTACAAGTCCAGCGCAATAACTACTGGACCACGGCCGCGGCCCAGAACTATTTGGAGTCTGTTTATTGAAAAAAAGGTAACATAGAAATGCATGCATATATTTGGCCTCATCAATGGTGCTTTAGTATACACATGCAGTATTTTTAGAATGATTTAGCATGGTTTGCCTTGGAAAGCACTTTAATAATATACTATTTTCCAATGTACGCATGCCCATCGGAAAATCAATACAATTTTATTATGAGAAATTTTTCACATAAATAACTATGCCATAATTTGAGTTTGTAAACAAGATTAGTTATGTCATAGAACGAACAATAGTTATTTTAATTGGTTATTCAAGAGCGTGAGTTACATAATTCATATTAATATTAAAATGATAAACAAACAACGTAGACTTCTTGTAACATATTGAAAAACCTGCCAAAATTTAATGAAATACGTGAATTGGAAATGTATTATTGTTTGCCTAACACTCAAGAAGAAGTAATTCATATCAAATATAAATCACGTGACTAGCGAAATTGACTGATTTACCGGAATACACCGCAGCGTTAAAAATATTGATAAAAAACGAAAGCAGAGCAAAAAAACTTACGCTTATTAAAACGAAGTCCAAAAATCCGCCTTGTCTACACAAATATTTCACCCAAAATGTGAGGGAGGAAGTGAATTTACCTTACCTTACCCCGTTATCTTACGTTTGGTTGACATTCAATAAAGATAAAAACGAAGACCCCGATAATACACAGTGTTCAGTTAGTAACATTGATAAATTGTTAGCTGTGTTAGTACTAGTTAGACTCAAGTACTGATATTTTAAATGATATCTGCGTTATCTATCCCCACAAAGTTTTCATACACGCGTTTAGTACTGTATGTAATTTGAATATACAGTCAAACCTGTGTTTGCGGGCACCTCCGAATAAAGACCACCCTGTGAATGACGGTCGTGTTTTGAAAAACCGTCACTGATTATTTAGAACAAATTGACCTCCGAATAAAGACTATTTGTCAATACACGTCACCTTTTGTCTTTCCCACGGGTGTTCTTTGTTCACAGGCTTGACTGTAATGTGTTTCATAATTATAAAACTATACGCTGTGTAAAACCTTGATAACAAGACAAGCTTTGCCACCAAAACAATCAGTCAAAAATTTGAGATGTTTTCATAAAGAAGTAAAAAGGAAACATAATTTAAAAAACGGTCCCTGAAATCAGTGGTCGTTATAATGAAATGGTCTCGCTTTTGAAGCGACCGTTATAATGATGTGGTCCTAAAATTGAAGTGATCATTATAATGTGGTGCTCTTTCCAAAAGCTTTACTTTTATCTCAAGAAATAACGATAAGAGAAATAAGGAAGTTTAAGTAGGTTTTATTTGTATTTATTGACTTGCAAACCTTCCGAAAGTTATGCTCAAAAACTCGGCCTACACCCTTCAAAATAACTGCGTTGTTTTGTAAGTACGGTATGGAATTATTGATGAGAAATGTAGACGGACATTTATATCTAGTTTATTCAAACATGTTTTGGTCTTGTCATGCCTGCGTTAGTTATCTCTGAATACTGGCAACTGTATGAATAACGGTCACTCGTAAGAACATATTTACCGAAATACCATTCCAAACGAATCTCTGAATAACAGAAAAATCGGCACAAAGTCCATTTATATTCTCTTGTTTCTGTGGTCATAGTGCGCAAGTTTGGCTGTATTAAATTACAAATTAAAGTAAAATACCAGTAAAGATAACTCAGAATCAACCAATGGTTGATCAATAGTGAAAATGATTCTCGACAAACACAAGTAACCATGGCGATGATATTAATAAGGCGACAATTACTGCCGCTGTAAATAAAATCAACAGCAAAATCGAGGGGGGTATTAATGATAATGGTGAAGAATGCGATGACGGTGGTGTCACAATCTCTACAATTCATTTTTAAGTTGGAGATTTTGGAAAAGTTTTTTTTTCGCTTGTGGTTCGGAACCATCCAAAATGAGCCTCATACTTCAAAATGATATTCAGCGCGTGTGGTAACGATGAAATTTCAAGCCGAAAGTAGTAATTTTTGATATTGAAGTAAGGTCTTCGCCGAAGAAATTTTCAACCTAAAAGCTAAAAGTCTCCAAATTTTAGTCGAGTTTTGCAAAGAAATACGAATGCTTTCTTGGCAAGAATAGCGTCACTGGAAAATCAAAGAATCCATTTTTAAGCACCAGGGCACAGTTTCACAAAAAAATAAGTTTGAGCTCACTATTTTCAAATCCAAATATCAGGTGTTAAAATATATTACAGGTTTACTATTAGATCTTGGCGAGTACTAATGGTGCCAGTTTAAAAGATGAACAAACATAACGTTGATTTTCATGGAAAATAGTTTCTAAAAAAGAATAAAAACATTGAGCAAAAACTTGAGTGTGTAATAACGTGTTCAAGTAAAAAATTAATTTAGCAAGATAATTGTATGAATTCAACACAAATATTTGACTTATATTATAAGTTGTAATTTTGCAAGAAATACACTGCTTTTCAAAGAAAATAAGGTACAAATAATACAAATATAATCATAAAATACTTTCAAAATAGTGTGCTCAAACTTAAGTTTTTACGTGAAACTGGGGTCAGAGTGTCGTGATATCGTAGCAAAAATGGTGCAAGACCTTATATCAGACCGTAAACAAGCCAAACGAACGAAATAAATGCAACTGACACATGATGACCCCAATAATTGTTTAATTTCCGTATTATCACGTGACCAGTGATATAACGATGTGGATTGGTTTGTCTCAATGACTCTTACAAGCTTATACCCCATGAGGAAGGGCCGGGTTGTTGATAAATGTTAATAAATAATCATGCTGTGTTTGAAACTATGATGAAGTTCGTGATCAACAGTGTCCTGTTTTATTTCCTTACAAGTTTGCTATCAACACAGGATGAAACCATTGAAGGTTGCATAACGTCACGTGTTGTCATGTACTCTGTCGTTTTTTTTATGTTCCCTAGGACTTGTGTATGGAATACATGAACGCAAAATGACCTACAATATATACATGTATCTCTTAATCCGAATATTCTCTTATAAACGCCCCTCCTCTAATAAACGCCCCCCCCCGACAGAATATTTTAATCCGAGATTAACAATAGAAATTAGTAGAAAACACTTTTTAAATCCAAAGAATGACACAAACACATTTTCAAAAATGTAACGCCCCCGTTATTATTAGGGAATATACGGTATATCTGAATAATATACCGGCCGTCATAAGAAAGTAACCATCCTAAAAAATTCTCCTATTTTGGCCTAATATACTGACCTTGAAATTTTAATATATTATTTGAAAGCAATTAATCTGCATGTAGGGGTACAACGTATCGTCTGCTGGGCAAACAATCATCTCGACATTTGTTTTGATTTATCGTATAAGTTGGTCAGAAACACCACAAAACTACATGAGGAGATAATAACTCATTGTTATCAGTGTATTGATTTTGATTTAAGAGTGATTCAAACTAAAAATTACTCACGTTGATATTGCGTAGTATGTACTGATTTTAGTTCGAAGAGCACAGTCAATCACTCACTTGTTTGTGTACCAAATCACAGTACAAACATTTATCAATAATGATATAATCATGGTGAAGCAATTAGATTTGAATACGGTGTGATGATGGTCTTCATGTAGCACTGACATTTTTTTATATTCTTGGTTGTTAGTGAAAAGATGACTTATCTATTGCCACTTGCCATCTCATATCAAAATTGTACTTCTCCTTAAAATTAAATTTTTTCCAAGAGGTACAAAAATGTTGATTATTTAACATTTGCGCAAACGTACATCGATGGTAACACTATGCATGTTATTTATATTGCAAATTGCAAATGTATGTCGGTAACTTTGTATACTATGGTGTATCTTGTCACCATATTCATTATTTTTGTTTTGTATATCACACAGGTATATGACCAGGTTTGCACTGAACTAAACTTGAGCAACATATTAAAACAACTCCATTTTCTGTTAGTTAAGCTGCAGTTTTGCAGAGTGTTGACGTACCGTGACGCACGTGCGCTAAGGTTTGGTTGATGTATACCATTTAGCCTTACCTCGGTCTCAGTCATTAACCGGTTTGTATTAACAACCATGATGCACGAGCTTATGTAATGAATTCATACGTTATAAAATATTTTGTTATATTTTATTTTTTAGTCTAAAGCATCCCTTCAGAATTTTATATTAGTACTAATCTTGTTCCGCACAAGTAATTGCCGATTTCTCTGCACGAATCAGCGGTGTAGAACAATTTGTTGCAATGCTTTCAACCAAAGCATCACTGGGAACTCAGTCGCACTCAGACTTTTGAAGTCCTTAGACCAAAACGTCTACCCACTTGGCTAAGCGGGGGGGGGTCACGAACCATAGTTAGGTTTACTTTTCGTATTGATTGATTTTTATTCAAATGAAATTAGAGCAAATATCAGTTGAAATACCAAATTCAACTGTGTTATCTATTATATATCAGAAGACATAAAATTACTTCAAAAATTGTACGGACTAAATGATAGTAATGAGGAAGTTTTGGTTTAATATTTGAATAAGGTTAAGATAAAAGTCTTGTAATCTTAGCTCGCTAGTACCTTTGACTAGACTGTAGTAAATATTGCAATGCACTTGATAGCAAGTCGTACAAACAGAGATGATTTTTTGTCAATGTAGGTTTTACGACTATGAAAAGCCAAAAGTTAACGTTAGGTTTAACACAAGTTTTAGGGACATTTTCTGACATTTGTCTGAAAGTCGGCAAATATTATGACTGTCTTACTGATTATGCATAGTACGTGTATAAGTACCCCTGCTTATTATCCATGTTGATTTTGTTGTAATTTATGTATTCATAACGTGACGTTTTTCATGTCCCACTGTGTCTTATAAACAAGTTTCAAACATGATGTTCGGTCGCGTTCCCAATGGCAAAAACTTTTTTTTCCAAATTGCAAGGCGAAAATTCCCAATTCAAATGAGAAAAAAATTACATTAGTTCAAATGATAATTGAATTTCTAAATCATTCAAATAACAAATAATAAATTATCAGTATCTAAAAATATATACATAATATTTGTTATGTTTTAGTTTTATTTGATAATTTATTTTTTTTATACTGTGTGGCTTTTTTCCAATTTGCCCAAAATGTCGCGAAAATTCCAAATTCTGGGGGGAAAGGCCATGTTCCCAAAATGTTGAATAAAACTTGGTTAAATATTCATCAGTAAAAACATCAATGAATCTTAATACTTAAATAGTTTTATCGTTGTAAACATGCATAAAATACATTTTTATGTGCTTTGTTAACATATTCAGAGTTACATGGCATAAATCAGATAATACACGTTGAAATACAACGTTCAATATACATAAAATATTAGACTTTTCGGTGAAATGCAATCTTAAAAACAAACTAACAATCTTTGCGATCCTTACATGTTGGGTGTATACACTATTACCCTAATGTTTTATTTGATTTATGATCATAAGCTTAAAGATCAGAAATAAACATCTAGATAACTGGTGAAATAAAAATACACGGAAACTATTCAAAATGCCCGCAAACTCTTTGCAAATGTTGGGTGATAAGCTTAGTGTACAGTTAACCTTAAAAGCAACCGGGCTGCATTGTATTTTTAAGCATTATATAATTTTCATGAAATTATGTGTAAATACGAGTACACACACATTCATTCTAACTAAATCGACATCGACATTGGACAGAGAAGTTACAAGTTTATTCCTCGCTATAGCAACCTAATGACGTGATAATGGTTAGAGTACCTCTTAAAGCATGAAGGATTAAAGGGTTTTTATTTCTACTTGAGATATTTAGGCAAATGATGTAGAATGACAAATTTATTCCTCAGCTCAAAAAGGATAGTTACGTTCATTTATGTAAATACGCGTGTTACAGCAACAAATTGTTTTCTTGAACTACCGTGATAGGCTAGAAAAATAATAATCATGTTTAGGTTTTCTCGGCCCACAAATAGTGCAGGTAGGGTAAAAAAACTTGTCATTTCTATTTCTTCCTAAACATGCCTTTCGTACTTTTAAGGTACAGTTCGTCCCTAAATATATTCGTACTTCGGATTTTTTGTCTGTCAGCAACTTATGGGTCGGTGCTATAAAGTAAGGTCGACTGGGTAAACACAACAATTTTTTCTAGTCATATGGTTAAAATTCAACGCAAAAAGTTACCATAAATTATAATGAAATCAGGATAGTCACAAAGAAACCCGGAAATTATCGTCTGCTTCTGAGTCACAGAAGATCTTTCTTTAAATCATCATGTGTACAATGTTCGCGAAGTTGACATCATCAACATTTAGTGTGAACCTAGTGTGAAATTAGAACTGACTCGCAGCTTTGTACACCATTTTAACACCGTGCAGACATTATGAGCAGACGACAAGTTGTCATCAGTTTATAAAGAAGATGCGGACGTTTTGCTCAAACAGTTTGACACCAGCCCTTCAACACAGATTACGGCTGATTGAGTTGTGATTGATTAAGGCGATAAACATACATATACCACAAATTTGTAAGATTAAACAGATGAATTTATTCGTAAAATCCCCTTAGTTTTTGACCGCAGCATTATTACTTCTGACTCATTTGTATTCATCAGTAGGATCACGTTTTTTTTTCATTTATCTTTTGAAATAGCCCTAGAGCGTCGATAACAATTTTTGTATATCGGTGAAATTCAATTAAGAGTTGTCTCCCTTCGTATAGTGTTATGTTACCAGGATTTAAGCAAACCTTGACAAACGTATAATGGAATGATACGCTTGTAAGAACAGAGTCATGATTCGCTTGTATTTTATATACGATTTCAACAATATGTGTTGTTTAAGACATATACAGTAAAACTTCAAATAGCGACCACCATTATATAAAGACCACCTCAACCATCACTTCCTTTAGGACTGGTTCCTGTATATTTCGACTCGATAATTAGACCATCTGAATATTAAGACCGTTTTTTCAGGTCCAAAAGGTGGTTTTAACTCCGAGGTTTAAATAAATGTTTAATGAATAAAGGTAACCTGGTATAAGGAATTCTTTATGCTATTTAAATGTTAACAATTTAAATTTTATTCATCAAATTGAATTCTGACCCGTTGCTTTTTCAATTTTGATATTGTAATACAAACAATCTTCTTACGGTACTTCTTTTTTACCAATCTACATGATATTATGTAATTTAATGTAAGACTTTCTTTACTGATATAGACTTATTATTTATGTATTATTGATTCTCTCAAATATGTGCGTTTTATGCTGGCAGTTTGTGTAAATACACTAAATTGGGCTATCATCATTATCATCACCAGCAGCTGTAGCAGCACCAATACCACCAACACCACCACCAAAAATAACAACAAACAAAATATCCGTTTGTTGTTTTAGTTTTTTATTGTATTTATGGTAAAAAATATATCTTACAGATGGTACAAACGGATGTATGTTTTATTAATTATAACAATAAGTGTATTTGATACAAAGACATTTCATGTCAATTTGATTACAATAAACTTTCATTGAACACACACAATGTTATACAACATTTTACGTTTACAGCCAATGAACAAATATATATATATATAAATATACTGTAAAACCCCCGAAAACAAACCTGACTCCATGAAAACCGGAATTCACTGAAAACCGGCCGATTTTTCAAGTCCCATTTTTCTGCTCTATGATGAATGGTTCTCTGAAATCGGAATTCTTAAAAAACCGTACTTTTGG
Source organism: Lutraria rhynchaena (assembly GCA_008271625.1). Classification (NCBI taxonomy): domain Eukaryota; kingdom Metazoa; phylum Mollusca; class Bivalvia; order Venerida; family Mactridae; genus Lutraria; species Lutraria rhynchaena. The sequence continues at coordinate 1,937,441 of VIBL01000039.1, forward strand.
ACCAGTCCGGAAGGGGTCCGGTTTTCAGGGGTTTTACTATAGATGTATTACATCTTGCATCGACATGCAAGGAAAAAGTCAAATGGTATCAGTAAAACACGTATTTTAACCTTACACCAGTCAGTAAAACACGTATTTTAACATTACACCAGTCAGTAAAACACGTATTTTAACCTTACACCAGTCAGTAAAACACGTATTTTAACCTTACACCAGTCAGTAAAACACGTATTTTAACATTACACCAGTCAGTAAAACACGAATTTTAACATTACACCAGTCAGTAAAACACGTATTTTAACCTTACACCAGTCAGTAAAACACGAATTTTGACATTACACCAGTCAGTAAAACACGTATTTTAACATTACACCAGTCAGTAAAACAAGTATTTTAACATTACACCAGGCAAACATTTCTCCAGATGTATGAGAAGATATGTATGCTTTCGATATCACAATGTTAGTACATGTATATATATTTCACAGTATTGTAATAAATGATGTAAGTATTTATATAAAATGCATGATCGTGTACGTGCATGTTATATATACAACATAAATCAAATTCTTACATGCATTAATTAGTATTGTTACGATCCTTCATTGAGTCAATATTTCTTATATATTATTTTATTGTATGAGTAAAAATAAAAAAATAAAATCAGGGATTTTACATTACATATAATAATGTGGAGTCCCTGATAACATGAACATGAACACAGAGTATTTTCAACAATTTAAGGATTAAGTAGCATTGCTAGAACTTGTGTTAGTAAATTATGAATTTATAATTCATTACAGCAATAGCAGATGCTATTGATATTATTATTTCACAAAATATATTGTTCCCGTTTTTATCTTCTAGTCTGATTGCGCCAGACGACCTTGACATTTCAGTCGAATAAAAAGACTACTCCTCAACAAATTTGTTAAACTTGTGTGGTAAAAAATGAAACTTATTTCGAGTTAAATTCAGCCAAATTTTCATAGAATTCATTTACCAATCTTCATTTAAGCTTGCTTCAAATATTACCCGGTGATAAAATTCAATCTGAGTTTATTCAAATTGGTGCTGAAAGTCAATTGTACACTTAAGCAATCATTCTTCTCTCCCTTTGTTGATTCTCTCCCTTTGTGGACCTTCGTCGTTTCACATTTTGGTTTGTACTGTATACGTCATACAATAAAAGTTCACAAACAAATGGTGGCGTATTTCTGCATACACTTAGGGAGTTAATTTTCTCGAAAGCTTTCTGAGTTTTCGTGAAAAAAAAAAGATGTTTATTTTCATGGAAATATTTCATCGCCCACTTAATAAGCACGTTTACTATCTGGTAAAGAAATCTTAACATAAAATGATATTGAATTTTCGTGGAAATGTCTTTGTTTTTCATGAAAATCTGGTAGATTTTGGCGAAAATATTCGAACTATCTTATGCAGAAATACGCCACTACTAACAAATATGTATAATATATCAAAAATAATATTATTATATTATTAGGATATCATATTATATATACATGGTGATCAACGCATAAATATCACAATTTAGATCAGAATTCAGCTAAACATTAAAATAAATATGCAAATACCTTCGCTAAAACGCAAGGGTTTTTTAAGAGGGGATGAGGATTTTAAACATAAAAAATATATTGAGCAAACAAACATGCAGATAAACAATGAATGCTCATGTGCGTACATGTGCACATGTATAACAATACACATATTTATCAGACATGATCTATACATTGACCTAAACTGACATTTTCATCTGTTTAATAATACATGCCAATATTCATTTGAGACAATGCATACATACATCATTAACTTCCAAAATTTTTAATACAGCTGTTCTATACAGTACAATACCTAATCTAGTTATTAAAACCACTCATGAGATCAAATAATCGGGGCTTCATAGTGTGATAGTGTCTTTTATAAAAAATTACAGAAGAAATATTGAAAATCGGTTAGGAGAATGAGTGGTCGTAATATTGGGGAAATCGCAACGCGTGGTTTTGCTGTACTTCTTTGTAATTGAATGAAAGCTTAACATCACCATCATTGGATCATATTACACGAAGATTTACTTTAAACAACTATTATGAATTCCTTTCAAATTAATTCTAAAGGAATCTCGCAAAATAATTTAGATTTTTGAGGTAAACAAGCTAAAATGGGTGAATCCAATCATTTCCAATCATAGCCACTTACTGTATGTGTATAGTTTAAGTGTATAGTTTTATTATGCAATACAATACGCCGTGCATACATTTATACATGCTCATAAATATCTATGACAATGCTTTACTGATTTCACACTTACTGCGTATTAATTGAAGCATTGTTTGTTTGTTAATTTGAACTTATGAAAAGAATCGAAATTATTTTACAAGCACCTGGACAATAGCTTTAAAATGAGATTGGAGTATGTTAGCGCAATAAATAAATGAATATATGTATGCGTTCTGCTCTGTTCTATTCTATCATATTACAGTCAAACCTGTGTTTGAGACCATCTCTGAATAAAGACCACCCTGCCAATAATGGTCAGTTTTTGAAAAAACGTTTTTCATTATTCAGAACAAAATGGCCTCCGAATAAAGGCCGTCTGTCAATAAAGGTTTCATTTTGTCTTTCCTAAAGGTGACCTTTGTTCACAGGTATATCCTATCCAGCGCTGTGATTTGAAATTCAAAGGATTATCAGATTATGAAACATTTAACAATATATTGTATTTTAAGATATTATCAGATTATCTAACGCTTGACAATATACCACGCAATCCTCAATTCCTGGCTAAGTACAGTTAAAATTTCCCCCACAATTTCCACTAATCAGAAACGTCCTTACATACAAAAAACGCCTAGGTTCCTAGGTTTTTGTTCTTATGTTGAAACCTTATTCGATTCTGAAAATGGGGTGCATATTTAGACTTGTTTCTCAAGACATGAGAGTCAAGGACGTGCGTTGAACATGGTCTACATATTTTCTAATAAACATGTGTAACTTGATAACCTCTCAAAAGATTTGCTACTGCAATTAAGTGCAGCATAAAAGTCTAAATGTAACGTCCTATTAATCATTAGACAAAAACTATAGTTGTAGAATTCGTTCAAGGTAAAAAAGTTTGTACAAATTCAAGGAAGTGATTTTCCATTAAATCCCGTGACTTGAAAAAAATAGTCCGAAGCAAATATTGATACGGTTATTTTAAAGGTTATTTTCCAACAAATTTTAACATTGGTATCAGCGATTAGCACACAAGTATAACAGTTTGAAATGTTTAGTTGTTTATATATCAGAGTTCATGTTGTTTGACAACTGTGAACTGAAATGGATGTGGGTCTCTACACTTTGTGATGGCAGAAGATACACATGCAATATACTATATACATCATTATGATGTCCATGCATAGTTCAGCCCCACTGTACAGTTCTGTTACGATCCAATCAAACATTTTTGTCATAGTACGTCCGCAAAGTCTGAATACACACTTGAGCCTTCATAACAATCGTTGTCATGGTGATTGTACTGGTGTTGTGATTATTACCAAATCAATGCATTTAATCAAGAAATCATCCGAAACGACTTTCATGGCGGGATTTTCTGTCGTGAGTGCGTCCTTCACATTCTGGAAAAATAAAAATTTAAAAGTAAAGAAAAATGGTTTATACCGGTAAATCCCCGCTATTGATCTGTCGTTGTGAAATACACTCCCAGTTGTATAAATTTGTCTCTATTTATTGCGACGTAATAGTGAAACGCTTGAGCGATTTTTTACAGTTTACTGTGAACACTTTAAGCGTGATATTTGACAGGCTATCTTTTACATGAAAAGATAAATCTGACTATATTAAACCGTTGTGACAGATGATGATAATGCCCTTATTTCATGACATGTTAGACCACAAAAATAGTCATGCTACCCGACTGACCCTATTTTTTGTCGCTGAACTTAAAGTTGCAGACAAAATAAAAACTGCACAAAAAATTGGGGATGTTTTTACACGACTGTTAGAAAAATGGAAATACAAGTTTTAGACTGTCCTACTGTTTCAAGCCTTTGACTTTAAAAAGTTAGCTTAAATCACCGAATAAAATATTACAGGTACATGTAGTTTTAAATTCATATCTGATTACCCTACGTACAGAAATAATACGCTACTGTACCTTATCATATGTCAGTTTCGGGAAATACATAAACAAATATTAGTTTTAAAATAAAATAGCAATAACAATTACATGTGTATGAAAATAATGGACCATTTAAGCTTTATCGCGACCCTGCTTTTAAATGTACCTACCAGGGAGTCAGACAATAAAAATCATCTTCAACATTTATAACGTGCGTTTAAAACAAGTAAGTACAATTAAAATGAAACAAACGACATAAAATACTATGCAGAAAATAAATAAAATCAGCGTATAAAATAAACTGACTCCTAGACACACGCGCGAACGTCAATACATTCTACTTGACCTACTCCAGACACATGCGACAGAAAAGTAAGGTACAAATGTTCGATCTCCGCTACCAAAATGCCAGACATGGTATCTAAACTACGTCAACGTTTAGACCTTTTTTGACTCACAGGTTATATCAACATCAAGGTTGATGGTTGATTGGTGGACTGGTTAGTGCGCTGGACTTGTAACCCGGTGGTTATATACTGTGATCGGTTCCCCTAACCAGTTTTCATGGATTGTATTCCAACAGTACTACCTTACCCTTCCTAACTTCTCTACATATGGAGGAAAATCAACATTTTTGTCAATTTTTTATAGAAAGGTATGATTTACTGCGACCGGGATTTGAACCCGGACCTCCGGATTACAAGTTCAGCGTACTAACCAGTGGACCATGGTCCCCGCCTTATATGCGGTTATGATTTAAATCTGAAATATTAATAAATTCCTCTTGAAATTATACCTCCAGCACTTTCTCCTTTGTAGACTGTCGTGATTGACTTTCTGTTCCCAAAGCTTGATACGTTTTATACACCTCCTGAAATCAGACAAAACTCTCCTACAATAATTGTTACGTAGGACAACGTGACATATCATTATACAATGTACTAAACGGCCTCAGAAACGCAAGTTTCATATCTCATGAAACTTCCAGTTGGTGTAATGAATTTAATTACATTAATAAAGTGCAAAAACAAATTACTGTCTTATTATATTCCAATAAATTCATTGACAAATCACTTATATTCAGCAAAACGTTCCCATTTAAAACCATTAAATTAGACTTATAAAAGACAGGGCATTGTCACTTAAAAATTAAACAAAATTATCATGCGGTAAAGTTGAATAACACAGTCATATTTTTTGTCTTTAAAATTACATCAAATTGGAATGATCTGATGATTCGCAAGTTTAAAAAATCATAAATGTCATAAAAATAACTGTCAAGCATGGACTTATCGTATTAAATACATTTTGCACTTAGAAAAACCTAATACAGAAAAACACTTGAGACTAGCAATGAACATTGTGTCCGAGAAACCATAAAAGCAAACACTGCGAGTGAACTGGACTTGTAACCCGGCGATCCGGGTTCAAATATGTCGGCACCTAGAGGATGGCTATGTTAGTACTGGTTAGTATACAGTCCAGGAAAATTGGTTAAGTGAACCGGCCGCCATATGTAACTGAAGAAAACGAGGTTAAACCCAGTGACAATGTAACAGATAGGCAGGCAGGCAGACAGACAATGAAACAAACAAACAAACATTGTGAACCGATCCCTCAACTTCGTATTTATTGTTAACGATATTCTAAAGAACCAAATACCGAACATGTAATTTTAGAAAGCACATAAACATTCCATTATAATGTTAAATTTATCAGCGTGTGTCAATAAGTATATTATCACTTACCTGCACTACTGCACGCAGCTGTTTCTCAATGTGTTCCACTGTATTCATGTGTGATTGGTGCATTAACCGCTTCTTCGTCTTGTCCCATTCCATCGTAGTTCTCATGTCTTTGAACAGTCGGTTTAACGCATCATCCTTCTTCATTTCACTAATTACATAAAATGAACAATATCTGAGTTAATAACCACTAAAACATGATTGGGATGCGTTTTGTACAGCACGCTATTTATCTAAAACATATATACTATCCCAATTTACAAAAGAATTTGCTGTTTTGGAAAGCATTTTATAATTTACATTGTATTTATATGTTTCTCTTGAGACATTTGATATTGTTTATTCAGATTTCTGTTAACTTTAACTATGTTGTTCCGATTTAACTACAGATGACAATCAATCCATTTTAGTGTTTTGGTTGATGTTTTCCTCATTTTAAATTGTGTGTTTTGTAATATTTCATTATACAATTGATCAGATTCGTCATGAGATAAAACGTTCCAATGTTCTTTAACTGATATCCTTAAACGCGATTTATGTCCATTTGAATAGTTGTTAGTATCTGCACGACTTGTGATGCCGAGGCCATATTGTCTCAGAGTTTCCAAGAAGGCCGTAAACACGCAGGTAATTAGTTTATACCAAATATTTCCATCGAGCCCAATAATGCACGGTTTAAGTGGTACTAAACGTGGCTCTAGACATTGCGAACCACTTTCTTCAGGCAGCAGTTAGCAACAATTTGTACGAAGCAAAACATAAAGACTATAAAAACTTACCTGATATTGGATGATTTTGATTCATACACAGTCCTCAGTTCTTTTGGAGTTGGTGGACTTCGGCCGTCGTTCTTCAAAGTTGGTACCGAAGATGAATAGTTCAACCTAGATTTTCGACTTGTGACTTTGGGTGGTCTTTCTGCTTCGAAACTGTTCTGTGGTTTTAGAGGAAGTGAAGAAGGTCGTGGTTCGATGTTACCAATACTCAGGTCGCTTCTGCAAGAGGTTATCGCCACACTTTGTGATCTGCCTGTGCCTTGAATTGAAGTTGTTGTATTTATAGACGTTTTACTGCCGGACCTTGATACCCGGCGTGGTGGTAATGGCGGTCTCTCGGGTGGAATGTCGACATCAGTAAAATGTATTGTTTCATAGTGAGGTGAACCATAGCACGCCTAAGAAAATATAAATGATGTTATAATCAGTTAATATACTACGAGTATAATATAGTTTGAACATATGTTGTGTTTAGTATTGTATTTAACGTGACAGTAGAATCGAATTAATTAGAACAATCTTGGACCAGGAATTATACTTTGTACTTAATTATTTCCCCTCATATCTTAAGGAAAGAGTTGATAACTTAGAATGCTTAAGGCTCACCACGTAAGTTTGAGTTGCTTGGTGCAGAGAATGAAGTGGAATCAGACTGAGGGAATTTTTTGGTAGGATTCCGCGCGAAAGGCAATTAAGCAACTTAAGTGGAACAAAATGTAAGATACATTCTATGTGACGTAAATTTGTAACAAATCTGATGTTTTTGTTGACGAAGATAATTATGCTTTCCTAAGATGCAGACATATTTCGTGTACATTTATTCAAATGGATCGTGAATGGAATATTTCTGTACAATATATGACATACAACTCATGTGTTTTAGTGTGAGGATAACTTATGAATTACGTAATATGTTAACTACGTATTCAATTTTACGGTTGACACTGTATGCATAAAAATAATAATTATGGGATTCCTATGTGGTACCCCCATGAAGAAATAGGGAGGAAGTAGTTAAAATTAAATACTTTTTCAGATGACAGTATAATAACAAATAATTATGTTTACAACCAATGAATATGCTTGCATTCATATTAAATTGACAAGTTCTTCACCAATCATGTTTTTCACTTAAAACTCGATATTTGATACTCAGCATGTAAGAAATATTTCCTATAAACTACAATATAGTAAACCGGAAGTTAAAATTGCATAACGTATTTTAACAACTGAACGAAGATTCAAATTATGAATTCTCTAAAAATGGCAAATGATTTTATACCCAGGTTAATAATTAGATTTTGCATTGTTAAATAAGCCAAAATGATGTGTTCTTACTGAAAAATAATACGCAGTCAATTTTACAGCCAGATTTTTAAGAGTTACTTTTTAATATTATGTCTCAAATGAACACTTAGTATATATATTTCATGTTTCTTTAAACCGTGACATATCATGACATACCGCCCCTAATTCCACATGGCTTACATTTAAAGAAACATTATTTGATTTTGCTTCTCGCTTTGTGGCTGAAGTATCGGTCCATTCTTTTCTCTGGGGTTTAACGTCACACTAACAGTTAGGGTCAATTGGCACTTTATAACTTGAGTACATCTAGATATAACCACCGACCTTCCTCAAATACAACAATTTGCCTAGTTCCAGTGGGATTTGAACTCACAGCTGTAAGGTGCTAACAGTTACTAGTCAGAGACAATAACCACTCGACCACGGAGCCCCATGAATTAATTAAACCTTACACGCTTACGGAAAGTCGGTGGTTCTACTCAAGTTTAAGTTTGGGGTCTTCCTCCAATGATAAACATCACAGATATTATTTTTCATGTGGAAGTGCACAGTAAAACTACAATTACGGTCCTTTTCATTCTGAAGACACTCATAATAATGATTACTTATTTTCAAACAGATGTTCAGCCAACATTTCCTTTATATTCTAACTAGATAATGAGACTTCCACAATTATGAGACCGATTCATTCGATCAAAGGAGTAGTTTCAATGTACTTCTACTGTAGCTCTAAAAATGAAAGAAATGTAGAGTGATACCAAATAAAACGTTTTTCCCGAAAAAACTGTAAAACTCTTTTGTCCATCTGCATAAAAATATCATGAAAAAGTAATCTGGAAAAAGGTTTTGTAGCTTTAAGTGCTTAAAGGAAAGAGAATGCGTTTAGTTGACACAGATGCTATGCATACCTCAGGACCATTTTTTCGTGCCTGGTCACGCGCTAAACATTTCTCCGTGGGGTTCTCAATTTCAAAGTGAGTGGAAGTGATTTGTTCAGGACTATGTCCTCCGCTCAACTCACGGTGAGATATATGAACCTCGTCCTCGTGATTATCACAAGGTACATATGTGTCAGTGTCTGATATTCTACGATCAATCACTTTATCGTTATCTTGAACTGCATCCGCGTGGTGGTTCATTTCTAAATAACCAAATGTGTCAAGAAAAAACACGGGTTTTTCACATTTTTCATTAAAATTTTCTGGTGTCACTTCTGTCTGCGCAATACAAGCTTGTATAGGAATTGGTTTTGTTTCAGTGTCGTTTTCGTTAAGATTTAGTTCACTTTGTCTTTGTATGTATGAATATCCGTCTTTAGTGAGTTCAAGCTGTTGTTCAATATTCACATGACTTTCGAAATCAAGATTAACTCGCGAATTTGAACTGCTTTGAATGTCCACTCGTACAGAATGGGATGTTGTTGATCCAGTTCGTCTATTGATAGGTCCATCAACATTATCAAGTGACTGTTGTACCGAAAACATCAAGTTAGTGTCATCTGATTGGTCAAACTTTTCAACGCATTTACTCGATAATGCATCCGGTAAATTTAACACTCCGTGAGATTTACCGCTGAGTCCATCAGGCCATGACAGGGACCTTGACCTGGAAGTGAATGGTTCATCACTCAATAAAGTAGGAACAACATGCTTTGGAGTTGTAGCTGAGACGTCCAAGCTACGAGTTTTCGATGTCTTCCCGTAAGCAAAGGAACCATGACGCTTCAGTCGACAGTTTTCTGTTTCCAGTTTCTTAATCTTCTCTATAAGTGCACCAATTTTATCTTCATACTCTTGTATTAATCTGAAATAAAACCAAAACAAATTACATAAAAATGGCTCTAAATATATTACAAAAGCGTATTGACAGCTGAAATTTTCAAAATTTGTTCTCGAAGTGATGTATATTCAAAAAGTGCAAAAAAACTGAAAATGACAAATTTACCTCCAGTGGACTGATTTTTGCTGACAGAGTCACATATTACAAAATTGTCAATTGAGGTGTCAATATAGTTTTATTACTGAGATTATCCCCAATTTATTCCTGTGCACTAAAGTCATTATAGTTTTTACGACTGGAATAACTCAATATTCTATAGAAGCAACAAGTTCATTAATTTTGAAGTATAAAGTGCAACCTCTAGCAACACCCTATGGAAGAAGCAAAATAATGCACTTGTTGTTATTGTTGCTCTAGACAGTTTAATTTATGATTAAATCGTACAGTGGGAAAAATCCTGCTGTTGGTGAAGGGAGATTGTTGCTCAAGAGAGGGTCGTTCTGGAGAGGTTTCACTGTATACTTAATAGAAACGGCAGTTGTCGAAAAAAACTTTCCATAACTTTCCTGAACTTGTTTACTTTATATTTCACGCAAACATGTTTGATTTATGGAAGAGAAAAAACTAAAATTTGTCTTCAAAGTAGAATACAATGAAGTTGATAAACAAATTTATTTTTCAGGTTTGTTGAGGGGAAATGCAGATTAAATTACACTATTACACAAGGTGGGGTTTATGAAAACATAATATGTATGATCTTATTATCATGCCGAAAATTTGATGTCAAGGAACGTTCATATCGACATGCGTTTTCCCGTATTTAACAGTCCATGTGTGAATGGTCAATCAAGTGTACATCAAGAAACCGAACAAAAATTGCACCAGCACAATTAACTTTAAAACGCTTGCTTAACCTAGAGTTAGTGGGGTTTTAAGCAGTTCTTGCTATTGCCCGGAATGATAGTTTTTCTAATCAAATGGTTGACTGCCTGACCATCTTAACAGAAAGTACTCGAGTACCAGTAGATGATTAATTTTATGTACTCACTTCTTTTGAAGTTCATCAGTCTTGTACATAGCTTCTAATTCATGCATCATTTTTGCCATTTCATCCACTTTTGTTCCAAGTGAATATGCAAGCCTCTTCTTTTCCATGTATGGAACAAATTTGTCAGATCCGGTGTTGTTGTCTTTGTCCGGTAATTCAAGATGAGGGATTGATATCAAACCATCCTCGCATGGTGATTGGGCACATGTTGATTGTACGCTCTGAATCTTACCATCTGTGCCAACTTTAGCCCACAAATGAACATCCATTTTCACCGCTAGATCCAAGTGACTGACAGACGTGCGGCATCAACTTTTAATCAACGGCTGTTTTATACCCTGCACACAAAATAAAACATGTTTTAATAGCTAGAATTGGTATTTAATTGTTGCTGAGGGGTTGTAAAAAATGCAACAAGTTAGGTGCTTTCATATTACTTTTTCCTGCATGTTAAAAATTGATTGTGACATTCGTGAAGTTTATCATTTCAAATCGTTTAACAGTTAAAGATCATAATAATGAAAATTATGTGGGGGGGGGGGCTGAGCAATTATTGTAGGAAATAGGCAAATCACTCATATCCTTGTTAAAACGTTGATGCTGTTTTAATTATATGTCTATCAGACGAATGTGGTTTCCAGATTTTGAAAGATAAAAACAATAAATTTGTAGTCACATCTCTTACAATAAACGTCATCGTGAAATCTGAATAATCATCATTGAGTAATTTCAAAAAGGAAGTTTGAAGTGTGTCATGTGTCGGTAAATCACCACTAATCTTATAAAATATCTATTCATATTTTTTATAATCAACCCTGCAAACAAAACCCAACAAAAAATAATAAGACTTATAACCTTAATGCGCTGTTAGTCTATTCGGAGGTATTTTAGTCTATTACATGGAGAAATTTGAATAAAAAAGTGGCTGTGTTCACAAGTGGCCACCTGAGACAGGTGCTTGTTAACCGTTCTCAATATCTGCTAAAGCCAGTGACCATTTTTTGTCTGCCGATCCCTCTTTTTTCGATCACAGACATTTTTTTCTTGTCTAAATTTTCAATTTTCATTTGTACTACATCTCTCAACAAAGTTCTACAAACCCAATATTTTTGTTGCAAGTTACAGGAAACCAGTTATTTAAATTTACGACCCTTTTAGTACGAACAGTAGCTATTATGTCGTATGAGACACAGAAGTCATACAGTTTCCCATTTCTTCAGAACGAATCAAGAGCCGCGACCGTGGTCCAGTGGTTAGTGCGCTGGACTTATAACAGGGCGATCCGGGTTCAAGTACCGGTCGCGGCAGATCATATCCTTCTAAGAAAGTTTTACAAAAATGTCAATTTTCCTCTTTATCTACAGAAGTTGCCGGCTTTTATGTGGAAGGGTAGGTTATACTGGTTAGAATACAGCCCAGGAATACTGGTTAGGTGAATCGGCCGCCGTATATAACTAACAGATTGTTGAAAAACGGCGTTAAACCCAATGAAAAATGGGCGAATCAGTAGCACTAAACACATTATTATAAATACATTCGTATATACTTACTGTGAAAACAGATTTACATCAGATCAATTTATAATACCATTCATATTTTTTTATAAACGATACTGCATTAATCTAAAACAACACAGTTTAAAAACCATTTAACTGTATGAATGATTATAACTTTACAATATATTAACTGAAAACAAGATACGTGTTATGTGATCCGTACAGATCTGACAATTCACCGTATAAAGTTTGACACACCACGTAAAGATATGAAAACGTTTTTCCGAGTTTTGTTTACTGCGAAATGAAATATTGAATATGAAATCGGTGTAGAAAGTAAAGCGTAAACAGACCTATGGACTTAAACGATTGAGAAAATATGAATAATTTAATTGAAAAAAAGTTGATGCCTTGCATTTTAACTACAGTGCAACCTCTCCAGAGTGGCCCTCTTTTGAGCAACGACCTCCCTTCAACAACAACATGATTTTTTCCCACTTTACGATTTAACTTTTAATTTAAATCTCTCTAGAGCAACAACGTCTCAACAACAACATAATTTTGCTTAGGGTCGGGAGTTCGGCACAACATTTCTTTAAATGTAATGTATGTTTTTTGGGGGGGAGATATAGTTCATATGAAATTGAAAATTTCAATCAGAAAATAATACGGCGACCGAACAAAAGTAGGGTAGGGTCGGCAGAAAAACAAATAAGATCAGTCTGGTTAGCGGAAACCCGGAACTTTTTACGCCTCATCAGTTCTTATAAATTGATTAAGATTACAATGGTATTGAACTCGTACACTTAAATAAGGATCATAGTGTATAAACAACCTCCTGGTCAGTACTCAACAGTACGTTTTATACATACTGCTAACGTAGATGAAATTAACGCATTCTTTAAACCACACATTAAAAATTGGTTGAAACATTGAATCATATCCTGTTTGATACATGTACTAATATTGCGGTTAAAAATGCGGTAAAATGTAAAAACATATGCAAACTACGTAAAATGAAATATCTTAAAACAATTACTTTAGTAATTGGTATATTACCGGTAATTAGCTTCCAATACTCCAACTCACGTTGTAGAATTCACTAAAACACACACAAAATATACTTGAATCCGAAATACCACCTCGTGTAGTAAGATATACGTTATTGATACAAATAATTTCATAGAAGTCAACCGACCGTACACCTGACGTAGTACTTCACGATTAGACGTTTTCAGCCAATCAGAAACCTTAAAAATAACAACACAATGACCATGGAATTTACAGTTTCTAAAATTAGTAACACTGGGTTTAAATAATTCGAAACTGGTAGATTTCGCTTCAGTCTACCGTGAATAAACCTTGACAATAAAACCATCTTTGGGACCAGAAGAAAATCAAACGTCATATGGAGGTAATATCACTATTACTTTGTTACTATCAAGTTGAGATGTAGATGAAATAGCGAAAACCAGTCCGAAGATACATAGTCTTTAAATGGGGTCTTAATATTGCGGTGGTCTTAATACTGGGTGTTCATTAAGCGAGGTTTTACTGCGTACTTATACAGAAATCTTTTCAGTTTGTAAAATGTTACAAAACTGATTTTCTTTTTCGTTTATGGAGTTAGATGATGTGTTAATAATGCTTACACAAATAAACTAATTTAAACATGAGAAATAAAAAAGGATTTGTATTAATTAAAACATCACTCACGCTAAAAAGAAGTTGAGTATTGACGTCACTAAATTTTTGATTAGCAATAAATTACTTAATTACCTAGTCAGGAGTTTAATACCGACAAAAATGATGATTTAACTGTATCTGTCTCAAACTAATCTGATAATTATGTGTAACAACAATATATTTCCATGCAGTCATCTTGACAGTACATTTGTACTCTCATTTTTATACTTAATGTTACCGTGATGGCATGTTTCTTTAATGCTTCCATTTGAAATAACAAGTAAATGTTAAGTGCAAAGTTACTACTATCTTTGGTTTCTGTTTCGTCATTTCTCGAATAATTCTAAAGCACAATTTTCATGTAAATCCCCCATATGATGACGACACTCGCACGTGATGAAGCGGAAGCAAAATTTTCGAGCACGTGCATATACATACCTCTATTTAGTATATAATCTTGCATTGACTCGGATTGAAGGATAGGTTCATTTGTTATTGACTTCAGTGTGAAAATTGTTGCTATTAAATAATTAATAAATTACTGGGCCGCGGCCGTGGTCCCGGTTCAAATCCCGGTCGCGGCAGGTCATACCCTTCTATGAAAATTTGACAAAATGTCGATTTTCCTTCTTGTGGAAGGGTAAGTTAGCACTGGTTAGTATACAGTCCAGGAAAACTGGTTAGGTGAACGTTGTTGAAAAAACAGCGTTAAACCCCAGCGATAATAAACCACGTAAAAAAATTGATAAATTATTGAGAAGTCTAATGTTACCTTAAATATTGAATAAAGTACTTAACGCTACTGTAATGTACTTAAACATCGAATAAATTTCAATGCATACGTAGTTGATAAAATGTGAAATTCAAGACCATGTCAACATAACGATAAAATAAATCAACGATTTCATCACCACTCTTATATGTTTAAATTATTTTCAACCTTTTGCAGCCTTTTAAATTACAAATCTTGCTAGTTATGATTTAAACCATATAAATACATAAGCTGGAAGGAACCTGTTAAACTGTGAGCTTGAAGTCCACGTTAACATTAAACGGGTTCCCGTTCCATGTTGCAGTGCTCCTAATGTCTCTGAACAGACAGTGCTACCGGGAACCAGTCCACGTTAAAATATCATTAACATTAAAGAAAAATAGGGCCTTTATACAAAATTAGGTCTTCCTTCAGATAATTAATTGGTCTACTTTATCGATAAATATACATGTATATACTTAACAGTGGCTTTCGTTTTCATTGTTGCCTTTAATAACGGACCGCCATTTTATACAGTCTGACATACATGTACGTAAGTTAAAATGTGATATGATGTATTGAACAAAATACAAGTTAGCTTACAAGTTATAGAATTTTGGTATGGCCAGATGTACCAATACAAGTATATTAAGTTTTCCCGTACTTGACTTTGTAAGAAATGATTCATATATCTATGCGTCACCGATTTATCAGATGCCGAATCATACCCTATTTATACGTACATTGTTCTCAATCACGCATCAAGGAGTAACATGAACTCGCTGAATAGCATATATCAGTACATGTAGTAAACCTAAGGGAAATAACTCGCGAACACACAATAAATATTCTAGCAGTGTTTATCTTTCTTACTTCTCAGCTGATTTCGATTTCACTGAAGTGACTAAGCCTACGAGAAAAATAATAGTGGAGACTTCCAGAAAAAAACTTCGACTATTTCGAAAGACTGGCGAAATACAGCTATACATATTGACTCATCTCTTCAGGTTTTTATCCATAATAACAATATTGCGCAGAAAAACTTGGCACCAATGGACTGATTATGAAATCTTTAAGAGATCCTGACTGATAGACATTGGATAAAGACATCCGAAGCTTTAAAGGATTCTGAAATCTCCGTAAACATTTCTTCCCAACACGGAAACCTTGTATGAACATACGTGGTTTAGATTACTTATTGTCAAGTTTATTCTTAACAGTTTTATATCTTTTGGAAAACTAATAATTTCTAATAATAAGACACATCAGATATCACTGTATTTTAATTAAAACCAACAGGTTTTACCAGGAACTTGCTTTCTTCCTTCATAAAAAGAAACGTTACAATAACATAAACATTTTGGAGGGATAAACATAAGCTGGTCAAGGCCCTCTCAAATTCTCGAACATAAAGCTACATTGATAGGAATATGAAATATTTTATACTAATTAAAATCTAATTTTATTAGTTTCGTATGTCGCGATTATTAACCGATAATAAACTTGTGTCCAATCCTTCCCGATGTAACACCATAGTGTGTGATTTTATACAATGTTTTCCGTGATAATTATCTCTTTAATGATGCTATTATCGGAGAAGGGTGGTTTCAAGTGAGATTAATGGCTATAATTTGTTAGATTTGTGTGTATTGAGTATTACACAGTTTGTCATCAATATTTCAGATACATTCGGCTTTGATCTAACTTGGCTCTCCTATGCTTTTAACAATAGTATCTCATTCTATATCTTCCTAGCAACTTTTGGAGTTTCCATTATCGAATGGACAAAAATATCATTGTATCATATTTTTTAGAGTCATATCGTAGATGAGATATGTGGTCCTGTCGGGTCCATAGACATATAATCTCAATATGAAAAGAATATATCTATATTTTACGTTACAGCAGAACCTGGGGAAACCGAACCCTTCGGGGGACGGATCAAAAAAATACAAAGATTATCGAAGAAATAAATTGGGGCCGGACATTTCGTTCGGTTTAGACAGGCTTCCGGTTTTCCCAGGATTAGGTTTACCTAGGTTTCACTTTATTTTTGTATCTCAATCACGATTTTGGCAAATAAAATATTCTAAAACTTGCATTTTAAGTTCTAGACCAAACCTCATCACAAAATATCTAACACATGAATTAGATTAAAAGGAACTACATGCATTCCATGAATGTATTCATCAATAATCGGCGTATTTTTCACACATTTTTCACAAG
The DNA here is from genome assembly GCA_008271625.1 of Lutraria rhynchaena. Classification (NCBI taxonomy): domain Eukaryota; kingdom Metazoa; phylum Mollusca; class Bivalvia; order Venerida; family Mactridae; genus Lutraria; species Lutraria rhynchaena. The sequence continues at coordinate 1,954,397 of VIBL01000039.1, forward strand.
AAACATATTCATTTTAGAAAAATCTCAGCCGGGAAATTTTTGGCAAACGCGTATTTAGAACAATACAGCAAAACCTCGTTATCTCGAGAGGTCATCGGAACAGACTAAATGCTCGAGATAAACGTAGTGTTCGTAATAACGAGGTATTTGTTTGTTGGTTGAAAATTATACACAATTAATAACCAAAAAATTGACAGGACCTTAAAAACTCCACGAAGTCGGGTGCTTAAGATGTCGATGCTCGTAATAATGAAGTTTTACTGTATAATGTCTTGGTAAAAATCATGTACATTCCTAAAATCGTTCTGGTAACAAATTATAAGAATTCAGAGCGACTGATGTGAGAAACTGTTTCTAAAATAGTACATTTCGCACCGTGTATGTTACAGACACGTAAAATGAGGGCGATACACACTAAACAGGAAATATTTTTGTTTTGTTCATTCCAAGGGCATTGTTGGGTTCTGTAAAAAATACACGTAATTGATTCCAATTAAACACAATTAATAACCCCAATCAAAGACAGCACTTCAGCTATATCAATATGCAGTAAATGTACAGTAAATCTACGATAATGAGACAACATTCGGGATCCGAAAAATCTGCCCTAGTAATGAGTTGGTCTCATTATCGAGTTGAATAATATCCAGGGGAGTTATTGAAAGCTGGTCCGGAGATAATTGGTAGTTATAACAAGGTGGTCGTAATATTTAGGTGGTATCTATGTGAGGTTTTACTGTATAATGGACGTAAGTAAACAGGAAGCCATAAACGCTTCATATAGTACATTTGTATTCTTATCAAAATGAAATCGTTTTATCATTCGAACTGTTTTTTTTTCGACGCCGAGTACTTCGCATTCTGACATAAAACGGTCCGAAAATTCTGTTCTAAGAAAAAAGATTTTAAACTAAAAAATGTTAGCCTAAGATTGCATTTGAACCATTCATTTATATTCTGTTATAAGAAACTAATGACTGTGAAAATATTTTTAGTTTCTCATATAAATGGATTCAGTTATTGGACCCATTGTTTATTTTAATGTTTTTTAACCTAAGTTAAATGTTAGCCTAAGATTGCATTTGAACCATTCATTTATATTCTGTTATAAGAAACTAATGACTGTGAAAATATTTTTAGTTTCTCATATAAATGGATTCAGTTATTGGACCCATTGTTTATTTTAATGTTTTTTAACAGTCACGTGTTCACAAACAACAATCCAACATTCATCAATGTCTCAACCAACAGTTCCGGAAACGTTGCGACAAAGTTTCCAGTCACTCATTAGATTGCATTAATGTTCAAGAAAGTGAATGTGGTCATACATTTTCCTTTCTAAAATCAGATCAATGTAATTTAGTTAAAGCATGGAGGTTATCCAAGCGGTATGTCCTTGAGAAACACCGCCCTCTGTCGGTTTTAAAACATTCAATTTACATCAACAATCTCTGTTTGACCCGGGAACCTCGAGAGAGTAATATTCGTAAGAACCGATAAAGTGTTCACATGAGGTTTGCATTTTGGTTTTTCTTCGGCCTTGCTTCTCTTTACAAATAGGTTCCGTCTGTAACAATGAAGATAAAAGCACTGTATGCATAATATGTAAATGTTCCATCTTTTTCAGGAACAGATCGGTAACGTAAATCCCCTCCAAGTCAGAGTTCTGTGCAAACACCCACAATTCGTTTAATTAACGCAAATAAATTTCAGGATAAGGTAGTTAGTACTTTCTCTGATCTGTTCTTGAAGCAAAGAGGACATACGTAGGGTGTTCAAAAATGGGTCAGTTTTCAGAAGTGTTTAACAAACAATGCAAAAATGTGTTTTTTGAGTCTCGGAAAAATGAAAAGCCTCAAGGGACAAGATTTCGGAAATAAAGGGGTTGAGGAAACTCGACAAACTTTTCCTGATATTCGTGTATAATGGCCGCTTTGTGTGACGATGCATTGTCATGCAACAACCTGACAGTTGCTGGTCGATGGTTTGCAAAATGTTTCTTTAATTTATGGAGAATGACCTTACCTTTGTAACACTTGGCATTTGCAGATTTACCCTTTGGTACGGCAATTTGAATAGCAGGCCTTGATTTGAAAAGAAAATTACAAACATTACATTTTTAACACTCATTAGGCGTTTTGTTATGCAACGTCTTTGGCTTCCTTTGGTTACCCATATTTTGTTCTGTATCTTTCGCTTGAGCTCATAAAAGTAAACCCATTTTTCATCACAATGGTGATGTATGTAAAAGATTTATTGTTGTATGTAGGGAACTATTTCAAGAATTGTTTGCTGATTCGTATCTGGGCTAGTTTTTGTTCTTTCGTAAGATGGGGTACCCAAGATGAACTTATCCTCCTCATTTTTAAATCAAGTCTGAGATTTGTATTGTATGAGCTGCTCCTGAGAAACGAATTCAGTTATTAATAACTAAATGACTAGTTGTAAATCTTGCACTGGTAGCCATCAAATCCTTTACTTTTTCAACTTATTTTGGCGAAAGTGCCGAACGGCTTGCATGAGGCGCATTTTTTAATGAATCTACCCCACTTTTAAATTTCTTACATCCCGATGGAAAGTTCATTGTTACAATAAATACAACATATTTCATTAAATATGTCTTTCACCTGTATACCATGAATACAATTACATAGGTTCGTATTCAGTCAGTGAAAGGAAACATATTTCCAGTCATTTTAGCTTTAGTGTACATTACACAGTGTGAATCTAGCGGTTGTCAAAACTAGACAGAACGGATTTAAACATATATTGTATCAATGGAGAGTTTTCACAACCGTCTATGCGATACATGTACCTATTTCGTGCGAATCGTAGCTAAAAGCGAGATATGTGTATAGTTGTATATGTTCGTATTTGAACAGTCCTCGTATTTATAGGAAGGGGATTAACCACATGTATCAGATTTCTTGCTGATCCAGTATTCCAGCTATTTGTCCTGCAAATGGAGTAACTCTACAAGTTATGTCATCATTGATCACGCAGCCAGAAACTGATTTCCATTTTATCCAAATTTGTTCAATGTCGGTAAGAAATGCATAAATGAAATAAAATCAACCATTCGGTACTTAAGGGAATTTGCATGTACAGCTATCGCTTACATTTCAGAATTTTATTTTCTCGGTTTGTCAAATCGTATCTTCTCTCTGCGAAGCAATGATCTACTAGCGTATGATGTGTGCTCCGTTACAAAGTGTTTAACCGTTCTTGGAATAATTCATTCACTTTTATTAATAAGTAACAAAATAAAATCCCGACCATCTCGTTTTTTTGCTTATTTCGTTAATTTGATAACTTAGAACCATTATGACAATTGCAAAATCACATTAATTCATAATTTATATAACCCAGTCAGCTTATTGGATTATCACATATGGTATTATGATTGTCATTTAATTTAGTTATTTTTATCTTCGACATTTCAGCACATTCAAACGTAATTCCTTATTCAGATTTGGTGTACCCGACAAGAAGAGACAACAATGTTGAATGACAACTGACTGTTGACTTGACCGTGATTCAATGTTCAAAAATGAATTCTGGGCAATCACGTTTTTCAGCTGTTTGTTATTAATTTTATTGCACGCACTTTTACAAATTTTTAGCTCGCTGTTGATTATATTTTATCTCTGCGTCAATTCAGAAAGGTACCCATGGTCATTTATTCTAAAGTTCAGAATCATACATCATCCGATAGGGTAGGAATGGGTGGACAGTATATAATTGTTCAGAAAGTTTAGGCAGGTAAGGGGGGAAGATGGCAGCAAAAATATCATTGGACGTTCGTACAATACCTTTCAGTAGTATATTCAATTCAAAAAGTGTATCTTCGAGATGACTTGAATTCTTTTCCATAGCATTCTCCAATACAAATTTGTCTATCTTTCCTTCAAGTCTTTCTTCTAGTTTTTAAGAGTTGCATACACTTAATGACACGGACGAATTCAATGTTCAATGTTTTGATCATGCTGTTAGCGTCAAACTGTGACTTCAAGTGAAGCAAAGGACAGTACTTGATAAGAAGAGCACAACCAAACCTCGTACTCGTAACCATGTGTTAGTGTGGGAACATGCTAGGGGTAGGCTAGCCGCGACCGTGGTTCAGTGGTTAGAGCGCCGGACTTGTAGAACGGGATTCGGGTTCTAATTGCGGTCGTGGCAGGTCATACCTTTCTATGAAAATTTGACCAAAATTTTCTTCCATATGTGGAGAAGTTGCCGGCTCCTTATGAAATGGTAAGTTAGTAATGGTTAGTATACAATCCAGGAAAACGGCCGCCGTATGTAACTGAAAAATTGTTGAAAAAACAGCATTAAAGCCAGTGAGGGATAGGGTAAAATAGCATAGCATTAGTGATCGTTTACAGTTATATAAAGCCAAATAAAATTTTAAAAACACTATATTGCGAGGAAATGTTACGTACTTCATTCTTTTTTTCGCACTGATTGTCGCAGATGTTCTTGTATCGTTAAAGATCCACATAGTTGTAACATGAGGAGAATTTCCTGATTCCAGAACCTGTTGTGGTGTATTGAAGAATGTCTTATTGAAATCAGCTGCAGGGCGCTGAATGGCTGTTTAACTGGTGCCGATGAGGATTGTTCATTGATTTTAAGGGGTAGCCTTGTGTAACGAGTTATTAAAACGTTATGGTGAAATGGTTGGTTCATCATTTGGAAACTAACATTGTTATCTTTTCTATCAGGAATTCCAAGAATGCGGCGAGTGGGGAAAAAACATATCAATGATATATGAGCATTCTGAATGGAAAATGGCGCAGATGCATTGTTCCGAAAATAATACTTCAGTACCAAGTAAATAATGTTGACAAGTCGAAAAAAATATTTTCCACATTACCAAGACAGACATTTAAATTTCTTTTTCGATTTCAACTGCCAATGTTCATAGCCGGTTGAAAAATAACGGAAGCGCTAGACGAAACCTTATTTGCATATAACGCTATAAGGCATTTACGCGATTTAACGCGAGATTTGAAAGTAAACATTTTATGCAATAATAATCACGTGATCCGAGTTCGCTTGAGTGCGGATATTATGGATTGCAAATAGTTGGAAATTGTATCATCCCTCCAGGGAATGTATATATACAGGATATTATACAAACAAAGGAATTCTCAAAGAATTGTCATCTTCATTAAAACACCTTGAATTTGTGACATACATCTATTATTATTATCATAACATGTAATGTATTTTGGTAATAATGAAAGTTGCCACAATTCCTGAAAATGCAAATAAACGTTTAGTTCTCGGAGCATTTTTCAGAGTATTTAAACCTTTGCCTCATAAGCATATTCTTGACTCTTCCAAATTCAAAGCCAACATACATAACATGGTTTCATTTTTTTAAAATAAGTGTTATTTCTGTCTGACAGAGTGGACAACATTGTGGCAAAAGAAGCTATTACTTATTACAAGCAATGGCTTCTTTTGCAACAATATTTTCAAAAGTCGTCTGCTTCAGAAGGCAAAGGGATAAACTGGCTTTTAGTCTCCAAAGCGACCTGGGCGCTGAAAAAAGAACTACATGTTCCGTTGTGTAAGATGTATATACTTGAGATAATAATGATTAAAGACGGACATAGTTTATGTTACATTACGATATATACACTTTTCAACGCGAAAATCAAATATTAATTATCCAAAATAAAAAAGTATGATTAAGTTAAATTAAGAGTAAACATAGTAGACATATTTGTTTAGGCAAAGGTTTCTGCTGTTGTTTTTTTTTTGTTGTTGTTGTAGTGGTAATGATTGTTGTTGTTTATGATGATGTCACTACTTTTTTGTTTCTGTTGTTTGAATGATACAAGGGTGCAATGGTTGCATAGTGATATCAGTACAGTATAGGTACCCATCAAACCAACAAATGTACACATATACTTCGGACAGCACATAACAGTGAACGTGCTTTTGTCTAATTCCTGATATGATCCTTGGTAATAGTAAACATGTCGAAGACAGTCTAGTCTAGTCGAATCAACTCGACTTTATATACCAGTATTCTATCTCAAGTGTGGTTCTATCTCAAGTACGTGTGATTTTAAAATTGTCAACCAAACACGCAACAAAATGTCAACAGTTCATTTATGTTGTCATTTACAGATGTTTGTCTTTAAATAAATTCTAAGGTATCAGGTGGACATGATCTAAGTGTATGCATTTATATATTCAATGTTAATATATTAAATATCGCTTTGATTTATTTACAACAAACCAGTAATACATCAAATAGGTTGTTGAACTTCTCCACTTCTAATTAGATTACTTTATCTCAATGGAATTGAATTTATAATATTTGCCTGCACCTGCTTGTTCTTTTATGTTAAACTTGCTATTAGAGTGTATTTTATGTTGCATCGTCTCTGGAAAAACATTTTTCCGAAATCGTATCCTAGAAGTGATTTATATAATACGATTAGGGCATTCTCACTGTGTTTGACGCTGTTGTTCAACGATTTTTCATTGCTAGTATATGGCTCACCTAACCAGTTTTCCTGGACGGTATGCTAATCAGTGCTAACTTAATCTTCCACAAGGAGCCGGTAACTTCTCCACATATGGAGGAAAATCGGCATTTTTTGACAAATTATCAATGAAGGGGATGTCCTGCTGCGACCGCGATTTGAACCCGGTTCGCCGGGTAACAAATCCTGCATACTAACCATTTGATCACGGTCGCAGCTCTCACATAATACGATTCTGTTTGGGCCTAGACAATTATAATGATAGAATATGGAACAAGGAATATATTAGTTTAAACATACTGATTCCAAGTCATCACACATTCACATGTACATAATAAAACAATACATTTACAGGGATAGGATTGGAACGAAAGACAGAGCCATATAGAATTCTTCGCCTTGTGCGGACAGTTATAAGTTTACACAGAGCTGACTCATAAGTTTGGAGGAGGATCTCGGCAAAATATGCTGAAATAATCAGATGCTTGTATCATGTATAGATACATTTTAAGTTGCAATTTACTGTTGACTCCTTGTGTTCACGTGATTTAGAAAAGTAATGTCTACATTGAAATAAAGTTAGGAAGGACAATGAGAGTTGATTTGGTTATTTTGATCATATCCTCAATTCATCATGATTTGACGTTAAACTCCAGTCAACCCCCCCCCCCCCCACCGCTTTGTCATGATTAAGACTTTGCTTTTGTCATATTTATAATGATTTTTATAAAATGTATAAATATACATAAAATATACGTTGCATTCACATAGTTGGTTTTATTTTTTATATTGTAAACGAACCGAAAGTAAGAAGATCTTATATCATTAACAAATCTTTGTTACGTACGGCAGCTACCAGAGCAGATTTAGATACAAAAAGCTGGAGTGTGTGACACTGTTATACTGATACTGAGTGATATTTTTATCACACAATTTGTAATTTGTTTTCTTTCCAAATTTAGGTTTGCTTGTATTAATACAGCGACACGCGTTTAAAACGCATGGATCAGTAAAATGCTTTACTTATATATCTTACAAAACCCATAAGGTTAACACTACTTATGTTCAACTGGTAAAGTATATAATGTCATGAGTGTAAGCTTTGATGCAGTATAAAATGTCAAAAATTCAATCTTTGAGGAAGTATACAATGTCGTAAGTTTAAAATTTAGCTTTGATGAAGTATACAACGTCATATGTTAAAGCTTTGATGCAGTATACAATGTCGTAAGTTAAAGCTTTGATGCAGTATACAATGTCGTAAGTTTAAGCTTTGATAAAGTATACAATATCGTGAGTTTAAGGTTTGATAAAGTATAGAATGTCATAAGTTAAAGCTTATGTGTAGTATACACTATCGTAAGTTTAAGCTTTGATGAAGTATACAATATCATAAGTTTAAGCTTTGATGAAGTATACAATATCATAAGTTTAAGCTTTGATGAAGTATACAATATCATAAGTTTAAGCTTTGATGAAGTATACAATATCATAAGTTTAAGCTTTAATAAAGTATACAACGTCATAAGTTAAAGCTTTGATGCAGTATACAATGCTATAAGTTTAAGCTTTGGTACAGCATATATTTTCTAAAAGTTCCAGTTTTGGTATGATATACAATTCTGTAAGTTTTTGTTTTGGCACGATGTCAAAACAAAAAAGGCAAACTTTTATACATTCTTTAAGTTATCTTGAAATTTTCGGAAAATATTTCGTCTGGCTTGACTTTATGATTTATTTATTTTATGTAAACTTATGTATAACGACGCGAATTCCTTGATTTGATAAACATAAAACTCAGTAGTAGAAATCTTTGTTACAAAATTGAAGGAGTAATGATCTTTAGACACTTCAATGTCCACCAGTGGACACATTTTATTTAATTGAATGGATAAAATCTATGCAAAGTTGTAAATAATTAATACCACCAGCAGAGAATTGAATCTTTTCAATACACATTCAAATTTTGGAACGATTAGTTCAAAATTACACATGTAAATGTACAATTAGTGGCGCTGTAATACTACCCATTGTTTGTCCATTATATGTATAAGTGATTATCATCACATAGAAAATAAATATTCCCGGTTACCTTTTATTTATTATTTTTTACATGTATATCGTTTTTTATCAATTATGCTCGTATCTGGTCGACGGTAGATCGATTGAACAAGGACATTTTTGGATACCTACCAGTATCAATCAATCATTTCCAAAGTGGAAAGTTACTTGGCAAGGCATTTTTCTAAAGAGACGTTTACAAATAAGCTCACATATATACAAAATTATGTGTCTGTTTATTCCATTCACTGGTTAAATAAAGACTTAAAACAAACGCACGGTGAGAATAATTACAACACTTGGACATATTGAAAATACGTCAATCGGGATGACAGCGATAATACTTTCCTGCCTCCTAAAAATGATCCCGTAAGCCCTTACACTTTCCTGTTTTGAGTGGTCGTCAAAAAAAGCCAGGTAGTTCTACGATCGTCTTATTTCTATGCGTATACCATTCCAAAATTTAATGAAAACTATTTTTAATCAATTTCATAGTATTACGTTAATTATTAAAATATGTACATTGTCATTTTTTTAAGATAATTAACTTCCAGAAATGATTACTGTTGGTAAATTGCAAATGAATTGTAACTGATATGTCACAAAAAGCATTGGAATACCGTAATCTCCCAAATAAACGTCCCTCTTTTTATTCTTGTCTGAGAAATATCCAGTTCATCAAAGATAATACATGTAACTAAATGAATAACAAAAATCTTATGAAACAGAAAAAACTGGCTTATCTACACAAAATATCCTTGTCTGGGCCTGTTGTTATTAGGACAAATATCCGAATGACGTAACTGTCAATGTAGCTCTTTTCCTGTACACAGTGTTATACATATGCACAGAACTGCTGCCCCTTTCCATTGTAGCTCCGATAATTGTCAATTTAAAAGTCGATGTATATCCTGTGTTTTACACTTCCAGGACAAGAAGGAACGTTGAATTGTATATGTAAACATTTCTGAACTTAGGCTAATGATAAATGTCACTTCGACAGAAACATTCTTATGACGCAAGAATGACACTGAAAAGGTCAAACTTTGACAGTCCGAGAGTGCATGTTTTGACACTTTCGGCTTCCCGAATTTAAAGACAATTCCAATACGTACCAGTTTGAAATTGACGTCTTAAAAACAAAAAAGTAAATTTAAGCGATTTTTTTTCAAAAGTCCCCCTTTTGAAAATGTAACGCCTAGTGGCTGTTCACTAGGGAATGTTCGGTAAATGTATTCTACGTACCAGTCTATTATCAACTATCGTCAATAAGACAAAAATGAATGAAGTTCAATATCAATGTTGTACTTAGGTCTCTAAATCCGTCAAGTCAATTGCAAAATTGAACAAAATTCTTGAGCTTTATATCTTTGTAAATTTCTTTAAAGCGAGAAAATGTCCAAGTTACTTGAACAAGAACGTAGGGTAGTTTGGTCGCAAAACCTCATCTTTTCTAACTTTTTCCTAAACGAACCTTTTGTACTTTTGAGGTACGATTGGTCTCCTAAACGTTTCGCACTTTGACAGTTGACTTTGACTATATATAGGGTCTGTCGGATAACCACAAACACGGCTGTTTTTTTCTGGCTTCTTGTTTCAAAAGCTATTTTAATACATTGGACGTTTGCATACAGATGTTATCGCTCATGACGGTGACCGGCATACCATTGGAAATGCTCAGTGGGATTCAATCACATATTTTTTGCAGAACCTTTTGGAAAATCAGTGAATACGCATAAGCAGCGCTAATTTTTTATTTACCTCCAATTGTTTTATCTGGTTTTATTGGCAGAAGTTCATTCTCGTAATAGGATATCTTGACAGGATCGCCGACTCATTTTCAAACAAGAGTGCGAAATTCTTAATGCTAAGTCGCGGTGAAAAGAGCTTACGGCGGATAGCGCTTACGCAAATGGTATGCGCTATTCGGTGATGAGGCACGCTTTCCACGAATAGCACTTATATTTTTTCCTAAGCAGGAGATCTACGAATAGCGCCAAAAAATGTTCGATATGTTATTGGATATTAAATAACACATTTTTCGAGCCTTATCATAATACGGAAATGACACGACTAAGACTCGCTTGATTATTGCAATAATACCCGCTTGAAATACATCACGTATTTATGATTAAAGCAATAAACGATATACTCGTCGTTCTATTAACGTAATCAAAATCGTATTTTATGCGGTTTCATAATATTTCTATAGCATTATCAACAATGTACTATCCCAATATTCATCATCATTCTATAGTGTTGTTATTACCGTGTTTTTGCACATTCATACGAGAAAAACTGACGTTCTTAAAGATAGAATTGGTTAAATGCTGAAAATAATTTAATCAAAGCAAAAAGGCACCTTATCTCTGAACAGTGCTTACCATAAACGCTATTCGTTGCACAACGCCGAATAAGCGCTATTCGGCACATGGATCGGATCATCTGAGCTTATATGTAAGCGCTATTCTAGTAAGCTCTATTCGGCGCAACAAATGTTTTAAGTAAGATTCGAGCGATAAGCATCATACCGCCATAATCAACATAAGCTGTTAATTAGAATTTGAACATAATTTTTGCAACTACATGACTGTATAAATAATAAACAACTTGTTCGACGCAGCCAAGTGGAATACATATATAATGCAATTATATGCAACCATGTGAAATGAATTTATTTATATGTTTTAAACTAAATAACCATAATGCCCGTAGGAGCAAATGGTTTCACGCAATTAATTTCTTACAAAATATTATGTGTTCAATTGAATACGTGCAACCATGTGCAATGTCATCCTCTTACATATGGTTAAGAATAGCGTAGCGCGATATTGTTTTTCAAGCCAAAATGCCATGCTAAATTACTTCTTCTAATAAGAGAATGGACTCCTTCGACATTTTTATACAAATCATTGGATAGTGGAACATCTGTTGCTTATGCATTTTTGTGGCCCTGTGAAATACAAGAGCCCTAACAGTCACCTTAAATTATTAGCAAAGATGGCGTTTTTCCTGTCTCCTAATTTGCTTCAAAGATTTCAATTTTCTTTCACGAATATTTCAGGGAGTATTCGATTGCGACGCAGGCGGTTATGGTCCTAAATGAATGGTTGTTTCCGGACCCGAGGCTCATTGCCACGGATTGATTTCGGCGTGAATTACAAATTTTATATTTTATCACCTATAATGTCAGCCGCTTGTGATGAAGTACTCGGTTTTGAAACTCGATCAGTTGAATAATATTGTTATTTATGAAGGTAGGATTGGCGCTAGTATGAAAATAGACGAGAAAATAGGATAATTACTCTGAACTTAGATGTAAAGTCCATAAATATAAAGAAGCCAAGAATCTTTTATATTGATCATCTTGTCCGTGTATTAGCATTTTATAATCAACGTAGTTCATCCATATACTCGCCTGGTAGCAGAGTAAACTATGGAGCTAAGACGGATATGTCTAATGATAAATAACATCGTTCATAATGTTTATTGTCATATTGAGTTCTTACAATATTGGTCGTTATCATACGATGTCTGGAATGGATAATGTCACGCGAAGTCCGAATCAGAAAACATCTAATGTATTACTCCGGGGAAACAAGTTTCATCTCGTGCATAAAATACTACTTTGATTTACATAAAATTACGTCCCTAATACTGGACAAATACTGCACAAGCTCACCTCATTATAGAGGTTTTATTGTGTAGATACTCAAAGATGACAAACATGAGATATTTGTAGGAGTAAATACGAAAGTATTTTTTTCTTACTGTACATTCAGCTTTTCCTTTCTTTTTCCTAAGGGATTTATAGCGTCCATGGTAATATTTTTGTACAGAGGGGGGCTAGCACGTCGAATGGATTGTGTATAATGGTGTACTAGGCCTAAAATGGCCACACGGACCAAAAAAACACATTTATTATATATGCAAGGGTTTTAATGTGTATTTGGTATGGTAATTCCGGATGATTTGGTGTTGTGAGGTCGCGTTCGACTAAACGAAATTTAGTTTTCTGTACACTTGTTTTAGTTATCCATTTATTGACCTGGCTTATTAGACATATACATTTGATGTGCATGAAGCTGCACATTTGAATTTAAAATTTATAACAAATTAAGAAGCTGGAAATTAAAGTGTTTCCATCCTCAATTCTTTGATTATGACACTCTTTTTGAGGTGTGACAATTTTTGATGTATGACAATTCAACAATAAAAATTATTGACTTACATATAACATTGTAATTGGAATAGAAGAACATCAGAACCTTGGTATTATTTTTTATACTTGGGGCCAAAACAAATGGATTTAATATTGAGTCGATCCAATAATCAATTTGAAATATAACTGCATTATATTATAACTGCATCCGAAAATAAGTGTCGTTTAAAATACGTGGTCGTCATTTTAAGACAGTCGCCGAGTGAGGTTTCACCGTAAACCTGATAGGTTCATTATTTGTACAAACTTCATCCATTGAGATAGATACCAACTCTTATAGTTTGATGCGAACGAGCTTAGTTACGCGCTCTAACTGAATTGCAATATTTCAAATCAATTACTTTCATATCAAATATCTCCCGGTGGATCCCTATTCACGAATTTCTTCATCATAAAAAAATTAACTACCCCAATAATGACGATGGTACAATTGATATAACTGATGAATGTGTATAATGATGTCGACAATGGTGTTGGTGATGGCGATGATAAAACAGAAATTGCTGACAATTTAACGAAGTTTTTGTAATTTTTATTATTCATTTTCCTTCATTCCGTCAAGTTTTGCATCTAATTTCACTCTTACAAAAATTGGATACTCGTGAAATATTGGTTTATTGCATGGAACACTATTATGTCACACATCGATGCGAGTTATGAGTGTTTCAGACACACTAACATTTATAGCACTTCAATTTCAGTTCAGAACAAAATGTCATATAATTTATTTATCGATGCAAACTGGCATGATCAGAAAAGCTCCCATCTGTTATTGCGATAAGACCATGACATAATTGCCGCTTTTAAGATATCGCACATCCTGAATAGCTGCATTTCAGATATCGATGTTTTCCTTCTGCAATCCTTACAACGCTGGTATGACGTATTTACGTGCTATTTAAGGCAGGTTTCGACGACAACGAACAAGTAATTGCAATGCTCGCAAATCGCCAAACCCGGAAAAATAGCAACTGTAATCTAATAGTCTAATCTGGCAAGAATTGTTTTTAGATTTTATATGATGTAAGATTATGCTGATCTAACTTCCCCTTGTTCAACGGCGACAGCAATCTTTCATGAGCTGGACGATGCATATCTTCGTCTTAGAACTTTACATATTTTTATCACATAATTGTAATTTTGTCAACAAAACATACGCTAACATGAACAAAGTAGTTATCTGATCCGATCGCATGATTGATGTCCGCCAAACACTGAGACAATGGAATCTTAAAAGATGAAATTACAAATGGTGGAATACAGGTCACATGTTCTATCTCCAGGGAGGAATAATTTGTCTTTGAAATGACTGAATAAGTCTAGAGGCTGCCTTCCTCCATTCCGCCTCCAACTCATGGGGGAAAGCTCATTGTCCCAGTTCTTGAGGCAAATGTGTTCTGAAATTCCAGCTGTATTTTGTGAAACTCCAAAACGATGCGTCTGCTCCAAAGAAAAAAAAACAATCAGATTATATCAAACGTCGCTCCAAGTTATATATGACAATGATCGGAATATCACTCATTATATATTATTAGATGCATATCTTCATTCATATTTATGTCTTGCCGGCCATACTGTTTCTGCCGTCATTCTACATTGTTCCTTAAAACGCAAGCAGCATGTGTCGTTGATCCAAACTACGTTGCTTATTGCCGTCAGTCCCTGTAGCTTCTTCATTGTTCAATTTACGATGTTCCCTGAAACCAACATAATTCGTAACGTGTTTCCATTCCATAGTGTCCTTGCAACCAGTCTATGCATTCCCTTGGTACCAATCTATCATTTCAAAGGCAACTAGTCCCGTTCACAAGTCTATGTTGTCGCTTGCAACTAGTCTATATTGTACTTTGTTGACGCCTTTGTGTCTCTAGCAAAGAACCGTTTTCTAGTAACATGCCCATGCTTTTGCAACCAGTCTATATTATATGACTGTGATGTTATTTGAAACAGCTATGTTTTCCCTAACTTTCAATCAAGACTTGATTCATCCCTTGATGTTTATTAATGATTGACACCTGTCTTTGCCAAATGCGTTACATCACATACTTATTACAATATTGCTCCTGTCAAATGTCATTCAACGTGGCATCAACTTTTTACGATGCAAATATCACAGGGAACCAGTCACGAACATCGCAGCAAAGGATGAATTGTTATCAATGTAAGATATAAACTGTGATAAACATTTTATAATGTACACCTTACTTCATGGTATGAATTTGATTTTATCAATGATGTATCGCCATGTGTACGTATCCCATTGCACTAATGGATACAAGGATGATTATTCCATAACAGTTTCACCAATAACTTGTGATGCTTCAACCCATTTATTTCCTACATCATACCATAAATATAACGCTTGAAATGTTGTAACATAGGTATTACATCAGAACAGTGCGCATATATATGTACGGCTAGACTTAATGTGTGTAGATTGTATGAACATAGCGGTGTAGTTATTGCTCATGTGGTGAACGTCATAGAATTGTCATGATTGTTTAGAAAAAATCTTTGCAATATCCAAACAGACAAATTGTTTCATCTTGATCAACACCGCTCTGCTCTGATCAGATCTGTCATGTTGACATGTCATGTGAATTAACAATTCACATTATCGTTATGTGGAGACTTATCTATTTTAAAGACAGTTTCATTTTATTTGACTTCGAGTTTGTCTGGTGTGTGAATTAAGTAATGTACACGTTCGTTACAGCTTTCATATGAGGCACGAGATAATTTCACTTAACTTGCCAATTTGCATTTCAGATCGTATGCTTCATAGACGTATATTATATTTCAGACAGTTTTCTGACATTTTGCTAAGCACATGGATCTCTAGCGACTTGCGTGTGAATGAGTTTGTCTCTGTTTATGCAGAGTGAGTTCGATCAGTTATGACGTTCCACATTCCTGAGCTACGTTCGATACTGTCCCGTCGCTTTACACAAACGAACACATTGATAGGGCATACATTATACAGAGAAACATCGTATTTAATCATGTTTTGAGCAAACCATCTCTGATTTGAATCAGTCATGCACGCGCTGGTGCTCCATAAAGGGTCCGTTTAAAGGGACAAATTAATCACCACAGTTTATTCACTTTATTTCAATGTTGGTTTTGTTTAAGGCACAAAAGAACAGCTATCAATCGTGAATGCCTAAGACAACATCTAAATATCTTAATAAAATATCTGAACAGTATGATTTGAAGTTGCACAGAAATAATTTCCGATATTTATATAATTATTTTCATATTTGTTTTTATCTTTTGTTTTACATTTAGGAACTAATGTGAGTGAATTAACGTTCGTTATTTTGTATATGTACTTGAATATTAAAGCAATCTTTTAAAGTTGGTTTACAACAAAGCACTTTACTGTATCTCCAGTATGAAAGTTTTCTAATGTAACACAGAAATAAATGGTACTTGAATAAATGTTAACCATGCATCGTAAAACTTAGGTAAACAACTTTGAAAACGTTTAATCATACGCAATAGTTACAATTTAAAATTGTGCTTCTGCCCGTGGGACATACCGTGAGGGTGTTAATTAATATTCATAAATCTATAATTTCACGATTAGAATTGACAAGGAAATAAACAATATCCAATGGTTTGCCTGGAGCACAAACAACATCAAAATGCTAATATCTCCTTTATTGTGTAACGTCATAGCAAATGGGTGTACGTGATACGTGCATTCCCGCGTTCGATCATGTACTGAATCCGATTATATTTTACGACAATATCCCATCAGGAATTGGTACTACGATAACTCCTATCAATCATACAGTGAATAATGCGCATGGAATTTCGAGTGAATTTGCATATATTCCGCGCAAGTTAAACCGTGTACAAGTATGCTTGTATGACGAATGCTTCTGAATACCGTGAGATGTTCTGGAACGTTGTTAAGAAATATCGAAGAATTCGGAGAAATCACATGAACAAAGAGAAGAAAAACATTATTGAATTTTCTCACATAGAAGAGTTTGTCTTCGTACATGGGCGCTTGTAACAATGGACGGAATCAGTTTTAATAAACGACTGTGGAACAGGCTGAGTCAAACGATACGGCGCACGATTCTCATTATTAAAAAAACTATGTGAACTACTGTTACATATTGATCAATCAAAATTCTTCTGTTTTATCACCATTGTAAGAAAGAAAACTATTGATCTGAGTATCGAACACACTTATCAAATGTTGTGCATGAATGAAATGGTTACCATACGGTGTACCGAGTTCTTCCTAACAGCTGATCTCGGAGGAATCTCCGTGATCTTAAAGCACAATACTTTTCCGTGACTGACGTAGTAAGCATAAATTTCAATGTACTTTATATAAAAACTATCACTGTGCATTTTCTGAGATACATTATAACTGATTACAGTGTATTGTCAGTCTCAATGTATTTTCCATTACCACCTATCTCGTCATTTTTCCGTTCTCATCTGGTGTTACAACTAGAGTTTTTCTCATTCGCCATGTGTCGCTTAGCTGTTACTATCTAACATAAAGAATTTTCCGTAAAAAAACATCTATATTATGTTATAAACGCTGCTAAAACTATTTTGAATATCGCCTACTAAATACTGATTACATGTTTAACATTTGATGATCTCAATTAACGAAAATATAAAAAGTTGCGATTCATAAAACTCACAATCCAACAGCCTAGACATTATCAGTGCTTGTAGTGACATCAATAACTGCCATATCAATCATAAGTCATAGAAGATATACTAAGGTAATTTAATAGACGTAATACGGTAGTATATAAAATATAAAAAGTTCATTACTACTTTCAGACATATTTGTGATTAATCGTATATTTGCGCCCAGATACAATACTTTTGGCCAGCTGTAAATGTGTAACACACCAGTTATGTTGCAGTAAAAATGACGTCAATTCTTACTTTGTGATAACATTGTTTTCAGATATTTTTTGGCAACACTAGTATGGTCAGTTTTTTGGTTATGACACTGTATAGTCAGTTAGTTAGTGGTGATACTATTTTGGTCAGTTAGTGAGCGGTGATACTGTTTTGGTCAGTACGTTAATGGTGATACTGTTTTGGTCAGTTAGTGAGTGGTGATACTTTTTGGTCAGTTAGTGAGTGGTGATACTGTTTTGGTCAGTTAGTGAGTGGTGATACTGTTTTGGTCAATAAGTTAGTAGTGATACTGTTTTGGTCAGTAAGTGAGTGGTGATACTGTTTTGGTCAGTTAGTGAGTGGTGATACTTTTTGGTCAGTTAGTGAGTGGTGATACTGTTTTGGTCAGTTAGCGAGTGGTGACACTGTTATGGTCAATAAGTTAGTAGTGATACTGTGTTGGTCAGTAAGTGAGTGGTGATACTGTTTTGGTCAGTAAGTGAGTGGTGATACTGTTTTGAGTGACAGTAAGTTAGTAGTGACTGTTTTGGTCAGTTAGTGAGTGGTTACACTGTTATGGTCCGCTAAATGGTGGTGACGCACTATTATGGTCAATTATTTGGTGATGAAACTGTTATTATCAGTTATTTCGTGGTGACACTGTTATTATCAATTATTTTGTGGTGGTGGCCGTGCAGTATAACTGTCATACTTGATACATATTTGGTAAACGTGTTCGGTCATACTTCAAATTCAGTCTCCATTGATCGCATATTTCAGATTTTATGTCCATCTGGCTCAATCAATTAATCCAGCTACACTCGGACAAGCGCTGTTAACAACCTAGAAAATACTTCAACATTATTCAAACCAACGTCCAATATTCTAGGTACAGCGAGTTAATATCCAAGACACGGAAGTTGGATAACATTACGATATGAACGGATGCTGTTCTCCGAGAACAGGAAATGTGGCTGTCACTTAAGACAATAACCAATGTCCCGATATTGTTAGCTCCTTCAACAGATAATGATTACGCCCTAACGGATGGGTGTAAATGACGTTAATAAATTCGGTAAATGTAAGCAGAGGATTTGAAACTCGCGATGGAGAAGGCATTAAATTACAAGAACCGAGAGCAAAGTGTTTGAAAAATCTTTTTTAATGAGTTTAAAGGGACTAGACTCTAGATTTTTTTTCGAAACCTTGTAACTCCTTTTATTCTATTGCAATCGTAAGAAAATGTAATGTACAGGATTTAAATGTCGTTTATTAGCAGCAAAATGTCTGGACTAACACTTATATGAAAATATCTATTAAATTAGTCACGTGGTAGAAATACGCTGTATTTGAACCAAACCGTAAATGATTGACGCTTAAAACCTTTAAATGACATTTGTTTACATTATCTCTATGTGCAAGTGTCAATCTAGAGTTGTGTCCCTTGAAATAAATCCCTGTTACATGCACTAAACCATTTTATATCATTCGTCGTATAACTGTTGTCAAAAAGGAGATGCAAGAATTATTCAAACACTCATTTATAAACACATGTATAAGTGTTTGTAACGTCATGAAATATTTGTTGAACAATTCTACATTTGATAATTTGATAAAAAAGTACTTTTTGCAATGAGTTGATACTGTCACTGGGTCTGACGTCGTTTTTTCAACTTTTTTCTGTTATACACGGCGACCGGTTCACCTAACCAGTTTTCTGAACGGTATACTAACAAGCACTGACCTACCCTTCCACAAAGAGCCGGCAATTTATCCACATATGAAGTAAAATGGACATTTTTGTCAAATTTTCATTGAAGGATATGACCTGCCGCGACCGGGATTTGAACCCGGACCGCCTGGTTACAAATCCAGCGCACTTACTACTGAACCTCGGTCGCGGCTGCAATGAGTTGATACATTAAAAAACAAACAAGTCTGGTATTGCATGTTCTAACAATGCCAAGACGACACAGCATCACAGACACAGACAAGGATACATAACAAGTTACATAAAATATTGAAATCACTCGTAAATCATAAAATATTCTATTTTCTGTCTATACAACATGTTTTATAGCATATAATTTCAGGATTTAATGAAATATGATGGTATGCTTAGACAATTCTAAACAAACAGAACATTGAAAATGTACACATACTTGATACTATTTGTCAGTGTTTCATATCTTATCTCGGTTAATTCAAAACATCACCCTGAAAAATAGGAAACACTAATTTAATAATATAATAAATAAAAGCCAGTAGTACACATGTACTTACTGTAACGTCGCAATAATTTTGTTCTCTATTTTATGATTATTTTAATCGAGGTCTTAAACACGTTGATTCCGGTCCCAATCGATACTACATTTACGTAAAGTCGGCAACTAGCGAATTTTACCGAGGTTTGCCGAGTGCGGTCTTGACAAGACAGTATTAATACAACTTGCATGTTTCTATACAATTAGCGGCGATTCAAATTATGAATTACCTAATATCTGATTCCCTTGTCACTCAATGCCATAATTATATAAAATCGAATTACTTGAGTTATACTGGAATAAATAATGATAACACGCCGATGTAAGAATTATTTCAGCGGGTATTACGTCAGATTACAGACACGATGTTTGTTTAATAAGAAATGGGTAAAAAGTGTTTTATTCATGAGCCAACAACATGAAGCTAACATTGAATCTTAGATGTTATAAAATATGCATTTATCAGACTATGTTTGGTCGTTTTATTATTTATAATAATTCTCAAGAGATTATGTCGTATATTACCGATCTAAATCGAGTTTTATATGACTATACAAAATGCATCAAAAAATCAAAAACTGCCGGTATATTTGTACTGTACCGTAAGCCATAGCAAAGACAGATCTTTATATTCCATGTCGCAAAAACATTTACAAAACTGTATAAAATATATAAAATGAAATAAATCTACTCTGTGTGCATTATTACAAAATGTTCAGTTTAAAAACATATTACCAGCACATTAAGACGTCTTGCTAGCAGATTATATAAACATTAAATGTTATTTAAAGATGGAACGTGTTTTAGATAATTTATTGGGCCATCCTTAAAAAATGTTGGTTCGCGGTTACGCAACCCAATCTTTTAACAGTGGATAGGAAAGTAGGCATTTTTGTTAACATTATTTGTACTGAAGGCAGAAAGCTGGAACAAAGAACGAACACAAAACAACATCAAAGTTGGGTATTTTTAAAGAGTCTGTTGCTTAACTTCAAACCGACAAGTTTTGATTAGCAAAAAAATAAATGCCTGCCTGCCCAGCAATCCACTGTTAAAAGTTTGAATCGTGAAACAACAAAACAACTTTTTTCTTAGAATGGCCTTATGTTTATGTTTTCATTTTAATGTTTTTTAAGCAAATCTGAAGTTAATCCCCTTTAACTACTGACACAAGTTTTGACTCAAAATACAATGTATGAAAGTGAGATACAATATGCGTACTGTTATTGTAATTGAATTCACAATATTTTCGACAAAACATGCTTAATTTGATATGCTTCTTAGTCCTCCAAGTGGCAGGTTTGAAAAAAAAGTCTAAATTAGAGGAAAAAATGAATGATCGACTCAAGAGTGAAAGTGTCAAGTCACATTGTATTTATAATCACATAATTATATATTGAATTGTTTGCTCAACTGGAGGTCATAAAAACGTTATTGTTAAATAACAGTTGCAGATCAATGACAATTTAAGGGGACATTAATCACTTCAAACCTAACACGGGCGATTCATTTTAAACGTTTAAATAATCATCAATTTGGGGACAAGAAAGCTATATTAACTATTAAGTGGCTGTTTAATTTCAGTAGAGTTCGTTAATTCCGTAAACAAAGGACAGAAAATTGGTCGCTGTTATTTATACAACGAGCTCTTATTTCAGTTTATTGTGTACAATTAATGCTATTAGCATCCACTGTTACAAAATCACGTTTTACGTTTCACATGCTTTTATAACCCTTTTACCCAAGCAAATACAAATATCCACAATTGTTTCAGACAGGGGAATTTTTCTAATTCTGCACAAATGCAATAATACAATTCACTCAAGTACAGCACGCTGTTCTTTCAATATTTGCAGACACTCTGTCCAGAGTAGTCATACATTTATCGAGTACAATTTGATCTCCACTTCTCGTCTTCCCATCCCATGTCGTCTCTTTCTTTCTCTCTCTCTCTCTCTCTCTCTCTCTCTCTCTCGTTCTCTGTCTGTCTGTCTGTCTTTCATTCGTTCTATCTAATGTCGCATCCAAATATTCTACGTTCTACGTAGTAAAAATCGAACAGCTCTAAGAAGGTCTCTTGATGTAAATGGAAATGCCATGTTAATCGTATGTAAATCATCTAATAGACTCCAATGAATCACGCAAACCCAGGCAGACAAAAGGCGCGTAACCAGAGACAAAATCATTGCTTGGTTTTAATAGTTACAAGCAGTTTTAATGGACCATAAATCGAGAATAGGCTTATTGAACGGACAAACACCCTACGGTCGTTATGTTCCTGGCTGATTGTGGTTCTATATTTTAACAGCAGTTACAAAATAAATATAAATCACCAAAAAACTCCCTAAAACTGAAACATTCGAATATCGCATCAGGCGCATAAAATTGTTTAACAATGTAAAGCAAATGGGTATTCATTGGGTCCATAAAAGAAAAAAAACATCATTGATTATTTAGAACAAACTAACCTCCGAATAAAGGCCACCTGTCAATAAGGACCACATTTTGTCTTCACTAAGATTGGCCATTGGTCACAGGTTTGACTGTACAATGAATGAAAACTATTTACGGGCTGTTTTCCAATCAGTATTTTGTTAGTGCACTACATGTATAACAAGGATCAATATTGAATTTCATCAATTAAAATGATTGAATTCGCGAAGCCTAATTTGATAGATTGAATGTTTCCCAGAGCCACATGAAACTTTAATTTGTTAAATGATGAAACGCGTTGAAAGTTTGAAAATATGATATAAAACTATAACAATACCTAACGCCAATTAATTTCGTCTATGTAAGTTATTTACAGTGGTAAAGAATTATATAAATGATTATTGTCTTATATATTGCCTTATATTGATATATTTATATAATTATGAACATTATGAATTCAACCATTTTTTGAGAATCATGTTAATCATCCACGCAAACTTGTCTATTTATGTTGTTTTTAGACCATGTGTGTCAAATAGTTTTGATTGACTACAGCAATTGCTCTAAGATACATAACACCCTCAGTAGTAGTTATTATCAAAATACTCAATATTTGAAAACGTCAAATTATTATAGCACTTCTGGCGAAGTATATTTTCGTATATGAGTAGACGACAGCGACAATGTCATATACTGGTTCGTCTGATTTTTACAGAGCCTTCATGAGTACAAACATATTAAAAATTTCATATTTTCATAATATTTATCAAGCTGTTACTACAAATATGACGCATGGTTGACAACAACATGATGCTATCAGTTATCAAGTGGCAACAACTTTATCCTGGTCAATAAACAGCACAAATGATTCAATGAACAACCTAATATTGTTTATTCACATTACTCGATTCATCTTTTAAAAAGCCTATACAGTACAGTTCCCTAGTTATGTACAACTGCTTTTCAGGATCATTTTTCAAATACAGCATTTTTAGTGCTTGGTTATAAGAAAAATCTTAGTGATAAACAATTGGTTGTCAAAGTTTAACTCAAACCCAAAATAATGCAGACCTAGTCCAGTCCAACAATATTTGGCATTCTACAACAAGTGCACGACCGAATTCGTAACAGATCACATATGCAACAGTTGTTTCAAATGTGATCACATATGTAGCGGAAATCAAACACATATGTAGCATGTTTTATAACGAATATGATAGATGCGTGATTTTTATTTTACTCGTTACGCATGTGACCAAATTCGTAATAAATCTGTAACAACTGCGATATGTTACGAATCCTACACCACCAGCACCATACGACCGCTTCTATCATCTTGTTTGTCCATAATAGGACTACTATTTTGATCAAGCATGTAAGGTAGACAGTAGATTTATTTATGTGTAAATTAAGGCTTAAACATTCATTGTTTCTCTCAAATAACATAAATCTTCATTCACTACAACGTAAACCACAGATAAGTGGTACCTTTCTCTGTTTGTGGTACCTTCAGCCAGACTGACGGACAGAAACAATCTCCAACGACCTATAGACTCAATATAAGAGAAGAGCTCAACTACCAGGGCACCGGGTCGTCTCGTAATGATTCACAACGGGGTTGAAAAGGGACCTAAAAAGACTTCAAAAGATTATCTGAGTTAGCGGTTATCTGAGAATAAAGGTCACCATGCGAACAACGCCCACTTACTTAGCGCATGTTTATTGAATTGATATACTAAGTGAAAGGAAAACACCATATGCGTAAAGGTCAAATTAATTTTCTGGCCTGTGTTGGCAGGTTTTACGATACGTTTATTCAGCATGTACCATAACACAGTACAAATATCACAAATTTACACATAAACATTGATTAAATTATACACCACACTAACCTCACAAAACTGACTAAGCATCATCAAGACAAAAAAACAAATACATAAAAAAAGAACCAGCTGACTGGGATAAAATAAAAAAGGGTTTGATTATTCTCTTACAGTGCAACCTCTCCAAACCAACACACTTTGAGGGAAGCAAAAGTATGTTGTTGTTGAGAGGTCGCTGCTCCAGAGAGGTTAAATCATTAGTTAAATCGTACAGTGGGAAAAATCATGCTGATGTTGAAGGGAGGTTGGTGCTCAAGAGAGGGCCGCTCTTGAGAGGTTGCACTGTATTTCCATCGGGGTCCTGGCATGTATTTCCACAATTTTGTACTTAGTTACAAATACATTGCCTACATTAAAAGAGACACAGAAGACTATCGTGGAATACTAATCAAATTTGAATTGTCTGAACCGGAATCGTCAGAGTGTTTAGAAGACACACAGATATGGATCAATCTGGACACACCAATACTCTCTGAATTATACACGTACGTGTGTCTACAGAGAAAAACAAACAACGATGTCTCAAGAGAGAAAAAAAAATTAGAAATCACTAGATGTGATGTGATGTTTTGAATAGGAGTGAATTATAAATAGCTATTAGCTTAGGTGTATGTTACGGCATTGCGTACGTTTAATTGTTTTGAGTGGAAGCAGTGATGTAGCAGAAGATATGTTGGCTCCCTTTATTCAGTGTTATTTGGCCCTTAGTTCGAATTTGGACCCTTTGCCCGAAGATGGACCCTTGCTAGTAGTTGGTCTTCCACACGATGTTGTTCAATCCATTCAGCGTTAGTTCCACTCTCCGATCCTCCACTTGGTGTAGGCTCCTCTACTCAAAAATGATAGATGTGTCCCCAAAATGATCGTAAGTAGCTGTATACTACTATTATCTAGCAGTACTTGCCACTACGTAATCAGTTATGCATTGCATTTACATTAATACGAACTTATATACTGAATTCATACCATAAAAGTAATATAGATAAACGTATAGAATAATTCATAGATCATGGTTGAATTCTTGGCATATTTTGTTATTAATCATCGCTAAAAGCAGACCCATAAAAGAGAAGCCCCAGAAAAGTGTTGTTCTAGATGATTTTAGAATCCTTGTTATTTCAAACTGTCGCTTCATGTACGAGTGGTGTATGTGTGTATTAAGCTGTTGTGAAATGACTCAAACGATCAATTTGATGTTGTTGTTGTTGTTTATGTAATGTTTGTTGATCGATATTTAGCGATGAATGATAATCGTATCTCTTAATGCGGAGTCATAATTAGGTGCGTCACATTGATTTGAGTATAACCACGACACAACATTTTAACAGGAATAGTTATAATGTTTTCGTCATAAAAAGGATATAAAGTACGAATAGCAACGAGGCAAATGAATATAATCTTAATTCACTATATTGATTAGCTTGAAGCGCGCCATTGGCGCCAATCCGACGATAGATTTAAACACAGCTTAATCGCAAGATGAGATCTTTAACGAAGTTACATACAAAGACGAAGCGGTACATCAAACAGTCTATTGATATCGATTACGGCCAAAGGATTGGTTTTTAAAAGATATAGAGCTGTAATTTCCTGAAGTACCATATGCATGAACATGATGTAAAGAATTTTATAGGACAAAATATGATTCGTTATAGAATTAGTCGCTCTCTCGGAAATACGGGTTGAAGGGGTTTTATACCGAACTCATTCACATTCAAACAAAAAATATTTCTAGGATGACGTTTTCATTTTCAATTGATTTTCAGCTTTCTGAATGAACTAGCTGGTCGGATGTGGGTTGTATAGTTAATAACGTACTGAGTTCGTGAATAAAAAAATACTGACTTATTTATGCCAAGCTCAGATATAAGAATCGTTCTAAATGATTTTTTACAATTCTGTCGAGTAATACCATAAACCATTTACATTTTATGAATTATATGAAAATCGTTCATCAGGGCATCCCAGAAAAAATCAGGCGCACAGATATACGGTGCACAAGAATATGATAGACAATTAAGCACGCTTCTTTATTATAATGTCATTTCAATTCTACGTATTTATCTTTATCCAGCTTAGTTACCAACCCACAACAGAATAATGTTTAACAAGAAATACAATACAGTTGACATAATGAAACAATACATTCACAACAAAATGATCGGGGAATACGAATATATAGTGAACAAACATTCTCTATTTTTTGTTCTTAATTGCCAGCGTGTTTAAAACAATACATTTGAAATCATTATCAAGACATTAACAACCACGCAGCTTTCAGTTTCTATGTGCTGTTGTCACAACAGACTGACAGTCATGTTTTTTGCCTCATCACCAGCATCTACTAAATAAAATGTAATTGATTTTAAAGCGTTGTATTTTACAATACATGTAGTATATAATCAATAAACGAACTTAAAATAGTCCTAGATGGTAAGAAATCTAGGTAAATGTCTGGAATTTTATTTCTCAGGGACATTATCGTCATTATAATATTCTTTAGACGTGGCAATCTATGAAGCTATTGAAATATAAGTTAACTAACCCATCAACGGAATGGAAACAAACTTGGGTGAAGTCTTTACGGTACAAGAAACAGGTGAACGATTTCAATCTAATTATGACATGAATACTTACCTTACAGACATGTAATTCCCAAGACTCACGTATTTTTTCGATATTAAGGGACTAATAACTGTCTGTTAGTAAACCTTACTTCGACCACAGCGCCATCAGGCTTTTCTTTGCTACCCCGGGCAGAAGATCTTTTTGTACGAGAAAAATAATTATGGCATTCAAATTCAGGTACCAGTCATGATGAAAATTCATGTTTTATGCTATGCCATTTCCGTAATTACGTCCCTGAAGTGGTATACTCAATACTTCGATTTTACAAAATAAAAGAATATATTGATTGTGTCACTTTATGAGCTCCGTAGATAAATGAAGTCGAAAGCTAAAAGATTATATCTTCCAACAAACAATAGATTGCAAGCCATAACAGATGAAATGTTCGTTGATTCTAATAATTATCCAACTTTAATCAATTGTAAACCTTATGGTTAAAGGAATTTGATATCAACCATCAAGTTTACAATCGGTTAGACTAGGAACTTGTAAAATGATACAGCATCTAAGATATTCGATTGCTTCCGTGAGAACATACGTGCCGCTGTACAGGGTTTCTAACAATTTGCTATATGTTAAATAATTCCTTACGGCCTTTATTAAAATAATGGTTGCGTCAGTTCCACAAGCACCCCATACCATCGGTCAATATTCAGATTTGTCTTCAAACAGCCAATCAGAGGCTAAGATTTTAAGCCTAGTTTTATAACCCCAGACCAATTACGGCAATACTTTTGCACTGACTCATGTACATATACTTCCCCTTGATGAATTATGGGTGAGCGCTTCGATGTAATCCGGAACTCGGAAAATTTTACGCATAATAACTTTCAGCCAATTCTGAGACAAATGACCTCCTCTATATATCTATAATGTTTGGCAGATTCAGCCAAATTTCGTGAGTCTTAAATCAAGCAGACATAGAAAACGCCATTTTTCATGTAGGAAAAGTACCACAAATATGCTAAATATCAAATGAATAACATCGACGCGCTTACTAACAGACTGCTTTTAAATGGTGACTTTTTCATCGTTATAGAGAGTCAATTATTCTATAATTGAAGTTTATGTAATAAAATGAGGGTTTTGATTTACTTCCGGTAAATTTCCCCCACGTGAATAGAGAACAAAGTCTGCTTTTATTTGTGATGATTTCAATCGCTGGCATTAACTCAAAATACAGTCCTCTTTATCTTCTCTATTTTATATCAAACAGAAATTGTGCTTGGAATCAAGAATCATAGGAAATTCCGTTTCCCCTAAGCAATAACTATTAAGCGACGTACACAATAGAGGCTGAAGAGTTCCAGAATGACTCCCACAGGAGGAATTTGACTCATTATAGGACGGAACAAAACTGATTATACGATGCGAAATCAATCTATATTGAATGGATGTAAATACAAAAGTAGAACTGGTTTTGTTTGTGGATCTCTGCTGAGATTAACACTACAACAGAGAGAATACAATGCCAGGAACTAACGCTATTATTCCTGTGGTTTGTGTTTAGATAAAACTAAAACACTGATTTCAGATTGCGAAGCATTTTTCCGCATGATTTGTGAAAATAAGTGTATCGACAGATTATTGTATTTCGTTACGATTTAGTTTTAAATTAATGAAGTGATTCAATTTAGCTATTTGTTTTCCAAATGTTTAATCATATCATTAATTCCACACACTGACTAATTTTTAATTGACAATAATTGCGTTTAATGACGGATGAGTTAAGCTTTGTGTAGTATTGATTCAACGAAACATTTTTTGTTATTGCTGATACTTCTATTAAATTAATTATTTGAAGTAATCAATACCATACCATACCATACCATGACATGTACATTTTATCTATACATGCGATAGTTCACGAGGCGTATAGAATACCATGTCGATAGGGACATATTATCATAATAAATTTCCTTTTACGTTTGCAAGCATGGATCCATGGACACCACGGAATATGATTACATTTGTCCCTAGAGGTTGACTCATGCTATCTCATAATCAATCAATTATATTGTGACATAATACTAAATATTGTATAATGATTCAACGGTAGTCAAGTAGTCATTTTTACTGAATTGGGTCCATTAGATATAAACACTTAACTTATTTAGACGAACATGGCCCGAGGAGAGGTCTACGCGAATGTCAAGACCGACCGTAGAATGAAGAAATATGATTGGTCTATTCCTGGGGGTATTATAATTAACCAATCAGGCGCTTCCATTTAAAGTATTAAAAACGAGAACCATGTCATAACTTAAGATGTTTGACTTCATTAATAGTAATATCCTTAAACATGCACTTAGTTACAAGCAGCGTCGGGACCTCCGTGGATGAGTGGTTAATGTCCCCCTGATTAGTAATCACGAGCCCCTCACCGCTGTGAGTTCGAATCTCACCCGGGACCATATTTCCACCTCTTAATTCCTACCAACGTTAAAGCTGGAAAGACGCCAAATGACCCATTGGTGCGACGTTAAAACCAGTGAAAATTAATTATAGAGAGCAGTTCGTTTCAGAATTCATTGAAACTTAGCAAATATTGATCCAGCTGATTTCAAACCAAGATATGAGACGAACTATTTCAATTGTCTTGTTTTAATTCAAGCAAATATTCTTCAGCACTACAAGTCGCTCCGTTTCTGATAGGACATAATGTTGTCTTTTCCATACCCGTGTTGTACAGATGCCTAAGCACGACTTTGATTTACAAATTGCGATTGTTACCGTATTGGAAACATAAAACCATTTGCATTTACATAATTACGATCTCAGATCACGAACCTATACTTGTGGCAACAAGAGAAGAGTATTTCAGATTTTGCTCAAATACGAATGTACTATACGTTGTATAATTTACATGAATCGTTGAATAATTTTATGTGAATTTACATGAACTAAGTTATTCAATGCATAATTTTACATGAGCTTCATTGAGTTGTACAATGAAGAATTTTACATGAATTTACACGAGTGATACAATAAATAATTTTACATGAATAGATCTAGGTTATATTTCACATGAATCCAACCGAGTATTGCAATAAATAATTTTGCATGAATTTGCATGAAATATACAATAAATGATTTTACATGAATCAAATTGTTTTGCACAATGAAGATTTTACATGAATAACGTTGAATATGAAACACACACGAAACTATGCAATCATCGCGATATGAAACGAGACAGTCGTTAAATCTACTATCTTCTCAAAATCAGCCACTATTGGTGATGTTTACGAATTGTCATTATTGTGTTACTAAGATTAAAAAAACTATTTTATCAATTATTTGTACGCTTTGACTATCAACTAACATGAAAATATGCTGCTCCCCAAAGGACAAAGAGAGAGCGATTAGATATTGGCTTCTGTTTAGGCTAAACCTCCTGGAATCTAATATGATTTAAAGAAGTCAGAGTAATGTAATTGTTTGACACAAGCATTAGTTTTGTCATGTTGACAAAGTAATTGTACCGTGTGCTGGTCGCGTTTCCGCTGGCATTTATATTAAATCAAGAATAAATATCTAAACGGAATATGTAAATATTTGCGGAATAAATCACACTAGATCATTTTTTCATCACAGAGGAAGCCAGACGCTAGTTTTTTTACATTCACGATAAGACTATTGATCATTCTAGAGTGGTTTCCAGAAATTACCGCTAATGGCAAAACTTAATAGAACTGTTTATCATTTTTTATGTTGTTTTTTTTCAGTTGAAGTTTAAATTTGTGTTTGTGGTTCCGGTTAAGAACAGCAAATACCTTGCGTAGGCTCTTCTGTGGGTGAATAGTAAGCTTTTCTTGTATGAGAAACAAATACGCATGGTTGTAAAAAGCTTAAATGATAATTGAAACTTCATCTGTTTAAGTCATCAGGTCTGTCAATATAAGGGTTAAACACAAATAAAATGTCCGATAGGAAAATTTCTAGCCCAGAAATTCAACACTAAGATGTTATCTTTTACATTCTAAAAAAAAGTAAAAAGTATTAAACATTGCGCAATTATAAACTATCATCACATCATGTGATAATACACACACAAACAGCACCATATGTGAGACTGACAACAGCGGAGATTTTGAGTAATTCTTTAAGTATTTGTTTGCGTGCATATTAAACAAATTGTCGGAAGCAAATCGACTTGGTTAAGTTCTTTGTAAACATTACATCAACGCCATGATAGCACAAAAATCAAGTCATGAACTTTACGTCTCTCAATATACAATATGACGTTATCAATTTTTCGTACTCCAGTCAGAAGAGCTAGATTACGTCATGCGCGCGCAGACATCAATCTAAAACTCCATCACGCTATTACGTTACAATATAACGTAATTGCATGGCAAGAAACACCATGAACAGAATTTCTATGAACACAGAACCAATGTCTATGCTTCACAGCAGCTTGGTGAAATATTATAGTATGATAACATGCATTAAATGTGGTCGATACAAACCGTAATTAACAATTTGCTTAATCATCGCAGTCCAGTTTACGTTTATCTTCGACAAAAGAAGCCCAAGATCTCTGAATTTCTCTTCATAAGATTTGTTGAAGCAATAAAGCAGTTCAAAGAATTTTACACTATTTCAGTAGTATAGTACGTATATAAGTGAGACACATGGGACTCGTAAAAATGTATGGAATTATTAATCGTCACTAGACAGGATTGATTTAAATCGCGTTCCGTATTAACAAAACAACGAAATCGTTCGCTTTCCCCACAAAATTCCCAATAAGAAATTCCCTCAGCATGTTTTATTGATTTTATTCGTACTTTAATTTTCATAACAATGCACACCGACCGACTACTATTATACAAAAAAGGCTACAAAAATCAAGTGGTGCCACACTAAGCTGCAACTGTAATAAATCGTGTCTCTGAAGCGACTGTAAAAAGTTTATTTTATTTCTCAAATTAGTGGAACATAGAAATTTGCACTGCACAAACTAACATGAGAAAGATGTCTTTTCTATGCTTAGGCCTAAACAAATAAAAATGTTTGTTTCCGGTTACATGACCTAAACAATATGGGTCGGTAGGTAGGAATTTGTTTTTCTTTTATGTTTTTACATACATTGGTAACACTGTTGTGAAAATTACAATATAGCACTAAGATTTGGATGCCGTAAAAACTAATGATTTGGCAGGAAAAAGATTGGTTGGTCGGGTAACCGGTAACAAACCTATTTTAGGCCTTCACGTAACGCAACAGTTCCCTAAGAATCTTGACAGAGATGCGTAAGGGTCTATAATGGTGAAAATAAACACATAATGCCTACTGTTCAGAAGGCGATTTTGAAAACTATTCAGATGTAACAAGTACACATTTGAACAAATAATGTGTCATGTTTAGAATGGTGTATAAAAA
The DNA here is from genome assembly GCA_008271625.1 of Lutraria rhynchaena. Lineage (NCBI taxonomy): Eukaryota > Metazoa > Mollusca > Bivalvia > Venerida > Mactridae > Lutraria > Lutraria rhynchaena. The sequence continues at coordinate 1,986,666 of VIBL01000039.1, forward strand.
GCACTGTGTTTAGAACGCAAGGATTGCCTTACGTACAATGAGTAAAATACGATAAAAATCAAGTTTAAAATTAGGTGCAGAAAATACACAGCGTCTAGAACAAGGAACAATTACAACGCAATGTATAGAATAAATATAAAATTGCTGTCCAATTCCTTCCGACTTTTAAAATGTGGTGCTTGTAAAGTACAGTTTACACTGGTATAAAATTCGTACCATGTCTAAAATGTGTTATAAAACGTGCGTCCAACATACATTGTTTTAAGTATGACTAAACACACATTGTTTGGATTGTATTTTATTAAGAATGAGCAATAAAGTGCATGTTGATAAGAATGCGCATTATTCAGAGTGAATGTTATTAAGAATATGCATTGTTTGGTGTGCAAGTTATTTAGAATGCGCATTGTTCAGAGTGCAAGCTATTAAGAAAGCGTATTGTTTAAAGTGTAGGTTTGTTTGAAGTGTATGTTATTAAGAATGTATATTTTTAGAGTGCAACTTATTAAGAGCATGTCATTAGAGCGAATGAAATTATGGACGAGCAATGTTCAAGTTGTATGGAATTAAGATCAGATTGTATTATGGTTTGCACTGTATTTTATTAAGAACGCATATTATTTAGAGTGAATGTTATTTCGGGTACACATCATTTAGAGTGCAGGTTCTAATGAATGAGCATTGTTTAAATGTTTTATAAACATGGTATAAAAACCGCAAGTTGTTTGGACTGCGAAAAAAAACCTTAGTTTAGAATATAACACAAAAGTATTATAAAAATCGGTACAAATAACACATTGTGTTTGGAATAAAGGAGTCAATCTTCCTTCCATTACGGTGCCGTCACAATCAATACACTTTCGTTGTTACTTGCGTGTGTGCTGATATTCCACAACGAAACATAGTCTAAATGTGTGAATAGTGGCAGAATCAAACCATTGTTAGGTACATAAATATGCCAGACACAATTTTCAATGACATTCAAAGCTTTTTCAAACTTAAGTTCGTAAAGCGGCTTGTACAATATACTTCAAGCCTCAAAAAACGAAATTTTATGGACTAGACAGTCGACGTGCCATTTTATTTTTCGAAATCAGAAAACAAATTTCATCTACTTTTATTATTAATTCAAATTCTGTTTCCATAATTAAAATCGTTGCTCAAAGCTACAGAAATGAAAATATAATTATGATAAACGCCAAAACCTTACATCATCAAATCCGGAATGGGTACCTGGCTTGTGATTGGTCGAATATAGTACAGATATCAGAAATAGCCAATCAGCAATCAGATATATACATGTTGTGAGTCTGAACAATAAAATGAAAAATGTATATGATGAGAGGCATTCATGGAAATGGCTACAATATGATGTTCAAACGTTTCAACATCACAATATCATCGATTATTGCAAACGGATTGGCACCATATGTTTTCCAGAATAAAAAAAATGTTTAAATACAACTGTGTGCAAATGTACGATACTGCTTAACAAATCATTGTTTCAATACACGATTATTTGTCGATACTATAATGTATAGTCTCCTGTCTTGACAAGTTATATTGTCTCTAAAATAGTCGTTTATTGAAGTCAGTGGCATATAATAGACATAAGGTACACAACAATACTACATATACAATTAGACCAAACCCCGTGTCCCGGTTATCCGACCGATCCTATTTTTAGCACCATTACTAAAATTTCTGAGCGCGTAATCCAAAGTACGAAAATATTTAGAAGCAAATCGAACCTCCAAAGCATAAAAGGCGTTTATAAAAAAAATGAAAAAAAAAACTTTTGCGACTTACCTACCCGTTTTTTACTTATTAACCCTAAACATGACTATTTTTTCCGAGTCTTACTACTTTTTCAACCCAGTATTTACTTATTATATAATAAGTGAAATAAGATGGATGGTCACTATGGTAACCAAGTGAGCAAACATAAAAAACCCAAACCGTTCCATTGAATTGAATCACAGTATTATAAACGAACGACTTTTATGGCATTCGGTACTTTAAAGTATTAGGACATAATTTTTCACTGGTACTTTTGTACACTTTTTCCGTTCGCATTCCGAAAAAGAAATGTTTTCATCAAATATGATTAAGCAAAATACAATGAATCGGAGTATCAACCATCAACTGCATTATGTGGTTATACAAAGTTAATAATACACGGTTCTATTTGTGACAGTAATCGGCTACACTAGTTGGACAATTATATGGCAGCTTCGTACAACACACACATGTATAATTCCTGTATTCGTTGGTTGACAATATACATCGCTATATATGTTAACAACACGTTAAATGAATGAGTTATTATCGATATAAATTATTCATAGGCATTACAATCTGGATGACAACAGCTGTTCATATTTTCAACAATAAAACTACAATCGTGTTCGCATCAAGTACTAGTATTTCTTATCAACAACATTGAACGCGGTGTATTAAAAGTAAAATCGTGTTAATCATGGGATACGGCACATCATCGTTCACAGAACTTGTTTAATTGATCCTAAGCGCATCAATGTCAATCATATAGTTTTAGATATGCGCTAAAATGCACTTGTAATCGGAAGAATTAGAAATGATTGTATTTCGATGAGTGCTAAACTGAATTAAGCATAAATAATTGAGTATTAGTCTGAAATGTAACAACTGTATTTATTTGACAAATAGTTCATATATGTCTATTTAGCTATATATAAACGATGAACTTGAGTATTAAAGTATTCTAAAATGAAAAACAAATATATAATATAGTGGTCATCAATGTTTATATAAATATCATTAGTTAGAAATATGATACATGCTCTACAAACGATATCAGAAACTATAGTCAAACCTGTGTTTGTGATCACCTCCAAATTAAGACAACACTGTGAATGAAGGTAATTCTTTGAAAACCGCCACTGATTATTTAGAACAAACTGACCTCCGAATAAAGGCCATCTGTCAATATAGGCCACATTTTGTCTTTCCTAAGGGTAGTCTTTGTTCACATTTTGGACTGTACTGTTCATTTATACAAAATAGTTTTGTGTATGCCAACAATGGGATTGTCGCCAAACCAAATTATCTTCAAACGAAGTTCTGTACCACTCTTCAATGAAATGATATATTGATTCAATATCCAATTATCCTTCTTGTTTCAAAATTGCAAAGGCTTTTAGAAAGAGTTGGGGCATGCGATTCAGTAGCTACATAAGAATGGTAAGCATGCTGCATGAAATACGAGAATACAGTTTGAATGACTTACTGAGACTGAAAAACACAAATAATTTAGGAAAGACATAGTATCGTTTTATACTTTGACAGTAAAATTATAATCTCCAAAGTTTGAGTTTCCGCTAAGATTTGTAAAAGAATGCATTTATCTTGAGCATTCATTATTTTGATGTAATACTGTAATTATTTTAAACTAAAGTAATAGAGAAAAAAATAAAGTTACCTTGAGAAAACTTGTCGGTACGTTGTGTGACATGGTATACGTCGAAACAAGTGTTGCTGGAAGAGATTAACGACTTCAGTCATAACGCCAGTACCAATATTACTGATACAAGATTAATTCTAAATTGAACAAAAACGTCCTGTTTTCTCGTACGATGTGTCCATATTTCAACAGTCCACTCTGTGTCCCTGAAATTCTTCTAATGTCGAGAGTACAAAGTGATAGAATGTCCCTGATAAAAAATCTCTCTCAGTCTAACGTCCAATGGAGACAAACGTTTGATTATAAATCTTGTCTGCTGATATTGTCTTTACACTTCGTTTCGATTTGTACAACCAATTAAATAGTCTCCATATGTTGCTTCACAAACGACAGCGCCACCTAGAGTACACACACACGTGATAAACATGCCGTCTGTAGCTAGTTCACGATATGATGAACAATTTTCGCGAGAAGTAAAATCTAACGGTTACTTATTGACAGAAACTAATCATGTATAAGCAGGAACCTGTCATATTCTCTAATGATGTATTGTCAGTTAGCCTTACTAATCGAATAATTTCTGGTTTGACTGTTTTCTTTACCACAGTGCCTCAAAAGACTAACAATGTAAATCAACATATCAAACTGCCCACAGATCCACAGTGCATCTAGATTTTTCTAGAAATCGTTTCTCAATAAAAACGTCCTATCCACAAACGCGATCCAGCTCTAACTAAGAGCAGACGACATCAATTTTCTTTTATGGTTGTATTGAAAGGAAGCACGTGATGCGTGACGTCACAGTTTTGTTGCTGAATGCCGGCATAATGAGGCATCATTAAGAAAACAATTAATTGGATGGACGATAAAGCAAACAACATGGGTGTTTCTAGTCGCAGTCATAATTATGAATATAGTGGCATTGATTTTATGGCTTATCTCGCCGTTATTATAGATTTTTCCTATTTCCAATACGCCCGGGAGAACCGTACTGGAAACTAAAATGTGATTAGATAGACTGTGTCCTCGCACAGATATAACGACGAGTGTGGCGATTGTTGCAATACATAACAGTTCCACCCAGAGGCTATTCACTAAACACCATTTGCAACCAGTCTAGGATTTATGAAAATAAATCGATATCGCCTTTGAAGTATTATATCATTAAATATCCAACCCTGATATCGGCTTTAAACTAAGCATTAATACAGCATTTATCCAGAATTCCAGTCCCCCATTTCATAATGTCATAACTATCAAAATAGCAAAAATGAATGTGAAATTCGTAATAAACCATGAGTTATTAATGACTTATTTGTAATACACTGAATCATGCAGGCGCTTCTCGGATATCTGAACCAGGGAAATCGTGGATTGTTTTATATCGTTAAACTATTATCATTCCATGAGCATTCATGCATAAATTCCTGATAAGGACCATAGGAAACCCCTGACAATCGAACATCCATGTGATTAATTCTAGCACACCGAGTATTTTATTGATGAACACGTTGCCATGTTTTGTGATAAAATTATTACGGCGTTTATATTGAATGTATCGGTGGTATTGTGTCCTACTTAATTGTTTTAATATTGTCACTAATTGTTTGAGTGTTAATGCTCATATTGCGTTGCGTGAATAGTGAATACGTATTTATTTGGCTGATAGATGAATAACCCGTATTGTTAAAATTGAGTCAGTATTTTTCTATGATGTAATGTAAGATAACAGCATGTTGAAAGCAGTTAATGCTGTCCTTAATCACTTGCTAACACAATTAACTGAATACGGGTGTGTGGATTAGAGCGAACAAAACGGGAAATTACACAATATTTAATAAACTCTAACCTCGTTTATCCGAACCCGCTTTATTTCTAAACCTGGTATTATCCGAAGAAAATTTTAGTCCCTGTCCTGATAAATGTGGTTTAACTGTACCACATAAATTTTTGTCTGAACATAACACCAGGTCACGTATATTTGTTTTTGTCAGTTTGTTCTTGTCATATTTGCTTATCATGCCATCTGTTAGTCTATGTACGCGTCTAAGAAATGTTTTTTTGAGTATGTCAAGAAGTCAAGATATTATATGGTTAATCGTACCACGTAATGGTTTGAGCGCATTCGATCAAAAATGTCCCAGCTTACACACACTCACACACACACACACATGCACACACACATACACACATACACACACACACACATATGGTTCTCAGTTGAGGACACAACTGAGCAACAGAGTTTGGCTTTAATTCTACATGTTGAGGGAAAAGTTCTTTGATAAAACAAAATTATTTGGGTCATCTTTAAGAAAATGTTGGTTCGCAGTAACGTGCCTGACCCTTTCAAATATCCCCGTGCCCAAACATGTTCAGCGAGTTTGTCAGACAAATTTCGTTATTTACTCTAGCTTCTCGTTTTCAATACAAGCATATAACGTAAACCAAAACATGCCAACTTATCCACTGTTAGAAGTAATCGCTAAACAACATTTTATTAAAGATGGCCTTGTGATGCCTTGTTGATACGAAAGGGTATCACGAAAACTTCAGATTTAACCCCACCCCTATGCATCATTCCAGACTATAACAAAGTAAGATATTTGTTTAAATACAACACTATCATGACAGATCTTGCTTAAAACAGAATGTGTTTTTCGTCTTTGAACAAAGCTTATTTTAGAATGACATTGGTGATAAATTCTGGGACTGCATATTGTCCTTTTTTGTTTGTCTGTATAACGGTACGGATGATTTTGATCTAAACGAAATCTGAGTCCACATTTGTATGAAATGACTTCATATCGTTGTTTGTAGACAACTCTTTGTTTTTAATCATTCCCTGTACAAAGTTCACTTGGCATAATGGTGTACAATAGGACGATGCTGATGTTACCGAAAACTATACACAATTTTGAAATTAGAGTCAATTATGGTTTCAATTTACCGCGGGTAATTGTATAGAATAAATTGACGACCATTACTAGGTCTTCATTGACTGAATGTTCAATTTGTCGTCTGCAGTAAACATCGATTTCTACAATGAATTCTAGGCAGGCAAGCTTGTGCTGGGATATTTTATTGTGAGATTCTGTGATAAGCTTCTATTCCTAGAGTTATGACTTATGGAAGTAAATTCTCCAACATTTTATACAAACATTTACAAGCGATGTACTCGTAGTCATAGAATCACGACATGTTGTTAACAACCAGACTAGAAATGCATAGTCGTAAAGTAGTATGGTGTGTTGTCGTAAAATAAAAAAAGGTCGTAAATATGTTTTTGGTAATTGGTAGACTGGTTTTGCTGTTTGATTGATAAACAATATCTGATAATGATATTATCATAAACGTTTTAAAATAGTGAAACTATACCAGTCTAAATCATATACTATTGTTATATTAAATTATATAATACCAGTAATATAACTACAACTGCGAATAGTTTATTGAATTGAACCTTCATGTTTTCATAAATATGGGTATTGTATGTATAGATGGTGAGTCAGAATGAAGTAAATTGAAAATTTAAGTATTCTAGTTTAATCGGAGAACCATATACATTCATACATATTATATGATATGAACAAAATACATGATAACCACACTTCTCCATTTACCATACAGGAATGTATCTCGTAAATTTAAATCTTATTAAAACAATTCTATGATATCAGTATATCAGAAACAAGATACACACTACTTCGTTGCATCTCAAAAAACAACACTGCTACAATAAATTAAGTGTTCTTTAATTAAATGTCAAATAAACATTGATAGGTAGAGGCAATAGCGACCTGGTGGAGTCCGCGTTACGTTCTTAAGAAAAATTAAATAATTGCATCGCAAAAAAAATCAAAATCTTAACTACAAGATATTGTTTGTTTTGTCCCAGCCTTGATAAAATTTCTATTTGTGTAGAATTTAATCGTTAATATAACAATACGTTTTCAGATGCCGTGATTTCTGAGGAAAACTAACCAAGAAAATGTTTTTAAATAGTCCAAACTTTATATTAAGATTCTGAGGCCTCCATGATCGAGAGACTGTGGTCTCTGACTAGTAATCACCAGCCACTCACCTCTGTGAGTTCAAATCCAGCCCGGGTCCAGACGAATTTCACAAGAGTGGAAGCAGTCCAGTTAGCTTACGGAAGGTCGGTGATTCTACGACAGGCGCCATTGAAGTTGAAAAGTGAAGCGAAATGACCTTTGCTGTTGGATCGACACCTCTACCCCCCCCCCAAAAAAAAATATAAAAACAATGCAAAGTTTCGGAACTTGTAAGTCAGGTTATTGTAAATATCAAAAAAGCCATGACATCATGTAAGCATTAATTTAGAATAAAGATATTCGTGAAAAACAATTTAGAATTGTTTTACCAATCATCGGAGTCAACGTTGATTAATCATAAATCTACTCTCAATGCGAATAGTCATAAATGTTTACCGAACCCAGACAGAGTTGTTGTGAAAAATAATGATGTATTTAAAATCCACACAGACACTGATTTTTTTTGTATTTCATCTTGGGACAAATAAACACTTACTGATTCATACTGGCGTCGCTTAAAGTATGTATTTCTCATTCAACAAATGGAATCTGAAAGTATTTCTGGACGAGTTGATGTTTCCATTTACATCACAGAAAGTTTTATTTCTGAGAAATTGGACAAATTAATGTATTAGCTTTCAGTCACCACAAATACAGTTCAAACACAATGACATCGCTGCTTATTGAATGATTGTCAATACAAATTCCAATTTACTGATATTAATTGCACAACATGATTTGCAATCGTCTCTCAAAGGGTTGAAATGTCAGCAATTGTTAAAAAGGACCGTCTGTTCATAATGTAACCATTGATTTGAAGAATACGTTTAAAGCACAGACTGTTTGTTGTCGACGGCGAGATATTATCAACAAGAATACTTGACGTAGGAAAATGTCAAAACATATTTCCTGAAAGTTTTCTATGACGCTCAATTAAGCTAACTATATCCAGAGTCATTTAAATTATGCGTAACTTTATTACGGAAAAAGCGAATGGTGTATATATGCTGCCTCTGGGTATGTACTAAAATTATAATTTTCTCTGAAGGCAATGTTTGGCGTATGTAATACAGTTTAAAGAACGGTTTTATTCATTTAAGACGATATGAAGTCAATAGTGTCCGGAATTTATAGCAAACAAACTGCTCGTAAGATGTTTTTTCTGTTAATCATCATGTTATGGGGTTGTTTTAGTACAAGTAAAAATAAAATATATGTATTACATTGATAAAAGACAACAAATTGTTCGCATTAGAAACCATTGAGATATTGTTCAATGAATAATCGTGTCAATGTATAGAAATGTCACAGATTAAACAGTTTAACTAACATTAACGTACATAAAAAGTAACTTGTAAATTAAAAAAAGTAAGTTTTGCCAGCTCTGACTAACAATAAAGAAAAACATTTCTTACATACATGTTAAAATCCGCGAAAACAATTTTTCATGACATTTATTACAGGATTTTATATCTAATCCAAAAAAACAGTTTGTTGCAAAAAACCTCGACATCTTTTTAGAGAAATAGAGATCTTTAGATCTTCAAAGAATTCTGAACTTTCCGTTCAAAGTCTGAAAATAGATTTATTTCCGGTTTGAAAAACTCAATTACAATATACATACTGGGTGTCTATTTGAGAAAATCAAATTCATTTTAAATGTTTTGGATCATGAACAGTAAAAATTGCAAATAAGGTCTGTGCCTACAAGAGACGGGTAAAATACTCTCTCGGTGGAAGTGAAGTCCATCATTTAAATGCCAGAGAGCTTTACGGTGTTATAACATTTTATACCACTTAATGATAATCCCCAGAGTCCAATGTGCGGATGTTTTTCATAGGTTGATACTTTATAACCCCAGCGTGATACACATGCATACAGACAGATACCGTCAGACTTGTGTTTCGGTCACCTCTGAATAAAGACCACACTGTGAATGAATGTCATTATTTGAAAAACCGTCACTGATTCTTTAGAACAAACTGACCTCTGAATAAAGGCTACCTGTCAATAAAGGCCACGATTTGTCTTTTCCAAGGGTGGCCTTTGTTCACTGGTTTGAATGTATTGCTTAAGTAAAACTCCTGTGTTAAGTACATCTGTACTTCATATTACATGATTAATACTATTTTAAAAGGAAAAATAATGGCAAAAAGTATTGAAAATGAACATTTCTGGACAAATGTCTCTTTCGGTACAATTTTATTGATCAAACCTTTTGTACCTTGCGTGTATTGAGTAGTTATTTGTCATTGATTTTAACTGATGGTACATAGGTTCCGTCTCAGACATTTTCGGACAACATTGATCTAACCAATCTAAATGGTTCAATAAAATTGTCTTTGACGTTTGACATTGTGATTTCAGGGTTTTGGAGCCAGTTTGGCGACCGATATTCGGTCGCCTTCCCAGTGCAATAAGTATGTTTTTCCCAATTGCAAGGCGAAAATTCCCAGTTCAAATGAGGAAAAAGGGGAAAAAATACAACAGTTTAAATGTTCATTGAATTTCTAAACTATTCAATTAGCAAAGTTATCAATATCTTTAAAACAAAAATGAACATTCTATTTGTTACTTTTTAGTTTTATTTGATTATTTTAAGTCATTTTAATACATTGTGACTTTTTCCCAATATCGTTCAAAATGTCGCAAAAATTCCCAATTCGGGGGGGGGGTCGGGTCATGTTCTTAAAATGCAGAAAAAAAAACTGGATTCTGTATCTCAAGTTAGAACTAAGGACAGTTTTTTTACTAAGGACAGTTTTTTACAGGATAAGGAAACCAATATGTTCTTGAGCAACGTACTATGACAGCCTTTAGTGCTTTAATAACCTAAATCTGATTAAGTTAGAGATGATCAGAATCATAGTACATGCGAACTAACAAACGTGATTAATAACAAAGTTGTGAACGAAAAAAGGGAGTGTTTTTCTGCGAGCAGTACTAAAACGGAAACAGAAAATCTTAGGCATCTAATTGGTTGATATAAAAAGCAATCTAGTTGGTTGATATATGAAGCAATCTGATTGGTTGATACAAAAATCAATCTGATTGGTTGATATATTAAGCAATCTGATTGGTTGATTTATAACGCAAGTACTAATGAGTTGTGTACATTGTTATCTACGTGGCTCTAAAACGCGGTGCAGTGTAATGTTAACCATATGTCCTTATAAATGCATTCCTGCTTTCAAACAAAATACATCAGGCGCAAATTTTCATCAAAATGAATGAATTTAAGGAAGGTTAGCATCTTATATTTCCCTTTGTGAAGTACATTTTTATATGCAAATCATTCTGTAAAGTGAATGATTCTGCCTTTGTTTTATCTTTTTAATTGAGAACGGGGTAACAAGTACCACGTATGTTTTATTGTTCAACTTCATTAGTTGACACCAGTTTTCCAATCAAATCTAGCGTTATTCGTTACCATCTATTTTCCAGGGAAGAAAATCGATCGGTTGCTTATCGATGTTCACATCGTGCATTTTCAAGGGAGACAATTATCGCAATAAGCCAGTAATTTATCAATAAATTCTGGTCATAAAATGAGAGGCATATTATTTCAATTTGGGTCCGATTTTCGAAGCATTAACTCGTGTTACAATTGTATATTTAGTTGCATCAACAGCGTGGTAATCTGAATATATACAGCCCCCATTCAAATTAAAGTCCCATTGGAATCGCAGCTATTCGTTTATAGATAATTTAGAAGAGATATGTGGACCGGAGATGTATGATAATGCCTGTACAAAATATGAAAGTAAGTGATAAGTTTCAATCCAAATATAGGTTGGTCGAAGTATCAAATTGCTTACATTGTAAAACTTTCTGATTAAGCGACACGTGATTTTTATATGAATGATATAGGCGCATGTATGGGCGTCAGATGTTTGTGAGCGAATTTCGTGTCGTGCCTGAGGGCAACACAGCGTGTTATAAATATGGCCGTGTATAAACGCAGCTACGAAGAGCTATGTATGTATGCATGCGCAGCGCAAATAAATTCCCAGCAGAGATGCATTCGTTTTGAACCTTATTATCGATGCTAATACTAATTAATTTAATCGTTTATGATTCTTGCCTATCTGTGACGAAGTAAAGTACCTCCATTTTGCGTTTTAAGTCTAGAGCCAAGTGTAAACTAAGAGGTCGTCTCGTAAAGAATTGATTGAATAAAATTCCTCAGTAGTCAACCAAGGCTATTTTGTTTGTGCTTTTAACTGTCAGATTGTAAAAGTCCCAATCATTTATGATGTTGACACGTGACTTTGTTGCATCAGATTAATTCGTGTCCAGTAGCATTTTATCTGTACAATGTCAGAACAATTCTAGAAACATCTCTGAAGTGATAGATTACTTCACATGCAATATAAAATATGTTATTTGCCAAACCGTCGTATTATTTGCTCAAAAATGGATAAATTGTTGAAGTATGCTGTATGAACGGATTATAACAGGGAAATCGGCAGATGCTTGGGGTTTATTACATCCCACGGCCCGCCATAAGGGCAAATAAATTAATCGACCAGTCAATTATACGCCATTATCAACCGAGGAATTGTCAATATTTGGCCTGCGATTTATAGATTTATGATATGAAACTAAATGGACGTTAAATGCTTCGAGATAATGAACAAAGGATCCTGTACAGTGGCATCGGAAAACCTAGACTCTAAATGAAAACCATCAAACAAACAGATTCAAGAACACGAACTAAAATCTGTTCAAATATGGAGTGGATAATGAGAGTATTGGCGCTAGTTCAAAAAGCACGAACACTTGTAAGGTTCATTATCAGTGAGCTAACTGTTTAGTTCGGAATGAAATCAATAGGACAAACGTGCTAACTTTCACATTTGAACAAATTTGTTACAATCAACATTCGTTCTAAAGCAGTGCTTTGCCAACATAACCACATCACTGTTCCTCGATATCTTAATTCCACAAATTCTTAATTCGGTCGGGAAATTTACTGACAAATACATCACATTCGTACTCAAATGTTTTCGCCCATCATTCAAATGAAGAAGATTACATAATACTTAGAATATACAGCTTTCATTCTTAAATTTCCGGCCTAATTATCAGCTTTACTTGTGTTATGGTTAACACTGTTTATCAACAAAACCTCAGTAATATAATTACGTTTCTTTTAATCAAATACATTAGCAGAATTACTCAGCAAAATGATTTGGCCCACGAGATATTTCAGTTTGAATATCGATTCATACTTTCAGTCTGCTATCATGTTGTTTTAAGAAAATTCGATGCCTGAAATGTAAATTATGCATAGTCACTGTCATATGTTAGTAATCTATAGGATTATGTAGCTTTAGAAATCCACAAAATATGGCTCATGAATAATTCTGATTTTACATCATAAGCGATCGAGTATCTATCAGGACTGTGTATCTAAATGACAAAAAAAAACGCGAATACATCAATTTCTGGGCAACGAATATCTGACCAAACTCCCCGATTTAATTCTTTTCTCCAAAGACCAATGCTTAGTTCATCTTCTCTGCATATTGCCTGTATTTCTTTTATTTACATATTGATTTCTAGTGTATACTTCTTTACATATTCCGAATTACCTTTCAGAAGGACTAGTTTCTGTTTTACTAATCAGTTTTCAAACTTTTTGTAGCAACGTGAAATCGCGGTATAAAAAATACCATTTCATATGTACTTTCAAAGCTCTCAGTTAGTTGTCTAGATGTTCGTTGGCAAAACAAATAAAACGGACCACCAGACATTTCTGAATTTTGATGAGCACGTTGTTTACCTTAATATAAACTGTACGCATAATTCACACTACGCATTGATTTCATATCCTGATAACTATTTGACCACTTTAATACACACAGATTCCCTACAGTTGATTTTTTTACTTTTTTTACGATGGCTGCAAGTCTTTTTTTCATCTTTTTCTCTGGGGTTTAATGTCGCACCAACAGCCAGGGTCAGTTAGCGATTTTCCCAGCTTAAGCGATGTTGGAAAGTACCTGGTGTCACTGACCTTCTTGAGCTATCTAGACAGCTGCCTCACATGTGAAATTCGGTGAGGGGTTAGTGATTACTAGTCAGAGATCATAACCGCTCGACGACGGAGGTACCTTACTTTTTTCAAAGACGTCATTTAATTAAATTATCTCGAAGACCGCATGTAGAGATTATAATGTATTTTTGCATACTAGTATTTCGACTCACTGATTATGAATTCTTTGCTAGAAGTTAGACAGTATGCCGGAATGCTTGTTCAACATCATCGTAATATACTGTTTGTAATGTCTACTTTGTGAACCACAATTTGTCATTTTGGTATTGTCTATTAATGCCACAGACAGAATGTGAAGAAATCTTGACTAGACAGCGAGAAAAATGATTAGATTTGTAAAACAGAGATCGTTTTGATATGTAGAATATTGTAACATCAATTGCAGCTTGTTTGGTAACTCCGGGGATCGATAAAATGTATTTATTTTATATCCAAAAAAAACGTATTGTTATTTTTAATTTATACATTTTATTTTTGTCATAAATTGTTTTGTATTTAAGAAGTTCATGACTAATCTTAGTGTAGCAGTAAAGTAAAAATACTGGCTTACCTTTCATTTGAATGAATATGTGTTGTAGGCATGTTTCATATTATGTCTAACATTTGTGTGGACCATATTGAAAATTGATTTTAAACCAAGTATGTTATACACTCAAAATAAAGTCGTTTTTGCTATCATATTTATTATTATTATTATTATTATTCACTGTGAAATCTCCTTTGATTGACCATGTGTTATATTGATTAATCAAACAGTCTTTGAAAGGGAGACTACTATCATAAATTCCTATGATTTGGTTTTGGAGGAAAATCGATGTCAAATTTTCATAGGCTTATATGGAGTTGTGTACAAAAGTATCATAGGATACAATAAAACAAATGTTAAAGAATATTCTAAAAGCGAAAGCGAAGAAATAATATTACCATAAACTATCGTTGAGGTGGCATTCATGTTTTAGTCAAGTGATTCAGTGAAGACGAGGCTCATGGCCAACTTTTAAGCACAGCATTCACTCACGATTTAAAGTTTCATTTCAGTCATTTAAAATGGTATAAATTATATTTTGAGCCAAAATAACGCTTAAGAATAGATACAGAATAGTCCTCAGCATCTTGGGGTTATGTTGTATTACAAAAAATAACGATTTTTAGAAAAAAAAGTACTTACCTGAAGTGAGGTTCGAGTGTCTAATAATATACACAGAAACTCGATTATACGAAATCGACAGGTCCCTAATACTATTTCGGATAATCCATGGATTTGGATAATCCAGTTTTTGTTTGTTTTTATGTGACTTATTATCACTGGGGTTTAACGCCGTTTTTCAACAATTTTTCACTTAATATACGGCGACCGGTTCACCTAACCAGTTTTCCTGGACTGTATACTAACCAGTACTAACTTACCCTTCCAAAAGGAGCTGGCAACTTCTCCACATATGGAGGAAAATCGACATTCTTGTCAAATTTTCATAGAAATGTATGAACTGCCGCAACCGGGATTCGAACCCGGATCCTCGGGTTACAAGTCCAATGCACTAACCACTGGACCACGGCTGCGCCGGATAATCCGGGGTAAAGGAAGTCTGGACTGTGTTGTATAAAATTATAAGATCACTCCCGAATAAATTACGGCGAATATGTAAATGTTTTAACAACAAATTGCATATGTTATATTTTATGTTTTATTTACAATAAACAATACATTGTAAAAATAAGCATGCATATATATAACGTAACTAGTGTATAATTATTTACAGTATTTCAGCAGTTGACTTTGACATGAAAGTGAAATTAGGCATATGAAAAACAGTAGCACGTATTTCACGAAGCACGTTTACGCATCGATAAACTTTATCATGAAATCGCCCCATTGCTGAGTCTTTGTCAAATTGTTCAGCTAAGATATATCGTGATCGTATTCGTTTTTAAAAATGGAATAATTTATACCGATTCAAATCACGTGTATTACTTATTTTTAGCATTTCGTGACAATTTAACAAACTCCGAAGTTAAATAGGGCACTCTTTATCGCTCCGTATAAGCCATGGTATTCATTTACACGATTCGGATAATCGAGGTTAATTTACATTAGGGTATAAAGTGAAACAATCAGACCTGAAGTTTCTTTTTGATTTACACCAGTTTTTCGGATAATCCGTTGTCGAAAAATCGGGATTCTGCTGTAGTTAATCAAATTACAAATGTGTACATTTTATCGTTTTACAGTCTACCAAAACAGACTGGAGAAAGAGATGAAGCAAATCACAAATTTAACTGAAACAACCTTCTTGAGTGGATGCTTAAAGGTTGTAAAAAACAGTTTTACAGGTTATTGGCTTATCATAAAGCCACTCAAGGAAAAACACGGGAATAATAAGTAATCAATTTTTATAAACAAGTGTGATGTTTTTGAAAGAACAAAAAATAATTATAACTAAAAAAGAATTGCCATAAAAGAGAATTCATGTTTTGTACCGTCAAGGTACTTTTTCACAGTTAACTCGTATGGTATCCCAGCCCAGCAATGAGATAAAGACAGATCTTAGCCCAGTCCATGGTTTACGTCCCCTGACACAAATTCTGTCCATATTGATAATGTAACTGTCCCACAGCTATAAAATTATTTTTTGTACGTCAGAAACAGAGAATTCTTATTAACATACTCAAGATCAAACAAAACCAATTTAAGTACTCCGGATCTCCTTCATGTCAAGACTGCGCATGCGCGGACGATCATCATGAATCCATATACTACTGATTTTTGTCTGTAATACTAAGTATTGAGCAGACCTGAAAACGACATCTCCCGACAAAATATTTTATGGTCTAGATTCATGGTGACCAAATTTTATTTCGTAAGAACATTTAGTAATTAAAAAATCACAACTTGATATATGCAGATTGGAGTAATATTTCCGAAACCATACTCGGATGAATTATTATGTCTGTTGCAACAAAGACACATTGTCAGTACCGTTACAGCCCATCGATCATTGCCCACCTTACGGGGTGGGGTTTCTGTAACCAAATATATTAACAGAAAGAAATTATGCATTACAACTGACATATGAGGTTAATCATCAGGATTACGTTGCCAAGGATATCCAAGAAATATTTATCTCATGAATAATTCAACATCCGTACTTTAGGCAGCCATAATTATACAGTTTGAAAAACCTGTTTAAAGAATGCTACGCCGTGCTTAGATGTAAAACTAGCTAAAATAAGAAATCTATCGCTAAAAATGTAGTATTCTGATCCATACTTTTATGTAGTTTTCTACTTTTTAGATAATTCTGCTTTCACGTTGGTCCAGTGTTCCAGTGACGTACTTATGTCCATTGACATCAAATATATTATTTATGCTTTCAGACATATTACAGCATATATTCTGTATATATCAACCACAGTCTAAAAGAAATATCCTCGTTTTCCGTTCTTAGAAATTTTCCTCCCTCGTACCATTAGCCAGGGTCATTTGGAGACTTTTCAAGCTTTAACGATGAAGGAAGGCCCCAGGCTTAAACCTGTGTAGAACCATTGACCTTCCGTGAACTAGCTGGACAGATTTCTCTTGTATGAATTTTATCTAGGTCAGGTAGGTTTCGAACTCATAGTGGTAATGGGCTAATAATTACTATTCAGAGACCATAATCACTCGACCACGGAGGCCCCTTTATCATTCCATATATTGAAAGTATATTTCATCGTTGCTAAAATTGTTTAATGCCAGGAAAAATAATTCGTGTTTACGGTTACTCAACCTACCCTCTTTTCAGCGCCGACTCTAAAGTTTCTAACGGCAAATCCAAAGTACGGAAATATTTGAGGATGTTTGTACCTCATGTACTCAAAAAAAGTGAAGAAAAAAAAATAGAAAAGAAAGGTTTTTCAACCGACCTTCCCATTTTTTGGTAAGGTAGCCCGAAGCATGACTGGTACTTTTTCTTAGTCTAGTTTTAAATCGAAATGCATTAATTCACAATAACTTAATGTACAATTATTTATGTGTGTAATAATTCAGAATATATTAAACTGGATATCTTTTACAGACACAAGACGATTTGAGTGCATGTCGTCAGATCACTATTCGGCACACCTCAGCCGACTTTAACAAACTCTCTGTTAAATGGAGGTATGGAACCGGCCGAGGTATGCCGAATGGTCAAGACAGTTCATACTGGAACTGTTTTCGTATTTAAACGCAATTTGACTAAATCATTTATTTGCTTACGTATATAAACAACCTGATGAAGCCATATATGATAACAATCTCTGTCCAGGGTTTCCGTTCCTGATCACTCACACCTTTGTAAATTGGTCTGCGTCCCATGTTGCAGTGCACTTGAGTCTCTATAAAGCGTCAACGGGGACCAATTCAACACCTCTGTCAACGTCTCATTAATATGTATTTGATAAGGAACGAAAACTCTGGATAGACCTGGATATGATAAACACACTGCAACAAGATATTTGAATAAATCTTAATAACATGCTGATCACTTAAAATTACGTTTATAATGAGCTTGTGTAATTTTTGTGTCATTAAACTAAGCGTTAAAATCTGGTTTTATAGAGAAACGTCACATGATATGTCTGATTACAATTTTGCATGCATGATCAGTTAAGCATATTGATGATATTTGATTCGCTGTTAATGAACGTACAAAATCAATCGATTAAACGGCGTCAATTGCACCAGACTTTATTAAAGTGCCGGATTCAGGATTCGTGATTTCCTTTCCGAAGTCTGAAATCCTCTCATTTGGTTCTAATAAATAGTAAAAAAAAGTAAATCCAACGTGTGTTAAGGATTTGATAACAATGCGCTATGTTTAATCACTAAAGGGGGCCTCCTAGGTCGAGTGGTTGTGGTCTCTGACTGGTAATCACTATAGTTAATCCCTAATCTCTTTGAGTTTGAATCTCTCCCGGGACCAGACAAATAATTCAAATGTGAGGAAATTGTACAGCTAGCTTACGGAAGGTCGGTGGTTCTACCCAGGAGTACCAATGGGGTCTTTCACCACCATTGTGACTGGAAAAGTCGCGGAATGGAACTGGCTGTTGATGCCACGCTGTTTTTAAACAGATGCCGTTCAGAAAATACATATAAGAAAAAAATGGCATTGATGACAGTAATGGTCGAAAAAACTGCATTTTCGAAAAGCCTGCTTATCTAACAACAAGCATGGACCCCTTTAACGACCAGTTAGATAGCATTTCGATGCGATACATTTAAGGTTTGGCGTTATCTCACCATAGTAGAATATTTATTTCCCAATTACGCTTTGCCGCCATCGACGGTTAGATCAAGTGCACTTGATCATGTCTTCGTTTCGTGACTATGTTATAACCATGAATACAAATATGGCCGATCTAGAAGCGAATGGAATGATTTTGAACATATGTGAACAATATGTACAGAAAATTGAGATATTTGGTCTTTCAAAGCAAGTTTCCCTCCAATAGAAATCTATGGTTTTTGCTGGAACGAATTCTCCACACTTATTTTAATGGTTCTCTCGTGTCGGAACAACTTTCCGGTCAATACTGCATTTAATTAATTATCAAAATGTTTCTCAATGAATTGATATCGGTGAATGAACAATGGGGAAAATTCTTACTTGAAGTAATCGATTGAAACATTTATGCTTGCCTTAGTCAGAAAATTCTCATTGGTTTATACAGTTTCCGCCTTTTGGAGTTTTAGAGAAAAGAAATCGTAATCCAAATATTTTGAATCTGATTAAACAAATTTTGCCTTTAATACGAAAATTCTCTTACGATTTTGATAGATAATGTTACGATTATGTTTTACGTGAACCAGCGCAGAATTAGTGAACTTGTGAAAATATTTGAGGAGCTGGTAGCATCACAGCTAAGGGAAGAAACTCCAGATTTTCGTGAATGTAACATAACCACAGATTATCTATCTTTAACACACTATTAGAACGTGATTGTCAACAAAAACTAATTAAGAATAATTATGTAAAAATGGGAGTCTGTACACTGTCAAGTGCGCTTTCAATTTCTCTTAAAAGTACATTTAAAATAAAGTTATTATCGTGGAAATCCTATTGAACGGACAAGAAAATATTAAAGGGTTATTTCGTATTTTCACCAAATTCGTAGTCAAATCTTTGATTTCATTTTGTATGCATTAAATTCATTTTGACGGCAGTTTGGAGAATATGCAGTTTTCTTGTATTTCAGCGATATAATATTTATCTGGTTTAAATTTTCAGCTCGTCGGACGCGATGTGAATCTATTTGATGAATACGTCACTGTGACGCCGATAAGCTTTGAGCGAGAAGTAGTGTGGAATATGTAAGTGTGACCTAAGCCGGCGGAATACGATACTTAATAACTATCTGTGGCAGACAGGCAACCTGGCAACTTGTCGGACCAGACAACATAATCACTCGGGGAATAAAGTAGAATGGAACAGACACTGTGTCTATTCTCAACTGACTTTGTTTCATATTTATCATATAACGCCTCTCCTGTAATCGCCTTTGGTATCACGTCTGCAAACTGTTTCAGTGTCTGAATTGTTTTCGAAGCCTTAAATAACTAAAATGATAGGAATAAGAAATATGTTCATCACAAAGTTTGAAGCACCGTATATAGCTTTAGATCTAATCGTGTATTTTGTCCCCCTCCGTTTCTAACCTAATGGAGATTCGATAGATAGCACAGTGGATTTTGGGTACATCAACAACAGTGCGGGTTCGAACATTTGGCAAGGCGCTGTTGACAGGTTCGACTTGAAAATACCACGTTTTAGTTGTTCATTGATAAAAGAGAAGATATAAATAGTTGTAAACTATTAATTCATATAAATACATACGATTAGATGGTAGATAGAACTCTGTCTTGTTTGTTTAAAACGGTTTAGTTTTTGTTCCCATTAAGACAGCCGTGGGATCTCTTTCTGTGATGCGGCTTGTGCCGAGATTAATTGTACATGATGTCTGTCGCTGTAACTCGTAGTAACCAAATTTTAATAGGAATGAACTAAATTCATCGAGTCATTCAACATAATCACGTGTGTTATGTAAACAAAAAGGACCTAGAATTATGAACACATCCTATTTCATACAAATAC
The DNA here is from genome assembly GCA_008271625.1 of Lutraria rhynchaena. Classification (NCBI taxonomy): domain Eukaryota; kingdom Metazoa; phylum Mollusca; class Bivalvia; order Venerida; family Mactridae; genus Lutraria; species Lutraria rhynchaena. Next base: position 2,007,340 of record VIBL01000039.1, read on the forward strand.
ATGTATTAATGTTTTTGTCCAACTCGTCTAGAATTGTATTGTTCAATTTGTACGATACATAATTTACTACGGTTGAACATAAAACATATCTTTTTCCATACTTCTATTCATGTACTAAGTCTTGTTTACATTGGTACAATTACGTTTATGTAAACAAGCGTATTATTCTATTAATATAAACGTAGACGCAGGTACTAGCTACTACTAGAAATTAAATGAAATGCACAAAACAGTTAATTAATTCAAAATCGACATTTCTAAAAACGTCTCTTCCATCTCAGTTCAGTGGTTAGTGTCTTGTATGGACAAATCTTGCATTTTGTATTGCGGGTTCAGTTTTAACACATACGTGTATATTTGCATATCTGCATAAATATTGTAAGGGTTTCACAATAAACGAAGTCACTCCTACACTCATCTGTATCGTTTCTTTCAAAAGTTCAGTCAAGCATTCGTCAGCTCAGACGTACACTCACGTAAACAGTTCAAATTTCGTCTAAATAAAATAATTTGTAGCGCTGGTTTGCACGCTTCAACAACTTTTCTGAATTAACGCGCGATATCATGTCTTCGTCACGTGATGTATTTTACCTTAAACTGGTACAGTAAAGATCAAGGTACACGTATGATTTGGAACCGTTAATGTTGGAATATAAACTTTCTTCTTTTATAAAAAGGTATGTTATAAAATTTTACGTTAATTAATCCCTAAATCTGTGCCTTTAGCATAGTGTTAGTCATCAGTCATGAACAAAGAATGTTTTAATAAAGTTTTACGTACAATTAACTGTTTCAATGATCTTAAGCACAAGTTTGCTGAGTTATTTATACATTAAATACGCAATTTACATAAACAAATATACGTATAAACAAGGTATATAGCTGCCTCTGCTGAAAGTCATCAGATCTAATGATTAAGGTATAAATTACTAAAGGGATTTTTTCAAAAAATCTACTGGTTAATTCAGAACACCATACCGCGTTTTGGTGTAAATACGACACCATATGAGTTATAACATCGATATGTGTCAAACTTTAATAAGTTAACGTTCATGCATTGAATTAATGAAGCATTTAATATTTACTTTACATACACTATTGCTATATATAAATACTGAGTTAAGAATATGTGTGTAAAGGCAATACAAGTTTGTGTTTACATAATAATAAGTATTAACTAAGCTTTGATATTTTCACCAAAACAAAATAGTGTCGGTTTCGCAGTGGTTAAATAATATTCATTTGTATTTGGTACTACAGTTTGTCTGCACGTAAACCTCATTCGTTCGAATATCAATCTAACAACAAACAAAAAATGTTAAAAGCCTTAGTTTGTCTGTTTTTATGCGACATTGTCTGGGGTTTAATGCCGTTTTTCAACAATTTTAAGTTATATACGGCGATCGGTTCACATAACCAGTTTTCCTGGATTTAATACTAACCAGTACTAACTTATCATTCCACAAGGAGCCGGCAACTTCACCACATATGGAGGAAAATGGACATTTTTGTCAGATTTTCATAGAATTGTATGACCATGGCCGCGGTTTAAAAGTCTTAGCTTTTGAAAGAATTAGATCGAGACGGTGACCAGTTTGTTTGTTGTTGATAAAAGTCTCTAAATTGTTTTTAAACTTCTCTTTTGTTTGGTTCAGTGAAATAGTTAACAATCAGTTAGCTGCACATACCTTCGGCGACATCTTTTGAAATGAATTGAACCGAAAACTATATTAAATTGTTCGGGTAAAGTTTATGACTTTAACTGTTGTAAAGAAATCGCATTTGCACTGAAACAAGATACAAGATATAAAACTTTGAACCAACAAAAAGTTCGTATAATATACACAAAGGGACTTCTAGCTGATCTCAAATTGCTGTTTTCAAAATAATTCACTGCGACAAAAGGTTCATGGTCGAAGCATGATACTTTGAATCATTTCTTTTTAGTGTGTTTGTAATGTTGTTGTTGCCAATCATATAATCAATACATACATGTTAGTTATTTACTATTTTAATACAATATTGTTTCGGAAGTTTTGAAAGCCTGTATTACCTACACATATTACAATAATAATGATGCGCATCGAAATATCATAAGCGTGCTGGTGCATCACATACAATCTAGTATTTAATTAAACAACATACAAATATCTTAATGTCATAGCATGTATAGTATTTTACCATATAAGCATATCCAGTGTATTGCTATATAAACATATCCAGAGTGTTACTACATAAACATATCTAATGTTTTACTGTATAAATATATCTAGTGTGTTTATACGTTTTATGGGCAGTGGCCTCCCTTTGTAAATCGATCATTGATAAACTATTTGGTACAGATCCGTAATTAACCACAATTGTAGAATATCTATTTGGCCGTTTTGATTAATGCTAAAGCATTTGTTTACTTTCCAGATTGACATAAAGTTTTCATGATGAATGGTATTGTATATCTGTTGTTAGTGCTAGGATGCCCAGCGATCCACGCCGAAATGGGTCACTCCGATGACAGCTACTGGGCTTTTCAGTGGTATATTGGCGAACCCTTTAAATTCAAATGTGATGTATCCCAACTGAACATCACTTCAGGAAAATCTTTGCGAGTAATATGGGATACACCAACAAGTAAACAACTTCATGGAAATTATGAGGACGAAAGGTTTGAGACTATGAATGCTGACGGTGTGGACGATGTTGAACTGTTGGTGAAGAATGTACAAACACCTGTACATGGTGTATACATGTGTCACGTGTTTGATGACAGCATGACGAAGGAGGGTAAGGTTGTCTATGGTTTAAACATCCGTGAACCAAAGTACCGCGATATGATGGACAAGTATAGGTCAAATATCATCGTTGCTTTCGTTGCGACAGCGGTTTTTGTTGTTCCTGCTGCCACAATAGCTTTTGTTTGGAAGTTCCAGTACCGAAGCCCAGAAGAGAAAGAGAAGTTAGCAGCCCGAAAGCGTAATCAGAAATACATGTACAACGGAAATGAAATGGGTGCAAAGGATCCTGTAGGGATTGCTGCCACTGTCCAATCACCAGAGGGTCGTGGTGCTTATGAAAATCTTACGGATACAAGACTGTAGAACATTGCTCTTTCGATTCCAATCATGTATATTTCTACTAACTCGATGCCACGATTATTACATTGTTGTATGAATGACTTAACGCTGAATGATTTCTGCAAAGCTTGAAAAGACCATATTAGGAAATACTGGCAATAATTGCTCGAATTTGAACGATGTACACGTCTAGGTTTTAAGAGCTGGAAGTAAACTCCGATTTCGGCAAGTATTAACATTTAAACGACGCTAATGACAGTGAATGGAATATTCTAATGACATTAATACACGTGAAATGTTGTACATAAGCATTAAATGCAATGTACATGTAAGTAACTTTTACCCGAATAATTGAGGGTAATTAAAAGTATACGGAGAGCCAAAAGATACAAAATTATATACTTTGCTACCAATACTCTTCATGCTTTTTTATAATGCATATTTTGTAGTATATTAGTGATTTCTGAAAACTGTTTTTACATATAAATTTTGTATTTTGTATCTTTTATTTACATAAAATTATATTTCTATACAAGTGTTTTAGATTATTGAATGTTCGTGCAAATAGTTTGCACAAAATACTCTAACACTGGACCCTCAAGATGTCCACAGAACCATCTTACATGTATCAAATTATCATACGTTTGTTCGTTAATTCGTTCGTTCGTAACAATAACATATCCTCTAAAATATCTTCTATCACGATTCATTGACGATAACCCTACAGTTTCTATTTCCGTCCTGTGACACTAGAATCAGTCTAAATATATTTTAAGTAAATTTGTTCCTAGATTCATTTATGAGTTGTCCAAATTATCTTGTAGGTCGTTTCTGTATTCATTGACCAGTCTCCATGACTTTTTATCTATTAAAATATAAACCAGTCCTCCTTCTAATCTTTTTGGTCGTTTTGTCTCACGAATCAAGCAGGAGCTTCCATTATTTCACGTACAAGCGACTCTCTAATTCTCTTTCACTCCGTTTTTCTCTGGAATGATTCAGGACTTTCGTCATAGTACTGTCTGTAGTTATGTCCCACGAATACGCACGACCCTTCCTTACTTTCTTTTATTTCGTTTTTCTCACGAATCATCCACGAACTTTTGTAATAATATATTTTGTAGGTATGTCTCACAATTTATGCATGAGCCTTTATAATAATTTGTTACCGATGATAACACATTTATCCCAGACCATGTCGACCTACTTCCCGCTTTAGCTGATGAAATAAAGTATATCACTGCTCAAAGATATTTTAAAAGCTTTTTAAGCTAAGCTTTATACTTGCTTACAGCGTTACATAAATTTTATTTGCGTCTTGCCGCATTTCCAACAGAAGCAATTTCGCTTGAAATTAACTAGATCATTTGGGTTGCCATAGTTATTATAATTAGGAGTGATAATGTTATGCGTGGCTTTACATCAGTTAACACCACAATACAATTATATACCATTCATATTTAGTGATCATTTAATGGCGGTTCACACCGGCATGAATCAATCACGCTGATTCCCTTCCAGCTGAATCGATAAACGAACAATGGAAGCGAATAGAACTTGATTATAATATTATGCACAGTGTGAAGAAGATAGTAAATAGAATATTGTACAAACCGAGATCTCATTCTATTGATTGTGATTCACCAAAGCCTACCAGAAGCTATGAGTCTTAACTGGTTAGATGTTGCTAGAACCGTTTTCTGTCAAATAATGTCAACAGCATACAGTTAACTCTGATTTCATGAACAACCGCTGTCAGCTTGAATATAATAAGTATAAACATTTGCTTTTTCATATTCGCTTACTCAGAACCCTTTATTGCGACTATTGCAGATATTCTACAGAGAAATTGTGGGCAGGAAGATCGCGATCATCCTTCGTGGTCATTAACTTCCCGGTGCTTCTATTAAAGTAAAATTTACTCATTTATTACATCACGTATAGCCTTGGTATCTTGATGCTATTTACGCAGCTAGCGATATAACAATCAATAAGGTAATATGATAGCGTCATGATTTACGACAGTACATAACTAGCAGTTCAATTAGAACAACTTACAGATCAAATTCACTCAGGGTCTAAAGCGATTTTCTTCTCAAAGTACTCGTGATTGTATTTCAAATTACCTGCCTGCTACATTTTATTAAAATTGTGTATAATGTCTTGTTTCTCACGCTGCAACGGAAATATATTCGTCAGGGGGCATAACTCGTCAGAACAAATATATCGTTTATTTTGAATACGACAAGAAAGATATTGATCATGTAGATGACATTATATTTGCTATGTTAAGAAATATGTAAAAGTTTGGCTCCTGAAACTGGTTTTTATATTTCAATTCCTTTCCTCATTCAAAGCCTGATACCAGGGATTTTACATAATAAATACGTCATGCAGTAGGGTCAGATATATCTGGTACTCTCCAAGACAAAGGCTGATCTTCCTACTCAGTATATCTCCCAGGGCGACTCCCAGCTGAAATGACATTCCATAAGCTAACTGTACAGCTTCCTGTCATATGAAACCTGTCCGGTTCCGGGTAGGATTCCAACTCACCATGTTGAAGGGCTAGTGATTACCTGTGCTATGCTGAGACTATAACCGCAGAGGCTCCCTCATACAATAACGTTAATCATTGAAATCAAAACCAAGAATGTCCAAATAGAATCAATGTGTACCGATAGGCTAAGTAAAAAATAAAGTCAAGTTAACAGCTACATGACCAATAAATAGGTAGGTAGGCGCAAACTTTCTTTTCAATTTTTAACATACCTTTGATCTTTGGTTTGAGACTCATCCACAAATATTTTTGTACACTGGAGTTTTGATGCCCGTAGAAATTAATACTCATAATAAATCAAAGCACTGAGAGGACAGTTGTAGGCAGGCTTTGCAGAATTACATATTCTTTCTGAAGTTAATTGTTATACATTGTCTTAAAATCTCTACAATGCGATGGATAGATTAATTAGTATATCCCAATGTGAGATGCAAGAAAATGACACCTTTTATCCTCCTCATTTAATATATTTTTGCATTTCAATGTCAAAACTAACGTTCCAGCAAAATAAATAGCATGTGTTATCTATCTGAATAATTAAGATAAGTCAATATTTCAAATTGTCCTCCCAAAATGTTTTAACACATAGTAAGGATCAAGTAAAACCAAAACTCTCGGGTTAATTCATCCAGATATAAAGCTAACTCAATAGGATGTAGTTTTCTTACATAATATGACAAATCCACACACATAAACAAACCAATATCCATCTTTCCTGCCGTTTATCAGCAATAATGGACAATAATGGACACTGTTTGCATCAATTTATACACAAATTACATGAAGACTGTATGGTTATCAGTGAATGTTTTGTCCTCAGCTGACAGCCAATAAAAACAGCCCTATATTGTTGAGCTGTCTTAGAGCCAGTCAACAATTAGAATCTGTACAGCCTCGGACGGACGGAGGGACGGACGGACGGATGGAAGACAGACAACAAAACAAATTTGGAGGATTTTAAGTTCAAGAATACACTACGTACAAACAAACTATTTATGTCCAATGTTAGCAAAAACGCATTGCGATTAAAATCACTAGAACAAAAGAACAAATTTGTTACAAGCATCAAAATTTAATGTATTAAACAGAATAAAAGAATTACATGTTAATTTATTTCGAATAAAAAGATTAAGCACAAGACTATAATAACAAAATATATGCATAGCATTAAATACGTTTGCATTCAAGGTAGAAAATACAATTATTTAAAATATGAAAGTATAAAAATATAAAAACGTAAATCTGTAAAATGGACAATATGATAAATATATAATTACCTTTGATAACAACATTTATACATATGCCATTTTACATACCGGCACATTTATTCACACTATATGTGCACACCACCCCTAGATGACATTTAGGGTAGATATTTTTTGTTAGTTTCTCAGGTCTTGGGAGATTTCATGACAGATCTCGGTTTGGAAGTGGAAATGAATATAATTAAAACATAGAAAAAATATGCACTCTGTTACTATAATTTCAGTACACAATCACAGTTTAACTTTTCGTTTTCACTGCCTGCCATGGGTCTGTCACGAAATTTCCTGAGAAACAAATAATAGTTTTATATTATATACTGTAATGAACAAGAAATACAAGTTTTAAAAGGCATAATAAGGTAAAGCATTAAGAGAAAATGACCAGAAGTGTGACAGGGGCCTGATGTAGGTCTTTGATTTAATGTAAGAGGAAACATTATGAAAATACAGTAAAATTGAGATGGTAAAAAATATACCTTAGCACATATATATATTTATTTTTAGGAAACTTTATCATATGAAAAAAAGAGCAGTGAACACTTGTTATGGTGCATTAAAATGGTTGTTTTGTTAACATGACTGATAAAAGTACACGTATTTAACCAAATGTACTCATATTTAATAAGATGTCAATGTATTTAACAAAAAGTACATGTATTTAATCAAAAGTACTTGTATTTTACCAAAAGTATATGTACTGACAGATCATGCAACATTTTTAAAGAGACACGAGTCAACATATCATATTGTCACAACTGGGCATATGGGTACAGCGCGGATGATGCCAGTTCAGTTGACAAAAGACTTCCGCTCTATCCAACAGAACAGGGGGTTCTCCGAGCCAGTCCAGAATGAGCTGATAACAATAGAAGGACCTGGCCAGTGTATTGTAGACAGCCAACCTCAGCTTGCCACAACCACCACCATCATGGCAGGGAGGCTCAACACACCTACCCTGCATCTAAGATCTCCTAGCATTAACCTGAGCACGCCCTGCTAGGATGAGAAGGAGGACCTCCTGCCAGGCCTCCTAGTACTGAACCAGGAGGATCCACTACTTCAGGAGGCACAATACACTCAATCACTAAATCATTGTATTGTACATGAGAAAGGTGCTCATTTACCTAATGCATGTACCTTAATACCACACCATCTTTTGTTAATAAACACAAGTTATTTTCTACGTAAAAATCTAACAAATAACAAAACATTCTGAATGGATAACTGTAAAGCTGACTTTCAAGATGATAAGAGGTTTGTAAATTTAAGTCTGATGATTCAACACAATGAAGTCAGCATTTTTCAGTATTCTGTAGTATAATATAATCGAATGTAAGTATGAAAGCTTTAAGCCAATTTTCCACATAATCATTCCATCAGGACTTGACTCATGATTAAACAAGAGCTCCACAGAGCGGGTCAAAATATGCCCGAAGGCTGTGTTACCATGAGTTATGCTCCCTCTTGCACAACTGAAATACTTTGTGATCTTTGTGAAAGTTTAAGATAAACACCTTATAATTGAAATATGAAATTGTAATTGTCTGCGAATTTGCTGTAAAAATATAAAAAGGGCAAATAACTCAGTAAAAAAAAAGAAATGTGAATTATCTCCACTTTTGGCACAACTACACATCAATAGCTATCATCTGCGAGAGTTTGAAGAAAATAGGTCAGATAATGAAGGAGGAGTTGTCTGCACAAGGAAAACAGATGGATGGACAGACGGATGGACAGACAGACGGACGGACACACCAACAGCCAGGGTCATTTGGAAGCTTTAACAGTGAAAGACCCACCGGGTACTCCTGGGTAGACCATCTGTGAGCTAGTTGGACAGCTTCTTCACATGTGAAATTTGTCTGATTCTGGGTGGGATTCAAACTCACAGTGGTGCGGGGCTATGATTAGTCAGAGGCCATAACCACTCGACCATGTAGGCTCCCCTCCATTCTCTGAGTATATACACTGAACATCTACATACAAACATGATGTTAATATGCACAATGTGTTGGTATATTCTCATAAGTATATTACCCTGAGAAGATCAGGCCAAGAGGCTGTCAAACTGAATTTGGTATATCATCTCAGAATAGCATTTATTGGATAAACTTTGATATCTAACGACTAAATACAAGGATTTTTTCCACATATGTCAGAGGTACCAGCTGAATTGGGGAAAATCAAGCTGTTTTGCATTAGAAAAAGGAAATTTTTAGAGGGAACAGTTTTGTATGAGCAATTATTGCATTAATTCACTACTATGAAATAAAGGAGTAAATCAGTCATAAAACAATTTTTAAAGAATGAATTCTCAATTAAAGAAGGCCATGAAAATATATTACAGAAATGGGTACATTTGATCACAGTTACGGTAACTGAAAACTATGTTCTTCAGTTATTCGAGTACAAACATGTACATAAAATCAGTCAATATTCATCCATTGATCGGGAATACTCTCTATAATAAGATGAATTACTTTGGCATGATATCTCAGAGTAGCCTTCAATTGGTCAATTTTAAGGTAAAATCCAAAATAAGAAGTTTGAGTTAGCCAAACAATCTCAGAAAAACTTTCCTATATACAGAACTAAAAATACTGAATAACCAATCATTTGGTCAATCTTAAGGTTAGACAAAAATGACAAGCTTGGTTTTGGTATGTAGTCTCAGAGTAGCCTTTGGTTGGTCAATTTTAAGTTTAACGTAAAAAACAACCAATCAGAGGTCCAAGTTTTCATAGCTGGTCTGCAAATTCACTTTTTGAAACATCAGACATCAGGAATGTATTAATTAAGATTACTATAATACAGCAGGCATATATCTCATCTTTAAGGCCAGAAAAAAATTGTCATGTTTCCAGTTACCTGACCAAAAAAATAGGCAGATATGTAGATCTAGATAGCAAAACTTTTCTAACTTTTTAAATGCACTTTTTGTACTTTTGACACATGATTGTCCTCAAATATTTTCTTAACACCACAAATGATAGCAATTTTTCTATTTTGCTGTGGGAATCTAGAGGGTCAGTGCCAAAAAATCAGTTCGGTCAGGTAACCAGAAACACTGCTATATTCTGGCATAACGATAAATAGGCACTTTAGCAATAATGCAAATTATTCATATACATAAATATATATTCTCAAATAATACGCTGATTTTAATTCCAGCTATTCACACACAGTTACATTCAGGAAATATTTATAAGATTCTTATAATCTAACGATAAATAATAAATAGCTTAATATGCAGCAGTTTATCTTAAAGAACACATCATCCTATCATCATATCAATGTTGAAACTTGTTCTTAATTAAGATATAATCACCACTTTGTTCCAAAAAAGGGACAATATATAGACTATTGTAAGAACAATTTAACAGTTCCTCAGTTTGCTACATACATTTACTTATGAATAAATGCTAAAAATTTGGCAAGTTTGCTTATAAGAAAATCACAAAAATAGAAAAATAAGAGAATAATCTAAGCACAATAACATAATGGTTGAAGCAATTTGTCTGTGATGCAATCTGCTTGACCACGATATCGGTTGACTCTTACAATATTTCCAACAAGTTTAACATGGTCCTCCTCACTGACGGAATAAGACGCTTCAAAGATTGCATTACCAGGCACAGTCTCGATCGAAATATCATAACGATGTTCGGTTTTTTCTTCTGGTGTAAAAAATTGGAATATTGATATTCCCGAATTTTCGGTTTTCTGATGTTCAAGTCCGTCAGAGAAATATTGCAAGTCCCGAACCTTGTGTAAACTTAATTTTGCACATTTTGACTCTGCAGACAATTTTTTATTAAGATCTAACATCATTTGGTCACTTAAAACTTTACTCAGTTTACTGGTAGAAATATTCACAGGTTTAGAAGTATAACAAGCACAGTAGTTTTCTGGTATCCAGGCATCCGCACAAGAACGATCACTAGGAAGTGGCTGGAATAAGCTGATTCCTCTTAGTTTATCATTAATGTATAACTTAGTTGGTTCATTAAAATTATTATTAAGAATATCAACTAGAGTTTGGTGCAAGTCAAATGGCACTGAAAGACGTTCAGTATTGATCGCTAAATTTTCCGCAAGAGCTGGAAACTTTCGTTTCAGTTTCGGAGGTAAAACAATATGCATAATTGGCATTCGAACCTCAATACGTCCAATGTAAGTATTACGAATTTCATCAATTCTTGCACCATGATCACTAAAGAATATTAAAATAGCATCATCTAGATGACCATTGTCTTTTAGCCACTTTAAAAACTGTTGGAAGTCGTCATCTCCGTATGATAAAAAGTTTGGATATTCATGACATAATTCAGCAATGAATGAAAACATGAACTTCCTCTTTTTGGAATACTGAGATATAAATTGCTTTAACCAATCCACAGTGAGCATGTGCCTTGGTTTATTTTTGTAACACATTGTTGAGCTTTTCTGCATGTTAAGTTTTTTGTTCTCTAAATAGAGAAACACAGGTCCAAGTTTGCTTTGTAATTGTTCTAAATCTTCAATTCCGAGCCAAAATGGTCTCATATAATGATTCGTCGGTGGCTTAACAAATCCTTTAGTCAAATAGTTAAATGTGGAAAATTTGGGCATATCTTCTGCATAGAGAGTTGCATATCCTTTGTTTTCATAATCTTTCCAAATAAACGGAAATGGATCGTACGGATATTTCGCATAGTTAGTAGTTTCAAAGTCGTTCGTCCATGCTCGACGTCCAGTCAGAATTGGTAAAAGATTTGGTAATGTATTTTCCCCAACCTGAAATTAAGAATACATGATTTTAACCTAAATGAACATAAAATAAATAGAAAGTTATCAAATATAATCACTAGGCATCATTTTTATATTAGTGGAATCCAGGTTTTTTTCTATTTTGGCCTGACCATAGAAAATAAATACAAATGTACATAATCTTGGAATAGATAAAACATACACACTAATGCTAAATAATGCCATGCTTTGTACATTGTTTATGCCTTACTCTGAAAGGCTTTGCATATGTCATGCTCTGTATGAAGTAAATGTCATGTTCTGTATGTTGTTAATGTCATGCTCGGTATGTTGTTAATGTCATGCTCTGAATGATGTATCTAATGCCCTGTATGTTGTATATTTCATGCTTTGTATGTTGTTTATATCGTGCTCTATGTGTTGTATATGACATGTCCTGTATATTGTTTATGTCATGCTCTATATGTTGTATATGACATGTCCTGTATATTGTTTATGTCATGCTCTATATGTTGTATATGACATGTCCTGTATATTGTTTATGTCATGCTCTATATGTTGTATATGACATGTCCTGTATATTGTTTATATCATGCTCTATATGTTGTATATGACATGTCCTGTATATTGTTTATATCATGCTCTATATGTTGTATATGACATGTCCTGTATATTGTTTATATCATGCTCTATATGTTGTATATGACATGTCCTGTATATTGTTTATATCATGCTCTATGTGTTGTATATGACATGTCCTGTATATTGTTTATATCATGCTCTATGTGTTGTATATGACATGTCCTGTATATTGTTTATATCATGCTCTATATGTTGTATATGACATGTCCTGTATATTGTTTATGTCATGCTCTGCATGTTGTATATCATTTATATCATGCTCTGTATGATGTAAATATCATGCTCTGTATGATGAAAATACCATGTTCTGTATGATGTATATACCATGTTCTGTATGTTGTATATACCATGTTCTGTATGTTGTATATATACCATGTTCTGTATGTTGTATATACCATGTTCTGTATGTTGTATATACCATGTTCTGTATGTTGTATATACCATGTTCTGTATGTTGTATATATACCATGCTCAGGATGTTTTAATACCATGCTCTGTATATTATAAATGTCATACTCTGTATGTTGAATGTATCATACTAATTAGTGACTGTGCGTTAATATAATTATAATGACTGGTGCTAAAATGATTGAACAATGATTGAATAATGCAACAAAAGTCTTCTTCAATCATTAAAAGACATGAAATATAAACCATCAACTTATCAATATATATCTTTTCAGATATCAAAGTTAAAAGACATTATTGCACATCATATAATATATACATATAAATGTACATCATGCTCTCTTATTATTGTTTATATGCTGCATGCCACAGTTTCTAATAAACTGTATGTTATAAAAGTTACTCTCAGTAACTGTTAGTTTCCATGCAAGAAGGAAATGAAATTATCTATCTTTAAAATCTGGTAACTTGATTAATGAGAGAAATCAATGTAAGATCCCTCCAGCATGCTAACAGAAGCTAATTAGAGGAGTAATCAGTCATTTACTTCAACACTGATGTCATTCTCCAGCATTGATCAGCAGAATCTCAACAAATATGCTACATCATGTTTTCAAAATCCATTTTTCTCAGAATATCATTGACGAAGAAATCACAGCAATTTTTTTCCTTCTTTGTTTAAAGTAAATGGACACTTCCAAATCAAATATACAGACTTTTTTCCCCAATATACTTCCAAAAAATGACAACATACCTTCATATATCCCTTAAAATCAAATGAACCAAGCTCCTTCAGATATCTCAATGTTTTCGGCATTTTCCGTATAGCTGCCGATCTTGACACAGAGTCCAGTCCAAACATTAAAACACTCATTTGGTCCAGTGACTCATCTTGAACTGGGACTTTTCGTTCAACGTACTTCTGAGATGCACCAGTAAGTAACTGATCGTAAATCACAATATCTGACTGTTTATAACAAGTCACATGAAAAAAATCTGCATCAATTCGGAAGGGCGGAGTAAATTTTTCCACTTGAGAAAATTTAACACTGGTGTCATCAGTGTTTCGGACAATCTTCCGGTAGGTGCAGCTGACTTCTTTTTTAGACAAATGCAGTGCCTGCATTGAACTTTCATTAAACTTTACTATACTGCCAGTGTCTGAATACACAATTGGCAGCGTGGTATCACATGACAAGGGTTTTGGTTCCCAAACAAACTTGAGAATAGAAGGATCAAATGGATCCAGTTTTGGAATGACACATGAGCTGTTAACATTCGAATGTTTAAAGATATATCTCACAGGAAATGTCACTTGAAAGTATAAAAAAATAAAAATGAAGGCAACAAGAGGCCAAACAAAGAATCTGTGTTTAAGACGTCGACAAAGTAAAAACATTGTAGGTCTTCTGGATGCCATCTTTTCTGTTATTCTATATATGCATGTTTACAGAACTACTATATAGCTGAACAATTGTTAGCATAAGCATGTCTATGTGATCATTATGAAGATAGTAAGGTCCTCTTTCATGGGTTTTCTCGGATATTTTGCAGTCTGAAATGAGAAAAACACACAAGTTCACTACAGTGACAACAGGGTCTATAAATATCAATAGACAAAGATGTAAAGAGTTCCAGTTTGTACCTTTTTTCCCACATCCCCAGACTTTTTTCTTCTAGGTCAACGTCTTTATCAGTGATACTTTCATTTTCATAAGAACTATACCTCCTAAATAAAAAAAAACATTTTAAAAAATCTACCTACCTACTCACTGCCATAGCTATACTGAGGCAAACCGCGGGGCACCAAGGCACATGCCCCAGTTAAAATTCGGGCAAGTAATGGGGAAATGGCAGGTTTTAGTGGGAAAAAATACTCAAGGACCCCCCCCAAATTGCCTCGATTCAAATATGGTTGGTCAGTAGAAAAATGTTTTTTCTTGTCAAATCACAAAAAGAAACAGGTTGAATTAAGGTTATAGACCAATTTTATTTAAATTTAAAAAGTCAATGAGAAACTACACGTAATTTTTATACATCTGAACTAATAAGCTAAATTTAACACGATAGACACGAATCTCAACAATTGAACTGTGAAGTTGGGTATTGCAATATCCCTCACGGACGTCAATAATTTATTTTAGTTCCTTCTTACGCGTACCTAAAACAAAATACAAATTACGTAATATTTCCAAATATATAACAAGTTATGTCAATGAAAGTATAATGAGGTAACATTTCAAACAACAAATAAATTAGAACTAGGTCACAGTTCAAGGTCTTCTGGCGAAACAAAACAGAAAATGAAACAAAATTAAGTCCAGCATTTTAACCTATACTGTATCGCCATGTTGTACAACGTTGAATAAATACAAAACCAAAAGTCAATATCTTACGATTTAGACAACAATCATATTGGAATGAAGTGCACACTAAAACACAAAAATAGATCACCCTGAACACATCATAATGATGACGTAGTGTTGATTAACCTTACGTGTTTTTCATTCGGTACACCTCGACCGACTACGCCTAATGGAGTGACAGAACCAGCCGAGGTGTCCGAAACGACGAATTGCATTTTTATGTGACATTGTCACTGGGTTTCAACGCTTTTTAACAATTTTTATACGCCTGAAGGATCGTATTATGGTAGGGCTCTGCTTGTCCGTCCGTCTATCCGTTCGTGTCCAGTTGAGGGAGTTAGGGTTAGTGTATAAGTTGATATTATGAGGTGCAGTACCCTTACAAACCGTCGTTGTCGTGTTAATTTTCGCTTGTGGGGTTCGAAAATTTTGCTTGTGGGGTTAAAAAGATCGAAAGAAGATCAAAGAAAAACCCCATACCGTAGGTCTCAGGAGAACGTCCGTCCGTTTTCCTTCTGCGGACAACTCCTCCTACATTACTTGATCGATTTTCTTCAAACTCTCACAGATGATAGCTATTGATGCCTAGTTGTGCGTAAAGGGTAGATAATTCACATTGATGCTTTTTAATGAGTTATTGGCCCTCTTTATATTTTTACAACAAATTCTTGTGCGGACAATTACACTTTCATATATCAGTCATAAGGTGTTTATCTTTAACTTCCACAAAGATCACGATGTGTCAGTTGTGCAAGAAGGAGAATTTATAACTTATCATCATAACATGTTATGGTGGTACTCATGTTAAGGGCGTATTTTGTCCCCCTCTTCGGCGCTCTTGTTCTCTTATGTACAGCGACCGGTTCACCTAACCAGTTTTCCTAGACTGTATTCTAACTAGTACCAACTTGCCCTTCCTAAAGTAGGCTGCAACTTCTCCACATATGAAGGAAAATCGCCATTTTTTGTCAAATTTTCATGTAAGGGTATGACCTGCCGCGACCGGTGCACTAACCACTGGACCACTGTCACGACCCAATGACTTGCAATGAAATGTCAAGCTATAAACATACATGTGCCGTTGTCATTAATTATATAAATATTTAAACAGTATCGATATCACCATACCTTTGTGAGTGCACATTTTATTCAATGGTTATAAACGAATCATGCATTAATGATTTCGAGGCATACATTTGCGAAGGTTAATGATTACATTTAATAATTTAAAAGTCCTCGGAATAATAGCCTACATTGATTTACGTAAATTCAAATACACACACCTACGCACAGAATGAAACAAAAACTGTGTGGCATAAAACACCAACAAAAAGAGAAGGTAATTCAATTAATTGGTTAAATATTCTACCTTTTACGACCGGTAGGTATGGTAGATCTATCAGGGATTTGAATTATTGGACGTTATATTTCACTTGAATGCAGGATTTTATGAACTGAAGTACATGCATAGAAGTCACTCTGAACATGCATCACCGAAGCATAAAATTTTATACTTTTGTTAATAAAAATACACTTTCCAGTAAATGTTAAGTCGAATATGTCAGCAAAAACGAATTTGAATTTGTTACAAATGAATAAATCTGTTATTTGAACCTAATTAATATACATGTATTGCAATATAATCAGCACAGTTGCACACAATATACAGTGATTAGATCTAAAGTAAGAAATAAATTATTAAAATGAATGCAAACGTGTAGCAATATACCTTTATTAGATTATCACAAACCTAAGAAGTACAATACATACAGCAATTGTCACGCATTTGTAATTCTTACGAAATACTTCAAAATCGGCCTCTCAACGTTTACGTCGAATTTTCGTTAACACGACGTATTTCAACGGTCTCGAAGACTTCTTGCTAACGAGGGGCAACTGCATAATAATAAATCCAATTATTGAAGCTTCCTTGCTACATAATCGGATCAACTTTATGACCTATTTACAACAAAGGCCGCGCATTAATTCATCATAGCAATCATTAAACATATGGCGCCGTTAACATTAGTTACATTATTAACAAAAGATTAATTTTTTCCGGTAAAAATAGCGACAAAAGTACAGTAAAAGCACAAACAGCGACCACTTAAATACTAAGACCACCACATTGTTACGAACACTTCTGATGGACTAGTTTTCAGTATGACCTTTACATTCAACTTGATAATGAGACCGATTTTTGTTCCGAATTGTCGTTATAACATCGGTGTTTTATAGTACTTCGGATCAGATTTAATTAACGGAGTACAGAGCAACCACTCTAAAACAAACCTCTCCTTTGGGAGGAGCAAAATTATACTATCATTGAGAGGTTGATGCTCTAGCGAGGTTATATTAATAGTTAAATCGTACAATAGGAAAAAATCACGCTATTATTGAAGAGAGATTGTTGCCCAAGAGAGGGCGCTCTGGAGAGAATGCACTGTAAATTCAAATACATAACAGTAAGTTGATAAGGTGAATAAACATGATAAACACATACAGTCCAGCGATCACAAATCCATCAGTAATATATTTCACACTATGTGGTCGAACAATGCAGACTCAGTTTATTTATATCATAAACAACAACAACTACAACAACAAAAAAGAGAAAGAAAAACTCAGAACAATGTAAGAGAAAGAAAAACTCAGAACAATGTAAGAGAAAGAAAAACTCAGAACAATGTAAATAACAAATGCGTAATTTGTAATAATTACCTTATAATTGTTTCTATTCAATTCATGCCGCAGTAAAATTCACGTAACAAATAAATAGTTCTCATAAATTAACGTCAGAACTGACTGTTATAACTGTAATCATAGTATTAAATCATTCATTCTATGCGCGTAAAACAGCAACAAATCATTCCGCGTTCCTAACCACAATCCACATGAAAAAGTTGCGATTTGTTAGAAATAAAAGGGAACCTTTTACTGGCACTTTATTATAAAACAAACAACCAAAGTCTATAGTAAACTGGTCCCCGTTCCATGTTGCAGTGCAACCAGAGTCAACAGGAACCAGTTTAAGTCTAGAGTATAGCTATGCAATTGGCATATTTTCACTAATTATGATGTTCACGCATTTATTGAACCAAATCTATATACAGTCATAGAGTTTACATTGAATATATTTACAGACTTTGAAAGTCCAATAAGTGTTGATTTTTGCCAAGAAATCGAATTTACAATTTGAATAGTAACAGTGATTGGTAAGGTTAATGTATTATCAAATATAAATACGACCTTACAACTTAGCGGAACTATTTCTTCTACAATGTACAATACATTAGAGATAGAATATATTGAAATTTACGAGAAAATTACAGAAACTATTTTATTTATCAAGCGCACTATTCTTATGAAATGTTTACTTGCGGTAATTAGGTTGATTCCAATGGCTTAAATGGATGCAAAGAGCAGAAGTTGAACGTAATCGTGAAAAATTACGACAACAAATACACATCAAAAATTAAGCATTTGAGTATCCGGTGGAAACTAAAGGAGACTTGGAAAAATGTTTAAAACTACTTCTCAGACATTAGCAGTGATCATGTGAGGGATAACGAACGACAACTCTGGATAGAGATTGAACATTTGGCTGACTGAATCAATGTATCGATTTTGATGTGACTTTCAAATTCTAAACCCAATGTTTTACATTGCAATTGCTTATTCAATCTGAATCCGATTTCAATTATTTTGGTATGAAACAGTAGGCACTAAAATGGCATTTAAAATGATGTACATATATTTGAATAAAAGTAATATATTGTCTTTCCCGGCGAATGACTACTTATCAGAGTATTGCATTTTCGAAGCAGTAATAAACTGTGTTACATCGTAATACAAATGAAATAAGCATGTTTCTACAGCTCCGATGTTTACAATGGGACAAACATTGTATGGAAAACTAGTGGAAATTAAAATACGAAATTACAAAAAAATGTGAAATCGGCAGCAAGTCTAGAGTAAAATTATGTGTATATAAACAATGTTTATTCTCTGAATACCGATACTACACAACAGTATTCATTGTATTTATCGCGCTGCTCGTCGGCAGTTCTATTTATAGCACAATGTAAATAAACATTTATTAAGAATGATTTTTCAACTTAAATACCTGTTCATTAAACCCATACTCCAAAGTTACACATATAAAGAAATCTCTAAAATAGAGACCAGAATTATGAATTTATATAGGCACATTTAGTTATTACACCAAACTTTTGGTTACGTATGAATATATTTTAAGGGGATAAAAATTGTTCAAATACGTAACAATACACACATAGAGGCCTTGATGTTTAAAGTCGAGGCGGTGATAGGATGTAATGCTGCAATACACAAATAGCGGCCTAAATAAAAGGCGGTAAAGAATGTAGTTTTAAAAGGGGTGTTATCCTAGATAGGACATAAAAACTGCCTACAGTCACATTATTAACTATGCATAAGATATCGTACCACCCCCGCTTAATCCGCCCTAGTAGAGGATGTGGTAATAAAATATAGTGTGACTGACCTACAAATATGACAATACTCGAATATGCAGACAAAGCTGAATGGATATATTCGTATAGAAACACCAGCTGTTCTTGGAAATCAACGATCGCTGATCACATTGTATGATTCAGACAAAATGTTCTATTCCTACATATCCAAGCAGCGGTAGGATAGCAAATTACTCAGTACGTACATTGCCATCAAGTCAGAAGCGTAACGATGAAATACTCGCAAAAACAACCCGTACATATGAATACATAGAACGTACACACACGAACAAAATTTAGAGACCAGACTCTCAATATAAATGCGAATGAGTCCGGCGTTTCTGATATTATTACACACTCTCTGACGTCTGCATAGAAAGCAATTCATTATTTGTTAGAGCACGATTTTCAGAAACACTTAATAAGATCAAAGAATCGATATCTACTCACGTGTTAAGCCCAGAAGAAATTAAGCCTTTCACAATTCATCAAAATGACACAGGAACAGCATTTTACCAGAAGTATTATAGCCCAGGGCGAACACAAGCACGTGCAAATTGATTTTGGCATATCTCGCTCTGCGTTTTATCGCCTATACTATATGCCGACGGATAATACAATCGCTGTATTGGAAATGTAGGCTATTATTAACATTATGCTTGGAAAAAGTAACAAGCATAATAGTGAACTAGCGAACAGACTGATTACTTCACGATGTTCATGGCTAACCTATTGTAGTATTTATAGGCGATTTTCTGTCATCGTATTAACGCGGAATATAGTAAATCTCTTCTCCAATGATACTAATAAAGTAATGGATTATATTATTGGAAATGTCATCCACAACATCGGGCGTAAGTCTCTATTGTGTGAAATGTAGCAAGTATTCTGATATGAACGATAAAATAACGCTTGCGACACTAGGTTCGCAAAAGTGCAATTTACACCATTTTTGCATAAATATTTCAGAGTGTCAAATCGCAACAAGACAAATTTCATACACAACAATTAACAGCATTTGACCAATGTTATAAAACCCTTCGGAAACAAGTCTAAGAAAGAAGCCACATGATTGGTCAATTCTAAAATTATTCAAATAAAAAAAAAACAATCAGAATCTCCAGTTATTAGACTGGTCTTCAATGATATATTCATAACCCTTGACTGGGGTTCAAACCACTTGTACTAGTATTATCTATCATACCAAGTAAACAATTATGTAAGAAAACAAGACAAGGTTGTCTTGAGACAAACGTGACATGATTATGATCTGCATTGTAAATGTTACGCGACGTAGAACATTGACAACAATTTTCATATGCAATCACTTATGACCAACAAATTATCATGTAATATCCCCCGGCAAGATAGCATATCACAAATTTATAAAATCGACATATATATAATAGAATTATATAATAAATAATAGAATTCTCTGAAAAATTGAATGATTTTTTAAGTCCCGTTTTTTCTCTTTTATAATCAATAGTTCTCTGAAAACCGGACATATAAATCATTTAGTGAAATTTGAATTTAAACCTTTTTAGATAATATATATATTAATATTAATTAATATTAATGTTAATGATAGGTTAATAAATTCAGATATTTTCACTTGATTGTCTGCTCATAAATTTTAGGTAGAAGCTGAGACCATTATACACATCATATTGTGTATAATGGTCTCAGGCAGAAGCTAGTAGATGGCATAAACCAGATAAAATACTATTAAACGAACCCGAATGCTAATTATGTAACTGTTCAGAAGATGCATTTCATTTTTATTCGAACTTTTCGAACTTTTATTTACAAATCGGCAAATATTTGCCTATGATACACAAAACAGAACAAGGTAGTACAACATGACAGAAATATAGAAACATACATACAAATACGACACAAAATCGTTATTACAATATACCATGTATACAATATAATCAGTGGTTGGAATTAAATTGGACCATGAAAATTAGGAAAGGAGATATTTGTTGCGATGTGAAAATGCTTCTTTTATCACATAACCTGCGGTCCAGGAGTGCCGTAAACCCGTGCCGGAAATATCGTTCGGCACTGCCAAACCGTGCAATAAATATTCAAATTAGCCAAATCACTATATTTGCATATTTTGTATTACTACGCTACTACGATATTTGTAAACATGGTCGACTTTCGATTCGTAATGATTTTATTAACGAATAAAATTATGTTTGTGTGAATAAATAACGATTTTATGTCTTTTATCTTACATTTTATCACCAAACGATTATTAGAAACATGCGCTATTTTTTGCGCACAGTAGTAAACAGTCTACACTAGACGTCTTGTACTGACGTCATCATGACGTCATCCTACAGACTGTTTTATTTTCTGTGGTCTTTTATACGGTTATGTGATAAATAGAATCTTACACTCGTGCTCATCCTTTACCATTTTTATTAAACTCGTTGACAAAAACAATATGACACTCGGCAGAGCCTCGTGTCATATTATTTAGTCAACTCGTTTAATAAAAATGGTAAGGAATGAGCACTCATTCAAGATCCTCTATTTAAGAATAAAGCTAATTTATAGATTTTTTTGATTTTTTTGCACTTAAAATGTTATTGAATTTAGTAATGGATGGCCAAGGAATGTTACCAAGATATTTTTTCCTTTTTAGAATGTCCTTTGTATCTTGAAAATAGAAAAACATGCATCGAAAAGTGTTATTGTCGATCTAAGTACTTATGGTGAAATTTATTGATCTTTTGAAGTCCGAAGACAGTAAATGAACAAATAAATCTTCAATTATCATTCATAAAACTTTTGAGAAATGAAAAAGACTAGTTACTATCATTAGATTGTTTCCCTTTCCTTCAAGATAATGTTGTGTGCTGTTGTTAGTGTTGTTGTTGTTGTTGTATTCTCATGACAAAATAACCTGAAAATGATGCTATATACAAATTTTAATAAGTGTTATGTGGAAATTAAATGATGTTCGTTGCTTAAGCATTATTTAATATGTTGTTGACAAGTTTATCACAATAAATGTAAAAAAGTAATATTAATATATGCAGGGACTCTATATTACATGTAGAGTCCCTGATATATGTAAATATTAATCAATGTTATATATAAATCAAATGATGCTCTTTGCCTAGGCATTGTTTAATACACTGAATGTCGTTCACTTAGATTTAATATGCCATTGACCATATGCGTAAAAAATATGCGAAATGCTTGTCCATTAATCTTGAATAAACTTAGCATACTATCAAATTCCCACATGTTTAGTACAAACACACGCGATTATATTGATTATGGCATAACACTACGCGTAACATTTTTATTCGACAAATTTTATGTCGAGATAACCTAGTGTGTCCATAGAGAGGACTCGGTAACACGAAACCTAAAATCATTAATCAGATTGAGCTTCAACAGAACGTTTTTCAAAGAAAGAGGTCCAGCAGAGCGTATGTCTAACAAGAAAAAGCATTGAACTTGGTTTGCACGCAAATAAAGGGAAATTATTGTACAACTCACCAATTTAATGCATGTAATTTGTAAATAAAGGAGGTGCTAGTTGTCACGATAATTAATCATAATTTATCTTCTATCATCACACTTAATGGCAGAGGACAAGCGTATTTTATTGTATACTGTGCGTGGTTTATAATCTCAACAAAAAAACATGTACTTGGAGTAACAACCAAAACATTACAAATTAACATCACACTAATTTCCGAGTAAGACCAGAATTTTCTAATATGGCTTTATTATTATTATCATTATTATTATCATTATTATTATTATTATTATTATCATTATCATCAATTTGCCTTCTCGATATCTCCTTTTTAATGACTTTTTGTGTTTCAACTCATTTTAATAATGTAGATCATACAGTGTTATTAAAGACCCGCTTCAACATACTTCAATTAACTAAAATCATTAAAGATTACAAACACCGAACTTGACTGACAGTGGGAACAATTATGTGTTTCTTTAGTCCTACGATATCTTATGTCCTCAATGTTAGCCACGTGAAGAGCTGATATCCGGTTACAAACTAACATAAAGAGAAACATCTCATGTCTTAACTTCAACAATTAAGTTTCCCTTTCGTCCAAACAAGACAAAATTAACCATAAAATAAGAGAATAGCTTTCACGAGCTCCAAACGTACAAAATCCATTGTCTGTTTACATAGCATGTCCTCAGGAGAATCAAGCATTTTCTATGGTATTGATCTAAATTAAAACGGATAACGAAAACATCCACCTACCATACAAGAACTGTGTTTATTTCTCCGATCAGTATCCTGAACACAGAATCATTTTAAAACTGAATCTCCACATGAAATGATAAATAGCGTATTGTACACGACATCGTTATCCACAACTGCCTTGAATTCTCAACCAACTGTTGTGCAGTTATACTATGCCATCGTGAATTTATGGTCTTTCTAGTTTAAATGACCCTGAATGAATATAAATACCGTGAAGTTTAGCCACAACGCATGAAAGAACACATCCATATACACTTGTGGCTTACCAATTGTTATCGCTTGTTGGTTTTAAGTACACGCGTTATCTGTTCACCGTGTACATACTTTACAAACTTTCATTCATGAGCATGAATGTATTATGCAAGGGTGTATCAACAACTTAGATTCGGGAAGTGCATATTGAAGTGTTTTATCTGAGGCTTACACTGAAATAGTGAGATTGGTGGGAAGAAAAATGTAATAGCTGATTTATTAAGCCTGTATTTAAATTTATATTGACTTGAAAGCATTCAATCAATCTAAAAGTTTTCCGCTTGCGAATTACTAATTAAATGTTACAGGTTTAACCAAAAAATGCACGAGAAGAGTAAACATTGTCGATATCCCTTTATTTCCATTGATTTTTGAAGATGTGAACGAAACGTGTAAACATTAAATCCAACCTTATTTGAAGCATTTAATTCATTCTACGTAAAACACAGGGGAGTACCTTTTCTACGTGATTATTTTCATGAACATTTCAGTCAAGTTAGCATTTTTCACTCAAGTGTAAATAACATTTATATTAAAAGGCCTCGAATCAAGATTGAAAATAGACAATCTATGTATAGAAAACTTATAAAATATTACCTTCACTAAATGCTATTTTTTGTATTCTTCTAGTATATATATATAGTTGGTGAAAGCCGGTTTGAAAATAAATGGTCGTTATTATAAGGTGTTCGTAAAATAGGGGTGGTCGCTAAGCGAGGTTTTACTGTATATGTTTTATATATATATTTATTAAACATTACAGTAAAACTTTATAATAACGACCATTTATTTTCAAGCCGGCTTTCAACAACTCCACAATAATTCATCTCGATAATGAGACCACTTCATTATTGCGACTGATTTTTCGTGTCCCCAAGGTGATCTCAATATCGAGGTTTTACTATACAGGTCTAGGATTAATTGTAGCACATTTGGATTCGAAGTATTAAGCAAGTAACACTACTACATTAATTCCTAGCGTTATACATGTAGATGTTTTACGACATATCCGAAAACTGATTTTTATGATGATGAAATATTGTTCAATTCGAAATATTTTATTGATATCTATACTGTAATACAAATTCACTGAAGTCTAGAACTTTAAAATGCACACAAATTAAACTTCAAAAGGGATTTCTCATTACATATTTCATATCATTTTCTTTCAAGTGACAATACTGTCTGTAAGAAGAATGAACAATAATGAATGGAGCGTGCACGTGCAAATGAGTATCACGTTTTCAATATAACCAGTGCACGCACGAATGCTAAAATCGTTGAATCCTGGACAGCTCAAATCAAGACTGATACTATGTAATTAATTATTTTACATGTACATGACGAGTTTTTTTAACACGACACACATCATGTATATAAGTCGGAAGTTTTTTCTCTGTTCAGTGTATATCTGACATATAATGAGTAAATCGATTACATTTCTTACATTTACATACACACATGCAGTTTAAAGGATCGATATGAACATTTTGTTTGCCATTTCCCAACATGAATATAATTATATGCAATATTATGATGATATTTTGATGGCAATGTCCATTGGTTTTACTTTTTCCATCTAGGCAATATCATACTTCGGTGAGAGTGACAAGGAATCTACCTTGAAACCAACTTTTCAAAAGTATACTTACCATTATTAGGAGTATTATGATTGTTCATGATTATATTACCATGGCATCCTGTTTAATCATAGGTCAAAGGCCTTTATTTCTCCGTTAAAAGAGTCCCTTTAAGTATGTGAAAATGTAGCTCTGCTTTAGATAAAAAAATAAGAATTATACATTTATTTACCCCGGCCTTTTCACGCGTCGGTTCGATTTTTTCATCAACCGCTAGGCTAAGCTTAGGAAAGACCCGGGTCATTGCATCACACAATAAATGCTTCTGAAGTACATACAGTAGGTGGGTTACTTCACCCCTATGTTAATCAAAACTACATTATGAATTAAATTGCTTTCTTAGGCGCTTCTCTCAAACGGTGTTCGGCGGGAGGTAATATTTGCATTTTGAATGAACAATACGCGAAAAGTTCCTCGGTGCTATCAATTATGCAGATCTTTATTGATTTGCATCTGGGACCAATATACACACACATTGGTCCCAGATTTGCATTGATTGGTATTAGAAATTGCAAAAAAAAAAAAACAAATATAGAAGACGGGTTTTAAAAGAAAAATGGTTTAGCATTTGATTCTACATGTAGTTGCAAAGGTTTGGGAAAATGTCCAGAGGCGTTTGAGGATGAATCGGGAAATCTAACTGTTAAACCACAGCGAAACCTGTTTCGTGGGATGACTAATCATATAAATACATGTACATAGATCAATATAATTACGTTAAAATCGTAAATTAAAGTATTTTATAGCTAAGGACCATATATTACGCACATATTGTCATGTATAGTCCCCGAATATTCCCATTGAGATCCAGTAAATGTTTAAAATTCCTAATTAAAATACTGTCAATTTGAAATATATCAATAGTTATAGTCATAGGCTATCATTAATTTCGTTGAAGTTGGTGACAGGAGTCACGGGCCTTCTGAAAGATCGGACGACGGATCGTTATGAATTTTGCGGGTATCGACTTGGCATAGCAATGTAATTACAAAAATACATCTAAAAGTCAGGAAACTGTAATGTCCCACTTACAAAATTTAGGGTTGAACCTCCTGCAATCACCTAATCGAACGCAATCGTAACTGCTCGGCCATTTCTGAAATCGCAAATGTATCGATACCTGTGAAAGTAAAGGGCGAGCGCGTTCCTACATGACTTTAATTTTATGTTTTCAAGGTCTGTTTTCGTCTTCGTAATTCGTAAAGGGACACGACTGTGGAAATAAATATTATTTACTGGTTCCAGCTGACTTAAACTGGTTCTCGTCCCACGTCGCTGTGCGCAGTAGTCTCTGTACAGACTGAGTCAACAGGAACCAATTCACTGTTGCCTCACCATTTCGTTTCAATCGTCATGGCATCACTGAAACGGATACCAGCTTACGAGCAGCCACCGGATACTTACACTGGTTTCCGTTCTATATCTTTGAGCCCCATATTAGAGCCGAGATTCAACGGAAACCAGTTTACCGGATACCCATTATGTTTGGTTTATGCATCTGAAGTGATGCTCTATATCCTGTACGGTAACTTTGCATTTTATTAATTCAACTACAATCCATTTTACAAACTGCATTTTTTGTGTTTCGAAGATATATATTTCATCTTGATTTAACTCGCTCTTGCTTAAGTTCGTCCTAAGTCAGTTCGTTCCATAGATCATACACTTGGTATTGTCAATGACAAGGACGGGTAAAGTACCTGTTCTAATATCATTTCACGGGTGGTAGTCTTACTACATACTCGTATCTTGGTAGATTTATTCAAACCTGTTTAAGTTTCAAACAGATTGTATGAATCCACATCATGAATTATTTTTAGGCTGAATTCCATTTATTGTCCTGACATACTACCATCAGATAAAAACTACTCAAACGAAAATGTGTTATACTTATAAGTCATACACAAAGTGATTTTGAAAGCTTTTATTGTGTGACTATTTTCTACCGACCACGTTGAAGAACAACAACTCTAAGTCTGACGGGTCGACATTTAGCCTAAATGCCAGTTCGTCCAGTCGCATAATTGTTTTATTAATGCATGTTCATATTTATTAAAAAGTAGGCGCACTTTTGTACATATATAATCATTATAAAAAATGTACAGCACTTAAAAAATTATACAAACATATGAGCGCATGAATGCAAAATATATGTATACTTATTTCTGTCTGAAGTTTGTCTAATTCAAGACAAAAACAAACAGTAATATATTACTACTTAACCCATAAATCAAATATCATTTAAAACTTAGTATACCTTTTTAACAATGTTACCTCCCATAAATGGATCTGGAAATCTGGTGCGTAAAAACGACTTAAAACATTATTCCAGGGATGATTTTTTTTCAACTTTTTGGATTTGGATTTAAATGCAGTCCTAGATGATTTCACTGAGAGTGATTACGACCTTCTTTTCAAGCAGTAATTTTGATGATGAATATGATAATCATGCTTAATTCTAAAACAGCATACTCAAACAAATCTACAGACAAAAAAGCGTTATGTAAACAGTAAGTTTGTAATGAGTGTGATACATGTGATTCATGTAATATGGTTTTAACAAACCTGATATTATGTGTTTTAACTTCTGATTATTAACATTTTTGTTTTCTGAAATATAACAAATTTTGCATCATGGAGTTTCAAATATTTTATTCTCTATGATATACAAGAATATTGAATCAGATTTACCCAAAAAATATATGAATTGTATGTTGATTTGTGTCTCTGTCTTATCTTTGAAAGGACATACAGATTTTGTGTATTTTTACCTATATGCATTTAAATGTTTGTACAGTATTCTAATTACAAGTACATCATTTTAAATTTATAGCTTACTTTTAACTCTTTTCAACTGTCCTTTAGGGCATCTGATTTACACAGATCATTTTAAAGTGTGACTAAAACACATGTGTACGTCAAAACTATAAAATTATACTACTGTTTAAAAAATGCTATTGAATGCATTTCTATGATCAAACTTCAAATTATGACAAAAATCCATGTTAACGTCTTATCTAATAGGTGATTGGTTCATTTTTAAATAAAGATACATTTGAGTGCATTTCTACAAGCGAACTTTGAAGCAATTAACAATTAAGTAATCGGCAATTATAGATATGATGGTATTTCAATCAGGAAGCATATCATGCAGTATGTTTTATCATTATGGTTTTATAAGCACAAAAGTACAATTATATTTTTATAAAAAATTATAATTATGCCTTATTAAAAGTACAATTAATGAATGAATGAACAGGCGTTTGAGTCAAATGTTGACTCTTCCAAATTAGAGTTATTGGTCAGTAGATAATAGTCTCGCAATAAAAGCTTTCAAAATTATATTGTAGATGACTTTTAAATACTGTTTTTTATCAAATATACCCTGTCCTTGTATTGAACAGCAACCTTGTGTTTAGTTTTTTCCTCAACCCTCTGAGCTTACATGACAAACTTGAGATGTTTGTCCCATTGTTAAATAATGTATTTTATCATTACTTTTCAGTTGATGCCCTCTGGTGAAGACGGAAAATGTCCACTTTACGTCTTATTGACATAACCTTAGGCCAGTGTTGGAAAGGCTTCAGTAGATTCCGTAGAAAGGACAAAAGATTTGTGGCTTTGGTGATAATACTAGCTCTGATCGGTGGATACTACACATTCCAGACCCTGACGATGCCAGTTAGATTTCTCTTCATCAACAAGAATATTGATAGTAAATGTATTATTCCTGATTTGGATCCATTTGACAAGTCTATTATGCAATATGTATGGAGTCCAGATCCAATTCATTGTGATCCCTCCCCAGATTTAGTGTATGTTGACCAGAGTGGACATTTACAATATAATCAGTCTGCATTTAAATTTTATGATGCTGCAGACTTGAAATGTAGCTATTCACCATTAATTAGACCTAAAAGTGATGATGACAGTGTGAAATTTGGTGATGAAGTTTTTGTAGATATTCCGTATCAAGTGCCTACTGACTTTTTTAAGCTGCGCTGTTATCGACAACCAGACAAGAAGATGGTATTTGAAACCCTCCAAGAAAGTGTTTATGTTAGTGAAAATGCCAAAACGAACTTCGCGTCAGAAAACCAAGAATCTTCCAAATATAGTGTATTTATGTTCGGTATAGACTCGACGTCCAGACTTTCTGCTATTCGTAAACTTCCTAAAACTTACAAATATTTGACTGAGACTCTAGGGGCTCACATTTTTCAAGGCTACATGAAGGTAGGGGATAATACATTCCCTAATGTGGTACCAATTTTAACTGGAAAGCGCCCTTGGACTGCAGACCTCCCTAATCCTGGTGGTGGAAAATACAATCTTGAAAATTTTCCTTTTATTTGGAAAAACTTTTCTCGTGAGAAATACGCAACATTATATGCTGAAGATTATCCTATTTTAGCAACCTTTAACACTGAAGCTATTGGATTTGCTGACCCACCAACAGATCATTACATGAGACCATGGATGTTAGGTCTTAGAAAAATTAATTTTGCTGCTGATGTTTTAAAGTCAGTCCTGTTGCCATTCGAATACAAGAATATCAACTTCAAGAAAACTTCGTCGTTGTGTTATGGAAATAAACCAATTTTCAAACATCAGATTAATTACTTAAAACGTTTTGCTGTGATGTATAAATCAAAATTACGGTTTGTTTTCTCATGGCTTGTTCAGATTTGTCATGAGTTTATAAATTACTTGGAACTTGGTGATGAAGATTTTTATCAGTTCTTCAAATTTTTGCGTGAGGAAGGGCACTTGGATAATGCATTCTTGATATTCTTCAGTGATCATGGGTCCAGGATTGATGACATAAGAAACACATTTGTTGGTAGAATTGAAGAGAGAATGCCATTGGTATCAATAACCCCACCACCCTCATTTAAAGAGAAATATAAAGAAGCTACAAAAAATTTGAAGGACAACACTGAAAGGCTTACATCAAATTTTGATCTGTACGAAACATTAAATAGTATTCTAACTCGAGACTTTGGTGGTGAATTGAAGTTCGAATCTAGTACAAAACATGGTATAAGTCTTTTTAATCCAATTCCAGAGTCACGTTCGTGCTCTGACACTTCTATTCCTGAGCACTTTTGTGCATGTTATGGTTCTACCGATATATCAGCCAAAGATCCTCTAGTTTTGAAAGCTGCTCGATTCGCTGTTTCACACTTGAACAATCTGTTGAAAAAATATACTCACATATGTGCTGAACTAGCTTTACATCAAGTCCATGAAGCACAGCTTGTGTCCTTAGGATTGTCTGCACAGGGGGAGGAGGAGAATAGATGGACAATTTACAAATTCTTCTCAAAACCCGAAGCTGAGAAACACAAGCGTTTCTTGGTGATATTCGAAACCACTCCAGGTAATGCCATGTTTGAGGCTACTGTTGATTTTCATGTTGAAACAGGAATGGAAATCAATGATGATATAAGCAGAACAAACAAATATGGTAATACATCTATTTGTGTTCCTGAAAAACCTTTAAGGAGATATTGTTATTGTAAAACAAACTTGAAGCAATGAATGAGGGTAAATTATCACATGTGATGAAGTGCTTTGTTGAAATCAAACAGAAGCATAATTTATCAGTCTTTAACCTTTATGAAATTATTGAATTATTAATACCAATTTCATTACATGTAGATTAATGATGCACATATTTTTTGTTCATTTAAAATTATTGCTTTTAGTGACTGGACAAGATGCAATTTGATGCCATATTTTGAAGTTTATGAAACAAATAAGTCATAGATTTTGCAAAATTATTTGTTTTATTAATCTATTTAAGCAGCTAGTTTATCATTCATCTTTATTTTCAGTATAGTATGTATTGCTTTCTTGTTTTGATCACAGTATGTCATTTTTGTATTGTTGAGGCTTTTGTTTTTCATACTAGTTAGTTAACCAGAGCTTTTTTTATTATTCTTTTTTCTCCAGAATATTATTGTTTGTTTTGGCGCTTTGATTAATGTTTTCTCATATTTTTTCAGTATTTTTTTTAGGGGTAGGGTATGTGTGCGTCAAGGACATTCGATTTCATATTTTTATTACTTACTTTTGTCCGACATACCCTTAGTAACATATTGTGATCATTTAATTTGTGTCGATCAGCTCATTGTCTGTCATATTATCTTGCGATGAGCTCAACATAGTGGTCAAAATGGCTGTTCCGGGCATGTGCATGCGTGCGTCGGTGACTTTTTTGTTGGGGCCATAGATTAAAAATCAGATTAAAGTTGATTTCATGATTATAATTGTGTTGGTTTCCCTAAATCAGATTGTCACTAACATATTAGACACAAGTACAAAACAGTATGAGTATATATTTCACTAATGTTCTACCCCTTGTTTTCAATGTATGTGTATTCCCACTGATAGCATACACAATCTCATATGGTCGCATATTAGTTTTCTTCCTATTGCATTGTTCCCTTCTTGACCTCTCCCCAATCTCATCTCTTCATTTGCTAAGGGAGACAACGACCAAGCACGTTGCTTTTTATCTTTGTCAAAAGCTAACCTTGTTGCACTATAAACTTTCAATTACATTATATACAAAATCACTACCTTCTTTCAAATTATGCCAACCCCCTTCAAACATTGGAAATTGTGAGCTTAATTTTTTGTCATTTTCATATATTTTCAGTAAGAACTTATTTTCCTTGTATACTGATAGGATGATGCTGTAAAAAAAAACAAGATTTTTATTGTCCATAACACAACTTTGATTCTGCATGCTTCAATATTTTTTTTTAGCTTGCTTCAATATCAGAGGGGGATCCATGGTCTAATGGGTAATCGCTGACTAGTAATTACTAGTCCCTTACTGTTGTGAGTTCGAATCCAACCCAGTGCCACACAGATATCACATGTGAGGCATCTATCCAGCTAGCTAATTGAAGGCTGGTGGTTCTACCCAGATGCATGCCTGATGTCTTCCTCCACCGTTAGGGTTTTAAGTCACCAAATGGCCCCGGTTGTTGGTGCGAAATTAAACCCCAAGCAGTATCTGAACACCTACATTTTTGAATTGTCAAGATCTGAAAAAGCAATAGTTTACGATAAAAAAATTCTTTTATAAGATTGTATATGTATAAAGTATAAAGTGTTTTTTTTTTTTTATGGTGTTGTATTGTTGTTATGCTGTTTGAAAGTGTAAGAATCTCTGAGTCATTTTTGTATCATGGTATTTGTATGATCAGAATTTGTTTTTCATTATTTAGTTAGGGATATTTTATCTTTGTACCAAAGAAATTTTGTTTTAGAAATACTGCTCTCTAGTCAAAAAAGTTTTCACTTTCAGTCGAGTAGCTAAAGAATGGACATAATGGAAATAAGAGGAATCCTTTCCTTTTTTATGTGTTATCCCTGGTATTTGTGTGCATTGTATGGTTTTTATTATTTGAATATGTATAATCATAAATTTTATCTATGTAATACTATCATTTTTTGACTGATGAATTTCATAGTTGTTATTGTATTGTATTTATCTATCCATTCAATTTTGTTTTAAGTTGCCATGTTGTGCATACTTGCCATGTAAAATTATTATCATTATTATTATTATATTATACTTCAATAGTTGACATGACAGACTATAAGACCTCAGTCCTCTGGCGAAATGTTTTGTTGTGGTCTAGGGTAAAATTCCTTTAGTCTAGTAATTTTTGTCTGGTTCCGTAATTTTTGTCTAGTCTAGTAATTTTTGTCTGTCTGGTCTAGTAATTTTTGTCTGGTTCCGTAATTTTTGTCTGGTCCAGTAATATTTTGAAATTTTAACAGCCCTATGATCCGGTAATAGTTTATTGTGTTTTGCACACACTTCTTTGTACCAAAATTAGTGTAAAACATGTATACATGTATCTGGTGCTTAATAATTTAAAAAAGGAATTCATGTAGTAATACACGTTTTGTAATTATTGTAAAACAATCAAAATATTGGTCCCATAGATTTCAATATTGAGGCTAGTTCAAATCAGATAATAAACCACAAAATGAACATATTGATATCTTGTGTTTATACTTTTGATTTCAAAACCAATACAAGTATAGAACCATGTTTATTTTTTAATGGACACCAATTATTTTGTTAATTTTCATGGTTGAATATTTGTTGTAATGTATTTATCATTTTATGGCATTGATAAATGATTTATATTCTGTTAATTGCTAGTGACAATTTTCACTGTTATTGAATGATTATTATCAAATTGTACTTGTCTGTTGGTATGTTTCATATGAAATATGTTATCATGATTTTAAGCTAAGTGTCTGGATAGATAAACAATCTTGTTTTGTAAGTAGATTGATTGATGCATTTGAACAAACTAAGTCAAACTAAATTATGATTCATTTACTTGTTTTATAGAAATCTTTAAGTTAAGATAAAGGTCTTTGTAACTAAACTCTAGAAATTTGTTGGAATATCTTCATAGTCAAGTGGTTATTGTCCCTGGCTAGTAATCACTAGCCCCTTACTGCTGTGAGTTTAAATCCAACTGGGGACACATTGGAGAAAACTGTCTATCTAGCTTATGGAAAGTCGATGGTTCTGTGGAAATGTACAATTTGGGTCTTCTTCCACTGTAAATGCTGGGAAAGTCATCAAATGACCCTCACTTTTTGTGCAATGTTAAACTTGTGTTATTAAAGGTCTTTGTAACTGTGTCTCAAAAAATCTGATCTAATCAAACATAAATTTACAGACATAATTATGTATTCATCAAGCTTAACTTTGTATGCTACATTTACAAGTACCCCACCTATCTTTACATTGGCTTTAAACTTCTATGCATGATGTCCATGTTCTTTTATTTATGTTTTTTTATTTCCTTTATATTTGATCATTGATTAACCCTAAAACAATGATTTTAGTAGTATTGACTTTTTTTTAGGGTATGTTTGTGATTTATACATATGTACACCTATTGGAAATGGGCTTTGTTAAAATTATAGCAATTTGAAGTGTATTAGAAATTGACATACAATTTTAAATTAGCCTTGTAGATCTTTCAAGAATTTTTGATGAAATGACAAAACATCAGAACTTACATCTTCCTATTTCATTATATTTATGCATGTAAAAATCATATTTCATTTAACCATCAGGTTACCCTTTGTTATGAATAAAACCATTTTTTTTATTTTGCATGATTCATTATATTTATAGAGAAAGAACCATTTTTTTTTAGTATTCAATAAAT
Source organism: Lutraria rhynchaena (assembly GCA_008271625.1). Classification (NCBI taxonomy): domain Eukaryota; kingdom Metazoa; phylum Mollusca; class Bivalvia; order Venerida; family Mactridae; genus Lutraria; species Lutraria rhynchaena. Next base: position 2,042,280 of record VIBL01000039.1, read on the forward strand.
GTCAACTTTCTTTTCAATGCCTATGAATTGATGTACTACTTTCAGTATGAAAAAAATTATTTAAGTTAAACATACTGCTTGTCATTTTGACTGGTGGTGGGGAGGGAAATAAATGTGAAACTTTGAGGCAAGCATTCTTCATTTCCTTTACTGTGCCACAGTGATTGTTATTAATGTATTATCTGTGTACAACAATTCTTTCATGTCATATTGTGTTTGTAACTATATGATGCTTGAGTTCAGCTTGGTTCCAAATTAATTCTGTTATTTATTAAGATCTCAGCGGGCTGTATTTAAGCTGTTTTGTTTATTTTGTACCATTATTTGCATAATGCTCATTTTAAATAATTTTTCAATAACATTCAAATTAGTGTGCTTTGTACATTACAATTCGTTATGTTATTCATGACTTATTATGGATTCATTAATGTCTCCAGGGGCGGATACAGGATTTTTTTTGGGTGTAATGTCTAGATGTTGATATGGAATATGGATATAATCAGATTTTAGAGGGGGCGCATACCAGCTCCACTCCCTCCCCCAATCCATGTTTGGCATTACAAGGATTCATTACACTGATGTGTGTATTATTTTTCTGAGAGTTTCAAATTTTTCATTAATCTCTAATGCATCAACATTTCAATCAAATATTAATTAATGCATCAAAATATTTGCTTTGAATGATCAGCGTCAAAATAGTGATATTATATTCCATTCAGATTTTTTTTAATGGAGCCTCCATGGTCAAGTTGTTATAGTGTCTGACCATTAATCACTAGTTCTCACTGCTGTTTGTATACAGAGTAGTGGTCCACTACTAAGTTTCTCCTACAACGTACACATAACACATGGCCATTGCTCTGCTTGTGACCCTCAGCTACATATTCTAATTGTATTATATGTTTTTTTCCAATATCCCAGGTTGTTAAATCATTGATATTTCCTATCCATCATTTTACATAAGTGATATGACCATATGGAGGGGTACCCTGTTATTTATGAGTGTTGTTTCTTGACACTGCATAGATTTAAGTTTAGGATAAATTGATACTGAATATTTTCATATGGAAGCATATTAATGAGTAATATGCCTGCTTGTGAGCCTTAGTATATATATTTATCTGCTTTGCACTGACTATGTTGTATTGTAATAGTATGTTGTCTGTATAATTCAATTTTGACAGTTTTGTCTTAACGAAAATAGTCTTTTGTTTTAACTGATTTTGAACTGATAGTTATATTGCTTTTTAATTGACTCAATCAAAATAAAAGAGATTTTTATGTGTAATTTTGTTCATGTGTATGATTATTCTTGCAAACTTAGATATAAATTTCATTTCATTAGTTGGTATGTTTTATCAAAATCAAAAACAAATGTGAACGTCTATTGTTTTATTAATTTTGGGAATATTGTTGTTTTCTTAAAACAAATTAAAAACCATAAATTGACTGTCATTACAAATTTAATAGTATCTATGTCATAAGTATATTTATCTTTTACTCTGATGTGATATTTTCTTGTATTGTTGTGTATTTAATCAAAATCAGTATTGAACAAAACCTGTGTATTATATTATTGCTATCAGTTAATATTTGTGTTGCTGCTATCATTATCTTGTGTTCATGAAAACTTTATGGCACTAATGGTGTCTCTGTTTATTTATCTTTTTAGATAAATTCTTTCAAAACCAAGCATTGTATTGTCTAATCATTGCTGTTAATTACTTGCCTGCATGTAAATTATATGTGTTCATGATATATGTATTGTTTGTAAGTTTGTCATTATTGTTGTTTATTGTCTCATTATATATTATTATTACTTGAATTAACTTAAGCAAAAAAAAAAAATGGAAGATTATGCAGTTTTATCATGTGTTCATGGAGACATTTTTTCTATTTAAACTTACTATCTTACATGCCAGCTGGGGTGTAGAAATGAGCCGGAAGCCAGAAAAATCAACCAGCTATTTTAGCATTCCTGCCAGCTACTTTTTCCAAAACTATGGACACAAAACTGCATTGAACCCCCAGATTCCCTTTTACTTTCAGTAGCTGACTGGCTGAATGAAAACATTTCTACACCCCTGGCTAGTTATATAGATATCTGATACATCCTTTATCTTCCATTTTCACTGATCAATATCTGAAAAATGCTGACAGCACACTAATCCAGCTCCCAACCAGATAAGCATCATATGGTTACATATGTTCGAAGGGTCCTTCATGTTCTAGCGGTTATGGTCTATGATTAGTAATTACCAGTCCCTCACTGCTGTGAGTTTGAATCTCACTTTGGATCAGGCAAAATTCACTTGTGAGGAAATGGTCCAGCTAGCTTATGGAAGTTTGGCGGTTTTACCCAGGTGTACTGCTGGAGTCTTTCTCCACTGTTGAATCTAGAGAAATTGCCAAATAACCTTGACTGCTGTTGCAACCTTATGCCCCAAAACATTTTAGCTCACCTGAGCACGTAGCACAGGAAACCATAAAAGTTGCAATCTTTACTCAGGTGAGCGAAAAAGGGTCATCTTGGCCCTCTTGTTTTCTCTGGGTATAGTGCCGTTTTTTTAACAATAATTCAGTTATGTACAGTAGTTTGTTCACCTAAGCAGAATAAAAAAATATTTGTTCAACATTTAGTGAGATTTCACCCTATGTTTACTCTGATTTTATGTTTTGAACAGCAAAGGGATGTATAACTGTGTAAAGTGGTCTTAACTTCAGGAGCATGTCCCTTTAGTTCAGTTGGCAAGGCATTAAGCCTGTTGATCTTAGATTAGTAAGTTCAAACCTTGCATGTGTGGCATGTTCTCTGTGATGTTTCGGTTAAATGTATCAAGGTCCATTTGTCCTCCATCACTGACTATTCATGTTGAAGAGTAAGTGTTTACATGCGGAGAACAGGGTTATTACTGATGCAGAATCTAGGAAAACTTGTTCCTCTAACTGCAAACTGGTAACTGAAATGGTAATGAAAACGTGTAAAACCCCAAAAATACGAATTTATATCATGCAGTATAGAATAATCTATTTAATATACTAGTCGAAGGCAATATGACAACAATGTCGATGTTCAAATCTCAGTCTTTAATTTAAGCCTACTCAGCAGCATATAATTATATTTTATAAAAGTCCAGGTAAATGTTGCATGTGCTATAATTATGCTCTTAAGTTTCTAGTTGGTCCCAATATTAGTTAGAAAACGCTTAATAGTATTTACAACATTAAGACCAGCCTCAGGATTTATGACTTAAGTTATTATAACCTCTCGCACATATACACTGTAAGCTTAACATTGAAAGGTTTTATGTCAGAAGAGTAAATAATTTTGTCACATCTCTGTATATTCCGAAATTCCTAGATTTGACCCCTTGAAATGTGAACAAATGACGTCACACTAACCACTTCCTCCTGATAATTTCGATTGTTAATCAGGATTATTTTGTCCAAGTTAATTTCTGGTTAAAAACTATTCTCACACATTGGCACACATTATGAGGGAATATGAAAATGCAATTACCACAGTAATTTAAGTGATCTCGCGATTGCAAGAAAAACGGACTTACTCCGATAAAAGATTGCGTGATTATAAATATACGTTCGAAAAATGCTAGGCGACGATGACGTCATGACGTCACAATTGCGACGACTTTCCTTAGTGACAAGAACGTCATTTCTTCAAAGTCTTGAGAGAATACAGCGGCCAAATATGGGCTGCTTTGCATTCCTCAAGAGAAATAAAGAGAAAAAGCTGGAAAAGCAAAGAAGAGCAATAGCTGCTAGAGCCACACGTAGTAAGTGATATGTTTGATCTGGGGATTTATTTATGTTATGTATTGTTCCTGTTTGGATTTGATTTGTTTGATCAATGGTGCATAAATCGAGTTAGTATTCAGTTTGTGCGAGAATGTATTTAAATATGTGATACATGCATCGGGCTGAAATATTTTTCAAAATACTGAATGGTTAAAGATTGTCCATCATTTATATCACTGTCCGTATATCTTTAATCTTGCCTACTTTTTATTGTCTGTGCCATGTTTCATGATGTATTTAGAACACACGTATATTTATTAGAGAGGATTCTGTACACGATGATGATGATAATAACTTGAGAAAGTGAATGTTTGATATGGATTTATTTTGTCCGGCTTTTGGTTATCATCCAGATCTTGTTGACAAACAAACTGGACGATCAAGAGGAATGTCACTATTTTTTATACCTTGGTTGATGGAACGAGACGTCCATTGACAACTTGCTTCGTCGTTATTGTATGCGCTGTGTATCATTCTTTATTGTACATGTTTTTCATATCTATTTGGTTCTATGTTTGGCACGGACGGTGGTTTTTATAGCACATTAAGAAAAGTCTGAGGTTCCGTCTATTCTCGCCATTTATTAGCTTACAATAATATACATCTAGCTATTTATTAGCTTACAATAATAAACATCTAGCCATTTATTAGCTTATAAGTATATATATCTCGTCATTAGCTGACAAGAATATACATCTCACCATTTATTAGCTTATAAGAATATATATCTCGTCATTCATTAGCTGATAAGAATATACATCTCACCATTTATTAGCTTACAAGAATGCATACCTCGTCATTCATTAGCTTACAAGAATATATATTTCACCATTTCAAATCATTAGTTTAATGGATTGCTGTTGAATTGATATTGTAGGATTTATCAAACACTTCAAGTTACAATAAAATAATATGTTATAGGCATACAGTGTTGAATTGTACAAATTCCACTTCAGATAGGTTGTCTACAAAGAGAACCCCCACTGGTAGTCTTTCATTTGGTGTTGACTTCGGCACAAGGCCACCAACCCCTTTCAGGGGATTGACCCCCAGACCTGGACTTTTGCATGTAAGCAGCGACTTGATAAAGTTTAACATTCATAGAATTTATACTTAAAATTTATTCAAATTAACCATGTTTTTTAATGTAATTGTTTGTAACCAATTGATTGAGACAATTTGATTTTACAGTGCCCAAAAACCATTTGAATGTTTGAAAAGAAATGGGTTTTTATAAAGAAGTGGTTTGTTCCAAACTCCTCATTGTTCGTGCTATTTCACCGGTGTTATGCCTGCGATGAACGCTGGTTTTGATTAACCTTATTACTGTACTGTTAAAGGCACTTTTTGCGGAGTTTCATTGACATTTACACGGTAATTAGAATTGTTGGTTTAATTTTGTTTCATATTATAATGAATAATAAACAGATGTCCACTGAAGAGAGACACCAGTCCTGTGTGACCAGTCGACGTGCTATGCTTGCTGAGAAAATGCATTTTGCACGACAAAATGCAAATAGAAGGTACAGTGTATGTTTTTACACTTCTTCAAGTCTTGGTCTACAAGTTCTACAATATTTAGCTAAATCTGAAAAAAGGAGCGGGTTACTTATTAGGACCCTATATATTTAAAACCGACTTAATATCCATTTTCGGGACTCAAAATTATGTCAAATATGCGGTATCATAAACTAGTTATGTGATTATTAATTACCGAATAAAATGGTTCATGGTGAATGGTTAATATGAACAGACGTTAATGAAATTATGATATTTTGTTGATTAAACTTAATGTTTTTATTTTCTCCTTTCAGGGCAGAGGTCCTTCAAAGGAAAGAAAAATCAGAACTTCTTAGTTTGATAGAAATAGATGAGGACGGGGATGTTACTCCCTGGGAGGAGGGACACAGTGTCCCCTCCTCGTCCTTTTAAACATCAACGTGCCGACCAACCATCGATGATGCGACAGTCATTTGTTTAAGATAAGAACAATGCCTAATATCGCTGAGAATAAAAATTACGATCTTTTTCTGTGCTCATCAACATCATGGTTTGGGGTTTGAATTTTTGATATCATTGTGTCATGTATTACTTGGGCTGTTTCCATTCTCTATGTAACAAGGTTAGCTTGTACGAATGGACTGCGGTATGTGGATGAGACAATGCTATGTCTCGTGTTTATTCTCATGATTTATCTGCCCCTTGTCCTGGCTCTGTATATAGTCGTTTGTAAATATGATAAACGCCCAATTCCTGTGAAGTCTGCGAATAAGACAACACAGGGGTTCTACCAGTCGTACAGTTGTCTTTTTTAGTGAATCACGTGACTGTTAGGGGCGTCAGTTATCAACCAATAGCTGAACGCCTGATACTTTCAGATCACGGGGTCACTCAGAGAGTTATACTGTCAAAATGTCAATCGGCTTGTGTAATAGCCGAGATGAATCCCGTATTGACAAATCACGTTTGTTTAATTTCCTAATGATTATTAACAGTCAGATCATCAGACAGAAGGAGACTGGGGATGGTCGCGGGGCAAACAAATAGTGTTGTCTTGTCTACAAACAACGCTCTGTTCGTACAAGTCTTCCTTGAAACATTGAGAAATCAAACTTTCCTTGAAATAACATGGCATGGTAATGTCAACAAAATCAGACCATATAATTCCTAAAATTCTTATATAAATGATTAATGTTTAACTACTTTTAGACTCCCAATTTTCCTTTTCCCATCTTTAAATGTAATTAAAATTTATGTTGGCTGTCGCGGAGGTGTGTTGGTCGGTAAATGTTGTAGAAGAGAAAAACTGATTAAAAAAAAACAAATAAAATGTTCGAAAATGTAGTTCAAGTTTTGTCGTCATTAATTTATAATAATAAAATCGGTGCCATGTGATTTCTTGACTGAATTTAAGTAAATATTAATTTTACCCGTTTCAAGTTCGTTTTGTTTGTTCTATGAATATTATCTGTGGCAAGGATTAGTTTATCTATCTTGACTACAATTCGATCCCTAGAAATGGTTCCTGTACTGAAGTACTGGTCACATTATCAAAGTGAAATACCAGTAAAGAGAAATATTAAGGAAAATTGACACCATCAGTACTCCGACATATTGTTTTTGAACAAAGTAATTTTCACTTTAATCTGTTTTAATACGCAACACCAGTTGTTACTTGAATTACAGTGAAACAAAAACTCTGGTAGAGTTTCTTTATTTTATACTAATTCATTTCAGCTCGATTGTGAAATAAGCAATTTTGCTAATATTAATCACTACTATATACGACTCCGCTTCCTGGACATTACACCAGTAATGCGTCCGAACAAATGAGATTGTGAAGTTCTTGAACGAAACCCGTCGAAGCCGGGATTCGAACTCAAGACCTTCGGATTAGAGGTATGACGCTCTATCTCTAGACCACGATGCCTCCCCAGAGTTTCTTTCGTTTGCAAACTAAGAGAGATAACTACAGAAGACAAAGTGTTGTAATTCGTTCACTCCAGAGTTAGTTTTCGTTACCCATTTGATTAAACATGCACGTCAAATACAAACATATAATTAAGTTCTTCTTCTTGTACTCATATACTTTTTTCTATACATGTACAATGAAAGAAAATATCGACACTAGATCAACCTCTGTTGAACACCGACTGAATTTGAGACTCGCAGCGACAAATTTCACTTTAAAAGTAAACATATTCGTATTTTTTGAAGTTGCAACGTCGCCATAAGCTCGTATATGTTTTAATTAGTCTTTTTTAAAACAGCGATTAAAATATTCATGAATGACTAAAATTGTTTGAATTTCAAAATTGATTACATGTTTTAGCACACAAGTTTGCACCAAGTCTTGTGGAATTTTACAGGAATTATAAATAATAAAACATATGCTTTAAACGAGCTTTGGAGAACACTAACGCTAAGATATGAACTGAAATATCGAAGCATGTTTTTATACGTTATACAGTAAAACCTCGATATTGAGACCACCTTCAGGACTAAAAAAATCGGTCGTAATAATAAGGTGGTCTCATTATCAAGTTGAATAATATTGGAATTATTCAAAGCATGTCCGAAAATAAGTGGCCGTTATAACAAGGTGGTTGAAATATTGAGTGGTCGCAAGGTGAGGTTTTACTGTACCCTATTTTTTACGAAAACGTCCTTCCTGAATGAGTTTTCGCTATTTCTTCGCGTTTCATGTTCGGTAGAAATAGTCGTAAAATATACGACCGTGCAAACTTGAAAATATATTTTCACACACACTTTATTTTATGTTTATCACTTTTCAAATAAAAGCTAATCATTTTGTACATAATATTATACGGGAATATAATTGGAACGCAATAAATTATTTCTCGTATACTTACTTGTAAGGAAGCAAGCGCCATCTTTCGGTGATTGTGGGCGTTTTTCCGATTCTTATCATATTAAATTGAATTATCCCAGAATTAAGGATCATTTCTGACTTGTGCTACTAGTTCACACACTGTACCGTACCATCTTTATAGGCAGATCCAGGATTTCTAGTTGTGGGGGGACGGAAACTGAACAAGTAGGCTGGACATCCAGGTCCAGGGCGAATTGTACGCTGTAACGGTATCCAGCCTGGGTCCCGGTATCCCTTCTGAAATGTGCGGAACCTCGCTGTTAAACTTGGCGCGCTACAGCTAGAGCACACATTTCAGAAGAGATGCCGGGACCAAGGCTGGATACCGTTACTTCCGTCAATCGAAAAAATGGCGAGTGACTTACCTTTTAGTTTTTCAGATACGCAGAGTAGCGAAATGACGTTTTTTTCTAGGATGATTTTTGTTGTTTGATGAGTTTAGATTAAAAAATTAGGTCTGCTCGGTTATATAAATCACGGAAATCGAGTGGCTATGCCTAAGATCGCGGTTGACGCAATTGTCACCAAAATGCCTATGACAGAATCCAGTACTAACCTATACCTTCGTCACCAAAGTAAAACTTTCACACACGACGAGTGAACCAGTACAGTTAAAATGGAATAGAGTAATATGGCCCGCCTATTTTAGTAGTCATTTGATCAAACTATGCTTACGTCACGTAATATGCGTGACGTCATATTTGTTCTCGATTTCACTATTTCCGTTCTCTACCCAGTGAACCGATCGGGTAGACGTAAACTACTCTCGGGGGTGAATTACATGTAGCTACTGAATTCGCAGACTAGGTAGTTCTGTTTTCGCTATTACGCAACATTGAAGACATTGTATTGGAGAATATTTCGTTACCGCCTGTGCAAAATCTTTCATTGGATTGCGAACTAAGTTTAGAATATCGTAGACTGTATACTGCATAAAGATAACAAACACTGTTATGTTGTAGAGGTGAAGAATACAATGTTGTAGACTGTGAAGAATGTATCGATATAAATCACAGAGACTTTTGTTGCAAATGAAGTTGGCCGCATAGTTACATGTAGTGAAGAATGTAGATTGCAGATGGTGAAGAGTGTATTGTAGATAGTGGTGAATGGCTTGTAGTTGATGATGAGTATTGTAAATAGTGATGATTGCTTTGTAGTTAGTGAAGAGTGTACTGAAGATAGTGAAGAATGCTTTGTAGTTGGTGAAGAGTGTATTGTAGATAGTGAAGAATGCTTTGTAGTTGGAGAAGAGTGTATTGTAGATAGTGAAGAATGCTTTGTAGTTGGTGAAGAGTGTATTGAAGATAGTGAAGAATGCTTTGTAGTTGGTGAAGAGTGTATTGTAGATAGTGAAGAATGCTTTGTTGTTGGTGAAGAGTGTATTGAAGATAGTGAAGAATGCTTTGTAGTTAGTGCAGAGTGCATGGTGTTGGTGCAGAGCAGTGTCTAGTAGGCAGTCGTGAGAATTTTGGGAAAAAATCCTTTCTTAATTGGAAATTTAGGCTTCATTTATTTATGTATTTAACGTTGGTCCTGATCTTCGCATATCCACGCATAATATCTTAATGCTCTAACATCACTGATATCGTACTTCGTATAAAGTTTTGCTCTTCCCTGTATCATTTTATGATAAAATTCAGTCTGTGTAAGTTGTTGCGTATCTTTTAACTTACATAAATTTTAATGAAATCGAAGACTTATTCATTTGTTACTGCATGTTAGTATATTCATAAGGAACTGTTAAAATCAAGTTGAAATAAAACACATTTATTACGTCAAGTATGGCACAATTCTTGTTTAGAACAACAATATGACAGAAAACGTGTAAACGCTGACAAGACTGAAATAACATGATGATTAATATAATTACTGTTTATGCTTTTGATACAACAAAATGTAAACGTTCCCAAAGCTTGTCTACATATTTTAATACAAGTATACGGTTATCCAATGCACATGAATAAGTTTGATTCACAGTACAAAATACTACCCAGCACAATGAATATTAACGAGCATCTACAGCCACAACACTGAGGACATTACTGGAGTAAAACTCATCTACGATATTTAATGCATCGTTATAACAATGAGTCATCGTACTACTCGTGTAATTGTTTTCTCAATAAATAATATCAAGACAATAATGAATCTCATCTCCGTATCTGTCGTCTCATTATCTCGGAATGAGATATTGCTATTAATTCAGAACTGTAATACTCAAGTAGAAATTCTCAGCCAACCGTATGTTATTAATTACAGTTTAATGTAAAGTTATGCAACAGAAATTCTGATATCTGACAGACTCTGGTAACCATTCTAAAATGCGGCCTCGTCATTGGTCAAAGCCTATGTTTGTGTTTAAAGCTGACCAATCAGAGACCTTTGATCGGAGACTGGTTATCTGAATCCGGGTGCTAACCTCAGAGAATGGGCAATGTATTTGACACAATTAATACAATACTAAGAACAGTTACACTGCCGAAATAAACTATGCTCATATTCACACGCCCTGAACTGTTGACTCTTGACGCTTGTTCCTTATTGCAAAAAGCAAATGGTTTTGTTTTCCCGCATGTTCGCACTAAATGTTCCTGTAATGCTGGGTCATCGAAACTGTACATTTTCCTTCCATCTTTCTCCTGTAAATGGCACTCCCCGACAATTTGCCAACTTATTAACCCACTGTTTAGAACCTTCTCCACCGTACAATCACACGGAATATCATTTCTAGTCAAATATATATTTTTAAAAGTACATTCCTTTACTTTCAGAATAAAGGAGATGTTTCTAATCATATTATTGTGTAAGTTCAGAGTCACTCCTTTATCAAAATGTTTGAACGCTCTATGGTCCACGTGTTTTATATTATTCCACATCAACAGGATTTCCGAGAGTTTTAATCCCGCGAAGAAATGCTTGTCTATTTTTCTAATTGCGTTATCTGTAGCATCTAGATAATACAGATTATCCAAGCGTTGTAACACATTGAGTGGCAACTTTGACAGGTTCAGTGAACGTATAAACAACACTTCCAATGAATCTTCTATTCCATAAAGCATTCCATCGTCTTCAAAGCTTAGCTTTTTATTGTCATCTAAATGTAACTCTTCCAGTTTATATTCCCCTACAAATGAACCATTCGGTATAACATCTAAACTTGTCTTTACTAGACTCAACTTTTTTAGTTTCTTTAAGTCCTGCAAAACTTTTGTAGGGACTTTGTACAAAGGGTTTTCATACAAATTGATCTCTTCCATTGATTCGCGCTGGTCGTGGAAAATTCCTGTTTCCATTGTTTCCGCGGTAATCTCATTTACTCCAATTAATAACTTTGATAAATTTGTAAGTCCAGAGAATGTTTTGTTTTTTAGATTCATCAGTTCATTGGAATAAAGTTTCAAGCCTTTAAGATTTTTTAACCTTAAAACTTCGACAGGAAATTCAAATAGGAAATTATAGGAAAGATCTAATTGTTCTAATTTCTCAATTCCTGTAAAAGCTCCTTCCATTATTTTAGACATTTGTAAGGCTTGTAGCGTTAACGTGGTCAAGGAAGACAGATTTAAATTAGCAAATAAATTAGCTGGAAATACTTTATATCTGTCTTTTAGTTGATTGTAACCTAGATCCAATTGTTTTAGATTGTACAAATCTCTAAGGAACTGCAGATCTTCATCCAGTTTTATCCTATCACTATCAAGATCTAGAATCTCCAGCGAATGTCTAATGTTATAAAAAGCACTATTTGATATACGCTTAATGGGATTCTTGCGCAGTACGACTTCCCTAACGGACAGGTTTTTAAATGCATCATCTTCAATCTCGGTGATATTATTGTTGTTCAGAAGCAGTTTATGAAAATGAAGATCTTGCAGTGATGCTAAATTGGGTATTTCCTTTAATGATCGGCGCGAACAGTTAACAATTTTGATATTGGTCCATTCGTCTAGCCACCATTCCGTCTCCTCCGTACATACACAGTACGCCTTCATGTCTGGACAAGAGAACCGCGATGAGACCACTGTACTGGCCGTGTAGATCCAAAATATCGCAATGATAACGTTCATACTTCCCGTCTGTTTCGTTCCAAACCTGAAAATTAGATGTTTTTTTTTAAATAAATAACAAGACTATTTCTACAACGCATCAATAAATACAAAATTAATTGGAATCTCTCAGTCAGATTCATAAATTATTTCCATATGGAGAACATCGTAAATATTTGACAAAATAATGAACATATGAGTATAAAACCCATGTACTCCTTGAGATATACAACGTAACCCATAATTAAAGACTAGAAGATTGGCAATATTTAACCAGATATGAATCAATTTATTCACTATAATTTCATAACTTTATCACCACATAGATTTAATAACTTTCAATTTATCAACTGTTTATTTTTGTGAGGAGGTATTCATAAAGTACGGATTCCAGCACGCCATTACTTTAATAGGAAAATCATAGCGGATGTTCTGTTAACTTTAAGTTTTTCCTCAATAAAAATGTTTTTGAAAAATATTCTGACTGACTTAATCTCCTTTATGCTTTACTTCAAAATATAAAATAATTTATTATTTCATATATTTTGTCTGCTGGCTCGTTCTTCAAAGAAAACACTAGCAATGATTGATTGCTGGTGGGAGAGTATAAGAGTCTGTTTGCTCATTCATAGCCGTAATGGTTGATCATATCTCAAGTCATGTTTATCATTTCAGACCACACTATGCCCCCAACAGGAGAAGATAGCCAATTTTGATAAGGCAATCCTATAAAAAAAATTGGTTTGCAGTTACGCGACCGACTCCGATTAAAGAATCCCCTGACCGAAAAAAATAATTTTGTTGTTTATTCCAGTTTTTCATTTTCCGTACAAGCATAATAATGTTAACAAAAAAATGACAACCTATCAGTACCCACTGTTACCGCAAAACAACTTCTTTTCAAGAATGCCCACCACTAATATAAAATAAAATAAAATATTACATCATGCCAATATTTTTTGTGTTTGCGGCCACCTCCGAACAAAGACCACCCTGTGAATAATGGCCATTCTTTGGAAAACCGTCATTGATTATTTGGAAAAAAGACTTCCGAATAAAGGCCACTTGTCAATAAAGGCCACATTTTTTTCTTCCTCAAGGGTGGCCTTTGTTGACAAGTTTTATTGTATTGTCAAATAATGTTTTGATATATTTATTCTGGTCACAGTCATTAAACATAAGTGAATAAATTATCCGTGTTTTTGTATCGCTAAGAACCTTGGCCGCTTGTTAATTTGTATGAAAATTACTTACTATAAATCAAACATTTCGTTTTAAATACTCGCATAACTATGAACCAACGAGTTAAGACCAATAAAATATATTAACTTTAAATAGTGTTTTACTGGCATACTCCACACCCAGTTAGTTCGTAGATTGGACACATCAACGGATAACAACATATTTGTTTATCAAACACTTGTTTATAAATGTTCACATAAATATTTCTATAAGTCAGTTAACAATTTTACTCATGTAATATATTAACTAATAAGACATTAGCGATTTTAATGCGCAGTATAATCTCGAATTATTGTTATAGATCTTCCCCTAGAAAATATTTACTTTACATTAATGTGTAAATAATTCCATCCATCAAAGTGTTTGCAGATGAATTTGTATATCTGACTTGTGTGAAATGGCGATTTCCGAGTTATTTAGACTGGGTAATTTATCTGAGTGATTTTGAATGATACTGTCCGGGTGATCTTGACCGGTTGCTTTTATTGAATTAATATTGTCATGGCGATTTTGCCGAATAATCGTATTCAAATAACGATGGCCAATGATTTATAACAATTGTCATTCGTCGATTTTTTTTACCTCAATGCTATCTAATATGAAATACCACCCAGCCTGGTAATTTCTATTCAAATCAAATGGCAGACATATGGGCTATCTCGATATTCTAAAATACGGACCATCCCTATGGTTTTCATTTGTGAATTACTAAGTAAATTAAATTCTATATCCGTCAATTTTTATCTTTTGTTCGTATACAGGTTTGGAAATATCAATATTTCGTAACGAAATAATTCATCTTATCTAGATGTTGTTATTAATCATTTGTTGGTTTTATATTATGTTATATTTTGATTAATGTCTGCATAAGATCTCGTCGTTACTAAAATAGAAATTCCTCGTTTGTTACGTAGGCACGTGACAAATGAAATTTGGTATTAAATGTACAACAATAATTCATTGTAAAATATCAGACTGATTTAATCTGATCGACGTGTTAACGTCAACGAAGGACAAAAACTAAAGCTATCGTGCCATTGTCCCAATGCAGGATAATATTTTGTCCCCGATTAACCACGGTTGTGACAGTACGAAAACATATTGTCCACAATACATCGATGTACCATTCAATGTAGTCCACAATATGACACTGTCTGCGATACAACATGAAATGTCCATGGTACGCCAAGGTTCGATATGATATTATGCACGATATTCCACAGTACGATATGATATTGTCTACGATACATCATAGTACAATATGAAATTGCCCATGGTATGTCAAGGTACGATATGATATCACCCGCATTATATCACAATACGATATGTTATTGTCCGCGATATACCGCAAATAATGTCTGCGATACCACAGTACGATATGCTATCGTCCACGATACGCATAGCTAAGATTATAAATTATGTAAATGACATTGCTACATGTTCGATATGTGTTCACTATATGATATTGTCCGCGATACTACGGCACGATATGATATTGTCTACGATACAACACGGTACGACGTGATATCGTTTGCGATACCCGCGATATAATTCGGCATTGTCCACGATAATGGCACAGATTGCAGTCCGTAATTTGGCGAAAACTGTCAATGTAAATTATAGTATTTATATAACATAGATCTATTGATAACCAACCGTGTTTCGTATTACGAAGTATTTGATTATAAGTTTGTACGAACGAATACTTGTAGAAAGATCTCACAAAAATACGTTTTGTAGTTGTGAAGTAGATAAAATCTCATTTGCAATGAATAAAATGTGAAAGAAATAATTTTACCGTAACTTAAAATGCTATCCAATTTAAGGCAAGTTATTATCTTGTCATAATCCATGAAGTTCCATCATAGTATTGATTGTTCATGTGCCGCTCACTATTTGCCCATTTAACTACGTATCACATAACTAGACTGGTTTCCGTTAATTGATTATCTTCTTTAACTGCTTTACTTCACGTCTAACGAATACTTCATGTGAGGTTCGCTATGATCTGTCATATATTCTTCAATGCGGTCAGTTTTTGTTCAGTTATAATTCATGATTGTCTCGCATTAGACGCTTCTACAATTTAATCCGTAACTATGTCTGTTATGTAAGTATCGCGAATTTTTTTGGTTCCGCGCGATCCGTTTTTGAATCAATTCCGCCGGTCTCACATTACGCGCGTGTGTTCCATGCAGTCACTATTGTGTAAACAATGTACTAATTACATTACATGTCTCACGTATGTGGTACTTTTATACGACTGTTATTGATGTATCGTATTTAAATGTATCCCATGAGATCAGTAGTGTGTTTATGATGTACGAGTATGTACATGTATCACATTAAACGTATGTCCGAAACGATCCGTTATTTAAGTACATATCTCGCATTAGACACATCTTGATTGTGTTTCATTTATCTTATAGAAAGTTCATCCTACGTGTCAGTAACGGACAATTTGTATGCAATTTATTTGTAAAAATGGGGGAAAAGTTGGCTGATTTAACAATGATACTTAAAAAAAGTTTACGGCAATGAATCCCGCAGTGATCTTGTAAGTGGTACGTATAGCGTAGACAAGCGTAGGTTAAGATTCCACTAGCCTGGAACGTCTATTGTTGAAGTAGGTATTTATCGCCGTACAAATGAATGAAGCACCTGTCAAATTTATGAATGGGCTTTCGACCTAGAATGACCCATTGTGGGCAAGATGATTAATGGCCTAGAAAAAGTAAATTAAACACTTTTGAAATATACGGCGTTAAAGAAGAGTCATGACCGCAAAATCTAATAATGGTATCTAAGTGTGAATCATAATTTATACATTTAGGCTAAAATCGACGGTGAAAGTTTAAATGTGTTCATTTTATAGTCATCAGCAGCTTGGCGTGTAAAGTTTGCGGACAAGTAGACTTGGAGGGACTTACCGAAATAACTGCAAAATTTAATACAGTAATTTATTGAAATATATACACTGAATGATAAAGTATACAAATAGCATATTTTAATGCCGAGAGTAGAACAGAACTATAAAATGTATTGTTTCGACAATGGTTTTTCGGGCTCCCATTGTACACGCGTTGACACTAAAACTCGTTACTGGGGTGCCACTGGACTGTCAGGACAGCGGGAAAACGATGTGAAATATCCTCAGCAAAGTAAAACTGATATCTAATGTTTCCTGATATACTAAACATAGGCATGGTTTAATACTAAACTGTTTCGCTTATCATCATATCATACTAGTAAATAACATTGTCAGTATTTTTGTGAAAACACACGAACTCATATGGAATAGACACAAAACCTCTAAATTGGCTTCCTCTCTAAACCTCTAAACGAGCTAACGTCAAATGGTCTTATTCCGGAGTGGACCGGACAAAATGGGGTTTTTCATAATTGTACTTCTATGTAGACTGTACACAAATGACATAAAAGAGTCAACCGTTGCAGAGAGTTCCTAAATATGCTACAATCTAAGACTTGAGCATATGATTTAATCTGAGGTATTTTATTGATCTGACTTAGAATACCCTCTTGTCATTGGTCCATCAATCATTACATCTAACCAATCAGGGTACAAGTTTTGAACATTTGATGACTATTCAAAAATGTTATGCAGTCGACATTCAATTTTAATCAATAATAACCAATAAATTCATAGCCTCACGTAGGTATTAAAATACAGGTTGGTGATCTCAGAAACAAGTTTTTTATTTCTTTTACAAAATGCAGCCAAAGTGATAAACTGAATCCAAATAGCTGCTTCAATTGGTCCAAGGGATCTTACGTTAATGCCAGAAAAAATGGTCGTGTTTACGATTACCTGACCGACCACATTTTTGGAACCGACCCTAAAGTGTCTAATAGCAAATTTTAAAGTACGATAATACTTGATGACGAATCGTACCTCAAAAGTGTCAATGGTCTGTTAACAAATAAAAACAGAAATGTTATGCAACCAACCAGTCCAATCAAGTCACCGTATAAAACAATTTTCCTAGCCTAATGCAGTATTCTGAGTTTTATTGGTTATAATGTGTTCTGATGAATTTATCATACTGCTGAAAAGAAATTATCTAGAAACATAAAATTGAAATATTCGTCTCTATCATCGCATAAAATGATCAAAAGAATGATTTTCTCGTACCGAGAAAAATGTTGTATTCACGCGAATGCGTTCCGCTCGTTCTAACATTCGCGGTTAATGTCACACACGTGGTATCATTCCAAAACCGTATAGTGGTATGGTATACATTGTAATTATAATCCTAATGATGGCTGCTCAATGACTAATGCCTGTACCTTAATGTATTCTAATGATTTAAATTATGCTTTAAGCTTTTTTTGAGTTGCCACCTGGAGGGTTCAAACAGCATTTAATGGTTTCTGGAGCATTTAGCTAGTAGTGACAATAATCTAGTTAAGTACGTACCCATCCATAGGCTAATAGCATTTTATCTACACGCCATGAAGAATATTTTCTGAGCCCGGTGCGATAGTCTATTAGCGATCCGAGCTGTTGCTTTGAGAAGAGTTTTATTTCTGCACAGAATTTTAAATACATGTATATTCAGTTCGTCTTGATTTCAATTTCAGATATGTGTTATAAATAGTTTATTTATACTACATCGTACGTGTAATAACCAGATTAAACATTCACGCGACTAGGGACTTGCTGGTATTGTTAATGACATTAATGTATTTTTGTTATGATCCAGAACATGCAATATTTTTATAGCCAAGCACATGGCATAGATATACAGTCAAACCTGCGAACGAAGGCCACCCTTAGGAAAGACAAAATGTGACCTTTATTGACAAGTGGCCTTTTTTCAGAGGTAAGTTTGTTCTAACTAATCAATGGTGTTTTTTAAAGAATGGCATTTTTTCACTGGGTGACCTTTATTCGGAGGTGACCGCAAACACATGTTAGATTGTAGTAATGTTTAAGCGTTGTATTTTCCCCTATGGCTGTACAATACAGGTCCCGTACATACTGTTAGGTACCAAAATACCGGCAATATACATACATTGTGCCGTATTGTAACAGTCACGGACACGCTCTTAATTAAAACTGAACTGGCCACGTACAATACATCACAGTTGAATTCAATCTGTAATATACATTTAACCTGAATAGTACTACATTAGAAAAGTACTTGGAATCAGGGTTGTACTGTATTGGACATAATTGTGTATCGCTTCACAGTAGATCTGTACTTGTCAAGTATGTCGTTATCAGGGTTGTACTGTAACGCACCATGGATTTCTAAAGGCAAGTCATTCCCACTATTGGATAAAACCACAGTTCTTGCATTAAAACACGATGTCAAGAATATTGTCTTGTTGGTTTTTTTTAAACATAGCTGACAATTATTAAGCTTTATTGAGTAATAAAGTCAACTAATCACCACATGATTTTTATAATGTTAGCAAATATTTAATTGAACTTCATTTGGTTGAGTTACTGCTCTTTTGTCAATCAGTGTTAACAACAAATGAAATAAAAACGTGATACTGACCAAGTTATTACAACAACAAATCACTAGCTGTGATCAATTATCCATAATTTCCTCACAATAAATTCTCGTTTATCTGAAACGAAATAAACACAAGTCCACTGACTATGCCGAGATAATTTATGACTGGAATGAAAAGAAAAACAAGAGTTTTGTTGTAATCGTATTACAACGTTTAGGAAATTCCTCACATTAATTTCTGAGTTTAATAAACATGCAGTTAGCGCAACGTGAATCCTCGATCTTAGATTGGATTCTTGATTTTAACACTCCTAGTAAAATCTAACTATTTCGCTCTTCACAATAGAAACAAAAAAAGTCTAGAAGCACGTGCAGGATTTCCGGACTTGCAGTTTGATAAGAAATCGAATTTGTTTCGAAACACATCGTTTCAATATTTGATATGTATAAATCATAAGGAAGCGTTTATTATCATACTTCAAACGATGAAAATCCTCACTAAACATCACTAACAAAGCATACACTGAAATTATGATAAGATTTATCCTATACTTAAGAATAAAATTTAGAACAAATATGTGTTTTATCTTAAGTTATTAAAAGCTTAATAATAAACAAATTTTCTTGGATTCTTATAACACTGAAAAGAATTATTTATATCTAAAAATACAAAATAAATTATACCAAATAATTAAATAAAAATTTTGCAAATCTCCCAATAATGTTTAGTTTTACCTGCGATAAATATTATCTTTTCCTGATATAAAATTCACTAAATTCACACAAATTAACGATTCCGTGATTTCTAGTCGTACACGGAACACATTCTGGTTTGTATCAGGATCAAAACTAGAGAAATAGACTGATCGTCAATTCCGAGGTACTTATTATCATGCGTCCGTATTACACAATACCACAGACCATTCATAGTATGTATAAGGGTCGTTTCAAAATTATCAAGATTTTACGTCATTATATTCTTTTAAGTTCAAGTCACCCTTGCATATATTTCGGTATCATCATATTACATAACAGTATCAGACCCCCAAATTACCATGTGAAAAACATTACTAAGTAGAAATTTATGTCAGTGTCAACAGTGGTGACATAAACGACTGACTTCTCTCTTACGGACCACTTTTTACAGCACGTTACTTACTGCAATATATAAATAAATGTAATGAGTATTTTAACACAAAAACGAAGCCTCGGAGTCATAAATCGTTCCCGCTACATAAGTTATATTGTATTACGAATATTAAAATGTATTTACGGCGTTATGTCATGGTTTAGAATTACAGAACATTGGGGGAAAAAACTAAACATGTTTATGTCATGTATGCCTTGTTCACATCGAGTTAGTTTAAATGTTCGCTTGAATGATACTTGATTGCTGGAGTAAAATGTAGCATGTAACCTTTTAATTAACAAAAACATGAACTATAGATGTAGAAATATTTTATGAACATGCTCTGTAACAATAGGTCAAAGGATACTTTTTTTTATATAAAAACTCGCTCTTTTACAATAGGTTATGAGGACTGTAATTGTTTTATCAACATTCTCTGAAACAATAAGTCGGAGAGCGTTAATGTTTTATGAAAGCATGTTCTGTAACAATAGGTTATGAGGAATTTCAATGTTTCATCGGTAAGTTATGTAACAATAGGTCATCAGGATGCTAAATGTTTTATGAACACGATGTGTTACAAAAGGTCCGAGAGTACAAAATGTTTCATGAACATGTTGTGTTACAACAGGTTATCAGGACACTAAATGTTTTATTAACATGTTGTGTTACAATAGATTCGATAGCACTAAATGTTTAATGAACAGATGGTTTTACAATAGTACGGTTTACAATATGTGAAATTATTTGAGGATGGAATTGGTCGGTAAGCATTCCATTAAAAATTAAATTTATTGTCAAATAAATATAAAATCATAGAAAGGTGCACAAATATTTCCAAATTATGTTTCTACCTAACAATATCTAACTAGAATTCAGTCTTACTTGGCTTAATGTCTCAATGTTGCAGTCTTAATGTGGCTTTTATTGACATCTGACCTTTATTCGGAGGTCAGTTTGTTCTAAATAATCCATGACAGTTTTTCAAGGAATGTACTTTATTCATAGAGTGACCTTTATTCGGAGGTGGTCGCAAACACAGGTTTGATTGTACGTAATGTTACTGCAATTAGATTTTATTATATATCATGTGATATATTTCCCAATTATTTTCAGTATTCATACAGGAAATTGCAAACTTCTCTGACGTACCTAGTTCTAAGTTGCTTTTTCAAATTGATACAACTTTTGAAAGCTTTGAAATTCCACGTTTAAAAAGAATTATAGTATACACGTAAGTACATTTTGTACGATTTTATCGTGATACATCAAAATATGTGAATATGTACATATTGACTCAAAATACAACCTGCCAAATCAGACTGATAACGTAATCAATAGTGTTTGTAGAATTGTATTTCTGTATTCATCTATAACCTAGGAAACGGCCGACTGTAGACTGGGGAACAAACCAATGAAGTGTGTGTGTGTGTTCCCTGATGGAACAATATCCATAATGAAGTATTGAGACTTCTTATCTTTCAGAAAACATTATGAAACTAACACAGATTCTACAATTATGGCAGGATAATCTCTCCTAGAATCTATCAATGCTAACGATGAAATTTTAAGTGCTTCAGCGAAGTAGACTGGAGCATGCCATTGGAGATTTACATTCCAATGAGTTTTTTTTTGCGCAATAGCACACACTTAGCTGTGTAATACCTTTTGTCTTTAATCTACTTGACAGCCACATTTATCTTTTTTGCGTTTTTTTCCACAGAAAGAAAAGATAAAAATTCACGTGATTACATGGTTAGTATCAGTGTTCTAGATAAGTAAGTTGTTACTACTGTGTAACAACATAGAAACGGAATGTAGAATTGACACACATTGCTAATAATAAATAAAGCATAAATTTATATGTAAATCTAATGAAATACATACAAACAATGTACAGTATAACCCCTGAAAACCGGAACACTTCCGGATTGTGCCAAAAAGTGCGGTTTTCTGAAAATTACGTTTTCGGGTAACTATTAATTGTAGAAGAGAAAAAAATGGTACTTGAAGTTTTCCGATTTACAGAGAATTTCTGCTTTATGGGAGTCCGGTTTTAGCGGTTACACTGTACAAGTAATAGGATTAGGCCAGAAATAAATATTCGTGTTTCCGGTTACTCAACCGACCCAATTGTTAGGCGCTGACCTGTTTGTGTCTGCAAATTAAAAAATGCAACCAATCCTAGTATTAGGAAAATATTTAAGTACGAATCATGCCTCAAATGTACAAAAATATGCTTAAGAAAAAAGGAAGACAAGTTTTACGGCCTACTTAGCCTAATTTCTTTGATCAAGCAACCAATACCACGACTACTTTCGTTTGCCTTAATGAAAACAGCGACTTCCAAAGTGTCTACTGTAGTTGTAAAATTCATGATCTCAAGACGATTTCAAGCGATAATTTGTTTGTAAAATAAAAGTGAAAACCATGCAGGAACAAAATGAGCATCCCAGAAGTCTCAATATTTTCATAGAAAACCAAAATCAGGTGTTAATACTTAAGAATGAAGATATCCCCCAGACGACTTGTCGATTGTATACCCCGTAGTATATTTCATCAGTTTTGCAAGCATGTGTTGTTGCATGTTGAAAATATTGAAACTTCCTGAGAAAAGTTGACTAAGTACAAGACTTCCTTGTAGAATAAATATACGGTAAAACCTCACTCAACCCTCACCGCATAATTGAGACCACCTTATTATAACGACCACTTATTTTCGGACTATTTTTCAATCATACTTCTAGATTTCAACTTGATTATAAGGTCACATCAACATTAAGGGTCATTATTTTTGGTTCCAAAGATGGTCTTAATATCGAAGTTTTACTGTACGTTAAGCGTTGGGTTGCTTTGACCTCCCCTCACTTTGTGATACAAGTTTGAATATAAAGTACAGATATGATACAGGCTTGTCAGGTCTGTAACTGTTAATGGTGTAAGTCCCGAGAGCTTCCATCAATGCTCTGAGGACACATTCTGTTCAATTTAAACCATCTATCTCTATATTCTATCATTCTTGCCCCTAAAAAATATCCAGAATAAAAAACATTGACATTATGGAACAAATATTAGCGATATCTAATACCAGTCTAGACCTATGGACGCCGAGCTAATATCACTGGTCATGACTGTGGCAGGAGAAGAAGAGGATAAAATATTGGCGTTATTTGTAATGTCGTCTGCTGTTTGTGGAAATCAAATGTGAGGTGATGGATTTGTTTTGGAAGCACTTACACACGCAGCAGATTGATTCTAATATTCATTTATGGAAATATACCAGAAAATATGAAGATTCCTGGCGCGCTTTTTTATCTCTATCTCAAACAAATTTTATCAAACATCGTACTCTTGTTCCGTTTTAAAGATGGAATTACAGCTTTAAATACCAAACTAAAGTAGTTATTTTTATCAAATTTGTACCGAAATGTCACATAATATTAAAACTATCGACCAATTTCAATGTAAAATTAAATTTATCGAAAATAATTGGTATAACGTATTTTAAAGTCATGTTTCTAGTCAATAATGATCAAGTACCCTGGAAAAAAGATAAAAAAATCGGTAATTTATCATATTTATGCATTTTGGATTCTTCTACATGAAAAAGGAATTATGAGTGGATCCCAGACGACGGTCTGATATGAGGCGCATTATATCAAGAATAATAAATCTAAAACCAGAAATTAATTTTGCTTAATAAGCACAACTCATTTTAAAACGGAACAGCAATTGATATGACAAAATTATCTCAGAATATAACATTCTCTGAATTTATTCATATCTTTCTTATTTTAAACACACAACAACAACAACAACAACAACAACAACAAAACGCGTAGATTTAAAGCAACCAATTCCGTAAGCTATTAAGTAAATTATGCATTCATAAATTATGTAACTAATTTAAGGGAACGTTGTGGTAATTGATGTAATGAATCATTCCGTGAATTCATGCGTGACGTAATATGGTTCTAGGTGTTTGTGACTATTTTGATAGCATTTATGTTCATTAGAGTTTTTATGAACCGCAAAGTGTCACAATTACTGGTCAAATCCTGATATATTGATCAAATCATACAGAAACAATAAATTGCCAATTGATCTGGTCTATATGTACAGTCAATCCTGTGAATGAAGGCTGCTCTTGGGAGAGACAAAATGTAGCCTTTATTGACAGATGACCTTTATTCGGGGGTCAGTTTTTTTTCTAAATAATCAGTGACGGTTTTTCAAAGAATGGCCTATATTCACAGGGTTGTCTTTATTCAGAGATGCTTGCAAACACAGGTTTGACTGTATACTGATATCTTTAGCATAACAATCCACATAGCAATCACCCAGACTTACTGGTGTCAATCATTTTTCCTAATCCTAAAGTAGTTTTCCAATATGTGTTTCGCTATAATATATCATTGTGTCATTAAATAGTTATGATAATTCTAATAATTATCATTTTGTACAGTATGAGGCCGTGATATTTGATGCTACGAAGTTCGCACGCTTTCTCTACACAATATGTAGTGCAAGTAATCTGTGTCATGAACACCAGAACTTTGTTTGTTGCGTAAGAATTTGAAATTTGTACCAATGATATTTGAATTTGAATTATGATTATGTTTCACAGTAGAACACGGTTATAGAGAATTCCAAAGAACCCGAAAAAATTATCAATATTTATTTACGAACCTTGTATCACATCGTATCTGGTCAGTAAGAAGCCATGTAAGTAATATGTTCTATGACTGTATAATGTTTGTATTGATCTGCTTTTCCTGCTTTTTATCATGAAGTTAGTTAATAAGGTTTATGGGAACCAGCTCAGTGGAACAATTCTATAAAACTGGTTCCCGTTATATCTTAAAATGCCGAGATCCTTTTACTTAGGCATTTCGCATGCATAGACCGGGTGCCAGTGTATCAATATAAAAGAAACCGGAGCTGAAAATGAATTAAGTTTTATTCATTATGATGTAGTAATCGTTCCATTTCAGAATGTTGAGTGAATTATGTGACACAAAAGTAAAATTAATTATGACAGAATTTCATCAGGTTAACAACGAGAACTTTATGTAATTATCGTGAATTACCAAGATATATTTTGATGATATTATTATACAATTCATTTATCATCTTAATGGGACAAAACACCAACAGTTTGAAAAATAAACCGTATTTTCACTACTTTGACAAACGAGAGCTGAGATCATGAACTAAATACGACATGATACAACTACAATGTATTTATTTTACTTTGATATCATATTTATTTACAGTGTCACAAAAAATGTTAAGATTTTTTTTATTTTATGTCCATGAATGTAACTGTGGTCCTCGTAATATGTAAGTTATTTACACCAGCTGGGATAGGCCTCTAAAATGGTGCAGTGCAGCAGACGACGTTAATTTATTCATTCGCGCAAATAGAACTATTTTTTTTTTCAGACGTATTTTCTCCGTTGTAAAGTTTCATCAAGTGCAAAATCTTACCGTTTCTTCACCAATCGGCGTATGTTTGAGCTGGTTATTCAAGAAGGTATATTGAAATCATGGCACATTGAAATCATTAAAAATTGAAAGGCTTCCTAAGGCAATACTTAATTTCAGTAATAAATGTATCTAAAAAATACACGGTTCAGCTTCAACGAATTTAAAGAAATTCACAAACCTCCCTTCCATGATACAAAAACAAGTGTTCAACAACTTACAAGAACAGTAGGTACTATATACTGAACAGAAGGTCTATAAAACATGCATAAAATGTTTTGTGATGTATGTTAAGTAGATAAAACTATCAGGAGTATTTTAACCATATCTCTTACTTGTCGGAGTCAATTTCCTTTAAAATTCAGAAAAGATAACATAAGCCCCCTCTCGCCGAAATATTGTGATTTACCGACATACATGTGTTCTACACACGGTGTGAATATTTGTATATAATACTTGTTTTATAATTGTTTGAGAAACTAAGATCTTAATTTACGGCTGAATTATTTGAAAATGTTTCGCAAGTTTCAGAACATTTAAGAACGTCATCAAACTGACGTCTTTCGCTTGCATGTTTTGTTCATTAATAAATTCAAGATTTTTTGTAGTTTGTACATTTTACTGTTAAAGTTTCTGAAATCTAGGGAGGCAGGCTTAAATTGTTTGGATTTACCATTTCTCACGAACTTGGTTATTGTGTCGTAAAATGCGCGCTCGCAAACAACCGGGAACAGCTAATATACGTCTGATCCGCACCAGTCGGTTTTTTCAATTCGGTGATTAAACGTCGGTAAACGGTGACATAATAAACACGGGACAACTCGGAGGAAACTCGATGTATACAGAGCCATAATTAGCTGTCTTCAATTTCAAATTATTTAACTATTTATATTGAAATCTTATATTAAGAGTTACATGTATTTTGATTTTGTAAAGTCTACACCCGTGGAAATAAAAAAGTACCGAAATAATTAATGTTCAGATGTTCACTAATTTCTCATAGACTTCACTTTTAATTAGAGCTTCAACCACATTTGTTTGGGGAAAATATCTCTCAGAAAAATAAAATCCGCTAGATATTGGTAATGCAATTCAAAATTTGATCAATTTTCGTCAGTTTATACATGTACATTAATCAAGCGTTTTCGAATTAGAATTACATTTTTAATGCGGACCCATGGAATAATGAAGGAGCATTCTTACTGCACCGTAAGATATTAAAACTTCATCACATTTAACTACATTATTCTAATCCACCCCTATGCTTATCACCGTGGTTAGGGGTTCTTACACTACGATTATTAATTCGATGTTGAATTGAAGGATATTTGACACTAGTAATACAAAATGTCTAAATAGATTAGTTTAAACATACCAGTGGGATTAGTTGATGACCATTTAACAGTAAAACTGGACAAAAAATAATCATGTTTACAGTAGCTTGACAAATAAACGGCGTATTTTGCTCGCAAAGCTTTACCATTCTAATTTTTTTTCTGAACATATATTTCGTACTTTCTACTTTGAAGGTACGATTCCCCCCCCGAAATAGTTCCGTACATTGGATTTTACGGTTAAGAACTTTAGGGTCCGCGCTAAAAAGAGAGTTGGTCTGTTATCCGTAACCAAGACTACTTTTCCAGCCTTCTGTACTAAAGTTATCATTCGAATGCATTCCTCTATATGAAGCTTAAACATAAGTAACAGTATTTCATTATAGAAAAAAATATTCTCACTTAATTTTCAACAACGGATGCCATATAAACAACGTATGACACTTCTTTGATAATGGATAACAAAATATAAACACTGCGTAAAATGAACAATTAAGAAAAGAAGCAAGAAAACGAGAAAACATGCGTGTCTCTACTTCTGATATATAGTCATTGATAAAAGTATCCAATATCTAAGAAGATAGAACTACTACAGAAAAAAATAGGAACATGTCCTTTCAATTACAGATTTTTAGTAAAATATGTATAAATAGCGGCTCATAAATGAGTATAGTGGATTGCATAAAGTAATAAAGACATAATAAATATTCTTGAAAATGTACGAACCATAGAACAAACTATTCCATATATTTGTGATAGAACAGATCCGCTCTCTGTTTTATAGAATAACATACAATTTTAGTTAATGGCTTCAAGCGAATATATCCGTACTGTGTGCGTCGTTGTTAGTGTTATTTTTTCATACCATACAGACGTTACAGAGTTTGAAGCAGATATCATCATAGATAGGCACCACCATTGTGGTTTCTGTTTTTATATTTGTTCAGTGAATATAGGAAAAATGACAAAAATGCCATTGAATGATATAGTGCAGTCTATGATCGCCCGCAGATACCTTTCCAGGTCGCGTGATTAACCACTTATTTGACTTGGCTCATCATTAAAGTATTCAGAATTGTACAAACGGGTTCATTGTGTGTTAAATCGGGCGTACATCTTACGCAATGTGCTAAAAGTGCTGGCGATAATTCTGGTTTGAACCCGCTTCATTGTATTCATTGTACCGTATCAAAGAAATGTCATAAACACTACTTAACACTTTTTTTCTTTTTTATCAACTTTTATGAAATTGTATTAAAATGACACGATATTTCGAACTAGATCTTGAATGAATTCTATAATTCGGGATAATGAATGTCAAGTATTGTTCTCTAAAGCAGATACCTTCGACAACATACTTGGCTAGCATAGCATAGCATAGCATAGTATAGCATAGCATTGCACGACATGTATCCTAATATATAACAAAAACGTATGAACAGAATACAAAATGACCACTTTCTTTAAACCCAAAATCAAGCGACATTGACAATGCCTGTATAATGACAAATACCGGGTAAAACTTACTAAACTACATAGTACGGACATTAAATACCTCAGGTAAGTAAACAAGCTGTCAGACTTTTAACAATCAGAATCGACCCCGTTATAAGCAACCATGGATACAAATAATTATGTTCTCACTTGAACCAAATGATGTGTTTTAAGTTTAGAAAATCGTCCATATATCTCACACTTCAACTGCAACGCAATCTGTGCCTTCGATCTTGTATACAATGGGGAAGATGATAAGATATCTATAATTTGGCAACACGAATCCACCTTACTCTTTGATAGACTGCTTTATCGTTTTAGCGTAATATTTGATATGGTTCAACAATAGTATGCGGATTAAACGCAGACCTGGTATTTCTGCGATCATTATTAATTCATAAAACAAACCCGGAAATTGATCATCCTATAAAATGAATAACCCGTTCTATGAATTGTTGAGAATATTGTAATAATTACATGTTAGCTATTAAGTGAGAGACGTTCGTACAACATCATGCTATTATTCGGCTGTAAAACACATGAACTCAACCTATTTTGACGTTTTATTATTTAAACCTACCACAAAATGAAAAACTTCCCTCTGTGTGTCTATCAAGTACATGTAATTCATCAGTTTCATGCTTGTACTTTTAAATAGTTTATTAGTGACTTTAGCATCATTAAGAATGATGCTTAAAACCGCCGGGATAGTGGTACATTATCATAAAATGTTTGAGAGCATGAAGAAAATTGCTGGTAGAGAAATTACCGTGTAATGTTGTTCGTTAACTGGGAAATTTTAATAGTGATTATTCTATAAATTGTTTATTGCTTCAGGATTTAAAATGAATGACAATTATTTGTATATTCTTTAAGTAGAAAATTACAAAACAGACAAATTAATACCCGAAAATGCAAAAAGTATCTGTTTTATTTGAATATTATCATAAAATTCAATGTTGATTTTTAAAAAGCTATAAATGAAACGTTTCGTTTATTTACTTATGTCAGCATCTCAGAAGCCTTTTTACAAAAACAATCAATTATGACAGGAGCAGCTATATCCGTTCTGTCTAAGTAGAAACATCTTGTCTACACATGTGTTTTCTTATCTGCTGAAAATGCTCTAGGTGTTAAATGATTTAGATTTGTTTTGTCTATGACGCTAGAATAAACAGCAAACAAGTCTTTAATTATATTATTTATTTCAACACCAGGTATGTTAATTATCTTTTAAGACACACTAATTAATTATTGTGAGTACATAAAAGTAGACAAAACGTTCAATCAGGATGCAAGCTCTCAAATATCACGTTCAAAATAAAAAAATGTGTACTGAATCCTGACTAAGACTATAACTATGTAATGCACCGTAATTATAGTCGTGCACCACATTATAAATATAGTTGTGTATCGCAACATAAAATAGTTGTGTACTGTAACATAAATATAGTCGTGTACTGTATCATAAATATAGTCGTGTACTGTATCATAAATATAGTTGTGTACTGTATCATAAATATTGTCGTGTACTGTGTCATAATTATGTTCGTGTACTGTGTTATTAATATTGTTGTGTACTGTATCATAAACATAGTCGTGCACACCGAAGAGGTTGATTACATTGCTTTGAATCGCATTTGTTCAAACCTCGCCTATTCTATTTTCGTGCCCTAGATAGCATGTGATAACAAGAAAAACCTGACTGAGTAGAAGGAACCATGTCATTATTATTCTAACATAATTAACTGGAGCTACATGCATAGTATAAATGTACTTACATATACATGTTTCACGGAGATAAGATGCTTTTTTCATTGTTTTGACATACAGAAGAAAATTTATTAAAAACTGTTATACATTGGGTTTACACAATGGATCACATTGTGCCTTTGAGCTACATCACGTAAAAGAGTAACATTTTATACGAAGTATTATCATACAAATGTATCTAAAAGTAACTTGGAAAAAAAACAAGGAAGCATAAATGTGAATGTATTAGATGCATTAAAACCTCACCCGAAGATATACCTTAACATTAGCTTATATCATAATGTATTTTCTTATTTAATTTATTGATAAACAACAGCTGTATATCAGTATCATTTATATGGCATTTTATATTATATCGCAATATTCATAGATAAATGAGCATTATTAAACAGTAAACAGGTGAGAAACTTACGCAGAAACACATAACGTTTATATTCTTAAGTATTATGACTTAATAGATCTGTAATTACATCTTACTGATGCATATTGCATTTCATGGATACAGAAAATCATTTGTTTCGCAGAATTTTATCTCCAATTGCATTCGAATGTCTGCCTATAAATGTAGTTTTATATCCTTAAAAGCCCTTAAACGATATTATTATTATTATTATGTGAGATTAATGTGTTTGTAATGAAGAGGTTGAGCTTCGTCTGATCACATTAAATGCACGCAATTAAGGAAAACAAAGAAGTTTGTGATACTACATCAAAAGATTATTTGTATTGAGAAAGTTTCACATATATGTTTAAAGTCAAACGGAACAAATTTATAGCAATGTGAGGGATATTTTCTATTACATACAGCAAACAAAATACAAAGGTACAAAATGCATTTTGGCGTACAATACGTTATCCATAACGCATTTATGTTTGAATATAGACATTTGTTTTACACGGGATAAAGCCGGATTACCGGCTTTTAGTGGGTTTTTGTTCATTCGTTACACCAAAATGAACTGTATGAATATATAAGTGTTTAAACGTCTTAGAATTTCACACTGAAGTGCTGCTAATGTGATTTTACACCTTTCAGATCTATCTATACAGTGGTAAAACTCCAATAGAATTAGAAAGTTTAGATTTTGGCAACATGTACTGTAAAGATACAGCTGAAAAGTTACAGGTATCATGCTGGATATTTGCTTATCAACATTGTAATGAAATTCACAGTTTCGTTTGAGCTTATAAAGACTCTACAAGAACTCTATCTACGTCAGTTCATTCATACATTTTGATAAGGGGCGATAATGTAGTAAGCGCTTTCCAAAAGCATGTATTTATATATAATTGGTCGTCAGCAGTTTTTTGTTCACAGAATTATTCCTTAGAAAACAAAAAGAATTTTTCAATGTAATGACGCCGTGTGTTTCAGGAAGCAAGATGTACAGTCAAACCTGAGCTTGCGGCCACCTCCGAATAAAGACTACCATGTGAATAAGGGTCATTCTTTAAAAAAAGTCAATGTATTAAACTATGCTTTATAAACCTAAGTATGCTTATGAGGCAAACGGTTAAACTAAGCTGACTCGCGGACGTTGTATACCTTTTTCATTCTCTTATTTTTTTATTCTTCTCGTCTCTGTGTTAGAAGATTCCTTGAAACATTCTCGACATAGCGCAACAAAATCATGAAACCATTTTTTTTTTACATTTTTCCATCATTCTCGAATGTTATCCTATCATATTACCCATTTAAAGTCTAGATAAAGTTTATGACTAAACTAAACTAGTTTGCACAAGTACATATAGGAAAATAAGGTTCGTTCTTGTTTGAAGCTATACGCAGGTGTGAGTGGAGGTTAATTAACTATGCCGCCAAATACCTCACATGTTAATTGTATAACCAAAATATGCTTTATTCGGTACTCACATTGAGTGGCAGACATCTGTGAATTCATTCAAGAGGTCATTTACTAATGAATTACATAATATCTTAGCCCTAGTGCTTCACAAATTAGCTATTGTTTCAATGGGAGCACTTGTGTTTTTACAATTAGCAATTTTCAGCTAGAAACAATAATTTACCGGAACATAGATTCTCAGACGTTCTTGCATAGTTTGCATCTTGAGTTTAAAACTCAAAGACATATTTTTATTACATGACTAATCACAAACAGATGTGTACCATTTAACATTATCGTATACATGCATGACATTGTATTTAGTTCAATGCGTAGAATTGTAATTAATATACAAATAGCTGTGCAAGCGGGATTGAATTTTTAATGACATACGCTCAAACCACGATATTAAGACCACTTTTGCAATAAAAAATGAATGGTTTTAATATCGAGGTGGTTTCACTCTCAATGTAAAATGTAGAGGAATAATGAAAACAGGTTCGAAAATAAGTGGTGAGTCATATAATAGTCTGTAGTCCAGTGGAGTTTGCTAAATAAGGTTTCACTGTACTAGTGTTTTAGAAAAATATTTCATCCTGATCTACGTGTATTTAAATATATTATTAGATCCTTACACAGCGACCACCTGGCTAATTTCTTGTAACAACCACTTCATTTCCGAACATTGTCATTACTTCCTCTATTTTTTCAACTTTATAATGAGACTACCTCAATATTTTTGTTCTAAAGTTGGTTTTAATAGAGAGGTTGTACTGTACACATATTTTTTATACATCTACAGGTGTTAAAACTTAGACTAAAATGTGAAATGCTATAGAACTAACTGGCTCAGTAATTCAATAATTGCATATAAAAATGATTATGTGAAAACTTCATTTCTCATGAATCTATAGTTTCCGTAGTTTACAGAATCTTTCACCTGTCTCTGTGGGCTGATTTATTCAACAAACTACTGACATACAGATGGTTAGAACGAGGCCATAAACAATTCAATTTACAAGTGTAAAAATGAAATCAAGTTTTGTTTTGAGATTATGAACTTTAACCAATCAAATTTTTGAGCCAAAATTGAAAGAAATTTACTGGCATATAATTAAGAGAGAAGTCATAAACA
This sequence comes from Lutraria rhynchaena, assembly GCA_008271625.1. Classification (NCBI taxonomy): domain Eukaryota; kingdom Metazoa; phylum Mollusca; class Bivalvia; order Venerida; family Mactridae; genus Lutraria; species Lutraria rhynchaena. The sequence continues at coordinate 2,075,462 of VIBL01000039.1, forward strand.
ACAATGAGTAATGATATAAATAATAAAAACAATGAGAATAAAAAGAATAAATCAAACTCTGATTATTTCTTCGACATGTTGGTGTTGTCGCTAATGGAACTAACTGAACAGAATTCATATTCTAAGTAAGTATTTTAGTGTGACAATGATTGTGAAGGAGATGATGATGTTGATGATGATTATGGTGGTGGTGGTAAAGACGGGAATGTTAATGATGGTGGTGGTAACGTTCATGATAATGATGATGATGATGTTGATGATCATGGTGGAGATGGTTGCGATGAAGATGGAGATAGCGATGACGATGATAATGATGTTAGTGATGATAATGACGACGATGTTCATAATGACAATGTTGGTGGCGATGCTGATAACGATGATGATGACGATGGCGATGATAATGATTATGATAAGTAGATATAATTGTTAAGTATGCAAAACTGTTTGTGACGACGTACTCTCAAAAGCAATTTGACCAAAAAATAACATATTACGGCTAATTACTTTCGTAACGCGCACACCTACGATTTATCGGCGTACCTCTCCCATGCAGTTAGTATAAAAATGATAGTGGATATCTCCTGTATCAATAAATCACACCAAAGACAGGTGTATTTTGTGTATCCCTAATTATAAGATACAGACAATACATCTATTTATTTTACAAGTTTGATAAGAAACGACAGAGCAATAACTTTATACATAATTATTGTCTTTTTTCACGAAAAAGTAATTCATTTACAAAATTTTAATGTCTTGATTCATTGTCATACCACAAACCATATTATATTCCACCTATTTTTTGCATTATCGTACAAGTCTTTAACGCACTCGCATTATTTTACTGCGCTTTCCTTCATACGCTTCACTAGCATAATTATTGCCTAACAACAAATATCTTATCTTCAAATGATTTTTTCACTTCTAAAATAAACACCTTATCTATTAAATGCGTAACTACAAACGCCTAATCTATAAAAGTCGTTTTCTCACGCCCCGTATTCAAAATGCCTTTCCGCGCATCATGTGCAATATTGGATCAGTTATATATGTAATCTTACCGCTACATTTGTGGTCTTACAACTACATTTGTGGTCTTACTACTATATTTGTGATCTTACAATTATATATGTGATCTTATATGTGATGTTATAACTATATGTGTTATCTTACAACTATTGTATAATTATAGTCTAAAAACTGTATTGGTATCACATTAGAATGATTATTTGTTAGATCCTATCATTGTTTCCAGACGAGTGAACAAATTTTATACAAATAGAAAAGTATTTTATAATAATCATCATTATGTGTTTAACATCTTATCGGGTCCATTTTGTTTCGTTGTACATTTTAGACATGAAACAATACATTAACATACTGAAGTTTTACAGATGTAATTTAATCGTTTTAAATATGTCTTTTATCTTAGCGTCTGTATTCTACCAACCACAGTATCAGATTGCGTTTCATTGCACAATAGATATACTGTGATAAATACACTGATAAGAATGCATGTAGTATTCTTGTATAACATTTTCAGTACATCCATTGATTATCTTTTAACATTAAAATTTACAATAAGTCATATACCTTCTTTAACAAATGGAGTTCGGTGACTTCTCGTTAGTTAATTCATGTGACTCTTTAAAGACATATCAGAAATAACTAACCGCAGCGTAATATGACCATAAAGTTTGTGCTAATCATTTCTCATGTTTCGGGTAGTCGCCCGATAGCGCCCGTACTTCGGACTGAATTTTTTTATTTAACCATTTTATGACACCTAATTCGACGTTAAGTAATTTTAAAATGTGTACATGGATATCAGTGTTCATGGCTCATTTATACCATGCGTTCGTGGTTTTTTTTAAAACAAATTCGATACATGTAGACACGGGACGTCAAGATTTACGATAAAATAAATACAGATTTTAAATGCGTGAAATATATATATATATATATATAAGTTGCCCAAAACTTAGGAAAACATTATTTCATGATTTCACAGTCATTATATACAATATAACTAATGATAAACTACGGTTAAGTATTTCCATGATGATCGTCTCTGTGAGATTAGAATTGCGGCGCTAATCAGAGGTGGTCCTCGCATTTAGATAATGAAATAAACAGCAAATGTTTGCACTCAAAATGAAAGTACTGATCTTTAAAAAAAGGTAATCTTTGTTCATAAATAGTCCTTAGATCAATATTGAATGCGCATAATTATGTATAATGTATAAGTTTGCATACATTTCATGATTATATGTAAATATTTCCGTTATGAAATTTTATCGTAAAAAATGTCGAAGAATGAGATTACAGAGCCCAATTTTAGAATCAGGTTTAGAATTCCAACTTGTCATTGGTCTGTATTAAAAAATGTCCGACGAATCAACCAATCAAATGATCGCGTTTTGAGATATATCACCAAGTTGTATCTTAACCTTTAAGCAGCTTCAGACCCAAATTCACATAAATACAATAAAAAATCAATGCATCAATTGTTTGGAATAACATACTATACATTTAAAAGCAAAACACATGCATTTCTACTCAAAAACAGAAGCTGTTCCGCAAAGGTATCAGAAAAAAAGATGATTTATCGATGAACACTTTATAACCTACCTTTAGTTCGTCTAATCCCACACAGCATTATTGACTAATAATATAAAACACTGGTTTCATTGTGTAGCTAAAACGTGCGCGATAAAGGTAGTTATTTAAGGCCGGTGTGATGGGACTCCTAGATTGTCCCTATTACACAACTCATTGTTCTCCTACGGTAGTATCCGAATTATATCCGAAAAATTATCGCTCACAAATCAATTATGCAGTTTTAACTAATTGACGAAGACAATAGAAATGTCGTGCATTATACACCAGTAATTATTTAACAATGTACAGTGGCAAAAAGATCTGATATGAATAACGAGGATATTCCGCAGCAGTATATTTTTTAAACTAAGAGTGTAATTTCGCAAAAATCACTGTGTAGGTTTTTTTATTCACTCTTTAATCTAAAATATTTTGAGCACCTGTTGATTTTTTCACTCGATGTTAAATTCTCCAACTTGCCGACACAATATGTACGCTGGGCCATTTTCATTACCCCAGGCTATGAGAGGATAAAAGGACGGACGAGTTAAAACGATACATCGACGGTAAAATATGTTTAGATATGAAGTCTGATAAAAATATCCCTGAATTAATTTTCATTTTATTGTGAAAAAAATGGTGTACGTATCATTGAGATAAAATAACAGATACTAGACACAAAAAGTAAGATCATTCTATGTATCCAATTTCATACTAAACCTGGACTCGAGATCGGAATTAAATCAAAAATTGCATTCCTCAAGAGTTTTCACAAAAACTACATTATCGACTGTGTGTGGAATGTTTGTTTCTGTATACGTTGACATTAACAGTTTTGTGTTAGTATGTAAAATATGAATAGTTAGCGATAGTAACAATGTATAAAATCAAATCAGTAACTTATAAGTGATAAAAAACACAGAAATATCATAGCGCAGTACAATTATAAACGGGCGATACATACATGATACTTTGATTTACTGATGATGTTTTGGCTCGTAATAACATGATAAACATATGACACATATTATAATGCCCTTATAAACATATGATATATATTGTAATATCATGACAAATTTTTGATACATATTGTAATATCATGTTGAACCGGTAATTAACAAAAGTAACATTTTGGGACTTCTTGATTATCTGAAATTATTCTCAAATATAACAAAAATTAATTTATCGATCTGTTCCAGAGATCATGTACACGAGTACCAAATTTTACGTATTAAGTTGTAAAAGTTGTGGTGAATTCACGATCTTTATATGACTCGTAATCTCATTATCCAAGAAAGATAATCTAAATTTGTAAACAAAACACTGTGAGAGAGTTATCTCATCTTAGCCTAAGTACTTCCATGGTATGAATATTTGTTTGTTTGTAAATAGTTTTACAAGTAGACAGACGCAACACAATCCGATGTAAAAGACAGTTAGGGATCGCGTCAAAGCTGTTTCGGCTAGCTTGGACTGCTTGCTTATTGCATTGGTATTAATGGTCAGATTAATTGATAGTTTGATGCCCACACATCAAAAACTGAAGTAAACGTCAGTTTGTTAAATAAAAAATATTCAGTTATCAAGTGCCACCCTTTAAAGATGTTTGTTTTCAGTTCCATGACGGACTCGTTCAAAAATCCCCCCATTTTGACCCCAAAAAAGTAGTTTTTCCTTTATTCCAGTTTTTTGCTTTCAGTACAAACATTATACGTTTAAAATATATTTAGAAAAACGCTTCCCTTCCTACCCACCGTTATAACGAAAACAAACTTTGATTAAGGGTGGCCTAATTGTCACAATAAACCGGGAACTTACCGATGAAATAAATAACCCAACATTTTTTAAAAATTTATTCAAACCATTTCAATCCAAAATTTGACATAGACACAGAATACATACATACATAATATTGTGGTAAAATATTTATTTTTTATTACAGTAGTATTTTCTGGCAACAGGGTAACATGTACACCTTAGTCGTGTTGTATGACACGTAACGAAAGAATATCACAAATAACAATCAATCTTGGAATGAATTCGCGTTGTTTGAAGTTTTTTCGAATGACCATTTCAAGTACGCAGCTAATTTAAGAGCCAAATCGACTAATGGGTTGTGGATGACTGTGACGTCATGAAGACACGTGACGTCATGAAGATATTAGTACCCGTATGAATAATGGGTTGTCACAAGATTGCCAGTGGCAGCTAATATGATCATAATTAAGATGAACAAACATCCAACTGCAATACCAGCAATAGACACATTCTTCGCATTCTTAGAAGCTCTATCTGCTCCAGCCAAGTCACCACTAGATATCAGGTTATTCGTCTGAAATGAAATCATAGCAGCAAGTTAGAACAATGAAAAATTGACACCAAACTCATACGTGAATCAGTTTGAATACATATGTTCTAGTCCATAGGTACTCGGTGTCCGTGATTTTTATACCCGCACAGACGTTATTTTTTATCTAAACTCATCAAACTACTAAATTCTGTCCAAAAAATCTTCATGTCGCTGTGAATACCAGCATCGAATAAAATCAGAATCAATGCGTTACTTAGCTTGTGAGAGAGAATCAATCATACTCCATCAATGCGTCATTACAAATAGACGTAAGTAAGCGAAGGCTTCCGATTGACATTTCACTTAAAAAAAGCCGAGAAGTTCCGAAAGAAGTCACATGCATTCGGCTCACCCCAACCGACTACGTCTGGATGTAAACTGGTTCCCGTTGACTCTGTTGTACAGAGACCTTTGGTGCACTGCAACATGGAACGAGGACCAGTTCAGTCTAGATGGAGGTACGGAATCGACCGGGATGTTCCAAATGAAGTCTTGTGATATTTGGTTTAAACTTTATTTGAATTTATAATTACATATAAGCACACATACATACACATACAGGCATGTATTATGTTACTTACAAAATTAAGATGCTATGGGTTGGAAAAAAAACATGACTTATATAAATTCCATACGAATTTATATAACTCGTGATATTTCTAACAGTTCCCTACCATGTAAACTGGTCCCCGTTTCATGCTACAGTGTACAACGTTCCTGTACAACCAGAGTCAACGGGAACCAGTTTACCTACCATACTCACCTGCATGGAGTAGTAAATAGCCAGAAGTCCGGTCGGCCAGAAACAGAACAGGCATGAAAATATTGACAGACCGAAGTAATTCGGAGGAGGATTTGACACGACTGTAGTAGTAGCTATCGGTTGGGTGACAATCTAAACAATAAATTGTAATAATTAGTGGAAGTAATTGCAGCTACATAAATGATTTAATTGCTTGAAGTGCTTACATGGAGCGCGTGACAAAATTGATCGTAAGTGATTTTATATGACGTTGTATATGTCGTAAAAGTGGTTGCCACAAACGCGTGTTTCTATCAAGTGCAGGAAGTTTCGGAAATGTTTTCTTTATCAGCATCATGAGACGGATATTGTTTTACGTAGAAAATCGTTAGTTGATGTATTTATTTATGTTCAGACATATTTTATAAATCCTACTGAAGAATAAATGTTAAGGTAAATAAGGTTGAATATATGTCATTTGTGTCTAGATGATTTTAATATACACGTACATGTATTTTGTTACCCTGAAATTTATGATTTTAAACTTTATCTAGTGAATTTTGTGTTATTAATTCCAATGAAAAATAACCTTATTGACTCAAACATAGGAATAGCAATTTGGAAACATAGATCTTTTGAATTCAATCATTATTATTAAGAATCTTGAAACTACAGATTTGAAATGCTCCAATACTAAAAACTAAAAACATACTGAAGACCTTAAAAGATGTTGAAAAGGTTTGATTTTTAAATCAAACAAGACCGATAAATAATTATGAATGTATTTTATTAGGATAGAAAAATCGTCATGTTTACCGTTACCTTAGGCCCCAACTATTTTCGTGCTTTTGATTTTGCAGTTGGACATTTTAGAATTGGCTCGAAAAATAAGGTCGGAAGGGTAACCATAAACATGACGTAGTCGAATGGTTATGGTCTATGACTAGTATTCACTAGCCCCTTACCTCAGTGAGTTCGAATCTCGCTCGAGACCAGATAAAAATCAGATGTGAGGAAGCTGTCCAGCTAGGTCGGTACGGAAGGTCGATGGTTCCACCCAGGTGTAAGCCTGGGGTCTTCTCTCACCCTTAAAGTCGGAAAAGTCGCCAAATGACCCTGACTATTGGTGCAACATTAAACCCCAGTCAAAAGTACATTTGATATAAAATAGAAAAAAACTATAATTACCACAGTGTTTGGTGGTTGTCCTACGGGCTGCGTAGAATATCCGGGTGGAGGTTCCTGGTTGTAAGCTGAATATAAACAGAATAATGCATATAGAATTGATTTACGTCATTTAGCTTTGAGTGGTTTAGGGAATCGTTTTAATCATGGGTTTACCGACGCGAAAAAGAACTGAATTGAACGTTTGAATTACCCCTTGGAAATTTTAGTTTGAAAATTTTACATTTTATTCAGATATCAATAAACACCAAAATCAATGATGATACATGTAGTATGACAATGGCGATTTGTTGCATAACAATAAAATGTAAGTTAATTATTAACTGTAAATATATCTTAAGCAAATGGTTCTATTAGTAGCAATATATACGGTTACACTGTGGTCTATTAGTAGATATCCACCCCCGTCTCTAGCGGACATACTAGCAGTCTAACCTTGGATCAAGCGTACATGGTCCTAACCTCAGGGTCCAATGTTATAAAACTTGAGTTCGGTCTCCAAGCTTGAATCTCATATTATGCCCTTCCATATTTATAACTTAATTACTAGTATTACTAAACAAAGAAGATTTCAATCCCGTGTGATTCTGGCAGCTAAAATGATCAGAAAATTTATTTAATAATCATATTGCAATATCTTTCAAACCAGAATGCTTCACTTACAAAATTGAGATTTTAGCTCGGAGCCTGCTCTCAAGTTTTATAACCTTGGGGCCAGAGCTGTCGGACATGGTCAAACCTCGGATCTGGCGGATGTGGGTAACTCGAGTAAGAGGGGCAATTTCTCTGTTTGCTGTTTCGACGTATTCAAGTAGTCGCTTTCAACTTTTTGAGAAAATGCTGTCGAAGCTAATAAAATTAATTACTCAATCTATGTAGATGAAAACTCCAATTTAAAACTAAACCAAATATGAATCCGAAGTTATGTTGCATAAAAGAAACTGTAAAATTTAACAAAATATGTTTGCTAAGAATAAGAAAGAAATGATACACACCTTTATTCTCCATATTCTAACGTTTTAAATAAAATCGGCAATTTGACCCCGAAAAAATAGAGAACACTGGACGTTATGACCTGTGATCCTTGCAGATATGTAAATTGTCTGTTGATTTTATCTGGTCGTACACTTATATATAGTGATGTTCATGAACCAGGATGTATCCTGTTATCAAATCTGATGCTTATAAACTGTTAATTACGCTAGACGAGCCATCAGCCTAACTGTTGATCGTTTTCATTTATGTTTACCTAACAGATTACTACGTATAAAGTGTAACTCACTGTAACCATCGACCGCGTTCGAATTAGACTGGGTCCGAGCCAACTCTTGAACTGCGGAGCTGATGCGAGGAATGAAAATAGTTCCATAGTTTGGCCATTAATTTTTACATGTTTAATTGACTGTTTTGCTTAGTTTCTGCTTGTATGGATAAGACTTCTTATATTTGTGTCCAACTCTCTTTTGTGTCTGTCAAGATGTTTTACTGTTTATTGTTAAAACGTCGTTACAGCATCAACGGAAGCAATCTCTATCCAGAGTTGTCGTTCGTTATCTCTCCCATACATCTCTCTGTCAACGTCTCGGCGTTTTACAAGATTCTTGTAAAACAAGAAATACAGCCATAAATAATACAAAATTTACAACTAAGCGAAGCAATTTAATTTGCACAATACATTCGAAACAAAAGATGTTATAATTAATCTGAAAATCAGAGAAATTATTTTATTTATCTCGCGCACTATTTCTCGACCAAGAGTATTTGTTTACTTTTGGTAATTAGGTCATAAAGTTACGCCGCTTAAATGGAAATGAAACACAGAAATCGAAGGTAATCGTGTAAAATTATTACAACAAATGTACAATTAGAGGAACAAAAGTGTGATTCTGTGTATCAGATGGAAATTAAAGGGGACGCGGACAAGTGTTTTTGAACTACTTTCCAGACGTTGACAGAGATGTATGTGAGGATAACGAACGACAACTCTGGATAGAGATTGCAACGGAAGTAGATAATCCTTAGGTAGTCTTAGGTTGGACTGAAGGCAGGATTTGTGATGGAAGCGTTTGTTTGGTACAAAGAAAACTTGCTGGAATTGTTTTAGCTTTTATCCGTTTCAAGAAATCAACTTCATAAAAATAAAATTAATAAACGTATAGTTTATTTGTATTCTTTTGAATTCGGATCAAGAAAAGCATAATAGGAAACGTGACAAAAGCATGTCATTCTTGCCAAATCTTTGAACACATAAAAAGAAATTAAAACTAATAATTACGATATATTGTATTTAACATAATACACTATTATATCAATATTTTATTATACGGCTTTTGGCGAGTCTATGAAATTTGAAACCGAAAATGGAAAATAACAGGAATTCATCGTTCTTAAAAATATGAGAGACATCTTCCTATTGTTATTTACATATTGGTTTATTCTAATCATTATCCACTTGACAACGTAATTATAAATTGCTTACTGTGTTTCTTGAACCAGTTAATAAGATTTAATCTCATCATGTCATTAATTAACATTGCGAGTAAATTGGCTGAGACTTCTCTTAGCATTGTGGCTTTCAAACTTAATCTATATTGCGGTATTACACACATCATCTATAGTGTGAAATTAGTGATGCTGTAGACCCCACTTGGTGATGGAGTGATACATCATCATAGGGTGTGCCGGATGTTCGTGCATTTAGCTTCATTCAGATAAAATGCTGAAAAACAATGCACTTAGTTAAGGCCATCCTTAAAAATGTCGGCTTGCGGTGACGCGGTCCAAACTTAACAGTGAGTATGTAAGTAGACTTAGTGTATTTTTTGTTTAGTTAACATTATAGTCTAGTGCTAAAACAAAACAAAACTTGAAGAATGAACAAAAAACGTTTTTGAGGGGTCGGTGGGTATTTGAATGAGCATGGTCGTATAAATGCAAACCAACATTTTTAAGGGTGGCCTTATATAATCATATATAATTTTGAGGCTTGCGATGATGTAAAAAACTCGTGTCACTCATAATTTTTATCCACAACTTAATTAAAAGGTGCCAAGTGCTGTTTCATTCAATGGATAGACTGTGTGACGTTCACGCGTTCATGGACACCCTACATGAAGTAAGAATATTGATCTTTGTCTAGTAAAAAGAAAACAAATATTAGCTGAACTGATTCACTGATTTAGGGACTTTCAAACTAGTTTCGTCCCAACCACAAAACTGCCACGCATTCAATATGATACGTATGGTCTGTAAGTGGAGATTAAACCAAAATTAGCCTGGATATAAATTGATTTGGATAATTTGACACGTGATATGCTTTTGTCCGCTGGTCGTGGTCAAGTGGTCAATACCGGAAGTCATTTACATCCCTTTTCCGAAGAAATTAATCATTAACTACGTCCAGGACCCATCCTGATGGTATGTATAATATACATGTTGCTCAAAATAAGTGTTTCGTGGAAGTCATTAGTCAAACTTTCAACAATAAATAATAATTTCATAGTTGTGCTCACAATATGGCTACTTGCATAACAAAACTCTCCAGCGAATTTTTTCCTGTCAAACCCGTTATCCCCCTGTAGCTTTGCTGCAGCACGTTCAAAGAAAGTAGCCTTTGTGGTGGTAGAGTTTTGGAGTCCCACATCTTTTTACGATGTTTCTGTTTTGATGTGTTTGTAGGAAGTTTTTGTTTGTAAGGTTATATTTTGGGGACGGTTGGATTTTTTAAAGATGTGTGATGCATGAAATCACAAAGTGTAGTTAACATCATACAGACAAATGGATGAACAGACAAGTCAACCACTGTATGGCCCTGAATCAGTAATGTCATGGGCTTAAAAACAAGTATACTGGCTGTCATAATAAAGTAACCAGTAAGTGATGTTGGCATAAAATAGACAAGGCGCAAGAAATCGAGATAAATTTAATTCTGGAAATAGCTGAAACATTTCATCATATAGTTTATAGTTATCCATAAAACTGCTGTATACCATTAAAATTTCAAGGTCAGTATGTTAGGCCAAAATAGAAGAATTTTTAAGATGGTTACTTTCTTATGACAGCCAGTATACAATATTTCTATAAGACAAGAAAAACAGTCATGTTTACATTTACCCAAGTGACTTTTTTGGAGCTGACCCTAGTTTTCCACAGCAAAGAACGAAAATATTTGGGGACAAATTGAAACTCTTAAGTATGAAAGGTTTGTTTTCTGACCAAACTACCACATTTTTTTAGGGGTAAGTAAGTATAAACTTGATTAATTTTTTCAAGCCTAGAGAAAATACAGAGATTTGTTTTCTTATTTCACACCTTTCTTTTCTAGATACATCATGAAGGTTGTCCATTCCATTCTAACCATGAAATTAACACTGTATCCAATTATTTATTAACAACATACAATAAAATCATTGTTCAATACTTTTATTGAAGTTTTGTAATCATGATTTTACAAAATCAAATACCAGTACATAAATCACAAATTTGTTAACACCAATTCAAGCATAGATTTCAGCCAATATTCAATGTTATGCTAATTAGAATAAAAGTGGCACATTGCTATATTACAAGCTGACAGATTTTTAATAAAAAATCATCAATCAATATTACAGTGAAACCTTACTATGTGACCACCTCAATATTAAGACCACCTCATTACAACAACCACTTGTTTCTAGACCAGTTTTAAATACTTTCTCTCTCTATATATATTCAACTTGATAATCAGACCATCTCAATATTATGACCACCTCATTACAACAACCACTTGTTTCTAGACCAGTTTTAAATACTTTCTCTCTCTATATATATATTCAACTTGATAATCAGACCACCTCAATATTATGACCACCTCATTACAACAACCACTTGTTTCTAGACCAGTTTTAAATACTTTCTCTCTCTATATATATATTCAACTTGATAATCAGACCACCTCAATATTATGACCAATTTCCATGTTCCTAATGGTGGTCTTAATGTTGAAGGTTTGCTGTGCTTGACTTCATTAGTTACATATTGCAGATCTATCATCTAGTGATTTATTGTATCTTTAGGAACTTTGTAATTCACATAAATGCATAGGAAACAACAAAGAACAGCACAAAACTAAAGGAAAAAAATAACATCATTTCAATATTTGAATTAGTTGTACAACATAATCATGTATTTAATAATTTAACATGAGGCTGAATTATGTTTTTTTGGTCATAATTTTAAAATAAATAACAATTCTTCAGTATAAAGTCACTAAATCACTATAGTAACACAAAAGTTTTTATAAAAAAATGGAGCACTTCATAAAACAAGTTTAAACTTCTTTAGAACACATGAGCAAGAACAATCAGAAGTTATACGTTTAAATTTTCACACGGCTGAAGAATTTTCAAGGGAGATAATTACAATATGTAGACACTAAAATCCTTCAATAGTTATACAACTTCAAATAAATTGGTTTGTGATGTTCAATAATTTTGATCATTTCCACCACTTGCATTATTTCATGAAAAAGTCATACATCAAAACATTAAGTCCAAACACAGTATGTCCAATAATTAGTTATAGTAATTTTTCAAATAAACCAAAAAATTGTGACGCTAGTTACACAATTAAATAGAACACTTTCAGAGATCTGCCGTAGTTTCTACAGAAGAATTATAAATATAGACAGTAAAATCCTGTGATAAGATACAAAAAGCCATTCACAATGATAAACTATCATGCTAAGTGCTCGTGTTCAAGTCATACAGATGTTAACGATGCCAATTCCTTCCTTATTTCATCTACCAGATCATCTCTAGATACCTTTCTCTGTAAAATATCACAAATTAAATTCCATTAGGTCCTTTACAAACAAAGTAAAATCAAATATCATATAATAGAAGTGGTCAGTGCTTGAATTTACCTACTTTGTCAAAATGGAAAAATGGAAATAGCCACGTCTTGAATCCCCCCTTCAATTACTCATATGACAATGATATTATATGTTTTTTTCTATACTTTCATAATTCTAATTGAACATTAATAAATACTATATAATTTAACTGGCAAAGAAATACTGACATAAAGTACACTGTGGACATTGAAGTACGCAAAAAACAATCAGATACTTATAACAGCCCAGTTGTCTTTCACTAAATTGTGCTCATACAATGAACATAATCAAACAGTTTTTTTACTTGATTAAGGGTTTAAGGCATTTATGTAATAGTTCGCTAGTCATATGCAGTGGACAGATGACTTATCTACACCCAAAGGTCAAAAAAACATAAAAGCAATCTCAGAGTTCAAATCTCCAATTCCATGCTCAATATAATTAAGTTGAAAAGATATAGCCATATGATTTTTAAAAATATATTCAGGCAAAGTTTGCAGTCAGAATAATGTATTATTAATATCATTTTTTCCTCACAAATGTTTTAGAAGCATTAAAAGAAAAATCAGAGACGGATCTCCAGTTTTACAACATTGAAACCAGGTATTGAGGTTATAAATAAGAGATCAATCTCCCAGCTCAAATCTTATTTTCAGCTATTACAGACCAGTATGTATGTTTGTCATATGTGTATGTAAATATTTTAATCAACAGACTAAGGACTCCTGGGCTATACACACATACTAACATCATTTTGTAAGCAGCAATGTAAGAATTGGACAGACTGAGATGAAGAGGCAAGTCCAAAAATAAGTGAATCACAACATATTTATACAATCACAAAAATGAAAACTACACAAAAATTAAGGCCCTAACCAGTCTACATATGCATACCTCAGCTCTTGTGCTCGTATTTCTCATAGTTACACAGTTGTTCTCAATCTCAGATTGTCCGAGAATAATAGCAATAGGTATACCATTAGTTTCACAATACTGAAACTGATCCAAAGCTTTTGGATTCTTCTTGTAGGACTGTTCAGTCTGAAACATTAACAATGAGAAATTGATACCTCATTTATAACATCATACATGCAATACTGTCTATTGTTTTTTTATCACAGGAAAATGTTAGGGCCTCCATGGTCGAGTGGTTATGGTCTCTGACTTGTAATTAATAGCCCCTCCGAGCTGGAAGTTTGATTACCACCATGACCAAATTTCAAGGAAGGTTGGTAGGTCTACCCAGGTGTAAGTCTGGGATTTTCCTCCACTGTTAAAGCTGGAAAGTTGCCATATAACACTGCTGTTGGTGTAATGTTAAACTCCAGTGAAAACAACAACAAACAACAGGAAAATTTCTAATAAACATTTTGTCATAATCCTTTGTATTAATTCAGTATTCTTCTAATACAACTGTTCAGTCTAGAATATCAACCAGTAAAAAATTAAAACTACAAGAATTGTACTCATTAAATTTCATTAATGTAATACAGTCTATTTGTTTTTAAGTCTTATTTAAATCAATGAACAGGTCACCCTACAATCTTTATTTGTAATTTTGTAACAGAAACACTGGCTTAAACTTGTTCAGCCAAAGTTTTGCATTTCAAATAGATATGAAAACTATATCTTGAAAATAAGAGGACACCAAAAGGGTAATGTAGTGAAATTATTCAAAAATTGTGTCAAAAACAATTAATTTCGTTCATGTACAGTTAATACACCATACTCATGTTTGTCACATATTAAAAAAACATAGTAGTAGGCTGAGCAACTATAAAAAAATTAACAAAAATATTCAGAAATGAACCATCAAAAGGCACAGTCTAAATAGCCTTGGACAGTGAAATATCAAGTTAAAGGGAGGTAACTGGTACAAAACATTATCAATGTTGACAAAATTATGGAAGAGTTCTATAGATGTAACCAGCTCACCTTTATATTGGCATCCCAGAGTTCCTGACACAGTTTTAATCTGTGTTCAACAAGATGTTTTTGAGCAGACACAACATACACTTCCGTCTCAGTCGTTCTTATCTTCTTATTATTTGCCTAACAACAACAAAACAACAACAAAAAAATAAATGGTGACATCATTGAATATCTGCTTGTAAATCTAATTTTTCGTAAAAATAGAGAAGGAAAATAATATTTTTCAGCAAAATAACACAAGATTTTGGGGTCAACTGATTTTAGTATGAGTGGGTCCCATCACTGCAAACCAACAGTTTTTACAGATGGCTAAATTTATAATGCCAAAGAAGAATATAATACCATAGCTCTTTGTTCCATTATTGCAAACACTCTCTCAATACCTATGCTGACACCAACACATGGTACTTTCTTGCCTTTAGCATCAAACATTCCGACTAGACCGTCGTACCTTCCACCACCAGCCACACTACCTACACTGACACTCTCCTCTTCTTGGCCACCACTGGCAGAAGAAGGTTGATGAGCATAACCTGCATGTACAATGTACATTATTAAACCAATGTTTTATCTTAAAATATGTTCAAATAAGGTAAATATTGACAGACATATATTTTAATAGTTACTGGTATATCCTAGTTCAAAATGATGTCCACTAAATTTAATAGTAGTAGCCTAAATGATTAATACAGAAGAATAATATGTTGTGTGATTATTACCGTTGAGAAATATAGTTTACTGTAGAACTATGCTTTCATTTGTTTGTCCTTTCAGCGAGACAAATTCCAGCAAACTTCAGTCCAGATGAACATTGAAATAATTTAACAATTGTTTATTTCAAGAAATTTCACATAAAATCTTAAAAAAAAACATAGAAAAGGTCAGACAGAAATAAAAGACTTCAGTACGGCATTAGGTAAGACACTTTAAAAGAGAGGCTAACTTTAAAACTAACAACCTTGAAGGCATGCTTCATAAATAACACCAGTGTAGTAATCTAATCCTCGAGCTAAACTAAGGTCAAACACAACCTGGAAAATAAATAACAAAATAAATATCAGTGCATAAAACATCAGTTACAGATTTATTCATAACTAGCAGGGCATTTTTTTCACAGGTGGGGAAGAGGCCTTTTTCTTAAATATGGGAAAAATAACACAGTCATTTTGCAAAAAGAGGAAGAAAAAACTGGATGTTTTTTTTGGGGAAAACTGCATGATTTTAAAGATTTTTTCCTGAGAGGAAGATGGCTATAAAGGGCCCCTGCTATAGAAGGAAACAAAACCTGGCTAGTATTTCCCAACAATACCTTAACTGGCAATAAGACATGCCACAATAACACTACTCAAGTTCTGAGACATTTTAACATTGATTTTTGACAAAACAGAATACAAAAGTTATCATAATTAATAAAGGCTTTCTTGTCTGGATATACTGTCTCCACAAATTATTATTATCAGTTATGTAGGCTTTTACATGGGGTTTAGTCATTTTCACTAGAATCCCAATACAGAAGATACACATTTTATCCAGAAAAATTTGTGAAAAGTTTGGACTGATAAAAATACCCAACTTGTCAATAAATCTAAACCTGATAATCATTCGCAGCCTATCCGAAAGGAAATTGATAACAGAATGACTGAAATAATTGAACTAACTTAAGATGATAATCAGTACATGCACACACCTTGTCTGTTATCTTATAAAGCTCACAGTAAGTTAACAATAATTTTAACTCTTCCAGTCCTTCAACAGCAGATTTTTGCTTTGCTAGAGTTTCATCTTTCATCAACTCTTCTAATGTTGATATACCACCTAAAACAAAAAAAGGAATAGGAATTATTGTAGACAGGAATAAAGGAACGTCAGATGATAGGTTCAGGATAACTTCATGTGAAGAAGCCAGGAGCTGGCAACTTCTTCACATATGGAGAAAAATTCACATTTTTGTCAAATTTTCATACAATAGTATGACCTGCCACAACCAGAATTTGGACCCAGATTTCAGAGTTACAAGTCCAGCACACTAACCACTGAACCACGGTTGCAGCCCTTAGAATCCTTCATCAAAATATAACATCATAATTCATGATTTTCTTATACATAAATGCTACTTCTTTAAAATAATTTGTGCCTGAAAGTCAGGACCCTATTTATTTAAAGGAAGAACTTGTAGTCATCTATGCATCTTTGACACAAACATTAGAGTATTAAATAAAATCCTGGGTATCAACAAATACTTACCACTAAACTTTACATAATAACCAATTTTGTCCGCAGCTTCAGGACACAATCCTTTTTCATCCACCATCTCAGCTCTGACATCATCCCAGAATGTCTACGATAAAAACATACATAATTATATGAAATATTCAGAAACTACAGCAAACATTAGTCACACTGAATGGATAAGATCTAAACTTTAAAATTGTATAAGTCAGTAAATAGGTTGTCTTTAAGTCTTTTTTTAATTATAGTGATTCTGATTAGGAGTTTATGCCTTTATTCATTAGAAATGTTACATGTAACATTCATCAGATGGTTGTATGCAAGTTAACAGCCATATATATACATGTAATCAGAGGCCACCAAGTGAAAAAATCCATTCATTTTTCATATGATAAATAAATCCCATGTTTCTCCTCTCCCTTAGAAGTTGTCTGTCCACAGGCTTGACTGCATGTATAGAATGCCCCAAATTTGATGAAGACAGCTTCAAAAATGGGGATGTTGAATGTAAACAAACTAATTAGAACAGTAACGTAACAACAGATGACACACACCAAACAGTCCAAAAACCTCACAATGACCACATAATACATTTTTTTCACTGGGTTTAATATCAATTTCAACAATTTTTCAGTTATATATGGCAGCTGGTTTACCTAACCAGCTTCCTTGGACTGTATACTAACCAGTACTAACTTACCCTTCTACAAGGACCATATGGAGGAAAATAGACATTTTTTTGTCAAATTTTCATAGAAGGGTATGACCTGCCACAATGGGGAATTGCACTCAGAACATAATACATACCTTGTCCAGTTTGTCTACAGCAGAACAAATTGTACGGAATTTATCATCAGGCACACCACAAGCTGCAAACATTCCATCCAGTAACTTCCTGTGATTAATCTGTAAATAAAATAGACTTAAAACTTAAAGCAGGACAAAGAAAAAATGCCACAATGGGACATAGATCAGATTTCTATACATCATGTGGTTTGTAACAGTGACCTTCACCTTCATCCAAGCATTCCCAAGGTTATATTTCCATATGCCATTCTTCTATATATTTCATTACAATAGGCCAATGTACGCTCAAAATATCCAAGCTGAAAGCAACAGGATGAAGCCATTCATATATTGAACAGTGTTCAACAATCTAATAGCCAGGCTTTAGAAAAATTACAGATAGTAAAAGTTAACAATAATTTTACCATATGTCAGAAATCTCTCAGTAGAGTCCCATCTATTACTTACTCTAATTTTGAACTCTCCAATATCAAGCTGAGTCAGTATTTCTGCCACAATTTTCACACACTCTGCATCAGGTAACATTACATCAAATTGTCCAGCAATATCAAAATCCTGAAATCAATTAGTCATCATTTTGTTCAGGTTAAATCAGTAGCATTTGATTTAGCCCTATCATATACATGGCTTTTTTCAATGTTCAAAACAACCAAGAATGCATTCCAACAAAATAGCATACTGTATGCATGGGTGAAAAAAAATGAGAACAAGGTTTTACAACTAGACCTTTCATTAAAAAATTAGTATTTTGTAACCAATAAAAATTCACATTTTTTCTATGTGAAAATGACAATTACCATTCTGCAACCAATTAAGATGAACATTTGAATTAAAAATCACATTTAATATGTGGAAGCATTTTAAGCAGTGAAGACTGGACAAGTGAATATGGTACATTTTAACTTTCAAAACAAGATTAGAACTGTGCAAAACATCTACTTTACAGAACATGACACAATCAGCACATATCTGACTTTACTTCTTCTTACTAGATTTTAGAGGGGGATGCACACCGGCTCCCCCCCTCCCTAAATTGGCACTTGTACCCCCACATCCCAAAACACTTTTGATCTCTTGAAAATAATTTAATCTAACAGAAAACTACTTACACATTGATAGAACTCCCTAAATCGTCCCCTGGTCATAGCGGGGTTGTCTCGTCTGTATACTTTTGCAATGTGATATCTCTTGATAGAGTTGATTTTGTTCATGGCTAGGTATCGTGCAAATGGTACCTTGTAGTTAGTGAAGGATTAACAATTGCATGCCAAGAACAACTAGATAATCAGTACAGTCAACTATTATTGAATAATTTCAACAATCATTTAAATTTCATAACATGAATGATTTTGTTATATAGCAATGTATCCAACATCCATCAGGTATGACTGAACAAAAGCAACTTTTTAAAAATATTACATTAGTCAGTAAAATAATGCAGGGATGCTTTAAAACTATTCCTTCATTTTTGTTGATTATTTACCATTTTTTTATTGTAATAACATACTTATTTATTAGGACTATTCATCACCTAAAAAGATCAGCTTGTTCACATTTTTGGAATTAACAAAATCTCAAAAATAATCCCACATGTTAAAATTATCAATGATACACAAGCAGGGCAGACCAATAACCTAGTGCTTATTAGTAAAGGATACAGTTAGATCATATCTTAGTGACAAGAGTTCTCCCCCTTGGTCTTTCAGATCATATATGAGTTTAGAATCTTCACCATATTTCCCAGTCAGAGTTTCCTACAAAAGAGATAAACAACAATAACAAATTTAAAAAATCCAATTTACGTGAAATTTTTTATTCATGTAAATAATTAATGCAATATTGATGTGAGAATATCATGGTATGAAATACATTATTTTATTAGTATTGAGTTAAATGCAATTATGAACATGTTTCAGATATACTTGACAGCCAGTTTGCTTCATCCAGGACTTTTTAGAAAATATTTTTTGGCTCGTAACAAACTACTACCCCACGTGACAGTCTTCATGCCAACTAACCCAAACCCAGGGGCTAGTTAATTTTTATTCTGGCTGTGAACTTTCTCAAACTTGTGTATTCAGGCTTGAAGCAAATTGTATATTCGGACAGGAGCTTTAAAGACATTATTTCAAACACTGACATGATGTGTGAAGCAGAGATGGGAGACAAATGATTTTGGATTTAATATTCCTAATCAGGACAATTAATTACATTAATTATGTAATATCATTGACGTGCATCTTTCATATGCCCAGGTTTCAAATCTATGACCTATCCACCATCAGGTGTGCACCTATCTCCAGAGCAAACGAGACAGGCTCTTTCATAATTATACAAAAATAATCTTTGAAAGCAGCCCAGCATGAAACAAAAAACATTAAAGCATCAACTTTTGAAAGTTTATCCACTAGTAAATATCAGAGTCAAAATGGCCTCAAAATATTCACACATATGTTTGTTCATAGTTGACTTTCTTACAACAAGCGTAACACTAAAACAAAGGTAATTAACCAACATATTCAAAACAAAATGTTCCCACGTATGTCTTACGAATTACAAAAAATTGGTCTCACTCTACAATTAATTTAACACTGATTTTAACTTATCATTGAGTCTATCATTCTGAGATGTAAGGCATTCAGCCATTTTCTGGTGCAAAAATATTTTACCTTGAACAGGTATAAATTGACATTTTGCAAATACATGTATGTTCACAGTAAAATTGATTATTAGAACTTCAGACAATCAGAATAAAAAGTTTACTTCACACACAGATGTAATTATATGTGGAATAATTGATGGTAAGATTTATTACTAATAATATTATAAAACCAACCTTTAATTCAAATACGGGTGTGTCTATAGTCTCAGCACCATGACGTTTAAAACAGGCTATAATAGTATTGAACACGCCTTCACGTATAGACATCTGTAGGGGGTTATAATCTCTTGTCCCCTAAAAAAATAAGGCATTCATTGAATCATCCAAACATCTTGCACATGTTGTAATATCTATCATATAGTATTTACCTATATAATAATGTTCTGCCAGTATTCAAGTCATTGAAAATCTTCGCTATTAGTGGAATTTATAATGCAGCTCATAAGTTCTTACATGTGAAAAAATATGCAAGAGATACGAACATAAGCCCCCTCAGTCATACAGCTATTTTCCTCTTCCAATAATAGTATTGCAAAAGGATTTAATCAAATGTATATCAAACCCATTTCAACAATATGTCGTACATGGTAAATTAAAGAAAAGTACAAAATCTCAACATCAAGATAATAATCACATGGCAATCCTTATAAGGATATTTTTGCTAAATCTACAAGTAATTATACCATACCTTAGGGCACTTGAGTATAAATTTTTTACTAGGGCCATCATCCCCTAACTTGGCTTTCAATTCAAGCAACTTAGCAACCTCTTCAGAAATCTGAATAATAAAAAAAGAAAACATTGACTTCAATAGATGTATGTTTATCTACATTTAACTTGTTTAACGTAACAAAGGCTGTATGATGATATGTTTTGTTTTTATGAGACATTGTCACTGGATTATAACACCATTTTCCAACATTTTTTCAGTCCAGGATAACTGGTTAGGTTGACCAGTCACCGTATATAACTGAAAAAAAAATGTTGAAATACGGCGTTAAACCCCAGTGACAATCAGTAACATAAAAACAAAACAAAGATGCTCATCTATCTACCTGGCATGTCATAAGGTCCGACGCATTTGGAGAGTCCTAGGTTTGAATGTTCATAAAAAAATTGAAGTTAGTCATATTGGGAATAACGTATAAGGTAATGCCACATAGAACAAGACATTTGTAACTAACACCAGTTGTATGAAAACATAAGAATTAGTCTGTAAGCCTGCACATCTAAATCAGTAAAGTGTTCAAACATACATTGAGCATAATTACCTTGAAGCACTCAGGGCTTGACAAATATTTATCAGGCTACTTGTCCAGCAGGAGAACCAGCTATGAATTTTAACAAGTTCTACAGCAATTTCAACTCATCCTTAAGTCAATTTCTACTTGTAAGTATGAGCAGACAAGCGGATTTGTTGAGCCCTGGCACTTATCAGAGTATAAAGTGCATTGTAAAATACACCATTTGTCCTTGAACAACATGTTATAAGTACTTCAGTTTTTGTGCAACTGCTTAGGCCAAGAGATTGTAATTTCAGAACACTAAAAATGTCTCTATTACCAAATCAATTCTTGCACCTACTTCATCATAATATCTTAAGGAATGAAAACTATACTTTCATATTACACTGAAAAAATCAAACTTAGGACAAGTGCTCTCTGATAAAAATAAAACATCAAAGAGACCTTTTAGTCTGACATTTCATCCATTCACTGATGAATCATAAACACAACTTGAAACCATGGATATACTGACCAATTTATGTAACTAAAGGGATATATATCATGGACAAAAGTGGCAATGATATTTGAAAATCATGCCAATATAAGGTCAAATAAATCCACAGCAAAGTCAGACAACATTGACAGTAAGCAAAACTTTTATCAACATCCAATTGCATTATATACTATCAGGGATTTCCCTGACGCAGGTTTCTTGCGACCCTGATGCAATATTCAGCTTAAGGATTTGCATTGAGAGTGACCATCCTTGGGACCCTTTCCGACTCGGAATTTGCCCTTGGCATTTTCTGTGTGGGACCCTCAAAAATCCCAAGGGACCCCTAAAATGTTGGAGATGGGAGTCCCGGGGACCCTCGGGTGAAAAATCTTAGGGAAAACCCTGCACTATCCTAATTTCAATCCATAATTCCTGTATTTACAAGATTTCAACAAAAAATCTAATATATCATACATCTATCATGATAAGATGAAACAATTATTCCACAATATCTATCAACATTGTCAACAGGTATAATCACCAGCATAAAAGCTAGTGATGGTAAGCTGGGTAGTCTTACAGTAACATGGACATATAACAGTTCCTAGGTCACGACCTTGACATTCTGACTGAATGACACACTTTAAATAATTATAAAGTAACTACATAAACACTGACCTCCACTAAAAGGATTAAAATTAATGGATTAAACCTATGAACCTCAAATTTTAAGTCAGAAACATTTTTACATGGACAACCATGTGACCTTGGCCTATGGTACCAGAATATCACTGGCATAATCTGTTGAGAAGTCAGCCATAAAAATTAATGAGTGTGAACTGAACATACTTCAGGTTTTACCTGAATCCAAACAATCAGTATCTAAGTCCTAGCACCTAGGAGTAGGAACTAAAAAACCAAACATATGAATAAACACAACAATACACCCTGTTTCTAGAAGGAGGGTGAAATCAAAATGTCTTATTCTTTGCAATGACTAAGTAAACAAATAGAGCGAGAAACTGCATCTCTGAAAATTAATTTTAACATGAGTAAATTTTAAATGTACTTTTAAGCACTTAAGAAATGAATATTACACAAATTTATACTATAAATCAACACATTTAAACAGTTATATACACATTATTTTAGTGGTAAATAACTCACAGATGGCTTTTTCCTACAAGGAGATTTCTCCACGTCAATACAAATTGTATGATGTATATCTCCACTGCCTTCCATTTTAGAAATGGCAGCCTTTTCAGCCTCGACATTCATTGTTTCTGTTTATTAGTACAGTAATTAAATCCTTCCACTTATATTTGTTTAAGTATTGTGCACAATTCTTATTTTATAAATTACAAACTACTCAAGTTAAAGAGTCAGACAAGAAACTTCAATTTGTCTGATGTGTCAAGTAGTTTCGTGCTTACAATGGGAATATAACATGTGGCATTTGTCTATCATGCAAACTCACAGACTATAAGCATGATTAGGAAAATTTCAAATAAATTTACACAATACTAGAATACTGTCTGATTCTGTCACTTCATTTTAATGTTTAATGTTACACCATGCATAAATCCTAATTACAAAGAAATATTAGTAAAATGAAAAATATGAAAATCAACCATTATTAAGGATAATTGATATTTTTACTGTGACACATTTAGTGGCTATTTATAAAGATAACATAGAATTAAGGTCAATGGCCTCTGATGAAATTTGAGAAAACAGCATACAGATTAACGACATGATCATCAGTGCTCAGGACAATTCTTTACTATCTACAACAAATCTGGTGACCGTCTATTATCAGTCATTCCTCATACACTTAATAGAATGGAATATAAAATGGTTCTATTATCTATAGCAATATTTCATCATTGTCCAAATATTAAGAATCCCAAATATCAAATTTTAATAGAAAAGTAAGAATTCAAAAATAGTACATTACCTGTTTCGAACACAATGTCCGCACCAAAGTTGAAGAAAGCAAACGTCGAATATGAAGAATGGAACGATGATAACGACATAAAGGCAACATCGTATAAAGGTTAAAAGATGGAAGTCATCAGAACATATGGAAATGAAGAGAAAATCCAATCAGCAACTAAATAGGTAAATATAATTAAATTAATGCATATGTTTGCAACTAGGCAGTCATTGCACAACAATAAACACATGCCAATTGAGACTTATAAGTTAAACACATGTATTGACTAGTATCTGTGATTTTTTTCCTGAAATGACAAACATAAGGCCTAAAAAGGTTTGTTTCCAGTAACCCAACTGACCCAATATTTTACCTGCCTACTCTTAAGTTTTTACGGCATCCAAATCTTAGTGCTATATTGTAATTTTCACAACTCATTAATATTACAGCGCACATATTCCTATAGAGTGTTGACGATATATATATGTAAAAAAAAACATAAAATAAAAAAAATCCCTCCCTAACATATTTTTTTGGGCATGTAACTGGAAAAAAAACGTCTTTTGTTTAGGCCTAATGAAGATTGACTTCTCAGTCAAGGTGTAGATTAGTGTTGTGCTAAAATAGTAAACTGTAACCTTTTCACAATCCAGACTCATTTCAAGTAATTTCAAGTATGATTAGTAGATAATTGTGTAATGATGTAAAAAAATAGCATTCAATCATTTCAAGTAATTTCAAGTATGATTAGTAGATAATTGTGTAATGATGTAAAAAAATAGCATTCAATCACAGTCTCTCATTTTTTTATCAATGTTGTTTATCAAATGACGCAACTAAAAACTAGAAAACCTATTTTGATAAATTCAATGAGTGACCATATTTTTTTCTAATCTCTTGACTATGGTCATAATTTAATACATAATTCTAGGATCACAATGAATGACTTCAGCACTGTTGTGTATCTGTCAGGGTTCATTGTGACAATGAGAACAGGTTCCAAATTAATTTGAAATCTTACTTTGAGTTACAATATCCATGACCTATCCTGACCCCAAATTTTATCTTGATTAAATGATTTGCCATTCCACTTACAGGGAACATTTCTTAGAGTCTATCTTATTTATACCAATGTAAGCGACAAAAGAAGTCCATTTGACCAAAGTAAAAGGTCCTACTACTAGGGAACAGTTGGTTAATGAGATTTCGGTACGTTCAACCTGGGGACGATACGACCTGCTGTCCCATGCTCTTATAGTTAACTTGGTAAAATTACCAACCGTATCTTTATCAGCCTTCTCTGCCTTCAATTTCCTTACAACTTCACCCTGAATTTTAATTTGTTCCTGGATGGCAGCGCGGTCTCCCATTTGTATTTACTTTAAAATGTTCACGTTAGGTCCGAACAAATATGGCAGCGCCCATGAAATGTGAACGCTTAAATTTTTTAGAAAATTACACGGAAACCACTGAATAGATTTCAACAAAATCAATATTCAATCAACCGCGATAAACAACATATAATTTTATGATATATTAAAAAAACAAAGTCCAAAAACACATATCGTACTGAAAGAAAATATGGCAAAATTGAGCCGGCACAAGTGAATATTTCGTCAGACAGTCCTTACGGGATTATCTCCCTTACATGAAAAAAATGCGTAAAGGGAGATCACTGCAAGAGAATAGTGTCAACAGCTAAACAATGTGTGGTGAAACATAGTGAAGCATAGCTGATTTGGCGAACATTCCTACGGTTAATTAACAATCTTACTCAAAGATGTCTCAAAGTCACGTTTCAGTGGAAGAGTTCGTTACGAACACTCTTGGTTTGTTAGAGAAAGAAAGGGAAGCCGAAATTGAAGAGACAAGGTTTGCATGTAGCTTATTCAGTAGTTGTCAGTTTGTTTTCCTAGTTTATTTCCAAATTATTTACTTAACACATCTTACATTTTTGATTGGTTGCTTGTCCTCTGATAAAATGATCAGTATTCTTGTATAGTTCTGGTCTTTATTATTTTTTATGTCTTTGCTGTGGTATATGTTGTAGAAATTTTCCCGAAATCTTGATGCTTTTCTTGTTCAGAAGGGTCATACTTGGGACGGGGTCAAATAAAAAAATGTCTCACCATCACTAACAGTCAAATTAGTTGGACTACTAATTAATTAGACTGTGAGAGTGAGATATTTTTTTTTATTTGGCCCTGATTGTTACAACGTTGTATATTTGGTATAAGGATGGAAAGAACACAAGTAATTTGATGTAGATGTTTATAAGTCAAGTCTTTAGCAGAGGATGATGAATACAGAATATTAAACTGTATAAATATGTCTATATAACAGTATAAGTAAAAACAAGTTCTGCATTACTATAATGTAACAAGTTATGGGCAATATGCGGTGTCTCTTAATACACAACACTGATGGCCTGTCCAAGTTCATTTATTAAAACAGCCAACTGAAATACAGAATTAGTGATGCCACCCAATACTATATTGTGAATCAGATTTTTATATGGCTTATGGTGACAATTTCAGTACAAATTGCAATTAAGCTCCTTATGAGCAGTCATGCATACATACACATATATAATGTATACATATAAATCATTTATTGTAATGCAATCTATTTGATTTGCTGAATTCCAAAAATTCGAGATGAATTTTCCAGAGAGTTATTTTTCTTGTGTTTTAAGAATAAAGCCACTCTGCCAGTTATGTACATCACTATTTGTACTTGACCAGCACTGATATTACAGGTTGAAGTCTTATAATTCAGGTCTTTGACAGAAAAATTACCGTCAAAGGAGCTGCAACGTAGAGGTGTTTGTTTGTTAAAACTACACATTGCTAGTAGAAGTACTGGCCTGTTTGGCAGGACTGTCATCTCGTTTGAAACGCACCATGATGCTCTACCATCTCACAAAATTACGCCAGGTAAGTAAGTTAGAGGTTGGTATTGCATTAATTTGGTAACCATGGCTACCAAATGAAATGCTTTGCTTTAGATATTTACAATTATAGAAATTTTTTCAATGGTGACTTATTTCATCAGTTAGGAATTATCCATATTGAAATTATGATGTTAGGTCTCTGAAATTATCTAAAAAATGTATGAAAACATGTATGGTTATAGCAGATTTCTTATTTAAATGTTTTGTTCTTGTCATTTCAGTTAATATGCATAAAAGTATCCATTCTTACTGACCAAGTCATTTTTATGTTACCAAATACAGATCCTTTGTCAAAACATTCTTCAGAGACCTCCATTACTCAAACACGTAAAGATATCAACACATTACTTGGAATACATGATTATCATGACAAGGCACAGTTGCAAGACAAGAGGCATTATTCTGAAAGCTATATTTTTGGAGTTATGCCCATTTTTAACTAAGAATTTTGGTCGAAACTGCTTATTAAATAGAATGATGTAAAACAGACAAGCATTGGCGCTGCTCTACAGAACTCTTGTTTTAGTTTTGCGTTTGTTACTATTCATGTTAATTATCTTGACCTTCTCTAGGTGATATTGTGGGATTAAATGACACGCATGAGGACAGTTCTTCTGACAAACTTGGTTCAGGTGTTGTCACGAAAGTCCATCAAACATCAGTGAGTGTAGCTTTTGATGATTCACAGGACTTTTTCTCACTCGATGACGGACCGCAAGATTACTACAAGTTAACCAAACTTGCCAACAATGTCACTTATAAAAGACTTAAAAGGTGATTTTTATGTTCATTTTTTAATTTTTTTTTTGTTTAAAAACTTTCAAAATAGGATACTGTCTAAAAAAGCAACATGTCTTTATGTAATTCGTACACTAGTTACATCATTGTTAGAAAAAATTCTGTTTCTAAATTAAAGAAACCATCAGTAAAAAACCTTCTGAAATCGTTAGACTGGTGTTCTGGGTTTTATCTTCTGCACCTTTTATAAAGGTCAGTGCAGGGAGCTCAGATTGTTTACTTTCAGTTTTACATATATTGATTATAAGCTGACTTTATAACAGTATAAAATTCTAATGTGATTTTATCCAACTTCTTTTGCTTACAGAACGTTGGGGAATCTTGGAAAATTATCTGGTCCTATGGTGTCTGTGTTATTTGGTGAACAGCCCTTGTCTCCTCCAGTAATTGGTTCAGGTATCAAACAAATTATTGTCTTTGTAGGACTCTTACCAGTTGTTGCTTTTCTCTATATTTATAACTTGTTGTCTTATTACTTTCAGTCATTGAACTGGCTGTAAAATGATACATGTATTTAGTTAATGTCTGTATATTTTGCTAAAGCATAAGAAAATTATCATATTACTGCTATGTATTGTTGGTGCTACATACATGAATCTATTATTCTTATGCAAGAGGCAAAAGAATTAATTTTATTCCAGTCTGTACCATAGTTTCCTGGGTTATTTTTTCTATCATTCAGCGATTTCTTCCTCTCTTTTTTGGGGTCTGGTAATCAGACCCTTCCCAATCAAAGATAAAGACATTTTTTCCTAATTCCTGACCTAAAAATTCCCAATTTAGGCATCACACCAAATATTCTTTCCCAATTGGACTGGACACAGACCCTTTCCCAAAATTGCCAAAAAAAATCACTGTCATTTTAAAGTATTACATGAGTCATATTGTGTTGTGTTGAACAGATTTGAAGTTAATGAATAAGAATCTGGATGAATCTCAACAAGAAGCGGTGAGATTCGCTATAGGACAGAAAGAAGTGGCAGTGATCCATGGTCCACCTGGTACTGGTAAAACCACCACAGTTATTGAGATTATACTTCAAAGTATAAAACAAGGAAACAAGGTGAGACATAGATGCCAGTTAGGACAAGCTTGATGGAATACCAATATCTCACGAATGTTATTGCATGCCTTTTTCTAGCCAAAAAACAGCCAAAACCAAAAACAAAAATGGTGCACTAGTAAATTGTTCTGGCAGAAAGTGTATTTTGCAGCCCCAGTGATATTCGTCAACGGAGGATGATAACGCTGGCAGAGGCTGAATCGTAGAGGTTTTGATAAAAAAATAAAGTGGTATTTAGGGATTTTTTATGGGATTGGGAAAAATAACCTATATTTGGTTTTGGGAATGGGTCCAACCATTGGACCCATGGTATGCATAGAAAAAGGCCTGAATTGTGATATCAGTGTATGAACCTTAGAAAATTGAAGTCAACTAAGGGGGTAGGCAGTGTTTTTATCTTATGCTCGAGGGATTGTATTATCTATTATCTCCTTTGGGTGTTTTTTTTTATTTTGCTGAAAAAAACTAATGGGGAAAATTATTTTGTACTAAGATTTTCTTGTTATATGGTCATAAAGTAAGCTAGTTCTAAATACAACAAACCCGTTAACAAATGATTCAAATGTTCCTTTGTTTGTTTAAATGATTATAAATCTATGTGTATGTATTCAATAGACTCAAACAACACATCATCACTTGTCAGTAATGTCTAGAAACATTTTTGAAAAAATGAAACTGACCATGTGAAAGTAAATAATGATATTTTTTTGGGTTTGCTTGCTTTAGAAAAATAATATTGTATGTGACAATGAGTAATGAAAGAAATCAATACATTTTTTCTAATGAACAGCTCTTGAACTTTATATGGCTCTCTTAGATTCTAGCTCTAGTTTCAGGCCTGATTAGACTAAATTTTTCAATTATATATGGCAGGTTTTAGCATGTGCCCCATCTAACATCGCTGTAGACAACCTGGTGGAGAGATTGGTGAAGAGTAAACATCGTATAGTTAGACTTGGTCACCCAGCCAGGTCACTTCTACATATACAGAAATATTCACTAGATGCCATATTGTCTACGAGCGATGAGACAAAACTTGTTGAGGATGTTAGAAAAGATTTAGACAAGACTTTAGTAAGTTCAGGTGTTGTTACATTGCCATTTCACGACATTGTAATTGATTGCTGACCCTCAAACCCCCACTATTCATGATCCGAATGGTTCACATTGTTTTTATTTATTTTCAGTTTTTATTACAAATTTTATTGAATTGTGATGATTGAAAAAAATTACCATACATTGTGTTTGAGTGTACAGGGTAATTCATGTACCTATGTATCATTTCATAGACATATCTTTGCTAAAATAGCATTTTTTTGAGCTAAAAAATTTATACTTAAAAATATGACATTTAATTCCATTCTTTTTGTATAAAAAAAAGTCCATGTCAAGGATATGTACTAAACCATTATTCTTTTGGCTTGGTATAGATACAGCTGAACTCTTGCAAGAAATGATGAACAAGTATTTGCATATTTTAACATTACGTCAGAATAATTTTTACATTTATACAATAATATGTTTTTGCATTCCTACTTATGTTGATTGTTAACTCGTGACCGTGGTCCAATGGTTAGTGCACTGGACTTGTAACCCGCTGATCTAGTCCCCATTTGGCCAGGTCATACCCTTCTATGAAAGTTTGACAGAAATGTCAATTTTCCTCCATGTATTGAGAAGTTGCCAGCTCCTTGTGGAAGGGTAAGTTAGTACTGGTTAGTATACAGTCCCGGAAAACTGGTTAGGTAAACCGGCCACCTTATGTAACTGAAAAAATGTTGAAAAACGGGGTTAAACCTGGTGAAAAAAATATGTTGATTGTTTTATTGTTTCTTATTCTGATTTTTAGTCTGGGTTGAAGAAAGCAAGAAATCATGGTGAGAAACAGAAGTTACGTGAGGACATGAAACATTTACGTAAAGAGTTACGGCAGAGAGAAGAAGCTGCTACTAAAGATATCCTTAAACGTGCGGATGTTGTTCTTGTGACCTTGACTAGTGCTACTGATGACGGACCTTTAAAACTTGTGGATGAAGATCATTTTGATGTGACAGTTATAGATGAAGTGTCTCAGGCTATAGAAGCGGCATGTTGGATACCTCTGTTGAGGAGCAAGAAATGTATTTTAGCTGGGGATCATTTACAGCTTCCACCAACTATTCTGTCAAAAGAGTGAGTTATACATATATGTGCATGTGCTTATACTAGGATTAATAATTCCAAAAATAATTGTTTCATCAGATATCAATTAAAACACTGCACCACAGCCCAAACAGCAAATTGATATTATTCATTCATTTTGTATATAGTACCAAAAATATTTATTATGTGTACTGTGGTATTTTTGCAATATTTATTAATTGATAAGCTTGTGATCCAAATTATTAGTAAGCCATGTCCACTGCTGAATTTATTTATATATCAACCACTATAGCTCGGGATTCAAGGTCATTCTCAGCAGTGGTGGAGAATGTAAATGCAGCATGACCCTTTATCACATATAGCATGATAAGGGTTAAGAGTTACTGAACCACTCCAGTTATTTTCCTTTTCTATAAGGGCTGCAAAGGACGGATTAGAAGTGACCCTGATGGAGCGTGTACTTGGTCTCTATGGTGATGAAGCTATGAAGATGTTGACCACTCAATACAGAATGAATGAAAAGATCATGGAGTGGTCATCTAAGCAGTTATATGATTCTAAACTAATAGCTCATCCATCCGTGAAGCACCATTTACTCAGGTATGTCTGTATACTGTGGTATCAGTTAATTTTGCCAAATTGAATTTTCATTTTCAATTCTTAAAAAGACATTTTTGTGTGATCTTAAATTTGCATATATCAATTTTGAATCATTTTATATATCATGATAACAGAAGAATGTAATTGCTGCTGTAAATTCATGCACCTATCTTGACACTAAATATGCAAATATACATCTGCTGAACATCATGATGTAATCACAGTATATTGTTTTCATAGGTTGTAATTTGATTAATTTAGTTTCTTATGGGGTTGTTAGTTAATGTTCAATATTTAGGATTTTTCTACTTTCGGTTTCACTTTAAAATTAATTCAACAGTAGAACAAAATTAGAATTTCAAAAAAGGATATATTCATGCAAGAATTTTATGATTGTTTGACCAATTCTCTGATTAGAGTATACAATAAACTATTCTTAATGAATTATCGATCATTATGATTGGAGATACATTGAATTCTTTCTGGTTATAATTTAAGCTTGTAATATCTTTATTTCATATTGATGACTGGTTCTTTTATAAAATTACTCAGCTTTAGTATTGTAAAGTATTAGCATTGGATTTTATCTATGTTATGTAGGGAGAATGATGATCTTAGCATAATACAGTCAAACCTTTGAACTAAGGCCACCCTTGAGAAAGACAAAATGTGGCTTTTATTGACAGGTGGCCTTTTTTTCGGAGATTAGTTTGTTCTAAATAATCAATGATGGTTTTTCAAAGAATGGTCTTTATTTGGAGGTGGCCGCCAGCACAGGTTAGACTGTTGATAATAAGACTTGTCATTAACACTATCAGGTTAAATGACTTTTGGCAAGAACTGTTTATTATTTTTGTATTTTTAGTAATTATTTTGTATGGCTAGAGTACTTCTTGTTGAATTTCAAACTTCTGTAAAGTGTTGTAGTATTAGGGTTTTAACATTGTATATGTATTTACTGAAACCAATATATGGAAAATCTGAGAATGACGAATTCATATTTCAGTGATTTACCTGAAGTAGCTAGTGAGGATACAAGTCTAACTCCATTAGTTTATATAGATACAGCTGGTTGTGATATAAGAGAATTAGATCTACCTGAAGAAATATCCAAAGGAAATGAAGGTAAAACTGGTGATAATGATAATGATAGTAATAATTAAAATGATGATAATAATAGTAATGATGATAATAATGACATTAATGTGAAGATAATAATGGCAATGATGATAATAGTAATGATAATAATGACATTAATGACAAAGATAATAATAACAATGATGCTAATAATAATGATGATAATAATAAATAATGACTTTATTTTGTATGGATAACATACTTGGTTTAAAATTAATTTTCAGTACTGTGTTTATAGCCTTATGTTCATGAATTGGTAAAGTAATCATGAAACATCACCACTGGATTGACTTACAACCCTTTATTGAGTGACCATAAGTAGAATTAGGGAAGATAACCTTCCCATTAGTTAAAACTAGTTGGAACTGTCTATTTGTATCACAGGTGAAGCTGATTTAGTGTACATACATGTTGAAAAGCTTGTAGCCTGTGGTGTTAAACAAGAAGATATTGCTGTGATAGCTCCATATAACTTACAGGTAAGATTATGTTGACAAAGTTTGATGTTGTCAAATATTAGAAGAAGCTGTTTGCCAAACCAAATTTTATTACAGTACACCTAAATGATATTTTCCATTTAGTCATGTCATTACATGTAATTTCACATAGTCTTCTCTGACCATCTTTTAAAGCATCTCGTGATGTTGTATAGTGGTTTTTGAAATGGCAGAATGATGAACTTATGTATTTTGTAATAAGAACCTGTCATTTTGTTGATTAGTCAAACTTTGATGTTTGATGACCAAATTTTTTTTATTGCATATCCATTCAACTTGAATTAATGAATGTTTGTAGAAGGAGACAAAAGAGATGAAGTGTATACATGTATGGATGTTTTTACATGTTTAGTTTTATTTCATGATAATAGGCCTTCTGCCTAGGAATCAATATATATATAATAGCTTGACATACAATATATACTTGCTTGTACAAAACACACTGAATCAGATAACTTTGATTTGGCATTGAATGAGTATCTGTATATTGTGTATAGCGCATTTAAATTTTAACAGTATATATGGTATTTAAACATTCATACAAGAACAAAGTACATGTGTACAATAAAAATGTAAGTCTGTGAATACAAAGTACAGTATGTAACTATTAAATACATAATTTGTATAATTGTGTATAACTGTGTTCTGGGTAGTCTTGAGTAGTATATCAATAATATTTGAAGTCATTGACTGCAAAAATAGGTCTGTATTATCTTCAATGGTCCATTGTTTGTCTAATTTTCATCATTGAATTGAATACCATTTTTTGTGATTATTTTCAGGTTGAGTTGATAAGACTTAGGTTGGTACACAAGTACTCTAATATAGAAGTGAAATCAGTGGATGGTTTCCAAGGTAGAGAGAAGGAGGCTGTGATCATATCTCTTGTAAGAAGTAATGCTCATGGTATGTTCATGTGATGAGTCTTATATCTATTGTTTAGTTCTGACCCAGAGGTTGTCAAACTTGAGAACAGTCTCAGAGCTTAAATCTCAATTCCATTCTCAAATATTACAGTTGAAAAGATAGCGATAGCTGATTTAAATACACATTCAGGTCAATTATGCTGTCAGAATAATGTATCAATAATGTCAGTATTGTCTGATCATGATTAAATTTGAACTGTAAAAGACAAGATATGAGATTCAAGCTCAGAGACCAATCTCAAGTTTTATTACCTTGGACCCTGTTTATTGAAGCTTTGAAACCTCTAGGGAATAATTTTGAATATCTCCAGTTTGGAAATTCTTGTTAAGGCAAGAACAAAAAACATAAGTTTCCAGTACCCAACCAAATCTAAAAATGGTGCCACTCCAAATTCTTTTGATTAACAATCATTTGGTTAGAAGTGCACATCTTTGAATGAAAAGTTAGTTTTATACAAATGTTTAACTTTTATTTGTCTGTTTAAATTAAAAAACCTGGAAAAACTCTACATTTTGGAGGACACATTTTAGGTAAGGAATATAATTTTTGTTTGGCCTTGCAAATCTGTTCCTGTATTTATCTTTATTTGTTTCAGGAGAGATTGGGTTTCTAAGTGAAAGACGGAGAATGAACGTAGCTGTGACACGAGCCAGACGACATCTTGCCGTGATTGGTGACAGTGAGACCATGTGCAAGGATGAATTCTTGAACTCAATGATAGATTATCTAAACAAAGAGGGAGAGGTTCACAGTGCACATCTCTATATGAATGGTAAACATTTCTTCCTCCAATAGTCATTTAAGTTAAATCTTTAAAGCATTTTAATGTCTTTGTTAAGTTCACATTTACGGACCAATATTCAATAAGACTTTGTTTTCTTTAAGCTACCTTGGCTTTAAAGTGTGATTTGATTTTTTAAATTTTCAATTTTTTTCTGATAATAGTAAAGACTGTAAACCAACATATCAAATCATTGCTTTTCTATTGACTGTTCTGAATGTAAATTCTCCTGTAACAATTACTGTCTTCTGTTTATTTTTTTAACTTACATTTGGTCAGAAAAAATTAGTCATTTTTACTGTTACCTGACTGACCATGTTTTCTTGGCATCAACCCTAAAGATCTTAATGGCAAAATCCAGAGTATGAAAATATTTGGGGATGAATCATTCCATGTATTCTCACATGAGGGTTTTTAGAAAAAAGAATACAAAAGAAAGTTATTTTTGACTTACCTACCCTTATTGTTTTTGGTCCAGTAACACATGACTTTTTCTAGCCTCATTATAGTCTGATTTACTATTCTATGAAATTTGATTCTGTGTTTTATTGTACAGATGGTGACCTTGAATTACCAAATGTTACAAGACCAGAACATGTGGATGACTTGGTATCACTGTCGAAAAAGCTTCCTACAAATCAGGTGGTGAAACCAAAGTCAAGTAAGCAAACAAGTTCAAAGAAAGACAACAAACAGAAAAATGGCCAGCCAATGAAACCGGACAAAATGGACTTTAAAAAGTAAATCTCACTAGAATTGACTCAGTATTTAAATTGGGAAATGAGGCTCAGTTTGAATTGAGTAATAAAACACAGGCCCTGAGGTTATAAAACTTATAAACTGTCTCCAAGCTCGAATCTCAATTTCATTTTCAAAGTATCATGATTAAAAATATTTGTAGTTGATTAATGTTTAATTACATATTCAGAGCCATTATGCTGTCAGAGTCATTTTGTCTGATCATAATTAACTTTGAAATATTAAAAGACAAGATATGAGATTTGAGCTCAGAGATGGTTTTCATGTTTTATAAACCTCTAACCTGGTCTTGTAACAGTCAAAAAAAGTATTGTATCTGGATTCTGAACACTTTGATCAGTGTGATCCAATTTAGATATACAGTACAACACAGTTATGCTGAATCTCTAGGGATCCAAATAATTACTTCATTATAACCATGTTTCACTATATCCATGACAATAAAGTAAAGAACGGTTTGTATAGGAACAGTATACTCTTCACTGTATCCCATGCCTCACTGTATCAGAGTTCACTATAACTGTGCTTTATTGTATTTCTTTTAAGAAAGTAATAAGAAAGAGTCTTATTGCATAATGCATTCAGATTCATTTAGTGGAGTTCTGATCTTATTGATAAATCCTCCGCTTAAAGATTATTTTATTAACTACATTCATCATCTGAATAAAATTCTGCACATCAAGTCTAAGTTCTAAGTTTTCTTTACAGAATCAATGAAGAACAGGACAATGCCAAAGTACTGCATTTCAGGAAACAATTGGAAGATTTTGTTGCCAACAACAGTGTTGATTTGTTAGAGTTTCCTTGTAGTTTAAATAGTCACGATAGATTAGTTGTTCATGAGGTTTGTTTATTTAATGGTCTATCATAAAAAAATGTTCACTCCACTTAACAATTTAGAGATCTGTGCATTATGTAACATTTTCTGTTCCCCAAATTTTCAAATTTAACTTTTCATTTGCATCCATGGTTAAAAGTTTTCCGGAATTTTCTGGAGCTTCTACTTGTAAACAGTAGTACAATTATTGACTTTGAACAAAATAAAACTTTTAGGAGTTCTAACTTGGTCTTCATGATCAATATTATTCTTGTTTACTTTGATACAATACAGCCTTCCAGGGTTTCCACTGGACATTATATTTTTTCTGCCACATGTATGGAGGGGAGGGTCTGGGTTACAAAAAAGTATGCTTAATTTGATTTTTTTTTGCCACTTGCAGATTTTTGTTCGCCATTTGCGAAACTGGCGAATGGCAGCAGAAACCCTTGCCTTCTATATCTGTCTTCCATTATACTGAACTGAATACCTAATGAATTTGATTTTCAAGCCCATTTTCCCATTGTTTCACCTTTTCCTATTTTTTGTATGTTATTGTATTGTAACACTTATTATTCCTATGTTTTAGCTGGCAGAGGAAATGAAGTTATCTCACTCTAGTAAAGGGACTGGAGAAGAAAGACATATAGTTGTTAGCAAACCAGGTGCTGTAGTTAATGAGGAAATGTCATCTGACACTACCAGTGAAAAACTTATTGACATAGGTGTCCAAAATGTAAATATCGCTGAAACTTTGACAAGTTCTGGTAAAAAAAAGAGGAAGAAAAAGAAAAATGTCAATGTGGAGTCTGATACTAATGCAAAGAATGATATTGCTGTTGACTGTGATAGGAATGAATTGGAAAAATCTGATGATAATGATGACACTGAAAAACTTAATGATGGTGAAGGTGCTAATGTAAAGGAGTTTGATCGTCAAGCTGCAAAAGATGGAAAAATTCAATGTTCTGTTTGTAAGAAGGATGTCTTGAAGGCAAACTTACAATTACATGAAATTCATTGTGCACGAACTGCTAGAGAGGGTAAAAAAGAGGAAAATTTACCTAAATCTAAAAAACAAGATTCAGCGAAATCATCCCAACATAGGCAGTTTGATAAAAAACTCGCAGAGAGAGTTGAAAAGGTAGATAAGGATGATATAGACGCTCTTATTGAAACTGTTAAAAAGATGGACAACTTTTGTTGTTTTAAGAAATGTAAAACTCCTGTACAGACATTGTTCCAGATTTGTCCACACTGTGAAGGTAGATATTGTATGTCTCATCACATTCCAGAGGTACATGGGTGTGGTGATGCTGCACGGAGACAAGCAAGAGCTAAAATAAGTAAAGACGGCGTATTACAACGAAGTAAAAAACCTGATGATGCTAAAAAGGCTCAACTTCACCGAAATCTGAATTCAAAATTAACTGAATTATCTGCTAAACGAAAGCCAAAGCCTAAAAAGTGATATTTGCTGTATTAGAAATGGCATAAATTTGTAATTTATTACCAAAGTCATTGATGAATAACTGTTTAATTTATCATAATTTATTACCAGTGTGATTGTGTGTTTTAATTAGTTTCTTAACCATATTGAGTGAATGTATAAGTGTATTTATTTTTGAAATTAAAATTGGCTTTACATGGTGTTTTTTTCATGGATATACCTGTCAGCAATTAAACTAACCTGTGTTCTTGGATTGTCAACCTATACTAACCTTTTTTCCCTGTAAATAACTGTAAATTTCTACACACAAATCACTCAAATCAACTGTGGAGGACAAATGGTCTTATTATTGTCTCCAACCAGATCATTACAGAGAACATGTGCTGTGTCCAGAGTTTAAAGTAACAAAGAGTAGATATATTTAAATCTTGCACTGTCCCCAACTGAGCTGAGTGGGCATGTTTTGTGTATTTATGACTGGCTTGTTTATCTTATATGTTATATTGTTTTATTAATCACATTTGTCTTTTTTGGTCCCTCACTGCTGGCAATTTTATGATTTGTTAATGGTACTAAGATTTACAATGTAAGCATCAGACTGATTCTTAGATTTTTGGTTATATTATTGAGCAGGTTACTTCAACAAAATGTCTCTTCTGAACAGTTCCATTTTCTTCTTTAGTCTATTACTCTCGCTTGCATGAATTCCATTCAATATTGTGATATATGGGCTAGCACTGATGCATGAATAGATTTGTTGTAAATATAAAATCTACTATAATTACAGTAAGAGTTATTAACATCATGAAGATTGTTAAGTATTTGTTAAGTGTTAATCTATACATGCTTATGTCTGACATGTACTTGTAATCTACTGGAGCTTGAAATTTTATAGTGTTTGTTTGATATTTTATAGTGTTTGTTTGAAATTTTATAGTGTTTGTTTGATATTTCATTATGTTTGTTTTTACTCTTTGCCTCCTAAGCATATTTTGACTCTTCCAAATTCAAAACTAATACACAAAACATCAATTTGTTTAAGAATATTTGGTTATTTCTCTCTGACAGAGTGGAAAACATTAATGCAAAAGAAGCCAATACTCATCATAAGCAATGGCTTCGTTTTGCCACGTTTTCAAAAGTTGTCTGCTTCAGATGCAGGGAAAAGCAGTATTTTGAGGCAAAGGGTTAAAAAAATTTAATAAAATATGTTTTGTTTTGTCATAAATGGTTTATTTTATACCTGTATTTCTTTGAAGAAAAAGTCTTACTTCGTTCCATTGCAAGTTGTGTTACTAGGAATATTGTGATAGGTGTTCTTAATGGATTGTCTCCCTTGCTGATAAATCTAATTGTATTTACAGAATTCATCTTCATCATCAAAAAAAGTGAAACATACTAATGCTTGTTTTAGTCTTCTTATAGATTTAAATACTTGAATCCAGGTCTCCATTTTGTCTTTGGTTTGAGTAAGAGAAATACATACCTGTATAGTTTGAAAAAGTTAATGGATGTGTCAATGTTTGTATGTACAATACATTACAAATGCAATTGTTCATCATGAAAAAAAGTCTCATAGAGCAATTTGATTTGCAGACTTTATGATTATGGTCAATACTACCTGAAGCATGGATGACTTTCTGTGTTCAGTTAATAGTTAACAGGTGATAGACCCAGGCTTTTCAGCATTCCTAGTTTTTTAAAAGTGTTCTAGTTTTTTAGTTCACCAGAACCGAAGGTTCAGGGTCAGCTATTAGGATGGGTAGGTGGATGCTCTGGCGTCCATTTTCCGTCGTCTGGCATCAACAATGGTTTTCTCCTCAGAAACTACCGGTCAGATTTTCTTCAAATTTGCTGTGCAGAAGCTTTTTGATGTTCTAACTGCAATTTGCTCATATTATACCAGTTGGCCCCTTTTAGGGGTCACTAGAGCTAAAAAAAGAAAAACCTTTAATCATCTTCTTCTCATGAACCAATGGATGGATCATCACCAAATTTGGTCTGTAGCATCCTTAGGTGGTTCTTTCTTGAGTTTGTTCAAATAAATATGGTGGGCCCCTTTTAGGTGCTGCTAGAGCTAAAAATAGAAATATATTAAAATGGCTTTTTCTCATGTTTGTATGGATGGATTATTACCAAACTTGGTTTTTAGCATCTTTAGATAGTGTTCTATCAGATTTGCGAAAAAAAATGGATGAGCCCAATTACGTTTAAATACCTTTAAACGTCTTCTGCTCATGAACCAATGGATGGATCATCACCAAAGGTCTGTAGCATCCATAGATCGTCCTTTCTCAAGTTTGCTCAAATAAATATGGTTGGCCCCTTTTAGGGGCCGCTAGAGCTAAAAATAGAAATACCTTAAAATGACTTTTTCTCATGTTTCTATGGATGGATTATTACCAAACTTGGTTTTTAGCATCTTTAGACAGTGTTCTATCAAATTTGCGGAAAAAAAAGGCTGGCCCCTATTAGGGGCCGCGAGAGCTAAAAATAGAAATACCTTTAAACCAATGGATGGGTCATCACCAAATTTGGTCTGTAGCATCTTTAGATGGTCCTCTCTCAAGTTTACTCAAATAAATTTGGTCGGCCCCTTTTAGGGGCCACTAGAACTAAAAATAGAAATACCTTAAAATGACTTTTTCTCATGATTCTATTGATGGATTATTACCAAACTTGGTTTTTAGCATCTTTAGATAGTGTTCTATCAGACTTGTTGAAATAAAAATGGTTGGCCCCAATTAGGGCCACTAGAGCTAAAAATAAAAATACCTTAAAATGACTTCTTTTCATGAACCAGTGGTTGGATCATCACCAAATTTGATCTGTGGCATCCTTCAGTCATCATGAATATTCCTTTGTAGTATCCTTTGATGGTCCTTTATTGAGTTCATTATTGTTCCCCATTATTTGCCCACAAGTGTACCTTTATTACCTTTTTAGTAACAAGTTAATTTATTCTGGTGAGCGATGCAGGGCCATCATTGCCCTCTTGTTTTTCAAAATATGGTATTCCTATTTTTTTTTTATCAGTTATACAATTTTTGGAAAAAGTCTATAATGTTTTGGAATGACTTTAAATGGCAGTGGAAGTCAGGATGTTTAACTGACAGACTGTGTTGCTGACAGTGTTGTCTGATGTCACTGGTGCATGGTCCAGTCAGTAACAGATGATGAGAAAAGATTGGACTATGCTTAATTGACGTCCACAAGTGACTGAGAAGCAGAAACACTGTTACAGTCAGCTAAGCAGTCCCATAGTATATGTTTATAGAAATTACTAATTTGTAATCAACATGAACACTATTACCTCACAAATGGGTATTCAAGTTGGTGAACACTCTCAACTTATTGGACTTCAGATACTGAGTAATGTTTTTATTCCATGTTCCAAACACCAATTCAAATTAGCAGTTTTAATGCAATTAATTTGATAACACAATTAATTAGATAAATTATTGAACAGTTATGGTTTGATGCATTGTGTAACAAATCTATTGACACCTGGCTCCATCTATCCTGTAACACTGTGACTCATTGTCTGGAAAAACGATGAACAAACAGATTATGTAAGTTTCCAGCTATTTGCTCTGCTTAAATGACAAATAATTAGTGCAAGAGGTTGGAAGGTTCACTATTTTCATTTTCTAGGAGCAAACTTGAAAGATTGACATTTGTAAGTCATACCATAATTAGTCTATAAGACGAACTGGTATAATGTTTAAAGTGAAAGCTATGTTCTTTTTTATTTCACTGGTGTTTAATGTTGCACCAAAAGTCAGGGTCATTTAGCAATTCCCAGCTTTAACAGTGGAGGAAGGTCCCAGATGTTCACCAGAGTAGAACTGCCAACCAATAAGCCAGCTGGACAGCTTCCTCACAAGTGAATTTTTCTGGTTTCACATTTGAAAATTGATGCACCACATTTCTACAGTGGATGGGCAACCCCCAAATAGCTCCTTTGCCAATCTACTGTCATTTCAAATGACTATGCGTCTATACAGTAACCAAGTTCCAATAAAAAGGACATGAGTTTGGAGCCACTTATTAGTTAAAAAGATCAATTACCTCAGAATGAAGTCTGCAACCTAATCTTCCTAATTTTACACCACAATGAGTTGAAATTTCGTGTGAATAATTGTCTGTCCTGATTACTACTGATGTAAACTCTAATTAGTCTTACATGTATCATTATCCTGGATTTTGTCCGCTGGATAAGTTTGCTTTTAATCATTGTAACAGTGTGTGGAC
Organism: Lutraria rhynchaena; assembly: GCA_008271625.1. Taxonomy (NCBI): domain Eukaryota; kingdom Metazoa; phylum Mollusca; class Bivalvia; order Venerida; family Mactridae; genus Lutraria; species Lutraria rhynchaena. Next base: position 2,117,678 of record VIBL01000039.1, read on the forward strand.
CTTAATGAATATTGATTTGTAGATGTTTGTATCAAGAGTAAGTTGGGTTTCAGATTTTGCCAGATTGCGGTTTACAAATTACATTTTTTTATGATATATACTTGACTTGTCAGTCAGTCCAAAAATTTTGTTCAGTAATAGCACCTACCACAGGCCTTCGTATTTTGTATATGTATGTTGTATAAGACTGATTTTTGTCAAATTTAACTTTAGTTTGAATTTAATTGGCATGATAAATTTGAACACAATGATTTATTTTGATATCACAAGAGTTGTTGCCCTTCAATCAGATATCAAATTAGGTTAGACACAATAGTCAATCAAAAAGACAACTTGTAAAATTTTGGACTACAGCGCTGGATGAAGGGGAGGGAACTCTATCAGAATATCTCAAATATTAGTGTTACTAGCATCATCTTCAGACCAAGTTCATGGTTGAATGAATCAATGTTTGCATTTTACACGATTTGTATCAATCTCTATCAAGAATTGTGGTTCCTTATTACTGCAGGCCTGTGTGAATAACAAGGAAAAATAACTCTGGACAGAATTTAAGTTTATATAACAAGGCGTTCAACTTATAAGGCACCTCCAGGATTATTACCCCGTGGTTAAAGCCAGGTCATAAACCCACTATTGAATTGCTTGTACTTGCTACTTCTGGTTTAGAAATCTGGCTACTCCGTTGATAATGATGCTTCGTTCCTGAGTAAAGTTTGGTCCGAATGTTTGATATAGCCTCACAACACCGAAGGTCTTTGTACGCTGCAATTAGCGAGGACCAGAGTAAGTTGGTCAAAACAGGATCGATTGTAGTCAGTTCTACTGATCAGATGAGGAGATAAAGCTTTGATTTATCAGATACTCTTCAGGGATTGCCATAAGCTTATTAGAGTAGATTAGAGAATAATTAATATCCATTAGTTGAAAGCCTACACATTTTGCAATGACATTAATGTTACAGGGAATACCTGTGTTAAAATTATTGGTGAAAAAAATCATGTTATTTTACAATAGGAAAGGGAGAAATAGATGCAGTCACATTGACGAGTTGAACTCAGCGAAAATTTCAAAACAACAAAGATGAATTCGTGCCATTCCGAAAATTGATATGAATTACCATGCTAAGTTTGTGTCGAATAAATACTACGTACAGTCCTTAGGCATTAGAGAATATTTTCTAGATCCTTGCTCCCGCCTGCCTATCAAAAATTACCCCACCTAGTAAATTTGCTTCCGAAAATGATTTCTATTACTACTAATTCAGTTTGTTTACCCTCGCCTCCGGGTTATTCCCGTATGGGCGAGCATTCCTTACCTTTAACAATAAACTATAGTATAATATATGACTTATTTTTTATAAAAACTATTTTTAAAACAATCTAATAAAGGTAGGCTATTTTAGTGAACATTTGTATGTATATCTATATTATTAACTTATTTTGTTAAAACATATTATAAGATCTCTGTTTTCACAGATTAACTTTATATACCCACGTATTACATACCGAGTACAAACGTATATTGACCGGAATACCCTATGCCAAGCCGTGAATATCCTGATTAGATTTATAATGGATATTTTCCTGTCATTACAAATCTCCACAATTGATTGAAAAATATACCCACCCTATAGCACCATTCTTACTGGAACTTTTGATGAAAATGTACTTATTAATTTTCTATTGCCTATACTAAACAAATGTATTAAATATTTGATTGACAGATCGCATCTAGATTAACTTAGGGCACGGAACAGCTCAATTTATGTTGCCATGACAACCCACGATAATTCATTGGTGTGTTTATAGGTCAATTGTTGGTTACACAGTTCGTTTTTGTGGTATTTTAACTCATTCCCCCTTTTTTCTTTAGTGATAAAATGAATCATGTTTTTAATATACAGCCAGGCTGACATAAATATCATTTAAACTGTATAAAAAGACAAATTTAAAACTAGAATAAATTAAATCCAGCTAGAATGACTTTCGTTGGTGGTGATAACAACGTACAGCAAGAATGTATTGTGTTAATAATGATTACATCATACAGCTTGATTGACTTGTGTTGGTAATAATTACATCATACAGCTTGAATGACTTGTGTTGGTAATGATTACATCATACAACTTGAATGACTTGTGTTGGTAATAATTACATCATACAGCTTGAATGACTTGTGTTGGTAATGATTACATCATACAACTTGAATGACTTGTGTTGGTAATGATCACATCATATGGCTTGAAAATATATGTTGTGAGGTAACATGGCCTCAGTGTTATTTACGTACACGTACTGAAATAGCTGAACTGTTTTCATGTTATCATCATGATGCCGCTGTGTTGTCACGTGGAAAGATTGGTCACGTGATACCACGATGACATCGAGTTCAAAATTCTCTTTTCTTAATGAGACATTAATAATTGACTGTCAGCGTTTGATACATGATGTTAACACCAGTTTGATCGAGAAAATATTCTACTCGAGGAATGCATATACAAGTATTTAATTTCAAATTGAAGAAACGTCTGAGCGGAAGTGAACAAAAATGAATCATATAACAAAAAGATCCCATACTAGCTGGGTGATATAACATTATTGTCAATCATCCTGTGATGTACTAGGTGACATGCAGATCTTCGTACGTTTTATAATACATAATATACCTCCATAGCATACCTTGAAATCCCCCTCTTGCATCACGTGGTTCATGTTCAACACATGAATCATTTAATTCTCTAACAACAGTAGATAATATATAAGAGAAAGAAATTAGTATCAAATAAGTTGATGGGTATATGTGAGTATATATTACAATGAGAAATTGATTCGAGCACATTGTACTTGTACATGAACGTTAGTATTGGTACTGTGGACCCGTTCCCTTACATTCGCTTTTTATTCTATGACAAATTGTTTGTGAGAGTCCTTAATGTTAAACTCATTCTATTCCTAAGACAATGATGTCAATTAAGTATTGATATAAAAATCGGTGTATATCTCAATTGTTCTGACAACGATGAATACAAATTGTGAAGTTCCCGCCAGATATCCACAGCCGTACTTTGTTAAACTTGTCACGTTATAATTCACTTGTTTGTATCAGGTATCAAGAAACGAAGCGTTAGAAATAGCATCGATATCCTTATTACACGATTTTTCAATTCTAGTTATTCGTTGTTTAAGCTTTTGTTGGGTCGAGTTAAAATCCGCCAACAATCTGGCGAAGCGAGTTTGAAGTGTTTCTAAACTGTTTTCAATTCGTTCTAATTTTTGTTCAGTTGTCTCTTGTTGTTGTTCCATTCTTTCCATTAAATCTTCGTCCAAAAGATTGTCTTTTCGTAATATTTTTTTACCCTTATCAATCAAAATTTTCTTTGCGTCTGGATATTGATTTAGAACTTCCCATAAATCGTCTTTCGACAGACAGAATAAGTCTGAATAACCAATACTTCTAATATTGGCTGTTCTCCTATTACCGTTTTTATTGCCAGCAATATTAAGAATACTTATTTCACCAAAAACACTACCTTCGCTGAGCGTAGCAAACGTTGTTCTACCGTCGTCGGACACAACACCCAGTTGTCCACGTTTAACAATGTACATTTCCTTACCTATATCACCTTTGCGACAAATATAATCCATTGGGCTGAATACCTGCAACTGCAATTTCAGTACTAATTCTACCAGTAGACCTGGTTCGCAGTCTTGAAATAAGGCCACCCGTTTCAAAGTATCCAAGTGTACATGTATGGCTATTTCAGCCTTTAACTTGTCAGGTAATGCTGACAGAACCTCTTCCTCATTCAACGATTGTTTATTGATCCACAGATAATCGAACCATTTTATAACTCGCTGCTCAAGCTCCTTGGATACTTTTCTAAATTCCATGTACTGTTTTACACCGTCCATTTTTTGTTGGAACTCGGCTCTGGTCGCGTTCATATTAGTAATCATTGAACCAACATTACCGACGATTGTTGCAAAAATTAACACTCCGATCAAAAAATCAACAACAACAAAGAGGTATTCTATATCTTCGGCTGGCTGTGGCGTTTCTCCAATTGTGGTTAAGGTCAAAGTTGACCAATAAAAACTGTATATATACTTCCGAGTTAGAGATTTGTTAACTGGATAACTATCACTAATATTCGGATACACCCACGAATCCGAACCGAATCCTATTGCATGAGAAATTGCAAAATATATACACGCATTCCAATGGATAATAATCAATATGTATAACACTAAATTTAAAATTCTGAACATGTTTGTAAAACTAGTCCGGGTAGCAGTTCTGTCGAAAAACTCTAACAATCTATTGAATTTGAAAATGCGATTGAATCGTAGCTCTGGCGTGCCTGTACCAGTCAATATGTAAAATACGTCCGTGGGAAATATACTGATCATGTCCATTTTAAAGTTTGTGCATTTTAAATAATTTCTCCGAAGTTTGGCATGGTTTGTTACAAGAAGTCCCTCTTCTAGGTATCCTGAAATACAGGGATAAAGAACGTGTAATATCATTGAGACAAACATAGGTTCAATATATGATACCTCGTTATTCATTTTCTTTTTTAAGCTTTCTTTCCTGAACTATTTCTTAAATTTCCTAGCAATCACGCCAATATTAAGAACACTTAGTATAAAGACGTTTACTGGACAATCTTGCATATTTTTTTCTCCAATAAACTAGCTAATAAGACCACTTGAATATATACCCCTCTGCCTCATAAGCATATTTTAGACACTTCCAAATTCAAAGCTAATGTACAAAACATCATTTTATTCAAGAAAATAGGGTCATTTCACTCTGACATAGTGGAAGACATTGTTGTAAAAGAAGCCATTGTTCATTACAAGCAAAAACTACTTTTACCACAATGTTTTCAAACGTCTGCTCCAGATGCAGGGAAATGCAGTATTATGAGGCAAAAGGATTTGGTCTGAGATTAAGTGTACTGCACTAATTTTATAAAACATCGAATTTTTACACAAGATTCTATTATCTACAAGATTATTACAAGATACAATGTATACTAAGTCTACAGTACTGCGGTTTTCTCTCAGAAATCCAAAGAGAATACAAAACATTCAATGAATATTTCATCAAAGAAAACATCGTTTTCTCAACTCTTTGTTTTCTATTACGTTGTGTGTGTGTATAGAAGTACGGACCATGGTATAAAATAATAAATGAAACCACGACGTATTATTACAAAGAAAAGAGAACGCCGTTTATTTAATATTCAAGAATATATGACGAAATCTTCGCAAATAATATGATATATATCCATGCTGTTTTCTCGAGAAGTGTCCTGTATTTTAGTTAGCGGAAGTATGTCACCACCTAACATTAGTCATAGGCATGTATATCAAAAATCAGCGCGAATGCTGACAACAATGAAAATGAAAACTTGTCGACAATCAATGCATTGTATACATTTTATGTACTTGTATATTTTTTTAGATATACTAAATTATTTCTTTCAACTATTGAAGAAATGTTTACAAATGTTTTAGTGTCATGCTAATAAAAATGATATTTGTGTCATACTGATGTATTCGTGACATACAGACGCGTGTCATACTAGAGTATTGGTGTCATACGGGCGCTTGTCATACGGACGTGTGTCATACTGGTGTATTTGTGAAATACTGGCGTGTGTCATACAAGAATATTGGTGTCATATTGACGAGCGTCATACTGGCGTATTCTGTGATACTGGTGTATTGGTGACATACGGACGTGTGTCATACTGATTTATTGGTGTTATACTGGTGTATTGGTGTTATACTGGTGTATTGGTGACAAAATAGAGTATTGGTGTCATACGGACGTATGGCATATTGGTGTATTGGTGTTACATGATGTATTGGTGTCATACTGATGTGTGTGTATGATACGAATATGTGTATGATACTTATGAGTTGGTGTCATACTGATACGTTGGTGACATACTGATATGATGGTGTCATACGGAGGTTTTGGTGATACACTGCTGTTTTTGGTGTCATACTGATGAGCTTGTAATATACTAATACCTCGGTGTCATATATTAATGTGATGGTGTCATACTGACGCACTGATCTCCTATTGATGAAGTCTTACTGATAATATCAGTTTTACCCTGAAGGAATAATGTCTTGATATTGTACAATGATTTTTCTCCTTACTAGAATCAAGCCAGTGAGAAAAAGGATGCCATACACAGAGAACGACATACAAACCTGTACGAGAGGACACGAACATGTCCATTATGTATATTAAATCACTAAGATAGTCCAGTGTGAACCAGAGAGCCATATAGCCTTCTTGAAGCTCACCAAACACGCTACGTGATATTATAAACAGAACGTTGTACATGACAGCACAGGATACAAACATCAGCCAACGATAGTAAAACGTCCCGCTAGGATCAACAACGAAACCTTTCCAGTATCTGAAAATACAATATATAAATACATGTACTAGCAAATAATATCTGGTACACATGTACTTCAAGCTTCAAAATAATACCTGGTGCACTTGTACTTCAAGCTTCAAAATAATACCTGGTGCACTTGTACTTCAAGCTTCAAAATAAGATTATTTTAATGACTGTCATTCTCGTATATCAATAGTGTAAAATAAAAAAAACAAGTATTCAATAATTCGAATAAGAATTAGGAACGATATATCATTTTTTCACTGGGTTTAACGTCGTATCAATAGCCAGGGTCAATTGAAGATTTTTCCAGGTTTGACGGTCGGCGGACACCTAGGTACAATAACCGACCTTTTGTTGGCTATCCGGGCAGCTTCCACATATGTGAAATTTGTTTGAAACCAGGTGGGATTCGAACTCACAACGGTGAAGGGTTGACGATTACTGGTCAGAGATCATACCCTTTCAATCACGAAAACTACTCGGACCATATTTCTAAGGAGACCATTTTGATGACAATTCATGTTGTTATGACAACCGCGTGATATTGCAAGTCTACACACGTGTTTGAACAAGCTGGACACTTTATAATTGAAAACTTTCGACGGATGGCAATCAATTATAAACACACGTCAAGTGTTTACCTTTCAGAAGAGCATTACAAACAATTTGCGTGTTGAGAAACATCGACAGCTAATCAAACACCGCCCACTTAATTGATTTAGTTGGTTCTATGTATCATAATATTTACACCTTAATGTATTCTGTATACAATTATTTGCACGTCTATCTGTGAATTAATGGGTGTATTACGTGTAGCTAATGCATGTAGTGTTACGTTACCGTCGATAATGGAACAAACCTGAATATCTCGTTATGAAAACAAAATACTTATAATACATGTCTAAAGCAGTAAAGTGAACTTTAAAAAATCCAGCTAAGGCTTTAAAAAGTTCCGGGTTTCCACTAACCCGAGTAACCCTATTTTTTCTGTGAACCCTAGTCTTTTTTCGCTCCCGGTCAATTCATTGCTTGTCGATTTTTTCATTTACATATGAAGTACGCCTCCAAACTAAAGAATGTTTGAAAAGTTCTGCCGACCCACAGACCCCATATTGCTTTGGATGGGGGATTTTAATGGAAACCAGGTATTTATTTTTAAGCCTAAATAACCGTAATGAACGCGTAGTATTTGTGGTGTGTTGACCATCTATAGGATGAAACATTTTTTGTTTATTTTTCAGTGTATTTCCAGGTTGTATATTGTTCACGCTAAATCACTCGTGTATTTATAGTACGTCACTGCTTAAATTATACACAGACAGAGTAATCTATGAATGCTGATGTAAAATAAACATTATCAAATCTCTATTAGTAATGTTATCATTGATGTACGAGAATGACTCTCTTATTTATATCAAGTACAAGAACAAAAAATCCCCAGACTTTTAGTTTGTTCTTTAAAATATATCATCTGCATACAACTCCGTTATCGTAAATTACTAAAACGCCCATAGCTTGAATTTAAAGCAGACTGTATCTGGCCCTTCAGTTAAAGACTAACTTGATCTATTAGAAAGTCATTTTATGCTTAAAACTGCGCCAGAATGAAAGGTTGTTAGAATAATCAAGACAAGTCACCGAAATATCATGATTTTGTTAAGATTGGTCGCCTCAGATATCGCCTAGGACTATACCGGAGCTGTCAAAATAACTCTATCACGTGATAACAAATGTACGAGGCTTGTTTAGAATACACTGAGATACCAATAGTTTTGGAAATAATCTAGTTCAGATATGCTTCGTTCACTTATACACGGCTTATATGTAATTTCAACTGCTTCAGGGACTTTTTACAGTCAGACACAAAACGTACTGTACGGTAGCTTTATTTCCTTGTGACAAAATGATATTATAAGAGTCAATGTTATTTGGCTCTCTGTTAAAATTCACCATTCCTGGGGAACGATTGCCAACTGCGGCGGGGGGGGGGGCAGTGATACCGGGCGGTGACCAGAGAGAAGCAGTTAGGCTCATTCATGGTCATGAATGAAATAATCTTGATAAACGACATTCACTCCACTGTAACAAATCGATACTTTATTTAAAAAAAAATACTAACTTAATATCAGAGATCTTTCTGGTCCGTCTTTCTGGAGTGTGCGATCGAGACTCGTTGGCTCCACCCATAGCAACTCGTTCCAAGAAGGAATCCGGCCTCTGAGGTAATGGTCTCGTTCCACGCAACCGGCCAGACGCCCAGGCTTTTATTACCTGTAATAATATAATGATTATGATATAATTACATCAATATAAGTTTTTAATTAAAAGGGTAAACTTAGTTCAAACATTCTACTAAACAAACAGACATTTCACCCAGAATTGGTAATTGTATATGAGTTCATATATGTTATAAGTGTGTTTATATCTATGTTTGTGTCTTACTATCTTTACTCCACATTAATACATGTAACAAGGATGTAGACAAACTCATTATAAGAGAATGTACTTAGATCAGTGTTGCAACCCACTGTTAGAAAACGGCAAACGTACGTAAGATTTACACATACTGTAAACTTGTTATACGACCGTCAACCAAGAACTCAGATTACAGACAAATCTTAGGATGTTAGGTATTCTTAGTCTTAATGTTATCAGCTACATGGATCATAGGTGTTAGGTATTCTTAGTCTTAATGTTATCAGCTACATGGATCATAGGTGTTAGGTATTCTTAGTCTTAATGTTATCAGCTACATGGATCATAGGTGTTTTAGGTATTCTTAGTCTTAATGTTATCAGCTACATGGATCATAGGTGTTTTAGGTATTCTTAGTCTTAATGTTATCAGCTAAATGGATCATAGGTGTTTTAGGTATTCTTAGTCTTAATGTTATCAGCTACATGGATCATAGGTGTTTTAGGTATTCTTAGTCTTAATGTTATCAGCTACATGGATCATAGGTGTTTTAGGTATTCTTAGTCTTAATGTTATCAGCTACATGGATCATAGGTGTTTTAGGTACGAAAACATCCCGCTATTATTCAGGCAATCCTAGCTGACAGACATGTGTTTTTATCCATTATATTACCTACAAATGGTTTGCAAATTAGGTATTCATTCGATGCTGACGAAGTAGTGTCTACGTAGTGAATAGAATCGTTTCTGTATTATTGTTATTTTTCTCTCATCTTAACAACGAGATAAACATTGTGTTTGGAGCCAGCTTAGCTGTTACACAGAAAACTCCAGCTTCCGTAAATCAATAATATTTACAATTCATCGCTTTGAATAACTCGACCAATTTGCATTTATGACAATCCATAGAGACATATAAGGAGTGATATTAGTTTTCATAGTTCCATGCAAGATCATGATAGATGACCCCTTTTATACATGATATGCTGGAAGAATTGACCGTTTTTTTGATGAATGAGGTTTCTCTACGGACGTTTTGTGATACTTTGTTTTCACTATTCATCTTTGGTTATTCTAAGATGGACAGTAAAACTTACTTAGCGACCACTTTACTATTCAGACCACATCACCGTAAATGGCCAATTATTTTCGGACTGGTTTTCAGTATTTCTTTCTATATTTCAACTTGATAATGAGACCACTTCTAAATCAAGTCTAACTTTCTTTACTCCCTAAAGTGGTCGTAACATCGAAGTTTTTCTGAACGCTGTTCTAGGACCGATATTGACAATAAATTCTGTTAAACTTGTAATCGTACAAATAAAATCCACCCGTTATCAGATCTAAGACAAACTAATGTTAACAGTATACGTTTTCAGGTCTTGTAATGTAATTTATTGTACCGTAGTTTTTTATGACATGATATTTTATATATACTAGGATGAAAAAGAAACGCCGGGTACATAAAATATACAACATATATTTTATTGCTTGGTCTAGAATAATGAAATTCGGTCAGATTGATGTGGAACGGTACACAGCTGGTTCCATACAGGTGAAATTTTATACAAAAATGAATATGATAATGTAATTACATTATATCCTTTAAAACTGTCTTAATAAGCGTTTCTTTTTCGTCCTAGTATGTTTTACCGCATTTATTTGCAAATACCTAAGTATTAAAATATATAGTAAGGTCGTGAAATAAGAATCATCTATGTACTATAACGACAATGACATTTTATAAAGTCTATAAAAAACGAGAGACTTGGAAGTAACTGGATATTTGAACCGCAGGTCTATGTAATCACAATACTGCGTGAATATTACATGCATTATTTGTTTATACATATATAATTGCACTAAGTCGAACTATAAACGTCCACATTGTGTTTTATATCATTAGAAGAAAATTATTACACAAACATAGTTGGTTAACTGGTAGACTTTTAATACATTCAATCTAACATTTGCTTTGAACTCCCGATTTCTATGAGTAGATTGGTTGTAAGTACAGTAAAACCAGAATTAATTCACTTGTTTGGGTTCTTGTAAGAATCAAGTTTTGTAAGGTGGACGTTTGCAAATATTACCCAGTGTTTAAAGTTGCACGTAACAGTTTCGTACGTGTGCTGACAATATGTATTAATATTTATAGTATGTTATAAATAAATCGGACCGACCGTAATCCAATGGTTAGTGCTTTCGGCTTGTAACCCGCGATCCAGGTTCAAATCCCGGCAGGTCATACCGTTCTATGAAAATTTGACAAAAATTTCAATTTTCCTCCATATGTAAAGAAGTTGCCGGCTCCTTGTGGAAGGGTAAGTTAGTACAGGTTAGTATACAGTCCTGGAAAACTGGTTAGGTAAACGCGCCGCTGTATATAACTGAAAAATTGTTGAGAAACGGCGATAAATCCAGTGATAATGTCACATCAAAAGTGACAATATAAATAAAATCACCTGATTTGAAAGAATTAAATCCAATCACGTGATCAAGCACAATATTCGAAATTAACAAGTTGGTATAATGAAATAGTTGTAGTGTTAAAGTGATTTTATAAGTGAGTTTAGACTGTTGTCCTATTTCGATTCTAAGTAATGGAAGAACATTTCAACAATTGAAACAATGTTTATATATGTATTCTATTCTATAAAAAATGGTCTTCCTAAACAGCTTTCACGGTGCAGGAATACTTTGTTGTGTTCGTAAATGGAAATCCATGACATTGATGTATTAAAAGTAAGAAAACACTAAAGTACGTTTGTATTTCGGTAAGAGGGAGAAGAGTTCTGGTTTAGACGTAATATTTATTAAGAAAGAAATAAATAAGAAATGAAGACGATCAATTTTAAATCTCGCGAAGACAATAACCAGATTAGATTACGTTTATATGAACATGAGTCTATTTATTGAACGTTCATTTATTCAAATTAGTTTGTTATCATACAGCTTGAATAGAAACTCATTCATCAGAAATGGAATTAGAACAGAAGTGTGGTATACTTGTGAATCATATTGATTATACTCAGAATTTTATTCAGTGATATTCAGTAACATAAAATTGGTATTGTGGTATTTGTAATTGGCAGGTATTCAACATTACGAAATAACCGTTACATTGTTTATATTTTTCTGAATCTTGCAGAAATATTTTTTGTGTGTTTTTTTTCTCTGGGGTTTAACGTCACAACAGCCAGTGTCATTGGACGGCTTCCCCAGCTTTAACGGTGAGTCCTCAGGCGTACATCAGGGCAGAACCACATACCTTCTCGCCTGGTCCCGGGTGGGTTTCGAACTCCCAGCTGTGAGGGGTTAGTGATTATTAGTTATAGATCATAATCACTTGACCACGGATGTCCCCAGAGATAAAGGTACAGTATATCACCCATAAAACGGAATCCCTGGTTATTTTTCAAGTCCTTTTTTTCTCTTTTATACTCATCATTTCTCTGAAAACCGTAATTCTCGGAAAACCGGACTTTTGACCCAGTCCGAACGGGAACCGGTTTTCAAGAGTTATAGTGTACTTCAGCAGATGATCAGACATTATTGACATACGTAGACATATTTATGTTATCATTATACGCATACAAATGATGTACGAATATTTCTTGTACTTATAAATAAATGCTGGGTCGTACTATCCATAAAACACTCTATGTTATGTTTTAATCATGAAATACATAAATATGTTAAATTAAGTGTCAATATGACATTGCTATACAGTCAACAATCTGGATTTTTGAGAAAAAGCCAACTCAGGGTATAGGGGTACGTTATTTATGTACTTCCGGTAAGATCTATTGAGTAAAGAACTTGGACCTCTGGACATAAGAAACAGAAGTCACCAAGTCAGGTTTTAAGGAAATGACTTTCTCTTTGAGTTTGACCTCAAAACAGTGGTTTTTGATTGGTTGAATTCGAGAACAATGCTGTAATTGACCAATAGCAAAGTTTTCATCGATTCCATTATTATAATACAAATATTTGACAAGGTTTGTGCAAAATGATATTTAAACATTGCGTCAAGAATATGAACAATAAAATATTTTTTTTCATTTAAGCAGAAATTATTTTTCTGCAAATAACATTTTGGATGGTAGCAATAATAGGTTGATGCAAAGTTTTTGTAAACCTTTCAAAATACATATTCATGAACATATGCTACATTGTATTTACAATCCATTACATTGATAACTTGTTCTGTCATGTCACGAAATTCTTAACCGCATATTATACCGCTTTTAAAATCTTGAATCATTACCAAATGTTCTTATGACGTCACTAGAGAAACCTGAACATTCAATATCTTGAAATTTCTCCTCTTAGCCCGAATTTTAATTTGAGTTTTTTTGTATTTTCTTATCTTTCTCACGTGCGATATAATTTTGTTTTCAAATAAATGACGCAATCACAAAGTGGGCGGGGAAATGCTCGCTGATAATGTGAGAAATACAGAGTAAATGAGCGAAACGAAAATACAAGAAATTGCGAAGTTTCATACTTGCGCTAAGCTGATAATATTGACAAAGACTTTAAAGCTTCATTCTGATTTATTTCCATGTGGTCCTGCACCAGTTGTATGTACTTACGTACGAAATTCAAATGTATAAAACAAACATAATTCGTATGATGTTTTTATATTGCAGCATCTACATTGGTCAATTTGAGATTTGCACTAAATTTCCACCTATCACGTAACTATGTGCTTCATAATCAGGGTGAAATCGAATCTCTGATTTGTTTACCACTTTTTCAGATTAAAACTACACTTTTCATTGAAAGGATATTTTAATTTTTGACATTTCAATTAGAATCACCATATATTTAAAGCTACGTTGATATTAAAGGACGCGGATTAACATCCATTGTATTCATATGACATTTTTAAAACCTGTTATTTTTTGTTAATCTGTTGCTTTTTAACGTTGTTTAACGGGTTTTAACGTCGCACCAACAGCCAAGGTCATTTTAGCGACTTTTCAAGTTTTAACGGTAGAAGAAGAAGACCTGAGGGGAACACCACGATAGACCCGCCGACATCCCGTAAGCTAGCCGGACAGCTTCATCACAAGTGAAACTGGTTTGGTCCTTGGCGGGATTTGAACTCACAGCTGTGAGGGGCTAGTGATTGCTAGTCGGAGACTATGACCACTCGATCAACGAAATCCCCCTTATCTGTTTTATCTAATGAATCCGGGTTGTGTTACAGTGTCACTTTTTGTCTTTTACAAATTGAAGGCAAAATAAAGGTTATGTGATGTGAAAATATCAATATGAGATTGTTTGATGTGAAAATATCAATGTGAGGTTATGTGATGTGAAAATATCCACGTGAGGTTGTGTGATGTGAAAATATCAACGTGAGGTTATGTGATGTGAGAATGTCAGTGCGACGTTATGTGATGTGAAAATATCTACGTGAGGTTATGTGATGTGAAAATATCAGCGTGATATTGTGTGATGTGAAAATATCAAAGCGATGGTGTTTGACGTGAAAATATCAACGTGAGGTTGTGTTATGTGAAAATATCTGAGTCCAAAATTTCGAAGCAGCTCAAAATATCAAAGAATATTGACGTCCATATTACGGAATCACAGTAAAAATGCGAGACTGGTGCGACAATCGACAATTTTCTCTGAACCTTCGCGTTTTAGAGTGTAATGACACTTCATGTCTGCCTTTCTTCATTTTATATCGATTCAACCAAAAAAGTCAAGAAAAAATGACTTTTAAATCGGTTCCCGCAACAGACCGCGCCTGCAGTTAGTGTGATCTAATCAGAAAAACCCCAAGAATGTTATTTGGTAAGGTCATAGAACGCATTCTCTTAATGTTTTATGTATAATCATATTTCTCGCGGCATGATCAACTAAATACTATATTTGAATAAACTACCCATCTATGCTTATTTCCCCAAAGCAGACATATCAACTACATCCATGTATAATAAGCTTTAATTAAGACCCTCTAAGAAGGAGCCAGGCTCATTTGCATATTTGACGCGGTATAACTGCACAGATATTGATCTGATGTAGTGAATTTATCTTAGTGTTGAATTCGTTGATATAGGAATATTCCAAAAGGATAATCTTAGAACGTGAAATATCGATATTTTACATTTATACCAGATCTGTGCGTATGTACTTCCTACAACCGCTTTTGAAACGTGCCTTTGTTGAGAATATTACTGGATGTAATTGTTCATTCAGTACAAAAAGGCCGTTTTCTTCGTGTATTTAGTTATAGCTTCAATGCGTTAATTGGACAAAGTGCCATTCTTTAAAAAGCGATAATGTTTTTAAACGATCAAACGAAAGACAAGATTCGTATTTATGTCGTTAATTAAAGTTCTTTCATTTAGATAGTATTTTATTATTTCTCTTAGCCCAAGAAATTCTTTAGATGAAGACTATTTAACAATTAAGATCCATTAAGCCCTTAACTTTGAATTACGTTAAAACACAGTACATGCGGTGTTTAGATATTACACATAATTATACAAGTTGGAAGGGCGATAAAATACGGCAGGAATTCTATTCTTAAATTTCAGATTTCAAATTGGAAATGCGTGAGAAGTTTGTGTAAAGAACAAAAGTACTTCCTGTTCATACGGCTCCTCATCAGCACATACGTTAATTGAGTAATAATTTGGTGCAGTCAGAACACCCAAAATTCAAGTAACGACTGCAATACAGTAAAACCTCAATAATGAGACAACCATTCGGGACTCGAAAATCGGTGTTAATGTGGGAGTGGTCTCACTATCAAGTTGTATTATAGGTAAAATAAGTGGTCGTTATAATGAGTTGGTCGCAATGTGAGGTTTTACTGTGCGCATATATGAAAAAAATAATATTGAGAATTATTACATTTCATACACACATTCTGGTCAGCGGTTTTCTTTTCAGAATAATACTAGTAAATGATAAAATTATGTCATAATTCATTAATGAATCTGTCTCTTCAATGATGAATTATCAGCCATCTATATCATTGGAAAAAGTGTTGTCATTTAGAATATGCCTCTAGCAGAGTCACGTGACACTTAAACAAATTGTTATTTTATTGGATTTAGGTTATTTTAGGTTTTCTGAGCTGACCGCCTGTTAGACAATATGTTTCTACGTAGCGGACTAAACAGGGATCGATATCAAACACATCCGAACGACAATCACTAGCCGCTTACTGGTCCAGTCTAGTGCATCACGCTATACTGGGGTCTGGTCTGGTGAAATTCAAGGCTGACAAGACCACTGGTCTAGCTCTCAAAAAAGTTAATGTCGAACCCTGATAAATCATATAAATTTGAACATAATTAAATCGCATTCGTCATGCGTTCAAAATCATATGGCCATGCATTCATAATAATTGACTTTGCATTCATAATCATAGGTCATGCGTTCGTAATCATTAACCATGCGTTCAAAATCATAAGCCATGGGAGCATCTGTTTCCTGAAGGTTCATGAAATTCATCAATAAAGTAATAAGCAATTTAAGTAGACTTAATACTTCAACAGCTAGGCCTCCTTCGGGACCAAATAAATTTCTCTTAAGACGGTTGTGTTTTTTTTATTTTTACATACAGGTAATATTGAAAAGAGGTTCAAAAGTAAGTGGTCACCGTAATTAGGTGGTCTTAGAAAATACTTGGTCGTAATAATGATGTGGGCGTTTAAGGGATGGTCTTTATAATTACAGTGCAACCTCTCCAATGCAACACCCTTTGAGAGAAGCAAGATTATGTTGTTGTCGAGAGGTTGTTAGGGAGCTCTAGAGAGGTTAAATTGTGTGAAAATTGAGGGGAAAAGTCATGCTGTTGTTGAAGGGAGAATGTTGCTCAAGAGAGGGCCGCACTGGAGAGGTTGTACTGTAGATTGTATTATAATGAAGTGGTCATTATGTTAAGTTAGCGCTAAAATGAAGTTTTACTGTATTACTGGGAGTTTTATCTTAGATAACACTGACCAACAAAAGAATAGGAGTTTGAATCTCCGTTCGTTAACATACTACAACATTTGTTGAAAACAATGAGGTTGCAAATAATCCTTCCACAGTATAACCCTTGAAAACCAAACTTCCGGACTGAGCCAAAAGTCCGGAAAACCATAGATAGTTTTCACAGAACTATTGAATATAGAAGAGAAAAAAACATGACTTGAAAAATCGTCCGCTTTTCAGATGATTTCTGTTTTCAGGATGTCCAGTTTTCATGGTTTATACTGTATTATTATTGGTGTCCAGGTATAATGTTTAAAACGTCATTAGTGAAGAAGTTAATGATAACCAAAATTTAAGGCAAGTAACAATAACGTGTGTAATGTGCCATTTCTGGATGTGGTATTTCTGGTTTCTGAATTAGCCCAACGCTGCCCCAAATAATATCACCTGGGACGTTTTGTGGGTTTTGTAGCCAGACCTAAATCGAACTCAAGCTTAGGACATAGCTCAGGTATGTATTCATTCATATTTTTCCAAATACTACATTTTTATACAGATAAAGGCAAATCAAATAATGCGCGAAAACAATATCAACAAAATGTGCTTTGATTATCCGTCAGTTTCATACATGTATGTACCAGTTGCTATCGGATTTCATGTCTGCCATATTACATTTTGGGCTGTTTAAGTGTAAAGTTCGGATTCATAATTGTTACAGATTAGCAGCCACCTTCAACAGCATAAACATATGTCTTGATTTTATTTAATATAAGACTTATAAACTTCCCGGATGTTAGTGCTCTTTTACTCCAAGTTTTTGTTAAAATTAATATTAGTACACCATACATACTTGTATAGTTTTTACGATACGTCCCACTGTCGTCGTTTCACTTTCATCCTTAGCTTCTTGTTCAATACGTATAATTTCAGAACAAGCATCGTCATCTGTCCTCACTGATAACTGGGGACTTATGCCTCCATTTTCTATCACTTCCTCCTCAACAACGTCCTTGTTCCGTACCACAGTGAGCTCGTCCTCTCGTGCATTGCTCGTAGAGGCAATCATAATCACCTTATAAAGTCGTCATCTGAAAAAAAAAGTTCACATTATTTCGCGCATATTACACTATGAAGATATTGGGTTCAATAAATGCATGAGAGAGGAAGACCATTGGTTCACGGGTTATATAGTCATTTACTGTCTTTAACGAGATTCCACAACGTTTTAACGATAATTAAGCTTAGATTGCTTAAATTGTTGCCAATGATGTTTACTTTAAGAATTATTAATACCAATTATAATTATGCTGAACACTAGTTATCAGTGAAAATGCAAATAATATATATAAATTTTAATTTATAAGCTGCTATATTTTAAAACTGCTCATTTTGTTTAGATTTATCAATACAAAAACTCACTCTTTTTGTCTCAGTTTTAATATTTCCTCACTATGAAATAGCATTTAATCTAAGCATTGTTTATTCCGCCATTCGATTGGAATTAAAAAAAGAATATCCATGTTGTAATTTGACGAAGAACCTGATCTATTTCTGCAACCGGAAGTTGAATAAAAGAGAGTCTTCCGGTAATTCTCGTCATGTCTCGTTTCACCTGATAATATTTATCACACGTCGCAAAATTCTAAATAAATGTCAATTTCAACAATAATCGGGACAGTTACAAGCTGTTAATCAAATCACTGAGTGTTTGCGGCCACTCATCCAACTAATTAGCGCGCATCAGGGCTGGATATTTTCATTGTAATATAAACTATTAGCATTCTTTACATGGCTGTATGTTATTGTTACACATAGATACACTTATCCTACTGCGGTGAATTTCCACTGTCAACTAACTGAACAGGTTTAGCTAAAAATAATCAAGTGAAGGGTTTCTTGACCAAAGAATAGTGCAGGTAAACTTTCTTTCTCTGTGTTGTTTAAATATACCTTCCGTACTTTGGAGATACGATTCGTTCCCAAAAATTTCGTATTTTGGAATTTTGCAGGTAGAAACTTCACGGACGGCGCCTAAATATAGGGTCCACCGGGTAACAAGAAACATGACTATTTTTATCTGGCCCTTAATACGACTATGAAAATCTTCAAACATTGAAATCTTCCTAAAAACATAAAATTACACGACATAATGCACAAATGTCTCGTATCAGGTCCAAACACGTTTTAAGCGTAATCCCAACAATGATTTTCAGCAGTTTACTATTCAATAAAACACAAAGAGTGATTAATATCACATATCATGATACAAAATAAACATATTTTTTAAAAGTCCATGTGCAATCAATGCTGTACGTGTTTGTATCATGTAAATCTATCTGATTATCTAATCACATTTCTGAAGTGATTTGACACGATCCGTTCATTACACAGTCATTATAAATCGACATAAAAGCACTAAATTGTTGCATGTCGTAATATTTAACGCGTTATTTTTCGTCAAGAATCCTAAAACGTGGATTTTTCCTGTTACCAACAGATACTACATCAGCGTGATTGATATTCCGAGTTTAGTTCGGGCGTGGTTGCATAACAACGGCACGATTTTGCATTTGGACAACTTTTGCTTGGTGTATTGTCGCTTGACTATAACAAAGTGCAATCGTGTTTTAACAGAGTGATATATAGCGGTTTGAAAATGTAGAAGTGCAAAGCTTTAATTTTCTGTAAGTCCGGTACAGGTGTGTACGAGACAGTAAGTAAATGTAACAATCTCACAACGCTACCGCAACCAAAATCGGGAAAGGGCCAGTGTGGATCAACCACACGGTGGATACATATGAGCCTCGACTATAGTGTAAACTAATGTACAACATCAGTAGTGTCTAATGGTGTAGAAATCAATAGTGCATAATTGTTTATGATAGCAATTGTGTATAATGGTGTAAGATAGCAATAGTGTGTAATGGTGTAAGATAGCAATAGTGTGTAATGTTGTAAGATAACAATAGTTTATAATGGTGTAAGATAGCAATAGTGTATAATGGTGTAAGATAGAAATAGTGTATAATGGTGTAAGATATCAATAGTGTATAATGGTGCAAGATAAAAATAGTGTATAATGGTGTAAGATAACAATAGTGTATAATGGTGTAAGATAGCAATAGTGTATAATGGTGTAAGATAACAATAGTGTATAATGGTGTAAGATAAAAATAGTGTATAATGGTGTAAGATAACAATAGTGTATAATGGTGTAAGATAGCAATAGTGTATAATGGTGTAAGATAACAATAGTGTATAATGGTGTAAGATATCAATAGTGTATAATGGTGTAAGATAACAATAGTGTATAATGGTGTAAGATAACAATAGTGTATAATGGTGTAAGATAGCAATAGTGTATAATGGTGTAAGATAACAATAGTGTATAATGGTGAAAGATATCAATAGTGTGTAATGGTGTAAGATATCAATAGTGTATAATGGTGTAAGATAAAAATAGTGTATAATGGTGTAAGATAAAAATAGTGTGTAATGGTGTAAAATAGCAATAGTGTATAATGGTGTAAGATAGCAATAGTGTGTAATGGTGTAAGATAACAATAGTGTATAATGGTGAAAGATATCAATAGTGTATAATGGTGTAAGATAGCAATAGTGTATAATGGTGTAAGATAGCAATAGTGTATAATGGTGTAAGATAAAAATAGTCTGTAATGGTGTAAGATAGCAATAGTGTATAATGGTGTAAGATAGCAATAGTGTATAATGGTGTAAGATAACAATAGTGTATAATGGTGTAAGATAACAATAGTGTATAATGGTGTAAGATAGCAATAGTGTATAATGGTGTAAGATAAAATAGTGTATAATGGTGAAAGATATCAATAGTGTGTAATGGTGTAAGATATCAATAGTGTATAATGGTGTAAGATAAAAATAGTGTATAATGGTGTAAGATAAAAATAGTGTGTAATGGTGTAAGATAGCAATAGTGTATAATGGTGTAAGATAAAAATAGTGTATAATGGTGTAAGATTACAATAGTGTGTAATGGTGTAAGATATCAATAGTGTATAATGGTGTAAGATAACAATAGTGTGTAATGGTGTAAGATATCAATAGTGTATAATGGTGTAAGATAAAAATAGTGTATAATGGTGTAAGATAACAATAGTGTGTAATGGTGTAAGATATCAATAGTGTATAATGGTGTAAGATAACAATAGTGTATAATGGTGTAAGATAACAATAGTGTATAATGGTGTAAGATAACAATAGTGTATAATGATGTAAGATAACAATAGTGTATAATGGTGTAAGATAACAATATTGTATAATGGTGTAAGATAAAAATAGTGTGTAATGGTGTAAGATAGCAATAGTGTATAATGGTGTAAGATAAAAATAGTGTATAATGGTGTAAGATATCAATAGTGTGTAATGGTGTAAGATAAAAATAGTGTATAATGGTGTAAGATAACAATAGTGTATAATGGTTTAAGATAACAATAGTATGTAATGGTGTAAGATAACAATAGTGTATAATGGTTTAAGATAACAATAGTATGTAATGGTGTAAGATAACAATAGTGTGTAATAGTTTAAGACAACAACAGAGCAAAATGGTGTAAAAAACAATTGAGTATAATGGTGTAAGATAAAAAATGTGTTTCAACTTTTAGCACATCCCCTCTTGCACCAATGAATTTCATATAATTTTATTCGCTTATATAACCATTTCTAGTTTTAGTATCGATATTACATAAAAAGTACCAAATAATTAACAAAATGAAACGTGCGTGACAGAAGTTTGCACGGTCAATTACATGTCATTGGTCAGCTTTCGCAAGATCTTCCCGGCCTGATTGTTAAACTAACAATAACAACGTCACTGTAAAATGTTCTATTCCCTTTATTGATCAAATATGACAACCAGCCAACGAGTATTCAATAGTTAAATCATGCAATTACAAGAAACCCCTCTGTTACAGCAGATATCTAATTGGTGTCTATTTTTGTACTCTGTCTGTATATCTCTAATACATTTCTGATGGATTTATTTTATTGCCCAAGTTCTATCTCTCAGATTGTGAGTACTAACGGTACTACATACAGACGCTAACGTCTATCTTATTTCATTGTGACGGTGTACGTTCACATTCGCACGTGTTTAATTTAGAATAAAACTGTACAAAAATCCATGCCGTTCATTTATTGCCTAAATAAGACTAAATTACCGCGCAGACATTTCGTTTGGGCGTCCCTCATTTGCTATTGTCAAATCGGAGTAAAATTCTTAATACCTTAATTCTTAAGTTAAAAATGGTACAGCGTTACGAATGTTTTTGTATACATGCATGTTGTTGTTGTTCAAAGAGGGTGGACAAACAAAAGCAAGAAGAGCGGAATGTTAATTAAATTGAGACGTTATTTTTAATCATGGATAATTATGAATGGTTGTACACGTATTTTAATTAATCGTAACCGCAAACAGCATTAGGATGGTCTAATATGCCGAAGTGCAATGTTCACTGGGGTTTAACGTCGCACCACCAGCCAGGGTCATTTGGCGACTTTCCAGCTTTAACAGTGGAGGAAGACCGCAGGTTTTATACCTACCGACCTTCCGGAAGATAGCTGGACAGCATTCTCACGTGTGAAATTTGTCCCACCTGGGACCTCGACATCAAAGTGTAATTTTCATATCATGTTGCTTTAACAGCACCACAATTTTTGTTATCTCACGAAGTAATAACTAATATGATCATGGTTACATTTGCTGAGAAAGTTGTAACAGTAATTATTTGAGTATACTGTTACTAAAAAAAGTTGCCAAAATGATCCTGGCTGTTGGTGGAAAAAATAGATTTAAAAAATCGACAACTTTTAAAATGTTACATGTAATTGGAAATCGACCTTTAATACTGACGTAGCTAAAGGAAGAACGGTGGTGCTACCTAGGTGTACGCCTGGGTCTTCTTCTGGTGTTACAGCTGGAAAACTCGCCAAATCACCTTAGCTGTTGGTGCGACGTTAAACCCAGAAGAAAATAAAGGTAAAGGTCAACAATGATGGTTTTTTTTGTTTTCATGTGACTTATTGTCACAGGGGTTTAACACCAGAAACTCCATTTATTCAAAATCCACAATGGGTTTAAATCTTAGCTGATTAATTAACAATTATAAGTTTTAATGACTTTAACGAAATCAACCATCCCTAAGGCCCGGTATTCCTGTAAGAAATTATCTTGATCATGAACCTGTTAGGACAAAATACCACATTTTATTGGAAGGCGTAATATAAAAAGTCCCTGGTTTACACAAACCTGACCGATCCAAATTTTTCTGCCGATCTAACACATATTATCGGTTTTGGTAATATTTTTTGGATGGCAAAGCTTTGGTCTCAATGAATTTCTAATAGAAAATGATGGTCAAACACATAATCCACCTTCCTGGTGTCAAGGACAAGAACAATTTGGTTCAAGTAAGTACCAAAAAATGTGTTGCCGACCTACCGACCCTATATTTTTAAAGATGTTAGTGGAAACGTGATATTATTGCTTAATGGTATCCCTTCAAGATTCCTAAAATTATCAATGCAAATCATACTACGTAGATTACTGCAATGTCAGGCAGTTTTTATTTCAACATGATCACGTGACCTGCCGAGAAAACTTTTCTATTTAAATAACCGAAACATATTGTCAAAATGTTGTTTCTGGTTACAATTTCATTTTTAAATTTATATACAAGTAGTTTTTTTAATAAAGTCCATTAAATCCTCATCGTTCAATAATGAATTAATAAAAACCACATTTTTTTCAAAAGACCAATTTTTAATCCTGTTTACGGTTACCCAGCATACCACAAATTTTAGCGCCTACCCTAAAGTGTCTACCGGCAAAGTCGAAAGTATGAAAAGATAGAACCTTATATTCTCACAAAAGGTGTTTAGAAAAGTAATTAGAGTAGAAAAGTTTTGCAACCTACCTACCCTAATTGTTTTGGTCAAATAACCCTTAACACGACTTTTTTTCTTGCCTACGAGTTTCCGGATTCAAACACACTACCAAACACATCTCATTTAGAGAGCATACGCCGTCACTAAGTATTCAATATTTCTGATTTATTCATAGTAAGAGAAAATGATTCATCAGCCTGTGTCGGGCTTTTAGTGTTGTAGTTACGACCATCTTTTTATTGCAACTCGTTGCCTCAAGAATGAAGTAAGACTAGGCGTCTTGCAAAATGAGATTATAAAATAGCAACCTGTTTGTGTCTGCTTTATCGTACCAATATGTATTTCGTTAGTCTGAAATTGCGATTCCTAAACAGCGTAAAATTAAATCTGAGAAATTTCAACTCATTCAATCTGAAAATTATTCATCCAAACTAATGCTGATTTTACGCTTATAACGGAGACGAGAAAATATGTCTTCTGTATAGTGAGGTAACCATGTTTCCCGTGAGACATATTGTGGGTAAATGTTTGGATTCAAACTATAAGAAAGATGCACTTTCGATAATACCTTTAATAGAGAGACAAAGTAAATAACTTGATAAACAAATGTATACAATACAGCCAGGAACCATCTGCATGCGCAAGAAAGACAAATAAAAACAGACAAAAACATTTCAATATAAAAGCAATTCAAATTAAGTTTCCTGTTTTCCAACCTATATGATTAGGAGACTCAATGCATCAATTAGTGAATAAAAATATAACAACTCCCATATATTATGATTATCATTACAAATGTTGAACAATAAAATGATATTATGACAAAAAATGTGCAGTTCAAATAATACCCATTTTTATAATTCTAAAGATATTTCATAGTGGATTTATGGGATATTCGGGGGGGGAGTGAATACATTCCTGTATCCGATTCTTCGTCAGATCCGAGTTCATTTTAACCGTGCTTTACTGTACACGTAAGTGTACAAGTGGTCTTTCAAACATTCGCAAAGACTCTAAACAGTCGCATACGCTTGTCATGATACAATTTGGATTTTCCTATTTTGCGCCCAAGATAATAACATGTTTATGAAGGAGATAAATAATAAACTTTTCAATACTTACAACACAAAGCGATAATGAACACAAGAACAGTTGTATTGATCATTCATAAACTTAAAATAGCTGTTTACATATACAAGAAAACTGTCGTAGATTCTTCTATAACAAGCATTATCGTAATAAGATCTTAATTAGTTTATATAATCGAAGAATCACATAAACATTAGTGTCTTTCTTCATCATTTTACAAAACTTGTTTTGTTAAGGCCAAGAGAAAAATAACTGGTTTTCGCCAACAGTCCCCAAAATATATTGTCGGTAGGCCGGTAGAACTTTTTTCGGATATACAATTTTTAGTTTGGGGATGCTGCTCATATGGAAATGAAAATATCGGCACGAAAAAATGACCTAGATTGGAAAAAAAGCCTCGGATCGGCGGCAAAAAATGGGTCGGTTTTGTTAGCGGAAACCAAGGATTGTTTATGCCTTACTTGACAGCTGCTTGTGCTACCTATAAACGGCTTAAGCATTTAACATCAAAGTAGAGAACAAACGATGGTATTACGTGTTGTCAGATAGTATAAACATATTATCAGAGCTTTAAACACGGTATTGTAACATAAATATGCACATTTTTTTCATATTTAAACCATTTTCTTAGCTTTTATGAATGTTTTATGAATGAATGAATATTGGGACAGAAATTGCTTACATTCAATATTGTATTAGTTATATGGGTAAACACAGACCGAATTTTTATTTTAAGGACGAGTTTTGTATCGATACACTTTATGACATTGTGTTAATATGCCAAAAAGGCAAATCCTAAATTCCTAGCATTCGTTAGGCTGTTTTTAAGTTGATAAATTGAACAGATAAGCGGTAAGGGATTTTTCTGGTTACAATTTATTGATTGCGCAATCAATACGCTAAACCATCTCTTCAGACATGCATTATCTTAGAAACAAGAGGCAGACATCCTTACAACGTAAATGTCAGCAAACACGGTATCCCTAAAATTTATTTGCCATAAAAGGTAAAAGCATAACGATGCTATATCAAAATAAAAAAATCGAACCATTCTGCTTCCCAAATCTTATTTATTTTCATCCTAGATGAGAATTAATAAAACGCAAGTTTTTTATTCTTGCCGAAACTATTGTCAAACAGTAAACCTAGTCACAAATTCAACATCTCGACGTAATAAAGACACAGCTTTCATGAACGGATCGATTCTCGTAGATTTCTCACCAATAAATGCGTGATTGTTAGCCGTACTTAAGAGTATTATTTCAAGCTGTGGCTCTTAGTCAACACTTGTTTTTTTCTTGACGAGACGGATTTAAGTGATTTATCATCGTTGCCACGACATCGACGCTAATCAGACGTCCTCTTCATGTCTATTAGTAGCAGATATGGCGCACATGTAAAACAGATTGGCACATGGGGAATATTTTTTTTCACAACTAATATAATATTTCTAACAATAATATTACAGGTGCAGTAGTATAATTGATAAAATATATCCAGTCCATTGGCTGTATTGACATATCAGCGACGCGTTTCGTTTCATTATCTACGTTAATAGTTCGTATTGAGATATTTGAAGGTAGAACTGATAAATTACTATTCCTCCACAAGGTATCAGAGACAACTTTAATACAATCAATGATCATAGGATCATGTTTGATTCCGATATTCCCCGTAGCTGCAGGATTTACTTTTATTTGATTTGCGAAAAACAAATGGAAGGCTTTTACCTCCGTGGTCACTATAGAAACGGACTCATGCAAATTCAAGCATTGAAATAACACTCGATGAGGCCAATTAATTAACACGCGCCGTTTATGGAAACTCGCCAGGCAACAAGTGTGAGGCGTTTTCTACTCAAATAAAACCAGTTTATTGTTTCGTTAATGTTTTTATTGACATTCCGATCAATCTGATTCACGTAAAGCAATTTGTCTAATCTTTTTTTTCACAGCGGTCGAACGCCTAACCACAGCTAGGGTGATTTGGCGACTTTTTTCAGCTTTAACGGTGCGGTAAGACCACACATACACTTGGATAGAACCATTGACCTTCCTAATACGCCCGTTACACCTAACTCGTTCTAATACGTTCTGAAAATGTAGCGGAACGGACTCAAAATGTGTGCAAACTGAGTGGACATAGTAGCAACGTTCTACGGTCTGTTTACGAACTTAATGGACGGACTCTGACGGGTTTTATCGGGAAAGGTGTTTCTGACCTTTGAGCCTGCTAAACATTTCGAGCGACATTCCCGGTCTGCGATTAGACGGAGTGACAACATACTTAAACGGGATGGACGTATTACGAACAGAATTGCCGTATTTGGATCGTGTTAGGGACGTGCTATGACGTCGATTAGCAGTACGTGGGCACACCGACCGGATCAGTTTGTACATCAACTCGACTGCATTTTACACCCATGGTGCGTCCATATTCGGTCTAATACATGAAAACAAAATAGCGAGTTCTGAACACAATGCTAAAAGTTTGAAGCAGGTTCTCAGTACGCTCTACTCTTTATTACCACAATTATTGCGTTCTTATGCAGTTTACAACGTTTATCCCGTCTGCAGTACAATCAAACAAAGTATGGTATAAATACGGGAAATTTTCTCACCGATTCATCAAGATTTGGCACAAACTATTTTACGCATTGAACCAAGAATAATCTTGAAGCTGTTAATACTTTGAATGTTGGCTTCGAATAATGGCATTGTCCGGCTAAAGTTCAAGCAAGGTCACCTCCTGTTTAATATTTTTAGGACGGGCTCGGACGTTCTGAAAACTAGTTTGATGTAAAGGGGCTTTAACCGAGCTGGACGGCTTTATCACATGTGAAATTTGTCTGGTTTCGAACTTGCAGCGGAGAGGGGCTAGTGATTACTAGTCAGAGACAATAAGCAGTCATCTACGTAGTCTGTCGTGGCAACACGTTAATCATCACTGTTTAGTAAAGAGTGACCGCAGCCGTGGTCCAGTGGTTAGTGCGCTGGACTTGTAATCCGGAGATCCTGGTTCGAATCCCGGTTGCGGCAGGTCACACCCTTTGATGAAAATTTGACAAAAATGTCGATTTTCCTCCATATGTGGAGAAGTTGCCGGCTCCTTGTGGAAGGGTAAGTTAGTACTTGTTAGTATACAGTCAAGAAAGCTGGTTAGGTAAACCGGTCACCGTACATAACTGAAAATTTGTTGAAAAAGGCGTTAAACCCCAATGGCAATAAGTCACATAAAAAACAAAAAAAAATATTAAAGACGTATTAATGCTACGAAATAATACTGTACTTAGATATTAATGCACGCTCATCTCCAATATAGACTAATCACTTAATTTATCAACATGAACAGGTAAAAAAGAAACATGTATGTCAATTTATTAATTGTGTTGTATAATAGAATTAGACCAACAACATTATTTGACATGTGATTGATATACATTTCGATTATTTACATAATTATATGATTATATATTTTGTGTATATTTATTGATAATGTACTATGTACAAGTTTTGAAGAAACTACGTCCGTTAACAAAATCGAAATTCTGGAGAATATTTATTGGATTGCTTCTTATTCCTAATGATGTCAAAGTTAGGTGTTATCTTCACAAATTCCCCACCGTTGGTTATCATAATTATTTTGGTTCATGTGATGTATGTCTTCACAAAGCAGCCACATATGGTGTGTTTTTAATAAAAGTATATCTAATCAGTCAAATGTCAGATAAATATGCTATAATACGCCAGTAATGTAATATGTCTGAAGATATGTGGTGTCATATCGGGGATCTTATTCCAAATGCAGTGTAACCTCTCCAAAGTGGCCCTCTATTGAGCAAAAACCTCCCTTCAACAACAGCATGATTTTTTTCATCTGTACGATTTAACTATTAATTTAACCTATCTATAGCAATAACCCCTACACAACAACATAATTTTGCTTCTCTAAAAGGGTGATACTTTAGAGAGATTACACTGTTATGGGTAAAAAGTTTCTGGTAGCCCCCAATATGATCGCATCATTTTGTTTTCGTCCTGTATGACTAACTTTCATTCCACCATCGGTAAATACAGGGCAACCTCTCCATAGCAACACTCTTTGGGCGAGGCAAAATTATGTTGTTGCCCTAGAGAGGTTAGATTAATAGTTAACTCGTACAGTAGGAGGTTGTTGTTCAAAGGAGGGAGAGGTTGCACTGTATGTGATAAGGATTGAAAAAAATGCTCGTCCACCCAGACTAATTAAGTCAGTTTTCGAAGTCTTTAAATATGACCAGTGTATTAGCATATTGGTCAATGGTTTAGCAACAACCTTCTACTGACCCCACTTGGCCTTTAAGAATGTTTTGAAGCTGGTTGTCAGTCTATTCATTTATATGTACTCAGGTAATGACAAGTTTGACCGTTTAATAATGTCTACGATCACTGTGCCAGAATGCCTTCCAGACATTGGCTTGCCACGAACGCTGTTTTGACCGTTAGAAATCATGACATATTGCATCTGACATGCATACATCGCTCAGTTCTGAACCGAGTCTAGACAAACAACAATAGTCTTTAACCCACACAGTGCAATAATATTATTGCGAAACACCATATGTCTATCATATAATCCACATTGCCAAATCACAGATCAAATCACAAGAAACCCTTCATCGAACAGCTCTGGTTAAAACGTGTTACAGTAAAACTTCTCTCAGTGACCATTTCAGTATAACAACCATATCACAATAACAACCACTTATTATCAGACCGTTTTTTATATTTTCTTTACATTTTCAACTAGATAATAAACCACTTCAATATCAAGACCAATTGTTTCAATCAAATAACTGGTCTTAACTTCCCTTTTATCATGTATTAACGTAGAGTTGCACAATATTCATACATAATAGAATGTATCGCATGCACGTGGTAGAGAAAATTAACGAAATATCCCTTGACTTCCTGTGCACCATGTGGTAAGTGAGCATAACGGAACGTCACGTGACTTCTAATGCATCACGTGGTAAGAGAGAATTACGAAACGTCACTTGATTTTCTAGAACATCATGTGGTAAGAGAGAATTACGAAACGTCACGTGATTTTCTAGTACATCACGTGGTAAGAGAGAATTACGAAACGTCACGTGATTTTCTAGAACATCATGTGGTAAAAGAGAATTACGAAACGTCACGTGATTTTCTAGAACATCATGTGGTAAAAGAGAATTACGAAACGTCACGTGATTTTCTAGAACATCACTTGGTAAGAGAGAATTTTGAAACGTCACGTGATTTTCTAGTGCATCAAGTGTTATTTTTATGGTCACTATTATACAAAGTGTACTTGTGGCATTACACAACTATCGAATTGCATGTTTAAATCAAGTTTTGTTATGCATAGCTGATCACAAAAATATAACAGATGTTGTTTGTGGTATTTCTCACCACATTTTCCCGTGTGGTGGTACAAGTTACCGGGCATGTTGAAACATGACATTTGATTTAGTAAGATGACCATTTATATATTTCTCCAAATATGAAAACTGGACGACCGCTGGAAACCCTTATGTTTGGGACAGAATCTTGTCAAATAAGTTTAGCGTTAATAGGTTTGATTTTGATTCACATAACATAATCGATAGCAACGGTTGTTTTGTGAACGCTAGAGATATGTCCACAATACGCATAACCGCGCACTACATCTAGCATCCTTCGTCCGCGTTCAATATTTCTGTACTTTGATTTTTGAACCGTTGCTTAGCAACGGTTTCCGATATTTACAGGCCACAAAGTGTTATTCTATGAGTGAAACAAAGTATGAATTTTGTGTAGAGGGCTTCTGAAGCCACTGTTCATCATCAAATATAGAAAATAACAGACTCTAGTTATTGAATGACGCTTTTCTGACTTCTGGTGAACGCAACAATCTTAACTCCACAAGTATTAAAATATTCAGCAATATGTAAATATAAAGCGAGCTACATGTTTTTGTAATTACATTATAGATCAGAAGAGAAATTGACTCGTACGCCAACCAACGAATACGTCCTATTTAAATCTGTATTTTATTACAACAATTCATGGTTGGTAATATAAATTGCTTCATTAAAGGACTTGATGCATAAGAAAGCCTTCTAGTTACAAACAATTTAATATTTTTTAATATGTCCGAATAATATACCGCGTAAATGCATAGTATATGTATATGTCAAAGGGTTGGTACCTAATTATCTCGGTACTAGCCATTCGTCGAACATCGCGGTCGACTTCGCTGCTTTCCGTGGAGGGCACGGAGAGCAGGTCCGGAATCGACCGAATTGTGACGAATGGACAGTGGTAAAATAGTGTCTTGACCGTCAGTCACATTCTAAACCTGCAAAAGTGGCAAATACTATTGTACGGGTGAACATCTAAAAAGTTGTTCGTTAAGTACCGGTTGAATTTGATTTTTCATATATAATTACATGTACACGTTTTGTGTTGCGAAAGCACGAAATGATGTTAAACATTGTAGATTCCCAGTTGACCTTGAGTAAGCATTTCAAGAATTAAAACGTCTGTTCACAAACAAATGCAATTTAATCCTTTTTATCCCGCCTAGAGATTACATCTTAAGTCTGATTCCTTGATAATGATCATTTTCTGCCTTATCTATCTCATGTTTCAAAATATATTATTGATTTTACGATTTGTCAATTTCTTTCGTCTGTTCGCGAAAATATCGCCGGTACTTTATTTCTGGTCATTCACTTCACATATGTTTAGTGTGGTATTTTTATTTTTATTATTTATCATTCAACGATGCGAAGCATGCCTAAAGATTTATTCATCGTGTATTTTTTATAGCAACAACCATTTTATCTCACGGCAATGTGAAAAAAAAACGCACCGGATATAAATTTGTCTTGCTCGGCATCGTTTGCCGACAACTGGTCTGTGCTTTGTACAACTGATATACCATCAATAAAGTTAAGTAAAGTCAATGTGTATTTTGTACTATCATGTACATAGAATACACAATATCTTAGCTGTATTTTGGCGTATTTTAAGGAACAAATACATGCGTATCTTAATTTCTTAATGGTGAGGCTTGAAAAAATGTTTAGGGTCACTTGGCCCAACAAATTAGGGTAGGCAGGTCGGAAAACTTCTCTTTTCTATTTTTTCCTAGACATACCTTTTTGAGAATGCGTGGTACGACTTTGATTTTGCTGTAACTTTCCGGTCCGCACCAAATAATAGGGTTGGTCGGGTAACCATACACGCGACTATTTTGTCTTACTGGATTACAAATGAAACGTTTGAGTGTTGAATATTTTCGGTGAGGCATATTTCTCTTCTAAATAAAAAATCTTTCTTTTAACAGGTTTATCTGCATTATACATTTAATGACATCATAAATCATTCAATACGACATTTTATCACCAACCAAACATATTAGAATACGTTAAACGTAAATTTTGTACAGTAATTTTAACGTGCATTGACTTTTTGAAAAAAAAATGTATATTTCCATTTAATTCTTTGTGCAATGATATCAAAGTCTTCAGTGATTGGTGGTTATCCATTCTTCTTATTTATATATCATTATATATAATAGATATATTATATAATAGATATACCCATCTATTATGTTACATTGTATCAGAATCATAAAATATGTTATAACGCGTTATTTTTACAGTTATGTTCAATTGTGCATAATTTATGAAACTCTGTATGTGAGAATATTGTTCACTTAATCTCTATAATACAATGTATATTTCGCTACTCTAAATGCTACAGTGTATGATTCCCTATAACTCAATGTTACAGTGTATAATTCACCACTATTCTGTACTAAAGCGTATAATTCTTTGTAACTCTGAGTTACCGTCTAGATTCTCCACAACTTTATGTTGCAGTACTTGATTCTTTTAAACTCTATGTGATAGTGTACAATTCTCCGCAATTCTATATTTCAATGTATTGTTCTCTAAACTCTATATGACAGTGTACAATTTTCCACGACTCTATATTACAATGTATAGTTCTTTAAAACTCTCTGTTACAATGCATAGTTCTCTAAAATTATGTTACTAGGCATAAGTCACCACAGCTCAATGTCAAAATGTATAGTTCTTTAAAACTTTGTGTGATAGTGTACAATTCTCCACAACTCTATAATTATTACAGTGCATACTTCTTTAAAACTGTGTAATAGTGTACAATTTTCCACAACTCTATATTACAATGTATAGTTCTTTAAAACTGTGTAATAGTGTACAATTTTCCACAACTCTATATTACAATTTATAGTTCTTTAAAACTTTGTGTAATAATGTACAATTTTCCACAACTCTATAGTACAATGTATTGTTCTTTAAAACTTTGTGTGATAGTGTACAATTTTCCACAACTCTATATTACAATGTATTGTTCTTTAAAACTTTGTGTGATAGTGTACAATTTTCCACAACTCTATATAACAATGCATAGTTCTTTAAAGCACTAAGTTACAATGTATAATTCTCTAAAACTCTGTTTTACAGTGTATTATTCTACATAACTCTGTATTACAATTTATAATTCTCCACAGCTCAATGTAACAGTGTGTAATTCTCTGCAGTTCAATGTAACAGAGTGAACTCTCTACAACTCTTTGCTACAGAGTATAATTCTTTACAACTATATTATATCGTGTTATTCTGTACTGATTGTCTACAACTTAATGTTGCAGTGTGTGATTGTCCCCAACTCCATGTTACAGCGTATTATTCTCGGCATAAAGTATGTTGCATTATGTATTAAGTATGTTACTATACTTCACTCTACTTCATTACTTTACAATCGATTAAATTCCAGTTGCTTTACTTAACATTACTTCATTACTCTACAATCTGTTAATTTCTGTTACTTTATTTCACATTACTTCATTTCTTTACAATCTATTAATTTCTGTTACTTTATTTCACAATACTTCATTACTCTACAATTTATTAATTTCTGTTACTTTATTTCACTTTACTTCATTACTCTACAATCTATTAATTTCTGTTACTTTATTTCACATCACTTCATTACTCTACATTCTATTAATTTCTGTTACTTTACTTCACATTGTATTATTTTCTACATCTCTTTCTTTCGTGTTGTTAAATGTACGTAACATAAGGTAGGTATAGGTCGTACAATGAAGGCGAAGAAAACAATCAGTATTATTAAATAACAGTTTCTTCGACTACGTATAATTATGTTACGCCACAACATCATTCACAATCATGTGTCATGGAATCACAGTAAAACTTTCTCAAAATAGTGATTGTTACTGTAACACAGCCTCCTTAAGTAATGCTTTCTTCCACTTTTCTTCATTGGAAATGCACGTATAGACAAAGTTGGTGGGAGTATTGCTACACTACCTGAATATGTTATTAATTTACATTTATGTGTCTGTTTATAGAGAACAAACACTGCCAATCTACATTTGTTGCCAGTGGAACATTTCTTAATTGGAAGCAATAAGCACAGCCCGATACACGTCCATGACAGCGGTCCAGTGGTTAGTACGCTGGACTTGTAACCAAGCGATTTGGGTTTCAAATCCAGGTTACAGCAGGTCATACCCTTCGATGAAATTTTGACAAAGGAGTTAATTTTCCTCCATTTATGTAGTAGTTGCCGGCTGCTGGTGGAAGGTAAGTTAATACCAGTTAGCGTACAGTCCTGCAAAACTGGTTAGGTGAACCGGCCACCGTATAAAACTGAAACATTATTGAAAAACGGCGTTAAACCCAATGAAAAAAGAAACAGACCGATACGCTAGGGTTGTGTTGTTGTTGTTGTGTTTCTCCCATCTGGTACAAGCCACGTGATAGAATTTATTAAGTAGAATTAAATTACTTGATGTAATTAAACTGAGAGTATGAATCCGAATGTATGATAATCGGTTGTGTGGACTGTTTCAATAGTAGAGACATCGTGTCTGCCTTGTGTCAAAAGTTTTTTTCCATTTTCAAGCACAGTGCAACCCCTCCAAAGCAACACCCTTTGGGAGAAGCAAAATTATGTTGTTGTTGAGAGGTTGTTGCTCTAGAGAGATTAAATTAATAGTTAAATCGTACAGTGGGGAAAATCATGCTGTTGTTGAAGGGAGGTTGTTGCTCAAGAGAGGGCAGCTCTGGAGAGGTTGCACTGTAGTTTGAAAGAGGAACACCGTTGAAGTGGAATCATATTCTCCATTTATTCATCTTCTTTCATCAAAACATCAATAGATTATAAGAATAATACAGTTTTTATACTCGTAAATCAACCCAGGAGCCCTCAGGATGATTCAACGTTTTCAGCATTCAGCGGACAATTTGCTTTTAACCCAGTCCCAGTTCAAAGTAAGAGGCCTCTGTGGTCGGGTGGTTATGTGGTCTCTGACTTGAAATCACAAGTTCACCACCACTGAGCTTTTAATCTCACATGTCCAGTCCTACGAAAGGTTCTACCCACGCGTACGACTTGAGTCATCCTTCGTCGTTAAAGCCGGAAAAGCCGAGCTGCTGGTCCGGCGTTCAACCCCAGAGAGAAACAAATAATTCAAATTTTAGTGTATGTCATCAGTAGGCTGGGTAAAGTCCTGTCTGTCGAATTTTAGATATTTCAAGAAGTTCATCCATCAAACTGACTATGAGATAGTTCATCTAGCCGCCACATGTGTCTACGGCTAAAACATAATTAAAGATTACACCTGTGGAAAATATTTATGTCTTTTGCCGGGAAATATCGAACTAAAGCCAGAGTTTCTCAAGTACGGGCACCAATACGGAAACAGGGGTAGTAGGAAAATTTAATCAAAGTGGAGTTAATAGAGCTTTAATTGAAATAAATGGGTAAAATAATAAGACATGGCTCGGTATCTAGACCTCACTAGGAAGATTGGCTCCTTGTCGCGAGCTCTCATTAACAAAACGATCGTATTGCAACATTTAGCGTGGGAGTTGCAATGTAAGACTTTCGAGCGAATTTTACATCTATCGTTTCTAGCTCGACTTACAGCATTAGGCAAAACTTGACATTTAAAGCGAATATTTTCACTGTAGTATTTCATGGCAGGCGTGTGAAACACGAAAACTTCAATAGGGACATTTATCATTAAAACCTCCTTTAGCGTTGTCACAATAGTTGAACATAAAGCAATTAGATTCCTTCGATATTTCTGTCATTTTCATAATTCAAAAATTATATAGAATAATTTCAACAGAGTTGATTTATTTGTTCAGAATACACGACTTGAAATTTCCTCTTTTAATACCAGTAGCTATTCAAATTGATTGTCATTTTTATGTTGTTTTAGCGTTCACAAAATTCTCCTTACAGTAAAACAATAATTAATTAAAATATTACCAATTAAAACAGAGATTATATCGTTCTACATGAAATGTATATGAAAGTCATATTCTTTGATATGTATTTATCTTCTCTCATTATGACACGAACATAACAAATTTAGAGACCAATGCTCATGTCGAAATCAATAGGCATTACCAGGCAATTAGTGGAGAAATAGTCGTAGTTAGTTGTGAAATCAGTTTCTATCGTATGGTGTTGCCATGGTAACTAGTGACAACAACAAGCGTTACCTGACAGAGCGTGTATTAATATTTTTACCTGAAGTGAGAAAGATAATATGGCCACTGGTGACATGAAATAACATTAGGGATTTCACGATGAACATGGAAATCATCTCCTGGGTATTGATTCATTAGTTTCTGGTTAATAGAATTGTTTGTTTGTATCGATTTGAAAGTGGTTGCTATGTAAACGAGATTTTAAATAGAAAAATAAACACAAACAACCGTGCAATGAGCAATGGCACGAAATCACGCGCGCATTTACGTGTACGGACATCAAATGATAGTATTTTCCCTAAAGAATGTTCAAGTATTCATCACACATGCACAGTGCAACCTCTCCAAAGCAACACCCTTTGGGAGAATCAAAATTATGTTGTTGTTGAGAGGTTGTTGCTCTAGAGAGCTTGTAATTAAAGGTAAAATAGTACAGCGAGAAACAATCATGCTGCTGTTGAAGGGAGGTTGTTGCTCAAATGAGGGCCGCTCCAGAGAGGTTGGACTGTAACATCAAATTTATCGTTTTAAGGTAAATTTAGATCTTCCATTATGAAGTCATAATGATTCCACGCGTAACCTCTGATATTTTACTGTATAAAAAGAACAGCTAGAATATCTACGGATTATATCCATTTAACATTAGTACCAGTCGACTTACTTGCACATGATAATTTGACAAACATCAAATGCATAAATATTTGATGTTCTTCGTGAGCTAAATATTTGTAATACGGTGATTGTGTTTAATTGTAACGACTAAAGCTTAGAGCCATCTGATTTTAGCCCGGACAGACGGTATTGCGCAATAAAATGGTAATTGTTATTGCATTGCGTAAGAGGTTCTCATTTATCATGGGGTTATAGATTTATATCAATTTAACACTTAGGTATTTATAAGTTTTAATTAAACAACCGATACATTATCATTGCCGTTATTTGATTAGAAAGAAATAGAATGAATTACATGCAGTAAAATGTAAGTAATTAGACCACCTTGGGGACAAAAACGTCGGTCTTCATAATGAGACAGATTCATTATCAAACTGAAATATTGAGCCAAAATAGGAAACAAATCTAAAAATAAGGGGTCCTTTTAATGAAATTTGTTTTAATATTGAGATGATCGTAAAATGAGTTTTTTCACTGTAATAATATCCAGAGTGATTGATAAGATTCATATTTATTCGTATCTCTGATTCTGATCGTTTTTGTATCTTTCAGCAAATCAATTCCACTGTTCGGTAGATAAATCTAGTAAGTATACAGTCCCGTCTTTGTATTCGATTTATGCAACAATCGATCCGTTCAGCTTTAGAAGTATTGTTTAATGCCATTTTCTAAAAGCGCTCATGACGTAGTATCAGTATAATCGGGATTCCAAGACAAGAGTACGTAATTCATAGATGAATAAAACAAACGCGATTTCCACAGAAATTGCCTAAAATGTTAATTGCCATATCTTTCCAAGTGTCCTCAGGATATCTAAATGTCCGAGCAAGACTTTCACGAAGAGGTCAGATATCCACGGGAAAATATTATTTTGTCATTATTCAAAAATATAATAATATACGTCTACTATACTTACCAGTTAAGGTTCTCATGTAGATTCCATCATAAAAAGAACATTTCTTAAAAAAATATCATTTCACACTTAGCAATTTCGAAGCCAGCGTAATCCATTCCATAGCCAGTACACTTTTGAATAAATGCCCAATAAACACTTACACAATTATTTTTGTAACATCTCCTGATAAATCTAAACGTTTGTGGCGATAAAACTGGTATAAAAACTTCAAATAATCAATTCACATCACATAAAAATGCTGTCAAATAGCATTTACAATGTGGTAAGCTAAATACATTCATGGTTCACGATTGAATCTGTTACATCAGCGTTCGTTGTGTCGCACGCTTTAATCAAACAGTTTTCGGATACATTGACAAATGTTGTAAAACCAACCGAGATCAGGAGTTAGTGGTTTGTGATATCGATCGCCGACAACGACACACGTTGATCAAAGAATACCAATAACTACAGCGTTTTGAATCTCTACATATAAGACGAATTTCCGATAGGGAGAAGGTATACTCCAGATCTGTGTGTCTCACAATTATATGTAGATATTCTGATACCATCACAGATTGGTCTCCTTTTTCTTCTATTTCTAACGATTTTCTGATTATAAATTATGCCGAGGAAGATTCGATCTAAAATGTAGTCATTGTTGTTTTTCTTTTTTTGGTATTGTGATAATTACGTACATATTTATAATGGCCACAAGCCAGCATCTAAGTATTAGGATATGCAACAGGAAGTGAAGTCGAGACTTTGATAAAAAGGAGTCTCGCCAACACGGCCCCTGGGTTCTTAAACATCCACAGTAAAACTTGATTTAACGGCAATTTATGAACGAAGGACACCATGTGAAGAACGGTAACTCTTAAACACATGATAAAATATCCCCTTGAACCTCGGCATAAAGGCCAGCTAAGCATATAGACCAAATTTCGTCTCTTCCTCCAGTGACCTTTATTCACGGGTGTGACTGTATCTATGGACAGAAATACTTGTAAAAACATATAGTCTAACCGATGTTTGCAGCCACTTCCGAGTAAAAGCCACCCTGTGAATAAAGGCCATTCTTTGGTAACCTGTCATTGATTATTTAAGACAAACTGACCTCCGAATAAAGGTCATCTGTCAACAAAGGCCACAATTTGTTTTCCCCAAGGGCAGCATTTATTCACAGGTTTGACTGTGTATGGAATGGATATGATGAATGGCTCTCGGAGATTAGCACAAATCTAACACATTTTCTTAGCAACAATTTTAGGATTGAATTAGAAGTCATATCATGACTTTTACGGGTAGGTAACCCAGAGAAGACGATAGTCGGTCGACAAAGCGTACAGGAAACATTATAAATTAAATGCAAAAAAAACATATCTTTTTCTTAGAAAACCTGCTCATTTGATAGATGCTGTGATAAAAAGTAAAATCAGTACGTATTAAGGGCATTATTGTCTGGTTTTCCTTTTTACAAATACATTTACTTATTATGTCTTACACATGAGGATAAATCAAGAGTTCGTAACACAATAGACACGTGTTAAAATTGATTTTTAATTAAACTTTAATTTATTATCGTCTCATTATATCGAAGCATTGAACATTTAGGAATGATATAACGCCCATCAAGGGATGTTCTGTATGTTTTCATTGTCTTCGTTTTCTATTCGAGTCCCTCATCGTCGTGAGTTCAAATCCCACCGAGACCAGACAAATTTCACACGTGAGAAGGCTGTCAAGCTAGCTTACTAAATGTCAGCGGTTCTGCATAGAGGTACGCATTGGGTCTTCATTCAATATTACAGCTGAAAAGGTCGTCAAATGATCCTGGCTGTTAGTGCGACAGAATAGAAAAAACTTCCAAATGTCAATCCGGAGTTAAGTCCCTTCCACATATACAACAAGACAACGTAGAGTTTGAATCGTGAAGTCAAAGCATTAATGTAGATAGAATCCGAATTAATTTATCGAAACTTTGGTATTATTGAAGCTATAATACTATAGAGTAAAATGTAGAAACTGTAAAATTATTGAGAGTAAAATGTTTGTTACACTTGATTAAGAATTATTGTTTTACATTCACACAATATTGAACTTTTAAGTTATAACTAGGATCGTTTTTTTACATTTCATTCAAAATCATGCATGTACAGATTTCAACACATTCAGTTAATAATAGATGTCTGTATAGTGCAACCTCTACAGAGCGACCCTCTCTTGAGCAAAACCCTATTTTCAACAATAACTTGATTTTTCCATCTGTACAATTTAACTAGCAGTGCAACCTCTCCAAAGCAACAACCTCTCAACAACAAATATTTGTGCTTCACCCAAAGTGTGTTGCTTTAGAAAGGTTGCACTGCATATGATTAGTAGACAATACATACAAGCCTTTGTAAAAAGGTATAAGTTAAGAACGCCTCACTTCATTTTTTACCTTTTTAATTGATTCATAAGGAAAGAAAAGGATTCTCAGAAAAAAAACGTACAAAATGGTGGACAAAACATAGTCTCCCGGATAGTACCGCCTAGGGACGCTCTGTAGCAAAGCTACAGGGGTGGGGAGTAACTAGTTTGATGGGCCAACCTCACTCTTGCCCTCGGGAATCAAAAACAAAACTATATCAGTAAATAAAAGAAATTAATTTAACAGTAGGCAAGTCTTCCTCCACCGTTAAAGACGAAAAAGCCACAGAATGCTCCCAGCTGTTGGTGCGACGTTAAACCCCAAACTAGAAATATGGAACAGTGGTGCTTATTCAGATAATAGAATAAATTCACATAAGTTATCATTAATGATAATACATGTATACTAATGAAATGATGTTTTTTTCAACACGTATGTTTTAATCATCTTTTTTTCTGATAATAGAGCGATGAAATATCTAGCTATCTTGTGTAAAACATCGGAGAGCTTCAAGTAAACATTAAGTATTGTGTGTAATAATTTGTGATTATACAAACTTTATGACAATGGCTCGTGGAATCAATATAATTATGTGTTACACTCTACATCATAAAGTACGCGTACGTATTAAACTACAGTCGAAACTCGATTTTAAGATCGCTTTAAAATAAATTTGGAATCAAAATAAACAGTTTTAGTAGTCAGGTAGCCAGATGGTCTTGTAAATAGTCAGTAAGGGAGGAATTATCTTATTCGTTTGTCTTTATAACCTAATGCATGAAACTACATTTAAATTTAAGCTATAATTTGTATGATTAATTTAAAATTTGAAACGGTTTATTTTACATTTCATGATACTTAAACACGTTTACTGTGGTATCATTTTTGTTCGCGCAGGACGAATTTTCGCGTATTTCGCGCTACGTTTGTTGCGCGAATTTAAGACCACGCTAATAAAAGACCATCCAGAAAGAAGTGACTATCCAAAATTTTCATTGCCCGAATACTATGTCACTTAAGTTGTGTATCTATAGTATTTTACATTTCATGATACTTAAACACGTAATTTTCATTTTCTGCAATTTGTTGGGAATAACTCCCCCTGTCTATCTTTATCGTACCCTTACATGAATACAATATTGTACATTTAACAGATATGTTTGGTCATCTAAGATAACTGAAATTAATGAACTTTACCTGGAATTTATCGATGAATTTGCAAAGGAGATAACTCGAATTATCAATATCTTTATTTCCCCGTATTAACAGGAGATATTTGAGCGTTTATACATGTATACGTATATACACAAAAATAATAAAACATACATACACACAAACATAAACACAAATAAATGTCACATATCTTTGTACGTCTATAAATTGTAATACATATAGGTCATTTGTTGCGGATTGTATGGCGTAGAATGGTACTTGGTTTGATTTCACCCCACACACGAACCATTATCACTCTCGCACTACAAATGGGTGACAATCAGTAACGTTTCCATTAAACACTTTGCTTTCTACGTCTGAGTGAAACACAGCATCTACATGTTGCTGATTACGGAGTCCTCAAAGTGACATTCTACATTTTTTTAACTGTAGCGTTCTTTTTTAATTCGTTTTTACGAAAGTAGAAAACAAACATTTTATATTAAAATACAAAATAAAAATTCGTATAAACGAAATATAAACGAACTGATAATTCGTATTGACGAAATGTTGTTTCGTAAAAACGGAAATAAAAAGAATGCTACAGCTAAAATCAAAGAGTAAAATGTCAATTTAGAGACTCCGTAGCTGATAGCAGGTTGTCGATTCATAACAAGAAGAATACATTTCTCTTTTGCATTGTTCAAGTTTTAGAAATGATTTACAAATGTGTATGTCAGTTCAGCTTTTACTCTGTAAAAAAAAATTTTTGTACATTATACCACAAAATTATAACTTCTCCAAATCTCTAACAAACAAATAAATAAAAAAAAATGTCGACATATAATGATACAGCGTATATTTGCACAAAGCTCAACTATTTGGTTCATGTTTAGAATACAATGTAGTCATGTTTAGGGTTGCTTGGCATAAAAATAGGAGAGATAGGTAGAAAATTTTTCTTTACGACTTTTTTCTTAACACCTTTTGTTACAAAGCGAGGTACTATTATTCGTTTTCGAAAGTTGTTCGTACTGACGTTGGATTTTGCCGTTAGAAACTTTTAGAGCAGGAACCAAACAGTAGGGTCTGTCGGGTAACAGTTAACACGAGTATTTTCCGGCCTAGTCATTGATATCGAGTACAGCCATCAAGTGGTAAGACAGAAACAGATGTGTTTTTAACTTGTGAAATATTGGTGGAATTCTGACCTAAGTCTTATGTTGGTCGAATGCTGTTCAGCAGTGGGTTGGGTCAACGTAGCGCACATCTGTCCGACTAATCATAGATTTGTTTAATGGATCTAAATCAGAAATCAGACAAAACGAGTATGAATGTGCCCAATTAACAAGATTTCCGTTATGGCGTGGATTAA
The DNA here is from genome assembly GCA_008271625.1 of Lutraria rhynchaena. Taxonomy (NCBI): domain Eukaryota; kingdom Metazoa; phylum Mollusca; class Bivalvia; order Venerida; family Mactridae; genus Lutraria; species Lutraria rhynchaena. Next base: position 2,160,583 of record VIBL01000039.1, read on the forward strand.
AATTACAACAAAATTAGACCTTGTTTGCAAAGACGACAATCTACTGTTTGGTCACGTGTTCTGATTTTACCTGAGTGTTACAGACGGGGGATGAGGTAGTTTCAATAAATCACGAAGTTAACCGATGTTTCTATGTATGTGGTCTTCTCTTCCCGTCTCACTCGTAGACATGTTTACACGATAATTGGTCTGTACTTTTGTTCCTAAAAGTAATCGAATCATGCATCTTATACTAATTTAATACGCACAGTTCTTACAAGGTACAGATATTTTTTTCCCAAGCGACGTTTTATTTTAAGCAGACCTGGGTGGTATAGATCTGAATAATTTTCACAGTTCCTTAAGTTTTGTCCCGTATATAAAAAATCCTAGACAATTATCCCTTGAAAATTTATCAATCTTTCGGGGTACGTTAGTAAATGCGGTGAGTGTAGATGTACGTTCATCGTTCTCGTTCGTAATACATCCGGGCACGAAGCTTAAAGACGCAAATGAATTTCGCTTTCCATCAAAAACATAATTAATAGCGCGATAACAGATGGATAGAATTATGATATCGTTGATTTCAAATTTAATCTGAAATCGTTCCGTTTGGTAGTAATTTCATTAAATTGTTAAAAAAACAACGAATCCCATTTCGAAACAAATATCACGAAGCAATTAATGATATAATGGCATTCGATTACTCCTGGCAACAATTAGGAAAACCACTCGGATGATAACAATTAAATTAAACTAATTATGTTTCAGTCGAAATTATTATATTTATGTTGAATTCCCATCAGTATCTGTAACATATTTAAACGCATTTGTCTCATTCAAACGTTACGTTTATGCGCAGTAAATGTGTTCACTATTCCAAAATGTTTTCTCTGCAGATAATATCGGCAAATATTTGATTTATGATCCTAATTATTATATGTTTCTGACTGTTAGACAAATCCAAATGAGATAATCACGGGCGTGGGTGGCATATATACGCAAATCTTATTATAGAATTCTATATAATTGATAATTCGAATAACTTGGTTAAAGGGGGCTAACTCCGACATAATGAAGGAATTTGTCGTAATTGGTACTGGGTGAATAATTCAGCGAGAGGTCTACGGAAAAAGTTGAGATAGTATTGCTATTTATATGCTTAGAGCCATAACTGACAAAATACATCGAATTATGTAAACATAAGACAAGACGGTCCTGCCGCTATGGAAGCATTTCTGAGAGGACATTGAGAGAATACCAGCCAAATGATCGTAAGAATCGAAGAAAACTGTGTGAAGATTTGGTATTTCAAATATTCAAACTTGTAATCACAAAGTCCGAATGGCATAAAGTAGTTACGTTTATATAAACACGTACCTTCAGCCATGTTGTCACGGAGACACGCAACTCACTCAGGCCTCAAGCATTCCACCTCTCACCAGTTCAGCGAGTTACCGTTTTTGAGACTGCTTCATTTAAAGCTGTCGCAGCTGTTCATTAGATTAAAAATCTACTTTAAATTTCTAAGAGGTTGATTTTACTTGACCATTTTCAACACAGTTGTCTGGTCATTATGTCATCAAATTTATCAAACTTGTGGTCTTGTGGCTGTCATCGATGCATCGTGTTTGTGTCAAACCCACAGAGGCAACATGTTTTAGACGCAACAAGTTGCCATGGCAACAACATCCAAGTCACGCTGTCAATCAGAAATGAATGAAAAACAATTTCAGACGTGCTATCTGTAGACATATTGTCATATAGATATGTGGTCCTCCAGTGTCTCAGGAGTAGACCACAAGACATCCAGCCTTACCAACAGCAAATACATACATAGTGGGTGTGCAAACAGGAACAGTCAATTGCTAATCCTGTCTTTTTCATTACTACTTTTAAGCATTTGCGTACTATTAGTATGACATTAGTGTGAAAAAAAGAAGAAAGAACAACAAGAACTGACTTCCTCATTATGTACAAGTTTATTTCATGGTGGTAAATCTCTATTTTACAGAACTCAATTTTGATTTCATTCATTCATTTCACTGGATCCAAATCATAATATTGTACATACAGATTACTATAGTTATATACAAGTTGTAAATACATAATTTTTCACAAATAAAAAAGGGTTGCATAAACACAAACAAGAATATTCTTATCACATTCTAGTTTATTATCAAAACAACAGCCAAATTTATTTTTAGTTTTTTTTTTCAAATGAGAGCAATTTTGAAACACCTATATCAATAAGCCCTAACAACCTTAAAGGGACTAGTCTTAAGATACCCATCTTTTGAAATCTTGAAATTCCATTCAATTAGCAACTTCAATAAAAATATGATAGGTTGATCAAGGATTTAAGTTCCGTGACTTTTATCACAATGTTTTGTTGGAGTCTTCAGAAAAGTAATCAAAAAATAAAAACAAAAAAATTCTTAATCATTTTGCTCCAGAAACATGCAAAATTTACGTCTGACTGCAGCCACACTATATTTTCCTATCCATACAATGTCAACCAGATTTGGAATAATAATGTTCGTATAATTTCAACCAAACTTGGTATCATAATTTTTATATTCCCACAATATTCATCAAACTTGGTAGCATAATTACGAATGACAATACGCAGTAGGAAGTGACCATAATTTTCACATGTCAATCTAGAGTTGCGCCCCCTTAAAACATTAATTAAACATATAACTGACATTCAGTGAACAAAAGCCCCAACTTTGCTGACTATGAGGAGCCATTAGGACAGAAGGAAAGTTTTACAAGGAAAATATTATGAGCAAAGAATAATTCCTTAAATGTTTATTTCTTTTTTTTTCACCAAAATTTATTGACAAAATAACAATTTATAAATATATTCAAAAAGTCTTGCTCACTTCAGTGGCTTAACTGCTTCAAATTACGTAGGCGAAAGTTCAAAAAATTTTGAAAAAAAACTGGGGAATTTAAGCTCGGTGCCTCAGACACAATAAAACCAGTCCAGATAGCGAAAAAAGGAAACTTCACCTCATGCAAAAATTTAAACACCCATATAACTACTTCATGAGAAATCAAATCTCAAAAACCTGGTTATGAAAACTACAGACTAGATCCTAAACTAAGCCAGTTGTTAAAAAGTGCTTGAAAAAGGATTTTGCTGTCAGTTGTAAAGTTGACTTTCATTTTACAAGTTGTCATCCATTCAGAACAAGAATGACTTAATAACCCAGCCTCCAGAGAGCACAAGATTAATAAAAGAGAACTACTTCATTTTGTTTTTTTTTTTCTTTAAAAAGAAATTACCATAGAAAACACCCAACATGCTGTTATATAAAACTGTTCTTTCAACAATAAATAAATCTAGCAGTGGCCTTTTTTGTAAGAATTTCTGATGCACCAAATTCCTTCTTACTTTGTAGGCCGGCCTGAAATGAATGGTCTAACCAGACACATCGATCGAATTGCTTAATCTTCAAGGAAGAAATAGTTTCCACCCTTTTTCTGTTCAGTGTCCTGAAAATCACAACATAAATAGTATTAATATTTAAATGCAATCATATATGTTTTCTTAAGTAAATAATACTTTGTGTTATGTTACACAGTTAAATTTCAAGTGGTTGGAGCTACTGTCATTATATACATTAAAGGGTTCAACTTTTTACTAACAACAGTAATTTATGTGTACTGGTCATCGTAAGAAAGTAACCAGTAAGTGATGTTGGTATAAAGTAGACAAAGTGCAAGTAATTGAGATGAATTTAATTCTGGAAATAGCTGAAAAGAGTAAGCCAACCAACCATTACTACCGTTATGTGTAACCATACTGTTATCAATTATTGACCATAAAATTACTGCACACCATTAAAATTTCAAGGTCAGTATATTAGGCCAAAATAGAAGAACTTTTATGATGGTTACTTTTTATGATGGCCAGTATATATGCAGTCACATAAGTTCATTAGATATACTGTAAAATATACACATATGAGCTCATTTTGCAAAATCAACCAACAACAAAAAAAATACTATACCAGTTTTGTTTCTACCTGGCCAGAAAAATTCTATTGTGCTTACAGTCACCTAACCAATCCTAAGTCTTAGACAGTGACCCAAAGGATTCCAACAGCAAAATCCAAAGCATGAAAATATTTAAGGATGAATGATACTTCCAAAGTATGAAAGGTACTATCTTATTTTTCTTTTGTCAAATAGCACTAACAAGATTACTTTTTTAGCCTAATTAACCTAAGTCATACAAATGAAGAACTATGATTTTACCTTGACGGAGTTGAGCTTGTTGATACGTGGTCTGAAGTTATTGGGATCACGTCTAAAGGTAATATCCAGTGATTCAAGGAACTTATTCATACCATGCAACAATGTCTGTGGTCTGAAATAACATAATATTAACATGATTATATTCCCATTCTTTTCTCGGTGCTTTAATGTCACACCGGGTCATTCGGTGACTTCCAGCTTTAACTGAGGATGAAGACCAAAGGCATATAGTCAATTAGGTAGCACTATCAACCATCTGTAAGCTAGCTGGACAGCTTACTCACATGAGAATTATGGCCCCAGGTGGGATTTGAACTCACATCAGTGAGGGGCTAGTGATTACTAGTCAGAAACCACATCAATTAAGAAGATGTCATAAATTACCCCTCCCTGCAGTCCATCAATATACTATAGCAGTATGTTATTACTGTCAATGAGTCAGTATACATTTCACAATATAAAACATGGTACTGCAGACGCAAAACCTTAAATAATGAAACAAAACTTACGAGTTAGCTCTGGTGTTTATACCAGGAGAGCCTTCAAACACAACAACACGATCAGCTAGGTATGTTGCCATGATAAAATCGTGTTCCACCACAAAAGCAGTCTTCTTTGCATGCAAGATGAATCTGCAAATCAATAAAATAATTAATTAAAGACTCAAATGCAAAACTCATTTGTAATTCAAAAACAATTTTTTTTCTTTCTCTGAGCTTCAAATTCGCACCAACGACCAGGTCGATGGACAACTCCCTTACATGTGAAAGTTGGTCCGGGGTGGGATTCAAATTCACAGCGGTGAGGGGCTAGTGATTACTAGTCAGAGATGATAACCACTTGACTACAGAGACCACCTACACAAGCTATTACTATCACCAAACCTAATATTGACCAAGATATGAAGAGCAGCCATACTATATTATAAAAAATAGAACAGTTTATAAGACAAACTTCATGCAACTATTTGGTACACATGATGGTATACCTCTTCAGTAACATCTAGTATCATAAATCAACTATAAATTGACAATGCAATCAAGATTATGAAATTGAATCCACTTTTGACCAGCACTTTGACTACTAAATGAACAATAGCATGACTAAAAAATAACATGTTCTAACGAAATTTCACAAAAAGTATGTAACCTTGTACCATATTATTTACAAAGAATGACTTTAAAAATATGCATGGTTGAAAAAAATCAGAAATCTTAGTGCTTAGAAAACTTTAGTGCTGCAGATACAATAAACACCAGAAGTGTCAGGGCCTGGGAAAAAACAGAGGTTCCAGAATATTCCAGAAAACTTAACCATGAATATGTCACATTTACCTTTTGATAACCTTGGCGGCGTGGAGACGCTGTTCAGAGTCGAGGTAAGCAGACGGTTCATCAATAAGATACACATCAGCTGGTTTACCTAAACACAAGGTCAAGGCCACACGTTGTAACTCACCTCCAGACAAGTTTTGTACCTTAATAGATGAGATACTACCAGATAAGTGCTATGCATTTATACATTAGAATCCAGTAATAGGGTCCGTTGTTTAAATGTTACATAAAAATGTTACTATAGTCAGCTGTTCACAAAAGTGATTTAAAAATCATCTCTTCCAGTAACCAAACCTAAAGATGAAAGGTAAGTTATCACTATGAATAACTAGGGATGACATTTGAACGAACAAACGAACTAACAAACGAGCGAGCGAGCAAACGAATGAATGTACTGCCATATTGAGACCAACATAAGAACACAAAATCATTTCAATATTAAAGTGTATCATTGTTATTATTTGTTTTTTTTGTGTGACATTGACACTGGGTTCAATGCCAGTTTTCAACAAATTTCAGTTATATACAGTGGCCAGTTCACCTAACCAGTTTTTCTGGAGTGTATGCTAACCAGTACTAACTTACCCTTCCATAAGGAACCTGCAGCTTCTCCACATATGGAGGAAAATAAAAAATTTTGTCAAATTTTCATAGAAGGGAATGACCTGTTGCGACTGGGATTTGAACCCGGATCACCAGATTAAGATGAAATATAGAAGAAATATTGAAACCAGTTAAAAATAAATGGTCGTTACAATAAGGTGGTTGTAATGTCAAAGTGGTCACTAAGTGAGGTCGTACTGTACCTCTTGATCCATAATGTTTTCAATGAGGAGAGGTTTCATCACATCAGCAACAAACTGTGGATGTATGTAGGCATCTCTAATACGATCATGAAGTAACTGTCGTACAGTACCCTGAGACTTTGGGCTGATCTTCTGTGGTTTATAACTAACATTCAATACAGGACATTCACCTGAAAAAAAAATACACACATAGTTTTATTATACCAATTTAAACAAAGACCAACAAACACACAAATCTATACTTAAATTACGGTTAAACTGTAAAACAAAAATCAATATGCTGTAAAATAAGAATGTTTCATTATTCCTTGATATTTGATTTTAGCTTTGTAACTTTCATCTGATGAACACATTAAATGTTCACTGCTAGGATTGATACACATAAAACAAGTATTTCATTTACTGGTACATAAAAATATATACTATTCAGTCAAAGATTCCTTTTTTCACTGGGGTTGAACAGCCAACCAGCAGCCAGGGTCATTTGGTGACTTTTCCAGCTTCAACAGTGGAGGAAGACCCAAAAAAGGCCACCAAGGTACGACCACCAACCTTCAGCTGGATAGAATTTGAATTTGAACTTACAGCGGCAAGGGTTTTGTGATTACAAGTCAGAGACAAAAACCACTCAACCACGGAGACCCTTACAATTCCTTTAGTAATCTTACCACTGGATGATATATTACATTAAATATAGCTTCCAAGAACAAAATATGTTTTTATCAAATTCATACTCTCAATTAATACATTGTGATTCTTTAGTCTTTAACAATAAAGGTCACAAACAATACTTGCATTATAATTTACATTCTACTTTTACTGAGAGAAATTACTAAAAAAATCAAGTAATGACAAAATGAAGAACTTGCACAGAACTAGCAAAAGTCATGGTAAAGTTGTGATTATGACAATCAGGGGTGTAGAATGTTTTCATGTAGTCAGTAAGCTACTAAAAGTAGAAGGGGAGTTTGAGGGTTCTCCACAGTAGGAAGCAAAAGGGCAAAGTCCCCTGTGGGAAAAAGTAGTCGAAGAGAATGCTCAAATAGCCAGCTGATTTTTCCGATTTCCGGCTCTTTTCTACACCCCTGTAAGAACAGTTCAGCATTTAACTCTGAATACCAGTGTACATACCTCCAGAGTCAGGAGTGAGTTTTCCAGCTAACATACGTATAAATGTTGTTTTACCAGTACCATTCTCACCTAACATTACAACTATCTCAGAGTCAGTAAACTGACCAGGTTCTACGGTCAGACTGAAAGTTCCTGGTAATAAAAGATAAAGTTAGTACAAAAAAGTTCCTGGTAATAAAAGATAAAGTTAGTACAAAAAAGTTCCTGGTAATAAAAGATTAAGTTTGTACAAAAATGTACTTGGAAATAAAAAATTAAGTTTGTACAAAAGTTAACAATAAACTAATGAGCGTATTTGGTTAAACCAGCAGTTAAAATCAAAGTCATTCCAATTCTTTCAAACACTAACAATACAATTTTATAAGATTCAGAGTACATATACTGTTCCCTGATCTAGCCATCTGGTGTGACTTTTTAACTGACTATAAAACTGATATTTCATAAACACCTCAACATAATCATTAAAAATTTTATCTTTTTTATAAAATTCAAGCTAAGTTCAGTGATTTTTGTGTGTTTCATGTAAATTTCCCACCAAATTAAAACTATTTATCATTAATTTAAGAATATCACCCATATACTACCAGATACAAGAAAATTTACAATAAATCTTATCATTTGTTACACCTTTATATAAATTCATCATACCTAGATTCTTCATCATTTGAGGATACTCATATCTACACATTCTTTTAATTTCTTCTTCCAATGCAGTTTCAGCTACTTTGAATGTCAATGAGGTTTCTCTGAAACGAAGATTTTCTGTCGGCACAAAGCCATCCAAAAATATGTTGATACCTGAGAAGTAAAACAGAAAATTGGTCACATGACAGAAATTGAGAAAAAAAACAGGTCACATGACAGAAACAGGTCACATGATAACTGCACAAGAAAATATAAAGCCTTTTCATACAATGCAAACAAAACTAGCTTGATATGAATTTAACCTCATTGGTTTGTGTAAACTAAGTTCTCCATAATACATGCATTCTCCAATAATGTCAAAAATGCAATTCACCTCAAACTAATTGACACTTTCATTCAACAAATATCAAGGAATAAGCAAAATAATCCCTGCATCAAGATTTGAACAATAACTTTAAACAACTTTAGAAGTATTTGTTCAAAATGTTCATCCATGTAGAACAAATTTCTTGAAACATGTACAAAGAATAGCAGGTATCATGGTCCAATGGTTAGCGCACTGGACTTGTAACCTGGTGATCCCAGGTCATACCCATCAATGAAAATTTGACAAAACTGTTGATTTTCCTCCATATGTGATGAAGTTGCCGGCTCCATGTGGAAGGGTAAATTGGTTCAGGTTAGTATACAGTCTAGGAAAACTGGTAAGGTGAACCAGCCACCATATGTAACTGAAAAATTGTTGTGAAACAGTGTTAAACCCTGCGAAAAAAGAAATACCAGAAGCTGTTGTTTATAACGTAAAAAGTGAAAGACAAAGAACCCATGCTATTATTACCGACACGAAAATTTGTGTTCAAGTGGCATTACTCAATAATTACCTTCTCTAACACCAAAGGGCATAGTAACAACACCATAGGCTCCAGGAACACCATACAAACAACATATAAAGTCTGATAAATAATCCAACACTGAGAGATCGTGTTCTACGACTATGATGTACTTTTCAGCATGAATCAGGTCTCTAATGGCTATAGCAGCTTTTAATCTTTGTTTTACATCTAAGTAACTTGACGGCTCATCAAACATGAATCTGAAAACACGACAATTAATGTCCAATTGAGTAAATATCTTTTTAAAGACTGAGACTCGGTCTGATTTTAGATGAATTAGAAGAAATTTTTTAAGCATGAACGCTTTTGCAACGGACAGTCCAATGTGATTTTAATGGATTTACGAGAAAAATGACAATTTTTGCACATCTGATCTTTTTTAGTAATTTTTTTTTATCTTAACACACCTTTCATACTGGAGGATGATTCAGCCTCAAATATTTTCATATTTCAAACTTTGCAGATAGAAATTTTAAGGTCGGTTGGTCAGGTAACCATAAACATGACTAATTTTTTCTGGCTTTATGACAAATTATTGATTATATACACAAGAATGTCCTGGCAATTCTACATTCATCCCGGTAATTCTACCTTCATCCTGGTAATTCTACATTCATCCCAGTAATTCTACACTCCTCAACCCAGTAATGGTGAAGTACTTACATATCAGCTTTCTGTATGCAAACCATGGCACACGCAAACCTTTGCAACTCTCCTCCAGACAATTCATCAACATTTCTTCCTCGGACATGCATTAAATCTGAAGTATCAACAGAATGACAATATAACAAATTTCACCAGACATCCCAACTTATAGAAATTTGGTCAATACAGTAATGTTTGTGAGTTACAACTACTCTGGGTCCTCTGTGGTCAGGTTCATGGACTCTAACAAATAATCACTAGCTTCTCACTACCTGTGAGTTTGAATCACATCTGAGACCAGACAAGTTTCACATGTGAGGAAGCTGTCAAGCTAACTTATGGAAGGTCAATAGTTCTACCTAGTTTTAAGCCTGGGGTCTTCCTCCACTGTTTAAGCTGGAAAAGTCAACAAATGAACCTGGTTGTTGGTGCAACATTAAAACCCAGAGAAAAAAAGCAAATTATTCTAAACACAAGATCAGGTAGGAGTTGAAAAAAACAAGGACAAAATGTTAGTCCACAGTGTTACATGAATGGCCAAGTCTGGGCAGAGAAATATCAGACTACTAAAGACAGATGAAGACTCAATTTCCAATTTTCATATTTATAATTTTTAAACTTGTTGAAGATTTAATTTCATCACAAACATGTGATTTAACAGATGATAGTTCCCATTCACCAAATATGATACTCAAAGAATGTATAAATTACTTAAATAGTAAGCAGTACTTTAAACATTACTACCAATGTTGTTTCAACCATTGACCAATTTAAATTCAAAACAAAATCCACAGCACTTAAAAACAGTGTTTTCACTAGACATCAAAAGTTGAGGGTCAAAAATGACCCTTGACTCATGGTAATTTGAAGAGTCAACAAAATTTCCTTCTAATTCTATTGAAAATTTGACCCTTTGGTACAAATTCTCAAAAAGTCAAAAGCTTTATTTTATTGATTTCAATAGTCAAAATGCTATTTTAAGGGTCAAATGAAAGCCCTGAAAAGAACTTACCTAACTGTTTACACACATCAACTTGACATCCTAGGTCATCTTTCTTATCAAGTAGTTGCTGTACAGATCCCTGGAAACATTAATATGCTTCCTTTTACATTTTTACATATAGAAGCTAAAAGCAGCTTACATTGAGTTGCGATTAAGTTGTTTTAATACAGTGATTTCTTGGCACATTTTGGGACAGGTACAAATTGAGAATAATCACTTCATTTTAACTGAAATTGGATTTTGTTTTGCACTAATGCAGACAACAGTTTTGTACCCTCCTTCATCACATCAATTTACAAGGAAGAACAATTGAAGAAGGAATGAGAGTGAGTTATAAATTGATGTTGAAAGGACAACTTATCAATTCATGAAGGGTTGTGAAAACATTAAAGAAATGGGTCCAAAATCAGTTTTTTTCCTCCTAAAGCAGGGGCAGTTTATAGGCATTTTCCCCTCTGGAAAAATCTTTAAAATCATGCAGTTGTCCCATAAAATTCAATTTACATCAAGTTTTTTATCATGTTATTTTCACCCAAAGTTAAGAAAAAGGCTCCTTCACCTGCCTGTAAAAAAAGTCCTGAAGATATCTATTAACACAAAATTTAATAATCTTACAAGTTTTTGACAAACGTGTAATACAGACAGATGTAATTAATTACACCTTTCAACAATAAAAAACTCACCTTTACAGCTTTAGGAATCTGATCAACATACTGCGGCTTTATAATAGCTTTCAAATCATCCTCAAGAATCTTGGTGAAGAAATTTTGTAGCTCAGAACCTCGGAAATACGTCAGAATTTCTGTCCAATCTGGAGGGTCCTGAATAATATACAACATAAATGGCCATAGTTGTTGATATTGGTAATTTTATGGGCAAAGAAAATACTGTGTTACACTGATATTCTTAGCAGACAGTTTGGCATCAACTAACCTATACTAGATTTCAGACTACCAAATTTAGATACAAATAGAGCTACTTTTCCTAAAACAGAATCTAATCTGCCTGTGAATCAACCTTGAGAGAAGAAGAATTACTCCATGTACATTAGGCCTAAACAAGAAAAAAGTTTGTTTCCAGATAAGTGCCCAAAAAAATATGGGTCGATAGGTAGGGAATTTTTTCTTTTATGTTTTTTTTACATATATCGGCAAAACTGTTGTGAAAATTACAATATAGCACTAAGACTTGGATGGCATGAAAACTCATGAGTCGGCAGGTAAAAGATGGGTCGGTCAAGTAACCGGAAACAAACCTTTTTTGGGGGGCCTAATTGTATGTCAACATTTTACTACGATAATTAAAATCTAATTATAGAAACATTAAATAACTTACAGAGAAACGTCCTAAATTAGGTTTCTGTTTTCCAGCAAGAATCTTCAATGCTGTTGATTTACCAATACCATTAGTGCCAACGAGTCCCAGCACTTCACCCGGTCTTGGTGTAGGCAGTCTGAAGTTAGATAAGGCAGAAAATTACAAATACAGCTGAATATACCAAACTACTACCTCTCACAAACAATAAAATATATGGACAACTAATTTAATAAATATCTTAATTGTATCCAATGTAGTTCTATGTAACTAGACAGGGCTCTCTATCACCCGAATTTGGGACCAAAATTCCCCCACCTCCGGAATATACTTTTTTCCCCACATTTTTGGTAAAAATTCCCCCACCTATTATATCAATTAGGCTTTGAAATTCCCCTTGAACTGAAAATAATGCGAAATTCCCCCTTCCCAGGGCCCTGGCCCCAGTCCCCCAAGAGAGTGATAGTCCTGCTAGACTCTTAATAATTGGAAAATCTGAATAATAAACATCATTACATTTATGACATAAATAATAAAAACTCACTCATTAGGCTAGAAAAATAGTCATGCTTGGAGTTACTTGACCAAACAAAATAAGGTAGCTAGGTAAAAAACTTCTAATTTTTTCCCTACGCAAACCTTTTTATAATTTGTGGTGGTACAACTCAATTCTAAATATGTTTGTTCTCTAGAATTTGCTATTAGAAGCTATAGGGTTGGCTACAAAAAAAGGATCTGTGAAGAAGTGTAAACACTGGCCTTACCTGTGCAATTTGAAACTGTTAGCACTATATCTGTGGGTAGTATCCTTTGCCAAGTTACTGGGCAAGTTGATGATACTGATAGCTTCAAATGGACATTTCTGAAATACAGTAAGTTATTAGAAGTATAGAAACTGGCATATGAAAATTATCACATAGAAGAGCATTTTATATATAACACAAGTTAACAACTGTGTTTTCCACTTTAATACAAACGCTGGTTTGATGTTAGCAGCAGGCTGGATATAATGTATGTAAAATCAAACAAATTACCACACCAACTTAATGAAATACATAAACAGTCTGACATCAGGTATACTTTTATCAAAGACCATTATATCACTGGGGCATCATGTCACATGAACAGCCAAGGTCATTTGGTAACTTTTAACTGTGGAAGAAGACCCTCGGTGTCCACCAGGGTAGAGCCATCAACCTTCCATAAACTCACTGAACAGCTTCCACACAAGTGGTACTTGAACTCACAGATGTGAGGGGCTAGAGATCACTAGATAGAGATCACAATCACTCAACCACGGAGGCTTGTCATCAATCAACATTACCAAAATAATTGTAATCATTTTATTTATAAAATATGTTATCACATAGACATAAAAAACGTACCTTTGCACAAATACCACATCCAATACACAAATCTTCCGAAATGAATGCAATTTTATCAGAAGGGGTAACTTCTATACAAAGTTTACCTTTAAATAAAAATACCTCTTTGAGCAAAGTTATTCATACAAAGTATAATGTAATGTATGCACAATATGTATGAGTAAATTAGGCAAATGTAGCAGAAATGAAAAAGTGCAACCTTTGTTTTAGAAGACAGCCATTATAAGGATGCTCACTTGACATCAAAAGTTGAAGGTAAAAAATTTGAAGAATCCACAAAATTTCCTACGTATGTTCTAGCAAATTTTTTGTACAAAATTCTCAAGCATCATAAGCTTTATTTCATCAATTTCAAGAGTAAAAATGCCAATTTAAAGGTCAAATGAGTGTCCTGAATACTATGTCAAGATAGATTAGTTCAGTGTAAAATAGCAGGAAAACATCTTACCCATTCGTACAACAGGACAGGATTTTTTGCACTCCTGACGACATTTCTTAGGTTTGCATTTGTCGTTGCTAACAATAGCAATTCTCGTCAACCTGTCCTTTTCTTCTTCAACACGCGGCTTCCTCTTCGACATAACTGGATCTCTGGACAAATATAGATATGTATGATTGTTAAATATTAAGATCTAATTAATAACAATGAACAAAAATTGTTAATCATATGTTAAGAAAAATAGACTGTATAAATTTAATCAACTACAGAAAATAATCTAAACCTTACAAAATGATAGTGAATAGGCGGACTCACTCAAAGACACAGAAAAATTCCCAAGTTGTGCTTCTCCAAGTCCATAAAAACTATTTCAACACTTATAATTAATCATTAATTCAACTGTTATCGAGTTTTATGAGTATATTCAGTTTTTTCCTTCAATAACAGCTGTTTATAGGTTTCTGTCCGTCCTTTAGGAAAAATTCCCCAAATTTAAGAAATAGGCTCTTTCCCCTACCCCTACCATGAAAAAAGCACTGTTATTGCCCAATCTGTACCCCGTAGTTTGTAATAACATAAGAAAGAGTCAACAATAAAATAAAAAAAGAAAATAATAAGAGCAGATTTCAAATTCATCAAAGTTTTTTAAAAAATAAAATTAATGATATGTTTACAACTTCTATCAGTCAGACCCTTGCATTTACATCAAACTCCAGTCAAAAATAGGGAAACAGAAATGACTTTCATAAATATTAAAAACTAGAAGTAAACATAATGATACTGTACACAAATTTTAATCTACTGAAATGCCATCAGTCTAATATTTCCAATTCAAATTTCACAATTAGGGAAGACCAATAAGATAAAAATGCCTCAGAGTTTAAGCGCTTGATATCCGAGGAAATTACGGATCCAGTGGGGACGAAACGACGGACGGTGAAACTTCCGATTACACTTTTACCGGTATTTTGACATATGTTTCAGAAGAGACCATCCCGACTAGTTTTTAAGGAATCGACTGGAAAAAATCTCTCCATAAGTACATGATATATACTCACTGTCTCCAATATCTCGCTAAATGAAACTACAAGAACGCAAACTTATTGAAAATTAACGAATTATACCGAGGAAAAATAAATGGTCTTACAGCACACATGTGCAATACTCGGCGAGCGCACCGAAATCACTTCGACTAATATATCCGCCTAGGCAAAACGCAACTAAAACAACACTGTCATCCACAATTATCTCCCTTTAGCAATGTACCGAAATATTCTTACGTGTAGTTTTCTAGTCTGAAAAAAAACTTATTTATTTTTTTATTTGCTTACTGAATATTGATAAGTTCTTTATAGAAGATAAGTTTTCTCATAAGTAAGTTTAAACCAAATAAAGTGTACGTTACTATGTGAAATTGTTATTTTTTGCTTTAAAGGACAAATGAGCACCCTAGCCATTATTCCATCACTGACTCACTTTCTTAAATGGTATACTGCCAACACAATATATTAAAATTTCTTTTTATATATGGTTTTCAATTACCAATCGTCAGGTAATTTCTTAAGCACTTTCATTGTTTGTTAAATACAAACTGGTCTGATCAACAAGTTTAAAGGGATTTTAGTTGTAATAACACTATATAAACAGTATAACAGCAAGAATAGCTTATTGGACACAATTGATGGTACGATTTAAGCACGATGAAGTCAGAATACTAAATGTAACATTTAAGAATCTATAAATGCTTCTGTATTACTAGTACATTTCTGTGTAACTAAGATCTGACCAAAGTTTCAAATTGTCTTCCCATAGATGTTTTAACAAATTGTAAATACCGGGTAAATTTAATTTTTTATGGTTCGTAAAGCACTGTTCAGTACAGTTCATACATTACGTTGCCCTAAGCGCCCTGTTGTTCGTGTTTATATGCTATATTGTCATCGAGGTCATGGGGTGTCACTCCATCCATTCCAGTTCCGAGCATTTCTTAATTTTGTCAAGTGAGTACGGGTAATTTTGTATTATTTTCTCACCACAGTGCCGAAAACGTAAATTGTGCATCATGAGACAAATCACTTTGCTGTATACTGCATACCACCCTTTTTTAGTTTCCCTAATAGGAGGTGTTGCATTGATCCAAGGATGCCTAAAACAGTGACAATACAATAACTAAATGATGCTATTTTTTAGTAGCATAAACATAGAAAATTAAAAGCCCGGCTTCCACACGTCATGCAAATGAGTGCGCGTGCATGTGATGACGTGTCACGAGGAGCTGCGTTCAATGCCAATGCACCGAACTCTACAGCAGTTTATCACAGCAAACATGAGGAATAAACATTGCAATTGTATTGTTATGGATTGATTTTCACTAGTAGGCGGTAAATATGTTGCCAACAATTAAATATAGAATTATAGAAAAATAAACAACAATCTACGCAATTTCTAAATTCATGAAGTACGTAACAGTCGATACAGGGGCGGTTTCAGGATTTGACGCGGGGGCGTAGTAGGTTCATACTTTCTGGCCTAACTGTGGATTTCCAGCCTCTTATCGAATAATGACTGGGGTGTTGGCACCCAATGAAATTTGTAGCTGATTTTAATAGTGTTTTTATGTAAATTAATGCGGCGCATCTTGTGCAGAAAGTAGGGAGTGGCGCTGAAATTGGATCCCAAAAGCTCTTAAGTAACGCCAACGTTTTTTCAAAACAATCTTTCATAACACTTATTAATGATATTTGAAATTACATTGAATACTAGCATCGAAGAAAAATTTGTACGCTGAAAAGTAACCCTACAATCATTTTTAATGAAAGTCAAATTTTCACGCGTGATGGGATCATTTTTTCAGGCTAAGGGTCAATTATCAACGTTGAAAATCAATCAAAAATCGATGTGGTCAAAATCTTATGCTACACCGGCTGCACAGGGCGACAAGATATGACCCCCCTGAGGTGCGGGAAAATTGTGTCTGAGATACGCCTGCCTGCCTAACGACCCCCGGCCTATTCGTCTCGTCAGGCGTACGCCGCCTTCTTAGGTTTTGATTCATTAAATTGAATGCACACACAAATGCTGAATTGCGAAGTTTTAACAAGAACACAGAAATTCAGGTATGTATACTCAATATAAATGCCGTCTAAATATTGATTTTCGAGGTTTACGAAGTCCCAATGCTTCATGTGTAGCCACACGTGTACAGATCAACAATTCCCTTACGCCTACGCTGTAAATTTTATTTAAGCTTAAATTTTATTGATATTCGGAGAAGACAGTGGCCCTTACCAAATTTTGAGAAGTATATTTAGAAAAAATTCCCAGATTTAATAATCTGTTCTGACTACAAGCTCAGGAAACGCTACTTTCACCAAGGATGTTTTATGTGAAAATAAGGGCGTGGGAGGAATTACAAAATACTTCAATAAATTCACAATAGCTATTGAATTTAATTTGATATATTAGAACGATAAACAGCTAGTAATGTTTGGTAAATGTTAATTTACTGCGTTTATGCATTAATGTGGAGCATTTTCTTGTTTGATTGGATAATATGCAATGTGCATCTTTTGCATTGTCAATTACCAACCATGTAGTGTTCTTAATAGCTTTACGCTAATTAATTGTTAACACCTGTGTTTACATATCACATTTTATGGGAAATAATGAGTTGACGCGTAATATGGTCGTTTATTGAAAAGATCAGTCGCATTTTGCCGACATATTAGCTGTCGCAGGTAACTTTGAGCAAAGGTTGCACAATACATGAAAAAACATAGTGACAAAACTCTAAGAGGATTTTGAAGTGGTCGCTTCAGGAAAAAATCGCTTAATACGCGTGGTCGCGTGAACAAGTTGACTGTATGTGGATATACCTTGTACCAATTATTATCGTTCGAAACCATCCATTAGCCATTATAAGTACACGACACTTAACAAAAATGAATGTCTGGAATAAGAGATGTGTTTTTGTGGGAATTCGTACCTTCACGATGGTATGTGCTTTTACTTACTACCTATTTGATAAAAAATACAATTTTATGAAGTTCTACTCACGCACAGAAGAAACAAAGGGAATATTTGCTACAATTAATGATTGAGTCACAATGGCGAACAGCAGTTCACGTGAAGAGAATGTCCAAAAAGCTCCAATGAAACACAAGTGCTATCATTTGAATTGGAGTAAAAGTGCCATAACTCAAGAGGTTTACTCGAAATGCGGTTTTATAACATTTAAGGGACACATGGGTCGGACTGGTAATCAAATGTTTGAAGTTGCTGCCCTCTTCGGCGTTGGTCATGACCTTGACCTGATCCCGATAATATCCCCATCTTGTCCTTTACTGAAATATTATAACTTGGCAAATGTTATTGATGTGACATTGACGAATGAACGTGAATGTAAACCAGAAAAGGGGTCCATGATATATACCAACTGTTCTTTGACACAAACTTACGATATCATAAACGTAACAATTTGGGGTTATAGACAGTCTTGGAAGTACTTTAAAAACATCGAAGATAGCGTGGCAAAAATCTTCCGAAATCAATTCAAGAGTGGTTACTTGTTGCAAGCTGCCAACTTCATTAAAAAGGTGTCGAATACAGGCTACCAAAATGTTGGCATTCATATTAGAAGAACTGATATGCTCGTAAAATTAAAACGTATGAAGAGGGAAAATGCTGATATAAACTATTTACACAGGGCCATTTCCTACTTTAAGATATTTTATAAACACGTTCAATTTATTGTTATCAGCGATGATATCAACTGGTCAAAGAAACACCTACAGTCAGATGATATTTTCTACAGTCCTTTCACAAGTCCGGGGCACGATTTAGCATTGATGTCATTATGCGATCACATGATTATTACCCAGGGGTCATTTGGATGGTGGGGCTCTTGGCCTGCAAATGGGACCTCTGTGTTCTTTCGTGAGAGTCATAATGCCCCACCGATATCGGATTATTACACTAAAGACTCAATAGGGATAAGATAGCAAGAGAGTTTAATAATCATCTACTGGATACCTCAGGGCTTATCATGTTAACCATGCGATGCACCTATGTTTGTCTATGAAACAATGGGTACATCCGGCCACGTTTTACGTAACGTCTCACAAGAAACGTTTTTCACAATTTGCCTGTATACTGTCTGAATAAATGTGAAATTGGTGAAAAATGTACACTTTTTTCTTCCAAGTCCGAAGAGAAAGAAAAAACGCAAAACATTTTGATTTTTTTTTTAAATTCGCAATGCCGCGACTTTCTGAACGTTAACGTATTTAAGCTTTGGTGATACCTAGTGCAGTTGATTCCGTCAATGTTGTCCCACGGGCATTTATTTGCCACAGAAACACTGTAAGAAATCTTTGTTTAAGGTTTCAACAAATTTGGACAAGGGAATCCTGATCATGTCTTTTATAATGTCGCCGTCGCGTTTTGGGGTCGACACACGGCAATGCGAAGTGACATCGCGACAATGCGATACGACGCTTGACAATGCGATACGACGCTTGACAATGCCAGACAAAATATCGCATTTTATGGCTAAAAAGCTTCGCATTGTCAAGCGTCATATCGCATTGTTGCAATGTCACATCGTATTGTCTAGTTGTCGATTCATATTGCCGAGTGTCGAGGTCTGTATTTCTACCGACTGCGACACTCGACATTGCCATATGACGCTCGACAATGCTACAAATGTTACAACTCAGGAAAATGTTGAGACAGGTCGATACAATTACGATATAGGTTACGCAAGGTGATAAAATAGGTGCATTTCTAAAATTCTGTATTACACTAGCGTACAAGGCGTGAGTAATAATTCAAAACATTGTTTTAAAAGTTGGAAATACTGTTTTAATAACTAAATACTTAGTGTCCAAATTTGTACAAGATTTATTTTTTAGCCTGAGGTAATGACATTCATCAATAAGGAAGTATCTTACATTATCAATTAAAGGACATGGCGTATCGTCTGCTCTAAAACGTGCGTATATGTACAGATATAGTATTCATACTATCGCATTCAACTTAAGTGAACCTGACTCCATAGAATTCAATAAGTGGGAAATTCGGAGAAATTTGATTTATATATTAAAGTAATATGTAGTATAGTGCGACACTTTTACAATCAGAATAACCTGGAATAGAGTTCCGTTAAAAATCAATAATACAATAAGCATATCTATACGGACGTGAAATTATACATTGTGAAGATTAATGATTACAAAAATCAAAACATTCAAATATATGGTGTGTAACTATGTGCTCTGGTGTGATTGTCAAGTTGTAACACATTTTTACGACAAGTGTGAAAGCCTTATGCTCGTGTGAAACCCAGTATATTTCTTATAAAGTTGTTCTATTTTTCTGTAATATCATTGTGAGAGTAACTGAGGCAACGTAAGTTAGTACATGTATATGTATATTTGTATAATGATCTCAAAGATTACTGTGCCAGTAATTTTATATTATGATCTCAATATGATATTAAATACAGTACGATGTATATGAACCCTAGATGAACAGGAAATAATAATGATCCAAATTATGTTTACTATTGACAACACAGTGGGATAAATTATAATTCTAAGTAAAACTAATATTGATTATTTTTTATTTTTATTACATTTTTCAACACACTTGCGAATTATGCAAGCCGTACGGGTCAGTATAGATTTACCGAATGGTCGAGACAAAAGTTCTGACGATCAGGGCAATAGTTTTCACATTATACTGACCTGAGTGGACGACAATCAGCTGGTATTATTTACATTTTACTTCAATATATACTGCTTTGGCCTTATACGCCAAGTAGCTGATTGGATAAGAATGGCCAATCAGGATGAATTTTACAAATAAAGTTAGCCAATCAGAAATAGCTCGCAATCAAAATAAAGTTACACAGTCTAACTTTAGTCACTAGCTTAATTTTTCTTCATGAAATTACAACTAAGAATAGTAATGACGGACCATATAACAGTCGTGTGGAATAAAAACGTGCGGCGAAGCAACTTAAAAATGTATGACAGTTTGATTACATCAGTTTTCCAAAATACAGAGAAACTTCATTATTACGAGCACCAATATCACGAGCACCTGACTTATCTTGAGGAGTTTTTAAAGTCCCACCAATTTTTGGTCTTAGTGGTGTATTATTTTCAACCAACAAACGTTATTACGAGCACCACGTTTATCTCGACCATTCAGTCTGTTCCTATGACTCCTCGAGATAACGAGGTTTTAACGTACTAACAATTAGTTTTCTATTACAACAATTACAAATTCCGGATTTCCTCATATCCTTCGCCTCCGAAACATACCACAGTCAATCCGATTCTATAGAAAGACAATATGACCAAAACAGCATAATGCAACGTCATTGGAAAATGTATCATGGAATGAATTTAAGTTCATAATTTACAGATGCATGTTAACCAAAAAATGTCTCCATTATTTCAAAGATCTTTTATGCAATGACGGCTTGTTTCTTTAGATATACATGTAGTTATAAGTGTTTAAAGCCATCTTACCTCTTTAAATCATTTTGTAAGTGCAAAACGTATTTGAATTGGCTTCACACAATTCGGTACGTAAGCTGTTACCACAAATAGCAATATTTATATGTATCTACATTCCTTTTAGTCATCTTCCGAAAGGGGCCATTTACTTGGCGTGTCATCCTGCAAGCCTGTTAATTGAACCTAAAAGTGCAAGAAGTTTTATTATGAATACAGCAAAAATATTTAAATCTGATGTATATTGAAACAGACATTCCCTTTCGTATTAAATATTTCATGAAAAGCTTTTAACCGGAAAGGCTCTTATATATTTCCTGACAGCATCGAAGAATAACGCTTAGTGGAATAATAAACATTTTAAGGAATTTGCGAACGGTACGATACGAATAGCAATTCGCTCAAAATATATTTAAGATTACATTTTAAACTTTCTAAGATTAGCGTTTAGATCTAATTCATGTTTATGTGGCGGCATCAAAATTTGTAATAATTTCTGATGCGGTACCCACACATGTC
Organism: Lutraria rhynchaena; assembly: GCA_008271625.1. NCBI lineage: Eukaryota > Metazoa > Mollusca > Bivalvia > Venerida > Mactridae > Lutraria > Lutraria rhynchaena. Next base: position 2,182,468 of record VIBL01000039.1, read on the forward strand.
GCTTTTTTGAATTCACCACGGACAACTAGAAAATACGAATACTTGAATTAAATCGGTTGTTTCCAGGACAGCTTTCTTTAACCCTTTGCTTCAAAATACCACATTCCCCCTATCTGAAGCAGGCGACTTTTGAAAACATTGTAATGAAAGAAACCATTGCTTGTAGTGAGTAATGGCTCCTTTTGCCGCAATGTTTTCCACACCGACATAAAGAAATAAACCAATTTTATTAAATAAGTTGATGTTTGGTATAAGCGTTGAATTTGGAAGAGTCCAAAATGTGCTTTGTCAAAGGTTTAAACTAAATGAATATTACTCTAGTAACGTATAGTTGATACACATTAATGATGTCGATGACAATATTTCGGACGTTAGAATTCAGGGGAAACAACTAAAACGTGAGATTTCTTACAGTATTTGCTATAATTACCTCCCTTGTGAACTCACGAGCCTGTCAATATAGCAATGATGTCTTATTTTAGGCATTTCATGGCAAGCCGACCAACTCATTAAAAAATCTCCCGACTCAAACATTTTTCTAGAGATTTGAACAAAAAAATGTTGTTTTTATTCTTCATCTCAGCGGTTCTGTTTTAATACAAGTTTATCATATTAACAACAAGAATGACAGCTTATATCTACCCATCATCATCCCGCGTAACGGAACAAAAATTAGGCCTTGTATAGACCCTTATGAAATTCGAACAAAAATATGGAACTGGTGTAATGTTCGAACACAAGATTGAATATCACGGTGTTAAACAAATCCTTTCTATTAGTTGGCACTGCATTTTATTCTTCACGAATTTCTGTTTGATTAATATGTAATTGTATTATGAATCGTGGCATTAAACGCAGTGACGTCTTATTCGGACAATGCGGTCCCAGATCAATTTTCCGCCTCTCTCTATAGAGCTTACTACGGATTACATAAACAACAATCACGATAAACCGTCTGTTGATGTTAAAGTGTTTCAGGAAAGTATATTTATTATATCACTAGGAAGATTTTTATGGGTTGTCAACATCGAGTGTGTTTATTTCAAAACCTTCAATATGCAAACCGTCTGGATTATTCATGCGACAATTTAATACGTGTTTTCAAACTATCGTCTTTTTATTTACAGTTGCCAAACAGGAGAATATGTCTATGTTTTTCAAAGACACTAATTTAATATTTCAATAATTCAATAGTGTTTGTGGAAATTGAAGCTTTTGAAATTGAAACTTTTAGAAAAACATTGATTCTGCAAGATATAAGCGTTAATACCCTCATCCAACGGATCCGAACAGTTGACCATTCAAAGAGGTGTTCCTTTGGTCTTGACCTTTGTCAAAGCTCAAAATTCCATAACGTGTATTTTTTACTATACATTGTATAACCAATCAGTTAAGGGGAGACTCGTGTTTTTGCTTCCAAAGCACTCGGCATACCTCGGTCGATTCCGTACCTCCATCTAATTAGACTGATTCGGTCGAGATTTGCCGAATGGTTTCAAAGCAATATCCACAAGTTCATTTGTTGAAATCAACTTTGAAGGCCAGCGGTAATAGTTTATCACATGTTATATAATTAGTTTCATTCATGCTGAAGAACTTCGTGAAGTTATTCGTGCATAGTACCACTGTTTAATAATACACAATGTACTTACATCTAAGAAATAAAAGACAAAATCTGATTCACTTTTTGTAATATTTTACTTTGAAGTACATACTGTTTTACAAGTATCACCAACAAACACATCACAGCTAACTTGGCCATTGTGTTTGCCGGTTTTATCTTGGTCCTCATGTGACATTTAAGTAACCACGTGACCTATTAGTACATGAAGTCCAGCCATTGGTTGATAACTGACGCCTCTAACAGTCAAGCGCTTAAGTTAGAGCCAACGGAAAGAATGACAGAACCCCAGGCTTCCGTGCTCTAATTAGCAGCCATTACGAGTATTGTATATATATATATATATATATCATGTCTACAAACACTTAACCACAGAAACAAGAAATGGAACGGGTAAAACCTGATAATGAAACACGGTCAAACAGGTAGTGTTTTTTTCTATCTAATAACGACATTCTATTTGTACAAGACGATCTCAGTATACAGAGTATTAAAACTGCTGAAACAATAAGGCACAATATTTACACAAAAGTCAGTCACCCTATAGCTAATGGTCTAATGGTTGATTTTAATTTTATAGTGAATGGATTGGTATTTCTATCCTGATTGACTCAAGGAAAGGGGAATGACATCCCCGGCCTCATCCTCTTCAATCAAACTTTCAAGAACCCCTGAGTTTTTTCTTTCCTTTGAATGTCCTCTGCCCTGTAAGGAGAGAGAAAAAAGGCAATAAGCTAAGAAAGCATTTTAGGACAAGTCAATAAGAATGTTTTAGTACCTTTTATGTGAAACATATCAAGAGTTTTTACAGGTTGGTTTTTTACGTTATGGAAAAAATAAATAATCATGAATTATCTTAATAATATGAAAAAGCATCTAAAATTTTATTTGGTCCGTGATAGTTAGAAGGATATCATAAACAATCTTTACAAATACAGTCAAACCTGTGTTTGCGGCCACCTCTGAATAAAGATCATTCAGTGAATAATGGTCATTGTTTGAAAAACCGTCACTGATAATTAGAACAAACTGACCCTTGAATAAAGGCCATCTATCAATGGAGGCCACATTTTATCTTTCCCAAGGCTGGCCTATTTTCACAAGTTTGACTGTAAATATAAAAATCGTTGGGTTCTTAAAAAGAAAAGATCAATTGGTGGATTACAATATAAGTACATTTTGTAAGTAGATTTACTATGAATAAGTAATGTATGAAAATTAGACAGCTATGTTTTATTTCTACTTTTCGGAAAGATCTATAAAGATCCATGAAGATCTACTAAAATACATTCTAATTGTATTTTGTTGTGCAAGGCGAACTTTCATAGCGGCTCTTCTGGTCTCAAAGGGTTGTGGCTTTTCTTCACTGAGTATTTATCATAAATTGTTAAATATTAATCAGTTTGGAACAAACATTGCTAGTCAGATTGTTATAACTATAAAATACATAACCCCCAATATCTTTACCGGAGTACTACAGGGAAGGGGTAGTTTTTAAAGTATCATTTTGAAGTTGTATTAGCCGTGTGTCAAAAACCAGTGTTCTTCAGGCATTATATCATTACACAAGAAAGGGATAGACCAAGAGTCAGGTGTAACAATTAATACATATATATATCAATTTTCCATCATAAAAAAGCAAGCATAGTACATGTATTATAGAATGATTTAAGGAGCAAATATTTTTTTGTGTGTTTCGTGGAGAAGCTGAAATGCATTATTGAATGAATTACATACATTGTATAATTAAATGATAACTACGTATATACGTAAGAGTCTTGAAGAGTCTTATTATTTTTATCTGTATAGTAGTCAAGTAGTTACGGTCTCTAACTAAGAATCTCTAGGACCTCACCGCTATGAGTTCGAATCCCACTCGGAATAAATTTCACATGTGAGGAAGCTGTCCAGCTAGCTAACGGAAGGTTGGTTGTTCCACCCAGGTGTACGCCTTGAGTCTTCCTCCACCTTTACAGCCGGAAAAGTCGCCAAAATGACTCTGGCTGTTGGTGTGACGTTAAACCCAAGCAAATAAGAAACATTGAGACTAAATATTCGGTCTTAATTGAACGGTTATCTCAATATCGAGTTGAATATAGCAATATTGAAAATGGGTCAAGCAATGGAAGGCGCTATAATGGGATAGTCCTAGTATTGTGGTCTCTAGGTGAGGATTTAATTATTTTTTGTATCTGAATTATATAATGGCACTGTTGTGTTTAAGAATTGTATTTGGTGTAGTGATTGTAGGAATATAGGCCACTTTCAACAGTATTACTGCGGGGTTAACAGTGCTAGGGGTCCCGCGTTCGATCCCCGGTTGATTTATTGCTCCTAAATTACTATATTGGAATTCTATATCCAGAATTTTTACCATCTTCAGAATCTATTGGCTTTTGATGATTGCATCTCTACTTAGGTCAAGTTCTAGGCGTCAAACTGCGGAAAAGAGTTGGTGACCTATTACCGCAGTCAACACCAAAATGAGACACCGCCTGTAATGGCTCTCTTTATAGACAACCTGTCTGGAATTGAATTATTGCAATAAGACACTACACGACAAGATATGTGTCGACTTACAATGATTTAGCAATGTCAGAAATGCATTAGAGAAATGTAGGCGTTTCAATTTCTAACAACTGTTCGTGTGAAATGCGAATAAACCAATTGTACAAACAAAGTTACATTTACGCCAAATAAAAGAGAGAAATGCGGATTCCCAAGAAAGGCCGTGTTGGCAATAAATTATCAATCCAAGACAGACCTACACAACAAAAGAAGATGAAAGACGTATATAACTTAAGAACAACACATAGCACACGATAACACACAGCTCAAAACCCTCGAGGGAAACCACCTTTAGATGAGATCAATGAATACTGACATTCTTCAGGAACCTCAGGATTGTTTAAATCAAACATCAAATATGAATATATTGTTTCTTAAGCGCTTGTAGCAGCTTCAGTAAAAAGCACGATGTTCAATGTAGGTCACTGTAGGCAAAAATAGCATTGGTCGAACTTTATATCCAATAAATAAAATGAAAGTACCAATACGTATATATGAACATACTTGTATATATTCGACCTAAGATTCCGATATCGATGTTCAACAATCTTACGGTATAATTTATATCCAATATATTTTTAAAGAAAAGATACATAATTAATGTTCAGTGAATCATACATGATATACATATGACTGATTCAATACTAGTAATAAAAAACAAGAAATCGTCTCAAACATGGCACTTACTGAACATGTGGCTCTAACACCCGTTGCTCTTCTTTTCTTTTTCCAAAGTTTTCTCTTTACTTCTCTTGAAAATAGCAAAATAGCCAAATTTTTGACGGATGTATTCACTCAAGGGTTTGAAGAAAATGACGTTCGTATCACTAAGAAACACTGTCACAATGGTGATATAAGCATGGTGTCGTAGCTTAGCGTTTTATTACGTACGTTCGATGTGTCAACATAATTTCTGTATAAGGAAATGTTATTGCAACAAAAAAATTCCCAAATAGCTAAAGACAATTTAGGATACTACGGTTCGTAATCAAACGGACAGAGGCAAGTTTTTTAATCCAACCAACCTCCGCCATATGTTTTAAAAAATAAAGTAAAGCGTGTAACCTGCAGTATTCTAAATTCAGTAGTTCAAGTAAACATTGATGTTATCTACAATGTATTGTTTTCGTTCTGTAGTTTCAAAAATCCTAGGGGCAGACATTTAATATGCAAGCGCTTTAGTGCGCAATATGCCTTAATTTCGGATACGTACATTCGGGTACTGAGACTCTAACAGTAGTACGAGAATCGGGAGTAAAATACTTTTGACTGTCTCTTGTCAAGGTAAAAACAAGTTCATCTTTTGGGTATATCCTTCCCGATATGATAGTGGTCTTGATTGATTTTTACAGTTGATAGCGATCCTTTCCGACAAGACAGAACAACGCACAATGGTTGATGAGATAAGAATATAAGGAGAGAGAATTGTCATTCTTTTATTTAAAAGATTATAGACAAAGTATATACGCATAAAACACACCTTAAATGACCATTCCAGGTATTTTGGGGGGATATTTTATTGGACCAATCAATGTGTAATTCAATTATTCTGTTATTGTCCCCCTTCGTAAGAGAATTATTAATATGCTATTTTCATGGCTCTGTTTAGATACAAATGTACTCACTTATTGATCACCCCTCTTAAATGAATAAATGATATTATTTTCGATGCACTATTTATACATATTTATACGTATATATAAGACTTAATATTTCATATCAAGTCAGGGGATGAATGTGTATAATTTTGTGTTTTTCAATAAAAAAATTACCTTTTGCAATCTTATTATTATTATTTATTTATTGTACTCGTAATCTCATTCTGATTTATTGCTTTGTTTCAATAATTAATTTATGATTTACGATGTTCAGTATAGTGCCAAATAAATGATTAACTATACAATCAATGCTTTATTTATTTACTTATTTATGTTTTTAACGTATTCTTCTTTGAATTATTAATCTTCCTATTCCACACATTCGCTATATAATATTATTTGAACATAAATAGGGAATTAATAGCTTGAAATTAACTATCGTAATATAGCTGTTATTCGTATTTGCCACATTTTACGCTACTGTCTGGATGTTACACAATCTTCCTGAATTTATAACATTGTCTGAATATTATAACATTGTCTTAATATTATAACATTGTCTGAATATTATAACATTGTCTGAATATTATATCATTGTCTGTTATAATTATAACATTGTCTGAATATTATAACATTGTCTTAATTGTGTGACATAGTCTGAATATTATAACATTGTCTGAATATTATATCATTGTCTGAATATTATATCATTGTCTGAATATTATATCATTGTCTGAATATTTTAACATTGTCTGAATATTATATCATTGTCTAAATATTATAACATTGTCTTAATATTATAACATTGTCTGAATATTATACCATTGTCTGAATATTATATCATTGTCTGAATTTTATAACACTGTCTTAATTGTGTGACATAGTCTGAATGTTAAACATTGCCTGTTTTTTTTATTTTTATTCCATTACATGAATTTAACACCATTGTCTGAATTCTATTTGGCACGATTGTTACATTATTTTGCCAAGCATGTTTGAATGTATGTTCCTGTGACCGCAATTTCTGGACCTTAAGCACTTATTTATTTACCTACCTACCTACTCGTCTATCATTTATCCATTATTTGTATTTTTTATGGAAAGTAAACAAGTAAATAGTGTACGGACCGTGCTGGAGAAATTTGGTAAGTTAGAACAAAAAAGGATGGCTCCAAACTTCTGTGACACATTCAATTTCGATGCTTTTTCAACGCACAGTAATATTTTACATAAACAATTGAAATTTATTTTTGCTGTTCTACCAACAAATTTGTTTTGGCATATAAATTACATTTTGAAATTGTAATCCATTAAATAGAACATGACAAATGTGAACGTCCTTTTGTATATTAAGTTTATCCGTCTTTGTCTTACATACGAAGGATATATCTAGTCAACCTGATGGACGTATTCTTAAAATCTAAAACACGGCATATTACCATCTTACAGAAATTATTTTAGGATATTAGCGGTCAATCTAGTCTGGTTCCCTGCCTAATATAGTCTTCAATCACGTAGTGTCAGGGGCATGTAATTCAGACTAGCGCAGTGATCTCCCTTTAAATATATCAGAGCGTTACGTGACGTAAAACCTGGTGCGAGGAGTTTGCTTACCGATAGGTTATCCGGAACGTGGGTTGTTACAAGAGTAATCTACTGTACCGCGGTAACTTGAACCCATTGTGTTGTTTTGTATAGTTTTACAAGTAAAAAGAGTAAAATGACACCGGAGTTTACAATCATCAGCGAATAAATGCCACCTTGTGAACACCGGCGGCACTATAAAGTTCTGAATTAGGCAAGAAAAAAAAGTAAAGTTTACGGTTATGCAAAACATTTTTATTTATTTATTTTTTTTTTGTAAAAATACTAACACTGAGATACGATTCATCTCCTTTGTACTTACTGTTAGAAACTTTAGGGAAGGCGCCAAAAAGTAGGTTCGGTCGAGTAACCTTAAGCTGGACTATTGCATCTGGCCTAAGTATAGACATAATTCAGGATCGTATGTGTCGCTCACCCGTTTTTGACCTATATCACAGTTTTACTTGTACAAGAATATCCATAAAAAATTAAACATCTTACTGCTCCACCTTGTTTACCGTCAGTATTGGCTTAGGGCGGGACCATTAACGGCATCACGGTTGCTTTTATCTACACCAGACATCTGATAAACGTCTTGTTGGTACATTTCAATTATAAACGCATCTCACAACCAGACACATGTTGTATATACATGGACCTGTATTCGTGATCACAACACTAAGTTTTATTTGAATTCGATTTTTAGATTTATGGAGGCTGAACAACAACATTGAGCCTTTACGTTGAAATAAATTTTACAAACGCAAGTTTATTAACGTGTGAATTGACGAAATACGTGTGTAACCACGCATCGACCTATCTTTTAGCATCATAATAAATACTCAGAAAAGTGCTCAAATGCATCAAGTTTCAAGCTGCAACAAATTTGTTCGACATGTTTTGAAAATCCTTATGGATGGCGCGTTTCTTTAATTACAACTCGTATACAGTGCAACCTCTCCAAAGAAAAAACCTTAAGCAAAATTATGTTGTTGAGAGGTTGTTCCTCTAGAGAGGTTAAATCAATAGTTAAATCATACAGTGGGAAAAAATCATGCTGTTGTTGAAGGAAGGTTGTTGCTCAAGAGAGGGCCGCTCTGGAGAGGTTGCACTGTACGTGTTTCCTTGGGTTCATTTCGTAGGAAATTCAATAAAATATTTATCATTATGTGCAATATACATAACTATATCTGGCTCAGAAGAAATGGGGTCATAAGAGACATAAAACCATCTTTCTAAGCTTCATCCACGCAAATAGACAGCGGTATTCATTCTCCATTTGGGGATAAAACACATATAAAAACCCATCAGGGTCACAGTATAAGTACAATTTTGTCCATACAACATTCAATTCTTTGGGGGGGATTTTTTCAAACGACTTATCAGAGAAATTACATCTCATTTCAAGTTGACATTATATTTGCGTGCCAGAAAATGTAATCCTCCGGGATTCGGCAACTCGCCTTAATAAGAACCCTTTCTTGGAAATTAAAGATTCCGTTACGAGTTTTCTCCTTGCGTGATAGGAAATAAAGTAATTAGACCTGGTGAATACTGACTACTGGTTTATTGTCAGCAAAATGTCAATAATCAAGGTCGGACACATGCAGGTAGCTAGAATACACGGAAATCTTGAGTGGTGCTAATCTGGGAGTCGTTGTGTCAAGAATTTGTCCCTAAAATTTTCCCCAATAACTACCAAGCGATCTGTATTTGTGTTCATATTTGAAGGTGTACTAAATGCTCATGAGCTCTCATAAATGGATTTCAAAAAAGGTCAATGTATAAATAATTATAAAGAACAATAAAAGTTTGATTAATTATTTCATTCATCAGCCAAAAATGTGTTAGCGAAAAGTCCGCGTGCTTGCTTCTTGTTGGGTCATTCTGACGTCACGAAAGCGTGAATGCGCAATTCCCCTGACGCTGATAAACGTCATAAAATCACAATAAGAGAGAATAATGAAAACCGCATAAAAGTCTACGTTTTGTCCTCGAACATCGCGATACAATGATATTTTAAGATAAGGATCAATGGGTCAATAATGATGTAGCTCCGTTTGAACATCACCTAAATTATTCGCCCGACAAATGAGTTGTGGTCATCAATTTGTCAGTCCGACTGCAGTTAGCGCTGATTAGTGTATTTACTGAAAACTTCCTGACGTGATGGTTCATTTTGTATGCGCTCACGTAAGACTAATTAAAACAAAACACAAACATAATATTCGCCATTCCGTTTATGTCCTGGTATATAAATAAACAAGTATACTGGCCGTCATAAGAAAGTAACCATCATAAAAATTCTTATTTTTTGGTCTAATATATTGACCTCGAAATTTTAATGGTATACAGCAATTTTATGGTCAATAATGGATAACAATAAACCGTATCATGAAATGTTTCAGCTATTTTCAGAATTAAATTCACCTCGATTACTTGCGCTTTGTCTATTTTGTATCAACATCCATACTGGTTACTTTCTTATGACGGCCAGTATATATAAATCCAAATGCTACCACATGTACCACATGTTAAGGTTTTATGGATATTCTTAAAATAAAAAACCGCTATGTTAAGTATCAATGATAAAACATAGTTCACAACATCTGAAGCCAGGATTTTTACAATACATCACACACCAACACCAAACATAAGGTAAACATAAATTTACATAAAAAGGGTCATGCTCAATACACTGATATTGATCAAGAAAATAAAACAGAGTTTTTTATAAAAGTTTGAAGACAAACCCGCGTGATAATACATACCGGAAGCGCATGTGGACGAAAATAATTCGTCTGTAGGTTATGATCATCAAAGATACGCCAAGGTAGACCATTGAAATACCGAAGCAAATATCTCTACTGATCTCAAATAATACGACTGAACAAGTAAGTTTTATAACATTTTGTAAATCTCGACAGTTGATTGATAAGTCAACATGTAAATTATAAACCAAGATATAAGAATATCAGTTTTATATTTACTTCTGAGACACGACCATCACAAAATGGAATTTAAAACAATTGTATTCATGACTATCGTCTGAAACTAAGACATTATTTCAATTGCCAGCGTCTCACTTGGATATAATTTAAAATAATTTGAAGAATATGTCTCGTCTGTTTTACTTTCTGGAAGTATTGATTTTAGTTCGTGAGGATTTGACATCAAAAACAACCAAATTCGCGATGACTTGAGTTGGTTTTCACTATTACAAGTAAATGGTGATTTATAATTTCTTTAATTATGCTTTATCAAAATATTGAATTATTAGTAAAGTAATGCACAAAAATGATTAATTCGCACTTGTCAGCGAATATCATTAAAACCGATATATCTGTGCAACAAGTATTAATTAGTATAGTTATGTAATAAGTCATTTTCACTGCACTTATAAACCTTAAAAATACATGCATGGATGAAAGTTGAAAATTTTCAAAAAAAATGGAAATCTTAACCTCGGTGTCGCGGAAACAATAAAAACCAGTAGCGTCCGGACCTAGGAAAAACCAGAGGTTCAGAAAAAAGTTTCGGTATGTACATGTTTATTCATGCATAGAACAAGCAGAAAAAAGAAGCCAACTATTTAGCACAACCATATTAACTTTGTTCAATCCATCCAGTATATACATGAGTGGATTAATCGATTGTACAACGAGCTATAATACATTTCGTGTTTTTACATTTGTTTACAAAACAACATGCGAACGAATCAATATAATTCAGAGTGAAGAGTTACATTTAATAGGGGTAAAACACAAATTGTTGCATAAAACTTTTACGACACCGTTCCAGCAATCGATATCGGAATTCCTCACGTTCATTGTCAAGTTGTTCGTATGTTTGTTTAACATACATGTAGTTATAAGTCACATAATTTCAGATATGTACAATGATTAACATAAACAGTGTTCCTGGGTAACCTGCCTATTCACAACAACCTCACTCCTCATTCGTTCACTCCCTTCTTATAGAGTTCCTGCACACCAGAATCTGGGGGAGGAGGTAAATGGCATTGGATGTGTTTTCAAATAATAACTTTAGAAAACCAGACTGATGTGATCTTGATTGCCACAAAACTCGTCTACGCAATGCGCATGTATATACTAACAATATAGCCCATGTGTATGGCCACAGAGAAGTATTTATGATATTACGAGTCATTTAAAGGGAGCATGGTCATATTAATTTAAATGGAGGAAAATAGCATTATCAGAATAAAGTGACGCGCGTTAAGGGACAAATTTAAGGTAAAAACTAGTCCCATACCTTGAAATGATCAGCTGACCCACTTTGTCAACAAACTGTTATGAAAGTACAGGACGCCTAACTTCATGTCGTCTTTGTCTCTTAATTTATATTTTCAGATAATTTTAAATCATAAAATAAGTTCAGAATCGTTAAAAATAACTTAATAAGGAAACAGACGGATCTAAAAGGTCTTTGACCGCAAACTGTAAATTGCGGGTGCTGAGCACTGGTGATGTAATTCTCGTCCATACGTTAGCAACCGATAAAATATGACATACAGCCAAACCTGTGTTTGCGGCCACTTCCGAATAAAGACCCCTATGAATAAAGGTCATTCTTTGAAAAAACGTCACTGGTTTTTTAGAACAAATTGACCTCTAAATAAAGGTCTGTCAATAAAGACCACGTGTTGTCTCTCCTAAGGGAGGCCTTTATTCACATGTTTGATTGTATATTTATTTCATTGTATTTCTAAAACAGTATCATATTTTCTGTCATTTTGTGCAGCTATATTTATGACAATATGTGTAACTTTACTCGGTGTGTTTAATAGTAGCGAAAATAAATACTACAAATAAGAGTTATTGATTAACACGAACTCTGCCGTGAGTACAACGTCATATCTTATTCGTTTTTTAGCCACTGTAAGGCATATGATTGCTTGATTGTGGAAGACAAGTACCGGCGTTTCTAAACATGCATGAAACTAGATCCAGATTGACCTGTTGGCAAATGGACTGCAGGTCCCGAGGTTATAAAACTTTAGATCGGTCTCTGAGCTGAATTCTCACATGTGGTCATTTAATGTTTCAAAGTTAATTATGATCAGACAATAAAGATATTATTGATACATTATTCTGACTGCATAATTGACCTGAATATGTATTTAAACAGCCATCTCTATTTTTTCAACCATAATACTTTGAGAATGGAATTGAGATTTGAGCTCGGAGAATGTTTTCATGTTTCATAGCCTTGTGGCCAGTAAATAAAGCGAAATACAGTAACACCCAGATCGTGAAAGCAAACCCAGGGTCGCCTCGTCAATGAGTAATGGTGTGTAAGAACTTGCTGTTTTACATTAATATCAATGCTACAATATATTTCTAAATAAATTATGTACATTTTCTCCTCTTTGGGAGAATATCAAATATATTTGAGTCCTTTCCCAATCACTAGATTATCTGTGTGTTAATACGACATAGCAATGTAATTTAAACCCTATGCACCTGAAAAAAAAAAAAAAATTGAAGATAAAGATTGTTAACGCCTTTAAGTACAGCTATCTATAGTATACATTTTCAGCCATTGTCAAAGACAACAATTCTTAAAATATATGTTTTAAAAAATATATATTTAAAAAAATGTTTTATTACCTTCAGTGAAGGACATCATGCTATTACTGTTCTTATAATAATCATTCTCTGACAATTTGTTTAAAACGTTTGCAATAAATTTTGTCTTCTGTTTTTTTTCTGTACATGTGAAGCCAACACGGAATCATTTATTCAAATATTCAGACTAGAGAAACATTTTTCACAGAGGAACTGAATGCTTCACTCAAAAAACAAGGTCATGTAATATTTACTTGTATGTTCAGTCTAAAAATAAAAGAGTAAAAACATTCTTCGCTAGATTGAATATGTTTGAACAAAAACACGGGACTATGGGTTTATTTCGGTCGCATAAATGTGCTAATAGCATTCTTATCCATGACGACATAAGTCGCAAAAATGTAGTAGTTTCACAGCCTACATGAAGTATTATTTATTAAGTGCTAGGAGTGGAGCTAGGAGCTGGCGAGACTGATGTTAACAAGTGTCTAGGCCGGTTGTTAAGTCGCATGTTTTCTGTGAACTATCACAATATGACAACAGCGAAATTCCATCAAATAAAAACATCGCGGCAAAATAGCGGAACAAAAGCGACTTACAGGACATAACACCAAACGTACAAACACCATGTCCTGTATATGAACATCATTTCACAGACACCTACAATGTACATAATCACCTCATCAAATATATAATCTGTTTACCGTTATAACGGAGTTGAGACAAGTACACGGCCCATTGTATGAGTTAAGTTTGATGTGACATTTATTTCTTCACGCTCCCGCGGTTATTTCTCATTTCTGTTTTATTCAACGCTTCATTAAACTATAAACACCGCAAGAGAAACGGGGAATATAAGTCATTTATCCGTATGAAAAGGTCTTTCAACATCAAAAACGACTGATTTCAAAGAGTTTCGATTGAAGTTTTAATACGGTTGCAGGGGATAAATTTCCTTGAAGAGCGAATTCCATCAGGTTTTGTGTTCAATGCAATCCCTTTGCGTTACGATTCAATAATGGTTTAAGTTCAGAAAACATTCCGCGTGCTGATTTCATTTACTTACGATGAGAATTCAATTTAAATGTTATGTTACATGCCAAAAGAACGTACCATAACAACTGAAGATCGCGAAGATTACATTACGTTATTGACAGATACGTAATGTATTAATCATTTTCAAAATTCTACTCCGACTTTAATTTCTTCATGAATTATCCCCCTAACTCAATAGAAGCTGAAAATATTGGATCCCGTAAGAAGATATTTCTGCTTTCTGTTAAATATTTCTCAGTACGTAATTGATTATATAACTTAAAAACGTATGCATCACGATTTATTAAAATCATTTTGTATATGTATGTATGTCTTTGTGTCCGGAAGTCCGTTCTTTTTGTTAACATGGAGTTTCCCTGATAACGGCTTTTTACTTATAGAAAGTAGGTTGTATTTTTATATCTACTTTTTTTATTTTCATAAATAAAAGATATTTAATATTTGACCTATCCTTCTCCTCAGATGCGAGTTATACCAATTATGCCGAGCCACGAAAAATGTAGTTCAACACTTATTCGGTTGAAAATAATTTTGAGCATGAGATAAAGATATCACCCCGCGAGGATAAAGATCTACGCGTATTCCTCTGTTAAAATATGGAGGAACCGCGCAATATTGGCAGATTATAACAATATTTTCCTGAAAAAGATCAGAAAAAATACGCACCAACGTTGTTACACCCATATTTGGATACGAAAATTCCAGTGAAATATTGTACCAACCCATCAAGATTGAGAGAACACTCCTTCCCATTAAAATCGCAAAAATCCGAATTTGTGATCTCAATTACCAGATAGACAACTAATTCAACCAGAAATACTTCTTCCATTAAATATGATTAAATATTACCCTTCCCAGAAAAGCGAGTGGTATGTAATTTGTGCTGTTACGTTTCATTTCAAAGCAGGATCTTCTAAACAGAGCCTGCTTTTGCCAGCTTTTACCAATTACCTTGTAAATCTCGAATTTATCAGGCCCACGTACATTTCGCTGTACCACCACATAGACACATTTTACGAACTCTGTGATCAAGCACCATACAGACTACACAAACCGCAACATAGATATGAAATTAGCGCTGTGTCGCCTGATGTAAGAACGCTGGTATGTAAAAGTCGTTTCTTCTATTCAATTTACTTTTAATCAATTATTCATAATAAACTGAGAGCAAACGAGGCGATACCGGCGGACTTTCATACAAACTGATTATAGGAGCTATCATTAACTTAATTACCTAGTAGACGGAATTATGTAATCTTACAAGCTTACATTGTTCTGTAATTGCTTTGGCCGAAGCTTGACAGGAACGCTTGTTTAAAGCATCTATGATATCATGTTTAAAGTATCTAACTACAAGAAGATAATCAAGAAATCTCTTAGATTCGTGTCATTATGCTTGATGAATCCGATGTATCAGGTACAGATGGACTATATTATGGACTGATATTCGGGATTGAACGGCAATGTTTTAAATGTTCCTTGGTACACCCCCTTTTAAAATCTAATGTTTTATAAATGTAAATAGATTTCAACAAAATATTGATGAAGACAACAGTAAGAATAGTGCAGCTGATTCCAAAGTTGTGGTGTAAAACATTCAGACGAATGGACAACTTGGAAGCATATACAAAAGACATTAAAAACTTCCTGGTTAACGCTGATCAAACCAACTTCATTTTTTCTGCCGACCCTGTATTACCTATATCTTATTTTTTTACGTGAACTATACCTCCAAACTAAAGCATATTTGAAAAAAGGTGTACAGACCTACTCTCCTATTGTTCCATGACATATTCTCTTTTTGAAAATCGGAAGTCTCATATTTTTCAGATTTCAACAAGACATTGATGAAGGAAAGTCAAAGAATAATTGAAATGATTCCAGAGCTTTGGTGACTAATAAAGTCCACCATTATTTATGTATAGATGCTACTTATTTCTAAACTAATCATTTAAAATATAAAAATAAACTATATATAATGAAACATAGATTTTGAAAAACTCCAACTTGACACGAAAGTATATTTATTGTTCCACAAAAGACTTAATTGAAGAGGATGTGCTGATTTTTAACCATAAATGTATCTCTTTGAGTTCTGTATGAGATAGGCTCCGAGTAAAACTGGAATTTAGATTAATATGTGGAAAATCACGAATGAAGAATATACGAAGAAACACGATCAGAACCAAATGCCACTTTCAAAAATGTAGCAGTCGTCACCGGAACGCTATCACTACGTCGTGGTAGCAGGATGTATGAGAGATGTAACCCTACCGGGTTATTGTAGTGTACGGAATCCCGATCGTGTCCTTTAAAATATCGCCGTCGTGTTTTTTGCTAAGTGTCGCAGTCAGTAGAAATGCAGTGCGAAGTGACATTGCGACAATACGATACGACGCTTGACAATGCAAAGCGATATTTGAATGTTGTCACGCTTTTTTAGCCATAAGAAAATGCGATATTTCATTAGGCATTGTTTAGCGTCGCTTTGCATTGTCGAGCGTCGTACCGAATTGTCGCAATGTCACTCCGCACTGCATTTCTACTGACTGCGACACTTAAACGCAACATTATAAATGGCACGATCAGGATTCCGTAGTCTGATATTTCTTGTGTGGTTTACATGACATCAGGTTAAATTCTTCTGTATACCATTTATAAGAACTCAAAACGTGAAATTCCAATTTTTCAAGTTGTAAGTCAAACTTTTTTCATTGGAAATACTCATTAAGCTGTAAGCACAATAAAATCGCAGCCTCTTAGAGAGTTCTACGTTTCAGTGTGCAAATGTTCGTGTCCCGAAAGTAATTAACACCTTTGGTAGTGTTAATATTTAGTGTTTAAGTTAATAGAAACAGAAATATAATAATTATTACTATTGTCTTGGGAGGAAACTCCGAGACAAAATGATAACTTTATGTGCCATCTTTGAAATATCAGAGAAAAAAGAGAGAGAGAAATACGCGACGTGTGATCTATATTTTGATTGGTGTCTGCATTACAAGCATTTTGGGAAGTTAAAACAGATAAAGAACTTTTTTAAAGAAACTTCAGTATTTGGTGCACGTAATTTAATCAGTATTAAAAGTTTATGTATATCTTTAACGAACATTTTGTAGCAATTAGAAGGTAAATTACGATATATAAACTTCATTTGACGGTATTTTGTATCGTTATAAACTTAACACCGTATAATAAATACGCCTATGTACATAAAACTACTGTTAGTTTCATTTCTATGTAAAAATCATACTATGTCTCCACTTGTTTAATGTTATTCATTGTCTGTGCATTAAATACGTTTATATCTGTAAAAAAACGTTGGAAACCTACATGCTTATGATCTTATTGTACAAAAATAAAAGACACTAGAATCAACAACAGACATGAATAAAAAGTTAAAAAAGTAACAAAATTATATGACATCAATGAAAAGGGTTGTGGAAATGATTGACCAGACCTATATTAAACTCCAAACATTTAGTGAAAATATCTTTCCTATAGCCTTTGGAGATAAAACATGTATTAAGTTGTAATACTGAAATTAATATTTAATTCAGGTTTGTGAAGTTCGCAAATAACATCTCCGTAGAATTCTGGTTGAGATTTTGAATGGCAAATTTTGTATTTACTCTCTAGATTCAGTTTAGTTTCGCGATAAGAAAAATTACAAAATGATTGCGTAATTTATGATATTTGTAACCGTGCTAACATATTTGTGTTAAGTGAGAATTAAATTTCGTTCATTAAATTCTTCAACTTTAAAACTTACTCTGGTAAAGTGAATGGCTCGAGAAATATAAGCGCTATAAGATATGCTAGGAGAGACATCATCATATGAAAAACATTCAGGTGAGGAAGGAAATCTTGAAAGCTCGAAAATAAAGCATAAACAATCCTGGTTTGCGCTAAACAGACCGACCCATGTTTTTACTACAGACCCTAGACTTTTTTCGGTATCGTTTATTTTTTATTACATAAATACTACATTTGAAAATAAGTTCTGAAGACCCCCCCTTCGACACCCCGACCCCATATTTTGGGGATGTCAGCAGAAACCAGGAACTTTTCGGCCTAATCATGAATAGCAAAACATTTTGAGGTGGTATTTGTTTAAAATAACCACAACTTGAAGCTCAAGAATTTTCCTTTCACAAAATTTGTTTGAATTACTTGTGAAGGTCTCTGTGGACAGAGAATATTGGACAAACTGTCCTCAGAACACAAATGAGCAGATTAATAGTTTTTTGTCAGGAGGGAATTTTGTCTTGTTTCCATTAATAATATCGTTGATATAACATGTACAAAGTTTAAAATCACATTATATTTCCGATATTAGGCCATGTTCGTGGGGATTCATAAGAATAAAGTAGAACGTATAAACAAGGATGATTTCATGGCTAAGATGACTGGGAAATCGAAGCGTTTGTAAGTGCCTTATGCTATAATGATTCAGTAAAGTTTTATATGAAATAATTACGACAATACTGCACACTAAATGTGCAGATAATTTGTACTTTGTTTCAACTAGATAAGAAATTCCGAGAAACAAACGCATACAAAAAGTCCGCCCCCCCCCCCAAAAAAAAACACCAGACACCAAACCACTGACTCAAATCACATTGCACGCTTTTCCGACCGGGTTATATTAACTGGGAAATATAGATTCATCACAACATTGTTTCAAGCTGAGAGTCTTTTTTGTTGAATCTGATGTTAAATCCAATTACGAATAATGACAGTGTTTTAAAAATTAAGTTATCGAACACACGCAGTCATGATAAACTATTAGCAAATAGTGAACTATTTGCGCTCACTATAATTACAGTGTAAATTGTCATCGAATCCACTATATTTTACTTAAGTCATACCAATTTGTTCTACATCTTCTATACATCTAACCGAAAAGTAAGTACGTTGTGTTTTATTTCAACTTTGTGTTAAACTCAGAACTACAATGTCGTTAACTGATATTTTAATGCGTAAATCTGAAACCGCTGTGTTTTCTTCCAACACGTTGTTAATGTGTCTCTCAGTCTATCTTAATGTCACAGTAATCTATCCATGAATTAACGCGTGCATTGTTCACAATGCGCTATTTATGCTTATTCATTTCACTTTATCAACCTACATTTTTTTTGTTCACGTAAGAACACTTTGCATAGCCTACGTGTTAATCAGTTGAACGTTTTAATATTGAATTTATTACTGAAGCTAAATGGTTATACTGGTCCTAACTTAAGAGTTTAATTTTCGAGCATGTAGACATCAAATAAAGCCTCGCCATTTGCAACTTTTAAGACGATAGGAATAAAATATCCGCCGTGAGACCTTTAAGATCGATAACCAATCCCGAATCTCAAAACGTTTAAAAATATGATTTCTTTATTTTTCGTGTAGAAACAATTTGTAGGTTTTTGGGTACATTATAAACTTTTTTTTTGTTACACTGAACTGAAATAATATCGAGAAATGTTTGACGTTTATTACCGATCATTCAAAATACTGTAATTGGTACAAGTGAATGCGCCTAACATGACAGTATCCATCATCTGTGTGATTTAATTCGGAGATTGTTGATTGCCCTCTCTGTGTCAAAGTCACACTTTCGTTCTTAAGTTCTGGGACTGTCTGTGACTTCCAGGTCAAGTCTCAATAATTGTCATGCAATCCATCATATTATTGAAATTATGACTGTAACTGAACTATTATATTACATGTATTTCCTTGCTTCTAGACAAGCTTCACTCGCTCTGTTCAGGAAATATGACAAAGACGAAAATGGTGTATTGAATCTGGAAGAACTTCGAATCTAATTAGCGATAGCTTCGGACAAGACATGGTAGAAGTTACACAAAAAATCATAGAATACAGTAACACAAGTGGTGAAGGTCTTGTTTCTGTTGATGAATGTAAAGCATTTTTTAATAGATGAACAATGATTCTTTAATAGAATGGCACAAAATTTCACCACTAGTATGTATAATACATAATTGTTATAGTTGATTTCCCACTATTCTTTTACCAAATCGGTAAATTTCATTCTTCACAATAACCGAGGAGTGCAACGTACCTGGACACGTTTAAGAACTCAATTAGGAAGTTAACAGCGCAAAAATTAAAAGCGTATTAGAATAAATTTTCTCAGCTAATTATCTTCAATTAACATATGAACACGAAATCGTACAACTTCTACGCATGTACGCACTTCACAAGTCGACATTTACTGAAGAAACGAAAGTCCAATAACCGATACTAGCCCGTACTTAGTTAATTGTACTAGAAAGTTAATGTGTTGTGTTACTAACAGTACATTATTAATCACATCTCATTCATACAGACACCAATGCCTCTTAAATGTGGAACAATTTAGCGTTATGATACACTTTGCAACCATTCACAGTCCTGATATGTGGCATTTTTGGACATAAACCAACTTTTCATTGAAGTCCTGTTTTGTTTATGATACAGCCAATAAATTGTTTAATTATAAAGTTTAAAATAAATAACATGCTAAATGAAATGTGTTTATCAAAATCAACAACCAAAATGGCAAACGTAGTAATAAACATTGATTCGTGCTCCACAACATCTTTCAACTCGTTTTGATTTTTCCTTGGTTTCTGAAACATTTTAACCAATATCTTGGAATGATCCTATGGTGATAAATACATGTATGTACCAATAAATCCCGGGGAATCTGTTTTTATGCTGTTTATAAGCATTACAAGAATTATAATAGTAGAACAAGACAAAAGAGGATATTCCATATTCAGAACAATTCTCTACGACACAGACATTTGAAAGTTGATGATTTAAAGAAAGTAAGAAGTAAAAAAACTAAATCAGGGATGGTAGAAAACAATGACATCAAGATAGGGACAAAGGAAGTGAGATGAACAGGACAGAATTAAACTGACTACTAAGTATTAGAAACGATTGAATTTTAAGAGTGAAACGGAAAATAAATGTGTAGCAGATGGAATTAAAAAGAAACACGGGGCAAGTGGAACGCGTGACAAACATACGACTTCGCTATAACCAACCCAAATGACTGAAGGAGCTACATGAAAAACAAGAAAATCAGCTCCACAACGGCTCCCTGCATTCATACTGTCTTTATTTTCATCTTTAATGCCTTCCTGATGATTTAGAATCACAATCTATAGTCTAGAAGCGTAAAACAGAGAATATTGTTTTAAATTTTCTGAAGGCACTCGTGGTGAACTGGAAATATGATACATCACTATAAAAAAAAGAGAAATTTCATTTTAACACTTAGCAAACATTATTTGAAACGTGAATGAATACCACATTGCAAATTCAATCGTTTTTTTTTTGGTTTTGGTTATCTTGATACATTGTACACTTGTCCAGAACAAACAATGTATAACCGTATGACATTTCAGTATTGCTGAAATGCTGAACCAAAAAGTCACAATCAATGAAAGGATGGATTTTGAGATGATATAAATCGGTTTACACATACATATTTATTATACCTAATTAATTAATTCAAATTTGCGTGCCATTGAAACGTGTTTAAGGTTAAAGGCCTCCCGAAAGTGGCTGAACCATCGGACATACCAGACAATTTTTTTCCTTTTCGGTGAGTATCGGAAATTCTAACTTTGCCTGACCAAATATTAAGCAAGTATTCTAGCCGTTTCGAGAAGCCTGAGGTTACTGAGATAAAATTATCATGATCGGACTTCCTTTTTCCTGAATTAAGCTTGTTGGTGACCATCAATTTAAACGTATGGACTACTTTTAAAAGATGCAGTAGTGATTTTTTGAGTTTTATTGAATATCAGTATTGAAGTACTTTGGACAATGAACGTCTGTAAGTCAGATCCGAAAAATCAATAATCCATTCATTTGTTTATAAGGAATATGACATATTCACGTAAGAGACACATTAAGTTATGCCAACATACCGTTATATATTGTTTAAAATAGTTATGCAGATTTTGTACTGGGTGAACTGACTAACGGAAATAAGTTTGTAGGCAATTTTCAATAAATACTAACCAGCACTTTCCTTACGCTGTCCATTCCACTTCAGACCCATTCACCCATTGCTTTGTTGCATCTGTTTAAAACACAGCCTTGAGATTATTTGTACAAGTTGCATAACATCCGTTAACTCACAAATGTAAAAATATTAAATGAAATGTCAACAGATTAAATGAGACGATTACATGGGGCAATGTACTTTATATTTGATATTTTTTCTTCCATCAAGTTCTTCATTTGACGCCAAAGAGAGATGTTGTAGGGAATTACCTTCAGTTATGACACAATACTGTCATGCAGGGTGATTTTGTCAAACCAGTGGTTTTCACAATAGGTCTGCAGTTGAAGATACTGCAACATAGTTATCAACATATCATTTGTCTTATTTTACAATAATATCTGAATGACACAATGAACATGTCTTGATGGCCCACGTCTTGTCACGTATATTGTCGAGGTACTATTATTAGACGTTCTCCATGCTACTCAAGTACATTGATCAGAAATATCAATGTAATATCGATCCAAGCATATCAGTTATTATTATCTACATATTGTATCTAGCGGTCATTGATGTTAGTATTGACATATTCCAACTCGTAATCAAAAGTGACTTAATGATAGCGAACCTCATCCCAAAGATACTTTTATGACTTTTAGCTTAAACACGGGGTATAGTGATACTGTTTGAAAAGTAATTGTTCAAGTTGTGTCTCTTTTTCTTTGACAACAAGTCCCTAAATGCCTAAATTAACCGTAGATGTTTCTTGATGTTAGCGTAGTTTGTGCGTAATATTTACCATGACTTTTTGGGATCTCGTAAAAAAACTATAGACGCATCTGATCAAACGAAACCTTTACATCATGAATTCTTTTCGTAGGATAAAACAAAACATTTTGTTTAGGGAAAAACTGAAAGTTGCCCCACAAATTCCGCTCAATCTAACGTGTTTTATGTGACTTCATTCGATTTACATCGTCAAACAATCACTTTAATGACTGTCTGTTTGTAAATGTTCATACTCTTGGAGATATTCGCTTATTTAAAAAATGGTCCTAGTAAAATTCAGATGCCCTAAATGTTGGTGTCATGTTTTTTCAAATTACCTGCGAATATATTATTGTAAACAAAGGATCACCTAGTCACTCTGCCGCAGTAAACATCTGATGGAAACAATCACATTGTTTTCCTTTTTATTTATTTTGATCCAATTTGTTTTCGTTTCTGATTTTCCCTTAGTTTTGCTAATTTGTTGTCCAGTTTGTTAATAATAAATGTGAAATGTGAGCAGTTAATGTGAAGTAAGATTTGAAGTGCTACATTGGCAAAACAAAACCCTTCTTAACAACCACCTGACAGAATGTCAAAGGTTTATTTCTTAGGGGTTGAGGATTCAGAATGATAATACATGTAATATTTCCATGCAACGAACATCCGGCATAATGGACATTATTTCCATGTGCATATTTATGTGCATATCATTACTAAGTAAAAGTCAACACACCTGAACTGTTCTTTTGACATAGCCCCTGATGAACAAAGTCTGGTGTCTCTATTGCTTTATTACTTTAGTTTTACAATTGCCCCAAAGTAAGAAAAAAACGGAAAAGAAATGTTTTCCGACCAACATACTCTTGTTTTGTCAAGTAAAAGTAAACATTATTATCCTTGTAGACTAACCACTGCTTTTACGATGACATCTATCCATCTGTCTTTAATCAGCCTAGTTCAAGCCTATAATTTGTTGACACACCATTGGCCATGCTCGATGTGCACTCGCTATTATATTATGTTGTTAGCGCCACCTTCATTCGCACCTGTAGCTCCGTCAGCTTTACGATAATCTGTATGTTTACGTCTGATTACTTTTAATCAGCTATTTCTTCAAAGGGTGTATTAGAAATATGGAATCGGCTTGTATGTCCCATATTGCATAATTATATCCGTATGAAAGACTGTCAGCTTATATTCTACTATCTGTATAACCAACATTTGATTAAATCCCAATCCCTTACTGGGCATACACTTAAATACTTTAATGTGCATTAATGAGAAAGGTACAATAGGTAATATATAAATCTCATTACTACATGTTTTGCCATGGATATTTTGTGATATTGGACAGAAGTTGGATTATAAGTAATTGAAACATCTACTGCTATCTTCGTGAACTTATTTTCATTACATAGAACTATGATCTTTGTTTAGATAGACAATATGTTTAACATGATTTTGTATAGCGTAAGTATTAAGTGACTGTTTAAGAAATTAATAAAAAAATACATTCGTGCCCATTCTTGTTATTACTATAGATAAGAAAATGATACCTAGAAAATAACACTTAAAATACCACATTCATCCAAAATACTCCCTTCTCAAAACCCTGCACAAAACCCATCCAACAAATGAAAACATGCCAAAACTCAGGCTGTCGGACGCCATGTTAACTGTGGACATTTTTTTTAAATTCTCAGCATAATTGAGAGACGGAAAGGCAATTATTGCGGAAATATGAACAGAAAATGAGTCCCTTTGTAACACCTCCTCTCAATTATTTCATTTTTTTATGAATGTCTAGTGGAGCTAAATAAAACAAGAAAATGGTTATATGGTCTTTTCTGGTTTGAAATTATCATAACCCAAAATGGTAGCTAGTGGATGCGTCCTTGTACGTGATAATGTTTATAAAAATACAGCTCACAAGTTATCGTCATCAACATCAATGGCCTACACTGATTTTTTCTGTAGTAAACACCAAATTCAAAGTAACATCGTCCAAAATACAAACACAGGAGAAACTTCATGATTTATGTAAGGTGAATAGTAATATAAAAATATAGTATATTTACGCAAAAGACACCCACACATTGTGAATGAAACAAAACCCGATTGGTGAGTAAAACGAAGAGGGGTAAAAATAAAAAGTAAGATTGCAAAACCACTCAGACTTGTTTCGACGTCTATAGGGAGATCCTCATGAAATATTGAATTAATTTACGATCAAGGTCTGTCGATATTCGCATAGTCCTAAATATGGCGATGTTTTTTCTGGCTTCGTTTGTATGGTGAATACCGATAGTTTAGATCCAAGAGTGACAGTAAAATGACTTTCATTACATCGTAAAAAATCTAACTTACTCCGTATCCCACGTTAATATGCTTGTATAATTGCAGAAAATATCTTGAAAGGATCGCAAAAGCATGCGTGTGCGAATTTATTAAACTAATCTTATTTGCAGCACCTCACCGACCTTCGAGTCATTGTATACATGTATTTTCAGCCACAATGGTGTATTGATTAGAACTAATTTCTACCACTAAATGTTTAGTGCCAATGAAAAAGTTCTGCCTTTCCGCTAATAGTTTCGTTTGCATTAACATTGTCTATATTTCCCAGACCTTTTTTCCACCAATATTAGATTTATTTCTTCAGTAATGTTAAGGAAGCAAGTACTATGTAAACAAGAAACTAGTTCGCATTTCCTTCAATATGTTTTGAAAGTACCATCATTTCTACTGAGACACTTACGGTTTTATCATTTTTATTTCACAAAATGTCTTTGCAAAGCACCTTTTTAAGCACAAAAGTGATCCCCTGGGATAAGTTCGTTAGATTGTTTCTTTGCATTTGCCCTGTCAATATCAGTAATTCAAATTACTCAAAACAAAGAATAATTGTCGAACATATCAAAACGTAACATTGCTTTTCAAAAATTGGAAGTAAAAATAATGGTTTTGTTACTGTTAATCTTATTTAAATTGTAATTATCAAATTCGGAGAGCGTTGGAAAGAGGACAGTGACATTATAGAAGTGTTAAATTTTGTAGTAATCTAGGAAACTTCCAATCATTATTCCTTCAGCCGAAGATAAAATACTAAATTTGTTAATTAATGTGAAAATAGTAGCGCAGGAATTGCTGTGTTCAATTTTGAATTATTAAATGAATGATAGAAATGTCTATTTCTTATGAATGTGTGTGAATTGTACTTGGTTTATTATTCATGTTATGCTTGATAATGAGTGGGTATACAGGAATGAATGAACGTCATTCATAAGATCATAGTACCAATACTATTAATGAGACATATACTATGTCTAATCGAACATCAGTATGCCGCGCTTTATTTCCTTTCTCAACCTCCAAAGATCAATGCTCCCATTAAAAGTCAAAAATCAATAACCTCTGATCAACTATATGATCAATATAACTTGTTGAACTAAGTTCAAAACAAAACTGGGACCAATAGTTTCTTGTTTAGCTACAAAAAGCAGCCAATATTCTCTCTTTGATTAGTTGGTAGAAATTTAATAATTGCCAGGCAACCAAGGATGTGAAGTTTTCCTGAAACCATTCTAGCCCAACTCATTAATAAAGAATTGAATAGTATAATGATTTTATTGAGTTCATAAAGAAATTTTACCAATGTTTGATCGCCAAGCTGTTAAAATAAAGATAACAACCGAGGTATAAGCAACTTGTTCCTGAAAAAAAAACATAACATATACGTGACGATCCGACAGCATTGAAAGTGGGATGCATTTGTAACTGCTGAAGAAGTAATGTCTAAAAGTTTTTACTGAAGCAAATGGCTTGTCCAAGTATATCCAACGAGGATAGCTTGATATTCATGTGAACAGTTTATGATCGAGATTAATCAGTGGTCCATCCAAGTATTATTCACTATCGTGTCATAGAATCTTAAACAAACATTTTCTTCAGTCAGTGGTTCTTTAATTAATTTTCCATAACATTCATTGTTTCAATATGTTTAAACCTTGTTATAAAATTCTGCAAGAATATCAGTTACACGTCCATAAAATGTCATCTTGGGGGTATTTGCTTTAATAGACAGAGATATTTGTTGAACGTCTGTTCATACACCATTAACGTGCATTCATCATTTTCCGACTTAACTATGTTGTCCAATTAATCTATTTATTAATGTGTTCCTGTGTTAGTTTGTCATCATCAATGAAGCAGGCGTGAAATGCATTAAGAGATTCTGACATTTTTGAACAAACAACACCTTTTAAAACGGAACAGCATGTAACTTTTATTTCATACTGACATTTTGGAATTTTTTATAGTTTTGAAATTCCGATACTGCATGACAACCACGCTTGAGCAATATCTTAGATGAAAAGATTTGTTTAAGGAGTGAGTTTCCCAGCTTTCCGATAAAACAAAGATGTGAAGTTCTAGTCGACGTGTTCAGAATATAACTTAGCATAAAATAATCAAATGTCTTAGCTACAGTCAGGTTGGTAAAAGATTAATGTAAATGAAACAGCACAAGTTTTATACTTCTTCTACCTTACACTGATCAACTCCAGAATTTTGGGTTTTTGCTTTTTTGCATGTATTAATTTAGATAAGGTTTTTGAAATTGTTGAAAAAAGGAATTATTCAAAGGAATGAACACACGCAAAACCTCAATAATCTCATGCCGACCTCAGGGTCCGTTTTGAAACAAACGCAGAACAATTTCAACAATAGAGACGGACACTTAGAGAAATATTCTCGGGAGATTTACCGCATTATGACGATACCAAAAATGTCTTAACTCGATTTCAAGGGCGTCATATTCACTTTTATCGCGTGGAATTATAAAAAAGACTGCGAAATTGACATGTTGATTCCTCAAGGTGGATTCTGCTGACATGCTGAAAGCTGTACAAAACAATAAACATTAAAAAAACCAATAAAGTCTTATTTCAATTTGTGCATACAAATACAATACTTATAATATCTTCAAACTACATCAAGTCGATAGTACTAATTGGTTGTCCATATGATATATAAAGTCCTATTAATTAACTTCCAATTTTATATTTAGTTTGATATATTGTAACATGATTATAAACAAATATGGGGAGATTTTATTTGAGCTAATTGTTGACACAGTTGAGATCAGATCTTGTTATTGTATGATTGTACACGATATATTTACTGATCGATCTATTTCGATACTTGTACAATTAGAATTCACCGACGAGTCTGGAAACTTGTCGACAACGTTAGCCTATTTTTAGGTAAGAGCGTTCGTGCCTTTAAATATTTATGCGAGCCAAAACATAACAAGGCATTAGAATTAATTGTAAACGTTGAAGACTAACCAGTGGTTTTCACTAGATACTTAATGCGTTGCCTGTGGAATGACATGTTATTTCAGGAATACTGTGTCTCTCATCCTATTCGCGATTGGACTACACCGCTATAAAACGCGTCTAGAATCGAGCTCGGAGAGGATTTTTGTTGATGAAAATATTCTACTCAGCGTTAAGTAGAACTGAATGTATTGTGAACAGAACTGCAGCGGAACAGGGTGTTATTAGAACTGATATAGGAAATCACTTCGCTTTCAATGTTGAAATGAACCAAGAGGATCGTATATCGAATTCTTTTAAATAATATTAAACTTTTTGATTGAATGAGGTATTGATGAAAAAGTTTTTTTTACCGATATTGGTTTTCTTGTAAAATTAATGACACTGGTGGGGCTAAAGGACTCAGACATGTTTGATACGAACACACGCACGAGGAATGAACAGCTGTTTTCGTAAATACGCTGAATAGTTGATTCACAATACGGAAAATAAATGAATACGCCTTTTACGGCACTTTTGTTTACACATCGTAAAACTTCTGAAATTAAATACTAATTGTTAGAAAGAGAAATTAATGTACTTAAGTCTAATGTTTAATGAATTGGCGATCGTTTTCGTCGCTCTTATTACATCAATGTTTCGTTAAAAATCAATTAAAGAACTATAGTTCTACGAGGGAACAGAATAATGGTTTAATTACTGTGATGTTCTGGTTTGTCGTTAGAAAATAACGATTCATATAACGAACAGATATTGAATTAAGGTAACCAATTTATCTCAAAATTAACCATGACAAGTAAAGAAATTTGATATAAGATCAATGCCATAACAACACAAAGGCAAGAGAAACTGTTTTGACTTAGCGCATAAATAATTTAGAAATAATTGTGAACAGTATTGAGTTGTCAGGTCATATAGGATTTGTTTGCATCGATTAGAACTTTTATTTGCTGAATTGTGATAATACGTGCATCAAACATTAAAACGTACCTAGCATGCAGACATGGATTGTTTTATAAAACAGAACAATTTTATGATTTTAGTACTGTTGCTGCTCACGAATTCAAACACAGGTGAGTAGATTTATGTTTAAATATAACGTTAAAATTAATGTTATAATACGTATGTCTATATGTGTATAGATTTATTATAAATGTACACAAAATGTAATGCGTAATTAAAAAGTTATTTGTTATGCGCACTTCTTATTATGGGAACTAATGTTCTCTATTCAGTAATGTTTGGATCCAGAATATATGATAAATCAGAAATTGTTTCCACTTTTCACAGAGAGAAGTCATAGGAAAATCATCGCTTGCTTTAACAGAAATATTATTTCTATAGCGTCTTTGACACGGTTAAACTAGTCTGAAGCAATGAACAATCTTACCAGTAAAATGAGAAGTGCTTTCATTTTCTGTTTACATTTCGATGCTACGTATTAGTCTAATTATCGTCTGTCTGTGTCCGCTGTTTTGGAGATTTTTAGCTCAGTTAATTATGTACAATGACAATACACATTGTGATCACCTTGTAAATTCGTGTCCCTGAAATAAACATTTTCATAAATAACTACAAATTGTAACGGCAACGAGAATTGTGGGATTAGTTTCATCTGCGGCAAGACTAAATGTGAAGTTTATTGGTTCCCGAATATGCTGGAACCTCAGTTGTTTTAAGATTTCTTACGTTCTCTTGTGATAAATAAGGTGACTTTTAATGTGTAAGTCCTGTCTAAGTGTGTCCCATGTGAAATTCCTGATACTGATATATTAAACGTAGCTAGCTCTGAAACAGTCTCTTCGTTCATGTCTACTAATACAATTAGAACACACGTTGGTCTTATCTATAGAAAATACCTCACTCACTGAATCGTCCATTGGAATAACAAGTACAATTTTTACTGTATGCATTAATGTATGAAATTATGATATTTAGTTTGGTATCCTTTTTATGAATCGCGAACAAACTAAATCAATCAATTAAAATGCGGCTTTAGTCTCGTGCGTATCCACATACATGTATTTTAATGTTCATCTGGAGAGATCAGGCACCCCTTATGTAACGCTTTCCAATGTCATTGTATTTTGAAATAGTGTCCTCATACAACTGAACAACTTTTATACTAGCAATGATTGCATGTACTATAGTACAAAATTGTTAAATACTGCATCAATGTCATAACAATAAAACAAATTAACTTAAATAAGCATGAACATTCTTGTTGGATTCTTCTGACTATCATATTCCATCTTCTAAATTAGATCTTGCTTCAGTTTTCAGACTCGCAATTTTCCATTGAATAGTAATCTTATTATTAATGTAACTATGGGCCCGCATCACCAAAACTTTGAAGATTGCAATTTATTCTTTTAGATATGTTTATTTCTTTGTAACAGAACAAACTAATTCCATTTGAGGATTTCACTTCGCTCTTACCGTGCCGGCACGAGATGGATTTTATACCATTCCGAAACCATAGACATTTTAACTGTTTTTTTTCCACCTTTAATGATGGAGGAAGATCCCAAACGTACACCTGGGTAGAACTTCCCACTTAAGCAAACGTGTAAGATTTGGTTCCGTGTGTGATTCAAACTCACAGCGGTGAGGAGCTGGTGATTATTAGTTAAGAGACGATAACCACTCGGCCACGGAGGCTTCCAATCATAGACAAGGTTCAATCATACAGCATAATGTACATTAATACGAGTTTGGCTCAAGGCTTCACCAGAACCGACAGTGACTTAAGTCGATGTCTGCGGTTTTCGTTCTGGAATTTTCTTTGCGTGCACATCCTTGCATGACTCAAATGATATTCGTACGCCAATGAAATTACTTAACCACTGACCTTTTGCGTAAGAGAGCACAGACCTGTTGCCAATATCAGCGTTTACAGAACATTCTAACGTTGTCAATCAATTTTGATCTGTTGACTTACGCCATGTATTATTGATAGCGTACTTTAATAGTTCTTTCAAACGATTGAATATATTTAGAGATTAAATTAAGTGCGTTTCATTTAAAAACGTACACAAAGAAATTGTAATGATATTCTGACCGACTTAAATATAGTGCTCAGTATCAATTTCTTTTAAAGAATACCCGGGTACAAACTCAGCCGCAGATACTGTATTCGGTGGTGTATTCTCTATGGTTACCGTTTACGTTTGCCGATTACTTCATCTGTGCATCTCTACAATTGTGAGCCATAATGCTGGGCTTTAATCTTTGTGAGTATGCTGATTACACGCCCTAATCGTTTTGTGCTCTATAACGTACCTTCCATGGTATGGATAATAATTGTTTTCGCTTGCAATGTAGATTTTTTATTTGGATAAACTGCAAATATTTTGTAGATTATGAGGTCACGTTTGTTTATTTGTCAAACATTGTTGTAAGCATCATCATAAGGTGAGCCTGTATGTATGGGACTTCCATTTTCGATTTTCTCAGGATTAAGTGTAGCTTTGCAAAATGACCCACCTCACTTTCTAGACAATGTGACATAAAGAATTTCAGTTAGCATATAATGCACAGTTTTATGTCTTAATGTAATGTAGATGTTATATAGCATGAGAGCAGGGACCGTTTCAATGACATTTCTTAGACAAAACAGCGATTTTTCAACTCAACATTATAAAACCTAACCGCCGGTTTGTAAAGAAAAATATGTGATACAATTTTGTTTGTTTGGGATATTCTATTTTTGCCAGTTATTAAAACTAGCTGTCTGCAATTCATGCCATTAGATAGATGTTTGAGTTAAAGAAACGCTATCTTAATTATATGTTTATGAAACAAACACCAGAACAGCAACTAGGTTAAACAAACATATACAATGTATTTGTTTCATATCTTCATGAAGCATATAAATCAGTAATCAAAACTTTGCGAAGAATTCTGAGCTTTCTGCTCAATACCTAACAAAATTCTTGCTTCTTTCAGTTTGAAAGAATATCTATACAAACAAACCTGATATTAACTTGAGATATAACTATGATGAAAACTACAGATAAACGAACAGAGATATGTTCAACAAAGCCAATTACGATCAATTAAGTAATTCATTGATTTAATTAATCATGAAATAATTATTAATTTTCCGCAACGTAACTCATAACTAACGTAGGAGCTTAAATTGTGAGGGAGTCCGCAGAATTTAACAGAATGCAATAAGATGTCTTTTTATTGTCGCGCTCCTCTGACACGGGTATGAATGAAAGATACTGATTTTGATTAATTTTAGAATGAAAGCTATCTTAACTTATGTTAAGAATAGTTTTGTCCATTTCGATGATACAAATTCTTGACAGACCACATCTATTTGATTGATTTCATCAAATCCTATGCTACTGAGCGCGCGGTTGTTGTGCTAAGAATTTAAATACGATACGGGCGTCATAACGGTACAAGAAAATGTCAGGTGTTATGAACTTAGGTTATAAAAAATATCACAACAATGTTTGTTTCAGAGACATGTCTTACAATAATTTCACATTTGCAACACAAATTAGCTCTGGCAATATTCGGCTGAGACGCGTTTTTGCACCAATTCGCAATGCAACATACAGATATGATAGATTTTGATGACATAACGTGATATTGCCTAATAATGTGATGCTTAGTTGAAAATGAAAAATGTTTTTGTTTATTTCTTGACTCGTTGGAAGCATTATCTGGTTTTGGATATACGGGGTGAGATGATATGCACAGATATGTCAATTTTGTTAACAAATTGAGGAAGATAAGGCACTGTGGGACATTTATGCATGGCAACTAGGAAAGATGAGGAACGTTAAAACAAATATAACGTAATAAGCAATGGCACGTCGTTTTATCATGTGATAATTGTACTCCCGTTGGTAAATATATAGCTCATAGGTAATTGACCAGTTCGCTCAGAGTCTATCAAGATGACGTAAGAGGAAGCTATTTACCAAACATTAGTTAATCAGTTACTTTACAGAAATGCGTTGCAAGATATGAATTTTGTAGGCATATATTTTATTTTTTTGATATAATCAAGGGCTAACAAGTACTCTCCCTCGTTATTAATCATTATTTTTGGACACTTTCACTGTTTCTGTGCGTATGAAGCTGTCGTTTCATTGACATCTTAAATTTGATAATCATTTTTATATACGTACATGTGCTAGGAAAATGAACGAAGAAATTAACAAATTTCGGTCATTAAACTGTAGCAGCTGCCAAAAAGACATTAGACGGATTGATTCTTGAGTTCGGTAATATACTAGAATTAGATATTTAAAATATTTCCGAACTCGCGTAATTATGTATATATATATAATATATATATAGGTTGGCAAAGATATGTTTACGGAATGAAGCTCTGGTTCTTATTTTGCGCTTAGTCTACACCTGGTACCCGTCCTTTGATATCTGTCCACTGCGGGTACCAGTCCAAGATTAAATAAAAGAATCTAACGAAGGAAAAGTTCAAAAATGTACCGTAAAATTGTCAATCGATATGATATTTATTTTATGGTCCGAGAAAACGTCGTTTTGATCACCAGCAGCCAATTGTATAAACATTGGTTAACTTTAACCACTGGGTAAATCAGAGTTTTGGTTAAAATTTTGGTTAAAAGTTCGGTTAGCTGTTGTAGAAAAAATTGTTTAAGTTTAACCAAATTTTGTTTTTGTTAAAGCTCACATAAATCTAGCCCAAGTCTAAGATGTTGGTTAAATCTTAACAGAAACTGTAACCAATACCAAAATGGCAGCCCTTTTTAAATGTTTAAAACCAAAATGTTAGTAAACCAAAATGGTAAAATTTAACCTTTTGTTAAATTAAACATTTGGTTAAAGTTAACCAATGTTTATACAATTGGGGCAAAGAAGTCATATGACTAGCGTCATCATCTACAAATACAATTAATGTAAAACTTCCAAGGTCATTAGACAGCATTTTGAAATCAGCAAATAAAAGGTAGTATAAAATTATTCATAGCAGGTGTATGTACGGTCATCTGGGAACAAAACACATTAAATCAAACCATTTGAAAAATAAAAAAATACAACATTTCATCATTTTTTTGTTATCTTCTTTATCTATGGGCGCCATTTTTATGTCAATGTATTGTATATTGTGGAATGAATACATTCGAAGATGAAATTGAATAATACTAGAACCATTAGGGAAATGTGAAAAAAAAATTTTAAAAAATGTTTGCATAGATATCGTTGATGTTTCATTGTTATGAATATTGGTCTTGACAGTCGTTTAATAACATTTGTCCCGCAGTTACAGACACATTAATTTGCCCTTGTCCGTACCATAGACTGATGTCGTTCCCTAGAATGCTGTTATTAATTAGTTTATGTTTGGTACACTGATAAAATATGGACGGAATAGAGTATTGGACTATGTGTTCGCGTTAGGTGGAAGCGGCACGCAACATTCATTCATTTGTAGCGTTTTTAAGACTTGGCTTTGTTTGAAATTCAGTTGTGTGTAATTGTACGTTTCATGAGATTACTCTCGACACCATTTTCAACATGAGATTACTCTCGACACAATTTTCAACAAATCAGCATTGCCCCAGATACATCTATGACGGTACCCTCCGAGAAGCTAATTTGTCCCATCACTTTTTGCATGTTCCTACGCGATTGAAGGGTTTTATGTAGGTTGGTTTCTAGTGAAGGAAGTAAATTGGGGAAAGTGGACACTTTGCATGTGTTTTTTATAGAAATCCTTTTTTTATCTACATTTATTATATTTTAATTAATTAAAATGAAAGACGGCTTTCTTGGCTTTTCCTGATAAACACATCAGTTGTACATAATAATAAAATATTTGTGGGCATCGTCTTGAAAAGGTTCTATACTTTATATTTATTCATAGCGGTTCAGTGCAAATACAATGTTATAATAAATAGATTCAAGTATCACAGGAGGAATTTGTTCCAGGTTCCGTCCTAGTTACTGTGTATCAAACATTAGAGCATGTTATATGTAAATAATAACGGATGTTTTGTAGCCACAGTAGTCAGTGTGAACAAATTGAACGTAAAACGGCTTTGCCATTTAGTTAATTAAAAACCGATTTTTGCTGATCTGTTTCCGTGTCTCTGTAATGATGGTAGACATATTCACTTGATGTCAGTTTCCGTGTGGGCTTTCTGCCATAAATGCCTCCATGTTAATGTCGTTAAAATCCATCTGTGTGATATTTCCTTTACGGTCCCTGAATTGTTTATAATGGTCATTTTACTGATTCATCTCAGCATATGGGCTGTTATTTTTTTCTCTCTCTGACACCAGTGTTATGATTGTCATGTTATGTTTGCTGGTTTGTTCACGAAGATTGTTTGGTTTTGTTTATGCCAACAATTAGCATCATGTGTTTGTTTAAGTTTAGTATGATTATTAACAACGAGTCAATCTTTTTTAGTTTGCAGTGACACACTATCTCGTGGGATGATATTTCTGGAATATGCTTGTTCGTGCATTATTGATGTTCTAGCGACATTGGCTGTAAAAGTTTTGATATTTAAAAGAGGATTCCGTAATTATTTCTAATCATAACAGCGATCCTCCCACACGAACGATACACGCAATTTCTGACAGTCAATCTATTTGGTTCTGCGGATGATTATCAGAAAGACAATGAAGTCATTAAAATACTTAGAATAATACATTATCAGGGAAGTGAACCGTTTACCTCCAATAAATGATGACATTACAAATCGTGTTTGTGTCGATAATTTACTCTGATTTACCGTATTTTCCAGAGAGTGTTGGAGTAAACCTTTGACTTTGTATCTTTCGGTGATAGCAAGATGATAAAACAGTAATTAAATTTAGTGCATCCTTAAATTATTGTTAGTTTCACTTAAGCGGCCAATTCATTAAGAAATCTCCCGATCCCTCAAAATAATATTCAGCGATTTTGACCAAAAATCGGTTTTAATTTCATTTTCAACACAAGCATATAAAATATCTACCTACCAACCAACTGTTTAAAAAAATGTTGGTCTTGTAACAACAAACCAACTTCTATTTAATGATGGCCTCAGTTAATTTTTTCGTGATTTTTTAGTTTGACCAGTTTTTATATGATTACAAGACAACGATGGGATTAAAATTGTTTTCTTTTTTCAGTATTTGTGAGCGACGAAAGTGATTTTAATTTTGATTGTAAAGTGAATCATTCTTAACACCATCTCACTTAAAAAGATGAATCTTTGCCCACTTCAGTCTTCTAATTGCCCTTTTCTTCATGCATAAGGTTTAGAAAAAAGTGTT
The DNA here is from genome assembly GCA_008271625.1 of Lutraria rhynchaena. Lineage (NCBI taxonomy): Eukaryota > Metazoa > Mollusca > Bivalvia > Venerida > Mactridae > Lutraria > Lutraria rhynchaena. The sequence continues at coordinate 2,218,887 of VIBL01000039.1, forward strand.
CTTTCCAACTCAGACAACACTCATCTACTCTCCGGAGATGTAACACTTATAATTCCGGTTTAAGCATAGTATACATGTTGTATTATATATATACATTTTTATTTATATAACACTGTTGTCGACACAATAATTCGTAATATATTCCTTGGTTTTTAACCTATTCCTATTGCCATGTGCAAAAGCTGTATTTAAGGAAACATCTTGAGACGGATAATTAGATTTTAATAGAATTGAAAATTTATCCGGATGGTTTAAGGGATATTTTTATTTTAACTAACAGTAGTTTTATTCTCTTAAGGTAATTAGGGAAATAAGTGTTTCATTCAAAATAATTTACAAAATGATTTTTGGGAGCAGGTAATTGATTTTAGTTACATTTGGGACTTAATCCAACCTCATTCTAGCGAATCTATCGCAATTCACTTTAGGGAAGAAATGAAACTCCTGTACTAAATTCAAATTGAATTTGGAAGGTTAGGAAACACTCATTATTAATACGTCAGTCTTAAGCCTATTTTTGCAATCCAATGGTAATATAACTTACAGCAATATACAAACATGACTTGTATAAATTTATTACAAGCCATCCTCTCTATTTGAAAATTCATGCTAGAATGTTTAAACTTTTTGAAAAATGATATTGCTGCGATTATTAAAAGTAACACAAAAGCCGTACAAATTAACGTGTCTGGGATACCAATTATTATATCATTACACTGTTTGAATATGAACTATTAAAGGCTTATCTGACAGATAATTTCATAATGAGCATCAACACCTCATCAATTCTGTGCATGATCTCAACAGGAAATATGATGAAATTTCACTCAATTTAGAGATTTTTTTTAACCAATTAACATTGTTTAATTTCAGCCGCTAATTTACAGTTGTGATGCTTATGCTTGGCAAATCATTTGCAATATGTTTTCATACAAGAATCTCTTGCAAATACATTGTACCTACTATAATTAATTGTATGAACACCGAGTATTTAAGATAATTTCGTTCCATGCCAAAAAAAACACATGTCTGTCCCCATAATGCTGTAGCTACGTGTGTGTGACGCGCGCATTCAAATAATATTAGTTTCGTGGCCAAAATTTCAATGGAATTTTACTGACACAGTAACATACCTGGATTGTTTAAATAAACATAATCAAATGCGTTGTTTTCCTAGGCAGACAAATCGAGAATGATATGAGAATATTCTCCGCTGAAAACAAAGACGAACAATTTGTAAGATTAACGCACAGCTCTGTACAGCATATGAAATTCCATTCTTTACAAAACATTGGAAAATAATTTATTATAAGAGGAGTGACCCCCAACAAGTCTCTGTGGTATAATTTTGATCTCCCAAAAACATAACTGTAAGAACTTTAGTCTGGTTCATAATATATAAAACTACCGCGGAATTGAAAAAATGCTTTTCTCCTAAATGCTTTGGGGTGAAGATTCTATCATAATTTTGATCCATCTAAAAGCATGGTGCCAAGGGAGTAGGAATGGGGTTTTGGTTTCTTTGATTCAGAATCTTCTTCGCCAAACATCACAATTAAAATGATTTGGTAGAAAATATTTTTATAAAGCTCTCAGTGTTCACGAAATTTTGATCCAGCAATACTAAGCCTTTAAGCTCACACAGATTTTGTGATTACAGCTCCGTAAGATTCTGTTCAAAGTTTCAATATCTTTTATTCTCCACCCACCCATCATAGCTAAAAGTCAAAGACAAAGCCAAGAGTAAAATACTGTCAAGCCTGCGTTTGCGGTCATCTCCGAATAAAGACCACCCTGTGAATAAAGGTCATTATTCGAAAAACGGTCACTGATTATATGTAACAAACTGACCCCCGAATAAAGACCATCTGTTAATAAAGGCCACATTTTGTCTTTCCCAAGGGTGGCATTTGTTCACAGGTTTGACTATAGTCCGTTTCCTGTGCGTTCATCTGTTCCGAGATCGGTCGGAGCATAACTCCAGGGCAATTCAAAGAATTATAAGGCCAAGTAGAAGAGGCGACATAGTGGAGATAAAATGCATGTTACGTGTCTTAAGTGTTGGGCCCACAGAACTGGTTTAAACCCCGCGTGGCTTTGCTACATACTGTTCCAAGGCGGTATGCTCTGGACGACTGTTATATCGTCTATTTTTGTATGTTCCTCTGTGTTGGGTGGGATTGTGGTTGGTTGGTTTAGGAGAAAGTTGGTTTTTTTGGCTGGGGAAGTGTGAGTTTTTTTTGTATGTTTTTTTCTTTTATGAATCTTTTTCTGTATTATTTATTATTAGTATTACTTCTTATCTATGTTAGGAAGCGTTTCTGTGGATAACCATATGATACATACAATTTCATACAATTGGACATAGATGTTTATGTGAATACGATCTTAATTCAAAAGATCTGACAAATTACCCTCCTCACTGATTTTCAAGTGATAAAAATGACCTGGTTACAATCCAAGACGACAAGGCAAAACATATCAGACTTTATTATATTCACAGGAACTTAAATAAATGTGTAGAACATAAAAAGGTTATTTAGTCCCATCCATGAACAATTGTATCAAAATATTTTCCATCTGTCTCGAAAATGTATGCTCATTATTTTTTGAGGTGATGTTTTATGTTGTTTAAATAATTTGCCGATTACTGGAATCTGAGAGTGTCTTACGAAAATGATATTACGCTATTTAAATGTGTAACGTTAAATCGGACGCTATTTTAATCAACAACTAACAATCAACAACTAACAATTAACAACTAACAATTGACAACTAACAATTAACAACTAACAAATGACAACTAACAAATGACAACTAAACTACTTTCATTATCATCACTATACCACAGAATGATTATGTGCCGATTTACTATTCACAACTGTTTTTGGCAATCCTATCACATGCATGGAACAATTACAACTGCTCCCGTATTGATACGGTGATAATAATGTTCAACTTATCATCTTGTCATCTAGTACAAAAGATTTATTTTTAAGAAAAATAATTACTTTTCTATGCTCTTGTATTTGTTTGCACTCCGTGCAACAATATAAACAAAAAAAGAAGTGATTGAATTTCTACTGATTACACATCAAGATGGCGGAGCGTCAGAGTTGCTTGAAAATAATGTTCCTAAAGTAATGTACTAGTTGGAGATACATGTAACCTTTACATGTAGCAAAGGGAAGTCTTGGAGAAGTATTTCTTATATATGATACCACTGACTTACGTACTAATTCATATCCTGTAGATTGTCTTGTTTCTCTTAATTGTCGATTAACTTCAGGCTCTTGTTACCAAATGTCTCCATTTTCTTCAGACAACAGAGTCAACATTTAATAAACCTCTCGCAATGATGCAATGATGTATCAGTTCCGTCTATAACCTTGATAAACAAAAGGTCAGGTTGGCTGGTAGCGTTTAATATCATCATCTGCTTCAGTTAAACTGTTATACCTTGACATTCATTTTTGTACATATGTACACATTCGTAAGGAGTCTCTCGAATAATTGTAATACATGGAAACGTGGTAGTACTTGCCCAATGGCGTTGTGATTAAATGTTTTGTGTTGATTTTCGTTATGTCTAGTTTGGGTCATGTGGATTTCTGGTTTGTTTGGAAAGTTTTAATTTGATGTTTTTTTTCTTCCGGTAAAATCCATTTGTTACTATTGGTTTTTTTCGTACTTCGTTCTCTGAATTTGTGGTGGGTGTATTCATGCATTGTATCTATAATGTGTTGCTCTAACAAGGCTTAGTTCGAGAATTTTAGCGGATTTGTGCTGAGTGATGATAAAATAATAAGTAATGACTCATTCAACACATCTAGCGTAAATCTGGTCAATTTGTTGCGTTGAAGGAATAAAAAATGTGTTATGCATATCACCGATTTTTTATGTATTCATTAACCTACAGTAAAGGTATAAAGAAATGAAAGTCGATTAATTACATTTAAGGAATCAAGGTACTTAACCTAATTTAGTATTCTTGTATTTCATGCCTCCACTAAATAATTCTGCGCTAGCATGTACAAGAATGTTTTGGAATGCGCCGACTGATCGATTTGGACAAAGACACAAGGTAATTTTGAAAACATGTGTAATGTTTAAGTTACATTCCTGGATATGATCCAGAAAATGCTCTTTTGTAAACAGATTAGGTGACAGAACAGTAAATAATGCGTCTGCATTTAGTGAATTAACAAATTTCATTTGGGTAATGAAATATGGGTGTCCCTATACGGGCCTGGTAATGATCAAGAACCGAACAACTTGACTTGTACACAACATATCATTTGTGTTAACTCTACATTTACATTATAAAGTAAATAATTTATATTCATATCCACATATAAAAAAAATATGGCAGGTTTCGAACTGGTATTGACAAATTATGTATTCAAACAGCTTGTAATAAATCATCGGGCCTTCCTGTCATGCGATATAAATATTGATCTAGACCATCCCGTCGGTCAATAGTTTATTTATCCTTACACATACCGCATCATATTGCACATCAAAAAATGCATAATTACATAAGATAAGCCTACAAACAATGCCATTCAAACAGAAAGTAAATTTTATATCTAGAAGGAACATGCCGGGCCTGAATAAGGTATTTCGGGAATGTCTATCACTTGGTGTGATAAATATAGATAGATAGTTTATTTCATCATTCAATACATATAAAATGAGGACAAACATTAAGTATGCGAACAACGTGAACGGCAATACAAAAAGAATGATGTAAAATACAAACTAATCAATTTTCAAATACTACACAAAATGCCCATGTATGAATAATGATATACATAGGAGATATACTTTCGCTTGATTTCAGATCCTCACTTTATATCTTGAAGCTCTTAACGTAAATAAATGAACTTACTTGTTTACTCCTTAGACAGAAACTTCAGAAATTTTAAAAGAATTGAATTGTTTATAACCGTAGCGCAAAGTAGAGACATACACCAGTCTGATCACGATTGTTTGTCTGTATAAATGTTCATATACATATTAGCACTCGGAAGATTTTTCATTACATTGTTCTCAAGAGACAGTTTTTCTTTTTCCGTCTTGTGGTATTGTTTCTTCTTAGATCATATTACAGATTATTTCACGTTAGGTTGAATAAAATCCTTCATATATCTAGATCTGTGAGATGTCATGTCAGAAGAGACTAGTTTTAGCAATTTAGATAAACACTAGAAGTGGGTATGGCGATTATATATGAGATGTCAATCTTTGTGCTCCTATCATAGTGTTTAAATGAACAACAATGTTTTGTGGGTTATTGTAGACAACGCAAGAACAGTTTAACAAAATCACATGAATTTAATATCATTTTGTTGACGGGGGTATACTAGAATCACCCTGGTTGGTTGGTTGGTTGGTTGGTTGGTTGGTTGGTCGGTCGGCCGCGCGTACTGTCACCATTTTGTGGGGGTATTTAATCACAATTCAGTGATAGGTCTAGTTTTGATACGGTAACTTTCCCGACCAATGACCCAACTAGTTTGTAAACTTACCGCTCTGTCATATATACGACTGCCGTAAATTTTGTCCAAATACGTCGTAAATCTAAATCTCGAATGTTCCTCATAAATAATAAATGAATTCTTTTAACGTTTAAATTGGGTCTCGTAAAAATTAATGCTTTTGGCCAATATTCCTATTTTAGGTTGAATCTAACCATATCTAGTTAAAGTACATTACTTTCCTAAAAGAAATAAGGAGAGAGCCGCGGTGCTGATTTTAATCTGATTGATTTTATCCCCAGTAACAGTAAATAAATAATGTCATTTAGATTCAAATACCAATACAATAAACGCCATGTTTTTTACTGATTCTCCGTAATATTATCCTCTATAAACATATAATCAGTACCAAAGTACTGGCAACTTGATTTATAACCTAAGCTTTTACAACAGGATACTGGCATGTTGATCTAATTCACGACTTAAAACGAGCCACTTCCAGAAAAAATCGTGCAATGATGAGAATTACTCCACTCCTAAGCGACATTATGCGCGAGTTTCAATTTTAAACGAATGCATACAGTTGCTTCATGCATTATCAGTTAGCTTCGAGATATTTTTGTTCTAAAGAGCAAAGATATGGCACCGAAAGTGTTATATAATGGATGACAAAAAGTTTTGTTGATATGAACCCCACTTCAATACATTCCAATTAAAGTCTAATTTCCTGGGATTAGTTGAAAAAAAATCAATAAAGCTCCCGGATGAACCAGATTTACTATCTGATAGCTAATCGAGGAAATCTTTATAGCGTTTTCTGAAATTGAAACACATAAATAACTAGACAGAGGTGATGCTGATTGCCACACAACTGAAGCATTTAAGTATACCTAGACATTCCTTTGTCTCATACAGTGGCTGATAAGGAATATGGCGATGAATTCTTATCATTTAATTGGTAACTTACCATACATTACGATACGATTTAAAACAATGGACTGATTGTATATTTATGATAAACTAAAACACTCATTGAGAAAGAGATAGAGGCGGAGAGAGAAAGAGCTAACACGTGGATGGAAATAAAAGCTGAACAAAAGGAACTAAGCATTTTGAGTATTTGTGGCATCTGCATGGCTTAAAATTGATAAAAAATATGATTTTGTTTCTGACAAAACCAATAGAGTAAAACCATGTTTCTGGGTTGTGATTTGGTGGTCTAGCTTTGAAGCTAATACCAAGAACCAGGAATTTCGTCGCTTTTCATCTGATCCAGATTGAAAACATTTTAGTTCGTCAATGTTAGATGATTGAGTCAGTCGAGGCGAGTCTAGTATAATCATCCTTTTAAATTATTCAAATTATGTTCGACCATCATTATAATTGGTGAAATAGTAAGAAACGTTATTTTCAGCTAGTGAAAATATTCTATTGTAAATAATAAGGAAAAGTATTGTTCCGAAATACAGCCAATGGTGTATCTTGTATTATTCCTTATTTGGAAACCTGAGTCATTGGAATGCGACAAATAAGGCAATAGATGATCAAATAACTACACTGCTAGTACGGAATTCACTCGAACGTTTGTCCATTATTCTTTCGGGAAGAATTCTTAAAGAATCGCTGCAAGATTGCTTCTCAAGTCCAGCTGACTTTATCGAGTGCATACAAGTCCTAAAACTTGCATAATTTGATTAACTGTCTCGTATTGTGTTAAACTTTAGCTTGATTAGACAGCCGCTTACGTCATATTAATTATTAACCCATAATAGATCGTGTATTCTGAGTCATGAAGTTTGTAATCTACCGTCCGGAAGTTGTGATGATGAGGTGTGAGGAGTGGGGTATAACGGGTGAACAACTGTGATTGTTGCTTATTATCGTTGCATTAACAATTAAATCGTTCACAGCACTCTCCCTATTGTATCCCTTGCATTAACAACTAAAGCAATACCTGAACACGATACATTCTGATCAAATGATAAAGTAAAGATACCCAAAATTATTCCGTATATAAGTGTTTTGTAAGGTGATTTTACGTAGACAATTTTCAACTAAGGACTTTAATTACTTACATATTAATTTCGAAGAGGTTTTAAATGAATCCGATTTCACATTGTTGTAATAGAAATAATGTAACAATTCTCAACTACCGTACTTTGATGACTTTCTCATTTCTAAATTGATTTATCTTATATTTCCCTTGATACCAATTACATGCACTCACAGTTGGTTGATTGATTACCGAAGAAAATATAAAAAAAACGAATGACAAACATCCCTGTTTTATTGTCGATGTAGTGTAATCATATTAATGAGGATTTAAACGTACAATCACATTTAGATTCTATTACGACAAGCACTCGTCATTATACATTCCCATTTGTAAAGATTGTGTTGAAAATGTAATCGTACAAAGAAATCATACAATATCCTAGTGTTTGAGAAAGTTCAATAATAAAATATTAATAATAAAAAAGCATATCTACTTTTTAATTTACGTTGATACCAAACTAATCAAACATGATTGTGTACCGTTGCTTAAGTTCGATTGAAAGTTTCCAGTATGAAACATGAAACATGTCAACTAATTATAATGATTGTTTTCTTTCAACTGTATGAATAAAATTGCAATATTTAAGTATAAATTATTAGCTAGTACAGTGCAACCTCTCCAAATAAACATCTTGTACGAGAAGCAAAATTGTTGTTGTCGAAGGATTGTTGCTCTTCGGAGTTTAAAGTAATTGTTAAGTCGTACAGTGGAAAAATCATGCTGTTGTTCAGAGGTTGTTGCTCAAGAGAGGTTAAATTAATAATTAACTCGTACGGTGGGGAAAATCATGCTGTTGTTAAAAGGAGGTTGTTGCTCAAGAGAGGGCCGCTCTGGAGAAGTTACACTGCACGTACATGTAATGTGTTTTCGTGGTACTCGCTAGATTAACAACTGCATCCACATTTACTATGTAATGTTCCAATGTGGTGATGTAAGAATCCCAAATTAGTGTCATAAAGTGGTGATTAAAACGTCCAGAAATGTTAGAATATTGCAGATGGCCAGTATAATGCTCAGTACCTAAAAGCCAGACAATTTATTGTTCTTTTCATTGATGCTTCTCTTTTCTAACTAACCAAAAAGAATATATAACGTAGCGCAATAACGTAGGTTGTAACATAATGTACCAATGCTGATTCACAAAACTTGTTTTGTTTTAAAATGAAAATATGTTAGACACCAGACTAAGGTCAAATATAATAAATTTGAAAACTTTCTTGGGAATGCAACGATCTGTTTGATAGGAAGACCTATCTTATAGCGACTTCAAATCATTTGGGATCAAAATCCAATCGCCTTGATGGACTTCGTCTTTATGCGTTCTACTTAATATATCTTTCAGTATTGATTCTGAATGATGGTGATGTTTTGTTACCCCAGCAGATCTCCGTTACGAAGTCCGGGAAACTTATGTGATAAAAAGAGGGAAATATATTCATGAACATATGACAATGTAATTACTTACATCCTGAAAACATTACATTTGTCGTCAATGGTATCTCGCTAAATAATTGATAATTACGCATATTATACCTTTGTGTGTCCGTAATGATAATGTCTTTTTTTTCTTCATATGGTTAAATATCCAGATTTTTATTTATTCATTGTGGAAAAAATAGATGCGTGGTAAACGTTGACTAGATGAAGAAAACTTGTGTTTCTCTTAATGATTTTGGGGAAAAAATAAAAAAAAATTATTGAAAAGTAATAATTTAAAGAATTTTGCATAACGACCGAAACAATAGACTGAATAAAACCATTGGGGCTGTATAAGATAATTACTCAATAGTGAACTAATTAAAACAAATATCAATCAAAGAATTTGTTTTAATTCATTAAATCCCTTCCCTAAGCAATAATTATTGTAGAATTTAATTTGTACTACTTCTGCTTTTTAAATTAATTTTTTTTTATTTAATTAAACGCTGTATTATTTGAGTGGCTGTGAAAATGTGTTGACTGTACCGCATGAGTAAATGAGGGTTTTATTATCGCTTTTTGTGGCTTTTCATGAACGGATACTCAAACCACTTCTCTAAATAGGATGAACAACTAAATCAAACAAAAAAAATGATAATTATCAGATATTCAACATTTGAAGTAATTAAATATTGGAAAATGCGTTTTGTAAATATTGACAGCGAGACAATTTTTTGTAAACGTATTTTGCGTTTCTGACAAAAGTGAAGCTTACGACATCGATAAAGCTTCATTCGCAAAACAATGCCTCCCTGTGCAGACTCCTAGGGTTTAGATTAAGCAGGGATTGACTTGACTTGAAATAAATAATGCATCAGTCAATTGATGATTTTATCTAAACTCAGAGAATATGTGGGTCTTAAATGCATGGTGAAATGTTCCTTTGTGCTCCCCCTAATCATAATGATATACGGTTTTGGACAAAAAGATTTTCCCAATATAATCTATGTAACACAAGTAACTGTCAGGGTGGGGTCATTTTTGACGCCAGTGCATAATTTGAAGTACAGTACATGTAGAGGACTACAGGACGATGAAACGCACCCAATATCTAACCTCAGGGTCATACGACTTTGGCAAAAATGAGCTTTAGAAGTTTACTTTATATATTATCAACTCCAATATTATGATAAACAGCAGACATAACAGGTATCGAAAGCTTTTTATAAAAAAATATTGAAAGTATTAAGGATTTTATTTTAATATGTCAAGAATGAGTGTGTACAAAGCAAACATGATCTTGTGGTCGGTCGACTGCCGTTCAGAATTTCAACGTAAAGCCACTTACAAAGTTTATACAAATATAAGTAAAATCGTTACGCATAAATTTAATCTTTCGCCGCGCGTAACCAAACGTCGACATTGATCGAATCGTCGTGAATGCTTAAAGACTTGGATTTAGTCAAGTATGTCGAAACACCACAATACCTTATGTTCAGTTTTCACCTTTGCGGGAAACCATACTTGTAAAAAAAGCGATATCCCATTAATTTGTATATTTTAGGGTTCTTGGTCTGTGCTTTTCTTTGGCATGTGTGATGTGATGTAAGCAATTCTACAATTTGTTATGATTGGCTTGTGGAATGGATTTTAGTGTGAAAATTGAGTTTTAGCCGTGTTGATTTGCTAGTCCTTATTTTTGTGTTGTGTTTTGTTCGTTCTGTTTAATTGCTATGTTCTTCTCAGTACATAGAGTTAAGTGTTCAACCGTGCAAGTTGTTTAATGGCTACAGTATTATATGTGAAAAAGGTGGCATATAAAGCGCGTGATATTTCATGTGAATCCGAATTTACCTACTATTCAGTTAGAACATTAACAACACACCAAGATAGGCAGAAGTTTCCAAACGCCTTTCATTTTTCTCAACGGCGTATTTGGTGTCATGGCAACGGTCGGTTTGCGATTGTTGAAGAAATTTTTTGTAATGACCAGCATATCTCATATTGGACGCTTAAACACGCATGCTGTCACACATGGCATTATTAAAGCCCGGGGCTAAATAAACAAGCTATATTGTTCACAGAATGCTTCGCTAAAGTCATTTGATCTCCTATAGGCCACATGCGGCCTTAGAAATATGCATTTTGTTGAAATAACAATTGCTAAATGGAACACCGCCGACTATTTTGTTTACGCGGACATTCCGTGCGCTTTTATTCTAACAGGTTTTCTCTTTAATTAACGGATTGCTTATTAATTGTTATTTAATGAATTTAAAGTCGATGAATTGACGCTTAATTCGGATAATGAATTATTCACGGATTTTTTTATCCATTAAGTAAACACTTCCAACGATTTTATTCCATTTTTATAACAGGATATAATTCTTCCATTGAGCGCATAAACTCACAAAACATTCATGTCATTACGCATGCTCCGGTTACAAAACTTAAGTCGGTTGTTAAGGCTAAAACGCTATAATGTACTCATATTTCCCATATTAATATGCCGCACGCGATTCATAGTCCACTCCATGTTATTCAAGTGACACTCAAGTATAGTTTGAGTAATGACTGGACTAGTGTTGGTCGTGTAGGTATGGTGTTAACGTACTTCAGTCGTACTCGACTCACTGATGAGTCTGTCAATATTGGTATAGTAAATATTTTCTTATGAATTTTGAAATAAATACGTCTGCTAAATTCAGCGGAAAAATGACACTGAGTGGAAACTCGAAATGAACATCATGATATAATTTGACAAAAAATGTCGATTTTCCTCTGTATGTGGAAAAGTTGCCGGCTTCTTGTGGAAGGGTAAGTTAGTACTGGTTAGTATGCAGTCCAGGGAAACTGGTTCGGTGAACCGGCCACCGTATATGACTGAAAACTTTTGAAAAAACGACGTCAAACCCAGTGACAATGTCACATAAAACAAACAAATCGTGATATAAAATACTGAAAGGTTAGCGATAGGTTACTCAGTTATTTAGATAGAGAGCCTAATGAATTACAGTCAAACCAGTAAACAAAGGTCATTTTTTGGGAAAGACGAAATGTGGCATTTACCTACAGATTTATTTGGAGGTCAATTTGTTCTAAATAATGAATAAAGGTTTTTCAAAGAATGGCCTTTACTCACAGAACAGAATGTTATAGATCGACTTGTGCTCGAATACATCGTCCTATAGTTTTATATACAAATAACATCACATAGTAATTTGTACGAGTAAACGTTGGTATAAACATAAGACAGACATACGGACGGACAACGTGTAGTTTTAGTGTAAATATTCTTTTATTTCTTTATAATAAAGAGTATGTAAAGACTCTTAAGGTAAAAGTGTTTAGGGTATATTTAATCCAATTCTCAACAATTTTCTTCATGTTTACGCCTTGTTGCTCAAAACAAAACAATTCAAAATCACCTGAATGATACTGAAAGCTTCAAACCTTCGCATGAAAAAGTTTTCATTCACTCCTGTAGTATTGGATGTTGAGAAAACAAATTTCACACAAAACCATAAAATTTATCGGTTAAACAAGGATAAAGGCAGCGAGAATTGAAGCGTCGCCGTTTTCAATAAAATAAGGCACGATAGCTTCACTTTAACAAAGTTCAAAATGCGAATTTTTCACAAGAAAAAATCGAGCTAATGTAGACATATGCGGTCTTTATTTATACATATACATTCCCTAATGTAACTTGGAAAAATGATTGATATTTGTTTCTAAATCCTGCTTGTGTTATAGAATATAGGTCAAATGGTATGTAAAATGGCTGCGGAAAAAATCCCTAAACTCTCGAGGGATAGTGGCTTAATATTGAATCCATCGTATTCATTTCATGTACCCAATATGTTCTCAACTTATACAGCGAGAACAAACTAAATTATTAAAACAGCTGGGTAAATTGATGTATTTTGGACTAAAAATAAAGTTTCTTGTGCGCTCAAATTCCCGTTTTTATCCTATCATTACTGTCCCATATTTAATATTAACGCCAAAAGTCTAAAAATCTAACGGAAACATTTTGATAAAAATGCTGATACAACCACGGCCATATTGTTCTCAATTTAATAATATAACGATCATAAAACATACAGGATAATTCATTTATATTATACATTTTCTTTCATAGTGATTTATTACATTGAAATTTAAATGGCGGGGCGAGAATAGTCCTTTATTTGGTGACAAATTACTCTTTTGTATTATATAGCAAGTCATCTCCAGTACATTTAGAATTCCAAATCACTTAGGAACTTTTTATTTTGATTTGTTATAACATTTTAGTATTAATTATACAGTAAAATCGACGATTATATACCTTTGGTAGATGTTTTTTTCAAAGAACGGAGATTCTTTAAAGGAGGAATATCGAAGAAAAGTGTATTTATTTTGAACATTCTAGAATCGTATATTTATTTTCGTACCATTTATGTTTGGATGTTTATGAACCGTAACCGAGTTACTTTTAGCAAATTTGTAAGAAAAATAAGATAGAGGTACACACTTTCATTAATTTCCCAATTGGGCACTTACTTCGTTTCATGTTCGCGCAATAATAAAGCAGATGTGTTTCTACTTGTGTTTGGAATCGATATAAATTCTTGTTTCAGATACGAAATCAATAAAAAAAACAACACCCTTTTTTCTATGTTGCTAGTTGCAATACACTCAACGAGCGCGGTGCAGCCACCCCCTTGTTTCCATTCTGGTTATCTATTAACATTTTGATATTTTCTTGTCTGGTGCCATTAATCATACGGTTTAATTATTAACCAAAATGACTATTGTCTATGTTAAGAAGACTTTCACACGATTTGTCTTACCTAGAACCTTGTATATAGTATACAATATGGTCTGTGATATAAAACTTGTTATAAATACGGTATTTCTTTCACGTCATTGGCAGGCAAAAAAGGATTAATCACATATTCATATTTGAAATCGAAAATATCCTTACGTGGGATGCATTAAGTCAATCAGGGAATTATTGTCTTGGCTACTGCCAAACAGCCCGGGCCGATAGGCCCATGGATAGGTCACGTGTCTGCTCGTGTAGTGGTGGCTGGTTTGAAACTCGGGTGAGGCGCATATCTGCGACAGTTTGACAAAGGATATTTAAGGTAATATGTGTTTTGCCACTGATCTACACACTGCGAAACGAAAAAATGGCATTAGCTTTTGGAATTAATGTAGATCATGTTTACACTGAGGGTTAACCAAACTGATCCAGTAATTTAAACAGACCATTTACATCACTCAAATACAACAGCATTAATTTATTGGAAGACTTGGCTCTATTTCCGGACCACGGGAGAATGGTCGTGTTTACGGAAATCTGTAATGATATAAGTATGCTTGTATTGACCAACACGGGAAGGAAGCAGTGGATGGTGTAAACGTCTGGGACATTTTGCCATTCGAAATCTTTTACTTACATTAAAATTATACTGAAATATCCAAAAGACACTTGTGTCCAAAACGGAACTTCTTGGTCAGCGGAATAATTTGATTACATATTCAATGTAGTGCAGGATATTGGTATGTTTTTTTAGATCATGAATAGTACAATAAATTAATACATGAAGAATCATAATATTGGCTAAGACGGAAAAGTGACTGGATTTTTACTGCCAGGCGTTGTCGGGGTGGCGGTGCAGGCTCGAACCACATTAGGTTATATGTAATTTACAAATTTCAATGTGTAGGCTATTACTTCATTGAATCTATCAGTTCATCTATAAATGGAATGAAGAAGTAGATTGAATTTTGATTAAATTTTAATTTTAATTTTTTATAATCTCATTTAGCAGACCAACATCGTTAGGGATGTAAAATGTCAGTGTGTAAAAATGGAGTCTAAAATTCTTTTACATTGTTGATGATCAGAAGAAAAAATACAATAGTTTCGACCTTTGTGTATATGAATGGTTATTGGATGTATTTAATGTACCGATACATTGTGAGTGTTCTATAAGTACAGTCAAACCTGTGAACAAAGGCCACTCTTGGTAAAGACAATGATTATTCAAGAAAATGGACTTCATTCACAGAACGATCTTTATTTGGAGGTGGCTGCAAACACAGGTTTGACTGTAATAGTCTTTTGGCTTTACTTATTGTATTATATTTATTTAAGATCACTAGGTAAGTTGTATTCTGTTATGATTTGGTTTGAAAAGATGTAGGTTTTTCAAAACTGTCGCTTGCGTCATCGTATGAGGTTCATTATTTCACAAAGATTATCGACTAATTCCCCTAAGAAATAAATCAAGGCTAAAATTACCAACCAATCAATGAAAATGAAGAGAAGAATACCATTTACTAGGGTCTGTTATTAGTTTGACATCCGCGATAAATCAAGCATGATTGTTGAATAAACTTACATAATCACTGGAAATTAGATTTTAAACTTGTCCATTGAGGGCGCTCTTTGTGATTTCATGTGTTGCGTGCGGATCTCAACAACATCTTATTCCTGATTACTGGACATAAATCAACCTCCTGTTTCAATGACAGTATATGCGCACTGCTTGTGTGAATAAGTTTACTTGTGAACGAAGTCAAATCTTGAATGTAACAAAATCTCCAATAAATAATGTAAATAGTGAATCGGTTTTAACTGTTACATGATAATTCAATTTTGTCAATTGTTTTTATTGTTGACGTTTTGTTAACAAATTATGGCTTAAGTAACCTTGATTTTTTATGAATGTCTACACTTAAGGGTTTGTGTGAGCTTTAAGTTGTTCAAACTGTACGTCAAAAAGACTACTCTCACTGTATTTCTTTTTTCATATGGTTTAAGTTCGCACCAACAACCCGGCTCATTTGGCGACAATTTAAGCATTATCGGTGGTGGAATACCCTTGTCGGACACCTGAGTAGAACCACCGACCCTCCGTAACCTAGCTGGATAACTTCCACATAGGTAAAATTGTCCTGTTCCCGGATGGTTTTCGAATTTATAGCGGTTAGGCTTAGGATTACTAGTCAGAGCTCTGAACAACACGATTTTGGAGGCACCCGCTGTATCGTCAAGTTAAAACTGAAGTTAAATCCATTTATGTAATCAACTTGTTCTCATTATGTTCATTGTATGACAGAAGCAAGGATTTTGTCTCAGGATAATCTGCAAGTACACAATTTTGTGTGAAATCAGAAATGATTTCAGAACGAAACAATGTAATTACATAATGATTAAAATCACACCATCTTGCTTTTTTCAAATACATGTAATTTCAAGCTAAAGTACAAATAATCCTGTGATACAAATGGAGTTGGGAATGAAAGGAGATAATTTGTCTTCCAAAAACTACAAGTAAATTGTAAATTTAGATAAACATACGGTATACGAATTTGAACATATTTTGAAATTAATGCTGTAATTCCAGCAACATTCTGAATATACAGTGCAACCTCTCCAAAGTAACACCCTTTGCGAGAAGTAAAATTATGTTGTTGTTGTTGTTGAAAGGTTGTCGCTCAAGGGAGGTTAAATAAATAGTTAAATTGTACAGTGGGAAAATCATGTTGTTGTTGAAGGGATGTTGTTGCTCAAGAGAGGGCCGCTCTAGAGAGGTTGCGTTATAATTCTTCGTGAATTTTTAGGGATAAAATCAACCGAGCGGTTCTTCGGTTTACAGAATAATAATGCACACATCAATAACTAAAGCATATACTAATACATTGTAATTTTAACAGTCTCACTCTATTATAAAATTTTTTTCGTATGGTTCTCAATTCTAGTGGCAAGCATTATTACAATTCTTTTCAAAAACAATCATTCGATGTTATGAACTTTTTACAAGAAATTGTACCGGAGCTTTCGCATGCACAATGTTATTACTAATCAGTTAATAAAATGTCATGACCTAAGACATTTTCACTATTTCATAACTCTTTGTTTTATAGACCTTTTTTCCCAAATGATGTGACCTTCTAACTCATGTTGTGAGTCAAATCTATGTTGTGCAAATATTCACTCTCCAGTTGTGTAGAAATCCTAATTTAAAATGGGGCGATTTATGTTCCTAATACACGTTGACATATTTTATCTATGTGTTGACTACAAGAAATTAAAAAAAATAATCATCGTTGATCTCATGTACTAGTCGTCGTTTGGCCTGCGTCTATGTTATCATATGACACAAGTCGTCTTGAATTACAATCATGATCAATTAAAGACTACACATTGTATTACTATACAAACACTTGAACAATCCCGAAACAATCCCTAAGCATTAGCGCTGACAGCCCCTCCCTACCCTCTCCCACAACCATACAACAATGATTTTGATCGTTATTAATACAATTGAAAGTTCTTTTTAATATTTCTGTTTATTTCTATGTCCATCTATTCCTGTCCTCGTATTGTCATAACCTGAATGATGTGTTTATTTTTCATTTTCTTCCAAACCCATCAAATATAGACAAACATAGCCTGAAAACACCAATGGGTGATTCCTTTTGTATTTGACGGCTCTGGGAACTAAAAACACGTTATTCACATTGTCCCATCATATCAGATGGCAATATTAATATAACATTCATTCGCAGCGTTTGAGATGACCGGGATGATACATTAATATATTCGCTATTGTCTGAGCACCATTGATTTTCTTCACGCATTCATTAATTCCCTTCAATTTACTATTAATCACATTAATGACAAAACTATCTCGTACCATGATACTCTGATTAGAACGATACATTCCTGTTCTCACACAGTGTAGAAGTTTATGGTCGCGATTCAGCATATAAGTTGTGGCATTTTGTCTCATATTGACCGACATAAAATGACAATAACTGTGTACCATATGTGAACTACGGCCATTCTTCAAGACACATCCGTAAATTAAAAAAAAAACACATCTAACAAATAAGTATCAGAATAGTGTCAAAATGTGCACGAATACCGAATTCCTTCTCCCCTGTGATGGCCTTAGTTTACAGATTTGACTGTTAAAATAACTCAAAAACGAACATCAGATATAATTGTTTGGTTGGTTGAACTTCGTTTGATTACAAATTGTGTACTTTTTATGTCAATACAGGAGAATGATATTTGATTTTTATCAGGTACTTCTAAAGCCCTGATACATTTCCGTATGTTTACTTTATCGGGCTTTCATTCAATAACATCAATAAAAAAACGAGATATATATTTCATATAACAGATTCACATGTATGGTAATGTGTCTATTACAAACTGTTGTTTGGCATATCGATATTTTGTATTGTGTCCATCTTTCTATAGTATTGTTCGGTGACCATAACCTTCAGTCCTCTAAATGACCCCTTTTAAATGACCCCTTTTAAAGGCTCTGGTGAGATCACTTGTCGCGCAAATGTTTTATAATTGGGTTGCCCTTTTTTCATTTGCAGCGACAATATGCTCGCTGACTTTTAATAGCTGACTGAAAAGGGCTAAAAATTTCAACCATCAAGCAGGTACATATACATTAAAATCTGAATATTAAGACCACATTGTTTGCCCAAACATCGTTCTAATGTTGAGATGGTCTTAATTTGTGTGACACAAATGATCTCTTATAGTGCAATTCTCCATACACAAAATCAAATAGTTTTTAAGGTATAAAAGGTGGCGAGGTATATACACAGGCTATTCATTCATTCATTCATTCATTCATTCATTCATTCATTCATTCATTCATTCATTCATTCATTCATTCATTCATTCATTCATTCATTCATTCATTCATTCATTATTTTCTGAGCGTACCCCCATGCGCATTATTTGTCTCGACATACTACTAATTACATGCGCACGCGGTAGTTCGAGGGTCGCTCGGAAGCAAGTCGCTATGGATTTTTCGTTCGCAAGTATATTTCGCCTTTGGTATAAACGTAGATGTCTGTATATTTTCATATAACATTTTGTAGCTTCATTGTAATACAAAGTACATGTAAAAATATATTTGGTTGGTAACAATGAAGCCATGAATCAGACCGTCCCGTAGCTTGTTCGTCTGTTTATATGGATAGCCCATGTGACGCTGTAATATTGTACGTTTGGGAATTTTCATGTATTCTGTTACCCGGTTTCCACTTTTATCCCTATCACACGATGGAGTTTGATCGAACAAAAAGCATAAAACTCGACAGAAGCAATAGTTTCCAGCGCACTTAATTTCTGATTGATTTCCGCCATATTCATTGTCTTACGAACAGAATCACGGGAACTCCACGGGTTTAACATTGCCCAAAATATATTAAACAAATAAACATGTCTAAATTGAAATAAAAACTGCTAACACATGAACCGGAATAAATTTAGCATAATCGAATCATATACAGAAGAACGTAGTTATTGTTATTTCCTAGGGACCTGAATTACTTCATGATGCCCATAGAATATTATCCATAACAATGAAGAGTGTGCGGCATGTTCGGGGAGATATATGCTTTACTGTATCCTTCTCTATATCCGATTTCACTATAACCGTGTTTTACTGCACGTATCTTGTAATGCCGTTCTTAGTCTGAAGTTAAGACAACGCATTGTTTAATGTATTTCACAAGTTATAGTTCTTGTTTGGACTAATCCATCCTTTCTTTAACATGGGAATTCATTATAATACAAAGAAGATTATTTAGAACACCTTGAATGTGACTAATCCTTGATAAATTTACCCTAATTGTGAGCTTAATGCAGTATGAAATGACGCTAATGATGGTAGAAATCCTGATTAGGCCGAATGAATGCACGTCTTGCATTTGCATATTTTGCTAATGCTTCAGTCAAGGGGCATGTCTCCGGAGTCCTAATGGCATTTCCTCCCGTAGGGAATTATACTGTAATGTCTTTGTTTGAGACTTTAGTCTTCCTTTCCACATTCAATCTACGTATTAATATACAGATATGAAAATTATAGCGTTTATTGTGACATGTCTGAGTTATGTGCTATAATCGCCATATATTGTCTAGCCAGAATGATATGAATGTCCATAAATGAAACAAGTGTTACTTCTACAGCACCCAGGAGTAGATAGCACACTGTACGAACAAGCAATGAAACAATCTGCTCATTATTACTCAATGTACTCATTATTGTTTGGTTTTAGTTTTGATTAATGGGACCATTGTCTTGCTAAATCATTCAATTTGGAAATACAGTAAAACCTCGTTATCTCGAGGGGTCATCGGATCAGACTAAATGCTCGAGATAAATGTGGTGCTCGCTCGTATTAACGAGATATTTGTTTGTTTGTTGAAAATTATACGCAACTAATAACTAAAATATTAACGGGACTTTAAAAAATCCTCGAGATAAGTTGGGTCCTCGTGATATCGATGCTCGCAATAACGAAGTTTGACTGCATTTACATCTGACAAAATGTCTTTGTTAAATCGCGCACTGTTCATATTGGAATATTTCAGTTGATACCAAAATACGTTCCAACAAAACACATATCACCTACATAATGGCCTTTTATTTCTGAAATGGATATTGCATGTGATACAATGTTTTTTATCATTGATGTGTGTGGTAGCAGTGATTAGAGTACCATCGAGTCCGCGTGGAATTTAAAGCTAATAACCAATATCAGAGTAACTGATAAACTCCAGTTTTATCACGCCAATTCCGGAAATACGTTTGTCTGATTTTGTCGTGAAAACTCAACTGTGCTGCCACAATTGTACAATTACTAATTCCCAGGGTAACATTTCCCATCTTTCATGTGTTTCATAACAGCAATGTGTTATTCCGTTATAACATATTTCAGCTTCGTCATAACAAAATAGATAAAAGGTTGAGCGAGCCACCTTTGGGACCTCATAAACAGCCCTCGTTCAGAGCAGAATTGAATATGAATGATATATTCAGTATGATGTAATTTATACATGTACTAAAGAGGAGTGACGGGAGGATATATGATGGCCGGTCTGGGATAGTTGTATCATTTATAACCTTATACGTTACCCGAGGAAATCTGATGACCTAGGTGAACATTTTGGTGACTTTCCATGGCCAAATTGAAGCAAGGGTAATAATGATCCTTCATTCATGACTAGTAGTATTAAGGATTGCTTCTGCAACATATTCTCCATAGAGTATCAGCAATGACAATGTTATATCATAGCATTACCCGCAATGTTTAAAAGCCATGCTGTCCTCTTTGAAGTTTCGTCGTGTACATTAACTCACTGATCACGTAAAAACAGGAGTCAGAGATTATTAAACGTAAGATCAGTCCTCGAGTTCAATTCCATTTTTTTTTGTTCTCAATATAATTGATGCCAATATGTACGTTAGCATAATGTAAGAGTAAATATTTGAATTAATTGACTTGTATATTGAATATTGTTGACAAGGGTAATATAAACTTATTATAATTAATTTTAGACAACACAATATGGATATTTGAGTAAAGAAAAATTTTATAGTCTATAGCATCTACGTAAATATCCCTTCCTATTTGAATTTATACATTTCTGATTAATAAGTCAATCAATTACATATGCATATCTTATTTGATACAATCAATTGTTTAAGTTTTTTTGTTTTTGTTTGAAATATTAAAAGAAAGAAAACGCAAGTCTGAGTTATTTAAAAACGATCAAATTTGATGTCGAAACATTGATAGGAGGAAATTTAAAATGTAAAAAGGTCTGATCTCAGGATTTATAAATGAACAAATTATTTAATAAATTTCTAAACCTTTGCCAAAATGTGTCATTTTCCTCCGAATGAAAAACAACGAAAGTAAATGATCGATGATAATATACAACACAGACTCCTGGCAAAGAAATAGCCATTAATATTATATTTATACTCCACGTCAGGGCTCCAGTTATCGGGTTATACCAATTAGCTGCAATCCCTCCCAACAAATCATATTAAGCAAATGTAAGATCATAATTAACTAAACTGATGTTTTTCATAATGTCACTTTAATGTCTAGACTACAATGTTTTGTATTTTATATTAAATAGAATATACAAAATGACTTCTTCATTTGGATAATAAAATACGATTTGGCATCATTCAGATGACAGATAAAGCCTAATCCATCCCGTATGTTTTGATATTTGGAATATTTTATTCTGTCCGTCTTCATTAGTGTCAGTCTAGATTGTGGAGGTACAGAATTGCATCTTTGATGTATCTTACGATCTACAGCTTGAATAAGAACCAACAAATCAGGTTCTTTGTCGTACAATATAATCTTCCCGATCATAAGACCGTCATAATGGAAGGAACTGGTTATTATTTATATGCATTAGTATTCAGACATAAGTGAATTTATTTGTTTTTAAACTTCATTTTTCCTTGTTCGGCTTCAACGTTAACATGTGTTGCTGATACCAATCGTGTTCAACGATTTGACGTGATTTCTATTTCGCATCTGGGTACCAGACGACAGCAAATACGCCCAGTTTGGTGCATCCAAATGTTATGTACGCTTTTAGAATAATAAAATAGACATATCCAAATAGGAAAAATGCGAAAATTTTATTACAATCATAAATTAGTCCTCATATTCATTGCAACCGATCGAGAGAAAGAAGTTGCTTTAGACTATTCAATCGATGAGAGTCCAAACATTTTTACTGCAGACCGTCCTAAGGCGTTACCCTAGATTTGGTCTATATTTGGTTTTTTTCCGTGGTGTAGTATTTGGTGTGAGTCAAGCTGATTGAATAATGAAATTTTGATGGATAAATGTTGTGTCATGCATTTAGAAGTCTGGGTAGAAAAAATAATTGTATGTGATTCCATTATTCATCACGGTGTTATATACTGTCTTCAAGTAAATACGCTAACGAACTTGTTCTCAAATTGTAAATATTATCATTGAATGATTCCACCCTCATACTGAACACTGATCATAGTTTGGATCATACGGTCTGTGCTTACGCCTGAAATTATATAGCTTTGGATTAATTGGTAAGCTGGACAGTATATATGGACAAATACTAGTATACGAGCTAACCATCATGATACACATAAAAGTGTGGTATGAGTCTAACATTAAGGTGCAATGGAGACTGTCATAGTGATAATGAGGTAATAAGCAAAATGAAGGGTAAAACAGTCACTGGTATCCTCAAAGGAACAACTTGATCGCAGTTTACTCAAGAAACTAAATACCGGTAGTTTAAACTTTATGTTAAAGACTCACATTATACCTTCGACCAATTCAGCCGTCTGAACAACTAAAAGAAAAGTGATAGGTCACATTTAATTTAAAAGACGAGGCCTTCTTGGTCAAATAGCCCCTCACCATTGTGAGTTCGAATCCAATCGAATCATACCCGTCAAACCTCACATGCGAAGAAGCTGGCCAGCTAGACTTCATAACACCGTATGTATTATCCAAGTTTACGTCCGCGGATTTCCTCCATCGTTAAAGCTGATAAATTCGCCAAATAACCTTGGGTGTTGACGTAATTTTACACCCTGAAGAAATTTAATATTTTGAGAGGTTAGCAGAATGTTATTTTTTAAATTTATGTTCATTCACGGTTTCTATTTTATGGGACATTGATCTTCAAATCGCATGATTTCACGTGTAATATAATCAAGCAGTGGTATAAATTTATATTCATCTCGGTAACTATAAGCCAATAACCAAGCTGATGGGGTTATAGCGTGTAAGCTGAACATTAAATGAGATAAAGCTTAAATGATTAAGTATCTCACAAATGGACATAGTAGTTTATCACAATAAAGCTCTGATTAAACCCCTCATGGAAGTTTTAACATCTAAAGCCGATTGTTTCACCCTTTCTACTACATAGGGCAGAGTTGGATTCTCCAATTCTGTTAAAGTCATCGACAAGCATTTATATCTTTTCCACTGAATTAATTTGTTTCATAACTCATTATATAAAACGTCCGTATCAGTGGATCAGTCATTGTACCAACTTATGAAAACCGATCATCCTTTGATCCTCGTTATCTCAATCTCTGTACATTCTGATTCACCATGTCCTCCCCGTCATTTTGAACGTAAATCTAAGTTTTATTTTAGATTGTCTTTATCTGCGAAGCAGGAATATGTCATTTACCGAATATGTCATTTACCGTGTCATTCAGTTCCATACTCAGATTTGTCTTCGTCGAATGTATGGTTGATTTTTACAAAATGTTTATGTAAACATTCAGGTATGTTAGAAAATCGCTCAGATTTAGATTAAGATAAAGTGTGGAAACTCCGTTACCTTTTAACGCTGGCGATTTAAATTCCCTCCTGAAAACTTGAGTACAGATTTTATAGCGTACGGTAAAGATATAGAAAATGATAATCATTTGTCATTTGAAATATAGAACTGATAGTTACATATTAACGCATAAACATGATTGATTAGACCATTAAAAGAATAAATAAACCATAAACTCCTGTTTAGGGATAATCAATCAAATCAAAGTCATGAAACTGAATCCCAAGACACACTATTTTAAACACAATGTGAGCACTGGGAATCGGACGAACGTCACACGAATGCCGAAGATAGTATATAGGGACTGCTGTGTGAAATGGGTAGATTTATTGTTGTAAATATTGCTCATGGAATATTGAATGTCAAAGAATCATTTTTGTGTCAGTTTTATTATTTTTGTATCATTTAATATTGTTATTACGAAATATTGCAAACATTACCGTCATTAAATGGTTTGCGTTACTATTTCTCAGTCATGTTCATAATCATAATATTTAACTGTTCAATCCTAGGTGTTAAGTCACTGGTGAAACAAACAAAAGCGTATTACGATCATACCATGTTTGAAAGTAATCTTCAACACTTGATAAAAGTAATTTTCTTGAGTTTCAAAGCAAATTTAGTACTTCTCTTCAATTTATAAACTAGTAGATGGGCCATAAATAATACATAGCATAATACTTAAATTTACTAAATATGACGAACTTAAAAAAGGTGGATGCGATGAGCTAGATTAAGTAGAAAGAATGTTAGGGGGAGTGGTTAAAGAATTTGCTAATAAAGAGGACACGACATTACTTCATGTCGGTTCTCTTTGCTCTACTACAAAATGTCAACCCAGGAAACCTAGCTATAACCAATTAAAATGGAGACATAGACTAATCGATGAATAATTACGATTGATACCTTCACAATTTTACATTCTGACTGGAGTTGTGTCAAAACACGTCGGCCAAGTTCAACGAAAGCAGGCTAACGATCAATACAAGTGCAATATAATTGCCATCGGAATAGAAAACCATGTGTCTTATTAATAATTTAGTCTAAATAGAATTAGCAATCAGTGATTGATAAACACTTTTGAAATCTGAAATAAGTTCTTCGATCACGGAGAACTTGTTATACATAACATCGAATAAATCTCTCGACCTGAATGTGCCAGTTGATAGGGTTCATATAATAAGACGTTGAAGTAATGTCTCTTTTAAGACAGCTCATGATTGAGTGGTTATGAATTCTGACTAGTCATCACTAGCCCCTTACCACTGTGTGTTCGAATCTGTAACGGGCTGGACAAATTTCATAATTTCAATTCAGGTTAATCTGTCCAGCAATGTTTCCCAAGGTAACCCACGTGTACGTCTGTGGTCTTCCTCTATCGTTAAAGCTGGAAAAGTTGCCCTGGCTGTTGGTCCGACGTCAAACCCCAGTAAAAAATGCCTCTTTTACAAAACAGCCGGGGGATCGGTGCCGATTAATTTCCCCTTTTTGGTCTTTTCATCAGGACTTAGAGGCGATTATATCTAATTCAAATATATCTTAGTTAGTACTTAGCCTTTGTTAGTCATGCATGTTTTGACAGAAAATGAATATTTACAGATAATAAGTTGTAACACATCTTTGTAAAACAACAAATTTGGTGATCTATAGTGATCCTCATTTCAGTATACCAAGTTTATGTTGGCGTAAAATAACAATAATACGGTAAACTACATCAGGTACAGTGCTCTGTGTTTGATTATCAATAATATGTAATCAAACTTCCATTTTCTGTTGTGAACAGATGCTATCAATGAGATTAGAATGATATGAATTCCCAGATAGTGATATGCCATCTTCTACTACCGACACAGCTGTGTCCTTTTATTTCATGCTGGTACGGTATCTAAAATTGTTGTTTTTCTGGAGCAAACAAACATTCCAGTTTTCAGTTTCTGCAAACACAGGCAAAAAAATCAAAGCGATCAATGGGTAAAACGGCTGAATTAGTTGGAGATTTAAGTTTAATTAAAAAATCGATCTAAATTTAATTTCAAGCGATGAATTCGCAATTGGTTTTGTCGTTGTCTCTAATCTAAATTAGTTATTCAATGGAGCTTCGGTAACACAAATTATTAGCGCACAAAAACAGTACGAAAGTAACAGGCGATTACCATGTTCTGTAAAAACAGCCTTGCAATGCCTTCTTGTGTGATACTGGTGTTCAAGTAACACTACATTGTCTGTTGTTACCAAAACATTGAAATAACTGATGGGGATAGATGTGATAATTTTTATACTTTGTCATGTCACAGTATTGCCTTTTAGCACAGCTTTCGGCTTCATTGCTCCTATTTTATTTGCATTAGTTATTAGTGTAAATATGCGAATACAAATTAGGATATGAAAATTTGTTTGGTCTAACAATGGTTATAATGTCAGAAAGTATGAAAATGATAGTCAAAAAGGGGCTCAGCTTCTATTTAACCGTATTATAACTAGATTTTGTAGTGAACAAATATCACAGAATACACTTGCGCTTAGTTTGATCGAGCTGTCTCAATCACACCATCCCACATAGAATTATACCAAAATCTGCTGAATGTGATTTCCATCAAAATATTACCAGAAGTTTTCTCTGCTGTATTTACGTCAAGTTTGAGATTTTGATTAAGGGGCGAGGTTTTGATGACGTCAGTACTTCAAGCTGTCAATCGAGACTTCGTAAGTGACGCTCTGAAATGTAAGTTCTAGGATTTGATGAGAATATGCAGTTCAGATATTATTTCCCACTACCAACAACTGTACATTACCATTTTAATTTTCAAAGTAATCGATGCAGTTATGAACAATTTTAGTTACAACACTACAATCATAATCAAATTAATGCGCAATTAAGAGCGAGCGTAAATTTCTGGAGTTTTTTTCTCTTGGTAATTAATTCATCTTTAGCGCTAGGTTTCTCTACATAAACTCTGTAAGCGTTTTTTTTATTTGATTCTTTGATAACACTTTCCTGATACAATTTGAAGAAAGAATTTGATATCAATAGGAGGTCAGCGTGTTCTAAGCTATTAATATTCAATTAACTTCTGTTTATGTTGTAACATAATTACCTTTTCATTTCCGTTTTATCAAAGTCAACCTTAGGTTAATATTTAACATGTTGCACAGCCGCAATACATAGTTAAACAACTTCTATCGCATTGAGATGCGCACCATACGTGGTTAAATGACAGTAAAACCAAACAAATGGCTAATACTAGAGCTTTAGTCCTAATCGTAAAAGAAGTCATTAAATAACAAATGACCTTGTCTACTCTAAGCTGGAGTATTTAATCACAAGGAACTATTTACTGAACAAAGCGACTGATTTAAGCGTGAGATTATATTTGGAACCGAGACCCTGTAAGTATAGTAAGTATTTCAACCTTGAAAACTATCCAACATGTCGGATATACTTGATATTTCACGAAGCTCGCTAATAATGGTAATATAATCAAACGGCGTCTTCTAAGGCTGTAGGATCATGGGAACATTTAGGGTTGTCTTAAAATAAAACTGTGTAGGACGTGTTACGTTATCACGCCGCCATAAACTTCTCTAATAATGCTTCTAAACATTCTTTATTAGGAGAACATATGATTGCATAGTAGTTCTGTTCCACACAATTGGTTATCGGCTCGGAGAAGTACTTTTGCACAAGTATATATAGGTTTACATGAATATCTTCGTCTCCGCTTGACCTTAATTGTTCTCGAGGGTCCACTAGCGAATATCGGTCCGTAATCAGTCATTAAATTAAACAACTTCTCATCACGGTACTTCACGATAGAACCAAACCAGACAGTCAACATAGCGTATGTTTTGAGTTGTTAAAATTAGACAGATATATTGTTCGCTTCAATACGAACAACGCTGATGTTAAATTTGTTTGTCGATCTGGAATTTACTATATACATATAAATAAAAATTTAGCATGGAAACTAGAATTTGAAGTTAAACACGTGTAAAACTCCTCATGAGAGATAGGGGACCGTACTATATTTATGTAAGACTGAATGATTTTAGTCATGTTAGCATTTACACCATTGTTCAGCTGTGTATTAAGTATGATTTAATTGTGACTGTGTTTCTAACGTCCTTACTTGTAATGTCAGCTAAAGATGAAATATAATGCTATCGCCTAACGGAATTCAAATCGTCACCGAAAAAAATGTGCGTTGCCAAAGCTTCAATATACTGTAAAACTTTGTTATCTCGCGGAGTCAACGGAACAGAATGCTAAATGCTCGAGATATAAATTGTGTTCGTAATAATGAGGTATTCGTTTGTTTGTTGAAATTATACACAACAAAGAACAAATATTGACGGAACTTCAAAAACTCCTCGAGATAAGTCGGGTGCCCGTGATATCGATGTTCGTAATAACGAAGTTTAACCAGAAAAACGGACACGTATCAGTATTATAGTACAAGCAACAAGACTTCATTTTATGAGTATGAAACTTTTTTGTAAATCTACCCATCCAAAATAGCCTCGGTACATATTACTGATAGTATTGTATGTAGAGGGCTTGTAGTCGTTCATTTGTTACTTTACAGAATACAAAACCATGCATTAACTTGTACAGCCGCTGACATAAACACACGTTAACTGATACATGAACTGAAAGTGTTATGTTCAGCCACCAGATTTCCAGATGATCGATGGAAAGATATGTGATATTATGTAACCATATCATTTTTAATAATTACTTTATCGGGCGTGCCTCATAATCAGGCAAAATAATTCGTCATGTTCGTAGAGTAATCAATCTGAAGACATTTATCACCAAGTTGTTTTGTTTACATGTCCGCCATAAATAATTCATCTGCCTAGCAGGATAATAGCGTCTATAAGTTGAAAATGTTCCAATTTATTTCCTCCAATGCGATTTTATCGCGAGATGTCGCGTGATAAGGGAACAGTAACATACTCGCCGGAAGTTTAGGGCTGTATCAAATTCGAATATGTCGTTGCCTTGTGCAATGTCTAATTATAGGATAGAAAACAGGAGAAGTTCCAATGATTGTATATGATATAGTTATTACCTCTCCACAATATAAATCAAACGTAGGAAAATTCATACATAAAATTGAAAAAAAGAATAAACGGAACTTTATTTTATTGCAAAAATTATGACTTTATGATTAACAAATGCGCTTTGGGCGTGTATTAAATTATGTGTTCCATATTTAAATGAATGTACGTCAATGGTTGTGAGTACATTACATTAAAACATATGCCTTAAGCAATCCATTTCCAATCTTCAAAAAAAGCTGACATTACCAATAGTACACGTGTTTCCTCCTTTAATACTCCAACGTGCCTGATTGTATTCTCTACAACCTTTCAATGTGCCTGATTGTATTCTCTACAACCTTTCAATGTGCCTGATTGTATTCTCTACAACCTTTCAATGTGCCTGATTGTATTCTCTACAACCTTTCAACGTGCCTGATTGTATTCCCTACAACCTTTCAATGTGCCTGATTGTATTCTCTACAACCTTTCAATGTGCCTGATTGTATTCTCTACAACCTTTTAATGTCTTTGAACTGAATGTTACAAACACGCCCAAACCTTTGAATGTCTGTTTTGTGTCTGTTTTTTCCCATTTCCTCCGTGCCTTCTTGCAAATGTTGTCACGGAGAAGTTGGGCCATTACGTTTTGACTTAATCCACTCAGTTTCATTATGCTTGAGACTTGATTGACAAAAATTTAACAGCGTATTACTGCTTCAACTCTTGCTTCTATCACTTAGAAATTTCTCAACTGTCCTCCAACCATGATGTAGTTAATCACTGACGTCACGGAATCTCTTCACAATGGACAGACAAACTTTGTTTGGAGTGGAATGGCCATGTTTTAACCAGGATATGTACCACATAAACTGTTATGTTCAGCCTAATTGTCCAGGGTTTCCGTACAAGTAACAGCCCAGTTCCCGGCTTACTGAATGCTTCTTTTGAACTTTCAATGCTGTTATTATTGAAATAAGATGAAACGATGTAATGTTCTTCCAGGTGTGCTTAAACCGTTTGATCGTTTGATCATCTCTGTACAGAATTGTATTTAATTGATTTATTTGAATATATTCATTCATTTTTATAAAAACTGAGAGTCCCATACGTACATACCTAGTAATGATTAAATTTCCGTGTACAACAGGACAGCCATAGATTAAAACACGCAATATCTGAATTATTAAATAGTACGTGACTGGCTGCAGTGTATGGTTAAATAAAAGACAGGACAGTCATGTATAGATGGGAAATAATTCATTACATATGCTTACCTCAGTACGTACAAACAATTTAACTGTGTTAAGCGGCATTGTAAATTGTTATTGTAGATCGAATTGTTGTTTAATATATGTTTTATTGGGATCTTGGGGTTTCGACTAAAACACATACCGGGTAATAACGTGAAACCGGACGAGAGTCTATCGGCTGTTAAAAATGTAAGACAGACATGTTATCATTGCTATATGGGACGTCTGTGAGCGAGAGTGTACTCGTATTGTGGGCGTTAGTTGGAGATCATTTGATATTATTGGGCTATAAAATAGCTTGTTTTCGGTTACCCGACCGACTGACCTTTTTTGTCGGGCAACGACCCTAAAGTTAAACAGCAAAATCTAAAGTACGGAAATATCCAGAGATGAATCTTTTCTCCCTTGTTTTGGTCAAGTAACCGTAAACAAGGTCAGCTGACTAGAATCACAAGTACCGACCTGTACACATGTGTAATGTATGCTTTCCGACATGTTTTGATAAACGGGAAGTCAATTATTAATGCGTCTTCAGTATTTTTATTCAATGACAATGTTTTACTCACCACGTTTGTGCGTATGGCATTTTTGTTGGAGCCACGTAATGATGTACATGTACTTGATTTCTTAAATTTGGTAGTTGAAAAACAAATAACTTGTAAACAAAAAAAACTTAAGTACAATGTAATAGATAAAAATAAGACTCACAACAAATCAGTTATAATATACTTTTTGCTTTGGGGTTCAATGTCGCAACAACAGTCAGAGTCATTTGGCAACTTTTCCAGCATACTTGTTTCACTAGGCTTAACGCCCTTTTTCAACATTTTCTCTGTTATATACGGCGGTCAGATTTCGTGCAGTGTATACTAACCAGTACTAACTTGCCCTTCCAAAAGGAGCCGAAAACTTCTTTACATACGGAGGAAAATCAACATTTTTGTCAAATTCTCATGGATTTGAACCCGAATCGCCGGGTTAGAAGTCCAGCGCACTAACCACTGGACCACGGTCGCAGCCTTTTCCAGCATTAACGACAGTGGAAGACCCCAAGGCGTACCCTGAATAGATCCTCCAACTTTTCGTAAACTAGCTGGATAGCTTTCTCACTAATTTGCCTATCAATACACTTATTTCAGGCAGTGGATCCTCGTTATGGTCAGTCTGGTGGAACTATGACGGAATCTCTGGACCCAGGATGTGGGGGACAATGACCAGTGACTGGTACATGTGTAGTAAAGGAAAGAACCAATCCCCGATAGATATAGAACCTAACATGCTGCTCTTTGATCCTACTCTGAAGAATATTGAAATACACGGTGATATGGTAAGATATTAAACAATACAGTCAAACGGTGATATGTTAAGACATTAAACAATACAGTCAAACGGTGATATGGTAAGATATTAAACAATACAGACAAACGGTGATATGTTAAGACATCAAACAATACAGACAAACGGTGATATGTTAAGACATCAAACAATACAGACAAACGGTGATATGTTAAGACATCAAACAATACAGACAAACTGTGATATGTTAAGACATCAAACAATACAGACAAACGGTGATATGTTAAGACATCAAACAATACAGACAAACGGTGATATGTTAAGACATCAAACAATACAGACAAACGGTGATATGTTAAGACATCAAACAATACAGACAAACGGTGATATGTTAAGACATCAAACAATACAGACAAACGGTGATATGGTAAGATATTAAACAATACAGTCAAACTTGTGCTCAAGACTCTCCGTGGATATAACGGCCACCTAGCAGTTAGGACCACTAGGTGTATTTCCTAATCAATTTTGTTTCAGTTTAATTTCTCCGCTGAACAAAAGCCACTTTATAAACACATTTAAATACTTTACCGAACATGGTCTTTGTAGGTCTGGTTTTTCTGCATATAATATCCATTGCTAAGTTTTCAAACTTTATTAACACACTATATTTATGGCACCTATAATTATAATGATTTGATTTTCATGGCCATAAGTAAGGTTAATTGTTTGAAGAAAATCTTGTCGGTAATGCGAATAGAAAGTCGATATGTAGTATCATTTAATTAAGATGCGTGGAGAGGATGAATATTTAATGTAATTTGAAGTGAGGGATCTGATAAGCTAAGTGCTAGGAATGTGGTAATTGTTCTGTACACTGTGTGTGTGTGTCCTAATATAGAGGTAGCATGATATTCACAGATAATCAATGTATTTTATAGAATATAATAACATGAATACTGTATATCGAACTTCCTAGGATACACACTTAATGTATATGAGTTTATTAAGACGTGTAAATTCATAAAACACATATCTATGCTTTTAACGGCGTATAGCAGGTCTCTGACGGCGATTTTTTGCAAACATTTGTATCAAAATCCTTCTGTAAAAGCAATGAACTTCATTTAATTCTTCCAAGTCTTTGTGTTTCACGTGTCTTCGTTTTTGGCTGTTTTTTTTCTTAACCTAGATTCACTATCATTCATGTATAGACTTGTCCTCATTATTACCACTGACTCTCCCGGATGATGTAAACTATGATATGTGTACGAGCATCATGTCTACACGAAATAAATCTATTTATTTCAATCCGCTCTCTAGAAGACATTGTTTCTGCGTACATGCTCAATAACAATAAGTTCGTGTTGGCAAATAAAATATTAACATCTCTTCTGACGTCTGATCTACTTGCTTTTTTCCATAGATTACCGGAACAGTTATAAATAATGGTGTTGACCTTTCCGTGGAAGTAAATGACACAAGCGGTCATCCTCCTGTGAATTTAACTCTTGGTCCACTGTCTTATACCTACAGAATAGCGAGGTTGAAATTTCACTTCGGGAGGTGGGATGGTTCTGGCTCTGAGCATTCGGTTAAAGGAGAATTCTTCGATGGAGAGGTAGGTGATTTGTTTATGATTGAAATGAATAACAAAAATTGAAAATACAGTGGAACCTCTCCAGAGCGGCCATCTCTTGAGCAACAACTTCCCTTCAACTGCAGCATGATTTTTCTCACTGTACGATTTAACTATTAATTTATACTCTCTAACGCAACAACTTCTCAATAACAACAACACAATTTTGCTTCTCCCAAAGGATGTTGCTTTGGTATTCTTATTGCATCATAATTTTACAGTAGTTAGTTCATGTTCCACGTTGTTGTTAGTTTAATTAAAAGTTACAACTTTGGACACACTTCAAATAATGATCCAGAGTTACAGTAGAACATGGCTATATTGAATTCCCGAGGACCCAAATAATTATTTCATTATTTCCATATTTTTACTTAATCCATTACAATGAAATAAAAAAGATCGTGGAAATATAAGTACTTGACTGTACCCAATTCCTTACAACCGTGTTTTCCTGTATTGTTTTTTACTGAAATGATACAGTGCAACCTCTCCAGAGCGGCCCTCTCTTGAGCAACAACCTCCCTTCAACAACAGAGTGATTTTTCCCACTGTACAATTAAACTATTAATTTAACCTCTCTAGAGCAACAACCTCTCAACAACGATATCATTTTGCTTCTCCAAAAGGGTGTCACTTTGGAGAGGTTGCACTGTACATGTTAAGCAATGTTTATGTAATATTTCAGATTCAGATTGAAGCTTACAACTCGGATGTTTTCAGTAATTTTTCTCACGCCCAGAATGCACCCAGAGGTATCGCCATTATTGCAGCGTTTCTCCAGGTACGAGCAATTATTCTCACACAAGTAGGAAAACAAACAAAATCAGTTTCAATGAAGCTTGAATTGGAACTGACAAATCAGGACCACAATAAATACGTATTAGTCAAGATCTATGAGAGTTAGGTGTAAATACAGGGTTCGTTGGGAAAAGGATTCTTCGTGTATTATTTATCATTTGGAAAGTGTGAGAGTAAAAGAACAAACGGAAACCCAGAGTTTTGTTTTGCAGAACAACAGCTGTAAAGAACTATCAACTGTCTATATTAAGTACAATATCATACGTATGCGGTGAAGCTTTTTTCGCATATTGTTAGGTCTCAAATAAGCGGCAATTTGCGTACAAAATATACATCTGGATGAAAATATGAAAGGTAGGATTTGTTGAAGCTAACCGGTCACTTTAATGTTCATCTTACCAGTAGGTCAATGTCATGTTAAGACAACTTAGATAACTTAACGTTGGCAGTTCTTGGACCCGATCCATAGACTTATATTAGCTAAGACAGCGGTTTTGACCTTAATTATAATACCAATCTTAGCTTGTAAGGATGAAATGATATATCCAGCAATTATTCTTCTGTTCAAAGTAAAAGATGGAAATGTGCATCATTGGCGGGCGTTTTATGTTTAAAAGCAGCTGTCTTAGTCAAGGATTGTGTATTTAACGACACCCTAAGGTTTATATAACTAAATATAATGAAGGTTTGTTTACGTAGGAGCGCCTAGTTCTCACCAGTGGTTCTAACCGGTGATTATGCGAGTATTCTTACTGAGTGAAATTAACAGTTCCTCTGTCATCGTAAATCATTTTTTACAACTTTAGATAATTGTTTTGTACCAACACAATTATCAAGCCAGGAAGAAAATGTCTTAATTGGGTAATTATTTCTCTCATTAAAACATGATTATGAAACATCTATTTTGTGTACTTCATTAGTTAATATCAATTGCGAATTACTAATTTATTTACAGGTCGGGAAACGTTTTGACGAAGATTTTCAAGTTTTACTGAACCTCAGTAAATTGGTTCCTTACAAAGGTAACAAAAATAGTTCAACAGTTCGTGGTTTTTCTGACACACGTCTTATTTTAGAACTATTTTGGGCGTACTAATTACTTTAGTGGTATAGTTTCTGTTCAGTGTCCCAATATTGTTGAGGTCAATATACGTTATCCTCCCTACTTGAATACTTTTTATGAACTGGACTGAAATAATTGAACCCGACTATACACAAGGCTATCAAATAGTTTACATCGTGTCTATGATAATCAATTGCGAACAACATGTTTTAGATGGCAATACTATATCATTGCAATAGAAGCAACTTGTATGTAATTGTAGACGAAAAATAATCGGAATTAAAAACAATACAAAAACGTCATTTACATTACAACGTCAGCCATCAGTTGTAACAGTACTCTTGATTAATTAGTTTCCGCAAACAGTAACAATTTACGACTAGGGTGAGTTATTTACAGATGTTGTCCAAAATTGTCTCTTTAATGAGACATGAGAGCCTGAACGTATTTAAATGAAACTCCACAATACCGAGGTCAGTACTGACAAATCACTGACACAGTGATGGTCACCTATATGTGTTACTGGATGTTACCTTCGCACTCTCACTGAATTTTTTAATTAACAGATTTTCGTTGCAGGTCAAAGAGTGAGACTAAAATCGTATAGTTTACAATCATTATTGCCGAACAAAGACAATTATATCACATACGAAGGGTCGTTTACTCAACCTGGTTGTTTCGAAACCGTCACTTGGATTATTCTAAACCGACCAATAGTTATCACTTACAGTCAGGTTTGTTATTTGACATCATTTTCTTCTAACAAATACACTAAATAATCATATAAAGCATATTGCGTGTTCAAAATGATTGAAATCTCGAGTCTTAAACCGGAAGTCCGCGCTCTAAGCAAATTAATGACACGTCAGTCCCACGTGTTTCTATGTGAGTGTTGTTACGTATTACACCGGAAGTATGTGATCAGAGCGGATAAATCACGTGACTGCCCATGCCTCTGATGGGTGCTGGTTAGTATTGTACTGGGATGTGGTCTTGTGAGTGATACATATAAACAGTAGTTTCTTATTTATTAATATATATATTAACACATACTCATTTCATTTTTGTATTCACAAATATGGAATAAAAAGACTTAAAGTATTAAAAAAAGTTCTGTAGCATAGGCCGGTGTTTTATACAGTCTTTCACATTTATGCTTCACATGAGTAATTTCAAGAACGGGTGAATTTAGCTTCTTATTCATGGCAGTTGTAACACATTTATAATTATATTACTTCTTTATTTAGCTCGAGACTTTGAGAAAACTTCGCCAGAGAGATGTTAAGCATCCACAGGCGTTCATGGCTGGCAACGTACGACCAATCATGCCTTTGAATAGACGAACATTGCGAACAAACATTAATTTTGTAAGTAATCTGAAGTCAAATTCTAAAATGCAACAATATTTTATCAAATGGTACCAGCCCTTGAGAAACTTTAACTAAAATTTGAATTTAATTCAGCCAGGCACCAGTACGGTCATTATGAGTAAACATTGAGATGGTTCTGTATTTATTAAAACTGGAGAATCCTTGAAATTCAATCTCAACTATCAGAAACAAAATGAATGCACCCTGAGCACTTTGTGTCACATAAATAGGCCACTTGGAACGCACCCACACGCTCCAGGAAAGTACTCAACTGAGATGTTGCTGACATCTCGGGTCGTGGGAACTCGAATTGTGCGTTCATCACAGAAATTCCCCATATTTGCCTCCGATAGAGATATGGCAAATCGATCAAGGTACATTAAATCGTGATAATTCATGAAATCATGTGTATATAGTTGAACTGTGTGCGAGCTTGTGACATCAAAATAAATACTGCAGTAAAAACAACGTGAGCTATTGATTGGAAATAAACTAAAACAGGTACACCACTGCCAAATGTCAAGAGCACTTGTTTCAATAAAACGTCGTCCATATATAGATGAAACATCACTGCATCTTTTTATGGAATGTTTATGGGAAGGAAGACTTACCAATGAGACAGTTACGCCACACAATCATGCTTAGATTCGTAAAGCAACACTCTGCGCAAGTGTTTAGGCACAGACTATGGGCACTCTGACCTACTATCTTGTTCCCGCTTAAAGCGAAGATTTGACTTTGCTACGAAAAGCTCTCCGCAGTTTTGTAAGTGTGCCTACCTTGATATGAATGCAGATAGTGGTTTTGGTGAAATATTATGGTCTATCGCTAAAATAAAAGTTTTCCTGAAATGAAGTCTAAGATTAAGCGTTTGTAGGTACCTAAAGCGGATGTGCGTAAATATTTCATGCAACGTTTTTGTTCTATGAATGGAGGATTAAGAATGGAGAGAGTAATTTATAAAACACTATTAATAAAATCAACAATCTATAATCATTCTGTCGTGTTATATTGACCTGGAGGGCAATTAATGATGAATTACAGTTACAAGGACACGAAACTAATTCTCTACATTTTCTGCATGAGTAAAAACTGCCACATGACGTACACATAAAATAAAGTTGAAGTCCCAAGGGGGGTTTATATTAAATGTGCGCTTAATGCTCTTCCTTGACGTTTGCAGTAAGTGGATAAATTAATTAAATCTGTTCGACTTTGAGGTCATTACCCATATAGCCCATTTATCACAGCGTAACATAGATTTAAATCCAGACAGCCTGATCTCCAACAATAGTTATCTTCCTTTGTAGAGATACCTGCCCAATATTAGATGATTTACGGAATTTATACAGAAAAATAAATAGAAACCAGCAAACTACGTAATAATGTGGACATAATAATTACAGTCAAACCAGTGAACAAAGGTCACCCATGGTAAAGACAAAATGTGGCCATTATTGACAAATGTTCTTTATTCAGAGGTCAGTTTGTTGTAAATAATCAGTAACGGGTTTTCAAATAATGGCCTTTATTCACAGGGTGGTCTTTATTCGGAGGTGGCCTCAAATACAGGTCTGGCTGTACATTGACTTGTAGTAAATTATCTTTTCGGTGCTGATAGAATGATAATGGATATAAGTAGCCATATAGGATTTATTGATATATAATCAAAACGATGGATGGAGACCAATATGAGCGTCAATTGAGTGGCTATGTTTGGACGAAGACATCGCAAAGCAATTTATCATCGACTTGTTGACCATTAGTTCGATCGTGTGTATCTTGGACCAAGTCCTAATCCCACAACGTTATTGATTTAGATCATTTTAGCATGTGTATAGCACAGTAAAGTGCAGCTGTCTTGTAAGCTGTGCGAGTACTTCTCGCAGCTACTTGTAACCTTATTTAATTTGTACGTAGATTTGAAATTGATGGATTTCACGTCACTCATCGTCAGTTATGTAATCAATTATTACATGTATTAACAACAGTCACATATCAAGAGCTCCCTTGTATTGGTACAAGCCAGTTCCCCCTACCACACTCATATTTCACACCTATTTCACACCTATTTCACCACATGTTTTTTATGAATCAGTAATGGGGAACACGTGGTGAGGAATAGGATTATATTCTAGTCAAACGTTAAGAAAAAAATGGAAGTGTCTTGTCCGAAAGTCTCGACCATCAGTCCTGCACACTTCCAACAGAACAATCCAAACGGGTCTAATTTTTTTTCTCGTGACTGTACGATGGAGACACATGTAATATTTGAAGGTGGATTTTGAATTCAATTATCAAAACAGACTGAAATTGAAATTATTTCTTTTGTTTCCTCTTACAGAAACGTGGATGTTCCATGCAAGATGGGCGTTATTACCAACGTATGTACTAGAGAGTCTGGTATTAGGAGAAGATAATCATACATATTATATTATATATGACTTCTATTGCTTTATTAAACAATGTGGTAGACATGCGATACTATTTGGTCTCGTATTTCCTAGACTCGCAAGTAGTGAACTAATCATTTTTCCGAAAATTTAATCAAAATGCTAAAGACACGACAATTCTTAGTGGCTATATCTAACCATTGTCTGCTGATTCCCACGATCGATTCAACTCAGTATTTTTGCCCATTTCATAAAGTAAAAAGTGGTTAATCTTGAAGGAATTGATCGCAAATTTCTGATGTTGTTTTTTCCTTAATGATATTTTATTCTCGTAAATATGAATCATAAGTTTTATGTTATTATGAAAATAATTAAATCTTTTCAGTAAATACGAGGAAAAGAAATCAAAAGTGAATGTTGTTGCAATCGTATTATTCTGATTATCAATACATCAAAGTCCAGGCTTTGCAGCCATCTCGAGATACCAGGAATGTAGAACAAGAAGGGGAATAGAAATGATATATTAAGTCAGAGAACTAACTGCTAGAGGATGTTGTGAACGAGACCTCGGAAATAAACAGCTTCAAATATCCGAATTCTAGTTAGACGAGTACTAGTGTTTTCGTAAGCTGCATCAAAACGACGACAAAATATTAAAAGTGATTCTGTATGTGTGTGTTTGTGCGTAGAGTGCTGATATACATGATATGATTGTAAAATGATTAATCTTGCTTCTATACGAATCATTTACGGAGCATATGTTTGCATTTGTTTGAATCAGTTTTGTAATTAACAACGGATATAACATTTTCATTGTTAAACTTACCCGTTTTTCGACACTTTGTGAGTATATAGGATTCATAAAATTGCTGTAAATTGTCCCTCTCTAAGGATCAGGGTGTTGGAGCGGAAATATTCTAATTCAATGACTCAGTGTTAATATAGTCCCGATCACTTCCGGTTTCCTGGAAGTCGTTACACGTGAACATCGTTATGTCATATTATACTCCTATTATGCTGCTTTTAATAACTGATATGCCATAGAGTAGCGTATTATATCATATTACTATATAATTGTATTTGTTTTACTACATTAATTAGATACTTGAAAACAAATGCAATGCTGTATAAAAATTATGCCATTTATGCATGCAAGCAATCATAATGGTGCTATTTTTTGCTAATAAATTATTTTCCACAAAATATTAATTATTTATTCAAAGTTTCGTTTTTTGAAAGGAACTAATGAGCAAATATTGCAGCGTATGCGTATATTTTTAATTGGAAACTTCTGAAGGAAAATCATTCAAGCGTTCATTGTACACGGAATAAAAAGAAGAAATGCTGTTTCAGTAGCGCTGTGTCTGCAACAAGATGGTGGCGGGATTTTGTTTGTCACATGACAATATGTGGTACAACGTGGTTGATATGCGGGTTATTAGATGATTCTGTTTCAGAAAACCAGACAAGCTATAATTTTATGGCATAGTTTCTCAACTAGTCGTTTTTCTTATCGAACCAATGACAAAACATTTCTTGCTCGTATTTTAATTGGTTTTCACAGAAATCTATCTCCAATAACAGTGTTTTCTCTGATTAACTTCTACCGCTTCTCTTAAGAAATAATATCGCTTATGACATTCCTTATCTTGGATTTTTTTAATGAGATACAAGATTTGTTGAATTTCGTAAATAACTGCAGTATAAGACGGCATTGGTTATTAAAATTTGGAAAAGTTTTAAACGCCTATGTTAAACAATGCTCTTAAAACCACGTATGTGTTACTTCTACATGCTTCACGACAAGTAAAAATACTTCGCATGGCCATTAATGTATGACAGAAATAATGAAATTGGACAATTTGGAATCTAATTTTGTATTGTATGAATACAATTTATGTACGAACTCGTTTCTTTGCTGAGAGTAGACACAATTTTTAATTTGCTTTTTAAATCATGGAGTCATATTCCAGAACATGCACAAGACAGGAGTATCAGACTACATACATGCCAAAAACTGGAGTGTCAGATTAAGGATATAAAAGATATCTGAGTTCCTAAAAACATGTAGATGTAATTCATTCTAACGCCACCGAATCATTGAAACAAAATGCCAAGAACTGAGACACCGTTCTAACGATGTATGCCGGAATAGTGTATAAACTCTCAAATTGACATAATTATGTTTGCTAGCAACACTCAAGCATTTTGTGACAAAATAAAGGGAAGGAAAAGTCCAAAGACCGAGTACAATGGTTTTACTAATCCACAACATTTCTCTCACAAAATAATACCAGCATTATGCCTCTAACCCCACCAGTTCCCTGGAAATCGTTCTTGAAAAGTGACCCGATTTCTTTACTCGAGGTCTCTGATGCGACCACAATGAAACAATGCAGACCTATGACTGAATAAGTCTTGGTGGTCAATTATCGTTCAAATTATCAAACCTATAACATGTTCAAGTTTGGTCATTAACCGCTACTACCAGCAGAATGGAAATGTTTAAAAATAAACATAAGGCTATCCTCAGAAAACGTTGGTTTGCAGTTACGTGACCAACTCGATCAAAAATCCCCGTAACTTCAAATCAACAGTTTTGAAGGATGACCGACCGTTGTTTTTTGTCACAAACGCTTTATTACGTATAATTACGAAATGCGACCCACATGGTTCTTCACCTCCGCAATAATAAAAATTATACACTCATGTATTTTTCGTACTTTTAATAAAAAATTATTTGCAAAGTGAAAGAACATCTGATGTCAAATAATTACTCAGATGATGTCTTGAACACACCCAGTGTTATACAAATGTCTTAATTATGTATCTCATTGCAGATGTTGTCTTATCCTCCATCCATATTTGCTATGATATTCAAAAATACTAAAAATGTACATACAGTTAATTAAGGCATAAAACTGACGTGGAAAGTTTTTCCATTGACTATTCAGCAGAGGTATGGATAAAATTCGTCCAGACATATAACGTACCTTGCAGGGATTTTGCAGAGAAATTGCAACCTACCGATACACCCATTGACGCTATTTATGTGATGTAGTAAAAGCGAAAAGTATTAGAAACATAATGACTTTCTTCTGGAAACATTTAAACTTTAAGCAATGTCTCAACGGTGTGCTATCTACAAATGTTATCTATGTACAAGAAACAGAACGGTAAGATAAACATATACATTTGTTTTTCAGTTACAGAATATGTCAGAGTAAGTGGACCCAGCATTGTCTTTGAATCGGAGCTAGCACCCGTGTGTGAACTGTATCGTGGGCAATGTTCGAGTAAACTTACATAATAAGTTGATCAAGTTGATTGACCTGAAACTGTTTCAAAAACTCCTTAATATCACTATTAAATCATTGTACACAGTCGTGTTTCTCATGCTTCTACATTTTAACCCTCCCTCGACCTTACCGCCGCATTTTATCTTTCACTGTGCTCTGCTCTTTTATCTGCGCTCCTGCTTGTTCGCACGATTTGAAGACGTCTGGAGAATTGTTAAAATATCAGCTACAGTGCGGACATATTAAAGCAAAAGCGATGATTTCTATTAAAACCTTGTCGTTTTTTATGTGTGTGTTTACACTGACACTCGCTCAAAACCGTACATTGTTTGAAGAGTTACAAAGACACAATGCCACAACGTTTCTACGACTGGCCGACAAAGCTGGATTCACCTCTATACTTCAGAATCCAAATGACGGTAAGCCAAATACTAGTATTACAGAACCAAAAGATCATGTCGATATGTGATCTTCCAAAACTTATAGTCAAACGGAGACGTTTTTAGAAAAGCTGAACTTATACTGCTCTGGATATTTTATGAATTATTTAAGAATTTCGTGAATTCCATGTAGTTCAAGAAGTCAATAAGATGTTATTCAAATATACAAAGAGTCTACAGAATGATTTACGTTAGTGTGGTTCAGGGATTCGGCATCTCAAGGGCTTGAAGTACAATACTAGTGGTTACGGCAGTTACATCATTATTCGATACTTGTGCCCAAACGCTACAAAATTGTCATAAAAGATTTACTACTGAAATATCAACCCCATTAAATTATGTTCAAGTATAACTTTATAACAATCTAGACTACTACAAAAAGTAATACAAAAAAGATAAAAAACAATATGAATGTTCAAGCATCATAAATTATCAGACTGTAAGTAGAAATCTTTTTGCAATTCCAAGCAAACACTTGCATACAGTACTTTGCGTAGTACAGTAAAATTTTCATGACTGTCATTACTTCTGGCATAAAGCATTGACTGGTGCGACTAATTACTCTTGTTCATATTTCAAAAACATTTTCCAGGTCCTTACACACTTCTCGTTCCAACTGATAAAGCTTTCGCTAAACTACCGGCTGAAGACCTAGCAAAAGTCGAACATAGTCAGCAGGCACTACAAGAAGTGATTTTGTACCACTTGGTACACGGTGTCAATATGAAACATGACTTTCTGTTTGGTAAACATTACTTCCTGAATAGTAAGAATGGACACATCATCCGAGTATATAGATCTGCGGTACGTGTATATTGAACGTTTATATTTATTTTATTTCATTTGCTTAACGCCATTTTCCAACAATTTTACTGTTAAATACGGCGACCAATGCACCTAACCAGTTTTCCTGGACTGTATTCTAACCAGTGCTCCAGTACCAGTTTACCCTTCCACAAGCAGCTGGCAACTTCTCAAAATATGGGAAAAAGTCGACATTTTTGTCAAATTTTCTTAGATGGATAGAACCTGCCGTGACCAGGATTTGATCGGATCACCGGGTTGCAGACCCAGCGCACAAACAACTGGAATATGGTAGCGGCTGATCGTTTTAAGGTAAAATCAAAATTAACAAGTATGCGCATACAGCACTGAGTGGGGCACTAGTTTCAAACTTTATTATTCTTTTATTATTGACAGCATTTCTTTTTCTTGCACAGCGTTACATTCACATGAATTATCTTCTTGCGATTTAACATTGAGCACAGATATATCACAACACAAGCGTCAAACTAGCCAACGGTACATGCTCGTGAGAAAGTGGTTACAGATATCTTTAATTTCTTAATTGAGAATGTATAAACAAAAGTGTTTGAAGTAACCCATTTTCATTGCACATATTATGTTTAAAATGTTCCTGTGGACCTGCCAAGTTCTATAAAGTGTCGTCTTTGTTATAACATACAAATCAAGTCATTATCACAACCCATTTTTGGCGGGTAAAAACTCAACCAAGCAACCGATGTTACTAACACCATTAGCACATGAATTTTCATTAACCCATTCACTGTTTCTCATATGTTACAGCCTGGTCATCTATTTTCAGTCTGGAACACATTTCAACCA
Organism: Lutraria rhynchaena; assembly: GCA_008271625.1. Lineage (NCBI taxonomy): Eukaryota > Metazoa > Mollusca > Bivalvia > Venerida > Mactridae > Lutraria > Lutraria rhynchaena. The sequence continues at coordinate 2,263,264 of VIBL01000039.1, forward strand.
AGCTACGGCTCTAAAATCTGACATTGTCGCTTCTAATGGCGTCATGTATCTAATCAACTCAGGTTTGAAACGCTTAATTATCAATTATTTGATAACAAACAGTCCAGCATATTTCCGAAATTATGACCATTGATCAAAGAATTAACGATATAAGCAGTTGTATTACAGAATAAGATAAGGTTTAGTTTAACGTGTTCACCTTCAAGTCGGGGGCATTTGGGGGTCACATTCAACGAACTGGTAACTTATCAAACATTGACACTACAGGTATATAGAATGTAACTATACCAAATATGACAAAACTAGAGATAATAAAACAACAGACACAGTTGAAGGTCGTAACAAAGAACTTAATTCGTGTCGAACATAGAAAAGTGAAGCATTGACCTATTTACAAGTTTATTTCTGGAATTTACAACTTATCAGATTGACTGTCTTTTAAAGTCCCAAGTAATCAGATTTTATTTGTCTTCAACATAGTTCATATTTTGCAAAAACGTAAAACGCCTGATAGTTGCTGCAACCATTACTCAGAAACGTTCGCTGGTTGAATGATATAATGTCATTCTACGCCTTCACTGATTTCAAACCTTGCGCTAAACTTTCATTTAAAGCCATCAGAGTCCCCTCCGGAGGCCTATACCGTATTTTTAAGAAGAAACTGTTTTTCAACATTCGTCTTCTAGGTCCATACTGTGTTGTATACTTTTAGTCTTGGATGTCCCAGAAGGTACAGTTATGGATATTCTCAGTAACAGTGCATACAACACATCGAAATTCGTCCATCTTATAAAGAAAGCCAAGCTTGACGTAAACTACGCAAATCCAAGTATATCAAATTTAGTTACTGACATCTTGATTTTATATGTTTTAGATCCTTCCTTAGTGTCTTTTTATCTTTTTATCGATTGGTATACTTAGAGCGTCTAGTATGAATTTTTGTATCGCTCGACATTGACTTTTCTTGTTTTTTTTCTCTGGGATTTAACGTTGCACCAATAGCAAGGGTCATATGGCGATTTTTTATCTTGAACAATGGAGGACGAAGGCGCACACCGGGATAGAACCACCGACCTTCCGTAAGCTAGCTGGACAGCTTCTTTACATGTGAGGTGGAACTCGAACTCACAGCGGTGAGCGGCTGGTGATTACTTGCCAGATCATAACTACTCAACCACGGAGGACCCTTGACCTTTCTATAGAATAGTTTATGGAAAACCTGTTTGTTTGATACTAAATTATTTGTATTCCATAATGTATGAATATGTAATCAGAATATTTTCAAAAGGAATTGGAATCTGAGTAGATGTATCTTAAACCAATGTTTTCAGCCGGTTTGAATCGATACACTGTGTTTGCTCCTAATGATGATGCAATCAATGCTTTACCAGCTTCTACCTTGACAGCTTTAACAAATGATACAACAAACCTTAGAAGTAAGTCTCCATGACCAACAGGCTCTGCTTCATACTTATCCCCCAGCTCTATCAGTTTAAAGTCATGTGATCATCATAATAAAAATATATCCCAGTAACAAGGACACCCTCGATTCTTTCATTCTCTAAATCTTTTATTTATACAACAAAAAATCGGACTCTGAAAACCGTAATTCTCTGAAAATCAGACGATTTTTCAAGTCCAATTTTTTCTATTTATAATCAATAGTCCTCTGAAAACCGGAATTCTCAGAAAACCGGACTTTTCCCCAGTCCTGAAGGGGTCCGGTATTCAGGGGTTATGCTGTATATCTTTAGTCTTGGTGCTTCTTTCACACATATTCCGCCTACAATAAATGAGTGTTTCCAAAGTCGTAATTTAAAATTTCACATCAAGTATGGCCTAATTCCATGCAACATTTTATTGATCTTATATAATGATATTGTATTACAGTGCTGATTGAATACCATGTTCATTCTGGAACAATGCATATTGGAACTGTTGAAAAACATCATACAATTAGAACGACACTTCCAAATCATAATATTGCTGTCACACCAGACTCCAGTAAGTAATTAACTACTCACTGTTGTCAACCAAGTATTCTAGTATGTCAGAGTCGCCTCCATTTACAACACAAGACAGTTTATAATACTGTGAATGGAATGAGTACATATGTCACCTTGTTTTATCATACTTAAGTATTAGAAAGGATTGTATTACTTCCACGTTTGTCCCATCTAAATAGTGCAAGTGCCGCGTTATTACTACTCTGTAAAGTTTCCGCATAAATGCTTTTCTGCCGATGCAATTTGAAACAAGCCACAAGAATGAATCTCGTTAAAACTATACATTATCAATTTTGGGGCTTCTTGTGACAGAAGTTGCGAACTTATTCCGTAGTTTGTGTGGAATTTAATGCCCAGAAGAAGTAATGAATGCCACCAATAGGAGGTAAACCAATACCTATTGGTTTACTGCTTGTGAAATTTTGTTTCAACTGGAGTATATACAATTTGTAATGATATACGGTCCCTTAAAATGTTAAATAAGTACTTATGTACAAATCAAACCTGTTTCGTTTCTACTTTTAGCTGGTGACGTCATGTTGGATAACACAGCTCATATTACATTGAGTGATATAGAAGCTGAAAATGGTGTCGTACATATTATCGACCATGTCTTGATGCCACAGATTCTTGGTCCGATCGTCGGATGAGATTTTTTTAAAAATAATTCCTTGTAAACTTGTAGAACGCAAAATGTTACAGTACTTTATAGTCTTTCAGGAAACAATAATAAATTTGAACATTCTTGGCTTCTACTCGTATCTAAATGTTTGTTTTAATTATTTCTTGTAATTAGACACTACATTCAAACCAGCAGTAATAGCCTATTCGCTGATTAGCTGTTGGAGATTGTCAATTGTAAACCTGTAATTGAATTAACCACCCTGTCTTTAAGACTAAGCAATAAGATTCATGACGAATAGTGAGAAATACATGTAGTCAAATACAGTAACTCGAAGGTTACCTATACTTAGACATCCTAGCACCATTAAATATATCACAGAAAATAGAGACATTCAATATACACAGCATATTACTTGTGTGTCATTTAGTATCAAATTCAACCCTGATTATAATCAGCCATTTTGCAAGTTCGAAGGTGTACTAGGTGGTCATTAAACCTAACCACTGAATTAGGTCTTCTATAAACAACATTCGACGTCCCCATATAAAAGTCAACCAGAGGTAGGACCTTTAATGTCGACCTTGAACAATTAGAACTGGATGGTTTCATCAAGCAAGCTGGCAATCATTAAATCTATATGGATCTCGCTATGCCAGTTTTAGATGGTCAATATTTAACTTGAGTAGTTCTTAAGTCGGTTCAAGATACTTCACAATCCCATTTTTCGGACGCAGTTCTGGTGTAGTGTCCAGGAAGCGGACTCAAGCGTGATTAATATAAGCAAAATTGCTTGTTTCAAGCTAAAATAAATTAGAATAAACTAGCTATTTCATCTTTACAGTTGACACCTGGCCAATCTTCAGGTGCAAAGCACTTAATCTAAATACATTCCAAGATGATATCACTTTAGGGAAAATAATAACAAACAATATTGAAAGAAAAACCTTTATTCCACTTGCATACAAGTTGTTAAATGTAAGACAAGAAATCTTAAGTGATTCCTAAAATAGTAGAAGATATGAATACTTGTATATAGATGACAAAATCCCTTTCTGGTTTGAATATAAAATAAAACTTTATGATAATAATATATAATGCTGAGTTGTTAAGATTAGTGTATCCTAGCTTAAGATACAGGCACGCACTGTCTTGCAATATTCTCCCAACGTCCATCAACATACGTACATACAAACAATTATATAATGCTTCTGCCCATAAAAACAAGTATATGTTTTATATAATATTATATCAGCCACTCATAACTGAGGTAACTTAATGTTAAAATAGTTAACAATTCATCATATTCATAGCCAGCACTTAAGTAAATAATAAGAAAGTTGTGACTTCAACAACATAATACAGATTGTTTACACTAATTGTTTGTATAAGTGAACATATAAAGACTACATATTACTTCCACATCTGTGATAATATGTAAACAACTAGTTGTCAATTATATTTTGCCCCATTTGTACTTTTGAGTCTTCTAATTCCATACTTTAATACTTGCAAGACAGAAATATGTGTCATAAGCATACAATGGTAATAAATGTTTAAAGTGTGCAAGTCTGATTATAAATACTAAAGCATAAAATCAAAATGAACTAAATACATGTTACATAATACATAATACTTGTAATCCAACTATTTATATACTTTAAAGGTGACACACACAATAGCAGCATAAGAAGATCAATTCATGACCAGTATTTCACACAGGACATAATCCAATCAATGCTCCATCATTTTCACATCATGTTAGGCTAAACATGAAATGTAAGTTGCAACTTATTAAAAGTTGATGCACATGAAAATTAGAAAGTCTTATGCACATGTTGTAAACATTAATGGACACAAAAAATCAGTAAATCTATATAAACGTAACAAAACAATATACAAAGGGACTAAATATAGTAGAAATGTAAACCCCAAAGATGACAGAATGGAAAATGTTAGCCTAAAAACAAAATGGGACAAAATGTCCCTTCAATGTGATTGAATTGTTCTCGACATTAATACAGAAACAAATTTGTTTGCCCTAAAGAAATCAAGTTACTATACAAATCACAATGGCTCCACCTGCAGGTTAAAACTGTCTTCTATTTAAAATCACATTCCTAAATACTGAATGATGAAAACCTAGGCAATCTTAGTTCTGTCAAGATAAATTAAGCATTTTCTAGTTACAAAAGATTAATTTTTGAGTTATGACATTTTTACAAATGCTATTTATCATTAGAGAAATGGAATTCATGTTTGTTAACCTGTTTATCACTTACAAGTAAGTAAGCACTTCAAATAAAGGATGTTCAAGTTTTCAAGGTTGATCTAAATTGACATTTTGTTCAAAATGGAACCATCCATACCATTGGTCAATTCTATGAATAAACCTAAAAGCAACCAATCAGATGTTAAGACTTGTGACTGGACTTGGGTTTTATAACGCCTGGTCCAGATGATAACTATTAAGTGTTTCATCTAACAGCTGCTTTATGGCAAGCATTATGTGGAGAGTTTGTAGTAATTCCTTATGTGAGACAGAAGCCACAATTTTACAATGCAAACATTTCTTACTTTTGTACTTAAGATGCAATAGTTACAGAAAAACAATGTAAATTGGCAAAGTAAGATAACAAAAGCTGAACTCAGAGCAAAATGTACTGGCTATGACTGAAAAATATTAAAGAGTGAGATCATTTGAGTAAAATTTAGTAAACTCAACCAATAACAGTTTAATATTTTTTTTAATCTTAATTCCAGCACGTGTAAATGTGGAATATATGTATCATTAATACATTAATTTACACAAGTTAACATCTTCAAGCATTAAGTAGAGACCAATGCATATCACACAAAACAAGCTATAGAATGGATTTCATCAATGCCCAGAATATATCCAACTAAAGAAAAGAATCTGACAGTGTAAAATAAAATAAACAAAATACTCAATAATAGACAAATCACTCAGTGCTCTTCCATCATTAGTCATGGTATACATAGTATCATCTCGCTCAGAAAACATCTTCCACCGACAGCACACGTTTTAACAATTCATGCACACACAGACACAATATACATACAGTGCAAATAAAATACAAGAAATATTTTTATTTCATTTTCTAACTAAGTGATTTAACAATATCATAATTATTATGCTTTAAAATTCTCCAGACAAAATAAACACAAATTACTAATCATAAAGTATAAACCTTGCAAATTAATGATTTAATAAAGACATAAATACTAGACAGCCAGTCCACATACAGAACAAATGCATACAGCCTGCGGGTAACTATTCCCTTGACAAGATGATAGTAAAACTAACCATGTTTTGCAACACCAAGATAGAAATAAGCACTAAACGGACATTTGAAAAAAGACAACATCCAAATTAGTTGCCTCAGGAGAAGTACATTCTGTTTTCAATAAGACAAGACCATGTACCAATTACCTCTGGCATAGAATCCCAGCCTACAGTATTTAGTAATAGTCTCACTACACATGTTACAACACAGCTAGACAGGAACAACTGGCTGAAATGTCTTGAATTTAAGTCAGTCCTAAATGTAGCATAACACTGATAGATTCATTACCACTGGCAGGGCTCTCGATCTCCCAAATTTGAGGCCGAAATTCGGCCCCATTCCCCCACCCCTGAAATATACTTTTTTCCCCTATTTTTGGTAAAAATCCCTAACCAGAGAAAAACAATAAAATTTTAAGCAGGTTAGGTTATATTAATTAGGCTTTTGAAATTCCCCCCTTGAACTGAAAATGACGCAAAATTCCCCCCCCCCCACCCAGGACCCCGGGCCCAGTCCACCAAGAGAGAGCCCTGACTGGAGAGCATTGATTATTTGAAAACTAGGTGATTTGCAGAGGAAAAAATTGGCAAAGTAAATCTGTATTGACTATTTTTCACCAGATGATTAACTCCATCTTCAACAGTTTTTAATCACCAAGGCATACTGAATAGCACTTCATATGGAACAAGTTTATATACTGGAATGTATTTTCCTGAAAATTGTAAGAGTTGGTCAAATTTTATATGCCACTTAACGGAAGTATTTATTCACAAAATGAAAATAAATATGATAAATATCCTAAAAAAACATCATAAAATTTAGAGAGAAAAAAATCTGAGACAGTGAAGATAATTGGAACAAACTGGGGGATAAATACATGTTATGAAAGCAGGATAAACAATACAAAGTATCACGTTACCCGGATTCACACCAACTTACTAATGTATATTGAGCAATGCTAAAATACAAAAAAGACAAAAAAATAAACAACAGAAAATCAACTGATGTTCAATAATTAATAATCTCATAGAAAAATATACCATATTTAAAATTTGTAAAAAATGTAACTTCATGAAGAAACATTATTGATTTTAATTCAATAAATAATAACTAAAATGGGAGCATTATGTAAATCAATTTTTGAATCTTTTACATAATATCCTTCATATAAATTGTCATATTCTAATTATACATGTACATGTAGCCTGAAAGGCAATTCAACATTAAAAAAGTATCTGTGCGACATGAAAATCATGAAGTAGAATAATTATCAAGAGCATTTTTTTTTTCTTCCAATGATATTAACATGCATTCATGTGACAAATATGATAATTTGTTTTCCATGGTGACAAGGAAATACCTAGTTATCAATCACTATAAACTAGTTTATTTACAACTATGGTCTCCAATAGTTTGCATTTTTCTACTCCAATAGCTATGTTAAACCCCGTCTTTGGGAACCAAATCACAAAAAAAATGTACAGGTAAAAGTAGCCAAACAAATTCTATTAAAATAACAACTTTGTGGTAAATAATATCGCTTCAGTAAGTCAGTTAATTTGAGTTAAATAAGCAAGAAGAAAGCCAATATTAAGTAAATAAAAAGTAAAAACTGTCCTAGCCTACACTAAATATTTGTATAATCTGCTAAGCAAGCTTTTAAACAAATTCTTAGGAGTAAAAGATCCACACTAGAATCTAGTCACACACAATCTACTAATCTCATAAATAGCCCATCATTTCAGCGAAGTTGAAAGATGATGCCAAAAAATTGCAAACAATACAAATGGAAGACCCTAAGTTAAGAACATTTATACAAGATTTTTTTAACAGAGCACACACGCACGCACCCACCCACACACACACACACATCAACCTAATATTGATAGAATACACACTTCTCCCAAAACAGCAAATCTCATCAAAAAATAGAAGGCAAAACAATGGCCAGGATACACAAATCTTTCAACTTTTTGCATATTTAGTTAAAAGGTGATCAACCAGGAAGGAACAATGTTCATGTAAGGACTACTATAATAAACTGTACAATAATCAACAATTTGCACCCAAAAAACTGTAATTGCAGTATTATAAAGTGAACAAAACAGTTGTTATAAATGGGAATGGCAAAAATAAAATATACATCAATACCTGAACATGTGTTTCACCAGGAGCAATCAATAAAATACTGTCATAATAGCAAAGGATTCAAATTTCCTTGTAACAGTCTAAATTTAAACTTCATGTACTGTGGAATGTATGATTAAACATCATTTGAACAAGACATAAAAAACTTCTATAAAATCTTAATCAAGGTCTGAAAACAAATTTGAAGCCTAAGGAAAAAATGTAAATTATTTAACAGAAAGATGAAAATCTGTGAGTCTGTCACAACCCAATACAGTAACAACTTTTATCACTGAATGAAGAACTTTTAGAAGACGATAGTCCTGATTCACTAGCATAACAATTACACTATAATGATAAAGCATAGTAAGTTTGGATTGCTAAACAAATCATTTTTAACAGACATAGACTTGGTTGTTAAGTTTCAGCTGTGTTTTCAAACAAGAGGGTCAAGTTCACCCTAATTAGCTCACCTAATGACGCTACTGTTAAAGACAATGGGGACACTATATTATAGTTTTTAAATACAGGCAAAGGCACAAAAAAAAATAATTGAATAAGCAATGACCCAATTAGAACAAATCAAAATGATAAGATCTTCCCTAATTGATGTGAACACGATTCCTTTACCTGCTTGACTTTTCCCAGAATAAAATTTTGACCATAAAAATCAAGAACTGAAAAATCTGTGCTCAGCTCTGGCCTCTTCAAGGACATGAGTGACAGTGTACAGGACATAAAGTGATCACTATAGCTCACTGAAGCTATTAGTTCCAATAAGCTAAATATACATCAACAAAGTAAATACTAATAAGTATGGCAACCTCTAGGTATTGTAAGCTTAGACTAGTGCTACAAAATGTTAACTGCAAAAAAGACGCAGTCACAAACTGAAATTTAAATCTTTCTAAAATCCATGATAATAAAAATCACAGTAAAACTTTCAGAAGGAAGCTTAAGTTCTCTAATTTTAACAAAATACATACAAATGAATATTACAATAAAGCATAAATCTGTAAATTAAACATGAAATAAGAATCAATACAATGGAAATCTAAATAAATTTTCAAAATAATAGTAAAAAGAACAAATAAAAGTGTTGTTCTCCCCCAAACACATAGACATGAAATAAATTATTCCCCCAATTGTTAACTGGTAAAGAAGTATTTGCTTGTAAATACGGAACAATAACAAACAAAACAAATTAACTAGAACAACTAAACTTCATACAACACATGTAAATTCTACATTATATAGTTATCCTATCAGGACGTGCCTAACAATGACATGCCAACAGATTCATAGCAGATGTAAAAGGCAACCAAAATAAAATATGTGCAAGGAGGGAAAATGGCAACAGCATTTTGAGATATATGCAAAAGTAAGCACCACATTTTAAAATGTTACTTTTTCAAATAGTACAACATTGTATACAATGTAAACAACTGTCCCTGGATTATGCAGGATGTAAATCTTAGAATATATGGACAGAGCATGCTAACACAAATATGAAGTATGTAGAAGATGTAGATATAGATTATTCAAAAACAATTGTAGTAAATCTAAAGTTTACAATTCAAATTCAGTTCAAATAATACAGGTTTTTACAATTAACTTATTTAATTTGATATGTAAATTTTAAGGCCTTTAAAATAAAAACCTGACTAGGGTTAAGTAAGAATCCATTTCTTGTAATATCCAAGTCAAACAAGACAAAAGTCTTGTTAAATAAACTTCTATCCAGTCATCGGTATTAGATTATATAGCTGAAAACTTTCAGCCTTCACAAAATGTTTGAACTGGGCAGCTCAAATATTGCTCAGCACTTTTGTTTGGCACAGAAAAAAAAACATTAAATGGGAAAATAAAGTAAAATGTATAATATATAAACATTCATTTATCAAGAAAAACTGATTTATAACAAAAATACTCCTGAAATACTTGCAGTAAGGGTAACATATGTACAAACAGCAAACTACTTCAATTTGCCATAAAAATCCCAACATTTCCAACAAACATTTGAATCTCTTAAACAACGGAAAATCAAAATTGTGATCATTCATGTCTGTATATTTTTTTCCTCAACCAAAATTTGATACATAAGTAAAACATGTATTAGTATGTCATGTAAAAATCATTTCTCACAAACCAGTCATCAGTCACACACTTTCAAGATGAATATATCAATTTCGCACCAATTAAAAAAAGAAAAACATTAGATCACAATTTTGTAAAAATAACTGATCAAAATATCAATACTTGGACATTATATTCAAAACATGAAAGAGTTATGGCAAATTTAACTATAACTCTTTAACGTTTTGAAGAATCAAAAATGTTAAATGCAACATTTCAAAAACTATAAAGGCTTCAAATAAAATTAAAAACATTTTTACAAAACATTTTTTTTTTAATTTTTTATATATAGATATATATTTTTTAAAACACCTAACTGGAATTTGACAAGAAAACATGAACACTAAATTTACATCAAAGTAAATGAAATGACAAAATCGTTGTTAATATGCTAAAACTAGATTGTCCTGATCTCCCTTTCCAAAACAGGCTTGAAATATCAAATCTACAAGGTAATACCTGGCACTCAAAAGGAAGCACCAATATAGTACATAGGAGTTTTTTTTAGAACTTGGTAATCCCAATTAATCAGCACTAATATGGAAACAACATGAAATCTTTTTTCATGAAGATCATTTTTTCAACATCATATTATTACAATTTTAAGATAGGTAGTACAGATTGATTGTTTATCTCCCAACTTAATATATGACACACATAATATGTATCAATGGCAACTACCATGTGAATGAGTAACAAATGACACTATATAAATAACATTTTGATTAAGTACATAATTAAAATAGTAATTTAAACATTTATATTTATACATATAATATGTGCATCACCAAGACAAATAACCATACATATAAATATTTGCAATAAGATGAGCAATTGTATTCATATGAAGCTAACAAATCATACTAAATTGAAAAAAAAAATAAAAACACAAATAACATCAACATTATTGGTCAATATTCTAAAGTGAATAGTGATTCATGTAAGCCTTATATAAGTATGAACACTTAAATAAAAGAAGAAAATTATCATAAGGCACAGTAAAAATGTTGTCATAACGAAAATGAGTATATCTGACTAGACAATTAAGGAAGGGCCAAATACATAAATTTAACAAGGCCAGAAAAAAGTAATATTAAACTAGTAATTAATAATTAATTAAGGTTAATAAGCTACACAAAATGTGGCATACAGTCAATATAAGTACAATGGGTAGAGACAAAATTATCTAAGGCTATTCTTGGAACCTGTTTTTGGAATTTCCAGCTTTACATCTGATTAAATAATTCTGTGACACATAGAAACAATTGCAACCAAAATTGATAAGCAAAAAAGTGAAGACAATTGTATCCTAGAATTCAAACTTCCTAAATAGAACAATGTTAAAGAAAATAATTGTCAGCATCCTATCAAGTTATTGTCTAATATCATGACTATATCTACTTGTAACAAAGACCGTTTTACAAAGATTGAAAGCAATACTAAATTTACAACTGTCACAATTTGAAGTGTTTTAATCTCAGTTGGTCTTGATAAAAATCAATTTTCTGAGCTTAATAAAAATATATGATCAAGGTTAACACAATTAAGCCAGAAAGGTGGGTTTTTTTTTAATCAAAGCACTGAATTTTATGGCATTTTGTGTCATTCATAGCTTACATCCAATAAAAACATGAACTATTCTAAGTGTACAAATGGAAATACAGAAATGCAAGATGGATAGTACATTTCTTACAACATAAACCAATAAATTGTGAACTACGGAATTTCAAGTCATATTTGCTGCATAAAGGTGAAAACTGGAATGATGAAATTGCAAAAATTAAAAGATCCAAGCATTTAAGTTTCACAGGTTAGTCCATTAAATGGATTTTTCAGTTAGAGAAGCATTCTTCTGTCAAGCCAGCAAAAAAATAGTAGCTTTAATAAGTAATTAGAACAAATACTGAAAATAATCTCTTGAAGTTTGCTAATGATTTGTTTTTTACTGTCAACCTAGATAGATAAATATGTAGTCTCTACATAATGTAAAATATTCAAGTTTATGATGTTTGATGTTAACTGAAATTGTGCAAGTAGAACAGATGTCAAATCAGTACATAACATTTTTCATTGTATGACAGACAGTAAGTGCTAATGTTTAAAAGTTGTTCACGGCCAGAATATGTAAAAAATTTAGTGTAAGGATCTTTTTTTTGGCGCCATTTTCTTTATTTCATTTTGTACAAAATAATAGGTGAAGACAAGGATTGATTTGTGACAAATGGACATCCTTGAAAAGTAAAGAATTATACGTAACAATGTAAAGTTCTTTGAAGGATCTGTAATACTTTAAGGCAATAGATAAAGGGCTCTTAAAAAACACAATTGTCCTACATGAAAGCCAGACAGTTAACAGAAATCATCTGACTAACCATATGCAAGTGTCACCATATTTTCCAGTAACTGGCTTAAATGTAAAAACAGGCCATGACCGTTAAACATGAACTAATCAATTTACCCTACTCACTTTAAAGGGGAGAAAATTAAAAAAATGTACAATCTAATGTTCGTTAATCTGTAGTTGTTTCTATGGATTAATTAATACATACAATATAGTAGGGCAGATAGACAATACAGTTTAGAACAATGAAAATTTCTAATTTTCCATAGAATATTCAATAGGAAAAAATAAACTAATAGATTTTTCAGCAAGTCACAGCAATAACAGTAATTTCAAGGCCCAATTGTGCATTAAATAACCATATCACTAATACAAAAATAAAAATAATAGTAAAACACAAAAAGCTATAAAAATCAACAATGTAAACAATGGCTACCCTTTACCATTTTTTTAAACTGTTGTCAGCAGTTCAAAGTATAAGATGTTATACTCTACAAATTAAGCCCAAGTGAATTAAAATAAAATAAATCTGAAAAACATTGCAACAACATGTGAGATTACAAATCAAAAACATCAACTCTCTTACATCAAAAATATATATTCTTGGGTAAAGATAAATTCAAATACAAAATTGCACACTGCTGATAATTGTATATAAAATCTATTTCAGATTTCATAACGGTATTTCTCCACAATATCGAACCCATAATAAATTATGTAAAAGAACATTGGGAGTATTTTTCCCTACACAAAAGCTACAAGATCATGATATCTTCTTTATCACACACTTAAATAAAACAAGCATGATACTTTTGTATGGATAAACAGGCAACCAGACTTTATCCCATGTTTTCGGTGGATATTTTTGAAACTGTACTTATTCAAGATAGCTTATTATTTTTGAAATTCTGACCACTTGCAGGGTTTCCGCTGCCATTCACCAGTTTCGCAAATGGTGAAAAAAAATCTGCAAGTCGCGAAATAAAAAATCAAATTAAGCATACTTTTTTGTATCCCGGACCCTACCCTCTGTACATGTGGCGAAAGAAATATAATGTCCAGTGGAAACTCTGCACTTGTATTGTAGAAATAATTTTTCCTAAAGATTCATGCAAGTAGAATATCAGTAAAGTCAGTCTCCTAGATTGAGAGATGAAACCATCAACCCAACAATTTAATTTAACAGCAGGGCAATAATGGGGAAAAAACTGACCACAAAGTTTCACCAGTCTTTGGCAGAGGTGAACAAATTACAGAAATTCTTTTTGCTTCTTCAAGAATGGTATGGTAACAATCATACCACTTTTGAATATGTCACTCAACATTAGGAAAGACAGGAACAATAAATTCTAAATTAAACGAACATTATTTATGTACACATGTATACCACATTTGAAACTTTGGATACAAATAATCAAATAAACTGCATACACAAGTCAATATTGATAAGTCGAGTTTACAAAGATAGAACTTCTGGGCAGCAAAACTCACTGCAAAGAAGTAAAGTCCATTTACTAAATGAAACATTTAAAACAATTTAACAAAAATAACAATCCAAATATCTGCTAGCAAGTTAGTGGCCAATCACAGCAAATAGACATCAATTACAAACATAAACATACAAACCCTAACTCTCTGCGTATGGTCCTTACAAAGTCAAGTAAACAGTCCAAAGCTATCATCTCTGTACACAATCCATCCAATATTTAACTGATATAAAGTGTATTAAGTACTAAGACGTGATGATTGTTTTTAGCTAAGGTAACAACATAGCCCTCCCCAGTGATTTTAAGACCACAGCAGCGGCTTACTTTCACATACGGACATTCAAATTCTCCGATAAGAGATCCATCGCGCTGAAAAACTGCCACATGAAAACGATTACCGTGACTATCACCAACCAGAACATCCCCAGCATCACTGATGTCAATGCCATTCGGGTAGTTGGTAATATTCTCACATCCAATACGGCGCATGAAATGACCTTCTTCATTAAACACAACAACACAGTGCCCCTTAAATAAAACAAATAGTTGCCTTTCAAAACAATTCGAGATCACTCATTATGTACTACAATGCATTTGATATGCCATTGAATGTATTTAGATTAAGCTGGATTATTCAATATTAGCATATACTCAAGTTTCAACAGATTGAAGCCAATTTGATTCAACTGAAAACTTCCATACAAAATGTATAAATTGGAGGCAGGTGAATAGCTCACCCTGACTTTGAGTTTCAAGTGTTCTACTAATCCAGCTTTTATAAGCTTAAACTTCTTACCTTGAAGTCACATACAAAATACTCTTTTCCACTAATTGCTATGTCAGATGGCTCTCGCATGTAATCACTGCAATCAAACCATTTGATGAGATCTCCACCTTCAGAAATAACAAACACTGTAGGCGACACACTATCCACAGCAACAATGTTACCTACAAATATAATGTAAGTTAAAGCAACCACATCATACCAGAAAATCTGGATTTATGGACAAAATTCACTCGCTGCACATGCTTCATTGAAAAAATACAGACATAATAGCTAAAAATACAGTTTCACAATAGTAGATCAATAAGAGACATGTGATACATTTATCTAAAATTAGGGGTAAAACAATGCTGTTACAGCCCAAAGAAAAAAAAGAAATATTAAAGCTGCTTCAGAAAAAACTGCCAATATTCAACTTATTAGACAGGAAACAGAAGAACAATAACCTGAAAATCTTACTAGTCATCACCAACTAAACATATGAATTCATAAATCAAACTTTCAAAATAAAATCACAATTTCACTAACCTTGGCTAGTAATGGCAAGACCGGCAACAATATCTATATAGCGTATAGCAATCTTCTTCACAAAGTGGCCACTCTTAGTAAATATCTGCATTCTGGACCTTTCATTCCCACGATCACAAACAATAAACTTTCCACTATTTCTCATAACAGCAACTTTTCGAGGGTACCATAACTGTCCCTCCTCACGGCCTGAAAATATAACATATAAATATTTAATCAAAATAAATACCCACTAACATTTCAAAACACAAAGGACAGCCTTTAATCAAAGTAACAAGCAAAGGTAAAGGACAATCATTACTGAACAAACTAAATTTTAATGGTAGAATCCCAAGTACATAAATATCTGGGGACAAATCATACTTCTAAAATAACAAATGCATGTTCAGAAAAAAAATTATGCTATCTACATACCCTGTTTATTGGTCAAGTATCCATAAACATGCACTTTTTTACCCTTAAGTTTCCTGTCTAAAAATCTTTTACTTGTAGATCTTGAGCTCAGGATAAAATACTGTCTTTATAAATATTAGATTGATCTAACAAGTTTATATAAATTATAAATGTAGTAAATTAACTCACATGGACTCATTATAATGACCACTTATTTCTGCACAGGACATCAATATTTTCAATATAATTCAACTTGATAATGAAACAATCGTAATACTAGGACCATCCTTTTACTAGTTATAAATGTGGTGTTAATACCAAGGTTTCTCTATACTTACCAGGAATACCAAATTGGTATTTAAATTCCCCAGATTTTTCAAATACTTGAACTCTATGATTGTTTGTATCAGCAACAGTTATGTCTTCTTCATGACCCAAACAAAAACCATGTGGAGAATTGAATTGTCCTTTACCAGGTCCCAACTGCCCAAATTTGCACCTGTCATAGTTTAATTTACACAGTCATTATGAAAGCATTCTTCTAGAGACATCATTTAATTCACTAATATATAACTCTACTCCTTCAATTATTAAAAATATTCTTTTAGTAGAAAAACATATGAACATGGACAAGTCATGTTTTTGGTGAGCTCATGAATGTATTCAGTATGTAACACATTATTCCATTCATATAATTTCCAAAGGAATAGTGTCCACACATCATGATCTTACGTAGCTTGGTGAACATACCCAATCTTAATACTGATTGGTGAAAAACAAGACCATCTTAAAATTCAGCAAAATCCATCGTATATAAGGCTAGCTACTTTTATGACAAAATATCTTGTCCAACAGAAGAACATAAGATAATGACACTTTCTAAAACTTCCCTATGTTTAGTATTTACCTAATTTGCATGGCACTCATTTTCTGAGATCGTCTGACTGGAGGACCAGTACTACCCATGCCACTCTGGCTAGAACAAACTGTGTTCATTGAGCTTGTACTATCACTAAGAGTACCTACAATAAAGTTTGTTATTAAAATATTTTCGAGTCAGCGAGACTAAAGAAAATCTGTACACCATCTTTAAGCTTACCATCCATCACAAATATGGCATCTCCGTACAGTTCCATTAACAGGGTTTAACTGACAAGAGACTGACAGTAACACTTGAATGTGTATATCTGGGTTATTTACACTGTCCAGTCCCTACCATACTTCATCAATAACCGCCAGCTTATCAAGAGAGAAATATAGATGTGAAAAACAAGGACTTGAGTATCTTCAGACAAATTGTCACTGGTAAACAGAAGTCTCTAATACTACAGGCACACTTTCTATCAACAGAGAAAACCTGAGCAGGTTCTAATCAAACATGAAGAACCTGAATTAAGTTTCTAAGATTTAAACCACACACAACAGGAATATATAAGGGACAGCAAAACAGAATAACTTAGCATGGACTCAATAATTCAAACAGGAAGTTTTACTTACTACTAGCTGAGAATGTTGGGGTGGCAGTCCCAGGTGTTGGAGAAAAAGTACCTCCAACAGCTGGATTAAGGTATTCCAAAGAGGTGGAATTTCTGTCAAGCAGCCCCGCCAATGTTTCTAAACTAGGTGTAGTAGGTCTTTGGATTGGAGCTATGCCTCCTACTTCAGACATAGGAGTGGCTCCTCGGCTAGGTGGCTGACCTATCATAGGAAAGTTCATCAAACCAGGCATACCTTGATTGGATGGGTACGAAACAGGACCTGTAATATATATATGCATTCATATAACATAAGTTAACTAGCACAGACGTTTTGAAACTTACAAACGACCAAGTCATAACTAACAAGAGAAAAAGTAATGAAAAAACTGTTCAACAATATTTAGCACACAGTCTACATTAGATGGCAATACATCAAGTTCACAGAAAGTAGCAATAATGTAACAATCAATTGACATTAAAATAAGCCAATATGAAGATTAACTGAATAAATAAGAAAAATTACACAAAGAGAGATAGTACAAAATCTATTTACCATCTGCAGCTGCAGGCAACAAATCAGTAAAGCCACTGGAACACCTGCCCACATTTTGAGAACTGTAACCACTTACTCCCAGTTTTGCCAACATGGCAATGTTAGACAGTGGAGCACTTGAGTTACTGTTGGTACTGCCTGCATCTACTGATATCCCACTATCAGACATAGCAGGACTATGTGAATTCCTTGATAAGCTACGACTCTCTATTGTGGATTTGCTGCGACCAATAGGCAAAGGATTATGTGGTATGTTCGTCATACTTGGAAAGTTGAATGAACCAATAGGTCCTGGGGTAGACACTGGAGGAAGTCCCATAAAGTCTCCTTGTATTGGTGGCATAGTATCAGGATTAACAATACCTTGATGGATGTTAAAGCCTTCATTTTCAAATGAAGAGTGCAAAGACGACAGAGGCCTTTCAGGAGGCTGAAAAGAGAATTTTATAATATTACCAACCATTACTAAATTTCATACAGCTGAGCGAAAATGCAAACTATAATATTTGAGTTCATTAAATACAGCAAGTATATATATTACCAGCCAATTTGTAAATAGAAAGAATTTCAAATTCTTATTGGATTTTTTTACCCACCAATACACATTTTGTTAATTCACTGGTAAGTGTAACTAAAAAATAATTAATGTTAATAAATAACCTTGTTATCATCATCATCATCTTCCTTTTTAAATGATCCAAATGTTTTCTTTAAAGACTTTTCAAATTCCTCATTGTCAGTTTGAAATTCTATGTGCACATCTACTTCTGGGTCAGGTGTCAAACTCATCAGAGACAACAAACGATTACTGATTACTTTCTTCATCAACAACAAATGCAGAACTGTGCCATTATTCAAAACATGTTCTGTGAATTGACATCCAGTCTCTAGATTTTCTGAAGCCTTCTCAAAGTTATGGCAAAGATCCATCAATGCAAGCTCTTTACTGGACTGTAAAGATTCCAGTTCTGCTAACATGTCATCCTGAATAATATATAAATACAAGTTTGGTTAAAATTTCTGGGGTGAAATAGAAAAATATATTGCTAATTTCACTGCATGAAATCATGACTTTAAACAGTAGAGAGAATTCAAGCAATTTGATACATCTCTGAATAAAATTTTGCAGGTCCTGGCTTAAATCAGAAATTTGCACTGATAAACATTAGCTTACATACAAGACAACATAAAGCATTACTGCCAAACTAACCCATAACTGACGTCTTTTATTATATTTGATTAGACTCATGTGACATAAAGATAGTGTTTTTTTCCCAAACTAAAAAATTTCATTGCCTTTCTTTTTTCCAACATAGCCTTATAACTCTGGAATGTCTCATTGATTAGATCCTTGGCATTATCTGTCTGGCTCTGTAGCTCTCCAAGACTGCTCATCAATGTATTGGTGGATTCTTCACAGAATTCTATCTTGCTCTTACTGTCAGCTATCAACTTCTGAAGATATTCTTGTTCCTTATCTTCCAGATCTTGAATTCTCTCAGGTTGGTGTTCTGGTGGCTTATGATCTCCAACAAAACAATCATTACAAATAGGTATCTGTAACAATTATAAAGTAACACATAAAAGTATGTTGAGAACATCTTAAGGTAGCGTAAGTGGCTACAAACGTAAAAATAAGCGAAAATGACATTTTAAGTTATTTACAATAATTAAATATCATACTATCATACCATGCAACAAAAAAATCGATCCAAATATGCAAAAATAGTGTTTTATCGCGATAAAAACTGCACCCCCATATCGACTCCACTTTATCAGCGAGAACGATCTAGGAGGCGGCATTGTAAGGGGCTCCTTAAGGGCAAATTTGTATTAATCGATATTAAATTTGGTATCGCTTGCCGTATGTTAACAAAAGTATTTGAAATTCGACAGATTATCAACATCAAGCGGATTAAAATGGGAAATAAGAAAAAAAGGCTAAGCAAGGTGTTAGAGTGTTCTCAAAATGCGAAAAATGTAGTTAGAAATCTCTTTCTCGCGGAAGTTGGTTTACGAATGCTAAAGATACCGAACTGCATAAATCTATATCCCGTAAAAAACTTGACCATAGTGACGTGACATATTGTGAAAATGGAAACTTTATGGTGGAATTAGGTAATAAATATATAACTGCAACAATCATTTGATGTGCAAGATAGGTGTGAATTCATTAACACCTTGGTCGATTGGGCTACTAGCATCTAATGTACTTTTAATATAAAATATATGATGAAATAACTGATCCGGAACGGTGGTCTTATTGAAGTGTGATATCGATATCATACTCTAACGCCTTGCTAATTATACTATCAATATGGGTCAATTTAGACCTTATATATGTCGCATCACACATTTCTTTATGTTTTGGCGGGAGATATAATAAACAGCAATATGGTATGCAGACACTTCATGCACCTTGCAATAAAACGCACACGATAAGAAAACGAGCTGTCAAAGATTGTTACCCCGTTAATGTTATGACGTACCATTCTTACAAGTTCAATTAAATTTATATATTCCAGAGTTAGGTTTCAAACACAATTAAAGTTATAAAACTACAATATATTTAAATTGCCTGTAAATTAATACAGGGAGACTGGGTCAACGAAAATTATTATTTTCGCTATTTCATCGATGTAATCAATAAAATAAAATTATTTCAACGTGCACTTTTATTAAGCAACTCTGTACATTTTGGTAAAATATCGAAAGCTATCAAACAAACTGTAGGATGAAAAACAGTAACGTCTTATGGACATCGGACATGCATGTTTTCGAGAATCTTATATTATTCTGTTATATATCCAATTACCTTTATATATTAGTATGTTTTAAATGATTACATAAACAGACATAAAACATAGACACTTTTATACAAATCAATCACATCTTAAGTTCTTATTTTTACACTAAATGCATGGCTACCTTTCATTTAACTTATATAGCGGTTTCCCCAGCCATCTTTAACTCGATTTCCCTATCAGCCGTTTTCCCCGTTGAGAGCCTCTTGGTTGACGAGAAATCTGATGTACTGTGTATTGCATCGGTACGATATGATACTATTTTGACAAATAATTCGTAATTAAGCTCTTTAGAGTCATCTAAAATGGTGGGCGGTTCCACTAACTGATCCGCTAACGATGAACGAATTTGATTGGTTATCAAATTTTAATAGGCTGTATTAATTTATCGAATAATTGTTGATTACACGAGGTGATAATGATCTGACACTTTTATTGCTAATTTCTCGCTTAGAAAAAAACGCAGAGGGTGCTATTTTTGAACAAAGATTGCCGCCTTATTTGAAGATGGATTTCAAAGCGGTTTTCGGTATTTTGTAGCGGAAATGCTTATCTAGGGAACCGTGTCACAGAATTTTGATATTTATTTTCGTTTTTTATCTATGACGTATTACGTAATTTTCAGCGGGGTTCAGGCGACGGAATTTCTTTAAAGTCAAATATCTATTGAATGGAGGACGTTATCAAAAATCTGAGACACGGTTCCCTGCATGATACCATGATTGTTGTTTTAAGGCTAATTGTTGCAATATATCCTTATATACAGAGTAGTGATCGTTATTCAAAAATATGAAAATTACGTGCGATATTGGTTTATAGAAGACAGACCAAGTACAATATTTGTTTCAAATCACTTGCAATAGACTCTGTATAGTAGGTTTATTAATGTTTACAATTATGGTTGACTTTTGAAAACTATAAATTAGTCAAACTTGATATCACCATATAGCCACTCACGCTACCTTAAGCAAATAATTCACAAAATTACTGCATTAAAAAGGGGTAAAATACAATATCAGAGCCATGGAATTTGCCTAATAATGTCAAAAGCTTCATGTTCAAAATAACATAAGCCTACATGCTAAAAGTAAGTGATATGGCACCAACAAAGACATTAATCTCATACTTCAATTTCAAATCAAGCCATTATCCTCAACTTCAATCAACATGTAAAAATTACAATCATGTTTGTTTTTCAAACATCCCTACAGTGTTTCATTGTTTATTTACAAGTATTAAGTACATACAATCCACAAGCAGAATATTTACAGACAAGAGACAATAGACACAATGCAGTCATATATGGTGAAATTCATACATACCTCACAGGTTTTACAATAATTCTTCAAGCTTTCACCTGGATGTGTTGGACACAGTATAGGTCTATGAACAGCTGAAGAGTCCCCTTTCATCATGTCTTCAATAGTTACCACCTGTAAGAGGCACAATATAAATAACTGGGAATAAAAGCAACCAAGGAATTATACATGACCCTTCAAGTTAAGAGTAGAGCAACTCAGAATGAACTGAGCAATAGGAGTTTTAAAATGAATTGGAATAAATAAGACAGGACAAGTCAAACCTACAACTGGTTATCATAATGTATGTACAGCCCTTTTCATGGTATCGGGTCCCTTTGATAGCGGGAAATTTGTGTTGCGATCATCAAACTGGGGAATTAATAAAGACTTACATTCATCTTACAAACAGAACTAAATACAAAGTTATGTCTAAACCATTATTTATTCAACAGAGCACTTAACACAACATTTTACATGATTAATTCAATGTAAAAAATAGTTATATACATATATATGATGATAGAATAATTTAGATTTTTTTTCATTATGGGGATTTTTTCTGTTTCAATGGGGGGGGGAAATATACACTTTTACAGGGCTGAAAACCGGACCCCAAAATGGCACAAAAAAGCCAGATGCAACACATAAACTTTACAATGACAATTCATTTACACAAATCAGTCAATGACATAAACATTTGTTAAAGAAATTATAGTGCTACAAACCTTGTGATTTTCAAAGCACCTCATAAATTTATGAGCAGTCACACAGTTAGAACAGAGAAAACTGGCACAGTCTTGACATCTAGCATCTGCCTTCTCTTTAGCTTTACAACTTGTACATATCAGCATCTTGCTCTCTATGTCAGCAATCTCAATCAAATCCATCAAAACATACTCCGGTAAAAGTTCAGATAGACCTTTGTCTGGAATTGCTGTCTCATGATGGCAAGTGTCACACTCTACAGTTTGACAAGGTACATCTTCCTGAGTCTTCTCTTCAACCTATAAAAATTTGTAGTAAATAAAGTGTTATAAATAATAATGAGCTTATTAAAAAAACACTAGCTCACATTATCAGTTAGAGCATGGATTCACAAAACTACACTTCTGAGAACAAGTTTATACCAAACCAACACATGAATCCTTATCAATTGCCATATTCTCTATTTCTCCACCAGGCCACAAGTCTTTTGCAGATAGTCAAACACATAGCAAACTTGGTTCACACAGGGTTATCTACAATCAGCTGACTAGCTGGGCTTCTGCTTTTCTGATAAGTCCAAATGTTTTGTGAAGAAAATCTCCTTATACACAAAATATTATTAAGGCTAGAAACAAAAGTTTTGTTTACAGTTAATCGACCAACAAACATAGGGTTGGAAGATCATGAATCTTCCTTTCAAATTCTCTTTATAGCTTGTTTCATAACCATAAACATTACTATTTTTCCTGGCCTTAACTTGACAAAGATAATTACTAGCAGAAGACATACCTGTTTTTCAAGACAAGTGAGACAGAAGACATGCAGGCAGGATAATACTACTGGCTGTTTCATCTTATCGTGACAACTTTGACATTTGTGTCGATCTTCAGGAGATGGTGAACCAATGGGTGATTCTAAAGGTGAATCAAGCATTCCGTCTTCTAAAGACATTTTGCTGATAAAAGTTTACCTGCATAAATACAAAATGAATCACAAGAGCACTAAAATAATGTTGAAATGATCCAAAAAGACCATCCATTTGTTGGACTTTCCACAATAGCAGCTGTGTATTTTATGTCTAAACTGTTAATTGCAATAAACACGCATGAGTAAAATTGGACTGATCTTTGTAATAAGTACAAATCCAGAAATGTGCTGACATCTTTAAAACACATATTAGCCAACAGGGGAACACAAGTTTTAATTTATGTGAGTTTAACATCAAACAAACATCCAGAGTCATTTGGCGACTTTCCAGCTTTATCAGCGAAGGAAGACACAGGTTTACATCTGGGTAGGACCACCAACCTGTAAGTTAGCTCAACAACTTCTACACATGAGAAATTTGGTCCCAAGAGGGAGAGGCTAGAGATTACAAGTCAGAGACCACAACCACTCAACCATGGAGGCCACACACACACACGCACATGTATAAGATTTAAGAATTCAAAACAAACACCCTAATGTTTCGGGTTTGGGCTGGCCACCCATTTCAAATAAATGTCAATTAAGTTCTCGGCATTTCGAGGGTTTAATTTAGCACATTTCATGCTTCAAAGAATCATCTTACATACACTCTACATACCAATGCCCCTGAAACTGCTCTACACTAATCAGGAAGAAAAAGGACATTTTATCAATATAGTTTACTTTCTGTTTTAAATCCCTATGCACTTCCTAAAAGTGTTTATTGATTTCTATAATTGAACAACTACAAAATAATCAAGAACAAAACGAGTCATCAATGGTTAACTAATAAAGTAGGGCATATTGAGGCAATATATTTAATTCCCACGAATTATTACAATCAGTCAACCTATGCTAAAACATTTAGCAAAACAGACCACAATGAGTTGCCTCCCTTGTGAAAATTAGTGACCTACATAATCAAGGCAAGTTTACCAAATCATTTCAACGTTAAATCACAGGAATCTCATAATCCTGAGCAAAATCACATAAAGAATGATTAGCTGAGTCTTAACACAATTAGTAATAAAAATATCAACGAGTTTAATGTCCAATACATCACGAAAAAACAAATTTTTACGTTACGACCATATGCAGTGGGTGGGGTACGGTTGAAAAGCACTACGACGTAAAAAATCCCCCCCGACAAAATGTTTGTACTGGTTGGTAAGTTCTAGAAGCTTTTCACCCTTGAAGTGAATAGCAGTCCGTAAAGCTGGCAGACAAAAGTGAAACGGCACGGGTCCAAGTCCAAGCCGATCAGAAACAGAAACCAGACGAATGACTGACAAAAAATTTCCAAAAATAACAAACAAAAATGCAATTATCACATGAACAAACATCAAAATTTCGATTCTATTGCACATTTAAGATGCATTATTACTGCAATGAAAATAAGTAATCGACTTTTCTTAAATTCATGAAATGCAAGTAGTCATGAACAGGGTGAATAAAATATACACCCATAAATTTCAAAATAAGCCATGAGTGCACACTTCTTCGACGAATAAGTCGAGTAAAATGAGTACCTGGAATGTATGTGAATATCTAAACAGCAAATGTAGCGCTAATCATTACGCAGTAGGAGGATAAAAGTCGAAAACGTTTTGTCAACTGATCTCCTTCCCTCCATTGATGTTAGGTCGGAATTAACTCACGAGGTCGCTGATGCGCATGCGCAGGCGTAGAACAGCGGGAAAATGAAAACATGAAATCCTGCAGCCAGGGTCGTGGACGCGTGTCTGGACCCGAGAAATAGCTCTTGGAGACCAGTGCTCGCGGAAAAGAGCAAATTTTCTATGATAAGGGAGTAAATTTGTAATAATCAAAACTTTTTTTATGGTTTAATGAAATAGTAATCCACATTTTTAGAATTCTGGAGAAAATCATTCAATAGACCTGTTCACTGAATGGGTCATTGATACACTAAAGATCTAGCTCTACTTCAAGCTGATCTACGTAGATCAACGACTCTCGAAATTCTACTTTGAACAAAAAGTCACATTAAACTTACAGTACAGCTTTTATTATGGCGACTGAACCGATTTCTTCGTCCCAATCTCGACAAAATGATATTAGTTCCAGATCAATTGAAAAAAATATTGACTAAAATATAGCTTAACACTGAAAATAGAAAAAAGAAACGTTAAGGAACGATATTTTTAAAACGTAATTCAGTGTATCAAAGATTTATACTAAACGTATGTCTGCAGTGGTAGCTTAAATAATAACTTCCGCCTTTGTATAACATTTTATCATCGGCTTATGTTGTTTTCTTTGTTCGTTCTTCGCTCATTGTTCAAGTGCAACCGGATCCAGGGACTACGTAAATCCCTACCGGAACTTAGACTGGTCTATCTCTGGTCAACCAGGATTGACTCTATACCACGAATAAGGTACTTGACTTTATTCTACCATTTGATCCATTTTATATTTGTTTAAAAGCCGACAACTTGGATCTGTTATCATCAAAAAAGAATATTTCCTATTCATTTGTTCTAAATTCGATTCCGTGTATATAAATAGCATCAATGCTAAGGCAAAAAGTACCCAAATTTTTAAAGAGATTTTGACAAAAAAAAGTTTGTATTTAATCCTAGCTTTAGTTTTCAATACAAGCATGTGATCTTAACAAAAATGCCTACTGACCTAGCTACTTTAAGAGTTTGGTCCACAAACGTAACCGCAAACCAACAGTTATTGTAAGAATGGCCGAAATGTTCTTACTTACTGTAGATTTACTTGCGACTAATTTCGTTATGTTTCGAATCCCTGAACAAATTCAAATCTAGTAAATTGATTACCATTTGGGACAGTAAAAAAGACCGAAAAGTAGATTGTAAAATGGGGACTGCCGCGACTCGGGTAGAGATGGACATGGCAGCATCAAAGATTTTTTGAATGCAAGTGTCGGTAATTGCATTTAGATGTGGTGTCCGTGTCTACGGTTTTCTATGCACATTCTCAAGTCATCACATATTTTGTTATTATTTTACCTTCCATTTAATATATGAAAATAAGTAATTTTCGTCAAATTCTTCTCAGTTGATTTCAGTTAGGTCATAAGCTTAACTTGAAACATTAATTACTTGGTACAGCTAGCTTATGCAAGGTGGGTGGTTCTACCTAGGTGAACGCCTGGGTCTTTCTCCACCGTTAAAAGTGGACTAGTCACCAAATGATCCTGGTTGTTGGCGCGACGTTAAACCCCAGAGGAAGACAACGTCATGACACCTGGCCATATTAGTAGGTCGTATCTTACAGGTAGTTAGGTAGTGATAATCATATTTTCAACCTGGGGTGTGACTTAGAAGAAAAACGAATCATTCTGCCAATCATGAAAAGTACTTAATATAAAATATTACTAAGAAGATTACAGAATGTTAAACTCAATACTGATGAAACAATAGAAGAGCATGGAATTTTATGCTTTAGCGTTCATGCAAACCTACTCCACAGAAAGAATTATTACTGATAACAACGCGCGATTTTTTATGTCTCGAGAGCAAGCCATATTTAGAATTATCTCATTTGTTAATGCAGAACACAAGTGATAGATTTAACAAAATGATATGCGAACGTCCTGTGCGAATATAGCACTCAAAAATTCGACGTTAGCTTTAGGCCTGTGGATTATGTCAAGTACCGCAAATAGCATAGATACGCTCGTAGTAGAAATCTGTTTCGACTTCAGTCTTATACATCTGCAGCGTCTACATATAGATGCAGTTGTATGGACACGCCTAACAAGAATATAACTGTACATAAGCAATCGTGCAATGGCATACCAGGAGCATGAGGATCAATGTAAACGTAGCTATATTTTGGTATGAGTCATACGTCATCTTAAATAAAACACAACTCACTTATATTCGAAGCATACTTCCACGATCAGACACCTCATGGATCTATGTATACAACTGCAGTATTACGTGCGGATATAGTGATAGAAGTTGTGGTTTGCCAAATTTATACAGTAAGTCGTTAATTTCAACTAAATCGGGAAAATCGCTTCAAGGATTTGACGATTTGAATTAGAACTGGTCATATCATGTCCGGATGTCAATATGCTGCCCGATACAGTTATCCTATGTGTTTGTTTTTCTAATGGTGCCATGACTCACTTACGGAAACACAAATGAAAAGATCCAAGTGGTTCCTAATTATAACTAAATCACTCGCCTCAAAATATACTTATCTACACTATTTTTTCATTGGGTTTAACGCCGTTTATCAACAATTTTTCAATTATATATACAGCGGCCGGCTCCCTAACCAGTTTTCGTGGGCTGTATACTAACCAGTACTAACTTACCCATCCACAAAGAGCCGGCAACTTCTCCACATATGGAGAAAAATCGACATTTTTGTCAAATTTTCATGGAAGGGTATGGCCTGCTACAACCGGGATTTGACCCTGGATCGCCGCGTTACAAGTACAAACCACTGGACGACGGAAAATTATCATTGGATTTGACATCATTATTTATTATCATGATTCGTGAGTTCGTATTTTAGAAATAACGCATTAGTAACGTTCTCAAGCCTTTCAAATACTTATTAAACGTTTTACTAGCGCTTGTGCTCATGAAATTATTCACTCGTTTTGATGGAAATGGCATAGATTTGAAATGGTGAAACGTTGGTAACAATTTTCCACAGTTGGTGATAATTAGAAGAAACATTGACTGTGCTATGTTATCGCGATAAAATGTGACAAACATCTTTGTATAACATTTTTTAATGCTTATGCTCTCATCGCAATATTTCACGACGCTATCTGTCATACTGGAGGTGTTTGTACATAATTTGCTTTACTGTCCCCCATCTACAGCATCTCCCTGAATCATATGTCGACAATTTGTCTGGATCCACTCCCAGCATATGGTATGGTTAACGTCTGATCGTCCGGTGTCAGAGATCTGATGTGATAATTACAGGCTCCCAACAATACTTGCTATCAATAGTGTTGCACCAGTGCTAAAAGCCAAATTGGGTATTATTCACACATATTTGTTCAAGTTTACCAAAATTGATACCACATAATACACTATTATAACAAGTTAATGCGGTCGTAAAGAATAGACACTTAATCTAATCGCAATTGGTTACCCGACGTTTTAAATTCATTCGCACGTTAGAAAATGCTTTGTAGACATCATATGTAAAGTTGAGAGTAAAAAGAATAAATAGAACCGTTTGGAGTTACTTGAATGCTTGATTATAAACTAAAAGGAATATACAAAATTGGGTAAGTTTTGGACAAGTGGTAGCGCTAAATATTGAAGTACCGTACCAGTATAGTGATTATAAATCTGTAAAACTTCATCAATATTTTAAATGACTGGAAGTGTTACTCTTTATTGTTTAACTTAAAGTTTGTTAGTAGTGTCACGTCTTTATGCTCAATAGAATTTCATATTTGCGTTGTCTCATTTGCAGAAATAAATCTTCAAGCCGCGACCGTGGTCAAGTAGTTAGTGCGCTGAACTCGTAACTCGCGACCCGGGTTCAAGTCCCGTTCGCGGCAGGTCATACCCTTCTACGAAAATTTGTCAAAAATGTCGATTTTCCGCCATATGTGGAGAAGTTGCCGGTTCCTTGTGGAAGAGTAAGTTAGTACTGGTTAGTATGCAGTCCAGGAAAACTGGTTATGTCAATCCGGCCGCCCTATATAACCGAAAAATTGTTGACAAAAAAACGACATTAAATACAGTGTATAAAGAAATCTTCGCGAATCATTTCTCAAATCATCATCATTTTCGTAAATACAATTTTAAAGTTATTGTTAACTGTGATGTTAGACGATTTCATTGTATTTTGTTGAAAGTTAATACATATGGAACTGTTACTTCATCATTTAATAACATAATGTTCTACGGACGAACTTGGACATGAATTTTCCACAATAATTACTCTTTGTGTTTTGTTTTCCAAGTTTCAACTTTTCAAGCATTCCATGATCAATAATTATGAACATTTGTTGACTGGCTTCGATGTCGCTAACGAGTTTGTTTTGAAGGCTTTTTCTAATGTTCTTTTTTATACAAGCACCTCGTTCTCCGTCACTTGAAATTCTTAACAATTGGTTTATGTGTTGTTATTCTATAATTAGATAATGACTATGGCATATCTGTTCATACTGCAAAAATAATTTGAGACAAAGACGTTGCACAATAGAGTAAAAAATAATTTGAGACAAAGACGTTGCACAATAGAGTAAAAAACAATTGCTATTTTCTTCTTTTATTATGACGTGCTCGTAGAAGATTATTGTTCCTCGCGGACTGGATGAAGTTGAAACAATGTTCATAGGGTAAAGTCGGGAACACGGCATCTTCACGTCAAAAAATTCATTAATGACGTGTCAATTATACACAAACATGTACGTGGTGTATATATTCGTCAATGTGTGTTTAATTGATGGAAACACAGGTACACTGCTGATGAGACAGACGTGTAGCAGTGTATGCAACCCCTAAAACTTTATTTTTAAGGAAGATACAACTTTCTGAATTATCACTGAAACGATCAAATCTTGCGATATATTGGTGAAACAAATTGTCACTTCAATGAATGTGTGAAAAGAATAATTGTCCACTTAACGGATCGTCATTCTGTCTGTCTGTAAAGCTTTGATGGTAAACGAGATAACAAAAATTCATGTATCAATCCACGTCCTAGATATGATTCTAATAAGCGAGTTAAAGCTAATTACACGAACGTTAATTTACGCAAGCAATTCTTTCTGTCGTTAGATTACACTTTTTTAAAATTTCGTTCTCAAAAGAAAAGAAAAAGCGGTTGAAGAGTTGAAGTTTCATTGTTAGAATAAGGAGTCCATATTTGCTAAGTTTGTTTAAAGATTTTCAAGCTGGCATTTCTATGGGCTGGGTAGCGACAATGCTCAGTTTGTTAAATTGTAGCTTAAATTAAACACATTTCAATTATTGTATACAAATATATTGAGCTATTGCCCAATTTGTTTGTGACTTTAAGGTTATAATTCATATATTTTTGTATAAAAAAACATTTATCATTCACCCATCTTTCAACTGGACTCACGTGGAGTGTTTGAAATAGTGACATTTTATTTCAGACGTGATTCTTGTGGAAAATGTGAAAAGCGTAAATATCTGTTGAGTGGTGACACATCTGTACAATCAGATTAAAGTAGAACACCTTTTGTTGGTTTGTTTGTATGACCATGAAAAAGCGTCTTACGTAAATACACGTAATTACAAGGAGCACAAACATTCAAATCAATTATGAAGGACATTTTGTTAAAAAAAATGTATGAAAATAATAACATTGTGAAGGCAAATAAGTCTTTTGACGCTTAACTTGATGGGAAAACACATATGGGATTATATTATTGTAAATATGAGATGTAAGTTGTAGTTTTGATTGTTCGTTTATTTTTTTATGTTTGCAAATCTTGTTATTTTCAAAATTTCAAGTCTACTTTAAGTAAAGATCTTTTTGCATATGACTGGCATCGCAATATATTACATAGGTGTATATGAAGGAAAGACTCATTATATATGATACCTGTGAAAATATGGGCTATTAACAACACAGTTAGGAATTCACGAATAAATTGAAAAAAAGGTAATAATGTTAAATAATATCATTAGTTGTTATGAGTATTTTTTGCAATATTTTTAAGTAATTATTGTTATTTTGCGTGACTAAAATTGCTTAATTGCAAGTCAATCTCTTACAAATAATATCATTGTTTATCATTATAAATAAAAACCATATCTTTACTTATATAAAGAATTGTGTATTTAGGATCTTTTTGCAAGTAAGTGGTCATTATTACAGTACTCAAGATATTGGAAATAATCTGATCTGATTTTCTTCCAATTAAAATGCGATGATGTCAGTGTTTATCTTTTTTTAGAGGATAATTCTCATGTCCCTTAATTAACAATCAAATGCTGAATGAAAAAAGTATTATTACGGGACAACGGTTTTATCATAGAAAACCCATTTTACTTTTATGTCTTCTCTGAATAAATAGGTCATCACAGGAATCTGATGAGGTCATCAATTTTGCGTAGAACCAAATTAATATAAAGGATGATTAAAATTAAATAATTGTTTATAGGTGCCCAATAATGTTGATAATTGATCATAACATATGTTGTGTTGTGTTGTGTTGTTTTGCGTTGTGTTGTGTTAATTGATCACCACTTTCGTTCCTTTTTCATTTGATAACTAGAAAAAATACTTTTAATACCTCTTCATACTGCTACAAAACTGAAACAACAAAAACAAAAGATAAAATGTTGCTTCGTAATTGTTTTTAACATATCATTTCCTCCTTATGACAGTACATATATGTTCACTGCGCTTATAGCATATGACTAACGTACAATTTCGTATTCTGTTTGTACGGACCGTTGTAAATTGCCAGGGCATGTTTAAATGCCGATTTGCTTACAAATAAATGATGAATGGAGTAAATATTAAACTACCGGCATTTTGCGAGTAAAAATAAATTTCTCTAGGGTGAGCAGCTTTAAATTTCCATGGATTTTTTCTTGGCTAAAGTTAATCCAGACATAGCTCGCATTGCTGTTATTTGTGTCAAATGCTGCAGCTTTAAACTTCTAACGGGTCACTTGTAACTTTTTTTTAAAACACTAAAGTCTTAGTTTAAACATTAAGTTTCTATTTAAAAATGCCATAATGAAAATTCCGTTCCGAGGGACGGTGTCATTAGTTTGTATTCGGCGAGGAAGCG
Source organism: Lutraria rhynchaena (assembly GCA_008271625.1). NCBI lineage: Eukaryota > Metazoa > Mollusca > Bivalvia > Venerida > Mactridae > Lutraria > Lutraria rhynchaena. The sequence goes on from VIBL01000039.1 coordinate 2,295,555, forward strand.
CGCATCTTGCCATTTTATCATACACCCAACACCCTATACATGTAGTTTTATACCCCTTCTCGGGTATCATTAATACTAATATACTTTTTTACGAATGTAGAGAGCGAAAATTTGTCGAATTACAGCGTTCAATGCCACCCAAAAATATAATTGAATCCTGGCTCCACCCACTTCCGTAAATGTACCTTTGACCCAAAAACAAAATATTAAGATCAAAGAATTTCCTTTCATCTTAACGTTTTCTCATATTATTAATTAATATCCGTCTTGACAAAAGATCCTGTCGTTCTAGTAATTAGTTATTTATAATTAGTAAGTAACATAAGTGACAAAGAATGCGATGATATTTTGGAGCGTTTTATCCCACCTATATTTGTATGCACATTCTTCAATGTTATCATATTCTGTGCTGTAAAATTAAATTAATCATGCGCATTCGAGTGTACATTAATCATTATTATCACCTAAAGGAGATTATTAATCATTATTACTGACTTCCATGCATATGTTTTCATTCGAAATCGCTGCTAAATGGCTTTAATGATAATGCGAAAAATACATATTGGGCAATTTCTGTGTATCACAGGATTATGCCAGAATAGTGTGTTGTTGTATTAATTCAGTACTGACTTAGCCATCTGGTACTCAAACGAATAATATACAGTAATGTTGACTTTTCTTCTTTCCGACAGCATAATATACCCCGGAAAATCAGGTGTCAAAAAGCCTTGTTTTGTAAAAGTTTAACAATAGATGAAAAACCTGTATCAATTCAAACGAGCCCAAATACTGTACTTGATTTGTTTGAGCTGGAAATTAGACATTTGTGAATTGGTTTCGAGTACCTTAGTTAACCCGTGTTGTTACATAGGACAAATGTACTCAAACGCTTAACCTCAACGTGTGCAAATAAAGATTTTTCTTTGTATACGTTGAAGTACAGGATTTAGTGACAGGTTTTATATATTATACTTACGTTACTTTACTCATGTATCAGGCTGTATAACTTGTTAGAAGTGTGTTTTAGGAGACATGTGCACATTCTAGTACATGCATATTAATATATGCATTGCGCGGTTTCAAGGAATCTGGTTGTACGTAAGCTGGTATGTGCATTTTTCTTTTCTGGTTCATTAGAATTTAATGCATGATTAATAATTGATGCATCCATATTGTTAGGAAATAGTTTCGCAATATGCACCAGATGTTCCTTGTCCACGCACGAAGCTATGGACTGTACACACGTGTGAGAATATCCGGTTTCCAATTATGGAAGTAAATGCTTTTTTAGTAAGCAAATTATACATCTTGTTTTTTATTAAAGTGATAGATATTTATTGTGATTTCAGATCGGTCTGTGTCTTGGCAATAAAACGATTTTGATGGGAGAACTGCTACTTTTGTAAAAACATTCTAAATAACGATTAAAATGGCTGCGCGCATTTTCGGCAAATGCTTGGTTTCATGTCTCTTAATTAGTTCTGTAATTACCCAGGACGCAACTGTTAATTATCGCCTATTGGAGGAAAATCCAGCAGAACAATACATAGGAAGTGTTGCTATTGACAGTCAGCTGTTCAATGATGTTTCTAACGAAGAATTTCAAAATCTGAAGTTCCAGATCATTAGAGCGCAGAATAATTATATAGCATACTTTCAAATTGAATCTAATACCAGTCTACTGTGGACAAGTAAGACAATCGACAGAGAAGCGTTTCCAGACTGTGTCCAGGATTGTCTCATGGAATTTAACGTTGCCGTGTATGATTTAAATGTATCTGAATTGACGAAAATCATCAACATTAAGATCAGTATTGAAGACGATAATGATAATTTTCCTGTATTCGTACCAATCAACAATCCGATTAAGATTTCTGAATCTGTAGAAAAGAATTCGGTCATTGTATCCGGAGCAGCAATTGATGAAGATAAAAGTGAAATTAATTCAGTGAAAACGTATAAATTGTTACCAGAAATGAACCCACCGGTGTTTAGTTTGGTTGTTACAGAGAATAAAGAATTTGAATTGATCAACAATGTAGTGTTAGATAGAGAAACTTTATCAGAGTATCAATTTGTCATTCATGCAATCGATGGAGGGGTGGTACCGAACACCGGAACAACTACTCTTCAGATTGAAGTTACTGATGCTAATGATAATGCTCCTTCTTTTACTGAAGAGTCCTATGATATTTTAGTCCAAGAAAATATTGTTATGAACACAGTGATATTGACACTATCTGCAACAGATCCCGATAGTGACAGTAATGGGAAGATTATGTTTGCTTTTAGCAATCGAGTCTCTGATAAAATCCTTAAACATTTTTTTATTAACCCACATTCTGGTGATTTATCTGTAGTAGGTACTATTGACTATGAAATGGAGCAGAAATTCACTTTTCAAGTGGTAGCATACGATGTAGGTGAACAGTCAAAATCATCAACAGCTAATGTTCACATAAATGTTGAAGACGCAAATGATAACTCGCCTGTAATAAATTTGAACCAGCCACCAGGGGGCACTAAATTGCTAGAATCATCAGATATTGGTACGTTCGTTGCACATGTTGAAATAGTCGACGTGGATTCTGATAACAATGGAATAGTTTCGTGTAACATTCCCGACCAAACATTCATACTTGAACAAATTGGATTTGAAAGTAATTACAAAATTGTTTTGAACCAAAGTTTAGATCATGATATACAACCTCGGCACAATGTCACCATCCTGTGCGAAGATCATGGTGACTTGCCGCGTGAAACAACTGCCAGTTTTATAGTAAACGTTGAAGATGTAAATGACAATGCACCACTGTTTACAGAAGATATTTATACTGTGTCTATCACGGAAAATAACCAGTTAGGTGTGTCTATAGTCGTAGTTTCTGCTGAAGACAAGGATTCAAAATCAAATGGCCAGGTCTCGTACGCCTTACACCCTGACTCTAACGGATTGTTTATTTTGAATCCAGATTCTGGACTTATTACTGCTAATGTAAGTTTGGACAGGGAGCTGCACGGAAATGAATACTTATTTCATGTATTAGCAATAGATAATGGAGATCCTGCTCATTCATCAACTGGAACTGTTGTAATAAATATCAATGATATTAATGATAATGATCCAATTTTTGATGAAGATCCAATGGAATTTTATGTTTCTGAAAATCTAATGGTTGGCTCTAAAGTGGGAAATATTTCTGTATCCGACCCTGATAAAGATATCAATGGATCATTTAAATTGATTTTTCCTGATGAAGAAATTTCGGAATTTTTCAAATTTGAACAATCTGGATTTATCACAACAAGTAAAGTGCTCGATAGAGAATCTATCGCAGTTCATCAATGTAATGTATATGCTGTTGATATGGGTGGAAGAACAAGTTCTGCTGAGGTCCATATTTTTGTAAAAGACGTAAATGATAATCGACCAGAAGTTATATACCCAAATGAATATGATAACACTATTGAAGTCCCTGTGGCTCGTCCAGGTAATTCCTTTGTGGTACAGATTGAAGCCAGAGATTATGATTCTGGTGACAATGCAAAACTTTCATATAAAATTAGAGAAACTAATTCTAGTGGTGTTTTCACCATTGACCGCATATCTGGGAAAATGTACTTGAACAAAAGTGTGGCTGACAATGTTGGTGATACTTTTATATTTGATATAGACATCAGTGATGGTGGAGTTCCACCATTGAACACATCTGTAACACTAGGACTTCTGATTGTACCAGAATTGGACGGTGCAGTGTTAAGATCAGGTTTAACTGTGAATCTATGGATTGTGCTTGGAATCGTAATTTTGACTGTTGTACTATCATCCATAATGATTTTCATTATCTTAAAAACTTGTTGGTATGATCAACGCAAAAAGAGTCCAAAAACCACTATCTCAGATATTTTGGTAGAACAAAATAAAAGTGTTTTAAATTTCGATAATTGCCCGTCTCCTCGTGCAAAATCTACAACTGAATGCGAAGATGTTGACAAAGTTGACAAAATCGACAAAGTTAAAGATATGTATTTAGAACTCAAACTAGATGACTCACAGAAAGATTACTGCAGCAGCCTCAATGAGACGGGATATTTTACTAACTCCAGTGGTACGTCTGTCAGTGATCCACTAAGCACCGAACAAGTTGGCGCGGTATGTATATACTAAATATTTACGTACAAATAAATATCATATTAAATTCAAAGTTGATCATCAAAGCATCTATAATTTTCTGGATAAACTTAAGCAGCGTGTTGCTATCAGTGTATAGATCTTTTTAAACATGTATGTTGACATAATGACAATTGCTATATGTCTACAAATTAAGATAAAAAGCAAAAAATAGTGTCACATGAAACTGATGAAGCATTGTAACCCTTTCATTGTCTTTTTAAAATATTCTCTCACCATTTTCAAGCACGTACAGTGATTTAGTCCTGGGTTCTGTTTTACCTCAGCATGAACCACGTTTGTAGACAAAACTAGTCAGTTTGGTGCGGTCAAATTCTTAGCATGTGGCATTCCAACGAAAACATGCTGTTCTTTAGTCAAGCAAAATATCAAATCTTTCCCAAAAGGAGATTTTTTATACTTCTTTATAGTGCTTTACCAAGATTATATATGCATGAAGGTCCTGGCGTCCGGGAAAAATATGTACAAATAAAAGCCACTCTTTGACAATTTACTACGTTTGTTTTTAGTTTAATTGCTGTCAGCAGACAAATACAGATGAAGTTGGAAGCAATAACTCAGGTGAGATGTATACACATGACAGTGGTCGTGGAGGAAGTGAGCTTGATCTAAATATAACCGTAGATTCTCCTGGATATCATTCCATAGGTGAGCTAAGTACTAAAGTCGATATTCGCTCCTGTAACTGTTTTTGCGTAAAGGGAGGTAACTGCCAAAGCCATTCGGAATTTTACGCAATTGTTTCCCTTCGATTAATGCATCAGTAATATTACAGAATAGTGAAAGTGTGTACGTGCAATGTTATCAAAATACTAAATGATATGTTGATTCTGAAATGAAGCGCTGAATATTTTATAACAGCTTTAATAGCTAATAATTTAAATGTCTTTGAACATATGATGATAAAATTATTATGTTTAAAATGTACAGTAACTTAAGCAATATTCACAATTATAAGCTAAATTTAAGAGCAAAACTGATGACTGAAACTTGGAAACAACTGACTGACAAAACACAATGATGTAATATACGACAATATTTACATTTTCACAGGATGTGCATTTTTGTTCATGTTTTCAATACTGGAGTCATAAATAGAGGCTAGTATTTTTGTAGATTGTACTAATATAATATATTCAGTATACCTTTCTTCTCTTTCAGACAATCATTATACGTTTCAAACAATACCGCATCAGGATGATGTTACAGATGGTTATAACTGTGTTCATCTATTTAATCCGTCTGATAAGTTTATCCAACCTAAAACAGAAAGTAACAAAACTAACGATCCACCAAATAGTGAGGAATTGTCAAATTCTATGGCTATATATAGCACTTACCAAAGACGAACTGCTGAAAAGAGGGAGATCTCTAAATTGTGTAAAATTCCAAAGCATGTTATGTTTAGTGATGACCTTGAAAGTGTTCATTCTAACGACCTTTCTAAATCACTTACAGTACTTACCTCCCCTGAACAGATAAATAATTACTATACTAAATCAAAATTCAACACAATGTTCATTGATGATGCAGTTGTGTAACATCAACAAGCTGGTTAAATAGGGCAAATCTATTACTAGCTGAGATGATGTTTATTCTGGTAGATTGAGTGGTTATCATTAATATATTATATACTAACCACTACAACCTTGAATCTAACATGGTCATATCAAAACAAAAATGACCTTGGAAATGAGACAAACAAATCCATAGCCATTTAACAACTTAAATTACCTCTTGCAAGGTCTCTCTGTTGCCATGTTCATTTTAGGCTCTGTTGGCAATGTGGGGTTCAGGAACCATTCATTCTGATTGTCTGGATACAGTTAAAACAACAACAATGCAAGTTGAAATCATGTGTTTTCATTTTTAACCAGCTGCAGTTCACATATTACTGACACTTTTATTATCTAACAATAATGTTACTTTTGTGCATTTTCAGGTTTAAAATAAGTGCTTTGCTTACTCTTTAAAATGCATGTTGAACTTGATTTTTGAATACTTGTGACATTATACACTTTAAGTATGTGATTTGTATTTCACTCACTGTTATTTTGTTATCTGTATTGATCGTGTTTATAAACAGAATTGTATTTTATAATTTTCATATAGTATTCATTGAATAATAGAATTGATCAAATAAAATCCCAAAATACATTTTGAATCGGTGTAAATATCTAATACAGTAAAACCTCATTATCCTAAGGAGTCATCAGAACAGACTAACAGAACTGCTCAAGATAAATGTGGTGCTTGTAATGATGAGGTATTTGTTTGTTGGTTGAAAATTATACACAAGAACAAAAATTGATGGGACTGTAAAAACCCCATGAGATAAGTCGAGTACTTGTGATATGAATGCTCATAATAATGAAGTTTTCTTGTGTGTAAACATTTGTATGTTGTCTTCATTCATTGATTACCTTTCCTTACATTCCATTTTTAAATAACAATTCTTTGAACATACATACATACAACTACTCAAGACAGCTTGTTGGACTGTAGAGAAGGATTCCCGTAATTCCATAACGAAAATATGAGTGTGTGACATGTGTCCGTGGAAACAAGCAGCTGATTTAATGCATCTCTGCATGTCGGCTTCTTGCCTTCTGCAGGCTTCTTTGGAACATAAGCAGACCACTTACTTTCCACAAGTTCACAAATGATCAAAGGGAGGTAACTATGCCTCACTACCGCACAAACTTATATTTAGTTTTAACTTGCCGCACAAACTTATATCTAGTTTTAACTTGATGTAGTTGTTTGTTTTTGTTTTTATGTGATTTATTGTCACTGGGGTTTAACACCATTTTTCAACAATTTTTCAGTTATATACGGCTACCAGTTGACCTAACCAGTTTTCCTGGACTGTATACTAACCAGTACTAACTTACTCTTCCACAAGGAGGTGGCAAGTTCTCCACATACGTAGGAAAATCTACATTTCTGTCGAATTTTCATACAAGGGTATGACCTGCTGCAACCAGGATTCGAACGGGGATCTCCGGGTTACATGTCCGGCGAACTAACCACTGGACCACGGCCGCAGCCTTTTGATGCAGTTGTATTTCATATCTTTTTTCACAGGGGTTTGATATCGCACCAACAGCCAATGTCATTTGGTAACTTTTCCAGCTTTAACAGTGGCAGAAGACCCTACATGTACACCTTGATAGAACCACCAACATTCTTTAAGCTAGCTGGACAGCTTCCTCAGATATGAAATTTGTCAGGTCCCAGGTGGAATTCGAACCCACATCAGTAGGGTTTAGTGATTAGAACATCATGACCACTTGACCATGGAGGCTGAATTTCATAAACAACACAAGACAAGTTTTGTTCACATTTTGTATTTTGTATCATTAAAAAAGTGACTTCTCCAGTGTTGAAATAACATTCTCTCATAACCTTTACAATTTGTACAAAAATCAACAATAAAAGTAAATAAAACAATGAGAGCATACATAAAACATACATTTAGCAAAACAATATCATGTGGTAAAATCATATATACAATGTACATTTAATACAGCTGAGAAATTTACAGTCACACATTTGTTCAGATCTCTTGTACTGATTTATCAGAAGAACTAAGAATGTAACATTTTTCTGTATCATTTTCTCCTTCACAGTAATATTTAAGAACAGTTTAATTCTCATGAATGAAGAAATATCATAGCAATGCTTGAAATAAAACCAGTCTCAATATTATTTAAAAAGTCAAATAAAATTTTCAGAAAAGAGAAGAAACATCAGTAAATAATTTAACCAGAAATGATGTTAAAAGTTAAAATATCAACAAACATGACCATTTTAACACTTTGATATTTCTTTTAATAAGTACTTCTTATCTCATTTAATGTTCAAACGACTAAAAGTACACCAAGCTTGTAGTAAAATATACAAAATACAATTACATCTATAACTTTAAAAGACATATTTCATAGAAACTAAAAGGTTAAAGAATTCATAAATAAAAGGATTACGGTCTTATCCATTGTACCAAAAAATACTGAGAAAATGGATTCTGATTTTGATCAGCGTTGCACGTTGTTTTAATCATAGCAAATTGTGAAGTGTAGTTTAATCCTGACAATATTCATATCACTTAAGCCTTGAATGTTTTAGATTGGTCAACAGCTTGAAATATGAACAAAAAAGGTTAATTTCGCTGCACCATGGAATTACAACTATAAAAGATACAGGATCATTCATTTAAGCATAATCCATTTAAAGATAATTCATTTGAAGATAATTTATTTATTTAAGGATAACTCATTCCAGTATAAATCAATAGAAGATAATTCATTTCAGATTAATTCATTTAGGATAATTTGTTCTAAGATGATTCATTTTAAGATAGTTCATTGGAGATATTTTATTTATTTAAGGATAACTCATTTAAGTATAAATCAATAGAAGATAATTCATTTAAGATTAATTCATTTAGGATGATTTGTTTTAATTTTAATTTAAGATAATTCATTTGTCATGACTGCCGCTAAATCTTTATAACAAATCTTATAATCAAGCTAAGCTGCCTTACTCACACTAATAAAATCCTCTCTTCAACAAAAGCATATAAAATAGCACATTTACACAAATATTGTTGCCACATGTTACTGTTCTTAAGTCTGCCATACAATAAACGACATTTCTTTTACCTTAAATTATCTGTCACAATTTATTCATTTCAAATCTGTAGTTCTGAATGAATATCTTCGCGAAAGAAAATTAGTGATGAAGCATAATGGAATGATTTTGAATGAAAATATTCTGACATAATGTGGTAAAAACAATGCAAGTCCACTTCACTAAATTCTGTTAATTACTGGCTAAAATTTATGCCACTTACTTTTTTCGTAAATTCTTGACAACAGATATGAATTATCATTGCACAGTTGAATATCATTAATTAATGACATTCATAATGAGACATTGTCTAATGATTTACATAGCACCTGCATACACTAATAATTATATTATGTTTACAAAAACTTGGCACATTTTCTTCAGAAGTAGCAACCACTGAAAAAGGGGAGGTTTGACTCCAGCATCAAACAATGACATCCTTGAAGAATAACTCATTAATTTCATTGCACAAATCATCAGGATTTATTGTGTAACTACCGGACGTTGTCGTACTAGCGTCATCACGATATGTAACTGCCATGTCACTCATAGTGTCAATATCAGCCACGGAATATGGTATGCCAGGAGTCGTCATCTGGGTCTCTAAAAATGTATCCTGTGAGCTTTTCCCACTAATTGTAAACAGTTCCTGTTGTTTATAAGGTGTTTTAAACATACAACTTGCAACAGATGTGTTAGCCGTCACACTATCATCACTAAAACTGATGTTTCTAGGGTAACTGTCACATGGAATAGGAGGTGGGGGACGTCTAGGTTTATTAATAAGTAGCCTATGTTGATCACCAGTAGGTAAGTTATATGGCTTTCTTCCATCTGAAAAAGATAGCAACATTTGATAATAAATAATTATTTATGGTCCCATGTAATGTCTTAAGCCAAGTACTTTTAACATACCAATCAATTTTATAACCCAATCAGCACTAATATTTGATCTCACATGACATGTTTTCAGCCAATGAAAAAGAGTCCACAGAGAACCTGATTCTGATTGGTCAGTTCAAAACTAGATATACAGTTTATTTAACTTGTGTTGTCATGAAAAAGTGCAAATATCAAATAAAGACACACCGCATATTAATTCTTCACGATTTAATAGGTCTTAAATGAAAGAAAACAATTGGGGCAATGACATTTATGTAACTTAGAAGAAAACAAAACAAGGAATCATGTATAACAATATAGATCATTTACACAATAAGGGAGACAAGATGGTCCCAGATTGCTTTCCTGAATGCTTAAACAGACTTTGCACACTCAGATGGAAATCAACTCAGTACACAAATTTGGTAAAGTGACATCAATAACATAGTTCTGTGATATTTGAAGTTTTGCCAAATCCTGCAAAACAATTCAAGAGCAATAGGGATGATTTTGCTGGTAATTGACCTTATTCAATGCATTATGCCTATTTTTGAACATTTTAACCAAGTTTGGTGAAGATTGAATGGGAACTGTTCAACTTACAGGGCAGATAACTATTGTGGATGTGACCCGCCAACTGAAGTTGTTCTATAATACGTCCCTTCAAAAGGGGCGTGTAAAAATGTGAACAAAGGCCAATAAGTGATCACAACAACATACTCGGCATACCCTAAAACTACATGATCCAGAGAGCTAGAAACACAGAAAATAAAGCAGAAAAGACTAGAATCCATCAATGCTGTGCTTGTCTATGATAATCAGTTTGCTTTCACATGCAGAGGTAACACTTGAACAAAAAAACAAAAACTGCATCAAATCACTGTTAACATGCACTTGTAAAAAACATCACACATTAAAAGTGATTACAGACACAAAGCAAGGGGTCGTGCTGCGTAGACTTACCCCTAGAGTTATACATAGCACTGGTACAGTAAGGCTGAAAACACAGTATTCATGATGTTCTAATATTGGTCTTAATTGGAAGGAGTCAATTAACTTAGATAATAAAGGAGTAGAAGAAATCCATATATACATGTATACAATTTGTTGAGGGATGAAATGAAACAATGTAAGAGTTACGAAGATATTTCTAAGTGCACATTCATTGCGCTTTATAATTATATTCAGACTTCAGTTTATAACAACAAATAGTAATCTAGTACTCTAGTACTTGTTATAAAACTAGAATTATCAGTGCAATAAGGTTATACATTGTTCTGGTGTTTTCAAACCAAAGTCTGAGATCATAAAACTAAAAGATACGTCTTTGCTCAAATCTTATTTTCGTTCTCGACTTGTTTCAGCCCATTTACACATGTTTGCCTCAAACTTTAATTAATATACAAATTGAAGTTAATTTTGAACAGTGTTTTACCATACCATAATTAAATCGAAAATTTTGAAAAGACAAAGTTGAGATTAGAACTGGAAGGAGAATCTACAGTTATATAACCTAAGTCCCGTTAGAAACAATTATCAGTTTGAAATTGAGTACGGTTTGTATCTACTTCTTAACTGAAACCAGTTAACAACCATTTAATACAAAGACCTCAAAGCCCGGCACTAATCTTTATAAAATATAAAAAAAATTATGGATCAGGGTGATCACTAGATGTTAAAGTTGAAGGCCAAAATGATCCTTGGCTGATGATAATATGAAGGGTTAACAAATTTACTTCTAATATTATATACGCTTCTATATGTTATATATTTGACCCTTTGGAACCAATTCTTAAGAGTCAAAAGCATTATTTTACTAATTCCAAGAGTCAAAATGCCATTTTAAGGGTCAAATGAGAGCCCGCAATGGATTATCCAAGAAATAAGTTGGAGAAACTCTACACACCTGTATCACAAAATGATGGTGCTCTGTTACTGTTGACATCATCTTCACTCCCACCACGCCCACTATCACTGGTTGCTGTTTCATGTGATGTCTCGCTTACTGTATCTTCTACACCTTTTGTATGTTTACCCTAGAAAACATGTAACACATAAAATGCCTATATATTTCATGTCTGAAATGGTTGGTGAAACATTAATAATCAAAATCCTTAGTCAACGTTTCCAAATGTTGCAATATCTCTTAATATTCACATACTTCATTATAAATTTTGTTTAATAAAAAAAGTATGGTAATTCTCTACAAAATGTATGGCTCATGATAGTATGTATATATTATCTTTAAAGTCATTAATAACCATTTGTTTATCATATCTATCAATTATTGTTGATCATCAGTAGTCTGCCTCCCACATCATAAAAGCTTGTAACATTTTTTAAACAAAAATGCAAATACAAACAAGCCATATAGAACAGTTGCATTATCGAAACCCAAGTCTAAAAAAAAAGTTCAAGGGAGACAACTCACATCTTCCTCTCTCACTGACTGTAGCCAAGGTCTACCAGAGTTACCTCCCACAAAATTTTGCAACACATTCTGTAGCTGGCTATGTGTTAAACTTGAAAGTTCTTTTTCATTGTAAAGACCAGTTTTACTCAAATCAGAAGACATTGTATTATTGCATAGCCATGTGGTAGACTGGGTGTCCTGAAAGTAAAAAAGTACAGTTAGATAAGAAATAAATAATATTGACTAAATGATAACATTTCAAACCAAGAATAAACAGAATATAAAGAATAATGTTATTAAAAGAAAAACATCTTTTAACAACTTGGGATGTTTTCTGTCTGTCTTATTGGCACAATTTACAGACAAAGAAGGTTAAATAAAAAAAATATTGAAAATGTGACAATGCAATTTCTTAAACAGATTTTGTACAAACGCACCAGCTTTTATTTAGAAGTAAGACTCTAAGTTTGTTCACAAATATTAACTACATATATGTCAACAGTTATATACTGACAATTGGCCTATTGACGATAACAGGATAACTGCTAGAAATGAATGGACAATTTGAACACTTTTATATAAACTTGTTAAACCATTTACAGTTTACTTGTGTATCAGGAAATATATATTTGAACAAACAATTGAGTTTACATACAGGTAGAACCCTCATACAATACTGCGATAAAGCTACATTTTGATTCAAGCTTTCTGCAACCTATGGTAGGAAATTTGCGAAAACACTGTATTACAAGTCAATGAAATAGTTTTCCGACAGCAAAGTGTTTTTTTTTTTAAAAGACCAACCAGTCACTTGAAATATTCTATAATTTTCATACAAATTTGTCCCTGCTGAGGATTGAATTCTGCTAATTCCTTGATTCATTTTACTTTTTTACTAGCATAATTTAATAATCACGTCTGTTGTCAGAAAAAATTAGTATTTTTGAACCCTAATAATGTCTTCAAACCAGACAATGTCCCATAGCTGTGATCTTCATAATATGACACAAACAATAAATTCTACATAAGCTCTAAAGTATAAGATCAATATATTTGAACTTTAACAATTTTGTCAAGTTCCTAAAAATTTAATTTTTCTAAATTTTGGGAAAGGGCCCAGTCCAATTTGGGAAAAATGCACAGTTTGATGTCAAAATTGGGAATTGTTAGGTTGGGAATTGGGGAAAAATGTCTTTATTTTTGATTGGGAAGGGTCTTTTTACTGGACCCAAACAAAGAAGGAAAAAAATGCTGAAATTACAATCCTTGGTTAACTAATAACAGATCACATAGGCTTTTTGAATACATCATAAGGAAAATTCATCAGCATATATCATATCATAGTCAGCATGTGAATGTTGTTACTTTTGACAGAACAAGGATAAAATAAAATGATCAAGTTCATTGCTAAGTTATGTAATATTGAGAGTAACAAGAGAATATTACTGAAAATTATTGAATCAATTGTTAAGATCCAATTAGTAACATAAAGTGGTTTCCACCCTTATATTCGATTGTCACTTTCAAGGCTAGTTCTTTTTATCTTATGTCAAGTGTTATTGCAAAATTTGCAGCAAGTGGTAAGTGTTCATCCAATAAATTATGTATCTTATATCTACACTAGATATATCACACACATTAATAATATTACCAAACTATTATATTACTTCATTCAGGCAGACAAAAACTTCATTAAAATTCAATTTTCATGATCGCAGATGGAAAAATTATGTTTCAACTACAGTATTTAAAATAAGTCATAAATCTTAGGACAATAAATCCTGAGTTATCTAACATTAAATCTTGATTTTTACACTATCAGTCATTCTATCTTACTTTGAAAATCAGGTTTTAATATCATCTCTAAACGAAACATCAAACAATTAAACAAACAGCCTTAAGCACACAATGTCTTTTCATGTTAAGGTTAATGTTATAAAAATGTTTGGTCTTCTAATAATGTAAATAAGTCTTGAATATGTTGTGCAGCAATAAAGATTTTGGGGCAAAATTATTGTTTTTTAATTAATACAACATAAGCAGTCAAAATTTAATGTAAATGATTAAGAATGAGTCTGTCCTGTTTGTGTAATTATCATAACTCATTTTTTCAGTAATTAAAAGTTTGATCAATATAATGTAAATAAACTGCATGGTTTGATTTGAAAGAGACATTATAAAAAGGGTGAAATCATCATTTGTCTTAAACCACATCTTAAAATAAACATTGCATTATTGCGTACAAACCTTGGATAAAATAATTTTGACAGAAGCAATATTTTCAGGTAGGTATCAGATAGGGACACTAAAAACATCTTACCTAAGGCCTATGTCAACATTATCAGAAAATTATCAATTCCAAAAATTACGTCACAAGGCTCTTAAAATAAGCTTTAACTTTTCATGAAAAATATTTATACATGGTATTGTAAACAAAATGCCTTACAACGACCTCACACTAGGCTGCTTTCAAATACAATACAATCACTTTAAGAAAGTCTTAAGGAAAACAATTCCGCACACATAAAAAACTTTAATGTATGATTTTTTTCTTCAATCTTGAAGTGGGTACACTGATAATTCCCACATTAAACATTGTAACGTTAAGAACTCTTAAATTGGGAAACAAATTGTGACAGATTTGTTACAAGGGAAAAAATCAGTAGCATGGACAATGATTCGAACATTAACCAAGCAAGTTAGGAATTAAGGCAATACAAATATTGTTGTGCTTTTGATGAAACTGAAGCATGTTGAAATCCAGGGCCACAGGTGTTAAAACTCGAGTTTACTTACATGACTCTTGATGACATTGCAGATTTCAAAATCGTATACCTCCAAACATAATCATACATAACAGAAACCATTCACGTTAGTACCACAATCAATTAGAATTCAAATAATGGCACAAGGTATTATAAAGCTATATGAAGATTGTGTTCCAATCTTTTTTTCATATGTCATTACAAAACTTAAGCCCAAAAGTGGCAAAAAAGCAAATCCATTTTGATTCAATGTTACAGTATGAATACTTCTTATTACTACATTCAATCTAAAAAAGGGGAAAAAATAACTAAGACAGTCATGATGCCTTACCTCTGGGGATTTATAGTCCATCGATAGATATGGTGGTTTGTTCATGGAAAATGATGTCACATTAGTTAAAGTGGAATTATTTCCAACATCACTGTCTTCATCAATTGAAAAACTCACTTCCTTTTTGGCATGTTTTTTAATAAGTTCCATATCAGAATCTTTGGACACGCTTGATGAGCCTGACATACTTTCATCAACTTTTGGAATATCGTAAAACCTATTCTCACTCACTTTAGGTGGCGTTCTTGCCTGATTTCTTTTGTCAATGTAGCGCAGTACAATGATGGATGCAATGATCATAATAGATATTACTACAGTAATAGCAACAAAAATGGCGACCAGCATTAGATTCTGTTTACTCTCTTCTTCTATGTGAGATAAGGCTGTCTCATTAACAGGCTTAATATTCACTTTCAAGTAAGCAAAAGAAGTTCTTTGGATTTCCCCATTGTCTCTTACAGCCAGTTCCAGTTCATATGAATCCACATCAGAATCGGACATTACTCTTCCGATGGTTATGCGACCAGTGTTCACATCTATTTTAAATATCTCACGTGTATCACCACTGTCAATGAAATACAACAGTTGTGCATTTACTCCATCGTCCCGATCGATAGCTTCAACTGTTGCTATGACGAAACCAACAGGAGCAGTGACTGGGACATTCTTGGTTTTATTACCA
This sequence comes from Lutraria rhynchaena, assembly GCA_008271625.1. Lineage (NCBI taxonomy): Eukaryota > Metazoa > Mollusca > Bivalvia > Venerida > Mactridae > Lutraria > Lutraria rhynchaena. The sequence goes on from VIBL01000039.1 coordinate 2,311,452, forward strand.
TTGTTAGGATATGTGATGGCAGGAATGTTGTCATTGATGTCAACAATAAGTATTATCACTTCAGTAGAGCTAGATAACTGTGGTATTCCTCTATCGATAGCTTTCACCCAAAATTTGAAATATGGAATCTCTTCCCTATCAATAGACTTCATTGCTCTGATTTCTCCAGATACAGAATTGAATTCAAAATATTCACTAAGATAGTCATTTTCTGGAAATGTTAAAATAAATTCTCCATTCTCTCCAAAGTCTGGATCTGTGACATTCAAGTTTGCTAACTGGCCAGTCTCACCTTCAAGAAATCTTATTTCTAGTGGATTTGAAGGAAATATTGGCGCATTGTCATTGATATCTGTGACATTAATGGTCACAGTTGCTGTAGATGTCAATGAAGGATCGCCTCCATCCCATGCCAGAACATTAAAAGTGACAAGAGCACTTTCTTCTCGGTCGAATTTCGAGTTGGCAGTTATTAGTCCAGTTACTGAGTTAATTGTGAATCTTTCATCTGCATTAGGATGTAAACCATAAGTAACTTTTCCAAGTTTACCGCCATCAAGGTCTTTTGCCGAAACTTGAACAATTATTGATTGAAAAACTTCTTCTTGTATGCTTATTTCATATAAATCTTTTACAAAAGCTGGTGCATTGTCATTAATGTCTTCAACTTTTACAACAAAATTGGTCGAATTCTTTTTAGGTGGATTTCCGCCATCCTGACATTCAATACTAACTTCATAACTATCTTTTACTTCATAATCCAAAGGTTTATTTAGTACAACTTTGAAATTATCTTTTATTTTAAAGTCCTCCAGTCGAAAATCTTCATTTAGCACTTTACACGATATTTCACCATTAGTTCCTTCATCTTCATCATACACTGCAACATGAGCAACAAAACTTCCTGTAGCAGCAGCTTCAGACATCTTTGTTCCACCTGGAGGCAAGTTGATATTGATTACTGGATAATTGTCGTTTATATCTTGTACTGTGATGAACACACTAACAGTGGTTGTTTTAGCTGGGTTACCATGGTCGAATGCCTGCACTTTAAAGGACCAATTTCTTTTTTCTTCAAAGTTTAAAACACTTTTTGTCGTTATTTCTCCAGATATGCTGTTTATATTAAACATCTCTAAAATTCTACTCGATGTTCGGGAGCTAAACTGATAATTTACAAGACCATTGTCACCAGTATCAGCATCAGTTGCTGTGACAACCAGTACAGTTGCGTTTATTGGAGTGTTTTCTTCAACAGTGATATTATAGTCCATGTTTGAAAATACTGGTCTATTGTCATTTTGGTCGGTTATAGTTATGTTGATATTCACAGATCCTGTACGTACAGGGAACCCACCATCCTTAGCATAGACAATAAGCTGATAAAAACTTTTGGTTTCACGATCTAAAGGAAAATTTACAATTATATTCAAGTCAGTGGAGCCGTCCGTGTTATATAGAACTTCTAGTCCAAACATTTCATTTGGTGGCTCCATTTCATAGCTTTGAACAGAATTGTTAGATCCAGTGTCCAAATCTGTAGCTCCATTGGTAAAGTATGCTTTTCTGACTTCTGAATTTTCAGATATTGGTATTGTAACATGTTTTTTAGGAAATTCAGGCGCATTATCATTGATGTCATCCAGAGTTATTTCCACTTTGATAAGCTTGTATAGATCTAGAACTTCAGTTAATTTGTCTTTTATATAAACAGCGACGCTGAAGCTTAAAACACATTGTGGCATGTCGGGACATAGATCTTCGCGGTCCAGTACTGTCGCAGTGGTCAGCGTACTTGCGCTTTCATCTATGTTAAACAATGGTGCATATATATTTCCCTGAGTCAGAATCTGAAATTTCATCAATTGGAATTCTTCCATGGTAACGTTAGCATATAGTGAACTGTCACGAGCAATATTTCCGATGTACGTCTTCTCCCCCTGTTCTTCAAGCAAATTCCACGAAACCACAATCTCTTGGGCAAATGTTGCACAGCTTATGCCTAAAATGATCAAACACACTGGCAACATGTTTGCTACTTTCATGATGAATATTTCACTGATATTTCAATCACAACCATTCACACAAATGTTAATGAATGAAAGCCTTAAGAATAATGAACACAGATGAGTAGTTATAGAGGAACAGTCTAAATTCTCAGTTCTTCATTCAAACACACATGATCATGTAACCAGTCAACACAAACTGAAAAGAGAAAAGGAGAAAGGTGTCACATAACAGGAACAATTGAATAATCTTTGTAAGGATCGCATAATCAAATAATTCTCATAAATTAATGGCACAATCCGTTCCAAAATGGCTTCTGGGTAGTCTTCGAGTATCACTAGAAAGACATACAGGAATTATTAACACATTATTTACATGTCTGAATCCTGTGTAAAGTTAACAAAAATAGTAATAATTAAAATGACAATTATAAGACTAAAATTCAAAGCATGTTTTCAAATTTTTTTACCATACTTTGTTCATCTTATTGCAGCCTTTTATTTACTTAAGAAAATTTTAATATTTCTACTACAATAACGAATCCAGCTTGAGTAAAACTATTCAAGACCGTAAATCTTCATTTATAACGTACCGTGAACAATGAAAACGCCCAAGTTTTATAATTTAACCCTGTGACATTTTTCATGTTTCAAGCAAAAAAACTGAAACAGTCAAAATTTCATCTTTGTATCATCTGCACTTTGACAACACTTCTATAACTTGTAACATGATTAAAGAAAGCATTAGTGTTTAAACGTTAGTGTTTAAATGTGAACAGAATTTAGTCATTATCTTTAATGGGTGGGGTTTTTTTGGTACTTTATAACCAAACCTTAATTAATTCTTAGTATGAAATGTCACTTGAGCAGATGTGTGTCACTTCAGCTGATGATTCTAATGCATCAAAATCGTTGTAACTTTAATGTAAAAAATACTACAGCTACTATAAACTTAGTAGAACCATCTTTTCTAAAACATAAGGCATCATCCTGACCCTAAAATACCACTAACTTAACTTCTAACTAAGTCATAGTAATTCTTGTAATATTTAGCAATTATGTTGTAGCAGAATGAAGAAGAAAATCATTTAATATAGTAACATGTGATCTACATAATATTTATAAGCATCATATAATACAAATATATCAATCACCCAGCCCCATGGACCTATAAGTCACTTTCAAGAAATTTGTACAGGAAAACAGCATTATAAATACATTAATTTTAATCGAATGTTGATTAGAGTACATTAATTGAATGATTAAATAATTTAAATTAATAAATTTACCTGTCATTTAATCCAATTATGTAAATAAACATCACAACCATGCTGTTATTTATTTGTTACACTGTATGTATAAATATATCACAGATGTACCCACAATATTTGTAATACATTAAATATCACTGACCACTGGTCATCTACTATAGTACAGGTAAACCAGTGTCCACAAATTATTCTCAACCAATCAGATAGCCATAAAGACAGGTGGGCGGGACCTTAGTAGAATGCTGGTGTATAAACTAAGATTAGCCATTTTTACTGACCATGGAAGCTATGTTTGTACTAAATAAACAAAAAATAATAAAATGTAATCATAGTTCAAATAAAGTGACAATTAAACTAGTTAAAATAAACTTAATAAATTGTATAAAAGAATTTTATGTATGAATTAATAGTAACAAATGCGGTTTTAAGAAGTGTAACATTAACAATAACTACGAAGTAATACCACAGATTTAAAATCACTTTTTAAGTAAAACAATACAAAATAATCAGTGATAATTTTTTTAAATTACTTACAATGCCATTTGAAAGACCTTGAATAATTGTGATCACAAAATAGTTCACAGTATGTGTATGATTCGCAATGACTCAGAGACAGAAAAGTGAAACCAACTGTTAGGAGAATAGAAAACTCAGCCATAGTTTCTTTCTATTGTATTAAAGACAAAAATGATACAATAACTTACGCCTCCAATACTGACTAGCCTTCCCACAGTTAAAAATCAAAATTTAAAACATCTCAAATATAGTCTCCACCGATGTCAGTTTTAATTTTTTTTTACAAATTACAAAAATTCCTGAAATTCAATTCCCTAAATCCAAGATGAACAAAATATTTAAAAGAATGGACAATAGTTTAAAACAGGCTTACCTCTTCAAATACATGCACATGTACCACGACTTAAAACAATGAACTTAAGAAACCTCTTTTTTTGAATTTGCACTTTTACACATGATTAGCGAATATCAAACACAATGAATGCGCAGTAAATGACTAATATAATGCGACCCGCTGACTTCAAACTAGCGTCACAGACCTACCATATTTTTACATACGGGTTGAATGCCCTTTATTTAAAAATTTGCTCACCTTCAACACAAACTTTGACTATTGTAAGAGCAAAGCCAAGCCAAATAAATTACTGTAATTACTACATAAATGCAATTATGGTAACAACTTATTGTAACTACTTATCACACATTACAATGATAGATCTTAGTGGTAAGTACAATAATTATAATATAACTGTATAGATCTAAGTGGGTAAAGACAAACTGAAGATTTTTTGGTGAGCTTTAAATCACTTTAGGTGGATGAACACAAAATTAACACTTTCTTACTTAAAGAAACACAAAGAACTAAGTTCAATTTATTGGTTATATCAGCAGCGAATTAATGCTGATTAAAAAGTCTGTATTTGTAACACACTTTTTACAAACTAACAGATTTGGTTAAAACTTCTCACACTTTAACAAATGGCTGACATATGACATGTCAACTCTTCCATTGTGTTTCTCTTAAGCAAAGTAATAGTGCAGACACTTTCATTGTCAAATGGTCTTTGTTTGTAATTAGTAATATGAACCAGTATGTAATGGCACTTAAATATAACGTCTGTATATCACAGTTACATTAATACAGTCAAACAGTACTATTATCAATTAATAATTCAATAATTTTCTGCCAATAAAGCACCTGCTTATTGTAATAAGTGTACAAAATACTGAACGTAAACCAATATGGATTTATTAAAGTTGAGATTGATCTCAAAGCTTACATATCATTTATGTTTTAAAAGTAGTGTCAAATATCAATTTGATCCATACCATATGACGGACCTTCCATATTTGGGGTTAATTTGAATTAATGTTATTTCTTATTTTAAACATCAGTACATTGTACAGAAATCAGTTGAGATCAAAAATTAGGTGCTGAATATGGAGATTAATCTCAAATTTCATAATTCAACATTATCCTACAAACTGATTCATATTTGCAGAAAGTACTGTTACATATTAATACCATAGCCCATCACCATGCATAAAACTATATACCAATCTGTAATTTAAACAAAAGGCTTGATTTTTAATCCCAAGTAATACTCAAGTTTTTATCAAAATGTTAAATCCCATCCTACTCAAATGACACTGATACTTTTGTATATGAAATCTTCAAAACTTTCAATTCTGTTATAAGCAGTAAATTCTTCTACAGTTTATCATAGAACGAGGGAGATAAAAGTTGAGGTACGCTGACACTGATCTATTTATGTTTAGGATTAATACGGTGATGTAACATTTCTATGTAAATATGATAACAATCAATCAGTTCTTACTGTTATTTTATGATTTAAGATTTTAGTCTTACAAATTGTGCAACAGTGACAAATCAGTGAGTGATTAAATGTCAATTTAAAGTTAATGCAGTCATGTCATATAATGATAAGATTACAAATCATTTCCTAATATACACTCTGGGGGAGGGTCGCATTAACCTAAATAAATTTCTGAAAACAAAAAAATCAGGGAAAAAGTCAAAGATTTCGGGACCTTTATCATTGTTTAAGCAGACACTCAACTACATCCTTAAAGAGGCTGTTGAGAGTGACCTATAATTCTTACAATCACTACATGACAGAATTTTTTGTCTAAATTTTCCAGGCTAATGTTTAAATGATAATTTGGACACATTAGTAGTTAAGAAATTCACATTGAGTCAGGATTTTTTGTGTATTTTTTTTATTATAAAGGGACATAAAGCATAAATTAGGACAGGGACATTTATTAGAGGATATGTGGTAAATTTGTATTGAGATTATCTTCATAGACATACAAATGTAGTTGATAATGAGATAGAACTTACTAAATATTTACACAGACATTGTCTACACGATTAATGACCAGAAAAACTAGGCAGCGTAATTGTTCTTGGATATCTGAATTACTTAATAACAACCAATTCTTCATTAAAGTCCATTATTTTGAAATTAAATATTTTCAACCAAGAAATAAAAGAGAGAACAATTCTTCAATCCTGATTTATTCAGATTTCAGTCATCCCATAAGCAACTAACAAAAATTTAATGATAAATCCACCAAATTAACAAAGAAACAAAACAATCTGGGCATTTCAACCAAGGAATTCAATTCCCAAAATTTGATATTATTACCGTGGTAACCATCTAACACCTGAAATTCCTATTTCATCATTTATGCTTTCAAAACTTAATATGAACAAATAAAGACCTTTTTATGAGGCCTTAAAAAGGTTTGTTTCTGGTTACATGCCCCAAAAAAATATGGGTCGGTAGGTAAGGATTTTTTATGGTTTTTTTTGCATATATCACCAACACTGTATGGGAATATGTGCACTGCAATATTAATGAGTTGTGAAAATTACCATATAGCACTACCCCTGCGAAACACAGTTCTTATGATTAAGAACGGTTCATGAATTGTTCTAGAACATTAAGAACAGTTCAAGATCTGCTCTTGATGGTTGTTCAAGAACATTTGTACCTGAACTGCTCAAGAACACAGTTTAAGGGCAGTTCTTGAATTTTCTAAGAACTCATAAAGTTCTTAATTTATCCTTGAAGTGTTCCTGGAACATTTTAGGAATCGTTCATGAAAATTAATGTTCCTAAAATATCCCACAACTGTTCTTAAATTATATTTAGAACAATTTAAGAGAAGTTCAAGAACATTTCAATTCCTTAAATGTTCTGCTGTTGGTCTTGAATTCATTTTAGAACAATTTATGAACAGTACAGGATTTCTGATGTTCTAGAAATGTTCTACAAGTGTTCTAAAATTTATCTAAGTTATTAATAAAAAGACAAATATACCAGTAAATAATAATACAAGTTCAATATCAGTTAAAATATTAATTGATATTTTTTACGATTATCCTAAGTTTAAAAGATCTTATGGTTAACAGAGATTCCCCTGTGAAATGTGGCCATGGTCAGCCATGGTCAAACCTGGAAAAGACTCAAAATGTACATGGTTGACCATGGCTTACCATGGTTCATCATGCTTTTATGTAACAGGCCATGGTAAAAATCATCAGCCTAGGTTTAGATTTAAACCATGGTCAACCATGATTGATCTGTAATGACCATGCATGGTCCAAAGAAACAAACCATGGTCAGAAATCAGTAAAGTTCCTCATGACAAATTAAACTATAGCTGATCATGGTCTGACCTATTTTATATTATGTATAAAAATTCAGCATTTAGGTCATAACTTAATATTGATAAGAACACAACGTACTTAAATTTCTACATTTGTTGTCATAATAGACCCATAAATTTTATTTGAAAACTTATATTAAGAGACTTTTATTAATTAATTTGCACTGATTCTAATTTAATAAGATAAATGTATTGTAAAAGTAAAGAAAACACGGAATCAACAGCTAAAACTTGCATAGAAAACTCGTGTGTTTACTTCGTAGTGATATGCGAAAATGTTTGAGTACGAAAACGAGGTGCGAAAATGCTCGAGTACGAGAACGACAACGCTATCGACAAACCTTTGTTTACATCGTGGTGTAGTACCAAAATGCTTGATTACGAAATCGCTACTGATAAATTACTTTATTATGTACTGTATTCAAACATTCTGGGAATAAATTAGACTAGTTTTATGTTACTACAGTAATTAAATGATTTAGACTGCCTATTCAAATGTTGGGGTTCGATTGGGAACATAAAGGCAAACGTCTGGATGATGCAGACTTTTCAAAAACGTAATGGGTATGCCGTGATCAACGGAATTTACAGTGAGTGAATTTTCCATTATAAATTCGTTTTTCTCTTTTGAATAAGACCTTTGCATACTACTTTTAGTAATATTTCTTGAATAAACGTTTACACTGCACGATTTTAACTGTACAACGCAATATTGCCAACTTGAACTGTTTTAAAGTCGCGAATACAGGTGACATTAATTGTACGTTGCAGTTGATATAAAAGCGCAAAATGTTACTAACTGTACTATTTGATTACAATTTCTTATAAACAATCTAACTGTGTTACAAGTCCTTAAGTGAAAATTCACTTGAACACATTTGTCAATTTCAGAGGAGAAATGTCCCAAGAACTGAAATGTTTATAGATTAGACGGTAACAGTGGCCCTAAGAGTTCAAAATTATCCGAACAATATAGAAAATGGATAAGAACCAGTCAGACATACTATGTGGTAGATTGTTGGAATGCACCAAATGAAACTAAATTGTTGGAATGCACCAAATGAAACTAAATGAAAGGAATAAATGAGTGCTCACCAAGAGTGAACTTCTTAACTAAACTGGGGATGAGAAAATTCCTGTCTTCTGGCGAAGTTGGTGGCTATATTCAGCTAGTGTCAACCCATAACTGCTGACATATTCAGGAAGTGTGACACATATAAGAAACTGACCAGGAATATTTCTTGTTTATTGGAACTGCTTTAAAGATCTTTGATTAGCTAATAGTTTCCATTTATAGTCAATGCTTTTTTCTTGTTGTTGTTATTGTTTGATAATGGTAAATCAATTTCAACCTAAACTTGATTACAATTATGTTGTTTAAATAAGTTTTTAGATCACATTCTTAAATACATTAGTGTTGTATCTAGCATGGAATAGTGGGGCGGGCTGCCATGCGCTTTTTAACAATCCCACACTGCCCTAATCACTGCCACCTAAGTCTGAATATGCAAATGGATTTTCTACTAATAAATCCGTGCAGTAATTCAGTTAATTTTCCACTTTTTTAGATTACTTAACCTGCATTATAAGCTTTAATAAAACCATTTACCTAGCTGCATGTACATTATTTATGATAAGAAACAAAACCAGACTTTATAGATTTTATCAAACTTTGATTCAAAGCACACACTGCCCACATCGGCCTTAAGTGCCCTGCCCAGTATCTTGTGTACCCTGCCCTTTTTTCAGCCTTGATACAACACTATACATGTAAAATTTGTGCATATCAATGTATACTTAGCATTATAATTCTCTTTAGAGGCAATTTGTAAACAGTAAAGTCTATTTTTGTTGACAGCAATTTTGTTTTGATGCTTTCATTAGGAAGACAATACATTCTGAGGACTTACTCGGCTATTACTAGCATGGAAGATCTTTCTTGTTTTCATTGTATTATGTAAATATGCTATCCATAATTGTTATGTAAATATTTTTAATACATGATTTATATATCATTTATGTACCTAGTATGCTTTAAAAGTTCATATTTATGTATATTAATATCCTCAATAGTCCAAAGATAGATGTTCACATTAAAAATAATTTTTGAACTTTTATTTATTGTTCTTGAAATTTTCATTGGGGAAGTATATATGGTGATTTTTTTATGATTTATTCATTTAAAAAAATGTTAAATGATACAGATCTTTCCTTTGACTGTAAGAACTACATGTATTGTTCTGGAACAGTTCCTAAGTAGTTCCTGAACTTGTGTTCAATAAATGATGTTGAATTGTACAAGAACATTTTAAGAAATGTTAAGTGAAACAGAACCTTTTTTGAACTGTTTAAGAATTACTGTACTGGAACAGTTCCTGAGTAGTTCTTGAACTTGTGTCCAAGAAACATTCTTAAATTGTACAAGAACATTTTAAGAAATGTTAAGTGAAACAGAACTTTTTCTGAACTGTTTAAGAATTACTGTACTGGAACAGTTCCTGAGTAGTTCTTGAACTTGTGTTCAAGAAATGTTCTTAAATTGTACAAGAACATTTTAAGAAATGTTAAATGAAACAGAACTTTTTCTGAACTGTTTAAGAATTGCTGTACTGGAACAGTTCCTGAGTAGTTCTTGAGCTTTTTAAGAACATTTGTTCCAGAACTGTTCTTGAAATAAAGTTCAAGAACATTTCTTGAACTTCCTTCAAGAACAGTTAAAGAACATTATGTTCTTAAAGATTTGTTTCACTTAACATTTCTTAAAATGTACCTGAACTGTTCTGGTAATGTTCAGGGGCATTTCATGTGCTTTTGTACCTGAACAATCCTAGAATATTTCTTGAACTGTTCATGAAAATTTCGCAGGGGTAAGATTTTGATGCCTTAAAAACACATGAGTTAGCACGTAAAATATTGGGTTGGTCCTGTAACCAGAAACAAACCTTTTTTAGGCCTAACTTGAACACACAAACTGAACAAATCACTCATTGTCTTGTTTTATCATAAATATCAATGATCTCACACTACAACAATATTATTTCAAATGTAAAGAATTTATTTACTTTGTCCAAATAGTTTGGTCTCCACCAAAGGTAAACTGTCTGAAACCTGTGGCGACACTAATGACCCTTATTTCAGGTCAATTTATCAATGAATAAAGCTTACTGTGAACCATTTTACCACCTTATGTTCAAGTCTCATGAACAATATGAAAAGGGTACCACCCCCTTTCTCACATTTTGACTCATAAACACCACAGGTAGTAAAAGTTCTATACATTACAATGGAAATTAATACATAAGATATTATCACAACGATTTTTACAAAAATTCAACAAAATATAAAGATACTAATTTCTCATTATTATTATTATTCACACAGAAACAAGACACACGCACACCTTTATCACATATTCCCTAATTAATGCCAGTCCCTTTCAATTTGCACCCCCTACCTCTGAGACAAAAAAAGGAAAATGTCACAGAACAAGACGCAATGAATACTTTAACAAGCCATCAAGGTATATCCAATGCTTTAAAAACATTGCCAGAAGTATAACCCATGACCAGCCAATGGAGAACATTCATTTCATAGTGATGAAGCTAATATCACCCCCATCACTGTTGTTTCAAGTATTAACAACGAAACACTGGGTAAATTTTAGCTAACATGATTGATCATGAATTTTAACACAACCTCTTGAAGTATCAAAAAGGCGTAAAGTAACAATTTTACATCACTCCAGGGTCATAACTCCAAAGATTACCTTAATAAATGGTTTCATTATGGAACTTGTAGGAAATCTTTAAGATGTATAATAAAGGTTGTGTAAATCTTATGATAATTGGTTCATAAAAGTGGAGGTTAACACTTACAATTAGTCTTAAATAGTAACTTATCACAATTAAAGGACAATAGACAGTAAACATGTATCGACATGAATTGAGGCTGTAAAAACTTTCAATATTTATTTTACATCAAATTAAATAATAACTTAATAAATCTAATAATTAAATCAATCGTATTTTCTGACTGCTCCCTTGAGAAAAGCTGCTTGTGTCTGGCGAGGGACTCTGTGAAGATGTGGCTATAAACCGATGACAATTGATTCAAACCCAGCACTCTGGATCAGGAAGACAAAAAGTATGGTCAAGGCTAAAAATGGACACAAAGGTCAAAGAATTACCCAAAAGGTCATTTTTTAAGTGACCTTCTCATGCTTGTAATAGCAAATCCTTAATGTATAATAATAATAAACAGTTTATCTATCAATCCAGTATATACACAAAGACTTAAGAATGGATACAAAATGATTATAATATACTCTGAGCCATTACCTAATATCCTATTAAGGTACTACAATAAAGAACAGTGCCCATATATATACAGGAAGATTTCAGGCAATTCACTGGACTGACTTAAGTCTGATACTGTAAAGGCCAGCACTTCATCTACACATAAAATATAGTAACCTGATGATACTTTGGGCCACATCAAACATATTATAATACCAGAATGTACAACTAAGGGATTTGTTTCTAAGTTAAGGGATCAGCTAAGAAAACATTCAAGAATGACTTATAATTAGTGTTATCTGTGGTTTGCTTACTAAGAGACCCTTTAAGTACTCTTAAAAGGTTCAAATCCTTAAATTTTCCTACAGTATCAAAACTAACCAATTTTGTCAGGATCTCCTCAAGAGGAACTAGAAATTTATCAATTCACAAAGCTTAAGTTAAATGGATAGAAATTTAAAAACCTTTTAAAAACAAAGAGAGATACAGAGACCTATTATTAACTTAATGTACTCTTGTGTACTTGGGAAATATGAACCAGTTCCATTGGCAAAAACTTGTTCATATTAGTCGCATTGTAAAAGCTACCAGTCAATATCCTACATTTGTGAAATAATTTTTTATAAGAAAACCATCACAACATAAATATAGTATGCAAAGAAATGACCATTATTTTACAGAATCTTGTTTACAGCTGTCACGGACCATTTTGTTTTCATCAAGCATTGTATTGTTACAATTATCATTAAGTTGTATTATTAAATTCTGTAACAGGAAATACTGAATCCAGACATTGCCCTGAGCTAAAACCAACATATATATAACTACAAATGGACAAAACATTGATGCTAGGATGAAACAAACTTTATATCTAACCTATAAATACAGTGATTTAATTACCTTCTTGTCAAAATTCCGAAAAATGAAAATACGTCCCACAATCCTCTTGAATTGTAAGTCTGGTTTCACTTAATGTCCAAATAAATTATCGAACATTACAATAGATATTTGACTTGAGCAGACAGCGGCACATATCTACTTCACGAACTAATAGATCAATCTCCAATTATCGTGATCTACAACCACCCAGCATCGGTATATTATCACAGCGCTTTGTTCAGTTTTGTCAGCTCAATGACTATATTAAGAAAATTACTATGTCCACCACAAAAGGTGTCCGGACACTAAGTTTCAAACAGGTCAAGTTAACACCATGTCCATGTCAAACATCAATGATAAATGTTTCTAGTGCAAGTACAATATTTACTTTAAAATGGACATAAAAGGCTTGAAAAGTTGAAGTCATCAAAGTAACAGAAATATGTAGAATAACAAAAGGCAATATGGACTACCAGAAAAACACATTGTAGCGGGGGGGGGTAATTAGTAAAATAATTATAATTATTCAGCAATAATATTATTCCAAAGCCATAGACAAAATTATAAGCTAGCGACAAATGATTGTAAGTTAGTTTAAAGTACAGAGAATCGTAAAGAGCCTGTACAGATAGAATAATTACTGACTTCCATTGTTATCGCAGAAAAGTGTCTGTTACCATATTGTATTGCAATATCTGACATGATATAATTAGAGGTACTTAAATAAGAATATCATTTGACATGGAAACTTTTATTGTTGTCTTTTATGTCGGGACATGATCCTCAGTGCATAAAAACATGCACAAGGTCATCCATGCAGAGATGAATCACACTCCACGCTTTCCATAAATCTTTATTTTCGTCATTTAAAATTCTTGCGAAAGCGTTTTGATCAGAAAGTTATGACATCACCGTTAGTTTAGGTCATCATTATTATGGTAATAATTATGGTAAAAATTATTTCCTAAGATATTTGCGCTTGAAGTTAGAAATAAAAATTACGTAATAAAAGTATATATTACACAACAAAATAATGTGACTAATTATCATACTGACTTAATTAAACAGAAAAATTATGAGCACAATTTGTGGCTTTCATTTTGAACAATTCACAATTTTTTTTGTAATCTGGAGGGATTTGTATTATTTATTCCTCTGTACATGGACTGTTTTCTTGTCATCAACCATAGTTAAAGTTGTAATCACACTTCAAATTTTATTATGTAAGATTGTAACAACACCTGGGTGTACAATGCAGAAAAACTGGCTCTGTTAACAATTTGCTGGTATAGAAATAAAATACTGTTGAAAACAGGATTGGCATACAATCTAAAAATTTTGAAAAAAAAAATTCTCCATTAGATTTATATTTCACAAAATGACTCTCAATCATAATGCTTAATCAAGGATTTCTGGAATTAACATGAAAAAGTGCATTTCTGTTAATCATTCCAAATGTTTCTGAATGTAAAAACAGGAAATGAAGTCTTCAGGGACAAAACTACAGTAAAAGTATCTTTATCATATCAAATTTTAACAGTTAAATGCTGTATCACCATGGTAACAAATTCATATACATCCCATCATGCACCTAGCTATCATACAAGTAGATAGTACGTAATTTTAAGTTAATTTTAAGTTCTACGCCAAAACAAACACAGTTTAACATCTATTACATAAATTGTGACAGCTTAAATATTAGGATGGTAATTTTATCATAATAATCGTATTTGAAGAAAAAATATTTTTTTAACACTAGGTAACATGGCACAAAATAGCTATTTAATCATTTTGAAAAGTTGATAATTTACAAATGAAAAGAAAATATTCCAGAGAATGCAAGCTAGCATTGTAAACAATCTGTTTTTGTACTTATTCCTTAAAAAACCCAGCAGTACATTTCCATCAAATAATCATTTGTAACAATTAATTGTTAGAACATTTTAACAGATTTCTTTTTTTTGAACACTGGAGGGTGATTAAACTAGGAATAATTGCTTCAAGATTTTTTTTCATACTTAAGGTACTTAGATATAGATTAACTTAATAATACTTTATTGCATCTGTTTACATTACATGATTAATAATACCAGTGTTTTTAAACATGGAATAAAATAGGCCCGGCTAATATAATAAGAGCTACGCGCCACAAATTAATCACATTTTCATAATGTACACAAAGTATTTAAGGATGAGTTCATATGAGTACAATCAAGTACAGTTTAACTTTTCATTATTCATTTTTTTTCACTGGGGTTTAAAGCTGTATCAACAGCCAGGGTCATTTGGTGACTTTCCAGCTTTAAATGTGGAGGAACAATCAAATAATATACCTGGATAGAACCATCGACCTTCTGCAAGATAAGCTGGAAATTTGGTTCAGAGTGGGCCTTAAACTCACAAAGGTGTGTGACTAGTGATTACTCGTAAGAGGCAATAAACACTCGACCACAGAGGCCAATTTTAACCTTTCTTTTAGCAAAGAAAACAAAAAAAAATTAAAAACTCCAAGGTGGTAAAATTCCACATTTCGAAACTTTCTATTTTTTTTTCATTTTTGGATACAATTAATGTAATGTTATCTTTTTTATCAATACCTTAAATAAGTGTTAACTACTTCTATTATAAAAGAATAGGAAGAAGCAGTTTAAAGGCAAATTTAAGGCCATATTTGGACTTTGATAAATAATATTATTTAAAACAATATTGCCAATGCTTTGAAAGTTTACAATGCTGGCACCTGGCGGGGATATGAAGCAGATGGTGTCATTTTTTGAATAAAAGTTGGGAGACAAATCAAATTATACATGATTACAATAACCATGAGGTCTCGCCAGGTCAGCAGGACCAATTTATAACAATATGATCCATTCAAGCATATAATTATAACAGTGAAGTTGTGTAGGAAGGCAGCAGGCATTGAAACACATCCCGTTTCCTGACTGTCAGAATTGTTTCCTGAAAGTTACCACTCCAAGCATGCATAATCTTGCATCAATTACGAAAACAAAGGCAAAATTAAATGCATACTTAAATTAAAGTGCTCTTAAAGTGCACCACACTGAAATCCAAAGTGTTTTCTTTCTGGGATACGTTGTAGTTCCCTGAAATACCAGACAGATGTTGGAACCAGCTTGTTGTATGAGGCAAACATAAATGGAATGCTTTCATACTTTATTAGGTAACAAATATCAGGACCAATGCCTTCAATGAATGGATTGTGAAGATGAGGCTACGAATTTTGTTCAAGACAGAAGTTTTACCCATAACTGTATGAAGATTAGCAATTTGATATTTGAACCAAGACCCACAAAGTCTGTGACATATAAAAGTACAAATTGCCATGGATGGTAACAAAATAACCATTTTCACTTTGACATAAGATATGCTCAATAGCAGAATTTTACAATGTCACACAACCAGTTTCAGAAGCTAATATTATGCACTGTTACCACGTCTAGACCAATATGATCACTAATATTGAGAACATAGTGCAAAATAATCAACAATAATAAGACAAAACACAATAGGTATTGATTGTCAACAGCAAACAGAAGGACAATTTCTACCCTTGGTGGTATCATGGCCAGTTCCCAAGACAAAATCCACAAATAATTAAATATGTGATCACACCTTTAGAAGAAAAACTAACTTATTAACTACAAATTGTTTGAATAATTGATGGAGATTATGGTACAGATGTTACACTTGTGTATCTGAGACAGCACTCTGGTGAATCAAATCCAAATTTGTGGGAGAATTCTAGAGTATATCAGCAGATTCCTGTTTATACATCAGACATATTAGGGCAGCTACTGAGATAAATTAATGTGTATTATTCACTAACTGTTACACAATAATATGGTAATAATTCCAAAGAGCAACCTTCACATTTATCAAAGGGGGACGTTGATACTTTTAATATTAAGGCATATTTTTAACAATTACTTCAAATTGCTCCCATACGCAGAAATTATTGAACACATATCAAATTTACAGTCCAGCTATGATTTGGCGGTCATTGTGACATTGTATTAAAAACACAGAACAGCAAATACTATGGTTACATGATATGTTGCTGAGCTCTGTGCAAGCAGTGCTGGGTTCAAAGAGCTATTTGATTAAAATTATTACATAACCATTATGCAATAAACCAATCAGTTTACACCAAAGGAGCATACAATACATAAACTTGCTGTAAGTCGTAAGTGTTAGCATATTGAGATAATTTGTCCCCTTCTATGACATATTGGAAATTTTCAAATTATCCAACAACACAATAATCATTGCTGTTCATACAGATCTGAGCACCTGTTTACACCTAATAGCAATTTGCCATAGTCTAGAAATTACCACCACAGGGAAATTATCACCATATGATAAGTACACAGTGTTCAATTATCTAAGAATGCATGAGGATTGATGCCTAAAACCACAGACAAAAATTGGAATGATCCATCATTGTTATAAATATTAAAAGAATTTTGAATACATAAAGGCCAGAAAAAAATAGTTGTGTTCTTGGTTACCCGACCAACTATATTTTATGGCATCAAACTTAAAGTTTCTAATTACAAAATCAAAAAAAGTTGCAATCAAATGTCGTGTTTGGGGATGAATTGTGCTTCAAAAGTATAAAAGAGCTGCTTAGAAAAAAAATTATAATGTCATGTGACCTGTCTACCTAATTTTTTTTGGTCATGTAACCGAAAACACAGCTGTCTTTTTTTCTAACCTAAATACAAGTATGCTTTATTAATTATTGTGAGAAGAAATACTTAATTGATAACATTATTTATGCCAATTTAAACACAAAACATATTACAAGATTTTTCATATATGAAATAAATGAAATCTGCATGGGTATGTTATTTTGTGATGTAAAACATACAAGGAAATACCTTACAATATTTTAGCGCAAGCCAATAACCGAATTTTGTTTCCGTAATATATCATACTCATTTGATGAATTTGGCACATAGCTTTCAATTATTCTCGCTTTCATACATGATTAAAGAAATAACTCAGAATTGGATTGATTATGGCTTGTAAAAATATCCAGTAAATAATAATTAATAACCACCAAGATGAGAATAAGAATTAATAATAAAAATGATACTAATAAATAATTAATAATAAAAAATAAATATTGATAATGAATAACAACAATACATAATAATAATGATAAATAATGCTAAAATAAATCATAATAATAACATTTATACAAATAAAATAAAAGACTATACAATTAAAATGAAAGATTACAAAAATGAAATAAATAAAATAAGAATAAATAAAAAAAAATAAGAACATTTTTAAAAGAATTAACTTTCAGCTAATAGTCACTATTTCTGACCGAATTATTAGGTAATGAGTCTTAATTATACTACAACAGTGAAATGCGCTAATCCATTCATTTGAACAAACACAGAACTTTTGATCATTGAACCAAAAATATCATGTAACACAGCATTGAAAATATTTTTACAAATACAGAAGAAATGGCTTCCTTTGTAGTAACTTCACGACTATAATTCACAATGATAATTACTTAATTAACACATAATTATGACACTCATTAGTCACTGCTTGTAATTTACATAATTAAAAATGTAATTATGACAACCTGAGTTTCTGTTATCTGCCGACTTCTTTTAAGTTTGAGCGCAACTAAAAATACTAAATTTAAATACAAATAACCTGTAACATGTTTGCGTTGATTTATGAATTGACATGTCACCTCGCTCCGGACAAAACAATCGAAGTATTATCAAAGTATCAAACATTGTAAATAATAACGTAAAATAAAAGAAAGGTGTAAGAATTTCTTTTCATTAATTAAAGCAACATACAAAATTCATTTCTAGGCTTGAATACTAGTTTAAAGTTTTAGATTTTTATCACGTCCTGTACATTAAGACAAGCAATATTATAGTTGTTCATTTTGAACAACAAGAAATGCCGAAGTTTTTCTCTGGTGATTGAGTGAGTCATCAAACATTAAGTTGTCAACAAATCCAACAACTCCTACGCTTCTGTTGTTGTTGTTGTTTTCATACAGGTATTAATTAATTACAACAAATTATAAAAGAAATGATACATATCCTGTGACACTCATGTTGTCTGCTAAATGACATGAACAGTTATAATCAAAACATATTTTTCTCCCATATTCTACAAACATATGGCGACAAATAAATGTTGAAATTTCTGGGTTTACAAGAAAACAAATTAACCAAAACAGCAAAATACTGACAATACATGGTTGGGCTGTATATCATAACTGTCTTCTTTCACACCAAATGCAAACATTAATACAGTAAGACTTCGAATAGTGACCATCCCAATATTATGACCACCTTGTTATAACAACCACTTATTTTTGGACCAGCTTTCAATAACTTCACTGTAATTCAGCTTGATAATTAAACTACCTCATTATTACGACCGATTTTTGGGGTCCAAAAGGTGGCCTCATTATCAAGGTTTTACAGTACATTAAGCACACTTAACTGAAATCAAAGTACTGTGGGGGCAGCATACAGACGTTACCCTAAATTGTACTGCACAAAATGACCCCAAAAATGTATTAGGAAACTTAAACGTAATGACAGGAAAATGTTTGTAATATCATAACCACGGTAAGACCAGATCTTTATCAGATTTTTTACCCGACCTTTACACTCGCAATGAGACAAAATCTGATAAGAATAATTGCAGCAATTTTTACACTTTAAATATGATAATCTATGTCATTATAAACAATACAAGTGTCATAGTAGATAGTTTACGGACACAGTGTTATATTACCATACACTGTAACCGTGTGGCATTCATCCAGATATAAGCAATGCAATTTATTATTTGTGAGTCATGGAGAAAAACACGAAAATTGATGTATATAATATCCGATTTAAAAAATCTCGACAAATTCCATTCAATATTAGACTTTTGAACCAAATAATAGAATTATTGCAAATTAGATTAAATAACGTAGAAAATTATGATTTTTTTTCGTATTCTAGGAAAAAGGCATTTTTACATTGTGAATCAGCAAATTGAACTTTAATTGAATTTTTACATCAACATATGTTAACAATTAAGCAGCGAATATCCGGTTGAATAGCAAACTGCAAAATTTTGTATTTTAAAAAAATTGCTTATTCAAAAGGATCTATTTTATAAATACTTGTATTAAAAACAAAGGCAGGATATTGAAGTAAATCAACATATTGAGATTTCAAGGCATGGATGAAAAGCCCTCATTAATGATACCAAAAAATAATGCAATGTTTTTTTTTAACAATGACACCAACCTTCTTTGTCGAAAATATTAGTCCAAAAACATAGCGACTTGTGTGTGCCATTATCAAAAGAAAAATATTTTGAAACAAATTATTTGAATTTTTTCTCCCACTTAACAGTCATTGAATGAATTCCCTGTATTAACAACAGGATCAACTTAAATACTTCTAAAAACAAGCTTTTCAACATGAAAGTACGGTGTTCTAATTTTTTTACTATTACCCAAATACAACATAAACAAGACCTGATCACCCAATACAACAAAATTACAAATATTTATTTTTTCGAATGTATTTATTGTTAGAAATGTCAAAATCAAATTTAGCTCTTCAGCTCTTGATAAATTGTAGTCTTTATTGCAATGCATAGTGATACAAGAGTGTATTTTTAAATAAATTTCTTATGCGTAAGATTAAGTATTTTACAGTGACATCCTTAATTATTCTACTTAACAATAAATGTTTGATGGCATTTATACAACAAACTATCAGTAATTATTAAAACAAAAATGACAAAAACTACAAAAAAAACTTATTTAGAACATGACCATAACAAAAAAAAACTTATTTCAAACAACTTAAAATGCACAGACTAAGTTAATCAGTCTAACATTGATGCGGCCTCACTATCAGATTGTACAACAAAGGAAACATTGAAAACTAGAATCCAAAATTAAGTGGGTGTTATAATGAAGTGGTCATTAAATTGAGGTGGTTGTAAAGTGAGGTTCTACTGTATAGTAATGTCATCTGTCTGGTCAATTTTTTGGCTAGAATCTCGTCAGTGAAGGATATAATTATGTTTGTCACTTGATTTTCAAGTCTTGCTCTGATCAGAGGATAAATAAACTTGAGAATATTACCAACACCTCCTACCAAGATTAAGTATTTATGTGTAGTTTTTGCACCAAAGTGTAAATGCTCCCTGCTGGACACTGGTGTATTTTGATTTGCGCCTTGGTGCAAAATTTACAAAGAGACATAATTAAATTTTTGTAGTATGACATAGATTAAAACAAACTTTACCCTTAACATTATTCTAACAATAATACCATTTTACATAATAATTCAAAATAAAATAATCAAGAATTATAGCACATATTTCTGTTTACATAACTTGAACCATAAATAATTTAGTCCCTATTGGTTTAGGCTTTTAGATAGCAAAAAGGTAAAAATATTCTTCAATTAAAAAAGTGCTTCCATACTTCAGATTTTGCTGTAGGGATCAGCTTAAATATAGTAAGCAAGCAAGCAAACAAGCAAACAATTTTAAATGCACAGACTTAATTAATCAGTCTAACATTGATGTGGTCTCATTATCAGATGCAATAATATCGGAAACATTGAAAGCTATAGTCTGAACAAAAGTGGTTGTTACAAAGAAGACGTCATAAAATTTGGACAAGCAGGCAAACAAGCAAGTAAGCAAGCAGGTAAGTAAGTAATAAAATTGTTCACAATTGTTAACTTTGTATATTCAAATTACAGACATAGAGGATCTTGACACAAGGCTCTTCCGAGTGTCATATTGTTTTTGTCAACGAGTTTAATAAAAATTGTAAAGGATGAGCACGAGTGTAAGATTCTATTTATCACATAACCATAAAAACGACAACAGAAAATGAAACAGACTGTAGGATGACATCAAGATGACGTCAGTACAAGACGTCTAGTGTAGACTGTTCACTACTTTGCGCAAAAAAATAGTGCATGTTTCTATTAATTGTTTGGCGATAAAATGCAAGATAAAAGACATAAAATCGTTATTTTATTCACACAAACATCATTTTATTCATTAATAAAATAATTACGAATCGAAAGTCGACAATGTTTACAAATATCGTAGTAGCGTAGTAATACAAAATATGCAAATATAGTGATTTGGCTAATTTGAATATTTATTGCACGGTTTGGCAGTGCCGAACGATATTTCCGGCACGGGTTTACAGCACTCCTGGACCGAAGGTGATGTGATAAATAATAGTAAGTATATAAATCACAAACAAGACTTTTTCTGGCCTTTTAGAGTGGTTAATTATTAGGAGCATTTGTAATGATGAACATTGACAATCCTGCAGCATTTTCTTACAACAACAACAACAACAACAACAACAACATGATTATTATAATTTATGTATTATTCTGTCAATTATTGTTTTATTGACTTGAAACAAAGACAATTGGTTCTAAGAGGCATAAAACTTCAAAGGCTTAAAATAAAGCCACTGGCTAGAAGTGCATTTTATGCTGAATATGCAATAATGCTTTAAATAATTTATTAACTGTATGATACATACCCTCAAGGCAAGGTGTCTAATTAATTGTATCAATATATAAACATATGGTTATTGACTGTCATTTGTTTACCATATAAGGACATGGTAACACATAACACGAGAACTGTCTTCAATTACAGACTATTATCACACCAAGCCTGGATTAAATTCTAACAAGAAAATTAAATTACTTGTGCAGACACAAACTACGATCAAGAGGCACATGTTGGTTTGTTTCACACGTACGTATCTTTTCTTCCTTCTATATTGTAAGAGCTGGGATCTTCTTAGATTGTATTTAGCTCTTTTGACTTATACTTTGCAAACAGCGAATTATGTTATTTTTTCCAAGTTATTACAATAAAGTTTTATTGCAGTTGTAGCATCTGTCTTTTATCTGCACAAAACTGGGATTATTATTAGTGCAACGCTGCAATTTGCAGCAATTTTCATACCTGTACTTGGTAAAGAAATGAAACGAGATCTACACTGGCATTACTGACTGGACAAAGATCATATTGACAATAATCATAAGACCAGAAAATTAGTTGTGTTTACAGTTACATGACCAATCCTATCATTTTGGTGCCAAGCTAAAAGTTGTCCTTAGGTTCTAAAAGCAAAATTCGACGTACGAAAATATTTGGAGACAAATCCTACCTCCAAAGTATGAAGAGTATAGTCAGAAAAAAGACAGAAAAGCTTTGCGACCTACCAACCCCTTTTTGGGGGTAAGAGCCATATAAGTCGGTATTATTTTTCTAGTCCTAATTCATCACTGATAAAGAACTAATGCTTGATCATCTAATATGATGATATTATCAATTATTGCACCAAGGGCAGACAACTCAGGACAAATCAGTCATGGCAGATACATGATGAACTAATGATTTACGGCAATACACCACCCTCTTCAGCACTTCAAACAACATCATTTATTACCTCCTAAGTTATTTTTCTTATTTCATCCTACAGAGTAATAGACTAATTAGCTATGCTAAACAAGTACATGTTTGATAGATTCTACGTAATTACAGCCTAATAATCCAGCATACAGTCTTGTTTTAATTTTATACTCTTAACAATTAATGGCATAAATGACTCACCATACTGAAGATGCATATAAACACAGTTTATTCATAAAGAACTTCAAATGATTCCTTGATACAAGAAATCATGTCCGTGGTCGTCATGGAACGACGATTTTTCGAGAAGGCTCTTCTACTACACTCCCTGGTCAACAAACACCCAGCATATGCCGCACTGATTGTAGGTCCGTATGATTGCAATGATACACTGAAAATAGAACCAACAGTACTCAATAGATTGTCAACAGAATAACAAATACTGTAAAACATGGTTATAGTGAACTCTGATATAGCAAAGAATCTGTGACGTATTTGTCATTTCTCATACATGTCGTTCTTTATTTTCTTTGTAATTGATATAGAACAATACGGATATTATAAAATGAAGTACAAATGCAATTATTCATGTCCAAAGGAATTCACTGTAATAGTGCTACCAATATATACAACCAAGCAAACTGGAAGAATGCCAACATATTGCAGGAAAAATATTTTAGTATCATTTTAATGGACCACGACAACTGATGTTCACCATTTTGGTGGTGGACCATAAAAGCTTATTCCTGTAAGTTTGCAAAAAAATTACAACCCTAATCTCAGAGGAGATACTGTCAGGAACAATTGTTCACGTACAATAGATGAAAGATGCCAGAAAACTGACCGCGATATAATTCATATATAACCCAAACACGATTAGGGAGCTGAATGTTTCATGTACAGTCGAACTTGCAAATAAACGCTGGCAAAAAAAGAAAAAATAAAGAAGATATTTATGTACCATTGACCTCAATATTGTCAGAAGTTAATTTAGTCTGTTACATCAATATATGTAAATTAAAGAATGGCCATGGGGCCTCTATAGTTGAGAACATATGGTCTCATAATCACAATCCCCGCACAGAGTTTGTTTCCCATCCTGGATCAAATTTCAAGTGATGAAGCTGTATATCTAGCTTACAGAAGGTCAGTGGTTCTACCAAGGTGTAAGCCTGAGCTCTTCCTCCACTGTTAAAGCTGGAAAGTTGTCAAATGACCTTGGTTGTTAGTGCAATGTTAAACTCTAGTGAAAAAAAAGAATGGCCATTGTTCATAAGGGTTATCAATTCCCAGGTGGCTGCTCAATCAGGTTAGACTTGCACGTTCAAATAAAACATGCCAAAATACTGGTGTAAAACTTGAACTTTCAAAAAATCAGAGGATGCCCTTCAACACACTCTCTGCTCTATCTGACTCACTTTGACATCTTTTATTTCACAAATTTGAGGCAGCTGTTACTGGGGAGATTTTCACTCTATGTTAGGAGTTACTAGTGGCAGCCCCTATATTGTAAAGAATTGCCTAAATGCTTTGTAAGGGGCCATTACATAGTGCTTTCAATATTTAATGTCTGAGGAGGCACTTCTAACAAGTTTTCAAATTAATTATAATAGTCAAACATGTGGGATATGGGGTCAAAAACAACATTAAAACCACAAACTGAATAATCTCTTTCTAGGCTTTAAATTATCATTAAATGCTACGCTTCATCTGGTATTTTAATTTAAAAAAAAAAAATATTTTTTGTCAATCAAATGAAGACGGAAAATTTACAAGTATTAGTAATCAAAATATCAAAAGCCAGAAAGAATACATTAAGAGACAAGTCTTGCTAAACAAATAAAACCAGTATACATTAACAAAGGAAGAATATTTACACTGACAAAGACCACTTAAATTAAGCATATTAATACTTGAGAAAGCAACATATGTAAATCCCTTTTATTCCAAAGTGTTAAAAAGAAAGACAAAATGTCAAATATGTCGACAATTTCTATAAGGATGAAATTCAAATATTTACCAAGATGTATAAAGTCAAACCACACCAAGCTCTCTCAGTGATATAACTATTCCACTCACTCTCCAAAATTCATTCAACCATGAAAACGTGTGCGAGTGATTTTAATATCAAACGCAAACAATTCGATTATGCACTGACAGAAAGTTATCCACAAATTACTCATCCATTCCATGTAAAGTTACAAGTTGATTCTTTACAAAAACATACAGGGTTATTCAATGTGTTCACATTCAAGAGAATGGATACACTCACCAAGGCTATCTTAAAAAATGTTGATTAAGCGACCCAAACTTTTAACAGAGGGTAGGAAGGTAGACAATTATTTGTTTTATAATGTCACATGCTTGTACTGAAAAGTTAAGCTGGAATTAAGTATGAAGAAAATACTGCCAAAATTGCTAGTAACTTTTTTGGTTCGGGGAATTTTGAATGAGTCGATAGGGTAACTGCAAACCAACAATTTTTTAAGGAGAGCCTGATTATACAATGTATACATATCCACAAATGTATTCATAAAAACCTTATCCAAACATGTTGTAGACATAACCTATCGTAATTATATTATTTATGATAAGCTTGTGTAATCCAATAATATTTATAATAAGATAGAATATGGCAGAAAATAGGGAGCAGTTTATTATTTACATAATAGATAAACAAAAAATAATCAGGAAACAATAAAACATATTTATTTTCCAGATTTATAGATAATACAGATTGTCACTGACTAAAGTTTTAGAAAAATAAAGTCTCCTAGATAACACAGAGGGGTCTAATGTAACAGCAATGCCCAGGGTTCATAAAACTTGATTTTTAGAAGTTTTTCTTGAGCAAACTGTTTCATTTTTCTGAAAATAATGTAACATACAACCTTGTTGATAATTTACGATCAAAATCTGGTCATAGGGGAATACAAAACAGGTTGTTTTGATCAACAATATCCCATAAATCAAAAAAAATTTGAAAGTTTCTGATCTTCTCCAAAATAAGAGCAACAGCTTAAAAATCCAAATCTCTTAAAGCAGCCTTAGCATTGGTCAATTTTCAAACTTTAGCCCATAATCAACCAATCAGATGCTTGGTCTCTGTTTTAATATGACCTCGTGACCTTATACAGGCCTCCAAAGAATGAACATTTCTTACAATGAGACCACCTAACTACAGTAAATATTGCTAACCTCCATGCTGATTATCACAAAAACTTCCCATGCTCAATCAAACAAAACAATCAGCTACTGATTGAGCCTCAATGACCTGAAATTGCTCCGAGGACACATTTCCATAACCAAATTGGACAATTCACATCAAAATTTCCCACTGCACGATACAAGAAAATTGATGTTAATAGTTGTAAGGCAAAAATGGACATTTTCATTGATGCAGGTTTTGTTCTCAACTACAATGCTTGTCCAAACAATACTATAGTAATGATACTTGCGTCCGATCAAGTAGGAGAGCAATTTGTTAAACATGATGGATTGCACGGACGGCTGCCAGGAACAACTATTTCACAGTAAATTTGATTTTAAGTGACAATGGCAAAGCTGAAATAATGTTAAAGAAAATGAACTATCTAAATCAAATCACAGTGTACCGAGAAATAACATCTTTCACACAAAAAACGAAAATCAATCTGCTACCACTAACCTATTAAACGCTTTGGCAGAAAGCTTTTCGATATATGCTATCATAACATTGCTTACATATGTGAGAATATGGATCCTTTCAACAAAGGGAGGCAATTCAACTTACCAAAATTGATGTCTATACAACAGGCAACATATTAAACCAAGTTGTTTTAATCAACACTGATGTTGTTTTCTTTCATTTTTTATACAACAATGTGCATGTACATGCATAAAGCACACACTCGTGCAAGCACTTGGTGCGTTATTTATTGTAGCAAAGCTTAAGTAAGTCCACAAACATATATGTAACATATCAAAACAAATGACCGTAAAATAAATTTGTCTTTTTAATATTTCATAACATTTTAAACAAGGATGCATTAAACAATGTGACTACATCTTTCACAATCATGTCCATACTGAACTTTGATGGTTCATGGTTTATAGTTGATCAGCAACCCAAATCAAAACATCATTCAATTCTTTGACTTGATTATACATTCATACAATTCTGAACAGATACAGTCAATTTTTAATCTTTCACTCTGTTTTTTTTACCAGTTATATCAATTTCAGTCTGTTTACTTTCAGACTTGTAAATAATAATAAACTGTCACAAAATATTCCTTAAGGTGACATTAAAATTCATTACTGTGCCCCTTGACAGTCTTGCGTTTCATTATGAAATAATTTGACAATGTCTGACTCATAACTTTACACAAACTAAGAGACCTTAAGTCCAAATTTTCTCAAATAGAAATTTGTACGACATCAAGAACAAACTAACACCAGAAAACTCAGAAAAATTGGATCATCTTCTTTAACATGTAACCACATTCATAATTAATTGATCTTCACACCAGTTCATGGGAAAAGTTTCTTTTCCGCGTTTTCTACACGTAAGTAGGAGAAAACAATCATTTACTGTTTTAACAAGAGAGCCATCACGGCCTTCCATTGTCCATCTGAGAACATAAGAAAGCATGTGACCTGCCCTAGAGATATATTGTAGCATAGAGATAATTGTTTCCAGTAAGTTTCTAAGAAATTAGGTGTAAAAATAGAAGGAGATCACAAAGGACAAGTTAATGAATGTACACCATAGTCAAACACAGAATGTGCTTGATGTTTCCATGAATCAATGTTTAAGACCAGGAAAATATCACTAAGCAATAATTAGTCTGACTTAGCTGATATACCTAACATATGACAAATATCACAAAGGTTCACATACAAAAATATGATCAGTATTTAAGGTAAAGAACTTTATAACTGAATGTTTCCTCTTTATTATAAAAGTAAGACCAGAGAACTCTGATGGTAAAGAACAAGACCTGGTGACTGTCCAAGAGGTAAAGGATAACGAACCCAGTAAAGTACATTTTTCTCTGTGACAATCTGACTAAAGATAGTACACCCAATGTCATTTGTCATCCACCTCAGTGCTACGAAACCTACCGGGATGTCAATGGCTGCCTGCAAAAAGTGTAGGCATGGGTAACAGGTAAGCGCTGGTAGATAACCTAAGTGAACTTGTTATTTCTACAGTCATAATCTGCCATACCAAAATTACTGTTTATAAAATGAATGAATAAAAGACCAATTCCAACAAAACTAACATACAAAAAAAAATCTGTTAGTTCATGTTTTATAGAATATTTTACAACACAAAATGAAAATAGACTGACTCAAATTTACAACTGAGCATCTTTTCAAGAATGGATACATAACTTCTGAAAAATGATTTGTAAAACCACCAAGATTGGCAAACAATCATGTTGGGAAAACTGCCAATTGGGGAAATTGTTAGTTTTGGGTGATTGGGAACATTGGTTTCAGTGTACCAAGCTCTGAATGAGGACTGAAAATCTTAACATGACCAATAATTTATTTATTGCTTTTATCATTATCAAAATATCTACTTCATATTGACAGTTTGTAGCCAGAAACCATGTCAGAGATGTTGTGCTGTGGAATTTCTCAAACCCTGATGTGTTAAAACAATTCTAACAGCCAACTTCAGCACCCTGTAGATGTTACATCAATTTATATTCAATTTGAGTCATTGCTTTTTTCAGAGAAAAATTTAATCTTTAACTTAACCCAGTAGGTAAATAAAGGCAGGATTTCTACACTAAGTATGCCAATATAGTTTTTTTTATAGACTAAACTCCAACAAAGAAAATCAATAACGAACACACTGGAGCCAAGGAATCCCAAATAGTAGCAGTTAACTTTAAAAGAAAGGCAAACATATTTTGTATATGGTAAATTTCAAAACTGGCAGTATTATCAATTTGGATGTTAAATTTAATCCTTTGCCCCATAAGCATATTTTGGACTCTTCCAAATTCAAAGCAAATATACAAAAAATCAAAATATAGTTATTTCTCCCTGACAGAGTGGAAAAGATTGCGGCAAAAGAAGCCATTACTCATTACAAGCAATGGCTTCTTTTGCCACAATGTTTTCAAAAGTTGTTTGCTTCAGATGCAGATAAATGCAGTATTATGAGGCAAAGGGTTATGGAATCAAACCACAGAGAATTAATTAAAGTCCTAAACTTAAGTTTCTGTATAAAAAAACTTCTGTTTCATGAGGGTAAGTGTGAGGTTGGGTCCATCTTACTCGATCAGACCACCTGTAGCTTTAATGAAGACTGTTCTAAGACAGAAACCCCTCGGGGAGAATTTTTGTATGTTTCTATATTGTTGGGTGGGTTTTGTGTTTGTGGGTTTTGGGGAAGTAACATATTGGGGAAAATGGTATTTTTCGTATGTGTTTTTTTTTTCTAGAAATCTATATCAATCATAAAACAGAATTGTTATTGAAAGCTAATTATAGATATACTTTCAACACTATAATCCTCCATTTACAAGAGACAAACTTTTAGTATCAAGGGAAAACTGTGAAGTTTAAGATTTTTTGTAACACTTGATTCATTTCAAGGGGAAAAATATTTAACATAACGTAGATAGAGATATTACCACATTTAAACTCAGACACATATAAATAAACTGCTTCAAATGAACTAAAAAAGCTGGAATTGATTTACTCAGACTTCTTCCACCGATCTGTGAAAGGAGCAATTTACAGCCTTCAAGAAAATGCCATCAATATTTATACATCCAATAAATAAACTGTCAAATATGATGAGTTGCCCCCCACAGATAAATTATTATTTTTTCCATCTGATTCATGACAGATTTATTTGATTACCATTAATTTTTAAGCTGCAAATTATTATCCTAATGGAAGCACCTGCCTCTTATGTATGAAATAATTCTTTACAGAAGTCATCTATATGTTCATGATAGTGCTAGAGAATAAACAAATAAACCTATTGAATATATACAGTAGAACCGTTCCAATCCAAACTTGCTTGGACAGACAAAAATATTGGGATTTGAAAGGTTTTCGGAATACAAAAGTTAAGGATTCTGAAAGATTTATAGCATAAAATACATAATAAAAAAAACAGCTGACATGTTCGGTTTAGAGATCTCAAGGATTCCGGATTGGAAAGGATCAGATTAAAGAGGTTTGACTGTACCAGCTGATCACGTCACTGAGTTAAGGTGTTTGGGTTGGAGAATAATTGCAAACAATGGCTTTGAGCAGCAGCTGCTAACTACTATCAAATTTGAATGTATGAGAGCACATTGTGAAACAAATTTTTGTGCAAGAGTTGAGTATTCAATAGGAAAGAAGTTTGTGTGTGCAAGAGTATGTTGTATTAGAGAAGTTTTAAATGTACAAGAGTGCACTGTAAGAAAGAAGTTTGAGAATGAAAGGATGCTTTAAAACAAAATTATTTTTGAGCATATGAGTGTAAAAGCCATTAACAGTCAGAAATGAGTTTCTTATCTACTTAAGTTTGTTGACACAATCTAAGACAAGAAGAAGAATACTGATTGATTGATTGATTGATTGATTGATTGATTGATTGATTGATTAGGTGATCAATCATCAATTGATCTGTTGATTGATTGATCAGTTGATTGATTGAGTGAGTGATTGAGTGAATACAACACTATGTTCATTAGTGAGTGTGAGGGTGTCACAAAAAACACAATTGTGTTGTCAGTGAGTTCACAAATAGACTGATTCTTATCACAAAATCGGGCCTGGTTCAGGTAGTCTAAAAGTGAGAACACAACATTGTTAAAACCAGCCCGGTATTTGTGTTTGTACAATAGTTAACTAGGCATGCAGTCATGTTAGTGACAGGTGGTCATTAGGAGAAATTTATCACCAAATATTTTAACTTTTCCTCTCTTATTATCCCTTTTTATGACCCCTTGAGTACATATATCAAATTTCTCATAAATTTTCTCCAGTGAATCACATGAACAACTTCAATAAGGCCCACACTGATCACACATTTCTATAATTGATACTATTGTTAAGATAAAGTATCACCATATTATAATTGTTCACAAATTTTCACTTCTTTACCATGCAAGGAGTGTATACTGCCATTCTGAATGTGAAATATACAGAGCTTGGTTAACCGCACTTAAAACAGTCAAAAATTTACATGTAACCTATAGGTACAGTTTATAATGTCAACCTCACTGGAGCCAAATATTTCTAATCTCAAAGAAAATTAAACAGTCACTACGTTCCATGCTTCATTTCCCTCTTGCAATCAATTTTACAGTATATCACCCAATTCTTGGTTACAATTTTCCATTGTGCTGATCTTTTCCAAACTCTAATCAACAATTTTGCACTTTGAATCAATGTTTATCACATAATAAGATAGTTTCTCACTTCCATCACAAATGTTTTCACACCTTGTTTAGCCGAAATCATCATACTTGTCGCAATTTTTACAACTTCAATTATTAATGGACATTTGAAACGTCAGACAGGGTCGTAACATTATGAGGTGATGTTTTTTAGCGCACTTTCATTGGCCTTTCTTGAAAAGTATGATACCAGTCTTAATGCGCTAACCCACTAGCTAAAAGCCCGGGGCTGGAAAATGTCTATTTGGGCTAGCAAACTTACTCAAAGTAGTATATTCTGGCTAGTGGTAAATTGTTTATTTTCAACTATCCACTTATAGTTTTAAGGCAAGTGCTTTAAAAGAATTATTTCGAACACCGTGATACAAGTACTTAATGAAAGAGTGAGAACACATATTTTGATACATCATACATGAACGTATGGATACATTATTGATAAATACTTTACGTCAAATTCAGATATCAGAATAATCATAGAAGATTTATTTTTCAATAAAAAACTGAATAAAGACAGATAAACAAAGCTTTTAAATACATCAAATGCATATTAAACAAAGGCAATACATACTATTTTGCAAAAAATTAATGAAAGTGTCAATACATGTACTTAATCAAATATTAATTAAGACAAGATAAAAAAACTTTTTTATATCCTTAATGAACAAAACTGATACACAAAACATTAAAATTCAAAGACACTGAACATTAGAAAGTGATCAATCTACATCTTGTCAGACCCTGTCATAATCTTATAAACAAGTTAAATTGATAAATTACCGAAGCACATTATCTTGAATAATAAACTTACATGACCACACAGCCTTGTTTTATTTCAATCCTTCAGTTCTCCAAACACATACAGGATAATGAAAAAGAGCAATCAGCCGTGTATAATTGATGTTGGACTTAAAACAAAGGTTTCATTCACACAATCTGATCACCTAATTTGTCACAAACACTCACAGTGGATGTAAAACATACAAACACAGCTAATTAGTAATTAATTAAGTATGCTGTTGACTTTTCTAAGACAAATTATAAATCACAGAAGATAGATCATAAGTATGGATTCCGACTTCTGACAGTAAATTAACAGTTATAAATGTATATGTACATATTTAATTATGGGTACATAATCACATGTATCACATCTAACTATAATATGATGACAAATTGGATGTCCTTAAACAACAGGGCTAGATAAGTTTAAATAATTTGATTCAAATCCTTCATTAATATAGAAATATTAAGTTAATTAAGGTAACTTTTTTGTTAAAAGTGTGTATAACACAAAATATTTATATTTTTCATTCAACTACAAGACTTCTATAATATTTTGCACTTTGAAATGAACAAACAAATTCATATTAAAGTGTCCTATTGTTACAATTGGAAATTAATTTCAATGGGAAAAAATCTTTAAGTAAAAACTTTCTATTTTGCAACATTACTGACTGAAGTACAACATAATTTGTAATGTATATAAGCGGTGATATTGGTTTGTACAAGAAACACTGCAATCTTACATCACATAATCAGATCTTATACCTTCTATATAAGGAACCTAATTGAATAGAAAAAGTCTCAGAGAAATACCTTTATAGCACACACAATATCCAATAACATATTCAGAGAAATAATTCCACTAAAAAAAACTCACCCCAATTAATGAGTACCAACAATGAGGTTTAAATCCTTCACTATGAAACAAAAGGCAAGAGGTCATTTAGATACTATATGCAAATAAAAAGTGGAAACAAAATGATTATAATCAAAATGCGTGTTTCTTTCTACTTCACTGAAGAAAGTAGAATTTCCGTATCCAGCCTCCAACACTAAATTGGTTGTCAATCAGGGATCATGTGACCACATCACATTTAATCTGATTGGACAAAGACCTCAAATAGAAGATAAAGCAAGTTTTATGAAGCATGAAAGTAGTACTAGTATTTCAGAGTTGATTGTAGTAAAATTCACCGCCAGTTATCTGAGGAACATTTCTCGGCTGAGTATTTAAGAGGCATGTTGATGGTTGATAAATCCTGAGTATATTCACTCAGTTACTGGCAAAGAAATATGATAAGCAGTGCTCCATATGAGTAAAAATAATATTAAGATAAAATTAATCACTTACAATTAATTGTCTAAATTATAAGATTTTGACAAATTAGCCATCTTGGGTCACTATTGTACCAAAGTACATAGTAAACTAATTTAATTAAGTCAAATAACTTCAAATGATTTCCAATGTATAAAATGACAATGGTGTGATTATAACATTTTGTTTTTGAGGTTTAATTTGAACCAACAGTCAGGGTCATTTGGTGACCCTTTCACCAACACACCAACAACCTTCTGTGACCAGTAGCTGGACAGTTTCCTTACATGTTAAATTTGTCTGGTCTCAGGTGGGATTCAAACTCATAGCAGAGGGGGTTATAGTGATAACTAGTCAGAGACCATAAACACACAACCACAGAGATTTATAACCTACTTTTAAAATACGTGATGAAACAAATCAAGAGTAACACCTAAATATGCATTACTAGAATCTCAGAGGACTGTTTGAATATATGGATTATTCTAAATAAAACTCCAGATATGTAAAATTTGAATGAACTTCAAACCAAACATTAATTTAGAGTAATATAAATATTAAGCACACATAAAAAATAAACATCCCACAAAATGATCCTCTTAAAACAGGAAACATGACTATCAATAAGTTATGTAATAACATTCAAGTACCAGCCGCTTTTATATGTGAACACATGTGGGCTGCACATTTTATACAAACAAGAAACATCAAAATGATCTAAAAGTCTCCTAACAGAATATATTTACTGATGTTGACACAATAACCTCTATACAACAACAGGTTTAAATTGTTGTTTATACAGTATAACCTCTCCAGAGCAGCCTTCTCTTGAGCAACAACCTCCTTTAAGCAACAGCATGTTTTTTTCCTACTGTATGATTTAACTATTAATCTAACCTCCCTAGAGCAACAACCTCTCAACTACAACATAATTTAGCTTCTCCCAAAAGGTGTGGCTTTGGAGAAGTTACATTGTATGTTTACGGATGCTGCAAAATAACCTCTATATAACAACCAGTTTATCAATGTAACTTTATAGATACTGACACAGTAACCTCTACACAAGAACCACTTTATCAATGTGTGTTTATGGATGCTGATATAACATACTCTAAAAACGTGGTACACTTTGTAGACACCATTACTGTAAGGGCATAACAACAATTATCAACTCACATCTGTTGAACTAAAATATACATCAAAGCTTTTTTCAATGGCATTTAATTTCACACCTATAGCCAGGGTCATTTGGTGACCTTTCTGGTTTAACAGTAGAGGAAGACCCAAGACCTACACATGGGTAGAACCACTGACCTTCCATGAGCTAGCTGGACAGCTTCCTCATAAGTGAAATTTGTCTGGTTTTAAGTGGGATTTGAACTCACTGTGATGAGGGGCTAGCTAGTAACTAGTTATAGACTACTACCACTCAATCAAGGAGGCCCCCTGTCAAAGCTTCAGTTAAGAATGAACACTGTACTCTATAGAACTTCAGTCAAAGAATGCATACTTCTATAGGAATCTATCCATTGTGATTTTAGTAAGGTAAGATCATGATTGAGGAGAGCATGTCACTTAATGTAGAAATTAATGGATAACAAGACAGGTGCAAGAATATTCAGACAAAGATCAATGAACACAACACAAGATGAACAAGGAAACACTTCAACCAGTCCACATCACAATCAGTGTTATGCACACCTTCATACTTCTTAATTTAATCATTAATTGGACTGTCCTAATAAATGATGTTTGTAGCACTTGCTTAATATTTACATCAATAATGTTTTTGATATTCATTGGGGGTGTATGTCAATAATTGTTTTTTACATTCATTGAGGGATGCACATCAATGATTGATTTTGACATGTAAAAGGAGTGTATGTCAATGATTGTTTCTGACATTCATTGGGGGTGTATGTCAATGATTGATTTTGACATGCACTGCGGTGTATGTCAATGATTGATTTTGACATGCACTAGGGGTGTATGTCATTGATAGATTTTGACATGCACTGGGGGCGTATGTCAATGATTGATCTTGACATGCACTGGGGAGGGGGGTGTATGTCAATGACTGATTTTGACATTGTTGGGGGTGTATGTCAATGATTGATTATGACATTATTGGGGGTGTATGTCAATGTATGTTTTTACATTTATTGGAAATGTACATCAATGGTTGTTCTTGGCAGGTGTGTAGCAAAGACTGTTTTCACATTTATTAGAAGTGTATGTCAATGGTTGTTGTTACAAGCATTGGAGGTGTATGTCAATGGTTGTTGTTACAAGCATTGGAGGTGTATGTCAATGGTTGTTGTTACAAGCATTGAAAGTGTATGTCAATGGTTGTTGTTACAAGAATTGGAGGTGTATGTCAATGGCTGTTTTTACAAGCATTGGAGGTGTATGTCAATGGTTTGTTTTTATAAGCATTGGAGGTGTATGTCAATGGTTTGTTTTTACAAGCATTGGAGGTGTATATCAATGGTTTGTTTTTACAAGCATTGGAGGTGTATGTCAATGGTTTGTTTTTATAAGCATTGGAGGTGTATGTCAATGGTTTGTTTTTACAAGCATTGGAGGTGTATGTCAATTGTTTGTTTTTACAAGCATTGGAGGTGTATGTCAATGGTTTGTTTTTACAAGCATTGGAGGTGTATGTCAATGGTTTGTTTTTACAAGCACTGGAGGTGTATGTCAATGGTTTGTTTTTACAAGCATTGGAGGTGTATGGCAAAGTTTGTTTTTACAAGCATTGGAGGTGTATGGAAAATGTTGTTTTTACGAGCATCGGAGGTATATGTCAATGGTTTGTTTTTACAAGCATTGGAGGTGTATGTCAATGGTTTGTTTTTACAAGCATTGGAGGTGTATGTCAATTGTTTGTTGTTACAAGCATTGGAGGTGTATGTCAATGGTTTGTTTTTATAAGCATTGGAGATGTATGTCAATGGTTTGTTTTTACAAGCATTGGAGGTGTATGTCAATGGTTTGTTTTTACAAGCATTGGAGGTGTACGTCAATGGTTTGTTTTTACAAGCATTGGAGATGTATGTCAATGGTTTGTTTTTATAAGCATTGGAGGTGTATGTCAATGGTTTGTTTTTACAAGCATTGGAGGTGTATGTCAATTGTTTGTTTTTACAAGCATTGGAGGTGTATGTCAATGGTTTGTTTTTACAAGCATTGGAGGTGTATGTCAATGGTTTGTTTTAACAAGCATTGGAGGTGTATGTCAATGGTTTGATTTTACAAGCATTGGAGGTGTATGGAAAATGTTGTTTTTACAAGCATTGGAGGTGTATGGCTTGGTTGTTTATACAAGCATTGAAGGTGTATCCCGAAGGTTGTTTTTGACATTCTGTAAAAGTGTATGTAATTGATTTTGCCATATAACTGAAGGCATACATCATCCATGAGCATTCAACTTGCGAGGAAACTGTGTGTGCTTGTTGCTTTCATTTGCATACAATGGATAAAGTCATTTGCATTTTAATGTTCAATGAAAGTGTGGGTTAATCCTCTTTTTTTGCATACATAATGGCATTATTACTAATATGACTGTTTTATTCAGTAACCAATTGTATGTTATTTCTACACTATAAAAATGCTAGCAGAAATTCTGACATTTGACGGATACCAGTATGAATGCTATGTAGCCATATCTTCACTCTTATTTTATGAACAAATAATTAAGTTACATCAGACATAAGGTATAGGTGTATGTCACACAGTTTTAACATTATAATCTTCAGATAAAACATCCTCAAACATAACTTTTATTGACTTCTGAGAGAATACTGCTTCAGGTAATAACACAAAGAAATAACGATCAAAGACGTAAACCACGAACAAGCAGACACAAAACCTTACTAGGATGGAATTACAATATCCCCAGTAGCAAATTGAACTCCGTGTTTACTCACCATAGGGAGTCTGTATTAGGTATAATTCACGACTTTACTACAAAACTTAATTTTCACTTGTACAATGTCTACTAATGAAAGGTATTCCGACTGTAGCTATTTGATAGTGATTTTAGCCAATGTATCTTACATAATACATGCAAATAAGTACTTAAAACACGACTCTTTAGTAAAAGAGGTAACATGGACTTTAACCATTCACTTAATGAAGACGTAATGAGATGGTTCAAACTTCATTTGCATTGATAAATGTTTATTTAAACACACAGGTGCAAATTTCAGTATAAATATTACATAAGAGCATTTGAATTCAGTAGCCGCACTTTCATTTTTTTTCCAAAAAATCTTCAGGTTATTCAGTTAAGCATTTCTTTATTTAACAGACACAATACAATAGGAGGCAAAACATAGAATTGTAAGGAGTGTCTCAGGTATCAAACTCAGTGAATTAATGTTTCCTCTCCTCAAACTTTAACACACAAATCAATAATCATAACAATTTAACTTCTATAAACACTGTGAACATTTCAATGAGCCAAAAAACTTGAGTAGGTCTTGCAACTCTCACCAGGGTTACCATTGTGGTACCTGGGTGGCAGTTCCTCCTTCCAACAATACCATCTAATACAAGAAATTTTAATTTCATGTAACCTTAAGCAACTCACCTATGACAGCCGCCAAGTGTGAGAGCGTCTTATCTACATTATATCAATCTTACAAAGATGATTTACGACAGCCATGTTTCTGTACGGCAGATTCAGTGAAATAAATTGTTTCTTCTTTTTTAGGGGTATCCACTAATTGTAAACCATCATCTTTCAAAAGATGTATATGTACATAGAGATGATTATTGAATTAATAATAAATTAAGAGATGATTTGCTTCAACCAATCATAAACAACACTGGCTTAAGTGATGAGGAATCCCACAGTTACGTCACTGCAGCAAATCAACTTCTTCATTTTCTTATTAAGAACAGAATTTAAAAAAGCATTAGGTACATAAAGTGTACCAAGGCCGAACACATCATTCCAAATTCAAGCAAAGTTGAAGATTAACCAATCAAATCTAGACAGGAACAATAAATACAAGCAAATGTTGAGTTGACATTACGGGACATATGCCACTCGCCTGATGACGACCCCCACAAAAATCTCATCTTAACCTTTGGCAACGTTGAGACTAAAATCCATCATTCAGACACATTCTGATTAATGTATTCTGAATGACCTTTAAATATCACAAGAAATCAATTGACATTCATTATCATCTTCTTTAAAGATGTTAATTATGCTGAACATCCCATTTTTTGCCGCTTCAGGTGAAAGCAACAACAATGAATTCCTCTTTCCATGTTACACCAGTCAAAACAGTGACACATCTTACATTTATATACAGAAGAAACCTATCATTAAAAATCAATTATAAGGAAAAATTAAATGAATAATATGCATTTTCTTTCACAAAAAAAACAACAACAAAAATGTCAAAGATGGGAACAATTACAATGAGTTATTTACAGTTTAATATGTTAGAATTGGGCAAAACTTTGTTTGTTTCAAAACAGCTTCAGACAGACAGAGGGGTAGGCTAGTGTTGTTTTTGTCACAATTTATTATGACATTTAATGTTATTTATGACAAACCTAAGTGACATAGAAGACCCAACATATGGACGATAATCTAATAATTAAGGTCAGAGAACCTGAAACAACAATTTGTTTGTTTACACCAATCATAAAAAACACACTAACATCATTCATTTGTAAGAAAATGAATAAAATCCAACCCTTATCACAGAAAATTTGTTTTCCAAATTTACATTGCATTTTTATTACATTTGAATCAGCCAGTTCAGTTTAACATTAAGTAAAAACTCAACAAACACAGGTTACATAATTGCTAAATAAAAGAATGAATCTTTGTGATAAGTCAGCCACCATGACCAACATTCTAACATGTTATGCAATATTAGTGTTCAAACTAATTTTTTGAAAGCACTAGCCCTAGCTATAAGTAGCCTATTGAAAATGAACAATTTACCAGTAACCTAAAAACAAAATTTTGAGAAAATTCACTAGCCCGAAAAGAGATTTACTGGCCTTGGGTTTCAGGCTTGTAGGTTAGTATTGAGGAGTGCAAAAAGAAGTCAAAACAAGAAAAATGAAAATATATGTAAATAAAATTTAATGCGCATCATCAAATGTAAAGAGGAGCACTTACAGAACAGCACTGATAGATTTTCTAATGACATTAGAGACAGTCACATGCAAGTCTGCCAGTCCAATGTTTGTTGTAGATGCCTCATAGATCAGTGTTTCAAATAATTCAAGGTTCTGATCACAAACCTCCAAAAACAATTTTAACCTAATTTATTAAGTAATAGTAAATTTTCTAAAACATTTGGCTACACTGTGGCACACTGTAATTAATCTAATTCTTTTTAGTCATGAAGTACACATATACCTAATGATATTGTAATTGATCAGACAAATTCACATAAGAAATCAATTAATTGTATTTCAAAATAACTTTAGTTGTAAACTACAGGTGAAAGTAAATAGACGTTGAACATGAACGTGATAGGAAATAGTTAGCATATTTGAAAACAATGACAGACAATAGCTCCAAGTAACATTCTCCCGCTGTTTCTAGTCGCCCGATTGTAAACAAACCCAGCCAACAATTGATTTATAACCAGTTCAAAATGAATTTCAGTAAAATGAAACAAATGAATGTTTAAATGTTATTTTCCTAATCATCATCATAAGAGAAAATTGTAGCCATGCACTCGTTATTTTACACAAATAAATCAGACATATCATGCCTGCAATCATATCTTTTACATAATATCTGAAATTATGTCTTAAATTTAAATAAACCAAATAACTATTACTAAACAGTTAATAGACTAAAAGCATGCAATTTGGACAGAACAATTGGCACAAGCAGATGCAATAACTCAGAACTTAAATACCAAATTTTCCCCTGTAAATGTCCACTGGCATTAAATTTGGCAGATTTTTATTCTAGTTATTGAGTCATTGTTAAAACAAATATGTCTTGAAGCATTGGATATACCTTAAAGGGTTATTTAAATATTTATCACGATAAGACACATTTTCTTTACTTTTTTCAAAAAAGGAGGCTGTGCATTAAATACATTAGAGGACAGATTTTTACTTGTAACAGAATATTTAGCGGTAATCAGGAAAACGATGTCTATAATATAAGCGATTTGTCTCCATGCTGTAAGTCAGAATCTGTTTCTCCAGCATAATTTCTACGAAAATTGAGAGCTTCTACGTAGTTTCCGGGTTAATATGCAGATTACTGAGTTCAGCTAATGTTTGGTTTATTTATCCCCTAAACAACAAAGCTTTTATTATTACTACTTTTTTGATGGGTTATCTATATTCTTAGTGATCAGATAAAATTGTAAGTTTTAAACCATAGGAATTAGACAACTTATAAATACTGGTTGATTATGTTGGCTTTGAAACAAGAGTGCTTGAGAACAGTCTATTTTCTATGGCATTGCTATAGTTAATTCCATAGAAATTGCTGACCATTATCAGTTTCAAACAACATTTGGATACCATAAAGAATGGCAATACGAGTAGAAAGACAGAAGAAAGCTAACATACCAATCATCAGCAAT
Organism: Lutraria rhynchaena; assembly: GCA_008271625.1. Lineage (NCBI taxonomy): Eukaryota > Metazoa > Mollusca > Bivalvia > Venerida > Mactridae > Lutraria > Lutraria rhynchaena. The sequence continues at coordinate 2,352,695 of VIBL01000039.1, forward strand.
GGTGAGCTAAAAGCTTTTGAATGACTGATTAATGACTTTTTATAAACATTGTCAGGCCAGCTCATGCATTAAATACAATTCCTTGAAGAGATACTCTGGCATGTCTCACAGAAGTTAAATATATCACATCTCATCCAGTATACAACATCTGCTCATTTAACTTGTAATGTATACATTAATGTGCAGTTTTATAGTGTGTTTATGGTGGAACAAGTTGTCTTCAGGTCAAGTTTCACAATGGTTTTACATTAATCGACATCCATAACCTTTCTCATTAACATGAAGTTTCATCTCACACATCTTTTATACTTTATATGGCATAGTGCAGCATTTGTCACAGAGTTGATTTCCAAACAGACATGTCTTTCCATGGATACCAGGGGACCTATTATTTTATATATTCGCCGTATCACTTTATAAAATGAGCTAATATGTCTCCGTTGATGAATAAACAATTAATTGTGCGATATTTTATTGAAAATGACTCATCATTGCACAAACGGAATTGAGGTCAATAAACAACAAAGATGGGTAACAATGGTACAATGTATGCTAAGTAATACCGTATAGCATGAGTATTTTTCTTATACATATAAGTTTTGCTGTATATTTATTTATTTACTTTATTTACAAAAATGTTGCAACATAAACATGGGTGGAAGTTGAAAATTTTCCAAAAAAAAGAAATCTTAACCTCGGTGCCATGGAAACAATAAAAACCAGTAGGATACAGACCTGTGAAAAAACGGAGGTTCAGGAAAATTCCAGAAAACTTAACCATGAATAAAAAAGCCAACAATTTAGTTATGCATCTCTCAGAGTTGCATCTTTCAATCTAATGTAGGTAAACAAAATAGGATACCATGTATAAAATGCAAACAACACTTTCTTGCAATTTTGATGTGACAAACAGAGGCACAGAAAGAATGACAACGTCTTGAGCATTATCTCCGCCGCATTGTGAAAGTTTCCCCACTGCATTGTGTAAGTTTCTGTTCTGATGGCATCACACCAAAATTCTTGCACAAGTTGATTTAATTTTCGCACTATTGTGAAATCTTATACAGGCTGTATGTCTTCTAAACTAGATAACAGAATGACAGGACTAAAAAGATGGAAACAATTATTTAGACAGGAAGCACTCTTTTGCCCAAAGGCATTCTCTTAATCAAACAAGTAATTATAGTTTCTGCCTAGCTAGCCATAGCTACCAGCCATCTGTAAATCCTCAAATTGACAAATAAAGACTGTTGTTTTTTTTTCAGTGTCATCCAGCATAAAAAATTCACAGATCTGAAACAAAGGAGATAAAATGACCTTTGACAGTCCACTTAGGACGCCAGATTGTCCAGTAGCATGGCTTTGAGTCAATAGAATGCTTCAGTGCCAAGTTTGAAACATTCAGTTACGTTGTAATCATAAATTTAATGGAATTTGAATGAAAGGAAACATATTTCATGTAAAATCAATCTCTCATATACTGCAAATTGTATAAAAAAGGCATATTTATATAATGAAAGACAATTTTCTTCTATACATTAGAAATGATGTAAAATTTGAACAAAAAATTCCACTAAGTTGTTGAAAAATTCCTTAGAATAAATACTGCGGGGTGTAATAATTAAAAACAAGAACAATTCTCCAGATAATCCTATCACGATGTATGCTCCACTAATTCCCAGTACTTATCGATGGTAATATGTTTTTTATTTTTTTAACAAATGATAAAATCGCCACCTCCATTGACACAACCTTGTAAATTCGCTGAACACAAAGGAGTTAAAACATAAAGCATCTCTAATATAAAAAAAAAGAATTCTTTATTCTATGTATAATAAACTTTGTGTCACCTTGTACAACCAAGGAAAATCTTCCAGAGCAAAAAATAAAAAATATGCCAATGTTTTCTCAGTGGTATGCCTTTGACAAGAAAATTTTTTGGGGAGTCAGAACATTAATGAAGATCTAATATCAATATCAGACAAATATCGGGCCCTTATGTAATAGACAGAAAAAAGGAGAAACAAAAAGCCGACAAAAAACAGCAATTAAACATTAATTATCTATGGACTGTGAATATTAGATAAAAAAAATGATGTACTTAATGAGTTATACAAATGGAAAGTTATTCTTGGAGATTAAAAGATTGTCTAGGGATATTAATAATGGATATAGCAGATCTCAAGATAAGAAAAGTATGTATCATATGCATAGGACCAAATCTAAACAAGTACAGAATGTGTGAGTTGTTTCAAGTTGGTTAACTAATCAGTCTTTATGTAACATCTATATTCCGTATCATTACGTTATTACAACATTACAGCTGTTTTTAAACATCTCAATTCATGCTCAGACTTCCATCCCTGTTTCAAACATTTTAATTTATGCCTGGCAGTCCTTTAATGATCTCCAGACAGTAAAGCATTTGGCTGGTACCCTAAATAACTATTTGGGGCCATGTTTCATGTTGGAAATGTAGTTTAGCAACAAAGCCTTCATCACAGGCTGAAATAATAGTAGTTAGTCCAACATTAATTCTTGTCACTTGACTGCATGCCACAGCCATTATGCAGATATGTTGATCTAGATTGTTAAATAAAATGGTTTTATTATAACAAAATATCCACCAGGGATAATCAAACAACAATATAACAAACCTTTCAATCATGATTATACAAGCAATGCCAAAGCAAAAATGACCACTGATGATACGCAAAAATGACCAACTCAGACCAGCAAAAATGACTGCTACTATGATGAGCAATAAAGACCACATCTGACTTAGTCTATAGCAAATATGACCAATGCTGATCATCATCAATTGTTGTGTAATTGCTATGGTATTCTGTGTAGTATATACAATCTTTTTTCATGAAGAATTCTACTGGCTCCATACATAAATGCTCAGGAAATGAAAAAATCAAGTATGTGCCAGAGAGATTAATTGCATACGTAATACATAACAAGATTATTTTGTTTTAATTCTGGAAGTAAAAGATTTCAATAGCTGAAAGTTTTGATATGTTGGATGTATGCATTTCCCAGAACCAACAATGCTAACAAATATTTCGCAATCTACATTTATCATTAGGTTGTCACAACACTGTCAAAACAGAAATGAAGACATATTTTTACAAATATATACATAACATAGATGTTACATTCTAACGCACGCTATCTTCCAGTCAAAGCAACATGCAATCAGCTGTAGCATAATTTGATACTCATAGAGAATCACAGTGTAGCTTAACAAGCAAAAATGTCTTTCCACCTTCAGTAAACATATGTGATCTCTGGTCACATTGAATAACCATGACCTTAAAAATATAGTCAAAGGTCAAGTTTAGCAATTTATCTCATTATGGGAAACATTATGTGTCGTGTTATTTGAATTTCCATCAAAGATACGCAATTGCAAACAAATTTAAGATAAATGGAAGGGCAGACAGCAAAGGCCAAAAAATTCTGTCTCAGCAGATTTAGAAGGCAGACACAATAGGGGTGACATATGTTAAATATTAGATTAAAGTTTAACAGTAATATCCAAATGATTGATTACTAATCATCAATTACATAATTCCATTAAACATGCAGTTATTTCAGGAATTTTGTCAAGTTTCCCTGACATTTGGGTATTTGAGACTTCAAAATTTTCTAACATGAACATTTCAGACAAACCTGCTTCCCAAATGGGGGCTTCACCACATCAGTTAAAATTTCAACAGTAATAAAATTCTCCATTGACTAAAATCCCTTAAGTGCACACACCATCCCCTTGTCCCCTCCCCTAAGTGTTGCAACACATAAAAAGGTGCACAAGCACTCTGCAGTGAACATATGTTACAGTCATATTTCTTGCAATCACACACAGACATACATACGTACATAGGGTTCAGTGGCGGTAAGCCAAATATAATAATTACCACACATGGCTTTGTCTTATTTCGATAAAGACATCATTTCTTCATCACATAATATGGGCGGAGATTCAAATTATTCTGCATAAATTAATCAAACAGAAACTAAAATGAAAGTTTGAGATCAAAACATGAAGAAAGTCTTCATTTAGACATTAATTTATCTTTCATTACATTCCACTGATTGAACACATGTGGGAGATCTTCCGCATTGAAAGCGCTCCAGCCTCAGTCAATAAAATCAGTCTTTTTAGAAAGATATTTAAGGATTTGTAATTATTGCCAGGAGATATTGTCGCTGTGGGCGTGAACCATGAGTTAACATAAATGCAAAAACAAACTATGCTTAAATGCATAAAACATGTTACAAGAGAGAGAAATCAACACATAGTCAGCTATCATTACTTTACACTAAAGATTACGTTAAACATAAGAACTTTAAAAAGTTCCAACAATAAATGAAAACATTAGACACAAATTGTATGCAACTATTCCTTGGACTGAAAGGAAGAAATTATGCCTTAAAGTGTATTGCAATTCATCACTTGTATTTAGAATTGAAAAATGACACAAAAATAAATAGCCAATCTCTATCCAGCATTGGGCATTTTGACCAATCAGGATTGTGCCTTGGTATTGACCAATAAGAAATCTATTTATGATAATTGCAGACAAATATATCACATTCTGATAATAATATGCTGTTCAAGACTCAATTATTAGATACCATTGAAAATGAAAACCCAAAGTTTAAAGTGTCACCAGTGACGGAAGGCCGTCAAGTGAACAACTGACCCGCACTTTACCACACATTAGTTTACATAATAGATCTCACATTAACCTCAGAATAAAAGCTAACACAGCATCTTATCTCTTCCCTTTCTTTGGTGGGCCTTGTTAACAGGTTGGACTGTAACCATCTCATATAGGACCACCTTCAAGTGACATCATGCTTAAAATTGGTGTGTACATTATTTGTCCAGGGGTAACCAAAGCTGCATTCTATCAAATAATTTAATGTTTGGCTGCTGGTCACTGATTCCATGAAATTGAATCTGTTTTCCATGAAGCTAAATGATCATTATTAAAGGCCATTACTGACAGATGTAATGGTATCTGGGTGGTGCTAGAAAGGTGCTGTGTAATTATACTTCAATATTGGTAATTAATGGGAAAATTTGATTAAAATCAGCTGATCATCTCTAACAATGAAAAGAACTGGTGACTACCCTGAATGATTGTACAATAACTGACAGAGAGGAAAAGATTTACATTTAGGAATCATGCGAATGGAATAAGTGTGTGCTGAAGTAAACTAAACAGATCATAAATTTCCAGGCATATATATATAAATTCAGAGGAAATTTCCCAGACGATTCACATGAATTTATGTAGAATAGACAACATCCAGAAACTAAGTTTTTCATGCATACAAGTAAACTGTTTATTTCTACAACTTTATTGTTTAATCTATTCACTAACCATATGAGCCATTTTGTTATGTTTAAGATTAATTACATTCTAGTGTGATGGGCATATGGTATTACTTTATGCCTTTGAAATCCATCTATGAAGGTATATATATGTTTAGTTAACTCAATAAAACCTACCAATGCAAAAACACTGATCTACAGTCAGTGCCATCCAATGTTGCGGAACTGACATGAACAGAATTAAGACTGTTTAACATCCGTTTTTTCTAAATTACTTGGGACAGAATAATTAATTACTGGCTTTGAAGGCTTATTATCCACTTGTCAGTTAGAATCTATATAACACTATTGTATGTAAGCATTCAGTATATCAACATAACACAGTAAAACTTTGATAATGAAACCAGTCTTTAGGGACACGAAAAAATGGTTGTTATAATGAGGTGGTCCCAATATCAAGTTGAATACAGGAGATTATTGAAAGCTGGTCCGGAAATAAGTGGCCATAATAATATGGTGGTCATAATATTGAGGTGATGGCTATTCGAGGTTTTATTGCATGTACATGATAATTTAGTTGCATTTATTTTCTTAACTTACTTATGTTCTTTTGTATTTTATTGTCAGGCATAAACCATTCTACAAATTAAAACACGAAAAAAACTGATACATTTTACTTATCAACATCACAGTCAAATATTCCACTTTTATTGTCAGGGGTGCAGAAATGTTTTCATGTAGCCAGTCAGCTACTAAAAGTAGAGGGGGAGTCTGAGTTTCAATACCGTATTGCATACAAATATTGTTGTTTCGGAAAAAGTAGCCGGTGGGAATGTTCAAATAGCCAGTTGATTTTTCCGACCTCCGGCTCATTTCTACACCCCTGATTGTTCCTTCAGTTTCACAGGACACATGTTAAAACAATGATCCTTGAAGCTTGCTGCTTCAATAAATTTTAAAGGGCAGCAACAAAAAAAGTAGGACTGACTGGGAGTGTAGAGTAAAAGTAATTAGAATGCAATAAATAAAACTATTGAAGGTTCTAAAACACATTAATTTTGTCAATGGCTATAGAATGGCTTTTCTATTGAAAAAGTGAACCACAATACAGATAGAACATTGTCCAAATAACGCAAAAATACATATTATACTGCAAATGCCCTGGCATTATACACAGCCCCAATGAAAAGTTAGTGAATATAATCAATACAAGGCTGTTTCTTAACAATTACAATGGTGACATAGGTGTAGAGCCATACAACTTAGTACTAAGTCTGTAAACATCCAAGACTTCGTTCAGGTCAAAATAACCTAATACCAGTCATTCAGGAGAGGAATTGATATAATTATAAGATAATGTCTCACAATTTGATGTAAGAGAGAATAATTACTATATTTTCAAGTCAAAGACAGCATGGAGAAACCATAAGATCAAGGTCTTACCAAGTAGTGTGTTCATGAACACCAGAAATCAAGTCTTGTAATTTGATTGTTTGCAAAACCTTTTAGGCTAGAAAAAAGTCATGTTTATAGGGTTACCTGACATGACAGACATTTGGTAGCTAAGTTGGAAAACTTTTCTTATTTTTCTCTTAGCCTACAATTTGTGAGCAGAACACTAGGTAAATTTCATCCCCATATATTTTCCAACTATCGAACTTGAATTTTGCTGTAAGAAACTTCAGGATCAGCACAAAAATAGGGTCAGTCGGGTGCATGTAAAAACATGGCTATTTTTTCTGGTTTATCCCAATTATCAGAATTCGACTAAATTTATGATAACATCAACCACTCAGCGACTCAAAATCAAACACAAAAGACAGATATATAACCTAAGAGGAGCCTCACAGGCTGACTGCTGTGAGTGCTTCATACATCTCAACAATGCCTGTAACTTGGGGCCTCCATAGTCAAGTGGTTATGGTCCCTGACTATTAAGTAATCACTAGCTGCACAATGCTGTGAGTTCAAATCCCACCCAGGACCAGATAAATTTCACAACTGACAAGCTTGCCAGCTAGCTTACAGAAGGTCGGTCTTTCTACCCAGGTGTACACGTGGGTCCCCCCCCCCACTGTCAAAGCAGGAAAAGTTGCCATATGATCCTGGCTGCTGGTGCAATGTTAAGCTTAAGTGAAAAAAAAGAAGACAAATATAAACTATCTAGTGTATCACAGACTGCCTGCAGTGCTTCATATATCTAGACAATGATTGTAACTTTAGATAACTGTACTGGATGAATAGAAAATAATCAACTTTTTGTTACTTAATGGACCTGATGAGAACGTTCATGTTATTTGTTCAGTAGTAATTCTTTCTAGTTCATTATTTCCGAGATAGTTTGGATCACACTTATCATGTTTTCAAACATTCTCCCTGTCCATCAAATTAACACTGCATGTCTGAGCACTATAACATATGTATATTGTAGTCGAGATAAGGTACGAAAATTTGATGAACTCGGAAACATGTCTGATATGATTGGTCTAACAGGAAAAATCTATCTTAGTTTTCATTTAATTTCACTTATTGTCAGATCATAGAACTTCAGAATATAAATAGCATGTGAAGTCATAAATTACTAAATCTATTAAACTGTTCAATTTGTTTTGTCAAGAATGATCAGAACATTTAGACTTCATCAAAGACAACATTTCTGTCCCTTTGTTCATAGGAACTTTAAGCCACTTGTTTATCACACCATATGTTCGGTACAGTGTTGAAACTCTCAAAATAATGTTAAAACATTTTTACTTTTTTACACACAAACTGGGACTGATAATAACATATCACTGTAAACTGCAACTTCGAAGTCAATGCTTGAATTTGGAGGAGGTAAAGTCAGAATATAATATTTGACTCAAGATTTCCTCAATCATTGTTAGAAGTCTTGTCAAACAGAGGCTAAGCTAACAGCACCAATGTCATCATCACGATCAACTGTAATAGTAATATCAGCAGCAGTAGTACCAGCAGTACCAGCAGCATCAGCATCAACCATTGTTTCAATACATCACTGTAGCAATTATCATATGTACGTACTGATGTTTAAGTTACACTTATTTGTCTATGATCACCACAGGTGGTTACATACACCATCTTGCAGCTGTAAAAGATACTGTTAAAGTCATTGTTAAAAATGAAAGTTTACATGTGCACTAAATATAGTATGCAGTTACACAGCCTAGATATTTCATTACTTTAATTGATGATGTTAAGTGTAACTTTTTTCTACCATGAAATATGTTAATTACTAAGTTCCATTGTACAGCTGAAAGCAAGACTGAGGAAACACAGAATACTATGATTAACTCATTAATATCATCAAAATTATAGATCTAATGTTTTATAGCGACCCTTTAATCAATCGAGTATATATTTCTCAACACTTATTTACACATTCTGTTCATAGCATGATTTCATCCAGTTTAACTTTCTCTTTTTTTAATGTTTATCTATTTTTCTGCATTGGTGATCTAAACAAAAATTGGAAGTTCAAAGTGAATATTTAAAAACCATTGATAAATACTATGTTATTAATTCTGTAGCAAAAACTGCTAATTTTGTAATTTAAAAAAATGTAAACCAAGGCCAGAAAAAATTATCATATTTCTGGTTAGTTTACCAAAAAAATAGGGTAGGTAGGTTGCGAAACTTTTTTTTTCATAATAACATTCATTCAACCAATGTTTGGACACACCCTGAAAAAATGTCACGCAATAAGCATCTGCATCGCACAGAGAACACATGCTTCTGGTTTCATCAGATTCCCTTGAATTGTCAACAAAATTCATGCAAGATATGTATCGCAACTATAAAATTGACCCAACAACCTTAGAATAACATATAATTTATATAATCACTTCAATCTTCAGGATAATTTATTGTTTATTTGCATATTTGAAATTTAAACAAGCACATTTACGTACTTCAGTTACAATCTGATAACATTACCACCTGGTAATAAGTTTGACATATCCGAGAATAAGAATAATTACGATATACATCATCGTACCATAATTATGTACTCAAGACTGTGATGAAATATTAACTAGCAAGTGTTGAAAATTAAAACAAAGATCTTGACTACTAGCTATCTTGATAAACGGATATATTACCCACAGAAAACAGCAACTGTTATTTCGACTGGGAAGAGAATTATTTCAGATACATCAACAGCATAGTTTTACAGAAGACAACTGTACATAAATATCAAAGAAGCAATGAAAATAATTACAGCGAAGTAAGGACTTTTTTACAAGTAAAGGTAATTATGTCAGACAACATTAACTTTACATGTTCGTAAAAATCAAGACAGGGCTTGGAATCCGTCAGGGCATAGGTTTTAGGTCGTAACATGTTCCTATGATACAAATATTTACAACCTTATTGCACTGAACAAAAACTGATAATAATGTAATAGAAATCATTTTTTGAAATAAAAAGAAAATCCTCAGCAGATAAAATAAGACTTTGTATAAAGCCAGACATTAGTGTAATGCATATAAACTACTTGGTAATTGCTTGGCATTAGTTCATAAATCTAGTATCAGACTCATCATGGAATAAATCAGTAGAAAAAGGTATTTAAAATCTTATCATAAACAAAATATTTATACCCAGTTTAAAGACATGACCGTTTATTTATGTTATACAACTGGGATGAGATACTTGAGTGAAGCTTTGCCATTGGTCAGTTCTGTAACAACTCAACTCTGAAACAACCAATCAAATGCCTTGGTTTAGAAAGAGTGCATAGTGGTATCAAATCATAACCAACACTTAGTATCCTCACTTAACTCTCAATTCACCAAATACACAATGTACTTCTTGGAGCGATTTGCTGGGACTTGAGAGTAGAATGTGGCCTTAGATGTTATTGGACCCTAATAACTCAAGGCTGTTTGCCTGATCTGTATTAATCAAATAAGACGATTCTGAGTGTATTAAATACAGTAGCACTAAGACACATAATGGTTCTCAGAAATCAGATAAGTTAAGGATAGATATCTAGATGGAAATAAACCATGAAGAATGTGTAGTGTCTATATAGTAAGAAATTAACTTCTATATCTCAGATCTTTAAGAGTTACTTTAAGAATTGACAGTTTTGAGTATTGGTCAGGATCTTCTAGCAAGGCTTCCTCAGAAGCCTAATTTATGATAAACAACCATCATATACACATGCAGAAATATTCTTCTTTATATTTTCATGCACAACAGATGAGGAATAACTTTCAGCAAAATGATAAGATAGTAATTACAAAATTGATAACATAAGGGTAATTAATTTGCTTACATCATTTAAGAACAGCATGATAAATCATAGAATTGCATGAAAAGAAATGAAAAGTCTCTTTTTGCACTACATCACCAGGGTGATAACAAATCCCTAAGACACTAGAGTTACAAAACAAACAGTGTTAATATTTATTCATGGAAAAGTATTCCCATTTCTAGTTGGTGTAAAGTCTCTTGTTTGTCATAACATCTACATTCAAGCCTTGGAAGAAACCTGCTAAGACTATTAGTTTCCACTGAGGAATTATACCAGTACTGGTCGTACTAGAAATGGCACGTGAAATATGTAAACCAGTCCAGTAAATGGAAGGTAAACACAGTCTACCGGATCTGGAGATGGATTAGTTCTTTACAGAGAAAAATGTTTCATTAATTCTCTAAGACAGACAATCAACAGTTGCGTGGCTTATGGTTTGGAAATACCAGAAACACTTCTGAAATACAAGAAGTAGTCAAAGAAAATAGTAATCTACGGTAGATTTATTCCCTAACACATCTGTGCATGAACAATAAAAAACTGCAGGGAAAGTAAGAGAAAATTGGTATTTTAAGGACATTACACTGGAGTTCAATGTCACAATATGAGCCAGGATCATTCTGCCTCTTTCAAGCTTTAATAGAGGAGGAGGAAAGACCCCCATGCTTACCACTGGGTAGAACCATCGACCTTCTGTAAGCTAGCTGAACAGCTTCATCACATGTGAAATTTAGTTGCAGATGGGATTCAAACTCACAGTGGCGAGGGGCTAGTGATTACAAATTGAAGACCATAACCACTCAACCATAGGGCCATTATAAATTACTTTCAATTACTCTTGCCAAGTGAAAGAATACAGTAACCAAACAAATATTAATAAAGAGTTTCATATGAAGTAGACGAAGTTACTTTGATGCAAAATCAAAGTGTGTCATGCTGTCAAAATTCTATTATACTATGGCTTTCAGTCTGGGCCATCGTGCTAATACTTCATCAAATGGTCAGTTTCCATAGGCACATTGTGTCTGGGATCTGTGAATAATCATTTAATACAATCATGTCTCAGTAATTCCATCATGTATACATATTCCTCCCCAAAATTGTTAAATGGCTTCATTGTTCCTTTGTTACACAAATTTGACCAAAAAAAATGTGCGAATAAATAAATGAATACTTTCTTTGTTATCGGGGGAGCAGCCCCTTCAAACAGGGCCAATTTTTCCATTGACCTTGGTTGCTTACTATGATCTTTGAAATACAGGGTCTGTATTTAAGCAGGCATTATAATTTTTAAATGTAAAATTTGCACCAAGTTATCAGACAAATCCCACAATGCATCAGGAAGTTATCACATTGGTATGGACCATAATAAAACCATCATAAACTTGCTGTTCAAACCTAAGGTTTCAACCTGAATGAGACACTAACAATAAATAACAGGCGGGAAATATAAAAGCCTCAGAAAATTATAATAAATGACCAGACGGACATGAAAACATCACAAGCCGGGTAACATAAAACTATTTGTTTTGTTACAACCTACTTTTTTGCAAATAAACCATCCGCAACACGAAACTATGCACGTAGTATTTCATTTCAGATTTTTTTAAGACGGTCATTAATCACTGCTAACAAGTAACAAAGACATCTTGGCTTTCTGTAACTTATTTAAATAGGAAACTCACACAGGCAAAAAATATAGGTGTAAAGTGACATATGCTCTGGTTGATTTCAGATCCTTCAATCCTACAAATGCTTCATGATTTTTTTGCTTTTACAAGATCTTCGAACACAGGATAAATATATATATCGTATCTATGGTCAAACCATTGACCACTATATGACCAATTTGGAGACCACACCATGGCTAATGTGTTGACCACTCTATGTCCAATATAATTATTCATTCATTATACATTCATTCAAAGCCAGCTCATTTATTGTGTTTTAAACAAACTGCTCGTTTGAAACATGTTTAAATGAGTTTCAATCTTAGACATTTTATAAGATTTTGATGACCACTCTATATGATATCATTATCTGTGTTTTAACACTTCAGTAAGATAACATCATCATTTTACAGACAATTACCAAACTAAATTAACTTGTCAAACATTGAATCTAAACACAACTGTCGGATTATACAGCAAGTTAAAGTCACAAATCTTCACAGAAATCAGGATGTTTGAAACAATTACATCCTGCATTCAACTAAAATGAATAACATCTGCTCATTGACAGGTTTTTTGAATGGTACATAACAGTAATATAATTACAAGAGAAAATGTTCCTTAAATCACTTTATAGATAAGGAATCACAAATACAAGCTATAATTAGTTAATGAGTTTGCCTTTAAAACTTATTTAAGCAGATTAAATGATAATTCTGTCATTCATGATTTAAAGGAAAAAAATCTCTTTCTTGTATATTGTATCATTTTTTGAAAAATTCACATCACATGTTTGCCATGAAAACAGTATAGACTGTGATTATTTTATTACTTTTTATTATTACAATTAACACTAAGACTGCTTCAGCTATTTAAACTTTTAGCTTAAGGTATTACAGAATAGCCTTTATTCAAAGGTGGCCACAAACATAGGTTTGACTGTGTATAAATATTCCTGTGCTTTTTACATGTCTGCTGAATGCTACTAAAAATGCCAATATTATAAAATTTGAATGGTCTAATCATCAAGATTCCTTTAAGACACATTTTGAAATTTTGTTGTTGCCCTTGTTAAAAAATAGATAAAAATTAATTCCAGTAGATAATGTATCAACATTTTCCACTACATACAGCATTTTTATGGCACTGATTTATGATTATTCATTTAACATACAAATATGTTCAAATATAAAAATAAATTTTTAAAAACTGAATAAAATTCAGGTCCCTTTGCAAAATTCAAGATAACCATGTAAGTTTTGATATGAAATATATCCTATGATTTTACTTTTCATAGCTTTCCCCAAAACCTATTTGACCTAATCAATTAAAACTGCAGTACTGATGGACAAGTGTATTGATGAAACAGCCCCATTTAAGTGTCCCTTTTTCTAAAAAACCTGCAAAGAAGCCAGCATGACAAAGAAAGAAAACAGACACTGTAAAAAATGATGATTAATAACAAATTAAGGAGCTCAGTGGGTTATTTTTCATGTTCATTTAATTTGAATTCATTCTCATCCACTGACAAATAGTTGATACAAAAGGTGTCCGACATAAAATTCTGTATAATTGACCATGATGAATAGTCAGCATTTACAAATACTAACACAATACTGGCAAGGTAGAATTAATGCCAAGCTGGAAAACCCTGTATTATAATGGATACCTGGCCATCCCATTAATTATATCAGTACAAGTCATCCATCAATGTATGGTAATTGTAAATATATTCAATACATAATTTTTAACACTGAATGTATATTCAATGCAAATAACAGTATTTTGTTATCATATACAAAGACCACCCAGAGAGTGTTAGAGGTGTTCAGAGCAACTACTAACTGTAAACAGTATCAAATTATCATGTTCTAATTAAGTTATCATGTACATAATCGAGTTATCATATTATCAGGTAAACCACTCACTTATCACGTACATTACCAAGTTATCATTTAAACTAACAATGTTATCCTGTAAATGATCATGTTACCATATTATCATGTAAGCTATCCATTTAAATTTATCAAGTTAAGTCTTAAATGATCAAGTTATCATATAAACTGATAACTATTCTTATTCAAAATTAATAAACATAAAAAATAACAAATTGGCATCGCATAAACCCACATAAAATTAATCCATGAACAAGTTAACATCACTCCACTTGAGAATAAATGACCATAAAGTATAAAAGTACTTCTACATATAAAATTCAAAATTCTACAACACATCTCAAAGACAATCACAAAAATAGTTCACCACTTCAGTAATGAATTTGTAATCAAATACCACGAATAAAATGATCGCTTCACTAGCAGAGATAAACAAATCAATGCTTCAAACAGTGTAAGTAACTTAATGAAAACAAACCAGTCATAACAAAGTTCACAGATATTCAAAAAGAATCTATCAACTGAGTAGAACACTTCTTGATAGACAATGACCAATCCATTACTTAACTCTTTCGCTACCAATGTAACCGTGTGGTGAGTTGATGCTGAGTGCCGAAGTGGCCTCATGGTGACCAGTATGGGTCTGGACTTTAGAGAAGTCTACAGATTTCGGCTCCTGTGTTAAAACCATGAGTGTGACACATGTTTTTTTTGACGACTTGGTCGAAGACATAGCATTATCCACCACTAATTCAAACAATCCATGCAATTAAAGAAGTTTGCAGTTACTTGCCGAGGACAGGTTGGGCACAAGTGAGAAATACTTGGCACTAAGAAATGCCTCTCATCAGAAATTTGGCAGCGAAAGAGTTAATAGAGTACAAACAATAATTATATTTTTTTAGTAAAAACAAGCTTATGATTCACTAAATAACATAATTCCAATCTCTGCACTTAACATATCACAGAAAACATGGAATAATCGCAGTAAATTATTGTGGCCACAAAAATTATAAAATTAGATTTGTCATTCATACATGTGTTTAGTCCAAAATGAAGATGTATCAGATAATTATCCCCATAGATACGGGTGGTACCAAATCCAATCAGTTTTCATAATTACACATTATTCATGGGAACTTGTCATTTTTCTTTGTCAAAGAAATCCATTATTACAAATGACCATCGCTTGAAAATGGTAGTCCTCTTCGATTGTCATACAAATCTAACAGCATGATATTAAGCATACTTTTACAAAGTGAGAACAAAATGCAAGCAAATTGGGTGATTTTGATTCGGTTTTGTGACAGTAAATGTCAAAGAAGAAATGCATCATGCTGCATGAAATTAAACGTTGTAACATTCAAAAATTCAATTCTTGATACCTAAAATCAACCAATTCATTTTAACAATGTCTTTAAAAATGAGGTTTAGTAAATCAAATTTACTAAATACAATCCAATTAAACAGGAACTAATAAAATACAGATAAAGTCACATGACACAAGGGCAGTCCATTAAAAGACACAATGCCTGAATCAATAACAGTTTAAATTAATACAGATTTAATACGGAAGTCATCTAATCAGGAAAATTGGTTCAACTCTGATTATTTGAGTCACGACAGACAGAAGCAATTAAGCCATGATAACTTCAAATATGTAACTTTAAACAACTCTGAATGTACATGCATTGTTTTTTATTTAGCAACAAAGGACTACATCAAAATTCTTATTATAAAATAACAACACTACATTTAAACCTAAATATGACACAAGATGCTACATTTAAACCTAAATAAGACACAAGATGTTACATTTAAACCTAAATATGAAAAAAGATATTACATCTAAACTTAAATATGACAAATATGCTACATTTAAACCTAAATATGACACAAGATGTTACATTTAAACCTAAATATGACACAAGATGTTACATTTAAACCTAAATATGACAAAGATGTTACATTTAAACCTAAATTATGACACAAGATATTACATCTGAACCTAAGTATGACAAATATGTTACATTTAAACCTAAGAATTCTCCGTGTTTCTAAAATACTGAAACCATACAGACTACAACCAACCATTTTTCCTCAATAAACAAATTTGTATAATTAATGCATAAAAATAAATGGAAACTTTTATAATATTTAGCAGAATATTCAAACAAAGATGAGTAACAATGGTCAATATTTGTACAGCTGGCCACCCAGTGGTACCACTCTAGAGATTAAACAATATCAGTGGTCAAGCAAGTGTCTATTTATCTTAATTACATGATGGATGCTTGGACACAATGCATTTCCATAGTGGTCACATGTGAGTCCTAATGATGGACAACATGCGATATGACCATTGGCAGTCACCAATGCATACTGACCATGATATCAGTGCATAAAACAATGACAAACAAGTGACCAGCACCATTGTTAAACAAATGACCACTGACACTTATTGTACAGATATGCAATTCCAATTCCTTGAAGTGTGATAATCTAATTTTGCAAAGCAAACATAGTAATATATGGTAGCACTACACATGGAAAAAGTGATTGTAAAAACAGAGAAGCCATTCTATTATACAACAGTTCCTCACTCACAGATATAGCAAGAACTATTTAACACAATGTATCATATCTATATAAGACAATGAATTAACAGTCATGCAATAGAAAATAATAAACATAACATACAGTAAACTCATAGAAAATAAGATATCCCATGGTAAATGTTATGACCCTTAAACATTCAATCAAGTTAACTCAAAATCTGTTTAGATCACTGAGCCAGGGGAGAGAATGAAGTCATCTAAGGACAGATGCCAGACACAGCAATTGGACGCAAAAAGCACAGGCGCCAATGGGAGTGTAATATGGGATTACAGTGCTTGGTGTGTAGACAATAATGAAGGATTATATGTTGCAAGTTCTTAGCTGACCTGAACGTCATTTATCTAGATTATGAAAATGACATTCATGGGTAAGGTCATTCATACTGATTAATCATGCCTTTGTATCAGTAATCTGCATTGTAGGGTTTAATATTTAGAGGGACAACTCATTAATTATCATTACTACAGAGCTAGACCGGACTATCTGATGCATATTTCACAACAAATTATGACAGACTGTGTCTCTATCATCAAACATTTAACATCAACTAAAAACATAGAGCGATCAGTCTGTGAAAAAATAAGTGAAAACTGATTCAAGAAAAAAATACATCACACTCAAATAACTCGATCTCCACACATGATTAATGGAGGTAATGGATCAAAGTCCCTAAAATGGAGGCAAAAGATAAAAAAGTACAAACAGTAAAGGAAAACTCTAGAAAAGGAACAACATGATAATAAAACCCAAGAGAAAATTGAGAAACAATTCTTTTTAGAATGTCCAGATGATACCAAAGTACTTCATCATAATTTTACAGAAGGTCATAAAATGATAGTTTCTTGTTTTAAGTATGATAAATTCTTCTTATAACTGGATAACTGAAAAGGACCTTACCATATCATGCCTGTAAAATATTGCCATGTTTTGAGCCATAATATTTCTCATATACATGTGGTAATTAATCTTAATTATTCACGGACAGAGATAGAAGCCAGAAAACAGACATACAGTAAAACCTCAAGTAGTGACCACCTCAATATTATGACCATCTTGTTATAAGGACCATTCACTTTCAGACCACTATCAATAAATCCCCTATAATTCAACTTGATAATGAGACCATCTCATTATTACGAACAATTTTTCAGATGGTGGTCTGATTATCAAGGTGTTACTGCACTCGGCTTTGGTGAGCCAACAATTGATGGTTACAATTTATTCAAGTTCATAAATTCCTAAATCTAAGTTATTTTAGAATGAGTAAAATTCATTAATTTATTTAATGAATTGATTGATTTTTATCGTCAGAAAACTTAAAACATATAGACTGTGATTTATATAACTTTTGTGATGTCTATCTTCCTAGAAACACTTAAAATATTCATAATAAAATAACTCTATCTAAATCTTTTAACATAGTGTAATTAATAAAATTTATTATGAAATATGGTTGTAGTATAAGCCATGCACTTTGGTTGAATCCTAAAAGCTCACATGCCACAGTTAATCAAGATGATAGTTTTAAGTACAATAAATCACCATGCTGAGAAGTTTATCTATTACAAGGTTTGTGAAAATAGAAACTCTGGAAACAGATTTGATTATATGACTGAGGAATTTAATTTGTATGCTGGAAATCTTGAATAGAATTGACAATGATGAAATTATAGATGAACTTACACACAAGTGATTGTGGTATAAGATCTAGTTATGAATGGATTTATTTATCAATCATCCTAGAAGGTTTTTTCTCATCGCACCAACAGCAAGGGTCATTCTGCCACTTTTCCAGCTTAAACTGAGGAGAACCACAGACGTACACCTAGGCAGAACCAAGGACCATCTATAAGCTAGTTAGGCAGCTCCCTCACTTATGAAATTTGGCCTTGGCTGGGATTCAAACTAACAGTACTGAGGGAATCCTAGTGTAATCGTTACGTTATGACTACTGCACAATAATCTGCATAAAATCAAATATAAACATACAAACAATTAATGTAATATTATAATAATGTAATCTGACTTATACATATAAAATATAAAAGTCACAAATATGATTAAACTTTTCTCAAAAGCATAAAAAATCCCATAAAAACAATCATGATTAATATCTGACCTCTTTAGTATTTGTGAAAAGTCAATTCATGGTCATCTCAATACTAATTAGGATCTAAAGCATTGTCAGTGAACCTCTGGGGTGTATTAGCACTCTCTAAGGCATATCCCCTCACCCTTATCCACTCAAACAAATACAATTTTCTCAGGCTCTGAGAGGCAACTATGACAACTGAAATATTAGAGAAGCCACCATTTTGTATCTTTTGGGAATAACTCAGCTCTTTAGACATTGCGATTAGACACAGCATGATGGAACTCTTCAATTTTGGAGATACGATAAGTGTACTCTCTATAATGATGGATACTTGATCCCATAATGCTTTCTTCTCTGGTCATAAATGTTACTGTGTATTTACCATTAGATAGAAACTAGAGTGGACAATAGAACTTCTGAAAGGTTTTCGCAGCAGAATCCAGAAGTCAACATACCACAGATATGATAAATTTCATCTTTCTAATAAATAATAAAGATCTCAACAACATGGATGAAAAATGTAATATCTGTGTATTTGTATATACAGTCTAACCTGTGTTTGTAGCCACCTCCAAATAAAGGTCACCCTATGAATAAAGGCTATTCTTTGAAAAACCATCATAGATTATTTAGAGCAAACTGACCTCCAAATAAATGCCACCTCTCAATAAAAGCTACCATTTGTCTTTTCCTAAGGGTGGCCTTTCTTCACAGATTTGACTGTATGATTTACTATGTAACTACGGCTCTGCAAAAACATTTTAAAATTAATCCGCCACAAAGAGCATTCATTGAGGTGACAAAAATCAATGTTCTGGTAAGGGTCATATATAAACTTCAAAATGGACAATGAAGGAATTGCTAAACAAAATCTAATCAAATTTGTCTTCTGGGTTCCAGAATTTTTTTTCCATTTAAAACATTTGATCAAACATTGACAAACAGTGTTGGTAACTTTACACAAAAAAAATAACAACTATATGATGATAGTATGTAAGGTTATTTAATTCATCTCCAGAATCAGGAATCAAAAGTTACCTACTACATAAAAATATCACAAATAATTCTATCAAACCAGTTAATACTCAAGTACTGACATTGTAAATAGGGATTTCTATCAAACCTTTTGATATTTGAGTATTGGTGAGTAGTACTCGTGTAGTGACAAGTTAAATACTCAAGTTTTTATCAAACCAGGAAATACTCAAGTACTGACATTGTAAGGTTGGGATTTGAACTTACTTGTCTATCTGGGATGTGTTTTTGAACATGTTATGTGCCCAATGCGAGAATGTCCCGATAGATCCAGACAGTAAATCACCTTGACCTCCGCATCGTCTTGGACTTCCTTCATTACAACAAACCAACACTGCAAAAAAAAAAACATTTACATATAAACTAAAACCTCAGTTAACAGCCTACTGTAAATAGAGATTATCCGTAAACAACTGTTTGACCCAGGTTTATTTTTTTTACTGGAGTTTAATGTTGCACAATAGCCAGGGTCAATTGGTGACTTTCCTGCTTTAACAGTGGAGGAAGATACAAGGCTTACACCTGGGTAGAACCACCGACTTTCTGTAAGCGAGCTGGACAACTTCATCACAGGTAAATTTGGTCCTGGGTGGGATTCAAACTCACAGCGAAGATGGGCTAATGAATACAATTCACAGACCATAACCACTTGACTTTTGAGGCCCTTCTCATAATACTGGAAAAATAACCTTATGAGTAAAGATCAACTTTACATAAAAATCATAAATATCATGCAAATAAAGCAATAATATGACCCAGGTAATTACATGGTTTGTTCAAAGCTGTCTATATGTACAAAACATTTCATTCAAAGTTTACTATCAGTATGTCAGACGTTTGAGTACCAAATATGATTCTTGCAACTGACGTATATTGCTTCGTTATGATAGTAAGTTGTACAAAATTATTACAAAATACCATAATCAGATAGCACATGTTTTTACCTACACAGTAGACAAATACAAAACACAAAAGACAATAATTATGTCCTTTGCTACAGCAGGAATTTTCTATTGAATATGGTCAACAAAATCACTGTCTATAACTTCGAACTCCCAGACATATAACATAGACAATACAATAAGCTCAATACAATATGCAAGTATTAAAAACAAACAAAATGTGAGATCTCCTCTCTATGGAGATTTTGTTGAATAGACAGACATCTAAGATGAAAGAGACCACTGTACTAACCTTTACTTGTAATGTAATCAAAAAAGACAGAAGTACACACAGCAGACGGCCTTTCTAGGATCTATCTTACATCAATCCATAATACAACATGGTGTGTTCATAGTATCAACAAAATTGTGAAACTAACAGAGAAATGTCTATCAAATTATGAATACTATATAAGATTCTATTAACCAAGACTTAGACTTAACTACATTGTATAGTCAAACCTGTGAACAAAGGCCACTAAAAGGAAAGATTAGGCTAGAATTTAGAAAAATGGCATCTTGTTTGAGGTTACTTGATCAAAAAAGAAAGGTTGGAAAGTTGGAAAACATTGTTATTTTTTCCAAACATAGCTTTTTGAAGTCAACAAGGTACAATTCACTATTCCAATATAAGTGCTTCCAAAACCTCAAATTGATGAAAAATGGGTTGACTTACTCGCATGTTTCATAAACACAGACCTTAACGCTCCTAGGATAATAATTATGTAATATCTGTGACACAGTATTAAATCTTATAAGAAACTTGCTTTTAAAATACTGTAAATCTACGATATTAATACAATAAATATTGGTATCCCTAGCAACAGATCATTACATGCTGGGCACATCCTAAGAACTTAACGATCTGTATAAAATTCTTCTCAAAAAATATTGTTGTATTTCTTTCCCTAACATTATATCGTCCACCAAGTATGTAGATAATTACCAGTATGAGAGAAAGAATTAGATCTGAATAAAAAAATAAGTCACAGTCTGACTGAACGAGTCATAACAGATCAATGATTGGGGGATATATAAATACACTGAAAATTCTGGAACCAGTCTATCAACAATATTCATGAACAAATTAATCAAAAACTTGTAAGAATTTGTAATTCTTGTAATGATAAACTTGCTTTCAGTTCCGTGTCAAATATTATCATTTCTTCATTGACCTCACAAGTAATTCAATGTTCAAGTAATGTTTTCAATCATCAACATGAAATAACCAATATATAATAAGTATTTCCACATCAGATTAATGTGTAATACATGTATATTTAGATGCTGGAACTGTGACTTTCAATCAAGCACATTTTTACAATAGATAGTCCCTGATAAATGACCCCCCACCTCTAAATAATACCCTTTATTGTCAGAGAAAAACAAAAAAATCTTAAACACAATAAATACTTTAAAAAAGCCGAGTTGCACCCAATGTGCCCAAAATATGATCAAACAATAAAATGTAAAAATTGTTAAAATGTAACTGTACAGGTGTGGCATTCATCAGGTAACTAGATGAACATGGCATTTCTCTCAGAATTACCAGCCTACCTTGAAGTTACAATTTATGTCCACGGTATTGCATACCTCAAAAACCCAATGTCCAGATTTCAGACTACAGCAGGGATCTGTATGAGGGAGTTCATGAAATATGAAAAATAGCAGTCTGTAACTCTGATATTTATACATTATTAACAAGTGGTCAATGGCGGCTTCCACAGAAAATCGTCACCATAGTGAACTACGGGCTATTATTTTCTTATCAATCAAAGTCCCTTGTTCTTTCATTAGACAGTCACCTGGTTGGTCTCAGGGAAGAATTTGGTTAAAAGAATATGTACAAATAGAGGTAGAAGCCACCCACACGTCAAGTTTGTTTGATGGAGCATCCAGCATTTAGCCATTGTAGTACAAGGTATCGAAGTTACCCTGCTATCAATATAAAGTTATCAATTATGAAAAATTCAAATTTTGAAAACCAAGCATTAGGGGAAATATGATTTCAAAGTTTTCTGTTGTAATAATATTGTCACCATAATTATGATCATCACTATCCGACCAATTTTTCACCTTTCATGTCTCAGGAATCCAGCTAAAATTTTTCCATTTTCAAAATATGCATCTCTTTGATTTTCATAGTTGAGATTTTTTTGATGTATAACCCTTTTGATTTGTACAGAATTATATTTTCATTGTCAAATCCATTAAGTATCACTAATTTGAGTAAATATTTGCTCCAATGTTTACCTCATATTTGTGTTTAGAAATTTCAGAAGAAATAAACAATAAATACAAACTGGTCCAAGTCTATCTCCAGGTCCATCTAGGAATCCAACTCGTCTAGTTATCAAGCTATAGTGCATGTTTGGTGGACATTAGATGTAAAATAAAGGTTATAGAATGTCTATCAAAAAGAACAGGTTCAATTTGATCCGATTCATAGCATAGGCCATCTGTAAAAAAATGTAAGTTTGAAGTTACGCAACCAAAACTTTTTACAGTAGGTAGATAGGTAGGTTTTTAGTTCCTTAAGCCAACATTATATGCTTGTACGGAAAACAAAAAGTGGAATACTGAACAACAAAAAAACCTGTCACACCCATTTTTGGGTTCAGAGATTTTGAATGAGCCAGTCGCATAATTGCAAGCCATGAATTTTTTAAGGACTGCCTATGCAATATACTAGACACAGAAACTAGGATATCATTAATGTATATTCTAATATCAATCAAACTATGGTCTACTGATTGAATATATTTCAGTACTAGAAGATATTGTCCAGACATATCATCATAAATGAATGTCAAGTTTTGAAGTATAATTTATGATACAATATCAATGTTCCATCAGTTCTGGGTTACATGATATATTATACATTAAAGGGACTAGCCCCATGATTTATGATTTATTCTTAGAAATCAGGAAATCCCCATTTATTCATTTGCAAGAGATTAAAACAAAAAGTACCAGTAAACTAGTAAATGACACAAAAACCACATTTTCAACAGTTTATTGAGCAGAAGACAATTCCCTATATTTAGTGACACAGTGACCTTGACCCCAGACCCCTGAATACAATGCCATGCTAGGTCTCTATAAAATCTTTGTTTGGCAACAATCCAAACTAAAGTCATTGAACAGAAACCAGCTATTAGATATAGCCACCCACAGGACCAAGGCATTGCCCCATCTAATAACCAAGATTATCAACATTGTTGAAAATCTGGTTAATAAAAAAGTAAATACAGGAGTATCGAAGATCTAAAACGTTGTTTATTTACTGTAACACTTACTTACTGCGGTCTTCAGATATGTAGAGAAAAAATGTCTACAGTGTAACTAGCCATATAGCAGGATTTAAATTAGCTGTGTAGTATTCACATGTACAGTAAAATACCAGCAAAATAACAATTAGGAATGTTCCAAACTCTTGAAGGTATTTTTTTTGTAAATTTTCATTAATTTGATATTAGGCAAGTCATCATTCAAATGAACCTATCTTTATACTGTATAAAAATGGCCAGATTATTTGGTGATTTAAATAAAAGTTTAATAAAACTATGGGATTTTTGGTAGCTGATAATATAAAAATAATTATGGACATAATCCAAACAATTATCACTATAGTTTGGTCAGACTTATCATAGTATTTCACTTTGAACTTTACTCCAATGTTTTCATTTAAGGCAAGAAAAAAATAGTTGAGTTTAACTTGTAACCTGCCCCAGACATCAACAGTAAAGTTTCTAAGTGCAAAATCCAAAGTATTTGTATTAAGGGATGAAACATACCTCACATTTTCACAAAAGACATATATCAAGAAAGCTTTTCAACAACTCACCTCATTTTTTTAGTCAAGTAACCCTAAACAAGACTATTTTTCTAGCCAAATATAAATCAAAGATAGCAATTAAAAAATCTGGAACAATTATACCAGAATTAAGATAAGTGGGTGAGAACAATCAAGCATTTATACATAAAACAAACATTTGGTCACCATCAAATATTTCCCTAAACTGGTATCAGTTCCCTTCCAGAATAATGTTCACTATTGGGACATGACTATCAGAATATTTATCAACTTTTATCATGTCTTAATTGTTCACTGGACAGATTTATGAGGCAGGATAGAAAGAGGGCAAACAAAAGGCTATAATGAAGAAGGCCGGAGGCAGGAATTTGAAAGGGAGCTAGCTCTCTGAAGCATGCAGAGCAGGATTATTAACAAATTTTATTGTTACCTTCATTTACAAGAAATTTGGAGAATATTTTGAATGTTTTGTGTATGCCTCCAGTGCTCAGAACATTTTTTTTCAAAGACAGTGGAAACAAAAGTAAAAAATTGTTTAAATTTTGTAAATGTTGCAGAAAGACATGGCTTGCCATAATTTAACACCCTGATAAATAATCATAATAAAATATATCAGGGAAAAACACATACATCTCTCTGATTGTGCATTTTGAATTTCATATAAAACTTGGTTAAAACTTAACTATAGAGAAGCACTGTTGGTTTGTAAAATATTTTCAACACTTAATGAAAACCTCAATTAATCATACTTAAAAAAAGAAATAACACAGCATTTATAAACTTAATCTTGAATTAAAAGAGTGATTCTCATGAGGAAGTTGTTTTTATGCACGACAGCTGTGACCTCATACAGTCATTTCACAACAGAACATAATCACGAAGCACACTCTCAATAGTCCTAGTTGTTATCCGGAATTCAAATCTTACGGTTTTCCCTAGGGGTCAGAAAACAACTGTGCATTAAAATCAAGTTTTAAGCATGCTTATTCCTTTGTATGTTGATAGCTTGTAAAATAATTACATATTATTTTAATAAGATAATCCAGTGAAAATTTACACATATTTGATTCTTAGAGAGGATAAATCTTTTTTTTCACAGTGCTCAGTTAAATATGAACAAAAAGCAGGCATTGAAGTGTAACCATTACTTTACAAACATTAACATACACATGTATATGCATGCATGTATGTTAATAGAATAAAGGCTACATTTAGATCACATTGTTTTTCCAAACATAAATGAAGGCTATGACATTAAAAGAACTAGGGGCAAGGATTAGTTAAAAAAATTAGTTTCGCAAGAGCAACCTGTATCAAAAATTGATTACCAAGCATCGCAAAACACGGAAAGTGAAACTACAGAAAAGAGGCACTCCACAATGAAAGATGGGTTTCAATACAGTTCTTGAGGCATGATGCATAAATAAACTCTGGTCCATCTTTGTAACAGACAAATATCTAACCAATATCAGTCCCCTGATAAATCCATATCAAGGACCAATTTAATTACACTTCGTTATTGATAATGTCCATGTTTATGTGCTATTTATGATGTGCATTTAACCTCTCTTAGAGGAGAAATACCATACAAATAACATGGTACATGATTATACATCATTTCCAACACTATAATCTGATTGGTGCATAGATGGCCATTAAAGGTCCCGATAAAAAACACTTATTGACTCGCGTAAATGAATTACTGTACATCATAATAAATCCTGAATTCTGATTGGTTAAAAATTGGGAAACCAAATCAAATATTGACAATTGTTTCCATGAAAATGATTTAGTGACAAATGATAGCATATACAACAACCACATTAACTTATATCAATAAGACGTCATGGGTTTTTCATACAAATGCCTTGTTTGTGATCTCTATAAATCTACTGATTATTTTTAATATCTAGTCTTCAAATTAAACAAAAAATAAATATCAGGGTTCCACTAGCATCTCCAAAAATATATGGTCTGTAATTTGGCAGAATCTTTTTTCAAATACAATGAATATATTTTTTAGTTCAGAAAAATAGGTTATAAGAAAACAAAAATATCGGCAAGAAA
This sequence comes from Lutraria rhynchaena, assembly GCA_008271625.1. Taxonomy (NCBI): domain Eukaryota; kingdom Metazoa; phylum Mollusca; class Bivalvia; order Venerida; family Mactridae; genus Lutraria; species Lutraria rhynchaena. The sequence goes on from VIBL01000039.1 coordinate 2,379,462, forward strand.
AAAATTTACCTAGGCTGAAAAAGTCTGGATCAGAACAAAAAATAAGGTCAATTGGGGGTATTTCATTTTACATCCTACAAAAACAATCTTTTTTTGTAATAAAACTATTATGTACCGTAGGCAAATGTGGCCTCAAGTATATATTATTTATCCTAAGAAATGGGCAGTTTACATAAAACAGGGTACTTTATCCAGTTTTAGGCTACACATGAGGGTCAGTCATCATACTCACAGAAAATTAACCTAAACCATAGTCCACTTTAAAGGTAGATAAATATATACAACCAGTCTATAACATAAGGATGGCTTGTTTACATTTAACCACAAAAACGTATTCACAATGCCCAATAAATTTCCTTACTATAAACAATTTACCAATAAATGCCATAAAAGAGTTATAACAGAGTCATACTTTATTAATAATCTCAACTATTTACCATTAACCAGTACTTATAAATCTCAAGTATTTCAAAATTATGATTAAATCTACTGATATCAAAGAGGTTTTGTGTACAAACAATGGCACAGATATACATAGCAAGATTTAACATATCAATTTTAAACAGCAAGCAATTTTTATGCTAAAACAAGCAGGTACCAATATATTTTCATATCAGAAAGTATTTATCAAGGGGTAATAAAGATCTGCAAATGAAAATGACAAGCAACATAAAAGCTTGGATGTCTCTGGACAATTAATTGTATACATAAAATGACTTTCATCTTGTACGTATTGATAAATATGGCCAAGATATATCAGAACTGGTGTTGATCTTATATTGTTCTGTAACACATTTTAATTAATTCTCTTTGATACATGAGTGTGTGATGGTTTTATAGAGTATATTAGATGTTAGATTTGTTAGTTCTTACTAATATATACTAGTAGTAAATTGTCATGATACATGATATTTCAAGCTTTTCATTAAAATCTTTTATAACTGTGAATTTGATTACATCATTCGCATGGCAAACAAGTCTAAGACCTATCATGTATCAAACCAGTCATCGATCTATCACATAGCAAACCAGTCCTAGTCTTATCACAGAGCAAACAAATCCTCGATCTATCACATAGCACACCAGTCCTCGATCTATCACAAAGCAAATCAGTCCTAGCCTCATCACGTAGCAAAAAATACCTCAATCTATCACATGGTCAACCAGTCCTAGCCTCATTGCTTAGTCAACCAAACAAAGATTAACACTAATCCAGAGCCACAAGGCCAGCCAGTACCTTGATACTTGATATTATGTCAGTACTTACAAAAAGACCAATTAAATATAAATAGTTTTTTTACCTTTATTTCCATCTGTTATGATATCATTCTCTCCTTTCTGTACTATAGTCACATGACCCATCTTCTCTGATAATGCTTTCGCACAAACAACAGGTTCAGATGGCAATGGTGCCTCTCCCATCTAAAAATATGTTGTGTTTACATTTAATTAAAAAAATACTTACATAGTTTGTATTCATCACAAAATACTGGCCCATGTTTTTAAATTTCAACTGAGCATAAATTTGACCTTGACCTTCACATCATACATATATTATTATAATAACCAGTCATAGGTTGGAAAGCATTTCCTATGTTTCTCTCATATTCTTTCATAATTGCTTGGAAAATGGTTTCAACATTAAGGCTGACATCCAAGACCTTGACCTCTGACCTCAAAAATCATTAGACTAACTACAGACAACAATCTTCAAATTTAAGACAGCTGGTCCAATCCAAGGCTATGCTAGTTATATTTTAATTACATAACCTCAACTTGACTTTTGACCCAATGACACACTAAAAAATCAATTCACTGATTGGATCCATTTTTAATCTAAAGGTCAATGTAACAATTACCTTGACCTTGCTGATCCACAAAACATGGGAGATTTTTAGTTTCAACTTAAGGATTTTTACATTTTTATAAGATAAATCTATATTGTACATAAAACTTGTATTATACGCAGGAAATTCAAATGCAGATACATACTATTAACATTCTTCATTACAGGATGTGGTTAACTCATCCAGTCAAAAATTAATTCATCACAAGGCTTACATATACTACCAATGCTTACAGGCATTTACTAAACTAATAATTTTATGCATATTCTGAATAAATAAATAAGATTTACTTGAACAACGTGAAATTAATTACTGAAATGTGAGTTGTAAAATTACAAAGTTTTTCATTGAAATTATTTTCACTGCATTAACAAGGTGAAGAAATTCATTAACATCCAAATAACCCTGCTGTTAAAAAATTCTATAATGGTAGTATTAAGCCAGTCTTAGAACAAAAAAAGTAACCACACAGAGTTTTAAATAATAAATGAATTTCACAAAATTTTTCCCTCACAGAAATGTATCAGGTTTACAGCAATAATACACCCTGGAAATATTATAAGGGTATTAATCATTAGACTAAACAGGAGACTTAATAAATGAACAGTTCATCTTATTCAAAATATGAGGAAATTTTTATGCAATTCCAGTAAATGTATTAAAAATCGTGATATCTGCAAGCTATCATGGAGGAGACTTCAGTTTCCTGTTACTTAATATATGGTTAACAGATGTATTCAATTTATACCAGATTTCAATTAAAACTTTTACGCACAGATTTTGGTTGGCTTCAGATGTAGATCAAAGTCATAAAATCGGTATGTCTGGTATAAAACCAGGAAGTATTTTTTTTTGGATTCTAGAAGCATGTTGAAAGAATCCAAGACAAAGTATAACCACAGGTTATCATTCACTCAACAAAACCACTTTAATTGGATTTTTTATATTTCTGAACTAAAAGATGTGATATTTCTCTACATGTTATTTGATATTAAAAAAAGACAAAAATTGCTCTATACATTACATGCTTGGAAAATCTACCAACATCTTAATATCATCATAATCATACATGATACAATATCATTCAATAATTTTAAAATATGTTAACGCAAAAGTATGAACACATTTCAAAGATTTTTTAGCAAGAATTTAAAAATAGGATTTTTGTAGTATGAGAATTATCGCTATTAAATGAGATCAATACAAATAATACAGTAAAGATGCGCAGAAATTAACCAAGATGCAACCTTTCTCAGTCAAATAAAGGGAGATAATCTTTTTTTTTCAAGACAGTATTATCAGAGGAGTTACTGTTTATAGAGGAAATTTAGAGAAATTGTTTATTACAACAATAAAACACCATTAAAATAAGCAACACTGCATATTCAAAAAGAACTTCTATAGAACAAAATATAGTACATGTTCATATTGTAATGTTATATTCTACATTGTGCTATAAACATAGAACCAACATATAAATTTATCTAATAATGCTTAGATGTTTTTTATTGCATTTCATTGCATTTTATATTTTAGATAGTGCAGATAAACTAATCAACCAAACAGCTGTAAGAATTAAAATCACCTAATCATAAAAGACCTATTTCTACTGAATACAGAAAAACCTCACCTTGTGACCACCCCAATATTATGATCACCTTGTCATAACAACCACTTATTTCTGATCTGCTTTCCTTAACTCCATTATAATTCAACTAGATTATGAGATCACCTAATTATCACAACTGATTCCCAAAGGTGGTCTCACTATTGAGGTTTTACTGTACTTCGAAACTTCAATAAGAACTACTTATGCCATGTTCAATAATTGATTTCCTTAAAAGTTGTACAACCATGAGTATGACGTAAGACAAGAAAAAATTATCATCTCCACAGTTACTTTACTGAAACAATCAGGTTAAGCAGGCCAAAACCTTTCTAAGTTTTTGTTCTGAACATACCTTTATTATGTTTGAGCTATGATTCATCCCCAAATATTTATACATTGAACTTTGGTGATAGAAACTTTAGGGTCTGTACCAAAAATAAAGACAACGTAACTCTAAACACAACTTTTCTTCTGACCTAACAAAAATCTATTCATAAAACATAGTAGAAGGCTTATATTTGTATCTTTTAGAAATGATTTACAGACCATTATTGAGATTAAATTCAGAGAGAAGAATGTCTGTAATCTATAACTTACCACTTTTTTATACAGTCTTTCAAACTCTACCACGTTAGGAGTCAGGATAGCTTTTTTATATCCAGATATAACATTTGGGTTCTCAGTAACAATATATAGTCCATCCTGAAACAGCACAACATAGATGTAAAAATCTGGCTTAGGATATCAATATCTAAATTAAAGTACCATATTCAATAAAGAGAGTGCCAAACTGTGACAAAATATGTCGTCGAAGTCATTTGTTGAAGATTGGAGGGAACTGATCAACAGAGAGAGCAAACTATTGCCAAAACCATCTGTGATTCACTGCTACATCCTGTCAACGTGCTTGCATTATAAAAAAACACACATGTGATACGGTTATATAATATTCTGTTTAAAGAGTTCAAAATTGTTACATTATACTAAACAAAATTTCCTTATCAATGTCATTTTATAAACAATTCTAATTATCCTTGAAAAATGACCAATTCTTCTTCTTCAAAATGAAGTTAATGTTATGTTAATCTATTTATAATGGACAATCAATTTTTAGCCCATACTTACAGCATCAATGACAACAGGTATATTACTTTCCTTTGCTTGTTCTATAATCTTAGATGTATTATCTAGTACAGCATCACTACGTCCTAGACCAGGTCCCACAACCAATGAATGTAACCTAGGTAACCACTGTGAAAACTCACTAGAACATGTTTTAGCTTCCCTGAAAAATAAACCACTTCTAGACAAGCCAATCAACATTCTTACACTAGATCAAAATATATTTTCTTTACAAAATATACTTAACTATGAAGTATTTCACATACCCATACTACAGGTAATTACCATACGAACATTTCCAGTTGTACATGTATACTTCTATTTAAAAGTAACTGATCATTGGAAGAAAAAACATCAATGTGTTTATACAACCTTTTTACAATTGCCCTGGTGAGACAAAAACTCTAAATAATGAAGGAAAACAAAGGATCCAATCGACAGTGATTTGTCATAAGACAATGAAAATGTTGATTATGAACTGAACGTTCCTGACACAAGCATGTCCCTTGACTATTTCATAATTTCCTAGAGAGTACAAGTTTAACCATTAGTCACTGTTCACAAAGTATTCTAAAATTTGAAGCTTTTTGCCAACTAGAAATATACATAATCCCTGGTGCCGAGTCCTCTGTATGAAAGTAAATAAAAAGACAATAAATACATATTAAATCACTAACCATATTGTCTGCAGTTTATATTAGAATCATTACTGTGTCAGTTATAAGACAAGACTTACAGGAGAGGATGCACAATAAGTTCAGGACTGTAGGCTTTTATAACAGGTGCAGCTTCTTTGGTACAGAAAACATGACTCAAGTCTGCTCCCTAAAATATGTAAGTAGAATCATTGTATGTACAGTTTGTATTAGATTTAGTCTAGCAAGTACACTTTCTATAGATCTTTCTCAATCCATTGTAATCTAGCAGACTAACACATGGCTTTTGTCATTAAGACAATTATTGTAGCTTTAAGGTGGTACGACTGAGTAATTAACACTTACATGAGTTTTATTGTATGTTACAGTTGTTACAAGCAGACTGGTGATTGTTACTAATTTACACTCATTGGATCACAGTTTAGTGTTTCGTTTATCTATGTATTTACTGTCATGAAGGAAAGAAAAATGTTTTCATTTCGAACAAGCTGTTTGATTCATTCAATGCACATGCAACTTATTATTATTAATTATCATCTAACTGACAACGTTTGAATGTAACTATACCTAAGGCAAAAAAATAAATATTATGTTTCCACTAAATCCCTACAAAAATATAGAGTTCAAAGGTCAGCTTAACTTTTTTCAAACACATGTTTTATGTTAGGAAATACACAAAAATGAACATATTGGTAAGAAAACAATGACCTAGACCTAGGTAGGAGGAAAAAATAGGGTTGGTTGGGATAGAGGAAGTCAGAAACTTTTTTTACACCCAACAGTTTAATACATGTAAGCTATTTAATTGTCATCTAGATTTTAATATTGCAGCTGCTGGAACCCTTTACCTCATAATACCACATTTTCCCCCTTCTGAAGCAGACGACTTTTGAAAACATTGTGACAAAAGCAGCCATTGCTTGAAGTGAGTAATGGCTTCTTTTGCCATAATGTTTTCAACATTATAAATAACCCAATTTTCTTAAACAAACTGATGTTTTGTATATAAGCTTTGAATACGGGAGAGTCCAAACTATGCTTATAAGATCTAGTCCAATCACAGAATAAAAAGTTTTAACAAAACTAGCATCCATAGACTAATAAACAAAGAGTTGTCCATGAGTTGTGTAATAAGTTTTCAATTTACATTCAGTATTTGAAGTTTTCTATAAAGATACACTAACATCTATGGTTGTGTTTATGAAAGAATTATTGAGGTTCTAGGAATGTCATGTAATTTCCCAGGAGATTTTTCATTAGCTAATTTTCATTATTTTAAGGCCATAAAAAATAGTCATGCTTACACTTACCCAACAGACATTATTTTTTGACACTATGTCTAAAGTTTCTAACTGCAAAATCCAAGGTAAAAACTCTCTGGGGATGATTAGTACCCCCAACTGATAAAAGGTTTGCTCAGAAAAAAATAGACCAAAAACTGCAATTTACCTAATAATTTTTGGTCAAGTAACTGTTGGTTGGTTGCATTGGGTTGTACAGGGGTTTAACGCCGTTTTTCAACAGCTACCGGTTCACCTCACCAGTTTTCCTGGACTGTATACTAACCGGTACTAACTTACCCTCCACAAGGAGCCAGCAACTTCTTCACATATGGAGGAAAATTTACATTTTTGTCAAATTTTCATGGAAGGGTATGACCTGCCGTAACCGGGATTCGAATCCGGATCTCCAGGCTGCAAGTCCAGCACACTAACCACTGGACCCTGGCTGTTGATTCAAGTAACTGTAAACGTGACTTTTTTTTTCAGCCTAGACAGAAACACTTACCAATTTCAGTGCTGAAATGGCAGCAAAGTAAGGTGCTCCAGTGTATCTGTAAATATTCAATAACTGATACAAAACTATCAATGTTTAATTCCATGGCAACGTATAGAATTGTTTTTAAATGCTTGATACATTTTATATTGATATGCTAATAGAAGTCTTATATTACCGTGATTACGACAAAAAAACATTGCAGACAAATTCACTCGATTAAACCCGTTTTCTCACTTGATTAGTCCTGTTTTTGTATCTGAGTTACAACAACTAGAACTGCATGTTTTTCACACTTACTTGTAGTGAGAAAAGCACAAACAGATATATTCCAAAATTAATGTTCAATGTCTACATATCAAAGCATTGTAATGAATTCTCTCTTGGTAGAATATTAAGCTCTCGTAGCACTGAATGTATATGAATAAACAACTAAAACTTACTCCTGACATCCACCAACGATACCAATACGTCCACTCATTCCTTTATGTGACTGGTATGTTAGAGGAGGAATGAATGACTTCACCATCTCTATCAGACCACTTGGGTTGTTGAAGGAGGTCTGGTATCTACCAGTCTGGCCTATATGACCTATAAAATGAAAATTTACAGTAGATCAGCCACATATCTGACATCATTTATTATCAGAGCATGAGTAAGCATGAGGTATAATTTCATATTAAGGATGTTAAATCAACAAATGAATTAGCTCAAGTGTTGCAGCAAATATTTAAATACATCCAAACATAGACAATGTTAACACAGTCATGTATGAGTCATTATGGTACAGGACCTTTTTTCCTACTATAAAAGAGGCTGATATTCGGTGACTTCCCAATTGCTAAAGGCCATTTTTTTCCAATTTGGAAAAGGGTCGGGTCAGTCATTGTTTATTGATGTATCTTGAAAGTCAGTCTACCTTTTCCCAATTTCACTGAAAATCACGCTTGAATTTCCCAAAAAGGAAAGGCTAAGGCCCCTTTGGGAAAAACGGCTCTGTATTATATAATAATCAAACAATTAAAGTGCTTAAAATGTACAAATTATTTCCGATTTGTAATAAAACAATGCATGTTTCATTTCTGAAAAAAAATGAGACTTATATATTTAAATGAGTATGGCTGTAGAATTCAGCATGATATCAGCCAACTATACAGCTAAATTAGTAAGGTTAATGTCTGAAAAATTATTAAAAATAAATTTAAAGTTGAAGTTTTTGATCCTGCCCAAGAGAAGCATATGAGGCAAAAATATCTATCCTGTTTAATATGCCAAATGCAGAACTGTCATTTATTTGAAATACAAATCAAAGGGTAAAAAAACAGTCAGATGGCATGCCATTTACCCCAATCAGCTAGAAATTTACTAAGGCCTGGGGTAGCAATTTACCTAACGTATTGGTTAATATTCCAATGAAGTAAACATTACCTTTGGGTACCAATCTGCCTCTGTTAGCGAGCGAACTTAAAATACTAGCTACAGTGAACATTTCAACAGATGACACCACGCAAAAATGATAACAAATTAGTTTTCTCTATCAAACACCTTTCAACTTTCACTTCGTTCTCTGAACGTCTGAATAACCACGAATATGCAAGCGCCTGCAAGATACAGGTCTATTCGGAACTCCTCGATCAATATGCTTATAAGCGATAGTACCGAAATGTGCCGAATAACGCATTTCGTATCTTCTCGGCTATTATCCTCATATTGAAAGTTCCAAAATTTTCAATGTTTAATTTCTGCTTGAAAATCTCATTGGCAGTGCGGATCCTGTAGCTGTCTCTTAGTTTGTTTCGACGCTTTCACTGAAAAGTTGGTCTATTTCTTTGCTACTTTCGCGTGTAGAATTCCGCACCGATTACTTTTTTATGTCTGTTCATATTCACGTTCGAACATGTTACGCTAAAATTAAATAACATTTCAAATTAATAATAATTCGCTATTATCTTTGTATTTTTTAATATCATATTCATGCTCTGTTTCCAACACTTGAAGATGAACATGTAATGCAAATTTGCTGTTCACTTATTGTAAAATTCCATTGCATTTGCTTGTTGTTGGGTCTGTTCTTCAGGTACAGTCACTGTAGTCTGTGTGAGAGTTTAAATTTAAGGCCTGTACATTTAATCTTTACATTTATTTTACATTTAACCCGTCTTATTTTCCCAGAATTTATAAATCCAATCAGATGTTTAAACTTTATTTTAAAAAGTGCCCATCCACCTAACATTTAGTTCTTGTGGTTAACTGTGGGTCTGGCATGTTCTTCATGACATGATTTTGATCAAGGATATTTTACTTGGTACATATTTACATTTTTGTAATGTTTCTGCTGAAATTCAACATGTTAAAAATGTCCCTAATGATCATGACAGAGCTTTTGCAATGTCTAAAAACATCTACATGATACCTCCAATCAGTCAGTACTGGTTATAACTGGCACCATCAAATGATTAACATCCTTTTATTAATATAACAATATATAAGAATTAAATCAATTTATTTTTATTGTATTTCAGATTTTGCAGTTATGAATTTTTCTGATGATAGTGATATAGGTGGGTATGATTCATTTCAATGTAGACTAATTATTTCTAAATTCTATTGTTAGGACAACTCATTAGCCAGAAATATTTATAATCTTAAATTGAAGATTCAAGAATTCTTTTTAAAAAAATGAAATTATGGAGAAAAATAATTCTCGTAAACAATTATATACTGGGTTTTTGATAATTATTTTATTTTAATTTATCTTCCAGACTCTGCAGTGACTCCCATTCAACCTCATGATACAGTTGGACATGGCCAAGTATTGGATTCTGACTCATTGTCAGACTTTCAAGGTCAGTCGGATCATAAACAAGGTAAAGGCCGAAGAAAGCAGAAACGTTTTGATCATGGTCGAGAGAAGTCATCAAATGGTTTGAAAGGTACAAGATCAAATAGTAGAACACAAGGTGAGTGCAATAAAGCCCAGTAAAATGATGTTTACACTGATGCAATTTGATTCATTGAACAGTATTCACTATATGAGTGTTAAAGGGAGACATGTGATTATTAGATAATCTAAAAAAATAAAATCTCATGAAAAACTGTTTAGTGCAATTTATTGACTCATCTTTCTAATAGAAATTGTTCAAATTAGGTTTTAAAAACAGCTTCATGTTGAATCATGCGCTGATCTTTATGACCATTCTCTTTGTTATCTCTCATGTTTTCATCTGTCATCAAGAAGTTTTTGCTTTAACATATGGCAGGTTTTGTACATTTGAGCAAATTCATTTTCTTCTATTAAAATAAGGAAAGATTTGAATAGTACATCAAAAACCGAATAGCTTGATTAAGGTAATGCATGGTCTTTTGGGTGACCCTGTTTAATGTTAAGACACTGTAAAGACCTGGGCCCTCTGTTTTCAAGTGTATAAATGCTTTATTACTTTGTTTAGATGCCCCTGATTGGAGTGATGGAAATATTAAAGAAATTTACAGAGAATTAGAAGTAATAAGTGAGAAGTTGAAGGTAATTCATATTTATGTAATATTAATATGATTTCCAACAAATATTTAACCACAATGTTTGGCTATTTCTGCCTAGCCTTTTATATATTTATGTTGAAGTTTTGAACAACTCATAACATCATTGAGTAGTGAATGAAAATTTTGGCTATAATTTATGCAATGTTGGATTCTATATTGTAAAACATTTAGTGAGGGTATGTTATATTTATATTGAATTAAATTCATTGTATTCTACACAGATGTTATGATTATTAATAAAACATAGTAAGTTTCCTATGTTCTATATATGTAAGACTATTTGCAGGAAGAGAACCATATATTACATGACAGGGAGACAAGTTTGAGAGAAAGAGAACGTATGCTGTCTATATCACAAGAGAATTTAAAGACTGTTGCTGACCTTGAAGTGAAACAACGAGTTTCTGCTGTAGAGGAGGTACATTGATAATGAAGCATATACATCCAATTAATCAATTATAAATTAATGGTTCGATTGTTATTTTTACTCAGCTATCTTTGCATTTATATTGTGCTTAATAAACAAATCAGTGTCTGAGAAGGATCTTAAATGTTCAAAAATGACTTTTCGATGAATTTTGAAATATGTTGTACTTTTAATAATTTCTGACATGTAGAATTATATGATATTTATATTTGTATACATATTTTTTTATATTTCAGAAATACAAAAGTGAACTATCCAGACTAGAACAAGCTCTTAAAGAAAAGTCAAAAGAAAACAAAAGACTTAAAGATAATTTTGAGACATTGAAGATGGCCAATGATGCACAGAAAAAGGAGGTAAGAACGTGTTTTATTTGATCACTGTTCATAGATTATTTCCATTCTTAGCTAAAGAGTTATATTTAGCATCAGTATGTAAGTAGATATATTCAATGTTCATATTCATTACTTCTTTATTTTCACAGTTTTTGGAAATTTTATATATATAGACATGTACCTACGATTTTCATTAATTTTATCCATTATGTTAATTTTTGATTATTTTTGTCTCAATCTACTGTTGCAATTCTGTTTTAGTTAGAGACGTTGAAAAATCAACATGAAAAGTTGGAAAAACAAGCTGTGAGTGTTCAGGCTCGGCTGACAAATTTACAGGTTTGTTTGTAGATGTAATTGTTTGTTTTTTTCAAACCCCCCTACAATTCATTTTCATTTTTCTCTTGGGTTTGTTGTCGCACCAACAGCCTTAACAATGGAGGAGTGCTGCAGCCATGGTTCTGTGGTGAGTGCGCTGGACTTGTAACCCTGAGATTGGGTTCAAATCATGGTCCTACCCTTCTATGAAAATTTGACAAAAATGTCGATTTTCCTAAATATATGGAAAAGTTGCCGGCTCCTTGTGGAAGGGTAAGTTAGTACTGGTTAGTATACAGTCCAGGAAACTGGTTAGGTGAACCGGTCGCCGTATATTACTGAAAAACTGTTGAAAAACAGCGTTGAACCCCAGAGATAATAAGTTACATACGAACATAACAATGGAGGAAGACCCCAGGCGTGCACCTGGGTAGAACCTCCAACCTTCCTTAAGCTAGATGGACGCAAGTGTGAGGTGAAACTCTATGCATCAAGGTCTCTATGGCAATTTGATTGAAAAAAAGCTTTCATCCTCTGCCCCTGATCATCCTTGTGGAAGAGTTGTTAGTTTCATACGTAGAACTTGGTTAGTATTGGTACAGAATACTGGAAAACCTGTTAGATTGACTGCCTACTGGTATTTGTTTGAAATACCATTAAACTTTCAATTTCAATTCAATTTATTGTGAAATGAAGGCCACCGGCCCATACACAAATACAACATATGTACATATAGACATATAGCATGAAGTGATATGGCAATATCAATAAATAACAACATTTCACAGTTAGAAGAAAATACATGTTACAAGTAACGAGACATAAAATTCTCTCTGATTTTGTAAGCATTATATATAAACATAGACACATTTCTAATAGTTTCCTTATGTGCACAAGACATCAAATAATAAAAACTTTGCATAGAAACATTTTTAACATATTCATTTGGTAAGAATTGTACACGAATATCGTTATATAAAGGACAAATCATAACAAAATGAAATTCGTCTTCCAAGCAACCTTCACAATAAACACAAGAGCGAAATTCCCTTTGAATGTTATAATATCGTCCTTCCTCTACCATAAGGTTATGACAAGAACTACGAAAGGATGCTAAACATCTTCTATACTTATTGATATTAATATCAACAACATATTTTTCAACATGAAAATTAGGTTTAAAATTAACATAGTGTAACAATTTAGGATTATCGTGACATTTGACTGACCACATCTGCATATACTGATCTTTAAGTCGCTCTACATATTTCCTTAAGAACACCTTTGGATTTTCAACTTCTTGCCTCTCCCATACATAACCAAACCCATTAACATAAAGATTATGCTTAAGAGTAGAAACCCAATTTGTATGTCCAACATTGTCAAAATATACAAGCATTTCATAACAAAGTCTGATGTACCTACTACGAGGAGTACATAACAAACGCAACCAATATTTTATGCATCGTTTAGATGCATATATATACATAGGTAATCTACCTGCATCACCCAATATAGCATCATTGCAAGCTTTCATACTGACATTGAAAAATCTTTTACAAGCATAAACTTGTAGGGTTTCTATACATTGTGGGTGATTTAGACCCCATATTTCGGACCCATACAACATTACAGGAGCTATTTTAGCATCAAAAACTTTAAAGAATGTATGATATGGAATACATGACAAAGTATTAAAATATGTTAAAACTTGCATAAGTACTCGTTTTGCCTTGACACACATAGCCTCAGACATCTGATGCAATGACAATCGATTGGTAAAATATAGGCCAATATAAGTAAAACCATTTACTACATCAAGAATGTTATCATCATACTTCCAGCTTTCTCTCCTAGCTAACTTACCACCACGTTTAAAAACAAGTATTTTAGTTTTTGCAATATTTACGGTAAGTTTAAAATCAGAACAAAAATTTCTCAATATATTCAGCTGTTTTTGCAACCCAACAACTGTATCAGACATCATAGCAATATCGTCCGCAAACATAAGTAGGAATATTTCTGCAACATCAGGGAAAAGTTGTAAGCCACGTGTATTTTGTAAACATAATATACCAAATAATTCATTAATGAACATAGAAAATAATATAGGGCTTAAATTACAGCCTTGCCTTAAGCCAATAGGACATGAAAACGTATCAGTGCAACCTACATTTGTTCTTACATATGCCTTAACTTCTGCATAAATTGCTGTCACTGCTTTGTACAGGTTACCTTTAACACAATTATGTCTTAAAACATCAAAAAGAATACTTCGATCAACAGAATCAAACGCTTTCTGAAAATCAATAAATGCAACATATACAGGTTTACGTTTCATATTTAGGTATCTGTTTACAATTGTATAAAGCACAAATGCATTATCTATAGTACTATATCCAGACCTAAATCCAGCTTGACACTCTGTAATTTTATCATAAGCATTAACATATAGAGTAAGACGTTTGGTAATTATACTTATATAAATTTTACTAATGATATCAACTAAGGCAATACCTCTGTAATTATTCGGGGTATTTATGTTTCCTTTTTTATGTAAAGGCACTATGATAAATTTAGTCCAAGTACTTGGGAATTCACCATTGGCAAATAATCTATTAAACAATCGTAATAAGTATGACAATAATAGTTCTGAGCCATAAACAAAATGACTTGCTAGCAAATTACCACCGGTAGCTTTATTTAAATTTAACTGTTTTATGCTGTCAATAATCTCTTCAGACGTAATTTCCTGATTAAACAAAATGTTCTCAGTTTCATTCATATTATCAGTAATGTCTTCTTGCTCATCGTGTTGATCCTTATCACTGGTCAAGTTCGCACAGAAGACTGAGCTGAAATGGTTAAACCATGAGTCAGGAGATATATAATCGGCTCAACTCTTTGTTGTCCAGCCAACTGGCGTATTTCACGCCAAAACACTTTAGAGTTTGAAACTGACGATTCTAAATGTGAAATTTGCATCTGTTCAAAATTTCGGCGTTTTGTTCTGCACATATCCTTATATAAATGCTTTTCACCTAGATAGTTTTGTAAGTTTACATCAGTACGTTGATTTCGGAATTGTTTTAAAGCTAATCGACACTTAGATTTTGCCTTCTTGCAATCAATGTCAAACCATGATTTATTTTTAAAGTTTTGATTTCGTGACCGGTACTTTATAAAATTTTCACAACAGTTCAGTATTACCAATTCAAGCTCACTTATAATTCGGTCAATTGGAACATCTTGATCGTTTATCATAGTATCGATAGCATCAAATGAACCAGACAGAATGCTCTCTGTAAGATTGCTCACATACTCATCCCTATTGTTGGCATTAAGGTTACAGAATGTTGCAGAATCACGAGATTTTTGAACATCATCAGTAGTGTTAATAATTGAACGTACTGACAAAATCAGTGGGAAATGCGTACTCTCTGGAGACGCCAAAACTTCATACATTTCAAAATAATTAAACAATTCTCCAGAAGCTATGAAGTAATCAATGGTACTACAGCCATTTTCGTTCATAAACGTATATTCTCCAACACCGGCATCCGCGCCTACTCTTCCATTCAAAATATAACAGGAGAAAGATTTACAGAAGACTAGCAATTCCTTGCCAAATTTATTGATTTTATCATCACTATTTGTCCTTGGTAAACCGATATTACCATCTAGGATGTCACTATATTCATGAAGCTCAGGGACATTGTCACAGTATGTAATAAAATCCTCCTCTGAAGCAGTTCTAGCATTGAAATCTCCGCACAACAAAAAATACATTCCAAGTAAGTTATTGTTAATGATTATATCTTCTAATTCATGCAATCCATTTGAGTGTGATTCATCATAATATGGTGAGTTTTCTGGAGGAATGTACATTGAAACATAAAGAATATCTTTGTCTGTATTAAGTAGCTTACTATCAATTACCAATACAACACCGAAGTAGAAAGTTTCGCAGATTCGCTTAACATATGAGTTTATAACTTTATGAACGAACACAGTGGTACCTCCCATACATCTACCACCAAGCGAAGATTCTTTAGCTTTACAAGCGTATATATCATAGTCAGGAAATTTAACTTGCAAATAGTTAGTATCTAGATCCCACGTTTCCTGTATACTTATTATATGAAAAGATTTCAATAACATCAATATATCGGTAGATGAAACTTTTGACCTCAAGCCTTCTAAATTCCAAGATATAAGTTTTATTACATTTTTTACTTGTGATGGGCGTCGGCCGGATTGCTAGTCCACATGAATGGCTGAAGACGTGTCATCTCCCTGAGATTCAGGAATTGTATCCATACTCTCTGCCATATCTGCAGTTTCATTAGTATTACCAGTTAACCGTCGCGCTGCATTCCTATATACACGAGTTTTGATTTCATCATCAGATTTCTTTGGAACACGAATCAGTCTCCCTGCTTTGAAATACCCATTATAACCTCTCTTTTTCAGTTCTTTCAATTGCTGGCGTTGTATATACGAAAGATCATTTGACAGACGAATACCATTTTCCCTCAATTTTTCTCGGTAGTTCAGCAATTTAAACTTATCGTCAGCACATTTGAATTTCACTATGACTAATCTAGGTTCATTCTCATTAACTTTTCCAACACGTCTAGCTGAAACAACAGTATTTTCATCGAACAATTCATCACCTTCAGCAACGCCAAGAATATCCGCGTCAATTCGATTTTTGAGTTCATTTTCATCAACTTCCGTTTCGTCCAGTCCAAAGATACGAAGAGAACATTTCAAACGATCTGATTCAATGATATTTAACTGTTGCTCAATTAGATCAAGACGCAACTGATTTTCCTCATCGCGACGAGACAATCCTGCAACATCATCAAGAATAACTTCATTGTCGTAAGATAACATTTCAGCTTTAGATTCTACTTCATGTAAACGAACTTCAAAACGACGTTGGCTTGATTGAACCTCATTAACTTTTGCATGAATAACAGACATTTCAGTTTTCAGACTTTGAAGCTCAGATGTAACATTTATAACTTGCGACTTGACCTCCGTTACTTCAGATTTTGTTTCCATTATCGCTTTCAATATCCGTTCGGTATCACTTTCTGGCCCAGGGTTGATTTCAACGTCCGAGGACAACATCAGAATTCGTTTAGAGAAAGAATCGTATAACCCTCCATAGTTTGAACAAATCCTATCGACAGTCACAGAACTTGTGTGTAATGCGTTGTGATGGTAGCCTAATGACAGAGACCTCTGGAAGATGCATGGGTCAATAAATGTCGCAGCATATGTATCTGTAATATGTGCTCGGCAGCGTACCACACAGTAAAGCGTTGAGAAGCAGAACAATGCGAATATGCAGCAAATAAATATTCTGAAGTGAATGTCCGTTCCACTGTGGTGACTTTTGTAGGGCTTGGATTTGGTAGACAACTTGCGTAATTTTGACCATATAGTAAATGTGCCAATTTTAGCACGATAAGTGTCAATGTCTACACCCATTGTAAGGTTACAGCACAGAAAAGCAAAACAAAAGTTGGCAGTGATGCACTTCCGTAGTTTTTCTACAGGTAATGCACTGTCCACTGTAAACCGTGTGTATTGATAAACTCAGATAGTACTCTATCAGCAGTGTTACGGGTGAATGCACAATCACAATAGGTAAAATGTTAGTGCAAATTCAATAATTTAAATCACTTCTGTTTACACTGTAATAAGTTCATAAAAGAAAATGCACCCACTTGTATATTATGTCCATTCAATAGTCCATTAAAAACAATAAACACTCATATAAATTATATCTATGAACTCTTTGTAATAATGTCTCAAATCAAAATAACACCAGAGAATCAAAATTCATGTCATTGACCAATATCACTACACACACACTCTGTTGAAAAACAGCGTTGAACCCCAGAGATAATAAGTTACATACGAACATAACAATGGAGGAAGACCCCAGGCGTGCACCTGGGTAGAACCTCCAACCTTCCTTAAGCTAGATGGACGCAAGTGTGAGGTGAAACTCTATGCATCAAGGTCTCTATGGCAATTTGATTGAAAAAAAGCTTTCATCCTCTGCCCCTGATCATCCTTGTGGAAGAGTTGTTAGTTTCATACGTAGAACTTGGTTAGTATTGGTACAGAATACTGGAAAACCTGTTAGATTGACTGCCTACTCGTATTTGTTTGAAATACCATTAAACACTGGAATTAAACACAAAATATTTATTTCCATACATAACATCAGTGCTTATTTATGTTACAGAGAAAACAAGACTTTGAATCTCGTCAGAGAGAAGCCGACCTCCCTGTGATGCAGTCTGTAGCTGTTCCTAAAACTAAACAATCATCAGAACAGACTGCTGAAGAAAAGGAACGACCCAAATGTTCTAAATCACAAAAGGTAAAAACTTCATAAATTTCAATGATTTTTTATGGATTTTTAAACAGTGGCTTTTATGGTATAACATTCATGTATTGTTCAAACTGTTTTATCTTTGCTGTATTTTTTGATCATTTTAATATGTTTTTCATAAAATTTTGTAACTGTGATCATAGATAAATATGTTCAAATTTTGTTTCAGATTCCATCAACAGCTTATGAAGTGATGTCCACCTTGTTAGACTGGATCTCAGATTCACAGTTACGTTATACTACTATAGACAGTCTATTAAAACCTCTTGATCGAGTTGCTACACAGGAATTGGTGCAAGAAAAAGTTACCAAGGTAAAGATATGCTTTTACAAAATACTTAATTACAGGTTTAATCAAATTCTGGTTTTAACGGTTGTCTTGTGTTTTATGCTTATAATTCAATATCAGGTAGCTTTAAAGTTTTTGATAATGAAAAATTATCTTTGAAGGACTTATGTTTTTTAAATCTTTTTATTTTTTAAAAAAGTCTCAAAAACTTCAGATTTACCATTTATATAATTTGCAGAAAATATGTGACACTTGGTTAAATGTTAATAGATGTATGTGTTTGAAAAGAAACAGTTTGTCTTCTCTTTGTTTCTGCATGAACTCCTTTATGTAATCAACTTAATTAATACAGACTTCCATTTTTACACTGATCAAATCTACGTTAAGTTTCATGAAATTATAACATAATTTTGCTATCTTCTTAATGAAATTTTAAGCTTACCTAACTATAAGAAACAGTTTCTATGAAATGATGTGTAATTTATATGTTCTGCTTGACTTTTGTTTTGCAGATTTTACCGTCACTTGTTGAAATGCTGAAAGAATTTCCTGGACATAATTTGAAGTTGTGTTTACCATGTCTACAATTCACTTACTGGTCATTGGTACATGTTGAACAAAGTCAAGGTCAGCAGGTAGGAACGGGGTCAAATGTATTTTAAAGTAATCCATTTAATGCATGGTTAAAAGTTTTCTGGAATTTTCCAGAACTTCCGTTTTTTCCCAGGTCCTAACTATACTGATTTTTATTGTTTCCATGGCACCAAGGTTAAGATTTCCATTTTTTTTTTAATTTTCAACTTTTACCCGTGATTTAATGCCATATTGTAATGCTTAACCAATGCTTTAACACTGTCTTTACTTTCTTCTATGAGTCTAAGAAGAAAGTGAAAACCATTAATTGTTCTGATTTCACTTGTTTTTTCAACCATAGAACTATAGTTGTTATTTTTTGTTGACATTTACATTTATGGAGTATATTGTATGTAAGCTGATTTATGGCCTCAGTCTGATGCAGTAATTGTGATATATCATGGACTCCTGTCTGAATGGTCAATATATCACTGTAAGCTACACAATCTTCTTAACTGATAATAGTGGAGCTGAATTGTATTGATTTTTATCAAATATTTCTTTGTTATTAATTTTGTGTCCTTTTTTGTATGCTGTTAACTTGTTAGACATAATTAGTTTGAAAAGTGTTTGTATTTTCAATTGTCATCGGAGTTTTCATTAGACATCAAAACAGACACCCTTGGCTGATGATAATTTATTGAGTCAACAGAATTTTCTTCTAATTTTATTGTAAATTTGAACCTTTGGTACCGATTCTCATGAGTCAGAAGCTTTTTTTACTGATTTTAAGAATCAAAATTTGTTTTGAGGGTCAAACGAAAGCCCTGTACCATGTTAACTTACATTATGATATATCTTAATCACATTGTCATTTGCTAAAAATTGTTTATTTTACATTATGTTGATTGTTTTCAGAAGTCAAACTTATCCTCCACATTCCGTAGACTTGGTGAAGAGCTGTACCGCTCTAAGACTGTAAGGTTCTATGACTCGGATCCTTATACTATCAGTGATACAACAAGTTCACCAGTTAAAACAGAGAAGAATAGAGAAGGGATATACTTCAGAAGTTCTAATGCGCATGTTCGCTTGTTGTCTTCTTTGATCATTCTTCGAACTCTGTCTCAAGGTGGGTACTGTTGTATTTAGACTTCAAAATGTATAAAACAATATTTAATGATTAAATAAGGACTGGGCAGTGTAGAGAGATATATATGTTTTTAAGATTGTAATTGAAAGTTAGGAGTGAGAAAAATTGCTCTTTAACATTGAAAGTGAAGCTAAAATTGTGTAACTGGGCCTTGATGTAATTTGGTCTACAAGTTGATATTTTTATTGCCAATACTCTGGATCGGAAAATGTTAGATATAAATCAATTCTACAATTTTTGATGGTTTGGGGTATTCCTCTAGGTTGAACCTCAGACCTTCCATAAGCTAGCTGGACAGCTTCCTTCTATCTGAAATGTTTGTGGTCGCAGATGGAATTCAAACTCACAGCAGTGAGCAGCTAGCATTGCTATAATATTCCTCATGAACTATGAATTCCATCAATCATTGTTATTGAATTAAACCAAATTAAGTAACAAAAATAACATATTGTGTTTTACTGGACTGATTCCATTGT